>JAITYX010000005.1:9049166-10395000 GCA_021018815.1 Talinum fruticosum | reverse complement strand
CTTCGACTTATTTTTCCCCTTGGCCTTCTATTTGGCCTTCTTCTTCTTCAACTTCTTCTCCTTCTACTTCTTCTTCATTTGAGTCTAAGTCAAAAGAGGAGGACGAATCTAAATCTAATTCTAAGTCCTTAACAACCTTTGATCTGCGCTATTGGAGGCGGGTGATCTTCTCCTGCTGCCTTCGGATGACCTTTTTAGGTCATTGATCGAGTCCGACTCGATTGATTTGCTTCGAACAGTGTTACGAAGCTGGGTCGAATTGGCATGAAAGCTTAGAAAGCACCAAAAGTTGACTATAACTCTTTGGCCGAGGCTGCTAATTGTGAAGCCATCTTCGAAGAAGATCGGTACAAAGGGCTGGTTGATGAGAAGGGCCAACACTCGAAGAAGAGGTTCTTGTGAACTTTTCTTAGATGAAGAAAGAGGAGGAGGTATCTTAAAAGTATGAATCCAAACACTAGGTTTAGTTTCCTAGTATTCAAGATTCGAAGCTCGGTTCTTCTAATGGAAACGGTTGGCTCCAAAAATTTGTGAAGATCATTGGGAAGGGGAATGTTAAAATGAGCAAAAATTTTGGAGAGAAGGGCTCTGAATGGTAAAGAAGGCTTTTTCTAATTCAAGGAAATAGAAACAATTTGTTCAATGATGAAAGGGAAGAGGTCAACCTCATACCCTTTGAGAATATCAAATAGGACTTTGAGAAGCTTACTATTGGGGTTCTCCTTAGATGGATAGAATGAGAACACAGTTCTCATAACAAAGAAACAAAGAAGTCTGACCTCAAACTTCACTTGAGTAACACTCGAACATCAAAGAGTTGGTGAAGAAGTGGGATAGGATTGGTGATTCTCTTGTTCGGATAGTCAAATAGATGACATTGTCCTTTGAGGACATATTCAAGTAGAATTCTTAGACTAACTTAAGATAGATGTAATCACATAAGCAAATATAGTTGAAAATACCTATCTTGGTGCGTGGTTTGACCCACCACAACTTGGTAGAAAGGAAGAACTTGTCTTCCACAAAGTAGTGTTGAGCGAAAATTGAATGTTTAGGATCGTTGAAGGATAGGGCTTTTTCCTTTGAGGTATCCTTTTGAGGATCCTTAGATTGAATGACACGGGGTTCTTGCCTTCTTTAGGGAAGAACCTCCTTCAGCAACATTTCCTCTTTTCGGCATGTCGAGAGAAGAGAAAGACAAAGAGAGAATTAGAACTGAATGAGTAAGAAAGAGTGAGAAAGTAAAAGAGTAGGATTCTAAGTTTGAAAGTGTCTTAGAGAGAGAGAGAGAGAGAGAGAGATCCGAGTTAGAGATTTGAAAGTGAGAGAGCAAGAATAGCAAAGTGAAATAATGATGGTGAACAACGGTTATTTAAATACAAAGGCTCTCACTAAATTGAAACCTCAACTAACCCGAGTTTGCAGAGTACCGGCTAGTTAAATCATTTGGTGTTCCAGCGTCCTTCATGTGGTTACCTCTTGAAACTTGCCTTTTTCCAACGGCGAGTTTCTTGACTGTTCACATGCCGAGAGAGAGACAAAAGAAATTTTCTAAGAGTCTCAATTGAATTAGAGATGATCTCAGAAATTTAATGTTCATTTTCTCTTAATTGAGTCTTTGAGTTGCTCAAAACACACTCGAAACTAATAACTATAGCTCGGTCTCACGAAATGTCAACTAAACCACTAGTTATTCAAACAAAGCATGTAAAAAAGCAATGAAATCACATAATTTCTCATACAATAACTCAAGTAATCACATAATTTCTCATGCAATAACTCAAGTAATCACCCATTCAGCATACCAAGTTCATTCCTAATAAAGCAAAATTGTTCTTCATTTAGTGATTTTGTGAAGATATCAATAAGATGAAATTCAAGTTCAATATCACCTTTTTCAAAATAGTCTCTCGAAAGTGATATATGACCTTAATGTGCTTCGTTTTTTAGTGTTCAACTCTAATTTTTGTAATGCTGATAGTACTTTGATTATCACACTTAATAGGAATGGTTGTGAATGACAGTCCCACTTGAATCATAGTAACTTAGCACAACAAGCTCCCGCCAGAGATGAGTGATTGAACCTAAAATTGACATCCTCCTGAAGTACGCTTTTCTATCAACTTTGTATCAAGCATAGTCAACATTTGAGTATCCACCGAGGGTCGGACTTGAGTCTGTTGAATATCAAAGACCAAGTGTTTGAGTTCGTGCAAGATATCTAAATATTCTCTTTACCGCAGCTTAAATATGATTCCTTTTGACTAGCTTGAAATCTTACACATAAACATATACTAAACATAATATCTAGTTTACCAGATGTAAGATAAAGTAGAGATCCAATCATACCTCTGTAGAGTTTCTAATCTACTGCTTTACCTTTCTCATCCGAGTTCGACTTGGTACTGCTTCCCATTAGAGTTGCTCCATGTTTGACATCTTGTAACTTGTACTTCTTGAATAATTCCATTGTGTATTTGGACTAATGAACAAAGATTCCATCCTTTTTTGTTTGATTTGCAGTCCAAGAAAGAAGTTGAGTTCTCCCATCATACTCATTTAAAATTCTTGTGTTATCAAGTCGAAAACTCTTGACATAAAATTTCATTAGTAACTCTAAAACTTATGTCATCAACATAAATCGAGTATTGAAAAAATCAATCCCCTTGATTTTTATCTTTTAAAACCATTTTTAACCAAGAAGCTACTTAATCTTTTATACTAAGCTCTTAGAGCTTGTTTCAAACCATACAAACCTTTTTACAATTTAAAAACATGATTGGAAAATTGAGAGTTTTTAAATCCAAGAGGTTAGTTAACATAGACATCTTCTTGAATATAACCATTAAGGAAAACACACTTACCATCCATTTGATATAATTTAATGTTCATGATGGATGCAAATGTTAACATTCTAATTGCATCAATCCTATCAACAAGAGCAAACGATTCCACATAATAAATTCCCTCTTCTTGATTATATTCCCGGAGTGTTGGAGTAATTTTAGGGGAAGTACGGGTATTGTCAAACCAAAGAGATGGACTGAAATTAAAATCAAATTACAACTCGAAACACAAAGACTGAACTAACCTAATAAACTGAAATTAAACTAAACTACTACCCTAAATTAACATAAACAAGAAAACCGAGTTGATGTTGTGGATGATGATTCGGAGAGAGGAAGGATTTCTCGCTTCGGTTCCGAGGACGTGGCACGATCGATCGATTCCGTGTGGCAACTAATTGAACTTGCAAAGGCGAAGCCCCGTGGGTGGATCCTGGGAACGCCTCTCCGACGCTCAAGTTAGTGATCGACTTGATTGAAGGGATCGAGGAAATCTTCCTCGATATGCGCGGAGGGAATTTCGTGGGAGTTGAGAGGTTTTCCAAGGATGGAAACTCTTGGGATGAATGTTGATGAATGTTGATGAACGTTGAGAGCTTGAGAGCTTGATAGCTTTGAAGCTTAGGTGATTATGAGAAAGATGAGGTTTGTGGAATGTGAAAAACATGTCCCATGGAGTTGGAAAATGATGTGTATTTATAGGGACATTTTAAAGGGGTAGAATAGTAATTTACCATGGTTTAGGGGAAACACTAGCCCTAGTGGTCTTTGGGCTTTTACCTAGCCTCGTTAAGGGTTGGCCTGGGCCGATATCTCCCTTATCTGGCTGATTAGACACGATTGGCTAGTGACGTGGCGGGTGAGCTGAAACTGTCCGGAAAATACCCGAATCATTTAGCCCCTCACGTTCTACTTACACGCTTCCCAAGGTGGGCAGGTGGAATGTTGAGCCTTTATCGTTGCACTTTTCTACCCCTGTACCTTTATAAATAGGAGGTGAATCTTGAGGAGGGTAGTAAATTTCCACTTCTTCATTCTTCTCCTTTCTCTTACTTTGGAGAAAATGAACGCCGTGGCGCTTCCTGTTAGATATGAGAAGTTGTGCTCTCGCTTCAACCGAGATGAAGCCGAGCAAACAGCGATTGAGCATCGCTGGCCATCCTTTGTCGCGGAGGTATTCTACCAGCTTCTTCTCGACGATGCTTAGAAGCCGAGGTTGGTAAATGATGGTGAGGAGTATGACGAGGTTGTTTCAAGCCACGATCCATTCTAAGTGGGATATTCTCGAGGCTTGGGTGGAGCGCAACCATGATCGCCTCGTCGAACTTCAGTGCAACGAACCCGAGCTTTTCAAAAGCGATGAAGCGGGAGGAGGGGCCGCTTCAAGTGTTGGCTTATCTTCTAATCCTCCTATAGAGAGTAGCGAGTCGGTGGATGGCCCTTCTACCCACTCCTCTCACGGCCGGAGGGACTTGCCCAAGGCAAAGGTGTTAGCTTGTCGTACGGCTACAAATTAAACCACTACTTAGACTTATAATTAAGAATATAGCATAGGGAAGTAGGGATCGAATCCACGAGGAAAGATATAATAACATGCAAGTTTTAATCTAATTAAATTTACTACTCTTAAAAACAAAACAGAAAATATAAATTAAAATCAATAGCTAAAATTCATAGAAAATTATCTAATAACTAAATAAATAATTTATGCAGAATAATAAAACTACAATAACCCAGAAATATTTTTTATAATTTTTCAGAATAATTAAAACAGAAAACTAAAGCAGAAAATAAACAAATTCTAAAACAGAAAATTAAATAAATAATATTCTGCACTAAATTAATTACGAAAATAAATACTAAAATTATCCAGAATAATAATGCTAATTTTCTAAACCTAACCAGACCCTAAAAATATAAAAACAAAATTTAAAATCTAATTTACGAATTTATTTTATTAAAAACCTGCAGTAATTAAATTCAAGAATTAAATCTGAAAAAATATCAAATTAATTCCAAAAATTATAAAATTTAATCACAGAAAACTAGGACTCTATCTAAACCCTAAAAGAAAATAAAATACGAAAAGTAACAAAAGAAACTATTTTTAAACTAATTTCTAACAAACTAACTCAAAAATAATAAAAACTAACAGAAAATTAATTCTGAAAATTAAAATATATAAAGACTCAAAATTAAATTAAAATAAAATTACTAAAACTAACCTAAAATAATGATCTTTAGGGGAGTTTAATGAAATTGATAATAAAAGACTATAACTTTATAAGTAAAAATTAATAAACTCAAGAAAATAACTAAAAGCAAACAAATAATTATCAAAGATAGCAATTTATAAAAACACTTAGTATAATCTATATCCACCATGCAAATTATTATTTATCATTAACACACAAATTGATCTACCCATGAGCTAAACTGTAGAAGACAACCACTAGCGGATCTTCCCCGTTTTTCCTTAGTTATTAGTTTACTTAGGCCTAGCCCTAATATAAACCCTACTAATATTGATAACCCTAGCACTAGCACTAGAATTTAATCAAATTAGAGCATTAAGAATTAGAAAAACATCATCTAGCACCTAATAACCAATCTACTAGCAAATTGATTTAAGAAGGATCTATGATAATTTCCTAATTAAAAGAGATGGGTATGAGCCATCCATGATTAACTAGGGTGATACTTATGTCTAAAAGATCAAACAATTACGTACTTAAACCCTTTAAACTATCGAATGAATTCATATAAAATCAATTAGTGTGCACTCTAATTAATTAAACATAAAATCATAAACATTAAACACAAATTATCATAGAATCATGGATAGAATCAATAAGACAATAAAAATCGAAACTTTGTTTCAAAATAAATAATTTAACATGGCTTCAAGTAGATTATACTAAGTATAAGAAAAACTACTCACACATAATGTAATTTAAAACATGTAAACTAAATAAAACTAGCATCTTTAATATTAATCTAACAATAAAAACTCAATCTTTTCTAATAAAAATTACAAAACTAAATTATACTACCGATATTAGTTTCTTTGACCCGGGAAGATGAAGAAGATGATGATGAATGGTGGCTGGCTGGGATATGGCGAGTGGCAGCAGTGCAAGGAGCAGCAGCGGTAGCAGCCAGATGCAGCGGCAGCAGGTGCAGGCGGCTGGACAGCAAGGTGGTGCGATCGATGTGAGCGAGCAGTAGGTGGCTGGGATGTGTGTGTGGCTGCGTGGACAGCAAGGGAAGAAAGGGTGATGATTGTGTGTGGCTGGCTTCCCGGTCTCCCTCTCCATGATGATAATAAGTAGTATATATAGGGTGAAAGAGTTAGGGTTTATTTCTCTTTCTTCTCTTCTAAGTTTGCTTTTCTATTCCACTTAGGATTTCCTAAAATATAATATCCTAAAATAAATATTTTATTACATATTATATTTATGGACCGACTTCATATATTTTCTTGGATGCTTGTCGGTAGCTAAAAATCCACTTTTAACGACTTTTCTTCTCTTCCCCACTTTATTCGATAATTACCTATAAATAGACAAAATAGAATAAATTAGATAAAATAAACTATATAATATAAACTAAATAACTACTAAAAATACGTATAAAATACGACTTAACAAAAGGGGAGCAGAGAAGAAGAGGAACCTTCCGGCGGAGAAGAAGAGGAACCTTCCGGCGGAGAAGTGAGGTGGTAGCCATGGTTCTCCTTACTTCGAGTAGTGTAACCGTAGCGTAGCGATGTAACGAGTAGGGTTGTAGTGTGACTCGTAGCTTCGTGGCATAACCGTAGTGTTGTAGCGTAGTGTGTTGAACTTTAGACGCTTTTGCTTCTCTTGTAATGGCGCGTTGCGCACTCTTGCCTCAATGAATAAATGAACGAATGAAGTTTACTTTGCTAGCCTTGCTTCCCTTCGCTTTTCTATCCCATTGTTGACGCTTTGTTTATGGTGAATGATTTTTACTTAGCCCCTTGGGGCTAAAAAGGAGTCTTGCGGTGAGGATGAGTTCTCTTGTGGTCCTTCTAGGGCTCTTGCGGGAGGATGAGTCCTCCCGTATTCCTTTTAGGATCCTCAAGGCGTTCCAGCGCCTATGTGCCTTGGATTCGAAAAAGTGAGTTTGCCCACGGTAACGTTGTTGTGGGTCTTTTACGCAACCTTTCAGCTCCTGGAGGCTTGAAAGTGCATGAATGTAAGTATCTCGCTAGGGAACATCCCACGGAGAGCACGACCCCCTAACCTTAAGTTAGGAGTGCGAGTACCCATGCGGACATGGTTCTTTACATAACCTTCCAGCTCTCGTAGGCTTAGAAGTGCATAATTCTCGCTAGGGAACATCCCACGGAGAGCGCGACCCCTAACCTTAAGTGAGGAGTGCGAGTGCCCATGTGGACATGGGTCTTTACGCGACCTTCCAGCTCCCGTAGGCTTAGAAGTACATGATTGTGTGTCCTCTAAGGGGTGTTCCTTTTATGGAGTTAGGAGTTCGATTTTTAGCTCCCGGAGGCTTAGTTATCGCTAAGTGTAACTCCGAAGGATGTCCCTCTGTGGAGGTAGAAATTCGACTTATTAGCTCCTGGAGCTTAAGTCGTTGCTTGACTTCGAGAGACGTTTGGGCTCCGAAATCATATGCTTCGTTGCGGAGAGTTTTCGTGAAGTTACGTACTTTTTAATTTTTAGAGGTGACGACTCCACCCCAAATAATTACGCTGCATCCAAATAATAGGCCCCCGGCAGCCGACCCCCGAGCCGACCCCCTCGTTGCTCCCCTGTGCTCGAACGACCGCCATGGCCGACCCTTCCCCTCGGCTCGCTGGACGCTCGCCCCGCACTCGGACAACCCCGAGGCCTACCTCCCGTTGCTCCCCGCACTCGGACGACCCCCATGGCCAACCCCGAGGCCGACCCAGTGGCCGACCCCTCCCCTCCCTCCCCGCTGTTCCCCGCGCTCGGACGACCCCGGTGGCCGACCCCCATGGCCGACCCCTCCCCCCACCGGTGCCCCGCACTCGGACGACCCCGAGGCCGACCCCGTAGCCGACCCCAATGGCCGACCCCTCCCCGCTACTCCCCACGCTCCGCCGACCCTCCCGGCTGACCCCCAAGGCGGACCCCTCCCCTCGGTTGCTCCCCGCACTCGGACGGCCCTAGAGGTCGACCCCGTAGCCGACCTCTCCCCCGCTCGCTGCGCCGCGCTTGGACGGCCCCTCCCACTGCTGCTCCCCGCGCTTGTACGACCCCCTAATCCAGCCACTGCCTTTTTTATTTTTTTATTTTTGGGCTGATATATTTTTGGGAAACATTCCCGACCAATTTTATGCGCAAAAATTTTCGAAGGGATGGAGAAAATACCGACCTCGATTTTAGACTGAAGAAATTGTAGGCTCCTTCGGATGGAAAATATCAACGTAATTCGGAGCGGAAATACGATGGCCCCGGCTCTATTAGTCGAAACATATTGAATGTTTTATGATCGAGAAAAATCAAACCCCTTTACGGTGAGCTCGTGTTGACTCCACGTTGAGCTCAAATATATCAACTCTTTAGTATGGGCCTTCGTAGGTTGCTCGTGATTGTGCCCAAGTTGCAATTTTACATTGGAGGTCTTCGTTAGCTTCTCGTTTGCCTCCGAGCTTGATGTCGTCAAACGACGTTTAGCGTTAGGCTATAATAACAACTGTGCGCCTTAACGACCAAAAATCTTCTTCGTCTTCAATTTACTAACCATCGCTCCCTTCATTTTTAGAAAAATGTGGGCACCCGATTGACCTTTGTTGGAATCCGAAGATAAGTAGTCGTAGATTGAACCTTATAGCATTGGAGCAGTTTCGGCGGAACAAAAGTGTTCTTTAAGGGCGTTGACCTTATGTCTGTTTTCCGGTGATTGAGAGCATAAGTGATATCTCTTAGGGATCCTCTATGATCCTATGGGATCTTCGCTTATCGAGTCGCGTACGCTCAATATTTTTTCATCCAAGGGGCCTTCTTTTGACGAATGTAAACATCCGAAGACCATAGTCGATCTCTTCATGCTTGGCATTTACTTGTCCTATGCTTGGATCTCGCTCCGAAGGTCTCACTTTGGAGTCAAGCTCTTTAGCAATATCAATCCCCGAGGAGGAAGCACCAAAGGAGGGGAAGATCCCCGAGGATGATGGCGTTGGCGAGGATGCCAAAGATGGCTCCAAGGATTGGCCCCCTTTCAACGACTCTTCGTAGAATATGAGTTATTTTTGATTCATTTTGCTTGAACTTTTATCTTCGACTAATCCTTGCTTGATGCTTGTTGGATGCTTACTCAATTCTTACTTGCCTCATTGTTTCTTTTTTATTGTTGTCGATTTTTGCTTTCTCACCGTTTGGGGTACATGATCATCCTTCATCATAGTTGGGTCTTCTTTTAGTTTTACAACTTGGCTATCCTAGGGGGTTGTATTAGCCCCTTGGTGTTGCCCCTAAAATCGGCGCAATGAAAAACATACAATGAAAGACACTAGCAACGTAGCTCGCTTTAGGGGTCATATTAGCCCCTACCTTTTCTTCTAACTTTGACAAAGTTAAGAAAATACAACGAAAGGAACCGAGGGCTTGGGCGCTCTAGGGGTTCGTATTAGCCCTATTCACATCCCCAAGACCGTCTTAAAGTAAAGTGTGAGACGTAAATATGCGGAAAGCTTACTAGTTGTATTAATAAAAGATTGAAGTCCGTACAAAAAGGAGGAATGTGTGCCCTCGTTGAGCGCTTTCGGAAAAGTCGCGTCAATCGTGGGTGAATCCTTTAAAAATCTTTGGGACTTAGGGTCGGGTGGGTCTTTAAAGAAAGGCCCTCACGCCGGACAATGAGCTCGAACTATTTACATAAGCACCATTATCTCATGAGTTCGATGTCTTCGGGATGCACAAGCCGGACCTTAACATGATCTTCTGTGGTGGTAAAGCACACCATCATAGTCTCGGAGACTTTGGTTTGGGCTCCGCCTTTAGCTTCTTACCCTTGAGATCATCATGAGTCTTCCCTCCTCTTTCCGCTTCTCTATCAAAGGTCGAAGGCTTACTACATAACATTCACACGCGGTCTTTGGGTTTCCATAGATCTCACCTACGAGATCCATCACCAAGCTCATACTTCATGAGGAGAAGGTATGGAGCGACGACCGCTTTGATTTGTTAAGGGTGGGACATCCGATGATGACATTGTAGGCGAGAGGGATGTCGATCACTAGGAATTTCACTTCGATGTTTCGGCCGCTAACCTTCTCTCCAACCCTAACCGGTAGGCGGATCATGCCTATAGGGTGTATCGTCTCGTCTTCCGAATCGACGACAAGATTGACGAGGGAAATGAGATTATGAGGAGTATACTTTAGCTGACTTAGGCATTCCATGGTGATGACGTCTACCGAGCTCCCGTATTGATAAGGACCCCACGGACTATGGCGTTCGAAATCTTCGAGTGTGATGACCAAAGGATCCTCATGTGGGGTGGCCATGCCTTTCAAATCTTGTTCTCCGAAGGTCACTATGGGCACCTTCACAGGTGGAGGCTGGCCGGTGATCGGGACTTGTTGAGCGCTCCCGAGGTGAGCCTTCTAGGAAGAGAGGGTCGTGCCCCCGCAAATCCGTCGGCGATGGTGGCTACAATCTTAATAGCATCGTCATCATCATAGCGCTCATATCCCCGCCTTGCAGAACCTCCTTGTGCTCCATGAGTGTACTTTTTGAGAAAGTGATAAATTTGCCCATTATCCGCCAACTCCCCAAGCGCCTTCTTTAACCCACGACACTCCGTAGTGTTGTGTCCGGTTTGCTCATGAAATTCGCAATATTTGTTGGAAGCTCGCGCTTTCGCAGGAGTGGACATGGGAAGTGGTTTCTTGAGCATGGGATGCTCTTTGATCTCCATCGAGAATACTTTAGGGGTCGGTGTTGAAGCGGTGGTCCACTTCATTTCTCCAGGACTTCTCTTCATCTTGATGATTAAATTTTCCATCTCCTCCTTTCTTCCCGACCTCATCTCCTTCCTCTACGCAGATCTCTATGACCTGAATAAAGTCGGCCGCCTTTCGGAGTGCTTCGCCAAAGTGGACACCTTTTGTTCAGCGAGAGAAAATTTGAATCTTCCGCTTTTGAGTCCGTTAAGGAAGGCGGTGTAGGCGACTCCGTCTTGCAGGTAAGAGATAAGGATGACCTCTCCATGAAACCTTCGAACATAGTCCTTAAGGGTCTCGTTTCTCCCTTGGTTAATCTTAGAGAGGTGGATGCTAGTCTTCTTACGCTTGCAACTTGCAATAAATTGCACAACGAACTTCTCGCAAAGCTCTTCAAAGGAAGAGATTCTCCCTTGAGGAAGATTGTTGAACCATTTACGTGCTACTCCCTTCAGCGTAGCAAGGAAGAATCGGCAGTAGGTTGCATTGTCCTCGTCCTACATGTACATATGAGACTTATAGTATGTCGGGTGATCTTCGGGATTAGTTATGCCATTATATGGGTTGATGTTTAGGACTTTTATCTTCTTCATTCGGGAGCATTCATAATCTTCTTCGAAAATGGTGTGTTGAAAGTATGATGGGTTGGCCTTGAATCGGAGCCAGAGACGGGAATAGAGCGGGGTTGGTGGCGTGGAACTTCCACCAAGGAAGAACTCTTCCTCCTCTCGGATCGAGGAGGAGTGCGCCTACTCCTCTCCGACTTCTCGGGACCTTTAAGATTTGATTGCTCATGACGCCTTTCTCTTGATCGCTCCCGCTCCCAAGCGGCAGACCGCTCTTGGTCGCGCCTTGGAGCATTATAGGCTCGCCGAGAATTGCGGCTACGTGTAATCGATCGTGCGGGACCGCGGACCTTCCGCTCCCCGGGGCCCTCGCTCCGTGTTTGGGGCAAGGGTGTCGCCATGATCCTCGAACCGGGCGGAATGCCTACTGTGGATGGCATAGGGGGTCGAGGCCGTGTGCGAAGTTGCAATACTCTCGTTGGCTCTATGGAGAGCTTTCTTTGCCTCGATAATCCCTTAGGCATCGCCTTCTTCGTGACGCCTAGTCGGGAGGGCACTTGGCTGCTCGGGAGCAAGTGCAATTGGTGCCTCGAGTGGTTGTTTTGGGGCTGCATGGGAGGGCATTCCGCCCAAGAAGTAGCCAACAGGCTAACCTCCCCAGGGGGTTGTGCCGTACCGAGGAGTCGGGGCATAGTGGAAAGGTATGATGGGCATGCGCTGTTCCATGGTGGCTCGCACTGTTCTTGCACTTGTCGTGCGACGGTCGTTTTAAGGGTCTCTATTAAGTTCGGAGAGCACCTAGGGTGACGTACCCTTCCGGCTGGGTGTGGCGGTTACCGGTAGACCGCCGAGATGATTCCGCGTCCTTGGCTTGAGGAGCGTCGTGGGATTGGCCCCTGTAGGCATTGAACGATGAGGGTGAAGGACCGGTGGGTTGGTCGTGTCGCGAGTCATCTTAGATTGAGATCGAGTGCCGGTGGCGACCATATGCTACCTTCCTCCCCACGGACGGTGCCAAACTATTTCCGCAAAAACCGAGTTGATGATGTGGATGATGATTCGGAGAGAGGAAGGATTTCTTGCTCCGGTTCCGAGGACGTGGCACGATCGATCCGATTCCGCGTGGCGACCGCTGAACCTGCAAAAGGCGAAGCCCGAGGGTGGATCCCGGGAATGCCCCTCCGACACTCAAGTTAGTGATCGACTTGATTGAAGGGATCGAGGAAATCTTCCTCGATGTGCGTGGAGGGAATTCCGTGGGAGTTGAGAGGTTTTCCAAGGATGGAAACTCTTGGGATGAATGTTGATGAATGTTGAGAGCTTGAGAGCTTGATAGCTTTGAAGCTTAGGTGATTATAAGAAAGATGAGGTTTGTGGAATGTGAAAAACATGTCCCATGGAGTTGGGAAATGATGTGTATTTATATGGAGATTTTAAAGGCGTAGAATAGTAATTTACCGTGGTTTAGGGAAACACTAGCCCTAGTGGGCTTTGGGCTTTTACCCGACCCGTTAAGAGTTGGCTCGGGCTGATATCTCCCTTATGTGGCTGATTAGACACAGTTGGCTATTGACGTGGCGGGTGAGCTGGAACTATCCGAGAAATACCGAATCACAACACAAATAAGAATTTAAACTAAAAAACATTCAATCATTCTAATATTCAAATCGGATGCTAAAGCGAAGATCGGAAAACTCTAGAAAATAAACAAGAATCAACTTCATCACTTTGCAACATTGACACCGAGTCAATAACAAGACTAAATCCGAAAAATAAAATCGTGACAGAGTGAACAAATTATATCGAACTACTGAGCAATGAAACAAACTTGTTTTTACGTAGAATCGGAGCCGAACAGGGGAACAGGGCACTACTTCAACTTCAATTATAACCCAGATTTGCAACAACCATGAATTCAATGAAACCAAATTCCAAGTCCTCAAGACGAAATCCAAACTCAAAATTACATAAAGTTACGAACTAAAAGCGAAAATTTAGAACTAGAAACAAATACCGAAAATCGAAATTTGAGGAACTAAACAAAAAATTGATGTACTAAAATCGAAATTTAAAGAAAAAACTAAAGAATTAAACCTAAACTTGGACCTTGGCGCGGCTCAGTCCGTCACACCTTCGCCATCGCTGTCTGCCCCCTTTGCTCTATGCCGCTGCCTCACCTTTTATGTTTCTTCCTTGCTCTGTCTCTTGCTCGAGTCCTCCTCGTGCTTCGGTTTATCGATTGTGGATAGAGACCGAGTAGTATGAGGATGAGAAGAGGTAGCGAGTGGACTCGGTTTAGGTTGGTGAGGGAAGTAGAGACAAGAGAGAGTTTGAGTTGGAGATGAGTTAGGGTTCTTTGGTGTTTTGGGTTGGGGAAGGAAAAGCGAAGAAAGGGAATAGGGTAGAAGCTAGGGTTTCTCGGTGATTAAGGAGAAGAAGGAGATGATGGTGTGGCTTAGGGTTTTTGCGTGGGTTTTAGGCGAGAGATAAGGATGTAGATGCGTGAAAGGAGAGGACTAGCGTGAGGAGAGAGAGAGAGAGAGTTGAGAGGAGGATAAGAGAGCTTAGGATTCTCTCGGGTACGAGGGGTGAACGAAGAGGAAGAGAGGGAGACGGATGAGTAGGGCTTTAGTGGTTTTGAGGGTAAAAGGGCCGAGAGGAGGATGGAAAAGAGTGGCTATGGGCTTTCGGTCTTTGAGGGAAAATGACCCATGTAACTTGCTCGGTTTGGCCCAATTTCGGATGAACAACCGAGTTTTTCGATTTTCCGTCATTCTTCTTATTTTTCAAATTTTTCCATACTTCCTATAAAAATAAAAATAAAATTAATTTGATTAAAAATTATAATTTAATAATTATTAAAAACAAAATAAGATGTAAAAAGTTATTAAAAATATCATCTTTTTGGAATCAACAAATATCCCCACACCTAAATTTTGCTCGCTCTCGAGTAAAATAAAACTAAAAAAATAAGAAAAGAAAATCCTAACTCATTTTCGTAGGAATCACGATTGCATTTAACGTATGCGGCAAACCCTTTAAGCCCCTTGGTAGCCCAAATGGACGAGTAAGGTCTCGTGAGGGTTTATAACGAGATATACCCACAAAATTTGGGGGAAAAAAAGAAAAAAATGGAAAAAGAAAAAAAGCTGAAAAGATTTTTACAAAAATTATTTATAAAAGGGAGAATATATATACATATCCCGATCAATCATATCACCTTCGGTACTAAGTTATCAACTTGTATCTAGGTATATTATACATATAAACCTCACACTCTTTTGATGACAACCATACATCAATGTTTTCATCTCTTTATCCGATTAAAACAGTGAATCGACCTAGTGCGTGATGTGCATGTGTATCATTGCTCCCTTACTTTAGGCTTACACAACTGATTCAACCCACTTGACTAATACTTTTTTCTTTATTCGGGAAGTAAGTCTTGCCCAATAGCAATTATTGCCTCAAAGGGTAGCACACCCATTAGCGCATGCCTCACATGGTTCTTGTCATTCCCGATGTTTTTCTCTTCTTTTTGTTTTTCTTTCTTTTTTTCTGTTCTTTTTTCGATGAAAAATGTAACAACATGAAGTTTATTTTCAGTACTCAAGACAAGAGGGTGAATCAACCAATGATAGCTTCAGATTTAAGAGCAAATGACTTTTATAAAGGTAGTTGCAGATTTTACAAATTCTCATGGTATGCCAAGGTTAGAAAAATGAGGTTAACATTGTTTTCAAAGAGGTGAGTGTCATCAAGTATATTTTCCTTTTTATAACCTAATAACTAATTCACAATTGTTCAAAAATCAATAAGAACATATACAATATCTTCCAAAATAAAAAAATCTTTCTGGATTTCTTTTTCCAAAAGAACGATTTCCCCACCCCCACATCTAAATTTGGCAATGTCCTCATTGTGAGTGTGAAGAACCTCATAGAAAAAATAAAACTAAAAATAAAATAAATTTGTAAAATAAGAAGACTCAAAAGCAAATAAAGAAAAAGACATGACTCAACTATAAAAGAAAAAGAAAATAAAGCATCAAATGTGTACAAGAGAAATAAAATAAAAGGAGAAAAGAGAAACGAACAATTATACTAGGTTAAATTTTTGGTACACCTAAGTTAAAGTCTCTTAAAATTAGTGCAAATGGAAACTCATGGAGCATTAGCCACTCCATATCAACTCAACTATTATCTCAATTTAAATCTCATTAAAGCACGTAACAATTTATCAAATATACAGAGTAACGAAACTCGGGAGTTGGTGCCAAGAATATATCCATAATATCGATGCAACACCATTAAGAGTCTGTTTCAACTTGTCAAATTGTGAACCAATAGGTTAAGAAGTTTTATACTCATAAAACATGGACTCGGAAAGTTCAAATTGATAGTTAGTCGTGATAGGGTCAACAGAAAAGGATTTAATAGGTATATCATGCTCATTCTCACAACGAACATGCATTTGACGCTCATGAATCCGTATAACGAGTAGGAGAGGAAGAATTTATAGGCGGTGAAGGTTCTACTGTATCGGTAGTTTCTTTCTCCTTAATTTCCTCTATTTTAGAAAAAGGAACAATATGAGTCCTTGAGAGAACACCATCAGTAGTGTCTTTAGAAGTACTTGGATGACCCAGTCTCTCGAAAAGAAAAGTGAAAAGATGAATTTTGGACCCCGAGTGCGAGGATATAATTCTTGGTCAGATACATTATCATTCACGAGACAACCTCCTAGCAGAAGAAGGGTCAATGCTCTTAGAATTCACCTCTGGATGACTAAGAAAAGTTCATTTAAACTGGGTCAACTACTCGGTGATAGTTTTAAACATTTTCTCCATGTTATTATAACTTTTATCAACATCGGTGTAACCGGGAGAAGAATGGGTCCGAGCAATGGGAGGTGGTGGTGTAGATGCATTGGGTATGGCTGGATAAACTGGTCTCTGGTGGGATCTAGAATGAAAGTAGGTTGGGGCATGTTTTGACTAGCAACATTAGGTCTACTACTCCATGAAAAATTAGGGTGATATGTCAACCCTTCATTAAAGATAGGAGACTAAGGGTCAAACTTAGGTCTTTGAAATGGAGCATTCACTTGCGCTTGTTCTTGGCATGTGACCAAGGACAAGTATTAAAAAGGTAAGCTTTCACAATGAGAACAGGAAACCAAAGAAGTTTGAAAAGATTGGGGTTGAACAGCTTTATCCCCTTATTATATTTTCAAGTACAACAACTTTGGATTCAAGGTGACTTATATCAAAAACAAGTGTGAATGCCCAATTTTGAACCACTAATCTTTAGAATTCAAACTCTCATCTCTAAAATTTCCTAAGCAACTGCAGGACTCTTAGAAAGAAAACCACCTTAACACATGGACTCTAATATGGTCCTAGTATGTTGGTTAAATCCTTCGTAAATAATTTGGCACAGACGCCGACCAGGTGTTTTAAACCATGATGGGCACATTGGGCTAACAAATTCTTAAATCTTTCAAAGTAATTCTAAAATGATTCTTTATCCAACTGAATAAATTGATTGATTTCATTTCTTAGCTTCACGGCTTTGCTATTCGGGAAATATTTTCTCAAGAACATTCTAACAAAGTCATCCCAAGTAGAAATAGAGTTAACACTTAAACTATACATCCATCTTTTAACATCATCTTTTAAAGTAAAAGAAATTAATCTCATTCTTATTTTGTCATCGAAATATTAGCAAAATGCATCATATAAACCACTTCATCAAATTCCACCAGAAATATATATGCATCTTCATAACCATGAAATTTTGGAGCATTTGAATATAGTCCGGTTAAATCGGAGGGGTCACATCAAATTCCAATTTAGGCAAGTTGAAACATGAAGAGTCAAAACTCCTAATAGGATAAAAGTGAGCGCTCAAGGTTCTCTCATATGGTCAAACTTTAGTCATTTTCTCTTCTTTAGGTTCGAGTTCCGTTTCAATTGAAAGTTCAATCCTAACAAATCTTCTTTTTAGATTCCCTTACCTAACAGACTTATGCACTAATCAACCCAACAAATATATTTTTGGTCGTTTTGTTTTTCTGAATTTTTTTTTCCTAGAAATAAAACAACTAAAACAAAAACAAAAACAAATATTAAGACAAATTTAAACTAAGACATAAAACAACTAATACTAAAACTAAATCAGAACTAAAATTAAAACTAAATCAAAATAAACAAAAACTGACTCCAAATAAAACTAAATTTACTAACTAATTAAACTAAACGAAAACAAAAAATTGGAATTAGAAATAAATAAAAACTAAGACACTAAGTCCTTGTTTCATTTATCTTTAGCTTACAATCTTACAGCTCCTTATAGCTTTCCTTATAGCTTCTTACAACTTCTTACAACTCATTACAGACTTCTTACGGTTTCTTACAACTCCTTACAACTTCTTATACCTCCTTACAATTTCTTACAATTTCTTACAACTCTTTATATCTCCTTACAACTACATATTATTTTTCATATTGACATTTATTATGAATTTATTTTTCTACCATTAATGAAAATTTTTTGTTGTTGAATATTTATATATGTAAAGGTGTCTACTAAGGATGACCGTGGGATATGTACGTCATGGATGTAGCTATACCCGGACCTCTATTTTCCCCATTCCTATACTCATACTCCTATCGGGTATTTCAAGTATATCGGATTTATTTGTATAGATGTGTAAAGATTTTGATAATCAATACCCATTAGATACATTAATTTAATTTTATGTCTTAAGAAATTTATAAACAAATTTCAACGAATAATTAATTTCAAAAGTATCGTATCCATGTAAACTAGTTATCATGAATAATATTATAGACATTCTGTTAAAGTTTAAGCTTATAGGTGAATAGTCAAGTTGAATATGACAAAATTATTTGGACTATTTTAGCCCTGTTCCATTTAGCATAAGTTGGAAGGAGTTGTAAAGATGCATAAAAAGATATAAGGAGTTGTAAGAAGTTGAAATAAATTAGAACGAATATAAAATATTATATATGATTCGATACAAATATTTAATGTATTCATATGTGTATTTTTATAGTTATGTACAACGTATTTGTATTTTTATTTATGAATTCTACGTAATAGAATAATAAAATTTATATATATTTGTGATACCAAGTGCATATATGTCATGTTTAATTATTTATTTTTCAAGGAAAAAAATTATATTTGATACTTATGAAAAAGTTTTTATAAATGCATAAATAATTTTCATGTAATAGGTAGTTGAAAATGACCTTAATTTTACATGTTTGAAATAAATGTCCTCAACTACTAATTAGTAGTTGAGAACATTTATTTCAAACTTGTAAAATTAAGGTCATTTCCAATTATATATTATATGAAAGTCATTTATGCATCTATAAATACTCTTTTCATAATTATCAAACATAATTTCATTTTTTCTAAAAATAAAAAATAAGAAAACAAGTCCTCAAACTGATACATATGCATTTAGCATTACAAATATATAAATTTTATAATTTACATTAAATTCATAAATAAAAATACAAATATGTTGTACATAAATATAAAAATATGTTACACATTTTTATCAAGTCATGTACAACATCTTATATTCCATACAACTCCTTACAACTTCTTACAGCTTCCTTACAACTTCTTACAACTGCATGCACTTTCCTTACAGACCTTATAACTCCTTACAGACTAAATGGAACAGGGTCTAAGCCAAAATATGAGTCTAAAACAGAAACTAAAATTTAAAGTAAGATTCAAACAAACATTTATAAACTTCATTTACAACCTAGTTTCAATTAAGGTCATCCCCGGCAATGGCGCCATTTTGTTGGAGTGATTTTAGGGGAAGTACGGGGATTGTCGAACCAAAGAGATGGACTAAAATTAAAATCAAATTGCAACTCGAAACGCAAAGACCGAACTAACCTAATAAACTGAAATTAAACTAAACTACTACCCTAAATTAACATAAATCAGAAATATATATATGAACCAAATCACTAATTCACATCAATTCAATACTAATAAGAATTTAAACTAAAAACCATTCAATCATTCTAACATTTAACTCGGACGCTAAAACTAAAGATCGGAAAACTATAAAAAAAAAAAAAGAATCAACTTCATCACTTTGCAACATTGACAGCAATCAATAAGAAGACTAAATAAGAAAAATAAAATCATGACGGAGTGAAGAAATTATACCCAACTATTGGGCAACGAAACAAACTTCTTTCTAAGTAGAATTAGAGCCGAACAGGGGAACATGGCACTACTTTAACTTCAATTATAACCCAGATTTGCAACAACCATGAATTAATGAACCAAAATTCCAAGTCTTTGAGATGAAATCCAAACTCATAATTACATAAAGTTCTAAACTAAAAATTGAAAATTCGGGACTAGAAACGAATACTAAAAATCAAAATTTGAGGAACTAAACTAAAAAAATGAAGTACTAAAATCGAAATTGGAAGAACAAATTGAAGAATTAAACCTAAACTTAGACCTTGGCGTGGCTCCAGTCTGTCATACCTTCGCCACCACTGTCTCGCCCCATTTGCTTAGTGTCGCTGCCTCGCCTTTTATGCTTCCTCCTTGTTATATCTCTCACTCAAGTCTTCCTCGTGCTCCAATTCATCGGTTGTGGATAGAGACCGAGTAGAAAGAGGATGAGAAGAGGTAAGAGTGGACTCGGTTTCTGTTGGTGAGGGAAGTAGAGACGAGAGGGAGTTTGAGTTGGAGATGGGTTAGGGTTCTTCCGTGTTTTGGGTTGGGGAAGGCAGACCAAAGAGAGGAAACAGGTAGAAGCTAGTGTTTCTCGGTGATGAAGGAGAGGAAGGTGATGATGTTGTGGCTTAGGGTTTTTGTGTGGGTTTCGGGCGAGAGAGAAGAAAGAGGTAGAGGCGTGAAAGGAGCAACTTGTCTTATACGCACCTGGGAGTATTTGCTCCTCGCCATATGTCATGAGATGGTTGGACAAAAGGGAAAAAGAGGGGCGATTTTGTGGGCTTAATCTTTCTTTCTCTCTTCGGGAGTATATGCTCGCGGGAGCATTTCAGAATTTACATGAAAATAGAGGGTTAGCATGAGGAGAGAGAGAGAGAGAGAAAGAGAGCTGAGAAAAGGATAAGAGAGCTTAGGATTCTCTCGGGTATGAGGGTGAGCGAAGAGGAAGAGAGGGAGAGGGAGGATTAGGGTTTCGGTGGTTTTGAGGGTAAAAGGTCGAGAAAAGGATGGATAGGAGTAGCTGCGGGCTTTCGATTTTTGAGGGGGAAAATAACCCATGTAACTTGCTCGGTTTAGCTCAATTTCAAATGAACTACCATGTTCTTCGATTTTCCGTCATTCTTCTTATTTTTCAGATTTTTCCACATTTTCTATAAAAATAAAATAAATTTGATTAAAAATTCTAATTTAATAATTATTACGAACAAAATAAAATGTAAAAAGGTATTAAAAATATCATCTTTTTTGACACAACACCGAGCAACAAGTCTATCCTTATTTCGACTACTAAATCTCCCTTATCCGGTTTATTCTTGAATACCATTTGGTTCCTATAACTCGGGTGGTCGGAAGGTCGTTTGGTCAAGGTCCAAACTTAGGTTTTTTAAATTGGGAGAGTGATTCTTGTATGGCCTCTACCCATTTAGGTTTAAGTAGGGCTTCTAGCACATTTTTAGGTTCAATTAATGATATGAATGTAGATAATGCAAATAAATTTTGCAAAGAAAAATGAGTCCTTACCCTATAGTTGATGTCCGAAATAATGTTCTTAGGTGGTTGATTTGATGTATATTTGAAAGCTTTACCTGTTCTCTGGTTTACCTGATTTGATAGTTGAATGCTTGGCTCATCATTATGTTCAACAGGTTGTATCTCTTCCTCTCCTTGTGATCAAATGGTTTGAGCTGGTTCTTAAGTTGACTCATTTTGAGTTGACTCAATTATCTTGTTATCAATTATTCTTAGCTCAGCTTCCTCTAAGTCATCATCATTTTGGTTGAGTTGGAGGTTTGAGAAAGTAGACTCATTTATCCTACCATTATCAACTTCATCAAAGATAATGTGGATGCTTTCTTTCACTTTTTTTAGTTCTTTTATTAAAAATGTCATAAGCTTTGTTATGTGAAGAATAACCAAGAAATATACCTTCAGTAGACCTTGCATCAAACATGGTCAAATGATCCTCACCATTATTATGCATAAAGCGTTTACACCTGAAAGGTTTCAAGTAGGAAATGTTGTTTCTTTCCCTTGTAAAGCTCATAGGGTGTTTTCTTGAGGATGGGTCGAATGAGACATCTGTTGAGTGTGTAGTTGGCTGTGTTCACCGCCTTAGCCGAGAAATCGTAGGAAAGGTCATTTTCAATCATCATAGTTTGTCCTATTTTTCAAGAGTTATGTTCTTTCTCTCCACGACTCCATTTAGTTGAGGAGTTCTAGGTGATGAGAAGTTGTGGGAGATATCATTCTTGTCACGTAAGTCGGGCAAATTCTAAGTAGTCAAACTCCTTTCTATGGTCAGTTTGTATTCTCCTTATTTGAATATGAGACTCAACTTGAATTTTCCTATAGATCTTAGTGAACTCTTTAAAGGCTTCATTCTTGTTCTTTAGACAACAAACCCATGTAAATCGTCGAAATCATCAACAATTCTAGTATATATGATTTACCTCCTAAGCGTTTAAAATGGATTTCACCACACAAATCCATATGAATCAATTCAAGAACCTTTGATGTAGAAATAGTTTTGAGTGGCTTAAATGATGATCCGATATGTTTTCCTTTCGTGCATGCATCAAATATTTTATCTTTCTTAAAGGTGCAAGTAGGTAATCTTCTGACCGATCCTTGAGATGCAAGATTTTAGATACTATGCATGATAATATAACCTAATCTATGATGCCATGTCCATGAATTATCATTAACTGAAACTTTTAAACATGATAGATTTTGAGTAGAATCAAAAGAGGAATGGTGCAGGTGTTACCCGACCTTAAACTAGAGAGCTTTGTTTTTATGGTTGCATCGAAATGAAGCAATTGGTCTATGTAAATCTTACTTCTTGATCTTTGTCACAAAGTTGAGAAATACTTAGAAGATTATATTAGAGTCCCTTTATAAGATAGACTAGACTAACCGAGTTGTCACCAAGTCCAACTCTACCATTACCAACGATCTTGCCCTTGCTATTATCTCTGAATGTAACCTTGCCTCCTTTCATCTCTTCTAGCTCTTAGAAGAGTCTTTAGTCTCCAGACATGTGTTAAGAACAACCACTATCTAAGTAATAGTGATTTCTCCTTTTCCGAGTTGCTCGTAAGACAAAAAAAAAAAAAAAAAAAAAAAACTAACCCTTCTCACTTCCTCTTACAAATTCAGTAATTGTTCTTACTGTGGTATTTCTTTGAGGTAGAGCATTTTTGGGAATCCCTTTTTGAATAATTTTAGACTTGGTCCGATTCTCGAGTCTTCTTCTTAGGAAACCGAGTCTATGTCTCCTTCTTTTGAAATCATTTCCTTTTATAAATAGGTTGAGAAGACTTTTTCTTAAAAGCTAATATGGGCTCAGTCCCTTTCTTTTTGAATGAATGGGACTATGCTCAGCCTTAACTTGATTGTTCTGGAATCGGCTTTGAAAAGACTTTTGTGTTTAGCATTATGTTCAAGACCTTCTTTTTGAAAAAAGACACACTAAGAACCAAGAAGCAAGTCATGGTTTTTCCGACCTTGAGTAAGTTTTAAAACCAACTCCCGAGACTCGGTGAGCTTCTGTTTCAATTGCTCATTATCTACTCGAGGCACTCGACTCGGTCTCAT
This sequence comes from Talinum fruticosum, assembly GCA_021018815.1. Lineage (NCBI taxonomy): Eukaryota > Viridiplantae > Streptophyta > Magnoliopsida > Caryophyllales > Talinaceae > Talinum > Talinum fruticosum. The sequence continues at coordinate 10,371,785 of JAITYX010000005.1, read as the reverse complement.
TGTCTTGAAAACTAGTCTCTAGTACCTTCGATTATGTCTCAATTTTTCTAAATCATTTTGTAAAGATTTGTTGTTAGAATTAAGAGACTCTAATTTCTCTTTTGAAGACTCGGACTTTGCATGTATAACATTCCGAGTACTATCAAGGAATTAGGTACAAACTTCATCTTTTGTAAGTTTTGATTACAAGTCATTCTAAGTGCTATAGAAACTTTTATGAGTGGTATAGAACCTTTTATGAGTGTTACAAAAATATTACATATGTTCTCATTTGATTATGACTCGATTCGTAAAGCATACTCTTGCTCATTATTTCACATGTGTAATTCTGAGTCACTCGGACAACACTCAGATTTTTCGCATGTTCAAACATTCGCTCTAACACACTTAAACTCGGGTCCGACTTCATATTCTAAGTTCAAGTGAATTATGGTGTTAATTTATCTCTTTAAGTCGGCTTGTTTTTATTGAACTATATTTGTCTAGATCAAGTATTCTTACTCGATATTCTCTATCCAACTTGATCTTTTTCTAGACTGACTCGGATGGAATTTGAGTATAATGAATATTAGACTCGGAAAATTCTATTCTTCCAGGACTCGGATAATTATGCACTTAATTATCTAAATTAAAATATTATTTGTGTTTAATCTTGGACCAAAGTATTTCATACTTTGAGAACCAAAATTAATTTACTTGTAGGTTATCTAAACGAGGTTACCCTATTTTTGAATTATAAAAGCAACCGGCTTCAAGCCGTCAATCACCAGCGGACAAGGCTTTTTACTTCGACGAAGGCCCGGACACTCGTGTCGGGATTGTCTGTTTCCAAAACTGGAAATCTTCAATGCTAAGCTCAAAGGTGGTTTCCACCATACTTTTCGGACACCACCAGTAGATTGGGACATCCTAAGGAGTCAAGAGCCGTTGCACAACGTTCACATCTCAACGGATCTTTTTCGAGCCACTCGGAAGAACTGTTACAATGGTCACGAGAGGACCTCTAATCGAAGCTAGTCACAACAGCTAATCAGCTTGGTCATCTATAAATAGAAGCCAACTCTCTAGACTTGAAGATTGCCTGAACCATTGTCAATACACATACATAAGCAAAAATCTTTGTATTCATACTCAATCTTTTACTTACAACTCCAACTCTGTACTTAACATCTTTCCGAGTAGTAAGGTCTTGTAATCAGTGACAAACTTTCATTCTTACTTTCTGAGTAAGGTCCCTTGACTGAGCCGTAAGGGTTATCTCAGCTCGCTTGTCCCTAATTGTAGAGGTTACCTCGGTTAGGAAGTATTAGATCGGATGAGAGAAGTTCCGAGTCCAGGAAAATCTTGTAAGGAATTGTGTAAGGGAGGAATTCTGGTGAAGTCTTTCTACTGTATTTTGTGGATTCAAAATAGTAGATTTGACTTGGTGCTTGGATTAGCACTGGTCGTGGTTTTACGCCCGGGAAGGTTTCCGCGTAAAATCCGAGTTCATACTTTTCTGAGTCTAATCTAGACTTAGGCGAGTCTTAAAGTTTATTTTAAACTTTATTCTTCCATTTATTGTTCAAATTTCCTCATCACCATATTCACCCCCTTCTAGGGTGACTGAGTCTCTCCAAGAGCAAACCTTCATCTTTTAATGCGGAAGAATTAGAATTGGACTTTTCCTCAAAGTAAAAATGTATCTAGGCAAATCATGCTTTGAGAAATTTGAGAAATTAGTTGATTACCTCATGAGGATTAGTTTCCTCAATGTCTAATGCTTTACTTTCGACTCTAATTAAACTTCTAAGTTTGTTAGAGCCATAAGACACTTAGATTCATCATTTGTGTCATCATCTTCTTCGATTCATCATCATCTTCCGACTTATCATCACTCCATGTGGCTACCATTGCCTTTTTCTTCTTTTTGTTCTTTCTTCTCTTTAGACAGTCCTTGGCAATGTGCTCCTTACTTCCATATTCAAAATAATCGGAGTTTTTAGTCAAAGTCAAATTTGAAGGAGATGAGAATTTACCTTTTTTTCCTTCTAAAAGAATTCTTACTTAGGATTCTTTTGCCACTTTTGTATTTTATCATCTTTTTGAATCCTCTAGCCAGAAGTGCCATGTGGTCTTCTTTAGAATCTAAAGAGCTCGGAGTTGGACCAGATTCCTCTCGAGGCCTTGAGAGTAATGTTTCATTTGGTGCTTGCCTTGGATACTTCTTCTTGTAGATGTAACTCATGGGTGAGTAGTTTTCCAATGAGCTCATCCGGCTTTAGCTGAGTCGAGTCCTAAGATTCTTTAATAGCTATCACCTTTGGACCCCATCTCTTATTTGGTAAACTCCTCAAAATCTTTCTAACAATCTCCTCGTGAGACATCTTCCTTCCAAGGGAGTTGAGATTATTAACAATCTCAATGAAGTGGATGTACATTCAAGTTATGTTCTCATCAATTTTCATCTTGAATATCTCATACTTATGGAGGTACTGAATTATCTTTGTCCGCCTCACTTGACTTTTACCCTTGTAGGTAGTGACTAGGGTGTCCCAAACTTCATTGGTAGTATCACAAGTGGATACTCTGTTGTACTTTGTCTGCATCAATGACACACTTCAAAATGTTCATGGCCTTGAAATTTTTCTCGTGCCTTTCATTTTCTTCAGGAGTGAATTCTGACTTCACTTTGTGTAACACTCCAAAACCCACCCTAGGAGTATTACATGCCAAGGTTCCTCGAGAGGAACCCCTAAGGCTACTTATGATCTCAACTTGGGGTTAATAACTCTTTCTTAGATTGGTGGAAGCGTGTTTCTAGGTTTTCAAAGGTTTTCCTGAAAATTTCGATAGAGTTTCCTCTGTAATATGGCTAATCTCATAGGCTTAAAGCCTTAACCCCGCACGAAACACATTCATAAACTCAACGAGTCACATGCTCGGAGTATCAACAACACAAGCTCAATGAGCCACACGCTCGGAGTAAATACAATACAAACTCAACGAGCCACACGCTCGGAGTATTCACATAGGGCTTTTATATTCATAGTCAAAACTTAAGTTCGCATACAACCGATCTTTACAAACATCTTTACAAATAAGAAGATAAAAAGCCATGTAGTAAGTCCGGCATCCGTCTCGCTATTTCGAAAGCCAAAAGCCACTCCCGAGAATCTTACTTCTATACCTGAAATATTGGTGAGGTCATAAGCTCCATTAGCCTAGTGAATCACCCAAACCCAACCCCGGGTTTCACTTTGTACATTAATTCATTAACAACCACACATAAGTTCACTATTCATTCATAACATGCGATTCACATCATACATGCTTAAGACACGCGAGATACTAAACTTACCAACTTGCTGAGAAGTACAATGACATCAATTACTCATGAATTCAATCAAACATATTTTCTTCTTCTTTATACGCAAGTACGCCATATAATCATTCATTATGTAAGGCATTCATCACGGAAATGATATCTTACTTCTTATCGTATTACTTTCTTATGAAATCAGGATTCGTTCCTCTTCTCGTTTTTCTTCTTGAGTTCAATCATGCATTTCATAAATCATCGATTCTTTCTTTCTTGTTCATCATGCACAATCATTTGTTTCTTCATATCATACTTCTTTAAGTATTCTTAGTTTCAAATGGAAAGAAGATTTATGTTATGCTCTAACCCAGTTCTTGGAGCCAAAATAATTCATGGGCTGAGTTCTTGGAGGCATAATAATTTGTGGCCTCGAGGCAAGCCTCAAACTTTGAAGGACGCATACTGTCGGGAACTCGTGGAAGCAATTCAATTCGTGGCTTCGGTTTGACGGACACTTCTATGGCCATAGCTTTAGAGGGTTCTTTAATTCGTGGGGCCTTAGATCAATAACACAATCCTTTTTCCCTTCTTTAGTTCTTTATGTTTCTTATCTTTTTATTAATTTCTTGTTACTTATCGATGAGATACACTTAATTCATATAATTCATGCTCAACACTTTCATACGCAATATCTTCAAAACTAACAATTCACATAAGCAAGTTCCAACTCAACCACAATCAATCCAACTCGTATAAGCATGCTTGTGTCACTTATAATCGATGTACTTTGGGATAAACACAAGCATCACATAAATATATCAAGTAGGATTTCTAATCAACGAACTTATCCTTTTCATGACTACCTAATATCGCGCATAGGTGATTTATAGTTTCATAACTTTCCTTAATTGATATATATCGCTTAATCCAGCCATAGAGTTTCTTAAATTTCAGTTCTTAACTCAATTACTCGGTTAGTTCCGATTTCTCCCAAAACAGCACATTTTCACTCAAAAATCCATATCTTCTAATCTACTCATCCAACGCATACTAAAATTTACAGGAAATTCCCATAAATTATCAGGAAAATACAGTAAAAGTTTCAGGAATTTTAGGCGACTCATGAAAGCATAACAATTCGGACAGACATGCAAAACATGATAAAAATCTGCATTTTTGTGATTTCTTTATCTTTCATGATTTTACGTTCTAATGTACATCAAGCCAAGTTCATGGAGATTTCAAACATATAGCTCAATGATCATACTCAATAACACTCAAATATTCACGAATCATATCTAATAAATCACATAATTCACATCATGTATCACAATTAGCGAGTTTCTAAATTCGGTGACTTAAGCCTCTATGTTCTTCAATTAAGTCTAGGATTTCCAATTTCATGAATCAATTTCAAGCTTAATCCACCTAATTCATTTTTATCTTTAGAGGATGGATTTGAATTACTCACCTCGCATTCTTAGTGGTTCTAAGAATTTCGGTTTGAATATTTTCGGATTGGTGATTTTGCTTTACTTTCTTCTTTTCGGCTTGCCCTTCCTTCTTCTTTCCCGACCCTCTCGCTTCTTCCCGTCGCTGCCTCGGTCCCGGCCTCCGGCTTCCTCTCGTTCCGTTATGGCTCCCTCGGGTTGTCGCTCTCCGTCAACCTTTCACTTTTTGGTCGCCGGTCGCCGCTGCTACTTTCTTGCCCACTAGTCGCCGTTCCTCTTCCCCTTCGTGGTCTCTGTCTCTCGGTCTCTCGCTTTTCCCCTCTTTTTGCTCTGCTCGGCCTCCCGAGCCCTCGTTCTCCCTTGCCCACCGGCAGCGACGTCTTCGTCTGCTCGAGCGAGCCACCGGCCTTCCGGCTCTCGTGCTCTCTCTCTGTCTCGCTTCCTCTCGCTCCATCGCACCTTCCTCTATTTCTATTTCTCCGGTTCCTCTTCTCTTTCCCTGCTTCGCTTCGCTTCTTTCGTTCCCCCTCTTTTGTTTTCAATCCCAATTGCTCTTTCTTCTTTTGCTAATTACACCTAACTAATCTACTACCCAATTTTAATTGGACCTCCTTTTCTTTACTTAATTCTTTGCCGCCTCCCTCAAGTCGCCCACCCATCCTTCCCATTTTCTTTTGTTTTATTTTCTTTTATTTTAATTAGGCCCAAATTGGCTTCACAAAGCCCCCTTACTTAAATCACACTCGGGTTTTAATTTCGATTCGGAAAAATTATAATTCAACTTAATTTAATAATTTCAAAATTTTTAACTTAACTTTTAATAACTTAATTCCTCACCGAGCAAGCACCCGAATTTTTCGGGTATTACACTTTGGCTACTGATCGAGTGGCATCCATCTTTGTGGGGACATAGTTTCCAATACATCCGGCTTCCCATATTTCTTCATCATAGTCATGGATGAAACACTCCATGATCTTCTTCTAGAGTGGGATTTGAACTTTGGTGGCCTGGTGAAAGATCTTCCTTCATTAAATTCTCCATAGTTAAGAGCCATATGATCTTTAGATCTTGGATTGTTAGATCCTTTTGAAAGGTTAGGCTCGATACTAATTGAAGGTTTGCTTTTTAATAGTCCGAGTCACCCTAGAAGGGGGTGAATAGGGTGTGAAAGAAATTTTACGAAAATGAAAAACTTTACAACACAAGTCGAACTCGAAGGAATGTTCCGAGTCTAAAATAAACTTAGAAAAGTTAGAATAAGAAACATTATGTGGAAACCCTCCTGGGGCGAGAAAACCTCGGGTAGTGTTAGTCTAGACACCAAGTCAAATCCACTATTTTGAATCCATAGAATATAAAGGACTGAATTCTCATAATTGTTCCCTTAGACAATTCAATATAAGTTTTCCTAGGCATAAAAGACCCCTTATCTGTCCTAGTACTTTCTAACTTAGTTAACCTTTACAGCTAGGTACAAGTGAGCCAAGTTACCCCTTATAGCTCGGTGAAGGGAGATTACGGAAGAATCGAGTAAGTAAAAGTTTGACTGATTACAAGACTTCTTTGTTTCAACTTAAAAGTTGAGAAAGCTAAGTACGAGTTGAAAGTTTTAGAAAAGATTGAGTGTATAAGATGAGATTTAAGTTCCAACAATCTTCTAAAGTCTTATAGAGTGGCTTCTATTAACAATTAGCAAAGTAGATAGCAGTTGTGTCCCAGTCTTGACTAGGAAGCTTCACTAGCCATTGTAACGGATAGTCCGAGTCTCTCATAAATAGAACCGTTGAGAAGATAGATGTTGTGCGTCGGTCCTTGGCTAAAAAATAATCTAACTCTCTTGTTGTTACTGAAAACCGGGTGCAAACAACCATTATACTCAAAGTCAAAGTTTACTAGAAATGGAAACAAACAACCCCGATACGGTGCGTGAGCCATCCTAAAAAGTGGCTTTTCTATCTACTAATGTGTAACGGTAAGAAGCCGGTTGTTTTTGCTTTTCAAATTGAGATTGAATAACTTCAATTATCGTGCAAAAATAAATCAAAGTGGTACTCAAAGTATAAAAATAATTTGGTCCAACATTAGTCAAGGATAAGAATTAATTCAAATATTTAAACGCTTAATTATCTTTAAACTAATTAAATGGAATCTTTTGAGTCTAATATTCAATACGTTTAATTTTATTTGTGTTTATCTTTTAAATAAATAAAGAGTTAGAGAAATATATGGACACAATACATTTATAATTTCAGTTATAAAATAAATCTGATTTAAGTTAGAATTATAACGCAATAATCCGATTCAACTTTTGTAGTGAGTCGGATGGCATGACAAGTTAAGCATATGAATTATTTAGGCAAGATGTCTCGTATGAGTTTTATTTGAGTGAATCGAAACCCACAGATGAGTGTTCGATCAATAATAACTTTTTGATTGCTAGTGGTACTCGATCACGATCCGTAATGACGCGTGACTCGAGCTAATCCTCCCATTCCTTATCCTCATAGTTCCTTGCTTATGGGGACTAATCCCGCGGTGTCCCTCATGCCGAGGACGTGGAATCGTCCCAACGCTCCACGGGCAATCGACAACCTCGGCTTGAGGGATACGTCACTTTAGGGCGCTTCGGAACCTAAATGAGACGTCAAAGACCACCGTAGCATAATAAGTGCGAGGAGGAAGTGTGGGCCACTATGCCCATCATGCCTTTTCTTTACACCCCTACTCCTGGGTATGGCACAATCCCCGGGGAGATAGGCCCATTGGCCATTTCTCGAGAGGCATGCCCTCACATGTTACCCAAGCATAGCCAGTTGAAGCGCCAACTACTCCCCCTCCGTGCAGCCGAGTGCTCCTCGACAAGGCGTTAGGATGAGAGTGATGTTATGGGGATTATTGAGGCAAAGAAAGCTCTTCATGGAGCTAATGACAAGATTGTCACCTCTCACACGGATCGAACACCTTATGCCACCTACAACGAGCTTTTTGCCCGGTTCAAGGGTCACGATGACGACCTTTACCTAAATATGGAGCAAAGACCCCGGGAGAATACGAGGTCGGTCAGCCCTACACGATCGGCTATGCACGACCGCAATTCCGAGCTAGCTCGAAACTTTCCTTGGCATGACCAAGAGCGGTCTCGCCATAAGAGAACGCGAGTGCTCGATAGAAAGGCATCATGGGCGGTCAATGATGAGAATCCCGAGAAGTCGAAGAAGGCGCAATGTATCCCCTCGATCCGAGTGGAGGAAGAGCCCCTCCTTACTCGGAAGTCCTGGGACTTCAACCTCACGCCCTCATTTTATTTGGTTCGGACGCGCGGCCAGCTTAGCCTACCTTTCGAAGAAAGATTACGAATTCTCCACGAACGAAGAGGATAAGAGTAGAAGACATTGATCCGTACGATGGGACGAATGATCTCGAAAATCACTTGGCGTCTTACAAGTCTTACATGTATGTACAAGACAGGGATGATGCCGCCTATTGCCGATTTTTCCTTGCCACTTCGAAAGGGATCACCCGTAAATGGTTTAATAGCCTTCCTAAGGGAAGCATTCCCTCGTTCGAAGAGTTGTGTGAAAAGTTCGTAGTGCAATTCATCGCAAGTTGTAAGAAAAAGAGAACTAACATCCACCTCTCTTAGATCAAGCAAGGGAGGAACGAAACCCTTAAGGACTATGTCCGAAGGTTTCATGGAGAGGTCGTCCTTATCCCCGACTCCGCAAGACGAGTCGCCTACACTGCCTTCCTTAACGAACTTAGGAGCAGGAGATTCTAATTCTCCTCATTGAACAAAAGATATCTACTTTGGCGGAGGCACTCGAAAAGTAGCTAACTTCATCGAGGCCACATAAATATGCGTCGAGAAGGGAGAAGAGGATTGAAGGAAAGGAGGGGACGAAAAGTTCAATCAACGGAGTAATAAGAAGCCCCACTACTAGAAAAAGGGTTCTAACGACGAATAAATTGGTCGTTAAAAGTACATTTTATCGTCGTTAAAAGTGATTAACGACCAAAAAATTTTGGTCGTCAATCGTCGTTAGTGGTTCCCTTGTTAATACTTTTAACGATGACTTTAAAATTTTCGTCGTCACTTAAAATAACGATGAAACAAGATGTCGTCGTAATTAGTTGATTGAATAACGATGAACTACATATCATTAACGACAAAATTTTTCATCGTAGATTTAAAAGAACCATAAATACAAAAATTAAAATCATGATCATTAACAACCAATTTGGTTCATCGTTATTTCTTTGACGATTAATATTTTCATCGTTAATAATATTATGGATAACCTAAATATATAATTTTGCCAATTATCTTTAAAATAATGTAATAAACTATTGATCACTAATATATAGTAACAAAAAACTCGAATTGATATGTATTAATTCCTTTGAATACCATCGGTCTGCGAATACACAATATAAAACATAACCTAATACCAAAAGAATCCTAAGACACATCATCTAAAAAACAATCGAGGAAACTAGAAGTTCTCATAGCAATTGATATCCGAGTACAAGCAATATTAACCAAAAAACTAAAAAAATGAAGTCATCGAGGAAACTTCAGCTTCAGCTTTAGCTTCAAAACACCAACAGTTATTGCAAAATCCAGTTTGAGCGGCCTCAAGCGACGAAGATCAGCATCAACAGCAGCGAATTGCAGAAACAACAATTAATAACATGCATATTTAGATCTAAGTCAAATTTGTATGATTACCTAAAAGAATAACAATTAATAACAACAATTAATAACAATTAATAAGTTGCAAATAAACAACAATTACAGACCACAACAACGAAACATAGGCACCGTCAAAGAAGCCTCAAATACCTCAATCAACTTTTGTAAATAGCCTCAAATACATCTAAGTCATATTTGTCAAGAGCTGCAGACAAATAATTCGAGATTAGCATAAATGATAGAGATTTTGGGAACCTATTACAATTCTTTCACTTGATTAAACCGAAAGGAGATCAAGAATTTAATCATTCAATTGCAGAAAGTTCGAGGCCAGCAAACTAGGAAATAAGACCCAGCCTCTTTAGACTACAGTCTATGCACCATGACCCCAGGAGGCGGGGGTGTCAAAACATTTCTAAGTCGGGAAAGAAAAATCTCAAGCAAGAATGACTCGAATGAGATGTTCGAAAAAGAACAGAAGGCTAAAAGATCCTATTTTCCGAAGTACAAGAACACAATAACACTAGTTAGAACTTAGAAGAGAGGACATAGATATTTAGACACTATCCACCAACAGGAAGGCCCAAGTAGTATAAGTGCTTTGAATAGAAAAACATGCAGTAGGAACATCGGGTTTTGTTTTCTTCATTTTTTTTGAAATTTGTCATGTTAATATAAACATATCCAGTAGAAACTTGAGTACAAGTGAAACTAGTGCCCCATCCACCAGCACTAAACATGTACCTCAAGCAATGGCTCTACACTTGTATCTTCCACATATTCCAAAACAGATTCAAGTAAATTTTGGGCAAGGAAAATTCAGATTTACGAGAAAGTATTTCCTTCTTTCCATTTCATATTAAACCATAACTAAGACAAAAAGGAGAACATTAAAATGTTGGGTTCCAAGGCTAAAAGATCCACGCTACACCGAAATAACACAAGCGAGCCAACATGGGTATGTTTTCAAAATTCAGATTTAATTGATTCTCGCGAAGTTTGCAGATTTTTGGCCCTGTCCATAGTCATGACTCAAGAGCATATCCAAGTGTACATTGAAGAGCCCATCAAACACTCGTTTGAATTTTTTTGTGCAAACGTGGAAATAGCTTAATCATTCATCCGAAACTCTTCTATATACACTACACAAGTATATGTTTAAGTGGAAAAAAAGCCCAAATTTCTAGTCAAAGGTTTCAACATTGAGCAAATTACGAGAGAAGCCAATCACTTTTTGAAGTTACAAGGAAAACCTTGAGCAAATTAATCCAGAAAACTTCAAATTAACAAGGGAAAGAAATCAAACCTTGGTTGTCAAACAGAGAGGATGGAATTGCTCGGCTTTCGGATGGTCGGACACGGAAATTCCAAGGAAGGATGTCTCCTTAAACCCACCATATTTACCCTGTGACATTCAAAGCCCAATTTGTGTTAATTTCAAACATGCAAGAATTTCCAAGACCTCAAGATTAGAAATTTCAAGACCTAGAAACCAATTAAGCATCAAAGTTGAGAACAAGAAATCTGAGGGGAATAATTGAATCAATTGATCAATAAACAAGCAATATGATCACTAAGACACAAATTTCTTGCAAATCAAATCGTAAAGCAAACAGAAATTGAAGAGCAAAACCGGAACCCTAAAACCGTCATAGAGAGAGATAAACGAATTTCTCGCAAATTAAGGAAGAGAACATGCCTATATCAATTGAAAAATTTCAATGCAAATTAAAGAAATTCGTGAATGAAATTACAAAGTCATAGAGAGAGATAAATGAACCTGATATGAATCCGATTGAAAGTTGCAATGCCCGAGAGACAATTTTTGCTAGGTGATGAACGAACTTGAGCGAGCCGAGAAAATCAAATTCAATCAAGAAAACCTAGCATTAGATCCCATCCTCAACACAAACCAAAAACCCATAAAAAATTATACACAAACAAGAAAACCGCATCAAAAGTACCTATTTAAACATGACATTGAGGGAGACGATTGAGCGTCGGAGAGGTCGAGAGAGAGAGAGAGCCATATGAATGAGGAGGGTGGAGGGAGGGCTGTCGACGGCCGGCGATTTGAGAGGGCGAGAGGGAAGAGGGGTGGGGTTTGCTGCGTGAGAGTACTGCGAGAGGGAAGAGGGGTAGGTTTCGTTGGGTGAGAGTAGTGCGAGGAGTGCGAGGAGTGCGAGAGGGAAGAGGTGGTTTCGCTGGTGATGAACGAACGAAGAACGGAACACATAAATGTTCTTCAGTTTTTTTTAAAATCATTAATCAATTACTTTATCAATTTTCACTTAAGAAAAATCTAGTTTAATGTTCCCCTAATAATTTTAGCTTAGGAGGAAAATCGTAGTTTAATTTTTCTCCTTCAATAATTTTACCTTAGAAAAGGAAATAATAATAATTAACTTTTTGAGTATTAATAGTATTAACGACCAACATATCGAAGTAATAACGACCCTTGTTTACATTTGTTGTCTAAGGATAGTAATTTGATAAAATTAAACGACAAAAAATAATTCTGTCGTTATTAGTAACTTTTAACGACTAATTTTATGAGTGGTCGTTAAAACCTCGTCGTTAGAAATCCAATTTCTAGTAGTGGGGGCATGGAGTGGACCATCACTTAAAAATTGATCCCAGGAGCATCCTTATGGAGATCAAAGGCCGTCCCATGCTGAGAAAGCCGACTCCCATGACCACCGCGGCCAAAAGTGCGGATCTCCAACAAATATTGCGAGTTCCATGAACAGATTGGATGACACTACCGAGTGTCGAGCATTGAAAAAGGCGCTTCGAGAGCTAGCGGAAAACGGGAAGATTGATCGTTTCCTTAGGAAAGGCCCCTGAGCAACACAAGGAGGTTCCTCAAACCAGGGGAATAAGCACTATAGTAAAGAAGACTCCGCTAGGATCGTGGCCACTATTGTTGGGGGCTTCACAAGAGGTTTGACTCCTTCTTCCTGGAAAGCCCATCTCCGAAGTGCCCAACAACCGGCCAACCTCTACCTATGAAGGTTCTAACCATGACCTACGGAGAACAAGACATGAAAGGAATGGCCACTCCCCACGATGATCCCTTGGTCGTCACGCTAAAAATCCCGGACGCCATAGTCCGGAGGATCCTCGTGGATATGGGGAGCTCAGTGGACATCATCACCATGGAATGCTTAAATCAGTTGAAGTATACTTCTCGGAATCTCATACCCTTCATCAATCCTATCCTTGGACTCGGGGGCGGATGGTTGATCCTATAGGCATGATTCGCCTACCAGTCAGGATCATAGAAAAGACCAAGGGCCGAATATCGAAATAAACTTCTTAGTAGTTGATGTGTCTTCCGCCTACAACGTCATAATTGAGCGCCTCACCCTCAACAAGGTCAAAGCCGTCATTGCCCTATATCACTTTCTCATACAATATGAGCTTGATAATGAATCCGTGGGTAAGATTTTATGGAGACTAAAAGACCGCACGAGAATGTTATGTCATAAGCCTTTGACCTTTAATGGAAAAGCGAAAAGATGAGGGGAAGACCCAAGAGGACCCTAAAGGAAAGAGGCCCAAGGTGGAATCCTCAACCAAAGTCCTCGAGACTATGATAGTGTGCTTTACCACCACAAAAGACCATGGCAGCGTCGACCCGCGCCTTCCAAAGACATCGAACTTATTCCTTTGGAGGAAAAATGACATAATTGCTCCATGCAAGTGGGTAAGAACCTCCAAAAGGGGATCAAGGAACATGGCAAGTCGACCGTTAATTGGCAAGGACCATACGCCATCCATGAAGTCCGTCCGGGAACTTATAAGTGGGCCGCTCTTGAAGGGTCGGCTATTCCCGTGACATTGCATAGTGACAATTTCAAGAAGTATTTCATCTAAGTGCTTATGGTGCCTATGTAAATAGCTTAGCCTAATTGTCTAGCATGGGGTGCCTTTTTTAAAGACCTACCCAGCGTAAGCAAGCCCCAAATTTTGTAATCATCAACGTTTGATGCGACTTTTCCGAAGGCACTCAATAGGGGCACACATTCCTCTTTTGTATGCGCTTCAATTTTCCCGCTTAATACTATGAGCGAGGCATTTTGGAAATTTTCATCCTACAATTTTACTTTTACTAAGATGGGGGCATGAATAAGGGCTAATATGATCCCCTAGGGAAACCTAGCTCTCGGTTTCTTACGTCGCACATTTTTACTTATGCTGACTTTAGGGGCAAGAATAGGGGCTAATACGACCCCCTAAGGCAACCAAACTAAGTTATAAGACGCGCAATAAGGAGTAAACATGTACCCCAATGACGAGAACACAAAAATCAGCAACAATAAAAAATGCACAACAAAAACACATGACAAACCAAGGCGAGCAAACGTCAAGTAGATCATGTTGCGAAGTTAACGGTTCATGCAAAGCAAACTCAAAGTAATGGAGTATATGAATCAAGTCATATGGCACGCAGGCCATCAAAAATCAATCCTAGCCTAAGGAGTCGGGGAAAGGGGCTAGTCCTTTGGGCCATGTCCAACATCCTCGTATGCTCCATCATCCTCGGGGATCTCTCCCTCCGAGGTGCCTCCTCGTTAGGGATGGACTTGGCCGAAGAGCTTGACTCCGGAGCGAAAGCTTTAGAGTGAAGGTCGAAGCATAGGCAACCTACCTCTCAAGCATCTCCTCATCATCGCCCAATGATGCGAAACCTCCACGAGAAGCTTCCTAATGGTTGTGTCCCCGAGGGTTGCACCCCGATGGAAGGACGTTTTCTTCTCTATCGTGCAGCCTCAAGACGAGACCGTAGATCCCGCTCCCTTTCTCGGCAGCCTCTAGGTCGGCCTTCGGTTGGCTCACCTCCTATCGAAGGGAGGAAGCCGAGCTAGCCTCCTCATAGAGGGAGTAGACATGGCTCTTGAGGTCCTCCGTGTCCTTCAAGAGTTTCTTTAGGGAACCTTGGAGGGAGGCCACTTTCTTCGTAGATCGGAAGAAGAAGGTTGAGACTCTACGACTTGGGTAGCCTTAAGGAGATCCCGTAAACAAGTATGTTAGGGCTAAGAATGATGAAAAACACAAGTAAAGGAGAGAATATTTTCTTATACCTCAATAACTACTTGGAGGAGGAGTACCCTCACAAGGTAGAGCCCCAAACACATTAAGCGGGGTGATCCCCTGTGAGCTTTGCCCACAACATCGGACTCAAGGAAGGGGCGAGACTTGGCGGTAGAAAGACTAAAGCGGACTTTCTTACCCTTGAGAGAAGGAAGTTTCCCCTTAAGGGAAGAAGGACTCATGGCGTCCCTCGAATGCTTGCTGGAAGTTGAGGTATCTTGTACTAGCTACCCCTACCCACGACATTGACACGAGAAGACGGAGGGGTGGAGCACGTCTCTTCTCTACGGGAAAGGGACAAGGCTATCACAAAGAAGAAAAAAGTCGATCATGAAACTAAGTTAGCCACAAAATAAGTTTAAAAGAGGAGTAAGAGACTTATAGGGGAGACATAGTGTTGTCCCAGGTAGCCTTGCCGGCCGACGTCTTGAGGCGGGGTCCGATTTCCTTCCCCGTCCTTCCTCTTTTCACATCTCTCCGAAGCACCCTTGCTTGGAGGAGGAACACGCTGACCTTAATCTGCCTTCCCCTTGGAAGGGTTCCTGGCCATGGTGTTAGAGAGCATGGCTCTCCCTTGATCTGTAAAAAATAAACTAAAGTCGGGTTAACTCAAAATGTGAACAAGAGAAGTAAGAGGAAGAGTAAGTACCCCGTGATAATCTCAAGCTAACACCCAATTCGGTAGCAAAGAGAAACAAGTTCTTCTTGAAGTATTTCCTTTTGGGGAGCCAATTAGAAGGAAGCCTCTCTTTATTTCCCTTCTCCCTAGCATGAGATACCTCTCGGATATGGAAGTACTCAGCTGCAACATACTCCTCGGAGTGGCGTACCTTGCTACTAGAAGCGGGCTCCCGACTACATCATCCCCTCACTCCAAACGAGGAACTCCTATTCCCCGTCCGATTTCTCTACAAAGAAGAACTCATACTTCCATCCATGGACCAATGACTCCTTATTAGCACAATCATATACCCCCTCTTATTTGTGAAGCTATATGCATAAGAAGCCTCGGCTTGGCACGTCATGGCTATGTAGGTTCAATCTATGGCTTTTTCTTTCCGGACTCAGGTGAAAGTCAATCGGGTGCTGATATTTTCTCAAAAACATAAAAGGAGTAATTGTTCTCAAATTGAAGATGAAGAATATGTTTTGGCCTTCAAAACTCGTAATCGTTATTATAGCCCAACCCTAAACGTCGTTTCTTGACATCAAGTTTGGGGGAAGTGATGAGCTAACATAGATGTCCAATGTAAAATTGCGATTTGGGCGTAATCGGAGGCACCTTACGAAGGCCTATATTGAGGAGACATGTTTCAGCCCAACGTGGAGTCAACATATTATCGGTCGAAGTGGGTTTTGCGTTTTTGATCAAAGAATGGCCAATATTTGTTGCCCCAATGGAGTTGCGGTCATCATATTCTCGCTCCGAAATGGGTTGATATTTTTTACAATTTCTTCGGCTTAGGAGTCGTCAATTTGTCACTTCAAATTGGATCGATATTTTTCAATCCAAAGGAGTTCGTTTTTTATGCCCTCAACTCAAGGTTGATATTTTTCCGTCCCCTTCATATTATCTCTTTGTACATAAAATTAGTTGGGAACGTTTCCCTAGAAAATATGCCAACACAATTTGAAAAAACGATTAAATTTACTACAACTTATAAAATAAAAATTATTTTAAGTTAGAAATATGGGGGTTGGTATTAGTAACGTGGGGGGAGGGCGAGGTTGAGGGAAAAAAGAGAAAATGGGGGTGGGGGGTTGGGAGTTGGGGTAATTATGGGGGTGTCACGTGGAGTGGGGTTTGAGGGAGAAGAGAGAAAATGGGGGTGGGGGTTTTATCGGATGGGGGAGATTCGGGAGTCGGGGTAATGGGGGGTGTCATGTGGGGTGGAGGGTTTGAGGGAAGAGAGAGTGATTGTTGGGAGGGAGTTCGAGGACTCGGGAAAAGGGCTCAGGAGTCTCGTTATTTTAAGGGATAATTAGAGAAGTGAGAAAAATAAGCGGGAGTTGGAGTTGGGGATTGGGCGAGGCGTAATAGCAAAAAGTAAGAGGGAGAGGGAAACTCGGGAGTCGAGGAAATGGGGAAGTGGGAGTTGGGTGAGTAGAGAGCAACAAGAGAGAACGAGAGGGGGAGGCGTGAGGATAAGTCGGGAGTCGGAAGTCGTCAATC
This sequence comes from Talinum fruticosum, assembly GCA_021018815.1. Taxonomy (NCBI): domain Eukaryota; kingdom Viridiplantae; phylum Streptophyta; class Magnoliopsida; order Caryophyllales; family Talinaceae; genus Talinum; species Talinum fruticosum. Next base: position 10,355,069 of record JAITYX010000005.1, on the reverse strand, counting down.
TTAGAACGAAGTCGCAAAAATTTAAAATTAAAATCGAAATAATTCCACAAAAATCACAAGTGACAAAATGTATGATTTCGGAGTCCAAAATGTCCATCACTGTCTAGTGACGAATTAGCCTCCGTGAGCTAAAAATTGGGTTTCCATGTCCACAAAGGGACATCCTTTGGACTTCGGGGTTTATTTATGCTTAGCGACAACTTAGCCTACTGGAGCCGAAAACATCGCATTCTCAACTCCACAAAGGAATACCTGTTAGAGGTTGTCATAACTTATGCACCTTCAAGCCTCTAGAGCTAAAAGGTCATGTAAAGACCAAGTGTCATCACGAGCACTCGCACTCCTAACTAAAGGTTAGGGGGTCATATTCTCCATGGGATGTTTCCTAGCGAGACTCATGCATTTTCAAGCCTCTGGAAGCTGAAAGGTCACGTAAAGACTTGTGTCATCAAGGGCACTTGCCTAACTTAAGGTTTAGGGGTCTCCCTCTCCGTGGGATGTTCTCAAGCGAGACTCATGCCTTTTTAAGCCTCCGGAGCTGAAAGGTCACGTAAAGACCCGTGTCATCACAGGCACTTGTACTCCTAACTCGAAGGTTATTGTTTCTTGCTTTTGTGGGATGTTCCCTAGTGTGACTCATGCACCGTCAAGCCTCCTAAGGCTAAAAGGTCATGTAAACACCTACAATAAAATATAAGGTAGCTAGGGGCTTGAACGGCTCAAGGGTCCTAGCAGGACCATGGGAGAACTCATCCTTCCCAAGAGACTTGTACACCCTTACGGGGAAAAGAGCACCTAGTTTCCATAAGAATGCAATCCTCCAAGGATCAAGGGTCAGCACATCGAATTTTGTCATAAGAAAGACCATGGGAAACTCATCCTCCTCAAGATTATTTTTAGCCCTAAGGGGCTAGGAAAAATCATTCACTACAACGACACCTCAAGAAAGAGCCAATAGAAGAAAGAATGACAAAGTTAAAGAAACAAGGTTCATTCATTCATTCATTAAAAGGAGAACATGAGGTATGATGTTACAACAAGAAAGAGGCATCGAAAATACAACACAATAAGCGAAATGCTACTACGATGCCTCGATGTTAAGCGAAGGTCCAAGGTCATGTCCTCATTTCTTCTTGGGAACGTTCCTCTTCTTTTCCTTGGAAGGTTCCTCCCCTTCTCCTTAGGCAAGTTCCTTTGGCCAAAAGAAGAGCGGGAGGAAGGGTCATCCACTAATTCATTGCTCTCCATAGGATAACATGATAACGAGCCCACACCCTAAGTGGCACCTCCACCGGTCGCTTCACTCACCGATGAGCTTAGATTCCTCGCCTATATCTCTATGAGGCGCTCACAATCACGCTCTACCTAGGCTTCAAAATGATCCTAGTCGAGCGTTCTAGAGCCAATCGAAGCGCGTAAGATCGTCGGCATTTAGAAACTCAATCTCAACCGTGTTTTCAATGAGATGTTAGTAGAACATATCCAAGACAAAGATCGAGCGATGGACCTCGTGAGAAATTTCCTTGATCGTCGCTCCGTCAAAGACAGGGCACAATTTCTGTAATCAGCATGGAGCGACCTAGAACTCTTCGTTGTTTGAATGAAAGGGGCGAAGTGAATAGAGAGGTGAAGCCTTGTTACTCCCTCCAGCTCGCCCCTTATTTATAAAGAGTTGAGGCATGGAAAGGCATAGTAGAAGTCACTTCACATTCCACTTACTCGCCTCGAGAAGCATGCAAGCAAAATGGGAGGGGCTAAATGATACGGCTATTTCCCGAACCGTTCCAACTCATTTGCCACATCACTAGCCAGCTCTTGATCGGTCGGATAAGTGAGGTACAAGCCCAAGTCTACCTTTAAATAAGCCCGGTAGGGCCTCGAAGTCTATAAGGGTTAGAGTTTTCCACTTATTACGATAAAATTACTCTGCCCCTCATTTAATTCCCCTATAAAACTCACCTTCCCCAACATCACATCACATGATATCACATCACAACTCCCATGAACTAACTACTCTTGGTAAAATATGAGAATCCTCTACACATCGAGGAAGGTTCTCTTTGATTTACTCACTTGATTCCAATTACTAACTTGAGCATCGGAGGGACGTTCCCGGGATCGACCCGGAGGCGTGCCTTTTTGCAGGGAGCCATCGCCGCCACTTGGAGTTCATCCTTCCGAGTCAAACCACAATGACCGAAGCATTAATTCCGTTCTCTCGAATCATCATCCACATCAGCACTCTGGTTTCCATATTGAAATAATAATATTCCTAGTTCGATTTGGGGAAAAGAGGTAAGAGAGTAAAAAACCTAATTAGAAGGGAGGGGGTTTGAGAGAGAGAGAGAGAGAGAGAGAGAGAGAGAGCACTAGGAATTCTCTCATCAAATTTTGGAACAACGAATAATTTGATTTAGGAGTTAGACACTACAAATTGGAGTGAGGAGAAACTACAAATTGAATAAAGTTTGAGACTTATAGAACACATGCAAATGCAAATGCCCTTGGAGTGTGTCTCGTGAGGAATTGGAAGTGCGAGAATCGCCATGGAAAACAACTAAAAGTTCTTAGGATAATGAATAAGAATCAATGATATTCGAATTATGATGGGATCAATAGTTACAACGTTGTTGAGAGATAAGGGGTGACGTTGGGGGGTGCAACTAACAATGATAGTGAGAGAGATAATAGGAGAGAGAGAGAGAGTTTAGCACATGAAAGGGGAGGGATGCCACGAGAGATGGTGGATAACTAGAGAGAGAGGGTGGGGAGAGAGACACTTAAGAGGAGAGAGAGAGGTTAGTTAATAAAAAATTAATAGTTAAGATTACTCCCGTAATTTAATTAAGGGCTATAAATTATTTCATCCCTATAATTCAGAGGAGAAGAGTCAAAGCAACACTTTTATTATATATTAATAGATATTTAAATTAGTATATCATTGTGCAATATTCAAACTAACATAATATTATGAAATATTTAAGTTATCATCTATTCACATATCATCCATATCAATGTAACATAATATAATTATAGTTTGTTAATATATTTTGAAATTATCATATAATGCTAAAAATATAATTTCTTAATATACTTTGTTTACATAAATTAAAATTTGAACTAATCACTCATATTATTTGAACAAATAAAAATTTTATTCATATATCAATCACATCATATCTACTAAACATAAAATTTTTAAGTTGCAAGTCTTTATTACAATACATTGTAATATACCCAAATGTCTACCATATCATTGTGACATATTTAAATTAGCATATTATGATAAAAAAAAATTAGCATATCATAATTTTATTTTTATTTATATTGTACATAACATTACATCATATTTAACTTATCAACCATATGAATATAACAATAATATTAACAATTTAACTTACAATTAGAAGAACCTCCAAAATGCGATGGATTAGTTGAAATTATCCCCCAACAATATTCAAAAATTAAAACCATGGAAATAATTTAATTAAAATATATCACAACAATGAAATGAATAAAATTTTAAACAAGAATATATCAAATATAAATAATTTTAAGATTATATGATGACTATAATCACTTACGAAATATCAAATTTCTATTTTTTCTTGATCTTTTCTCAAAAAACAACCCCTCAAACAAATAATACCTCACAAATTTTATAGTATGGGTGACAGAAACTTTTAGCTATGATATTTTAACAAATGATATGAGGTATTTATAGGAGAAAATGAGAGAAAACAAAATTAAAATTATCAATATCCATTATAAAATGACTATACTCTAATTCTCCAAAAAAAAGATCTCACTGCCTAGCATTTTAACTTTTTTCAAACACCAAAGGAACAGTCATATTTTATTTGAAATTTCAATACGAGATACAAATCACCCTAGAGGGGGATGAATAGGGTATTTGTAAGATTTTACTGAAATTAAGTTTTTGTGAAGTAAAACTTAAAAAGTTAAGAAGAGTTCAGGACTCGAGCTCGGTTTTAAATTGAGATGAGTCTACTAGAGTGACTCGGACGTAATAGAGAAAATCAGATAAAGATTTTACGAGGAAACCCTCCTGGGGCAAAAACCCTCGGTTAGTGTCAATCCACACACTTTGTCAAATCTACTAATTGAATCCACAATTACAATGAATTTAAGTACCCAAATTTGTTCCCTAACAAATCTATTACAATTTTTCCACGCTCAAAAGTTCCCTTATCTAACCTAGTATTTCCAAGTTGAAGTTCTCTTGTCAACTTAGGACCACCGAGTTGAAGTTTCCTTATCAACTTGAGACCACCGAGTTGAAGTTTCCTTATCAAATTGAGACAACTTATTTGAATTTCCCTCATCAACTCAGTCAAGAGAAAGGTGTTAAGTAAGCGTACAAGTGACTATAAGATTTCTCACAAAAGAGTACAACTCGTAATAGAAGAATGAGACTAAGGAGTTGTATGCTCGAGATGGATGATGTGTTCAGCTTGTACCTCTCTTGCTCTTCCATCAGTTGAAATCTTGTGCTAAGGCTTCCTTAAATAATATTCCTTGAAAAAGTACCCGTTGAGTCTTCAACGTCTTTCGACTGGAGCTTTTGAGTGAGCTAGTCGTTCCAACGGATAGTCTAAGTTAGCTAGTCGTTGTGCTTTGGTCCTACCTTCTAACCACTCTTTTACCAGCTCTTAAAAACTAGAATTTTAGATAGAAAAGATCGTTAGACTCAGTAATAGTATTTTTATCCAAAATAGCAACAAGCATACTTGTTAGTGAGTTCTTATCAATTTTAGGCTTTTTGGCTTTTCCGTCTCGGCAAACTTCAACAAGAATAATGAAGCCTTTGTTTTTGCATTTCTTTGACATAATTAACTTTAAAAACACCTGCAAAAATAATATGGAGAATGGTTCTCAAAGTATAAAAATACTTTGGTCCATAATTAGATTATGATTAGTTCAAATAAGCATTTAAGACCAATTATCCTTAATCTCTTTATCTGAAAATTTTCAAGTCTAATATACAACATATTCAAATTTCAAATATATCAAAACTCATATAAAATATGCAATTTTTTCAAAATGAATGAGTTATTAAGATATTTTACAACTACACATACTAGGAAAATTACAAAGCATAATGGTTCCGGGTTTTAATCATTCATTACCCAATTAATTCCACATCATTTTATGATGATTGTCATAATAAAATTGACAGGTCAAAAATGAAATAACTTTGGCAAACTTAATGTATGAGTCTGGTTGAGTGGGTCAGTCAACAAGAACCGAACAGGCCGATCGACAGAGTTTGATGACTAAATCGGCTTATACTTCTTCACGTATAAGTGAGTCTAATAGTTTGACATAAATTGTTTTAAAATATAAGTCTTAGGGTCAGTCATATTAAATTTGATGATTGACATAACATATGACTTAATTTTATGAATTTCTTTTAGGATGTATCTTAGTTAATCTTAACTTTACATGAATGACTAGAACTTAAAATACGCTAGTGTAAGAACCACGACCTCGGGGCCTACAATGGGACCTAAGCCGAGCTTCCGCACGTTACCTTGGCGTAAAGGTTTTTGAAAAGTTGGAGAATGATTTTAGGGTTTGGTAAATGCCTTTTATAAAGTGGGGATGAATCTTTCATAAAGAGTTTCGAGTTTTATCAAATCTAATTAGACTAAGTTTGAATGGCGGTTTTATTAATTGTTTTAGTTTTATAAATTATTTTAAGAATTCCCGGATATTATTTACAAATTAAAGGATAAACAAAATTAGGGTTTTGGTTATGTCGTGAGGCTTTAGGGCCGATTGGTGTGAAAACACCAATCCGAACCGAAGCCTAACCTCGTCGACAACTCCGGTGCAGCGAAACCTACACCCAAGCAGTGGCGGGCGCCGGCTAGAGGCTGCGGCTGAAGAAATCAGCCTTGGCCTTTGCCCTAGTGGGTAGATCTAGAACCTTTTTTTTTTTTCCTGCAGTCGAAAAATAACCGGGATGCATATTCAATACGAATAAAGCATAAAAAGGGAGTCGCCAGTCGCTTTTATAATGAAAACTAACAAAAACAAAAACTTGCTTTTCCAATCTTAGTATGGGAAAACTAAGACTAAAAGAGGCTAAAATTGACTCCATCGGGCTTTGAACCGAGAATCGGATTCAGGGGCGACGGGTAACAAATAGAGGGAAAACCCTACCATTCTCGCCCATCCGAAGATGCCATTACTAGTTTGAGTAGTGAATTGAAATTACGTGCTACACACAAACATACAACATTCTAAAACGATTAATAAAAGCAACCAAATGGACATAAAGGAAACGCAATAAAGAAAGTGGAAAAGAAAGCGAAAAGAAAAGAAAAGCGAAAAGCTAAAAGATTACATCGAGCGGGGAGGAATTAAAAGAATGATTACATCTCTTTAATCCATAATACAAAAAGCGATACATAAAGCATAAAAGTAATAAACCGTTTGAAGGCTGCGTGATTGCCCTCGAGTTGTCTCACCTTCCTAATCTGAATCTCTACGTTGGATCTTTTGATGCAACGGCGACAAACGAAAGGAAAAGGGCTTGTTTTTGTGAACTGTGTATGTAGGGAGTAGTAAAGATAAGTTGAATGAGTGTCCGTAAATCGAATAACCGAATATTATTTAACTCTTTTCACGGATTCAGTGGCGGTAAGTAGAGAAGAGATGAATGGTTGATAGTAATTTCGGTAGAGTAACGTTTAGGTATGAGTTCTCTCGGTTACCTTTCGCAAAGCATTACGCATAGGAGAAAGCCATTATGGGAATGAAAGACAAGGCTCTCTATTTATAGGGAGAGACCTACGTCACAAATGACCTAGGGTTTACACTCGACCATCCGTCCAAGCAGTTGCAAACAAATCGGGCCAAATCTCGCGAGATTGAACCGGATAATGAAGCGATAAAACCGGATAGAACCCGATTCACGGCGCCGGCCAACCAGGCACTCCTAGGGTTTCATGCCCTACCGTGCTTTCGAGAGATTCTCTAAGCCAAAACGCAGTGTTTCACTTAAATCTTCTGGGTGGAAGGCGTTGGCCACATCGTTGTTTTGAGGGGAAAAGCTCTTAGTCTCGTGTGGACTGTCTTGTAGAGCTTAAACGCAACACTTTGATGCCCCGTGATCATGAAAGGCAACACTTTAACGTCGTTTTTAGGTCTTCAACTCCTTGTCCGATTGGATAAAAGTAAAATGCAATATTCTGAACTTGGAATTTCCTAGTACACAACACTCGGACTTCGTTGTTGCTCGAAGGCTTGGCCCGATTCTTGGATCGCCTGAAAGAAAAGGGGGATTTATGGACTGACCCAAGGCAAAAGGCTATTTATTTGGTGCCGGGGTTCTTTGTGGTTTATTGGCTTATGTCGCACCAATTGATCACATTCCAAGATCTAAATCCTCAAACAGGACTCGGGATTTTCATCATCAGGCCAACAGAATAAAATACGTAAATAAAGAGATAAGAGGGGACACTTTTTAGGTGTCTACAGCTTAGCCCCCACTTTGATCGAGTCTAAAAAGATGAAGGGTTAAAGTAGACACTAAAGGATACTTACCTTGATTTCTAATATAAGGTATTATGTGATGGTTGAAATTGGTTGTAGTCGAACCCGAACTCCAAAATGGGTCCTAGACATGATCGCGATGCATGTGTTCCGAAGTCTTGTAAGAAGATCCTAAGCTTGGCTTGATTAGAGCCTCGAAGCTAGGTATAATTTGATGCTCGAAACTTCGATCGTTCTTTGATTTGAAGCTTGGCTAAACAATCTGTTATACTAGCATACTTGTTGGTGTATAATTAAATTGACAAAAGTTCAGTGTTTTACTTGAGTAATTCAATCAAAACAGATCGATAAACCTCGTTACGAAAAATCAACTAATGGGCTCGAAACTCCCACTTGCATGTACACGGTGACAAAGGATCACATGCCATAGTTTGAAAAGACTCCATAAGCTAGGTGGGTAGGCTAGGCTGCAAAGGCTATCGCCGATGGGACCTCTCTGCTCCTCGTGGCAGCGGCGGCCAGCCTTTGGCCGAATTCTCTTGGTCTCCAACTACTTGCTCGACCTTTGTCTTGTATGGGTAGCTGCCTTGACCGAATTTGCCTATAAAAAGAGATGCTTGGTGTGTTCATTTTGCACACCTACTCCTCTCTTTGCTCTTGCTTTCCTCTTGTGCTTTCTTACTTTGTTTCTTCCTGAAAACTAGTTGGTTCTCGAAATCTCTTCTCTTTAAAATGTGTAGAAGAAAAGCTTATCTTGCTGGAAGATCTAGAGTGGAGAAGCTTACTCAAGACACTTTCCTCCAGCGAGAATGGCACCCACAAAATGAATGGAATCCGAATGATCTCTTAGTCGAGGCCGAGAATCATGTTTCTTCGCTAGCCATTACTCCTTCGGTAAGCTAGTTGGCTTAAACTCCTTTGTTTTCTCATTTAGAGTAGTTCTTCAACTAAAATCTTATTGGATTTTTGTCTTGCGTAAAGGCTCGATTCGAGTATTGGAGCCATTCCTAAATTCATGGAGACTTGCAAGAGGATGAACTTTCCTCTAAAAGAAGTCATGTACAAGTGTCGAGTTTGGTCCTCTCTACCTTTCTTTATACCACCCTACCGATAAAAGAGAGAGGGATCCCATTAGGACCATTAGTGAGCACTTTTGGGACACCACCAATACTTTTTACCTTTCTTTTGGTGAGATAAAAATAACGCCTTTTGATTTTGCCATTTTATCTCGGTTTAGGCTTCTCGGAGAGCCTCCAGCCTATGACCGGAAGTTGTATAAAAATCGTGACTATCTTCATCACCTCTTTAGCCCTATAGCCGAAAAGTTTCCCCATGAAAATTGCTTTAAGTATGCCGTTCTCTTTGAGACCTTTGAGGATGTTAGGTTCTGGCCTCAACACACTCCTTAACAACAAGTCCGGATCGTGCTTGCTGTTCTCCCGAGTACGATTCTCTTCTCTGACCAAGCTGTTAAGGTTCATGTTTACTATTTGGTGAACTTAGTGAACCTTGATAAAATAAAGGAGCTCAACTAGGGTGCTCCCGCATACACTTGCCTTATAAGGGGCCTCCGTGTCGGTGTGCGGCATACAAAACCAAAGCCGGATTCAACCAATTATTTATCGTTGAATGGCTTGTGGAAAATTATTGAGGTATGCTCAAATTCCCTTTTCAAAACATATTTTTCATCTTGTGTGAATAAAAAATCTTATTTGACTTATTAAAATGCAGTCGTGGTTGTATGAATACTTCCCACATCTTTCTCCCGGTTCAAACAATTGTCTCATATTTTCAGCCTTCCGTATCATGGCTAAGGTCTATCTTCAACAAAGCATAACATTCATGGGATAGATTTCTTAAGATCAACCCTCAACCATGTGACCCCGGTACGCTTCTTTAATCTCAAAATTAGCCTCAAAATATGCTTAAGAGAACTTTTTACCACATTTTTAACTTTCGCCTCTACCCACTGGTCCGTGCCACTATCTATGGGCTCGCCGGTGGTGGACTCCAGCCCTAAATATTCACTGTTTTTCATCCTGTTTTTGTGTTGCTTCTTTCTTACTAGTTGATTTCTTAATAAACCTTGAATGTAGTCCAACTTTCATCCTTGGGCCCAACTCCAACTTCCCCAAAGTGTCATTGTGGTACGAGAATTGAGTGAAAGGAGGATCTTATTTGAAGGTCCTTTTCGGTTTGTTGGTATCTTGAGGAGAGTGTCACACCTCAAATTCGGGTCAACACGTAGCCTCCATTTGTTCCGATCGATCCTCCTTCGACCATGTTTTACGTTTGTTGTCTTCATCCAAATGAGTAAGCGGCTGCTATCATAGGGTATCCTTTTACCTCATTTCGGAACTTAACCACATCCTATACCCACCATGCGGCACGGATCATGACCCAGTTCTTAACTCTTTCCTTGTCATAGCTTGAATTTCTTGCTTGAAATTAATCTTCACCTTTTGATAGCTCACTCCTGCAGACATCCATATCCTACATCTTGATGTGGATGTTACTTTTCCCGGGAATCTCTTTGCTTCGTAAGGATTACCGAAATCCCGAAGAAGAATGTGTTGGGCATCCTTTCCCTATAAATTGGCGAGGGGTATGAGTTTTATGCTCTTTCTTTTAGTTGCATGCTAAATGTATTTCCCTTACTAATACCATCTAATAAACTTTGCAATATGACATAGAGCAATCTAGGACCATGTGTATTAGATTTCAATTTGTTCTCTCGGGGAATCCGAACATCCTCACTGGGCGATGCTTCCCTACTTTCTAGGTAAATTCTCAATTAGTGGCATGCTAATTTTATGGAGCTTTCAGTGATTACTAATCGCTCTATTATTCTTGTAGAGGCACCGATATAAAGCATCTCCCTCCAATAGTCTTCCTGGTATACCGGGACACATGCATCCGATCAACAAACACTTTCTATTAGTAATCCTAGACAAGATTCTTTACGGCGTTCTTCACAATGTGCACGTCATAGGAGTGCTTCCGAGGCAGGACCTAGTAGTTTCGAGCCTAGTGCTTCCGACGCAAGACAGCTTTTTTGTGGAGAGCTTAAACATCTTGACCCTACAGAGCTTTCGACCGTCACGGAAATCCTCTTCACTTCCCTCGGTCTTCGTATAGCGGGCCAACCCATGAAGCTTCACAATCTTGGGACTATGGAGGTAGGTCTTCTCAAGGTGGTAAAGGTGGTCGGTTCTCCACATCTGTCTTGGAGGATTTCAGGAATTACATGTTTGATAACAACTCTAATGGCGATACTTAGAAGATTCCTTGCTCGCTTCCATCATTGGTGATTAAGGAGTCACTTGTAGGGTGTTTGTTTACTAATGTAATATTTTCTTTGTAATGAGAATTCTTATGCAATGGGATGGAATGCAAGACTCAATTCTAAGAATTGCGTTCTTTCATTTAATATGATGCACAAAGCTTAGGTAAAAAAATTTGCACTAGCCCCCATTCCGCCCAAAAGAAAATAATAAAAAGAAAAAGGAAAATCTCAAGTGCATGATCCAAAAGAATAACACGATTTGTGCAATGGGCTGAGACAGAAAATAAAAATGGTTTAAGGACTGCTTGGGCGTAAGAAAACCGCAAAATGGGCTGGTCCACACCCATGGCCGTGCCCCCAACCCGTGAATCTCATAGCACCGGCGATTGCTCGGTGATCGAGTTGTAGTAGGAATCTAAGCACTCTAGGAAACTCCTATAAATAGGATCCATGTTGGTAGTAAAAAGATTCCAATCTCAAAAAGCTTTCTACGAACCAAACTAAGAATATACCGTATCCTTTTCTTCCATTAAAAAAAAAAAAGAATTACATGACCTAACTAACACGGTGGATGCATGAGATGAGTTATATGGATAGATCCGAGTTATCCAATTATGGGCTGAATGTCCTTTTCAAGCAATCGCTAGGCGAAGGTCTATTGGATATTTTTAAGGGCTGATGTGGCCTTTTGGGATCCTCACCACCATGTCTTTAGGTTTAGGCATAAGGAGTTTCCTCTCGCTCGAAGAATTCGATGCCATACTAGGCAGCTTATAGGCGAACGAAACCAGCTATACCCAAATCATCGAAAACGTTCATGAGACTTACCGAAACATATATGCCCATGCCAAAGCTATCATCATCCCGAGGCGGCGAGCTATTATCACCTGTCCGATAGCTGGACTCTTGTTGGTAGGAAGTCACGAGGAGTTGGCACCGATAGCATTGTTCGGCTTTAGTTGACCAACTAGAGAATTATTGTTCTCTAACTCCCCTAATAATTACCGAGGCAATCATAGGTTTAGACCGCATTGAAGCAAATTCCGAGGAAGATTTCTCTGAGAGCCCCCGTTATTGCAGGTAAGCACATAATGACGAACAAGAGCAAGTAACATGAACCAGCTTGGCGCCGCCGAGGTTGAAACGCCTTCGTTTATGCCGAAAGGGCTCTAATTTTTGCTTCTATCTAGTTTTCACTATTTTTATTATTATTATTTTGCTTCGTTGGGTCTAGAAAGATTGGATCTTAACAATGCAGGACATTAATTTTGATTTTGCATTTGTGATGTGCGGATCTAGTTAATGGAGCACCCGAAGCTGATTCGAGCTCCTCTAAAAATTGATGCATACTTAACAACTCACTTCGCCAGTAAAACGAAATGTGGTGGTAATCGATCACCCGACTTCTTGGTGGGGAATACCTCAAGAATCATAGTAACAACATACTTTGGTATGTTAAGCACTGGAAGGTGTCTCGGTTCAAAGCATATACCTCGCAGACACCCTTTTATACGATCTGTTTGGCCTAGAAAACAAGTATATACCGCTTCCCGGCCGTGTGTTGCGGAAGATGGGAAGAGACAAAATAATACCTTTATTAGACCGCACCTGGCCAGCTACCTTTGAATTGTTCAAAGGATATGGTAGCTCTAATTGGACAAAATCATGGCCCGAATATTGGAGGAGCCTACCGAAATTATTGACACCTGCAGACTTGTTGGCACCTGAAGGCACACCCAACACTTTTGTTTCTCCCTATTATCTAGAGTGGATAATAGAAATAGATCCCTAATAGCATAAGGAACTAAGAAGTAGAGAGATGAATCCTAAAGAAGTTGTCCCTGCTGCTGCTCCCTCTCCAACTTCGTGAAATAAACCCTCGATGGCTAAACGCGCCATCAAAGAGAAACCGAAGCCAAAGAAATCGAAGAAAAAGGGCCAGCAAAATTGAAGACTCGAAGGAATGCATCCGAGATGAAGAAACTGAGTTTAGTGACCCTAAAGGAAAGAAAGTAAAGATAGACTAGGGCTTAGACTCTTAGGATAGAAGTTAGGACAGTAATAAAAGAAAAGGAGGTTTTGTTCCGCCTCTTTAGAACATTGTTATTAGTATTTTACAAGTAATGTGCTTCCAATTATTTTCCTTTATTAGCTATGTATTCAGGTAAGTTGTAGGCTTACCTATTATTAAATGAAAGTAAGTATTATGCTATACTTTTATATTTTATCGCTTACCTAGAGGTGAAAATAAAATAAATAAATTGGACCACCCTTAAAATACATAAAAGACACAAATGGACCGCCTAATTAGGCCATCCGGGAAGTAAATAAGAGAACCAACTAGTGTGTCACTTAAAAACGAATTACGGAATCGAAGGAAAAGACCTCGTCCCAACCAGCCCACTGTTGTCCCAGGTGGTGGCCGGCGCCCGCCATGGCCCGGCCTAGTTGGGCCGGGCTCGGCCTACTGCCTAGGGTCGTGCTAGACATAATACTTGAAGGTTTGAACGTGGAGACTCTAAGTCACCCTAGAGGGGGTGAATGGGGGTGAATACGGTGATGAAGAAAATAAAACAATTTTTCCACCAATACAAACCAAAAGTAGATTCCGAGTCTAGATTGGACAAGGTAATAACATAGATATACGTGGAAACCCTCCCGCCGCAGAAAATCACTGGACGAGTGCTAATCCAAGCACCAAGTCAAATCCACTATTTTGAATCAATAAAATACAAAGGACTAACTCAACCAAAATTGCTCCCTTAAACAATTCCTTATAAAGTTTTCCTAGACTCGAAGTTCCCTTATCCGATCTAGTACTTCCTGACCGAGGTAACCTTTACAACCAAGGACAAATGAGCTGAGTTAACCCTTGCAGCTTAGTCGAGGGACTTACTAAGAAAGTAAGAGAAGTATGTAATTGATTACAAGACTTTCTTTACAACTCGAGAGAATATTAAATACGTAATTGGCGTTGTAAATAGAAGATTGAGTAAGAATGAATCCAATAATAGGTTCAACAATAATTTCGGCAACCTTCAAGTCTTGTGGAGTGGCTTCTATTTATAGCCAACTTGACAGAGTGACTGTTGAGTCTCTTTTCTAGACCGAAGTCTTCACTAGCCGTTGTAACGGCTCTTCCGAGTCGCTCGAAAAGATCCGTTGAAATGAGAATGTTGTGCAGTGTCTCTTGGCTCCAAAAGATGGTCCAATCACTTGGTGGTGACTAAAAACCGAGGTGGAAACAACCGTTAGACCTAGAGTTAGAGTTTTCAAGTTTTGGAAATAAACAACCCCGACACGGTGTCTAAGCCATGTCTAGAAGTAGCTAAAAGTTGTTTGCTGGTGTTTAACGGCTCGAAGCCGCTTGCTTTTGTAATTCAAAAATATGTTAGCGTCGTTTGAATAAACTACAAAAGCAAACCACATTGGTTCTCAAAGTATAAAATACTTTGGTCCAAGATTAAGCACGGATAATAATTAAATCAGGATAATTAAGAGCTTAATTATCTTTGGCCTAAAAGGATGGAATTTTCCGAGTCTAATATTCAATATGCTCAAATTCCATCTTGAGTCAATCCTAAAAATGACCAAGTTAGAAAGAGTAGAATATTAGAGTATAACAACTTGATCTCGGTCAAATAATTGTCAAAGAGATAGACTGACTTAGAATAAAGAATTAAAGTCGTAATTCGGCTTGCATTGAAATACAAAGTCATTGCTTAAAATAAAAGTGTTAGAGAAATTATTTGAGCATGCGATAGTTTTGAGTGATGTTTGAGTGAGTCGAAATACCAATGAAGGAGATATGTAGTAAAGTGCTTTCGAGTCGGTTAGAACAGAATGAAAACTTAGGTAGGAGTTTCTATAAGACACGGAATGACTTAGAATCAAAACCTAAGAGAGATAGAGATTTATACATGAGTCTTCAATCTCCCCTTTTAAATGAAAGGCATTCTATACTTAAGATAGAAACTTGTGAGTTCAAAACATTTGTTTTCATTGTCAATGATTAGAACAGAAATAGTTTTCTCTCAAGTAGCGATGCGAGAGTGACTCGAAGATACTTATAAGTTGTAGTTCAAGTCGTATCATAACTCAAAATAGTCATGAGGATAATAAATCGGAGGAAAGAAAGAAAACAAATAAACAGATTGTATACTGAGTGAGTATGTGACAAAGTTAAATATCGAGCATCGGGGCAAAAAAATGTAACTCGGACACAAGTACACTCGGAAAAGTAATAATCATTCATTGCTCGGAAAAAAAACATTCGTTATGCAGAGTTCCTCCGCCTAAACTAAACATCAAGTTTTCTATATTTTCTCCCCTGGCATTTCATCAAAAAGAGGGAAGAAAATAGCAAATAAGTACAACCGATGTTGGATAAAAGAAAATAGAAACGAGAAATAAAGAAAAGAAATGAACTAAGAAGAGGGGCTTGATGTCCGGAGGAGGACGGATGAGCGAGTGCGCCTGCACCTGTATGCTTGTGTAGAAGTGGATGATCGGGCGGCTGCAAGCACTAGGATATCCGGAATTTGCTATGTCCTGGTTTTGTGAACCAAGGGCACATCATCTTCAGCCTCGTCTTCCTCGAAGACACCAGCGGGTTGTGCTTCGGGACAACTTCCTTGGACCGACCGACTTCGCTAGCCTCTTCTCGACCCACTCGGAGCATGATTTGAGGAGATCCGCTCTAGTTCCGGTTCTTTTACACCTTGGCCCTTAGGTTGAGCGGCCTCCTCTTTTCTTTGTCCTCTTCTTCCTTCTTTTGAGCTTCTCCTTCGTCAACTTCCTCTTCTACCTCACTCGAGGTAGACTTAGCTGAGCTGGAGGACTCCTCCGAAGTATAAGTAGTATCCGAGTCCTCAGCAACTTTCGATCTTCATTCTTGGAGAAGTTGGAGCTGCTCACGCTGTTGCTTGATGATGTCCTTAAGCTTGATCATCGGATCTTGGTTCTTCCTCATCCACCTAGTGGTGCCTCCACTTCAGGTGTTTCTTAGGTCCTTTCTTCCGCCCTATCCACCGTAACAATGGACAAGATCTCCTCGGTGTCCACTTAACTTAAGGACACCCTCCGGTCATTCAAGACTCGTCCTACGGTCGATGACCATCAATTAAAAGACTACTCGATCTCAAATCGAGAGTAGCACGATGTGCTTCTTGAGATGAAGGCACTTGTCAAGGAGCAGAAGGAAATGCTTGAGCTCCTATAAGAAAGGCGCTCAAAGGCTCGCTCGGAACCCGGCAACTCGGACACATCCGAGGAGTCCTCGAGCCCAGCCAAATCCTCTGCAGGGAGGAAGAAGAAGAAGAAGAGGAAACTACGGCTGAAGCAGCTCCTCTCGAGGAGAAGGAAGAAGGAGAAGAGAAGGAAGAAGAAGGAGCGAAGCAGCGAGAGGGACAAGGTACTCCAGCCCTCCATCCAAAATTGATAAGCTCGGATAGTAGTATGAGCGGGTCGGAAGACCTCGTCGACAAAGGTCGGCCAGCAGCTGTCTAGCTCGAGCAAGCACCTCCCTTTGTCGAGTTCTAAGAGGATGAACCTCTCGACGACCTGGTTCTATGTTAGCCACTCGGAGCCGAGCCCATCTCGGAGATCCCAGTGCTACCCCGCCTCGATCTTCAACATCATTCGTCTCCTACTAGTGAAGTCGCACCGCTCGTCCATCTACCTCAACTCAGATTGCTCCCTCTCCAGCCTTCTTAAAATTTTTTTTCTCTCTTTTATTTTTTATTTTTTTGTCCGGACACACAAATTATATCCTCTTAATACATTTATCCTCTTTTTGTTTTTGCTTAAAGGCAAGGGGCAGTAATAGTTAGAAAAATTTGTTGTCTTGTTTAGGGAAGTTTTTCTCTCACCCTTTTGTGTACATATTTTGTCTATGTGAATATCAATGAAGTTTCTATTTCGAGCTTTTCTATCTCTCGGTGTAATCGCTTTCGAATTTCAATATGTCCTTTCGAGTTCATCTTGCCCTAATATATCAACTCAGTTACATTTTTTTCTTGCTCTAATCTATCAACTCAGTATATATATATTTTTTTTTGCTCTGATATAAGCAATACTCTAAGCTCGATTCACTTCATGTTTATGCGATATTTCAGCTTTTAGCTCGATGCAATCTAAGCCAAATTGCTCCGATAAAATCTAAGTTTGAATCACTCTAGATATTCTATGTGATTCTATCTTTATACTCCGACATATTCTTTGAGAAAGAATGAAAAATTAGGTCTATAACACTAACAAAGTTTCTATCTATGTATGGAATGTCTTTCATCAAAAAGGGGAGATTGAAGACTCGGACTTTGCATGTATAACATTCTGAGTACAATCAAGGAATCAGGTATAAACTTCATCTCGTTGTACATTTTGATTTCAAGTCATTCTAAGTGCTATAGAAACTTTTGTGAGTGGTATACAACCTTTTTGAGTGTTACGTAAACTTTTACATATGTTCTCATTTGATTCTAACCGACTCGAAAGCGTACTCTTGCTCATCATTCCACATTTGTAATTCTGAGTCACTCGGACAACACTCAGATTTATCGCATGTTCAAACATTCGATCTAACACGTTTTAACTCAGGTTTGACTTCATATTCTAAGTTCAAGTGAATTACGATGTTAAGTCATCTCTTTAAGTTAGCTTGTTTTGTTTGAACTATATTTGTTTAGATCAAGTACTCATACTCGGATATTCTTCATCCAACTTAATCTTTCTCTAGACTGACTTAGATGAAATTTAAGTATAATGAATTTTAGACTCGGAAAATTCCATTCTTCCAGGACTCAAATAATTATGCACTTAATTATTGTAATTAAATTATTATCTGTGTCTAATCTTGGACCAAAGTATTTTATACTTTGAGAACCAAAATTGATTTACTTTTGTAGGTTATCTAAACAAGGTTATCCTATTTTTAAATTACAAAAGTAACCGAGCTTCAAGATGTCAAATCGCCAAGCACACAAGGCCTTTTCTACTTCGATCAAGGCCCGGACACTCGTGTCGGGATTGTCTGTTTCCAAAGCTGGAAATCTACAATGCTAAGCTCAATGGTGGTTTCCACCTTACTTTTTAGACACCACCAGTAGATTGGGACATCCTAAGGAGTCAAAAGCCGTTGCACAACGTTCACATCTCAACAAATCTTTTCGAGACACTCGAAGAACCGTTACAACGGTCACGAGAGGACTTCTAATGATAAGCTAGTCACAATGGCTAAATCTGCTTGGTCATCTATAAATAGAAGCCAACTCTAAAGAGTTGAAGATTGCTGAAACCATTATCAATACACATACTTGAGCAAAAGTCTTTGTATTCATACTCAATCTTCTTCTTACAACTCCAACTCTGTACACAACATCTTTCCGAGTTATAAGGTCTTGTATTCGAGTCACAAACTTTCACTCTTACTTTCCGAGTAAGGTCCCTTGATCGAGCTGTAAGGGTTATCTCAGCTCGGTTGTCCCTAGCGGTAAAGGTTACCTCGGTTAGGAAGTACTAGAATAGATAAGGGAACTTCGAGTCTAGGAAAATCTTGTAAGGAATTGTCTAAGGGAGCAATTCCGGTGAAGTCTTTCTACTCGTATTTTATAGATTCAAAATACCGTACATAACATCGTTCCGAGTTATAAGGTCTTGTAATCGAGTCACAAACTTTCATTCTTACTTTCGAGTAAGGTCCTTTGACTGAGCTGTAAGGGTTATCTCAGCTCGGTTGTCCCTAGTCTGTAAAGGTTACCTCGGTTAGGAAGTACTAGATTAGATAAGGGAACTTCGAGTCTAGGAAAATCTTGTAAGGAATTGTCTAAGGGAGCAATTCGGTGAAGTCTTTCTACTGTATTTTATGGATTCAAAATAGTGGATTGGACTTGGTGCTTGGATTAGCACCGGCCATGGTTTTCTGCCGCATGAGGGTTTCTGCGTAAATTCCGAGTTCATACTTTTTGAGTATAATCTAGACTCGGACAGTCTTAAAGTCTGTTTTAAAATTTAACCTTCCATTTATCTGTTAAAATTTCCTCATCACCCTATTCACCCCCTCTAGGGTGACTAGGTCTCTCCAAGAGCAAACTTTTAGAAAGCTTTACCTTTCCTTTGATTTACAAAGTTTGTTGGTTGAGCAACCTGATCTTCGGTTGGTTGATCTTACTAAGTCTTTGCATTGACTAGTTCTTTATCATTCTAAGCTGGCTTTTAAGTTTGTTCAGTTTGAGTGATAACATTATGAGTTGCTCTATTCTGACTTGTCTTAGTAATTTTATTTTGACTCTTTCGAGCTCGGCTTCAGCAAGGTCGTCTTCATCTCTGTTAAGTCTAAGATCTGAATAAGTTGACTCACTTATCCTGCCTAGATCAATCTCATCAAAGACAACGTGGGTACTTTCTTCCACTTTGTTAGTTCTCTTGTTAAAAACACGATAAGCTTTGTTTTGAGATGAGTAACCCGTAAATATACCTTCATCCGACCTAGCATCAAACTTAGTCGGATGCTCCTTACTGAAGGTTTGCTCTTGGAGAGTCTTAGTCACCCTAGGGGGAATAGGGTGATGAGGAAATTTGAACAAACTTAGAATCTTTTTCTTGAAAAGGATAAGCGAGTGATTCCGAGTCTACCTTGGACTCGAAAAGTATGAACTCGAATTACGTGGAAACCCTCTTGGGGCAGAAAACCACAACCAGTGCTAATCCAAGCACCAAGTCAAATCCACTATTTTGAATCCACATAATACAAGAGACAGACTTAACCGTAATTGCTCCCTTAGACAATTCCTTATAAGATTTTCCTAGACTCGAAATTCCCTTATCTAATCTAGTACTTCCTAATTGATGTAACCTTTACAGCTAGGGACAACCGAGCTGAGTTAACCTTTACAGCTCAGTCAAGGGACCTTATTCAGAAAGTAAGAAAGAGAATTTGTAATCGATTACAAGACCTTACAACTCGGAAAGATGTTAAGTACAAACTTGGAGTTGTAAGTAGAAGATTGAATGAGTATTATACAAAGAGATATAATTTCAAGCAATGGGTTCAAGCAATCTTTCAAGTCTTGTGAAGTGGCTTCTATTTATAGATGACCAAGCAGATTAGCCGTTGTGACTATCTTCTGAATAGAAGTCCTCTGTGACCGTTGTAACGGTTCTTCGAGTCGCTCGAAAAGATCCGTTGAGATGTGAACGTTCTACAACGACTCTTGACTCCTTAGGATGTCCCAATCCACCGGTGGTGTCCGAAAAGTAATGTGGAAACCACCGTTGAGCTTAGCGTTGAAGATTTCCAGCTTTGGAAACAGACAACCCCGACACGATGATCCGGGCCTTGGTCGAAGTTGAAAAAGCCTTATCTGCTTGGCGATTTGACATCTTGAAGCCGGTTACTTTTGTAATTCAAAAGTAAGATAACCTTGTTTAAATAACCTTCAAAAGAAAACCAATTTTGGATCTCAAAGTATAAAATACTTTAGTTTAATATTAGACACGAGATAATAATTTAATTAAGATAATTAAGTGCATAAATATTTGAGTCGGAAAATAATGAAATTTTCCGAGTCTAATATTTATTATACTAAAATTTCATCCGAGTCGATCCGGAGAAAGATCAAGTTAGACAGAGAATATCGAGTATGAGTACTTGATCTAGACAAATATAGTTCAAATAAAACATGCTGACTTAGAAAGTTGAATTAACGCATTAATTCACTTGAACCGAGAATATGAAGTCAAACCTGAGTTTGAAAGTGTTAGTGAGATTGTTTGAACATGCGATAAGTCCGAGTGTTGTCCGAGTGACTCGGAACCATCGGTGTGAATTGATGAGCAAGAGTATGCTTTCGGAGTCGGTTAGAAACAAATGAAAACATATGCAATAGTATATTTAACACTCGAAAAGTTTCTATGCAACTCGAGTAGTTTCTATAGTACTCTGAATGACTTGTAATCAAAACTTAGAAGAGATGAGGTTTGTACCTGATTCCTTGACAGTACTCGGAATGATACACATTCAAAGTCCGAGTCTTCAATCTCTCCCTTTTGATGAAAGGTATTCCATACTCGAGATAGAAACTTTGTTAGTGAAACAGTCTTGAGTTTTCATTCTTTCTCGGAGAAAATATCGGAGTTTAGAGATAGAATCGCGAGAAAATAGCTAAAGTAATTCGGACTTAGATTTTATCGAGCTATTATGCTAAGATTGCGTCGAGCTAAGAATGAAATATCGCATAGAAATGAAGTGATATTAGAGCGAAAGTATGTAACTAAGTTGATAAAACAGAGCAAGATGCACTAAGAAAAATTGAAACTCGGAAAGTAAGTACGAACTCGAAACTTCATTAATATTCACGTAAAAAGTATATACGGAAAAAGGGTGAGAGGAATTCCCCTAAACAAGACAACAAATTTTTAAATATTCTCCCCTTGCCTTTTGTAACGCCCCCAATACGTAACCACATAAATAAGTAATTAACAGCGGAGGACCCGTAAATTGGGAGACGTTACCGCCGTTTTCATAATGAAAACAAGGCAAATTCATTT
This sequence comes from Talinum fruticosum, assembly GCA_021018815.1. Taxonomy (NCBI): domain Eukaryota; kingdom Viridiplantae; phylum Streptophyta; class Magnoliopsida; order Caryophyllales; family Talinaceae; genus Talinum; species Talinum fruticosum. The sequence continues at coordinate 10,333,714 of JAITYX010000005.1, read as the reverse complement.
GAGCAAATTAATTATTGAAACAATTTATGTAACAATCTAATCCAAATTTTCTTCACAAAAAAATGAAATCTTCAAAATCCCGAGGATTAGTGGAGAGGAATCATGAGCCAAGAGATCAAGGGAGGGACTAGCATGCATGGAATCAAGACGAGCGGCCATACATCACTTCTCCCGACCAGCTTTATGTTTTCTTCCTCTTTAAACTTTAGGTGTAATTGTGAATAGTCTGCCATGCACTCGACTTCCTAAAAATTTTAAAACATAAAACAATAGGCGTGTGAGCTAGAAGCTTAGTACGTTACCATTATAAAATAAAACTATAATTTAAGTGCTCTTAAATCATTTTTCTTCAATAATCGGTTTGCAAACTCGTCAATTGCCGATTTGCTTTTTCGATTTAGCCAAACTTAGGACCCATACTGTGAAACAATCAATCATGGAATCCGACTCCTAGGTTCATTGAACCCCGAGGTAGTCCGTTGTGAACAATTGCACGATTAAACCGTTAAACGGTTAACAATTGAACGATTAACGATTCCGTGAACAATTAAACGATTAACGATTCTGTGAACAATTGAAGTATTAACAATTAAATGCTGTGCTCGCAGGCAACGTTGTCCAGGCGTCCCCGGATCAACCATTTATGATTACGATTACAACTACAATTACGATTATGATTACGATCACATTCATTCATGGACCGTCATAACGATTAATGGGTCCTTTGCATGGCCAAATCATGATAATTTGTGAAAACTTATTTATAAATGCAATGAATTGAAAGCACCAACTATTAATTTGTAAAACTTTTACTTTTAGTATAAATGTAAAGGCAATAACGTACCTCAGCGTGCCGAACACTTCAATTGCTGATTGTTTCGCAACACAATTTCAATTCGATTTTTGTTTCCAAAATGAATCTACTTTTGCAGATTACTAGTCTTTTAACAATATTTATATGCATTTACGATCACCAAACTTTTACTTTTCGTGTACCTATCCATATTGTTCACTTCGATCTCGGTATTCATACATTTCTCGGAAATAAGTTATTGATGATATAGTTTGAATTTGTACATAACAATTGATGAGTTTAATTCCCTATTCTTGTAATAAAACTCAAGTTTGATCTTTTGATTCTATCACCTCTTCTATGTGCTTAATGCAGCCTAACCTTAATTGTACTACTCGTTTCATTTAGTATGCGTATCTCGTAACTCGAATATACTTCCTACTTAAGGTGTCGGTTTGGTTTTCCAATTTTCTAAAAATTTTGGCGAGTTTCGTTTGAAACATGGCCTAACCATTAGGCTAAAAGCCTTAAAAACTCGCATAAAATCCACAATAAAACTCAACGAACCACACGCTCGGAGTACACAACTCAATGGCCACACGCCGGAGTATATTTACAACCACAAAAACCAAGTTTCAAACCGAGTATATAAACCAAGTTACAATCTCGTCAATAATCTCATTTTCTTGTGGTCATGAACCTTTCGATTTGTGATCAAGACAAGAACCTTCATACATATATATTTATAGTTAAGGCTTCGGTTAAGCAATTTAATCATAAAAATCCCAATTATCGGGAGATGGCTCCATACGATTAACTCATTTATGAATAGTACCAATAATCGGTTAATGATTTAGTGGGTCGTAGACAAAATACTGAAACTCATCAATATTTTAACATGTTAACATTTTAATATTTTGAAAAGCGCATGACGATAACGTACTGAGGTAGTTGTTCGTTTTCCTTTAAATATCGTTTTTTGTTCTTTTCTTCGAACATGTCGTTCCCATCGATTTTCTGTTTTCAGGAAGAAATTTGATTTATGTATTAATAACTTAATGGCTACTCTCTATTTGTGATAAACTTTTGACATTTGACTTCCGCTAATTCCCCACTTATTACTCGGATTCATTTGAATTTCTAACTTCCTTTAATTACGTAAATTTCTTTTCCCCCTCCTCCTCCTACTCAATCCAACATTCGAATTTTCCTTTCAAGCCAAGTCTCACTCTAAGTAATTTGTTGAATTCTCGCAAAGATCATTGCACATTGAATTATTCCGATCCTTTTACCACCATATCACTTATTGTCACCAAATTACTAACTTCACCAAAAGTCTCTATTAATTTCAATAAAGTTCCCAAGTATAACTCAATTTCATTTTTCAATCAAGCTTAACATAACCTAACTTTTAATCACTTTCCCATGATCATATATCTATCTTCCCATCCACTTTCTACATTTCAAATTAATTCGCACTTGTACAATTAGACCAAGACTTAATTACGTTAATTTACTCAAGTTTAGCACACATACAAACAAATAAATTCAATCCTCCATCAATCTTCAACATCTCATTTACATATTCTTGAACCCAACTCCCAAAATTATATATACGCTCATATTTCAATCATCCTCAATATTTTTCTTCCAATTCTTCCACCACCAAACAATTCATTCATATTCATATAAAACTTAAACAAGCACATTAACAATTATAAATAAACCCAAATCAATTTCCAATTCCATATCCACACATATTAAACCCTAAATCCAATTTCATTTTCTCTCAAGATTCTCGTCAATTCCACCACAACTAACTTACAACTCACATTAACTTGTCTATTCTTCAATTACAACATAAATTCATAATCGAAATTTGCTTAGAAATGAGGAATTAGAGATATACCTCAAAGGGGTTTTGAGGTGGAAGCTCCGAACGTTGGTCGGCGGTGTCGGGCGCCGAACGGCGGCCGAAGGTGGCGGCGCCAGCCCGGTTCGAGGCGCGTGAGTTGCAGGGCGAACAGCCCGGCCCTGTTCGGAGCGAACGGAGCGGAGAGGAGAGAGATGCGATGGAGGTGGCTAGGTGCCGACTAGAGGCGCCGATCGGCGACCATGGACGGCGGCGAGCCGGTGGGTGGGACGATCGAGTAGCGATAGCAGCAGCAGCGAGGGCGGTTTTGCCCTTGCTTGGCGCGAGACAAGGGAGGAGGGAGAGAGAAAAAGTTCCTTGTGGCGGCAAGGGTGGTGGCCAAGGTGCACCGGTGGTGGCTTGTTGGCGGCTGCAGGTCCGGCCGATGGCTGGCCGGCGACACGGCAGACAGGACAGGGGGAGAAGAGGGAGGAGATGTGAGAGAGATATGGAAGATGAATGTGTTAGCTTGCTTTACAAACACCCCCTACTCGATTTATTCCCGATCATTCCACCATCTTCTTTTCCTCTTTTTTTTTAAACTTTATTTTTGTTATAATAATTTATATGTCTATATATATATATATATATACGATTTTATCTTATTTCTTTTTACCTATTAATTTAATTTATTCGATTCGGAATGAAATTATTCGAACATATATACACTTCGTAGTACAAACGCAAATTTGTACGAATTACCCATTATTATTTACGATTATCAAATTTGTTCGCATCTTTTATTTCGATTTCGTATTGTGCGCGACTCACTGCTCTTAACCGATATTAATACGATAAAATGCAAATTTAAAATAATTAATTATGATTAAGTTTCGGGGTGTTACACCTTTCAGACAAAAACAAAAAGAGGAAGAATGTATTAAGTAGATATAATTTGTATGTCCGGACAAAAAATTTAAAATAGAAAAAAATTAGGATGGTGGAGTGGGAGCGATCCGAGTCAAAGTGGATGAACGGGTAGTGCGCCTTCCACGGTATGAGCGAGAAGATGTGGTAGATCTAGGCGGGGCAGCACTGGGATTCCTAGGATGGGCTCGGCTCCGAGTGGCCGACCCGAACGAGGTCGTCCGGAGGTTCATCCTCTTGGAACTCAATGAAGGGAGGTGCTTGCTCGGGCTCGACTATTGCCAACCGACCTTTGTGAGCGGGGTCTTCGACTCACTCGGACTACTGTCCGAGCTAATCGGTCCTGGTTGGAGGGTAGGAGCACCTTGTCTGTCATCTGCTTTGTTTTCTGCTCCTTCTTCCTCCTTCTTCTTCCTTTGAAGACTTAGACTTTGAATGTATAACATTCGATTGCTATCAAGGAATCAGGTATAGACTTCATCTCTCATTAGTTTTGATTACAAGTCATTCTAAGTGCTATAGAAACTTTTCCGAGTGGTATAGAACTTTTTCGAGTGTTACGAAACTTTTACATATGTTTTAATTTGATTCCGACTTACTCGGAAAGCATACTCTTGCTCATCATTTAACATGTGTAGCTCCGAGTCACCCAAACAACACTCAGATTTTTGGCATGTTCAAATATTCGCTCTAACACGTTTAAACTCAGGTCCGACTTCATATTCTAAGTTCAAGTGAATTATGGTGTTAATTCATCTCTTGAAGTCGACTTGTTTTGTTTGAACTTTATTTGTCTAGATCAAGTACTCTTACTCTTACATTCTTTATCCAACTTGTTTTTCTCTAAACTGACTTAGATGAAATTTGAGTATAATGAATATTAGACTTAGAAAATTCCATTCTTCCAGGACTCGGATAATTATGCACTTAATAATCTTAATTAAATTATTATTTGTGTCGAATCTTATACCAAAGTATTTTATACTTTGAGAACCAAAATTGATTTATTTTTGTAGGTTATCTAAACGAGGTTATCCTATTTTTGAATTATAAAAGTAACCGCCTTCAAGCTATCAATCACCAACGAGATAAGGCTTTTCTACTTCGACCGAGGTCCGGACATTGTGTCGTGGTTGTCTGTTTCCAAAGCTGGAAATCTTCAACGGTAAGCTCAACGGTGGTTTCCACCTTACTTTTCGGACACCACCAGTGGATTGGGACATCCTAAGGAGTCAAGAGCCGTTGCACAACGATCACATCTCAACGGATCTTTTCTAAGCCACTAAGAAGAACCATTACAATGGTCACGAGAGGACTTCTAATTAGAAGCTAGTCACAACGGCTAATCGCTTGGTTATCTACAAATAGAAGCTAACTCTCAAGACCTAAAGATTGTTGGAACCATTGTCAATACACATACATAAGCAAAAGTCTTTATATTCATACTCAATCTTCTTCTTACAACTCCAACTCTATACTTGACATCTTTACGAGTTGTAAGGTCTTGTAATCAGTAACAAACTTTCACTCTTACTTTCCGAGTAAGGTCCCTTAACTGAGCTGTAAGGGTTATCTCAGCTGTAGATTGTCCCTAGCTGTAAAGGTTACCTCGGTTAGGAAGTAGTAGATCGAGATAAGGGATCTTCTAAGTCCAGGAAAACTTTGTAAGGAATTGTCTAAGGGAGCAATTCTAGTTAAGTCTTTCTACCGTATTTTGTGGATTCAAAATAGTGGATTTGACTTGGGGCCTGGATTAGCATTACCGTGGTTTTCTACGCCCAGGAGGGTTTCCATGTAAATTCCGAGTTCATCCTTTTCTGGGTTCAATCTAGACTCGGACAGTCTTAAAGTTTGGTTTAGACTTTAATCTTCTATTTATCGTTCAAATTTTCTCATCACCCTATTCACCCCCTCTAGGGTGACTAAGTCTCTCCAAGAGCAAACATTTAATTGGTATCGAGCCTAGCCTTTCAGAAAGGATCTAACCATCCAAAGGTCTAAAGATCAAATGGCTCGGAACAATGGAGAGTTCGATAAAGGAAAATCTTACGATGAGACCACTAAAGTTTAAAGGATCAAATTTCGTACACTTGGAAGAAGCTCATGGAATGCTTTCTACTAGATCACGATGAAGATGTATGGAACATCATACAAGAAGGCAACTACATTCCAATGAAGACGGAAGATACAAGACTTGTGCCTAAAGCAAAGATCGAGTACACCATCGAAGAGGCAAAAAGTTCGAAAGAACTTCAAGGCAATGAACATTCGATGTGCGCCATCAGCTCGGAATAATACAACAAAGTGTTAGCTTGTGATACAGCCAAAGAGGTGTGGGACACTCTTGTCAACACATATGAAGGCACAAACCAAGTAAGACAAGCGAAGATAAGCCAATGTCTTCACAAGTATGAACTGTTCAAGATGGAGCCGAAGAAAACATCACTCGGATGTTCATCCGCTTCACCGAGATTACTAACAATCTCAAATCTCTGGGTAAAAAGATTTCCTATGAGGATTTGTGCAGAAAGATACTCGAAGTCTACCCAAGAAAAGATGGGGTCCCAATGTGACAGCCATCGAGGAAGCTCAGAACCTCTCTCTATTAAAGCCGGACGAACTCATTGGGAAGCTACTCACCCATGAGATCCATCTCGGAAGAGGAGGATGCAGAGGTCGGCACTAAAAGGAATATTGTGCTAAAGGCCTCGAAAGCATAGAAGAAAATATGAGTACATCGGACTCCAAAGAAGATCCCATGGCACTTATCGCCAAAGGCTTCAAAAGAATGATGAAGCACAAGAGATGGGATAAACGGCCAAGTGAAGAGTTCTACAAGAAAGATAAAAAGGATAGAAAAGGTAAACACTCTTCCCTTTCAAAGTTATCTTTAACTAAGAACTTTGGCTATTTTGAATGTGACAAGCAAAGAACACATAGTCAAAGACTCGTCCAAGGAGAAAGAGGGACAAAAAGAAGAAGAAGGCTATGATGGCTACATGGAGTGATGAAGATTTATCGGAAGAAGATGAAGACTCGGATGACTCAAAGTGTCTAATGGCACTATCGGACTCGAAGCTGAATCTAAGTCGGACTTAAATCACTCGGACAATGAGGAAACGAATCCTCAGGAGGTAATTGAATATTTCCTCAAGTTTTCGAAAGTTGATTTAGCTAAATATATTTATACTTTGGAAGAGAAGTCCAATTCGATTTTTCTCGGTTTAAAGAACAACTTGAGTCTATCACTTCGAGAGTATTTCTTTGAAAAATGAATTAGAGAAACTGAGACTTACTCTAAGAGAACTCAAGACTAGTGCTCAATCTAATAAGACTGAGTCCGAGTCACTCGAAGAGAAAATGAGCAACCGAAGCAAAAGCTCAATGAGTCTCAACAACTAGTTTTAAAGTTTACTCAAGGTAAGAAAAACCTTGACATGCTCTTAGGGTCTCAATGTGTCTCCTTCGTAAAAGAAGGACTTGGTTTTAATAAGGAGGAGGAATCTAATTCCTACTCGAGCTTTTCAAAAATGATTCCGAAGCTGTAAGGTTCGGGACGGCTGAGCATGGTCCCATTCATAAGAATGAAAAGAGGACCGAGCCCATACCAGCCTATAGGAGAGAGTCTTCTCCACTTGTTTATAAAAGAAAAGATTTTCAAAAGAAAGAGACATAGACTCAGTTTTCTAAAAGAAAGACTTAGAATCGGACCAAACCCAAAGTTATTCAAATATGGGTTCCGAAGAGTTTTCTTCCTCGAAAAGGACCACGAGTAAAGGGAGTTACTCGGGTTCGTTAGAGGAAGTGAGAAAGGTTAGTTTGTCTGTCGACTGCAGGTGGCTCGAAAAGAACAAAAGGGCATTGGTACCGGGACGGTGGATGCTCACGCCACATGTCCGGAAATTCAAGACTCTTTTACGAGTTAGAAGATTACAAGGGAGGCAAAGTAACATTTGCGAGATGACATCGGAGGCAAGATAATTGGGATAGGCAAGATTGGAAAAGGAGACAATCTGGTCAGCCCTGTCTACCTTGTCAAGGGATTGAAGTACAATTTACTCAAGCATCTCCCAATTATGTGACAAAGTCAAGAGGTAAGATTCACTTAGACCAACTGTTATATTTCGATGAAACTACCAAGGAGACTAAGCTCTCGGGTAAGAGATCGGGTAATACCTACACCATTCCTCTCTCGACGAGAGTCAAAATCTATCTTGTTTAAAAGCATCTCTACATGATGGTTCATGGACATGGCATCTTAGACTAGGTCATGTTAGCATGCACACCATTAAGAAGCTTGCATCTCATGGTTTAGACCGAGGATTGCCTAATTGTGCATTTAAGAAAGATAAAATTTGTAAAGCATGCACAAAAGGGAAACAAGTCAGATCATCTTTCTAATCTCGCAAAACTATTTCCACATCCAAGGTGCTTGAAATGTTGCATATGGATTTATGTGGTGAAATCTCGGTCAAGAGCCTCGGTGGTAAATCATATGTACTTGTGATTGTTGATGACTACTCACAATTTACCTAGGTTTGTTTTCTTAAGCACAAAAATGAAGCTTTTCAAAGAGTTCAACAAGCTCTGCAGGAACATTCAAGTTGAGTCGCGGACTCAAATTAAAAGAATTCGAACCGACCATGGAAGGGAGATCGACTACTCGGAATTTGCGAGTTCCGTGATAAGAATGGTATCTCGCATAACTTCTCAGCACCAAGAACCGAATTCTTGAAGAAATAAGGACAATGATGATTGAACATGATCTACCTTACTATTTTTGGGCTGAGGCGAGTCAACATAGCAAACTACACACTCGAATAGATGCCTCATCGGACCCATCCCGAAGAAAAATCCTTACGAGCTCTACAAAGGGAAGAAACCCAACATTTCCTACTTCAAACCCTTTGGATGTAAGTGTTATGTTCATAACAATGGTAAGGATCACCTGACCAAGTTTGATGCTCGGTCGGATGAAGGTATTTTTCTTAGTTATTCATCTCATAACAAAGCATATCGCATTTTCAATAAAAGAACTAACAAAGTGGAAGAAAGCATCCACGTTGTTTTTGATGAGATTGAACAGGGAAAACCAAGTGAGTTAACATTTTTCAGATTTAAAGCTCGGTCGAGATGATGATCTTACTGAAGATGTGCTCGGAAAGAGTCAAGGAAAAGTCACTCGAACGAAGTGACTCGGAACAAAATGACTCGGAATGAGACAACTCAAGAGCCAACTCGAGAATGTTGAAGGCCAATTAGATGAGCAAGCTTACTCGAACAGATATTTGAGGCTTAACCAATTCAACCTACTAATCTGGTAAACCGAGAGAATAGGTAGAGCTTTCGAATATGCTTCGAGCCACCCACTCGAAAACATCTTGTGTAATATCAACGAGTGGGGTAAGAACTCGTTCCTCTCCACAAAATCTATGTGCATTCATTGCATTCATTTCATTAACTCGAACCCAAAAATGCACTCGAGGCCCTAAATGAACTTGAATGGGTAGAGGCCATGCAAGAGGAACTCAATTAATTTGAAAGAAACCAAGTCCGGACTCGTGACCAAACGACCTTCTAAACTCTTGGGGTAGAAAACCACGGCCATTGCTAATCCAAGGAGCAAGTCAAATCCATTATTTTGAATCCACAAAATACAGTAGACAGACTTAACCAGAATTGCTCTCTTAGACAATTCTTTACAAGAATTTCCTAGACTTAGAAATTTCCTTATCCGATCAAGTACTTCCTAACTTAGGTAATCTTTACGAGTTAGGGACAAGCGAGCTGAGTTAACCTATACAGCTCGGTCAAGGGACCTTACTCGGAAAGTAAGAAAGAGAATTTGTAATCGATTACAAGACCTTACAACTCATAAAGATGTTAAGTACAAACTTAGAGTTGTAAGTAGAAGATTGATTGAGTATTATACAAAGAGATATAATTTCGATAACTCGTTCAACAATTCTTCAAGTCTTGTGAAGTGGCTTCCATTTATAGATGACCAAGCTGATTAGCCGTTGTGACTGTCTTCTAAATAGAAATCCTCTATGACCGTTGTAACGGTTCTTCTAAGTCGCTCGAAAAGATCCGTTAAAATGTGAACGTTATGCAATGGCTCTTGACTCCTTACGATGTCCCAGTCCACCGGTGGTGTCCGAAAAGTAAGGTGGAAACTACCGTTGAGTTTAGCGTTGAAGATTTCCAGTTTTGGAAATAGACAAACCTGACAGAGTGTCCGGGCCTTGGTCGGAAGTTGAAAAAGCCTTATCTGCTGGCGATTTGACATCTTGAAGCCGGTTACTTTTGTAATTCAAAAGTAAGATAACCTCGTTTAGATAACCTATAAAAGTAAACCAATTTTGGTTCTCAAAGTATAAAATACTTTCGTCTAAGATTAGACACGAGATAATAATTTAATTAAGATAATTAAGTGCATAATTATCCGAGTCGAAAAAGAATGGAATTTTCCGAGTCTAATATTTATTATACTCAAATTCTATCCGAGTTAGTCCGGAGAAATATCAAGTTAGACACGGAATATCGAGTATGAGTACTTGATCTAGACAAATATAGTTGAAACAAAACATGTTGACTTAGAGAGTTGAATTAACGTTGTAATTCACTTGAACCGAGAATATGAAGTCGGACCTGAGTTTGAAAGTGTTAGTGAGATTGTTTGAACGTGCGATAAGTTTACGTGTTGTCCGAGTGACTCGGAACCATCGGTCCGAATTGATGAGCAAGAGTATGCTTTACGAGTCGAGTCGGAAACAAATGAAAACATATGCAATAGTATCCGTAACACTCAAACGTTTCTATGGAACTCGAGTAGTTTCTATAGTACTCAAAATGACTTGTAATCAAAACTTAGAAGGGATGAGGTTTGTACTCGATTCCTTGATAGTACTCTGAATGATACACATTCAAAGTCCGAGTCTTCACTTACCATTGTTGTGGACAAAACACTTACCTCCAAATGGTTTGAAGTAAGAGATGTTGGGTTTCTTTCCCTTGTATAGCTCATAGGGAGTTTTCTTCAAGATGGGTCCGATGAGGTATCGGTTGAGTGTGTAATTTCTTTGTGTTGATCTGCCTCGGCCAAGAAATAGTAAGGTAGATCATTTTCAATCATCATAGTCCTTCCTATTTCTTCAAGAGTTCTGTTATTTCGCACATTCTTAGTAGTCGAACTCCCTTCTATGGTCGGTTCAAATCCTTCGATCCGAGTTTGAGACTCCACTCGAATTTTTCGCAAATCTTAGTGAACTCTTTGAAAGCTTCATTCTTGTTCTTGAGAAAACATACCCGGGTAAATCGCGAGAAATCATTAACAACAACAACTACATACGATTTACCTCCGGGGCTCTTCACAGGAATTTCATCACACAAATCCATATAAACCAACTCAAGCACTTTGGATGTAGAGACGGTTTTGAGTGGTTTGAAAGATAATCTAACCTACTTACCTTTTTGCATGCTTCACATATTTTATATTTCTTAAATGCACAGTTAGGTAATCCCCTAACCAGTCCATGAGATGCAAGTTTCTTGATGGTATGCATGCTAATATGACCTAGTCTACGATGCCAAATCCATGAATGATCATTCAAAGATGCTTTCAAACAAGATAAATTCTAACTTGAATCGAAGAGAGGGATAGTATAGGTGTTACCTGACCTCACACCCGAGAGCTTAATCTCCTTGGTGATCTGCATCAAAAATGTAGCAGTTGGTATGAGTGAACCTTACCTTTTGTCCTTTGTCACATAGTTGAGAAATGCCGAGGAGATTGTATTTCAGCCCTTTGACATGGAAACTTTTCATTTTTGTAAAGCTGCTATGGTTGGTGCCTACCATCCTAGAATCTTAAGCGGAACGCTGCGTTTTGCCCGGAGACTTCCTTGGAAACACACTATGGCACAAAACCCTAGGCAATCTCTTGTTGCCGGCGCCATTAACCGGGTCTTATCCCTTCTTTATCCCAGTTCTATCTAGTCCAATCTTCATAACATCCCGCCCGGTTTTTACGCTTGGACGGCCGATCGAGAGCTAACCCTAGGTCATTTCTTGACCTAACTTCGTCCCTATAAATAGAGAGCCTTGGCTCTCATTCCCACACGACTTCCTACCTTCGCATCACACTCGTTGCATTCCACCTATAATGGCTCATCCCTCAATGTTACTTTCCTCAAATTCACCTAAGAGCTATTAAATACTCATCTTTGTATTCTGATCTCTTGGTCCCTTTTCAGCCTATTCCTTCTCTACTTCCATCATACTTCCTACATCCGATCCCTAAACTTCATCATTCACCTACCTACACCCATTACTCACAATGAGCCTTCCTTGATTCACCACCATCGCATCAAGAGATCCAGATATGAGATCTAAATCAACATATGGGACAACCCGAGGGCACAGATCCAGTTTTCACAATGGTTTATTTTTCTTTTATGTTTTCCCTATTCCTTTCCGTGTTGTGGACAAACGATGTATTGCTTTTAATTCCTCCCCGCCCGATGTAATCTGTTAGTTTTCCGTTTTCTTTTCCTTTCGCTTTATGCTTTCTTTTCGTTTTCATTTTGTTTTTCTTTTCATTATTTCTTCCTCTACTTTCGCTTTTATCACTTTCATTAATTATGTTTGGTTGCTTGTTAATTCTTTATCGCATGTTGTTGCTTTCTTGTTTTACATTATTTTAATTCACTACTCGAACTAGTAATGGCCGTTTTCGGACGGGCGGAACGAAAGGGTTTACCCCTATGTTTCGTACCATCGCCCCGAACTTGATTCTCTCGTTCAAAGACCGATGGAGTCATTCTTTAGCCTTTCTCGGTCCTAGTCTTTCCATACTAAGATCGAGAGAGCAAATTTTTACTTTTATGTTTTTGTTAGTTTTTCTCTTTTAATAACCGACTAGCGACTCCTCTTTTTCTTTATTTCTAATCAATCTATTTCCTTACTATTTTTTGACTGAATAGTGAAAGCGGGATTTGGATCTGCGTAGCCGGGCGAGAGGTCGAGAATGATCTCATTAGTAGTGGCCTCCGGTCGGCGCCGACTACCACTAGGTGCTGGCTGCCGCCTGCACCGTGAGGTTAATAGGCGGGCTCGGGTCCAAATCGGTGTTTTCACACCGGTTTGGCCCTATAGCCTCACGATAGAAACAGAAAACCCTTCTTTATTTTTTAGTTCGGGGACAATATCCCGGACCTTTCAGAAAATAATTTCTAAAATAAAAGGTTAATAAAGCTGCCATTCAACTTTGCCTAATTTGCTTTAAATCATATTTAATAAAACTCGAAAATCTTAATAAAAGGTTCATCCTTACTTTCAAAATCATCTTATCTCTTCAAAAATCAAAAGTTTTCTAAAACTCTTACGCCAAAGGCAATAGTGGGGAAGATCGGTGCGGTCCGGTTCCGGCCGTGGTTTCTACGAGCGCATGTTGTATTTCCTGAGTCTCTTAAAGAATTTCCTGAGACTGGGTAGTGCCCTTCCCTATTTTTTGACTTTATGATCATGTCGTCCACGTAAAATTCAGCTTACTCGTGGATCATATCATGCAATAAGGTTGTTGTTGTCCTCTAATATGTTGCGCGAGCATTCTTGAGCGCAAATGGCATCACCACTAATAGCAAGTCCCCCATTGAGTGATGAAGGTCGTCTTTTCCATCTTCTTCAACCATCTTCACTTGATTATACCCAACATAACCATAGCAAAGCATGACCCGTTGTATTATCTACAAGGAGATTGATGTGAGGCAATGGAAAGTCGTCTTTGGGATTGGCCTTATTCGGATCTCTAAAGTTGACACACATACGAACCCTGCCATCTTTCTTTGGAACTGGAACTATATTTGCTACCTACTAAGGATAATGAACCACCTTAATGAGCCGAACATCTAACCGCTTCGGACTTATTCCTTAATCTTCAAAGCCCATTCTAGTTTCATCCTCCTTAATTTTTGCTTAACGGCTTAGCATCTTCCTAAAGCAGGATCTTATGTTCCGCTATAATCGGATGTATACCCGACATGTCTTTGTAGGACCATGCAAAGACATCTATAAATTCTGTAAGGAGCGAAGTAAATTGCTTCGCTCTTTTGGATCCAAGGTTCTCCGGATCTTAACTTCTTGGGGTTGATCAAATGACCCCGGATTAATTATTATTATTTCCTCTATTTACGGTGAGCAATATTCATGATCTTCCACGACTTTTATTAATTCTTTAGGGATTTCTTGTTCATCATTAGAGGCAAAATAATTAAAAGCAAGAGGAGGCAAGGAGTAAGCTGAAAGGTTCATTTTATTGAATGAAGCAACGAGTACATCATAACAAAAACCGAAGACACAGAGTTAGAAATGATAGAATTAGGAAAAGAATTGGAAATAATAGAAGAGTACTAGACTCAAAAAGAGGATACACTCCTAGGGCTGACAGACAAATTCCTGGCCCTCCTTAGCGTCAATCCAAGTGACATGCTTGGATCCTTCAATATCAACATCAATGATGAACCTAAACGGATCGAGCTGCGGGTTCGACATAGCTCGTGAAAGTATAAAGACTGAATTCCCTTATAGGTTACCCTCATGTCCAAATAGAAGATCAAAAGATTGTTTCCATGAGATTGGTCCAGTCTGATGTGGACTGTCCCTCTCTAAGGAGGTAAGGTGCCTCCTTTTCTAAAATATAGCGAGTCATTGAAAATCTCCGGACCAGGCACTAGAATGCCATTTTCCTTGACATAGTAGGGCTAAGGAAAACCACAATAAGGGAAATTGTCTCGTTCTCTTAGGAACTACAAATTCGAGTATAGGGAAAGGGCATGATAGAGCGTCATCGTGTGTGGTGCGAGTCCTCTTTGTTTGAATTTCCCACTTGGCTTGAGCTATTTCCTTAGTAGTAGGTTGATAGCCTAATCGAAGTTGCGGTTATTAGTGGGTTCAAGAGGTAGAAAAATAGGGAGGTAAAACCTTCGGCTCGCAACAAGACCTGGAAAATACCCCATCTTCCTAAGTATCGAATGGACACTAGGGTTACCATAAGGATTCAAGCTAAGAGGTGCTTCATCCTTTTCTAAGTCGGCGACAGTCTCGAATCCATACAATTCCTTGTCATTAGCATCCTGCTCAATCTCGACTACAAATTCTTTAGAGGTGATAGTAGTACAAAGGTTATCCTTGTTAACAATTATAACTTGACCTTTGATAATCATCTTAACTTTCTGATGTAGTGTAGAGGGCACCGCTCGATGATCATGTAACCAAGGGTGTCCAAGGAGTAAATTGAAGGTAGCTAGAATATCTAGGACTTGGAATTCGATGTTCCTTTCTATCGGCCCTATGTTGATTGGTAAGGTCACTGTTCCCAAGACTGTTCTTTCAGAATTATCATAAGCTTGAAGATGGATAGTCTATTTAGAGAGTTGTTGCTCCCTAATTCCTAACCTTCTAGCAGTTCTCCATGGACATACATTTACTGCTGATCCATTGTCTACCAAGGTTAAGGGAGCAAACTTGTTGATGCAAGTTATGGTTAAGTAAAGGGCATTGTTGTATGCAACACCTTTCTCTCGGGAGATCCTTCGATCAAAGGTAATAGCTTCATCCCCACTATTAACCAATCCTACCACTTCCTCCGGCATAGTTTCAAGAGAGACCTCGATCTTACTAAGTGCATCAATTAAGGCTTGTCTACGTTTCGGGAAGCATATATTAATTGCTAGAATGAGATATCGGCTTTTAATTTCTGAAGTTGTTTAAGGATTGGGACATCTTCCTTTGCAGCTTCTTGCTCTTTTAGGGCTTCCTGATTCTATTGTGGACCCAAGGGTGCACTATGCCGATGCAGATCTAGTAAGGAATTGGACTGCAGGACTTTTAGTGTCTCCCCAAAATTCTTTTTTTTTTTCTAAGGGTGGTGTGCCCCAAAAGTCGTCACTTGTTGTTATACTTGTTGCTTCTTATTTCATAGACATCTTCTTCATCACTTACCCACAGTCCCTGAACTTCTAGATCTAATGGAGGTAGGCTAAGAAGTGGTTTAGACTTATTAACATCTTGGATAAGAACAGACGGATCCTACTGACACTGGAGTTGGTTCGGTGAAAATGGCTAAGGTGCCGCTAAAAGGATTCTTGTTGTTACTCGGTTTCGGGAAAACTTAGGTAAGGGTAATTGGTCATTTCGAAACATGCTTTCTAGTTTGTTCTTAAATGTCCAACACTATTCAATATCATGTCCTCGTGCACGATGGTATTTGCAAAATTTTCCTGTGTCCCAATTTTTGGATTTAATTGCGGTTTTGATTACTGTTATAATGATTGGCAATTCTATCTTTCCCTTTTCAAAGTGACGGTCAAGGGCTTTGGGTTAGGTAGTATCAATAGGAGTGTAGTTAGTATACTGTTGAGGGCATTGACATCCGCACCCCTACTAGCATTGCTCGTATTGGAGGTTTTCTTATCTTTAGAATGATAATTACCTCTATACCGAGATCATGACTTTTGTGGTTGTGGTAGACAACTCTTCTTCTATCTACAAACCAGCAGCTCTAAGGGTTGGAAAGTTCATCATAGGTAGAAATTTGAGGTGTTGATTGTAATTGGGCTGAAGGTTTTTTACGATGATCCTGACTTGGTCTTTCTTGGAGGGTCGATCAACAATGTGGGCTACCTTCGCTCTCCATCCGGTAAGGAAATCCGTGAAGCTTTCCTTCTCGCCTTGCTTAATTAATTCCAGGTCTCTCCTTCTACAAAACTTTCATCTTCTTTATTTACTACCGTTGAATCTATGCAAAGAGCTAAAGAATATTTAGTTGTTTCAATCTCTGGGCACCGATTCATCTAATCATTACTTTTCCTACATACATGATTCACAAAATAAACCCCTTTTCCTTTGTTTGTTTTTTTTGTTGCATCAAGAGATCCAATGTGGAGATCTAGATCAGCAAGGTGGGACAACCTGAGGGCAATTATTCGACCTTTGAACAATTTATTTATTTTCATGCTTTTTATCGCTTTCCGTATTGTACTTTAAGAGATGTAATCGCTTCTTTTAATTCCTCCCGACCGATGTAATTCCTTTAATTTTCACTTTTCTTTACTTTATTGCTTTATTTATTATGCTTGGTTGCTTTTATTTATCGTCGTAATATGCCACTTGCTTGTTTGTTTTACATTATTTAAATCTATTACTCGAATTAGTAATGGTTATCTTTGGACGGGCGGAACAGAAGGGTTTTCCCTACATTTCGTACCCTCGCCCCCAAATCCGATTCTCGGTTCAAAGACCGATGGAATCTATTTTTAGACTCTTTTAGTCTTAGTTTTCGCATACTAAAATTGGAAGAGCAAGCTTTTGTTTCATTAGTTTTTCTTTACTAAAAGCGATTGGCGACTCCCTTATTTTATGCTTTATTCTTGTTAAATCTATATCCCGATTGTTTACTAATTTGTAGGATAAAATTAATCAAGATTCTGGACTCGCCAACTAGGCGAGATATCGAGGCTGACTCAATCGGCCCCGACCTCCGGTCGGCGCCGCCACCACACGGTGCGAGCGCCGCCTGCACCGAGTGGACAGTAGGCGGGGCTTCGGTCCAGATTGGTGTTTTCACATCAATCTAGCCCTAAAGCCTCACGGTAGAACCTAAATCTTAATTTGTATTTATCCCTTAATTAGTAAACAATATCCCAGGAATTATGAAATAAATTACTAAAATAAAATGGTTAATAAAACCGCCATTCAACTTTGACTAATTCGATTTAAATTAGATTTAATAAAATTAAGAAATCTTAATAAAAGGTTCATCCCCACATTCCAAAATCGAATTTCAAAAACTATCTTCAAAATCAACCCCTTTTAGAAAAGAGAGACTCGACACAAGTGGGGAAGCTAGGCGGGCCTCGGGCTGGCCGTGGTTCCTACATTAGTGACTCCACTTGGGTATAAATATTTTATTAAGAGGGCAAAACTTGAAAATTTGAGTAATGTGTTTTTAATAATGTGCTTGCATTAGGCATATCGCATTGAGCAACCTTTGAACTAGTTTACATACTTGTTTTGGACCCTAAGAAAAATTTATTGTACCTCCTGTTTACCCTTCCAGGAGAGAGGCCCCCACTGGTTCCTTAAGGTGGGCCCAACTAAGCCTCATTGCCCGAGGAAACGGTACATCCTTCCTCGTAGCACGCACTCTTAAGCTAAACCCTTTGGTTCACCGAGAGGCACTGAGAATTCTAGCTTATATCCTTATCTATGCAACCCATAGGGGATCAAATTCTCGGACTACGTGTCACCATGTATCCAAACTCTTAAACTCTTTGACCATAGAACCTTTTTTACTATTAGGTGTCACAAGACTTCATCTAGATGCTTGAATGAGTGTGTGTGGTTTTAGATTTAATCCTTTGTCGGTGAGCCCTTAGGGATAGGTAAGAAGTGCTTGATTAGACCCTTGCATGGGTGAAAATAAAACACTTTAATGAATTTCCGAGAGTCAATCCATTATGTGCATTTAGCCAAAAGTCCAAATTCCTTCTCTTATTAGGGTTGGTCCATTGTTTTCACTTTCGTGTCATTCCAAAAATTTTCTCTTAATAGTCTAAGCGGTTCCTATTTGTGAAAAGGTCTTACCGAAAGTCCCTTTTTCTTATTGTTTAGTCCTTTTTCTTTTATATTTTCATTTTCAATTTTCATTAGCCAAATAAAATCATCTCCTATTAGGTGAGTCCATTTGCATTAGCCAAATAAAATCATCTCATATTAGGTGAGTCCATTTGCATAGCCAAATAAAATCGTCTCATATTAGGTGAGTCCATTTGCATCGACCAAGTAAGATCATCTAACGTTAGATAAGTCTTTTTGCATGTAGGATTCATTTTTCTAATAAGTGAGTCCATTATTTTCATTGACATTTAGTCCAAAATAAATTCATCTCAAATAAGGAAAACCACTATCATATATATAGAAAGCATTATTTCTTTAAGGATCATTCATTTATTAGGTTATCACCTTAACTAAGTCATGCATCATATCATCATCGCATCCTTTATGTGCATCCAAGTAAGAAAGCATCCTTAGTTTCTTCGGGTCTTGCACTTAAGTCCCTTCCTCCCAAAAGTCATCTTCTCTAACATGGTCCTAAACCTCATCCTTTGGGCTGCAAAATAAGGAAGTCTATGATAATCGAGTATCGTCGGAATCCGAGCTCTAAAAGATTAGAACGTCTAACCAAGGAGTCCGGCACATCTTCTTTTCTTTTTACTCTACGGTCTACATTGGTGTGACAAGCTTCGGTGCATACCACGTCATCATAGTCTATACCTTATTCTAAGACGGTACCTAGAAAGAGTTCCCTTCCAATGGATCCCAACCCAGAGCGAGCATCTTAACCTTAGTTTACCTAATGAGAATATAGTTAGGGTGGAAATCAGGTTACATGATCCGAGAAGAACATATATCATCTATATCGAGGGATCTTAAGACTATCATAAGGGCTATTCAAGCTAGTAAGAGGGATAAGGAAGCTAAACGTTTGAAAAAGGAAGAGGACGAGGAAGCTGAACGTTTGAAAAAGGGAAACGACCTTGATTTTGCCACCTTCACCTATCTTGTCTCCTCCAAGCAGTCCCAAATGCAAATCCCCTAAACACGAATCCAAATCTCAGCTCGATTCCCATTTAGATCGGATAGAACGGATCCTAAAGGAGTCATCCATGTTCGGTAATCATTACTTTGATCATAAGGGATTCACTTCAATCCTTAAAGGTAAACTACCTCCTAAGTTTACCATACCGGATATTAAATTCAAAGGTTCGAGAATCCCCATCATCATGTACGCAACTTCTTAGGAGCAATGACTCTTAAGAACATTCCTGAAGACACTTACCATATCATCTTCCCTGGACATTTGACACCGATGTAATTAAGTGGTACAATGTGGTTAACCCATGTAAGGTTGCCAAGCTGGACTGATTTGTGCAAGGAGTTACTCCATCAATACTCCTATAACATTGATTTACCTGTTACCCTCAAAGACATGGAATTCATCAAGCAAGGCGAGAAGGAGAGCTTCATAGATTTCCTTACCGGATAGAGAGCAAAGGCAGCCCACATGGTTGATCGACCTTCTCAAAAGGACCAAGTTCAAATCATCGTAAAAAACCTTCAAGCCAATTACAATCAACACCTCAAATTTCTACCCATGATGAACTTTTCAAACCTTAGAGATCCTGGTTTGCTAATAGAAGAAGAGTTTTCTACCGTGACCATAAAAGTCATGACTAGTTATAGAGGTAATTATCATTCCAAAGATAAGAAAACCTCCAATATCGGCAATGCTAGCGAGGGTGCGGATGTTAATGGCCTCAACATGTATACTGACTACACTCCTATTGATACTACTTACACCAAAGCCCTTGACCATCTATTGGAAAAGAGAAAGATAGAATTTCCACCTATTAGAGCAAAATCGAAACCACGAAATAATCCAAAAATTGGGACGCGGGAAAATTTTGCAAATTCCATCGTACACGAGGGCATGATACTTGAACAGTGTTGGACATTCAAGAATAAACTAGAAAGCATGTTTTGAAATGACCAACTACCTTTGCCTAAGGCTGCCCAGAAACCAAGCAACAATAAAAGCCCTTTTAGTGGCACCTTAGCCATTTTAATCGAACCCATTCCGAGTCGAGTGGGATCCGTCTGTTTTCATTCAAGATGTTAACAAGTCAAAACCACTTCTTAGCTTACCTTTGTTAGATCCAGAAGTCCAGGGGCTATGGGTAAGTGATGAAGAAGATGTCTATGAAACACAAAACAACAACGACGACAATAATGACGACTTACGGGGCACTTTACCCTTGGCGAGAAGACTTTTGGGAGACACTAAAAGTCCTACAATTCAATTCCTTACTAGATTTGGACAGACACAGTGCACCCTTGGGTCCACAACAGACTCAAGAAACCCCAAAAGAACCTAAAGGTATAAAGGAAGAAGACCCAATCCTTAAGCAACTTTAGAAACTAAAAGCCGATATCTCAATTTGGCAATTAATATCTCTTGAAACTACACTAGAGGAAGTAGTAGGATTGGTTAACGAGTGGGGATAGAACCATTACTTTTGATCAGAAAGATCTCCCGGAAGAAGGAATTACACATAACAATGCCCTTTATTTCACTGTAACTTGCATCAACAAGTTAGTTCCCCTAACCTTGGTAGACGATGGAACAGCGAGTCAACGTATGTCCCTAGGGAACTACTAGAAGGTTAGGAATTAGGGAGCAATAACTCTCTAAATAGACTGTCCATCTTCGAGCTTGTGATAATTCTAAAAGAACAGTCTTGGGAATAGTGACCTTGCCAATCAATATAGGGCCGGTAGAGATGAACATCGAATTCCAAGTCCTAGATATCCCAGCTACCTTCAATTTACTTCTAGGACGCCCTTGGTTGCACGATCATCAAGCGGTACCCTCTACACTACATCGGAAAGTCAAGATTATCATTAACGGTCATGTCATAACCACCAATGGGGATAATCTTTGTGCTACTATCACTTCTAAAGAATCCATAGGTGAGATTGACCACGATGCTAATGATGAGGATCTCGCACGGATTTGAAACAGATCCATTGCCTTAGAAATGGATGAAGAGCCTTTTAACTTTCACCTTTATGGCAGCCCTAGTGTCTATTTAATGCTTATGAAGAAGGGGTATTTTACAGGTCTTGTTGCGAGCCGAAGGGCACACCACCCTATTTTTCCACCCCTTGAACCCACTAATAATTACAACTTTGGACTAGGCTATCGACTTACTGCTAAGGAAATAGCTCAATCCAAGTGGGAAATTCAAACAAATAGAATTGCATCACACACAGTTTGAACTATTAAGCCCTTTCCCTATACTCGAATGGGCGGTTTCTAAGAGAAGGAGATAATTTCCCTTATTATTGTTTTCCGAACCCTACTACATCGAGGAAAAAGGTATCGTAATACCCAGTCCGGAGATTTTCAATGATTGCTATATTACGGAAAAGAGACACCTTACCTCCTTAAAGAGGGATGGTCCGCATCGAGCTGGACCAATCATGCCGGAAACAACCTTTTAAGTCTTTTGTTCGGACAAAAGGGTAATCTAGAAGGGAACTCGGTCTCGGTATCTGTCACGAGCTATGTCGCACTCACGGTTCGATCCGTCCGGGTTAATCACCGACGTAGATATTGAAGGGTCCAAGCATGTTACTTGGATTAATGCTTGAGAAGGGCCGAGAACTTGCTTGTTAGCCTAGGAACGTATCCTTTTTCTAAGTCTAGTGCTAGGGCTTGTGCTTCTCCTTATGTTGTTTCTAGTTCTTTTCCTAGTTCCGTCGTTTCTAATTCGTTTTTGAGACTAATGTACTCGTTGCTTCATTCAATAAAGTGAATCCTTCTGCTTACTCCTTGCCTCCTCTTACTCTTAATTGTTTTGCCTCTAATGATTAACAAGAAATTCCTAAAGAATTAATAAAAACTATGGAAGATCATGAAAAATGCTCACCAATAATAGAGGAAACGATAACAATTAATGCGGGGTGAGTTGATTAACCCCAAGAAGTTAAGATTGGGAAAACTTTGGATCCGAGAAGAGCGAAGTAGTTCACTTCACTCCTTACGGAATTTATCGATGTCTTTACATGTCCTACAAAGACATGTAGGGTATAGATCCGAATATAACGGAACACAAAATTCCGCTTTACAAAGATGCTAAGACAGTCAAATAAAAGTTGAGAAGGATGAAACCAGAATGGGCTCGAAGATTAAGGAAGAGGTTTAGAAGCAACTAGAAGATGGGTTTAGTAAGGTAGTTCACTATCCTCGGTGGGTAGCAAATATAGTTCTAGTTCCCAAGAAAGATGGCGGGGTTCATATGTGCGTCCACTTCAAGGATTTAAACAAGGCTAGTCCCAAAGATGATTTCACGCAACCTTATATCGATCTCATAGTAGATAATACAACGGGTCATGCTTTGCTCTTATTCATTGACGGTATAATCAAGTGAAGATGGCTGAAGAAGATATGGGAAAGACAACCTTCATCACTCAATGGGGGCCTTACTATTATGTAGTGATGCCATTTGGGCTTAATAATGCTGGCACAACATATCGAGAGGACAGCAACAACTCTACTCGCATAATATGATCCATAAAGAAGCTGAAGTATACGTAGATGATATGATCATAAAATCCAAAGATAAGGCGGGGCACCTACCTAACTCCGAGAAAATTCTTCCATAGACTCGGGAAGTACAATATGCGCCTTAATCCTCAAAAGTGTGCATATGGAGTGACCTCCGGAAAACTACTAGGCTATATTATCAGTCTTAGAGGAATTGAAGTCAATCCATCCAAGATCAAAGCTATTCAGGAGATCCCTCCACCAAGTACGAAAAAGAAATAAGGGGTTTCCTAGGACGTTTACGATACATTAGTTGTTTCATATCAAAATTGATTATGGTCCGTGAACCAATTTTTAAGAAATTAAAGAAAGGATTTGAGCCTATTTGGGATACGAGTGCCAACAAGCATTCGATAAGGTTAAGGAATACCTGGCTAATCAATCGGGGAAACCTTGACTTCTATACCTCACCACAACGGAAACAACTATGGGAGCCATACCAGTTGAGCGAGATGGGAAAAAGAACATGTGATCTACTATCTAAGTAAGAAGTTCCTAAATTATGAGACTAGATACACGCCATTAGAGAAGACAATGTTGGCATTAGTTTGCATTACCACGAAGCTCGGGCACTACATGTTAGCTCACACGGTACATGTAGTGGCACCTATGAATCTTATTAAGTACATACTTAACCAATCGACTATCGGTAGTAAGATAGCGCGATGGATCGTCATGCTATCCAAATTCAAACTCAAGTTCGTCGTTCAAAAAGCCATCAAAGGAAGGATATTGTCGGAATTCTTATTGATCTACATGTGCCCGAATCGCAACCCGAACACCTTGACTTTCTAGACGAAGACATTTTTCAAGTAGGGGTGGACGTTTCGACAATGTACTTTGATGGCACTTCCAATTAGAAGGGCTTTAGGGTAGGAATCCTTTTAGTCTCACTGAACGGAGCACATACTCCCATTTCAATTAAACTAGACTTTGAAATCACCAATAATGCTACAGAGTACGAAGCTTGCATCGTAGGACTTGAAGCTACTACAGAGATTGGGGTTAAGAATATCAAGGTTTTCGGTGATTTTGGTTTGATCATCAACTAGATTTTGCAAAGGTGGAAGGTATGTAGTGAAGCCTTGGCACCCTACCAAGCATACCTAACGGAATTGTCTAAACACTTTAAGAGCATCTCCTTGACTAACTTTCCTATGGATGATAATCAATTTGTGGATGCACTAGCTAAATTAGCATCCACGATCAATATCCCTATCGACATTCATTCAATGTCCATTCACATTGAGCAAAGGAAACATTCTACACACATATGTACATTAGAAGTGTCTAATACTAGCCATACCAGTTGGTATCATGATATCTATCGGTATTTGGATAAGCAAGAGTATCCCTTGGACTCTACACGTAGAGCCCAACGAGCCATCGGGATGTTGGCCGCTCAATTTTTCATCAATTAGGGACAATTGTTCAAGAAAACCAATTCAGGATTAATTTATCGTGTGTCAATCAAATGAAGCAAAGTGCATCATGGAAGAAATTCATGGTGGGGAGTGTGGACCTTATATGAATGATAGGATGTTGGTCCAGAAGGTTCAAAGACTCGGTTATTACTGGTCAACCATGGTGTCGGATTGCCATAATTTTATTAGAAGATGCCATAAATGTCAAGTGTCCGTGAACTTACAACACTAACCACCATCATTTCTCACAACGTTAGCTTCACCCTGGCCATTTTCGGTTTGGGGAATAGACATTATTGGAAAGGTGACTCTTAAAGGAACAGGTGGTCACGAATTTGTGTTAGTAGCAATCGACTACTTCGCTAAATGGGTGGAGGCGGTTTCCTATGTAACTTTGACGTTGAAACAGGTAGCCAAGTTCATTACCCAAAATATTATCTGTCGTTATGGGGTGCCACATGAGTTAATAAGTGATCATGGTAGCCATTTTAAGAAGGAAGTAGCAGATTTGTTGGATAAGTACAAAATCCGAGCATCATAAATCTTCCCAGTATCGCCCTCGGACAAATGGAGTAGTTGACGCCGCTAATAAAAATATTCGGAAAATAATAGAGAAAATGGCGAGTTACCTATAAAGATTGGCCTAACAAATTGGCTTTCGCCGAGTGGGGTTATAGAACTTCTATTAGAGCCTCTACGGGACCAATGCCTTATTCTCTAGTTTATGGCATGGAAGCAGTCCTTCTAATCGAGATTGCTATTCCGTCGTTAAGGATAGTTGCTTGAGAGCTAAATTCCACAAGTAGAATCAGCCAAAGCACATAATGAGGAGTTAGTATTATTCGACAAGAGGCGCCTCAACGCTTTACATAATGTCCAAATATATCAAGCTCGCATATCTAGGGCATTTAATAAGAAGGTTAAGCCTAGAAATTTGCAAATTGGAGATTTAGTCCTTAAGGAGGTAAGAGCACCAATTAAGGACACACGAGGAAAGTTTAAGGCCAATTGGCAAGGCTCGTTTATACTTAGTCGATTTTACCAGCGGAGCGATAAAATTAACTAATTTGGATGGAGAAGAAATTTTCCGAGTATACCAACTTAGATCGGTTAAAAAGTATTATGTCTAGCATACCCCTAGGTAGTAGGCCGAGCCTAGCCCAACCAGAGCTAGGCCAAGGAGGGCGCCAACCACGACTCGGACAATGGTGGGCTAGGCTGAGCCACGGTTTTCCCTTTAATTACGGTATTCCTCGTCAAATGTTTGATTATCCGGTTCTTTTATTTACTTGGATAGCCCAATTAGGTGGTCCGTTAGTGTTTTTATTATTTTAAGGGCGGTCCAATTAGGCGGTCTAATTTATCTTTTTGTTCTTTACATCTAAGTAAGCGATAAAAATATAAAAGTATACCACAATTCTTACTTTTGTTAAATAAAAGGTAAGACTACTACTTACCTAAGTACATAGCTAATAAAAGGGAAATAATTGCAAGCACACTACTTATAAAATACTAATAACATCGTTCTAAAGAGGTAAAACTAAACCTCCTTTTCTTTTATTCTATCTTAAGAGTCTCAGTAGTAGTTTATCTTTACTTTCTTTCCCTTAGGATCGCTAGACTCGGCTTCTTCGTCCGGGTGCATTCCTTCGGTTCTTGAATTCAACGGGCCCTCCTTTCCTTAGTTTCTTTGGTTTCAATTTCTCTTTGACAAACACGTTTAGCCATCCGAGGGTTTATTTCACGAATTTGGAGAGGAGAAGCAATAGGGATAGCTTCTTCGGGATTCATCTCTACGAGTTTCGGTGCCTTCCGCCATTGGGGATTTACTTCTATTACAAGTCAAAGGTAGCGGGCGAGATACAATCCAATAGAGTTATTACTTGCTCTCTACCCGGCAACTCACAACTAGGGAAGTAATACGTGCTTTCTTCTAGGCCAAGTAGACTTATGAATGGGAGTCTGTGAGGTATGGGTTTTGAATTGGGACATTTTTCGGTGTTTAACATACCAAATGAGATCGTTACTGTGATTTTTAAGGTGTTCCTCCCACCAAGAAGCCGAGTGATCAGCTACCACCGGTTTTTGTTTTTGTTGGCGAAGTGAGTTGCTAAGTATGTATCCAATTTCGAAGGAGCTTGAATAAGTTTTAGATGATTCATTAACTAGATATACATATCACGAGATGTAAAATCAAATATTAATGTCTTGCACGGTCAAAGTCTAGTCTTTTAGGTCCAAGAGGAGCAAAATCAAAAATAAATATAATAGCGATCGAAGGACATAAATGAAAGTTAGAGTCTTTAGGCGCGAACCGAGGTGTTTAAGCTCGGGCGGTGCTCGGACAACCGCCTTAAGGCCCGTCCGCCGACCGATCCACGTTTATTTCCTTTCTTTCATTATTTTATGCTTACCTACAATAACAGGGGGCTCCCACGGAAATTCTGCTCAGCATTGGCTTTAACCTTATCTAAATCGATAATTGTTTCAGCAATAATTAGAGGAGTTAAGGAACATGGTCCTCTAATTGTTCCACTAGAGTCAATAACACCGCTAGTGCCAAATCCTCATGGCCTCCTACTAGCAGGAATCCGCCTATCATAAAGGTAATAATGGCTCGCCTTCTCGGGATGATAACGGACTCGATATAAGCGAACATGTTTCGATAATGCTTCATTAGATTGGTCGAAACTCACTCGATCCCCAATAAGAATCCACCCTAGATTCTTATTGCTCGGTTCAGCGAGATATTTATACTTCTCATAAAGGTTTTTAAGGATTTGGGTATAGCTAGTTTTGTTTGTCCAAAGCTGCCTAGTATGGCATCGAATTCTTCGAGCGGGGGCACAATTCTTTATTCCCGAACCTAAATACATGGGAGTGCGGATCCTAGTAGGGCACAGCGAGCTCTTAAGAAGGTCCACTAGACCTTTACTTGACGAATGCTTGAATAGGACATTCAGCCCGTAGTTGGTTAACCCGGATCTATCCATGTTACTCATCTCGTGCATTTACCATGTTAGCTTAGTCATAAAATTCATGATTATATTTTTACGTATGATTAAGGATAAGGTGCTTTTAGTTTGGTGTGGTGAAGGCTTGGATGTTCGTATCTCTTTTGCACCGCGCATCGGTCCTATTTATAGGGGTTTTTCCTAGAGTTTTTATAGTCCTATTGCAACTCAATCACCAAGTAATCACAAATCCTTTAGGATTTGCAAGTGGCCAATGCCGGTCACATCCTTGGTCTAGCTCGTTTCGCGGTTTTCTTCAGCCGTGTTATCTCCTACTTAGGCCCATGGCGCACACCATGTTATTCTTTTGGACCATGCACTTGAGATTTTCCATTTTCTTTTTATTATTTTCTTTTAGGCGGAATGGGGGCAAAATTGTTTTTGGCTTTTAATTTTTCTTCGGTTTTGTGCATCATATTAAATAAAAGAACGCATTTTTAGAATCGAGTCTCGCATCTCATCCCATTCCATAAGAGTCCTCATTATAAAGTAAATAATACATTAAATAAACAAATGCCGTACAAGAGGCTCATTAATCATCGGCGATGGAAGTAGCAAGGAGTCTGTACGCATCACCATCGAGTGATCATCGAAGATGTAATTCCCGAAGTCATCCAAGACGGATGTAGAGAATCGACCCCTTCATCACCCCGATAAGAGTTACCTCCTTGATCACAAGATTGAGAAGATTCATGGGTTGGACCACTATAGGAAGATCGAGGGAAATAAAGAGGGTTCCCGTGACGTTCGAAGGCTTGCAAGGGAAGGATGTTTAAGCTCTCTCGAAATAGCTAGGTCCCGCATCGGAGGCACTAGGCCTAAAAGTGCTAGGCCCTGCCTCGGAGGCAGTCCTATGATGTGCACGCTGTGAAGAACCTTGTCTAGCATTATACTAGAAGGTGCTTGTTAATTGGGAGCGTGAGATTGGGTCTCGGCAACACTAGGAAGACTATCGGAGGAAGGAGCTCTAGATCGACGCCTCTACAAGATCAAAAGAATGATTAGCAAATCACTAAAAACTCAATGAAATTAGCACTCCACTAATCAAGGACTTACTCGGAAAGTAGGAAAAGATCGCCCGGTTAGGAAGTTTTTATTCCCGGAGAGTCGATTGAAATCCGATGGACATAGCTCTAGATTGCTCTTGGTTATACTACAAAGTTTATTCAATAATATCAGCAAGATACTTTTAGCATGCAACTAAAAGAGAAGAGCATATAACTCTTACCCTCGCCAATTCCTAGGGAAGGGATGCCCAACACATTCCTCTTCCGGGATTTCGAGAATTCTTATTAAACGAGGAGATTCCCCGAGAAAAGTAATATCCACATCTAGGCTTAGGATATGGATACCCGTAGGAGTGAGCTGCCAAAAGATGAAAATTAAATTTCCATGCAAGAAATTCAAGTTATTAAAAAGTTTAGGACTCACCAATTGCGTCATGATTCTTGCTGCGTGATGGGCGTAGGAGCTGCTCAAGTTTAAGAATGAGGTAAAAGGATACTCCACAATAGCGCCGCTTGCTCATTTGGAGGGAGAGAATGAAAGTAGAACATTGTCGAAGGCGGATCGGCCGGAACAAACGGAGGCCATGTGTTAGCCCGGATTTGAGGAGTGACCCTCTCTCCAAGATACCAACAAAACCCTTTATCCTTCTTTCGCTCAATTCTCGTGCCACAAGGACACTTTGAGTGAGTTGGAGTTGGGCCAAAGGATGGAAGTTGGCCTACATACAAGAATTATCAAAAATCACCTAGCAAGAATGAAAGGCGACAAGCAAACAAATGAAAAACAATTAATATTCGGGCTGGAGTTCACCACAGGCAGCCTCATAGGTAGTAGCACAGAGCTATGGGTAAGGTCGAGAGCTAAAAGTACGATAAAAAGCTTTCTTAAGCATATTTTGAGGCAAATTTTAAGAATAGAAGCAACATACCGAGTCCACACGATTCAGCGCTGATCTTAAGAAGTCTATTCTATGAATCTTATGACGTTGAAGATAGACTTTAGCTCATGACACGAAGCCGGAAATGCGGGTCGATTTGTTGAGCCAGGAGAGAGATGCGGGAAGTATTCGTACAACGATGGCTACATTTTGACAAATCAAGTAAGGTTTTTATCCACACAAGATGAAAAATATAAATATTGGATAAAAGGAGAACTTAAGCATACCTCAATAATCTTCCATAAGAAGGAAGATAATTGGTGGAGTCCGCCTCTGGTTTTGTGTGCCGAACATCAACACGGAGGCCCCTAATGAGGCAAGTGTATGCGGGAGCACCCTAATTGGCCTCCTTTATCTTATCAAGGTCCACCAAGTTCACCAAATAGTGAACATGAACCTCAGCAGACTTGGTAAGAAAGCAGGATCATACTCAAGAGAAGAGCAGGCCCGATCGTGATTTGTTGTTGAGGAGAATGTTAAGGCCGAAGATAATGTCCTCAAAAGCCTAAAAAGGACAGTATATTTAAAATGATTATTATGTGGAAATTTATCGGTTATGGGGCTAAAGAGGTGACAGAGATAGTCACGCGTTTTGTACAAATTCCGTTTATAGGCTAGAGGTTCTCCCGAAAACCCCAAATCGGATAAAACAAGCAAAATCAAAAGGAGTTATGGTCTTCTCACCAAATGGAAGGTGCAACGTGTTAGTAGTATCCTAGAAGCGCTCACTAATGGCTCTAATGGGATTCCTCTCCCTCCTATCAGTAAGATGGTATAAAGTAAGGTAAAGAGGTCCAAACCAGGCATTATACATGACATTCTCAAGAGGAAAATTCATCCTCTCACATGTCTCCATGAATTTGGGAATGGCTCCACTACTTCGAATCGAGCCTTTCGCAAGACAAAATCCAACAAGATTTTGGTTAAAGAGTTACTCTAAATGAGCAATCAATAAAATAATCATGTAATCATCATGCCAAGTTCATTCCTAATAAAACAAAACTTATCTTCACTCAGTGGTTTTGTGAAAATATCAGCTAATTGAAATTTGGTAGGAATAAACTCAAGCTCAATATCACCGTTCTCATAATGGTCTCTCGGAAAATGATACCTGACCTCAATGCGTTTTGTTTTTGAATGCTGAACTGGATTCTTGGTGTTACTGATGGCACTTTAGTTATCGCACTTGATTAGGATAGATTTGAATGACAGTTCAAGATCCTTCATGTGTTGTTTAATCCATAAAATCCGAGCGCGAGTAAGCTCCATCCGCTATGTACTCTGCCTCGGTTGTTGATAGAGCAACTGAATTTTGTTTTTTGAATGCTAGGAGATGAGTGATTGACCCAGAAATTGACATGCTCCTGAGGTGCTCATAAAAGATAGATGTTTGGTTTATTCTAAGCTCGGCCTCTACTACGTCATCTTCATCTCGGTTGAGCTTGAGATCCGAGAAAGTGGATTCACTTATCCTGCCATGATCAATTTCATCAAAGATAACGTGGATACTTTCTTCCACTTTGTTAGTTCTCTTGTTGAAGATTCTATAGGCCTTGTTATGTGAAGAATAGCCGAGGAAAATAACTTCATCCGACCTAGTATCAAATTTAGTCAAATATTCCTTACTATTGTTATGCACAAAGCATTTACATTCGAATGGTTTGAAGTAGGAAATGTTAGGCTTCTTTCCTTTGTACAGCTCATAGGGTGTCTTCTTTAGAATGGGTCGAATGAGGCATCTATTGAGCTCGTACTTTGATGTGTTGATCGCCTCAGCCCAAAAATAGTAAGGTAAACCATTTTCAATCATCATTATCCTTCCTATTTCTTCTAATGTTCTGTTCTTGCTCTCCACTATTCTATTTTGTTGAGGAGTTCTTGGTGCTGAAAAGTTATGGGAGATACTATTCTTGTCACAAAAGTCTGCAAATTCCGAGTAATCAAACTCTCTTCCATGGTCGGTTCGAATTCTCCTGATCCGAGTCTCAAACTCCACTTGTATTTTCCTGCAAATCTTAATGAACTCTTTGAAAGCTTCATTTTTGTTCTTAAGAAAACACACCCAAGTAAATCATGAGTAATCATCAATAATAACTAGCACATACGATTTACCTCTTAAGCTTTTGACAGAATTTCACCACACAAATCCATATGTATCAATTCAAGAACTTTGGATGTAGATACTGCCTTGAGTGGCTTAAAAGATTATCCGACTTGTTTTCCTTCAGTGCAAGCATCACAGATTTTATCTTTCTTAAATGAATAGTTAGGTAAGCCTCTAACTAATCCATGAGATACAAGTTTCTTGATAGTATGCATGTTGATATGGCCTAATCCACGATGCTATGCCCATGAATCGTCATTCGAGAGATGCTTTTCAACATGATAAATCTTGACTAGAATCGAGATAGAGGAATAGTGTAGGTGTTCCCCGACCTCGGACCTAAGAGTTTTCTCTCTTACTGACTGCATCGAAATGAAGAAGTTGGTTTGAGTGAATGTTACCTCTTGACCTTTGTCAAATAATTGAGAAATGCTCAGAAGATTGTATTTGAGCCCTTTGACAAGATAAAGTAAACCGACTAAGTTATCTCCTTGGCCAATTCCGCCAATCCCAACTATCTTGTCCTTGTTATTGTCTCCAAATATGACTTTTCCTCCTTTCATCTCTTCTAATTTTGAGAAAAGTCTTGAGTCTCCGGACATGAGTTGTGAATACTTTCTAGGTACCAATGACACTTTCATTTCGAGTAACCTTCAAAATAGAAACAAACTAAGCCCTCTCACTTTCTCTTACAAACCGAGTAATAGTTTTTACTATGGTCCTTTTTGAAGAAGAGTACTTTTGGGAACCGAAATTTAAATGGTTTTGGGTTAGGTCCGATTCCGAGTCTTCTTTCTTGAGAACTAACTCTATGTCTCTTTCTTTTGAAAACCTCTCTTTTGTAAATAGGTTGAGAAGACATTTTTATAAAAGCTGGTCTACGCTCAGTCCCTTTTCTCTGTAAATGAATGGGACCATGCTCATCCTTCCTGAACTTAATAGTTCTGGAGTCCATTTTAAAAAGGTTGTTATAGGAATTATCTTCTTCTTGAGCATTATATCCAAGACCTTCTTTTCAAAATGAGACACCGAGAACCAAGCAATAAATCAAGGTTTTTCGACCTTGAGTGAGTTTTAAAACCAACTCTTAAGACTCATTGAGCTTCTATTTCAATTGCTCATTCTCTATTTTGAGGCACTTAAACTCATTCTCATTATCCCGAGTACTAGTCTCAAGTACTTTTAGATTTTGTCTCAAGTTTTCTAAATCATTTTTCAAAAATGTTGTTCTCAACATTAAGACATTCCAGTTTCTTTTTGAATTCGGAACATTTAGAATTGGACTTTTCTTCCAAAGTAAAAATACATTTAGCAAAATTAAGCTTGGAAAACTTGAGGAAGTAGTTGATTACCTCCCGAGGATCTATTTCCTCAATATCCGATGCATCGTTGTCGACTCAAATCTAGCTTCGAGTCCGATAGAGCCATTAGACACTTTGATTCATCATCGGTGTTATCATCTTCTTCGACTCACCATCGCTCCAAATAGCCACCATAGCCTTTTTTCTTCTTTCTATCCTTCTTTCTCTTTAGACAGTCTTTGACTATGTGGTCCTTGCTTGTCACATTAAAAAGAGCCGAGTTTTTAGTTAAAGACAAATTTGAAGAGGATGAGAATTTACCTTTCTTGTCGTTCTTGTAGAACTCCCGCTTAGGCTTCTTCGCCACTTTCTGTATTTCATCATTTTCTTGAAGCCTCGGGCTTGAAGTGGCATGGGGTCTTCTTCGGAATCGAGGAGCTCGAGACTTGGACTCCTTTCTTCCGAAGCCTTGAGAATGATGTTTCTTTTCATACTAACCTCAGCTTCCTCTTCTTCTATATGCAACTCATGGGTGAGTAGTCCCAATAAGCTCATTTGGCTTGAGTTGAGATAGGTTATGAGTTTCCTCTATGGCTGTCACCTTAGGACCCATGTTCTCTTGGGTAGACTACTTAAAATCTTTCGACGACTTCTTCATAAGACATTTTCTTTCCAAGAGATTTGCGATTGTTGACAATCTCGGTGAAGCGAATATACATCCGAGTTATGTTGTCATCGGGCTCCATCATAAACAGCTCATACTTGTGGAGATACTTGACCGATCTTGGCCTGCTTCACTTGGCTGGTTCCTTCATATGTAGTGACCGAGTGTATCCCACACTTCTTTGGTTGTGCTACATGCAGATACTCTATTGTACTATGTCTGCGTCAATTGCACACATCGGTGTGTTCATTACCTTGAAGTTCTTTCTATACTTCTCGTTTTCTTCAGTGTGAACTCGGACACTTCTTTGGGCACAACTTGTGTTCCTTCCATCTTCATGGGAGTGTAGTTGCCATTGCAGATATTGCTCTAGACCTCATCATTATAATCCTGGATGAAGCACTCCATTATCTTCTTCCATTGTGCGAAGTTTGATCCCTTGCACTTGGGTGGTCCGATGAATGATCTTCCTTCATCGAACTCTCAATAGTTTAGAACCATTTGATCTTTAAACCTTGGATTTGTTAGATCCTTTTGAAAGGATGGGCTCTTATACCAATTGAAGGTTTGCTCTTGGAGAAGTTAAGTCAACCTAGAAGGGGGTGAATAGGGTGATGGAAGATTTTTGCAGAGTAAAGACTTAGAAAACTGTTCTAAGTCTAGATTGGACTCGAAATGCGAGAACAAAGAATATACGTGGAAACCTTCCTAGGGTAGAGCACTAAGTCAAATTCACTATTTCGAATCCACAAAATACAAAGGAATGACTCTTACAAAATTTCTCCCTTTGACAATTCAATTACAAGTTTTTCCTAAACATAGAAGTTCCCTTATCTGTTCTAGTACTTCCTAACCGAGATAACCTTTACAGCTAGGGACAAGCGAGTTGAGCCAACCCTTGCAGCTTAGACAAGGGACTTTACAAAGAAATGAAAAATGTAAGAGTGATTACAAGACTTTTCTCTTTTATAACTCAAAAAGTATAAACTTAAGACAGGAGTTGTAGAAGATAGAAGATTGATAGAGAGAGAGTAAGTTCGGTTCAGCTCTAACAACGTTCAACAATCTTCAAGTCTTGTAGGAAGGCTTCTATTTACACTCAACAGGGAAAAGTAGCCGTTGTGATCGAATCTGGATTTGAGAGCTTCACTAGCCGTTGTAACGGTTAGTCCGAGTCACTCAAAAAGGAGCTGCTGCGAGATGTGAACGTTGCGCTTAGGTCCTTGGCTTGAAAATTAGTCCATCCCATTAGTTGTGACTGAAATCGGGGTAGAAACAGCTATTAGACTCAAAATTGAAATTTATCGGATTTGGTAACATATAACCACGACACGAGTGCTAAGCCTTGTCCTAAAATAATGCTTTTCCGTCTGCTGGTGTTTAGCGATTAGAAGTCGGTTTCTTTTGCTTTCCGAAACAAGATTAAAATACTTTAATCCACCTCCAAAAGCAAATCAAAGTGGTAGTCAAAATATAAAAATACTTTGGTCCAAGATTAGGTAAGGATAATAAATAATTCATAATAATTAAGTGCTTAATTAGCCTTAACTTGAAAGAATGAAATTTTACGAGTCTAATATTCAATAGGTTCAAATTTCATCTTGTGTATATACTTAAATAATTAAGTTGTTAAGAATATATAGACACCATGTATCAAATTGATCGGATAAATAATTTCTTTCAATAATCTGACTTAGAAAAGAGAATTAGTGGAGTAATTCATTTTCAATTAACTCATCAAGTCAATGCTTAGAATTATATATGTTCGTGAAATTATTTACTCATAAAAATTATTTGAGTTGAATTTGAGTGGGTCGAAACCCAGTGAAGTGTGTTATACTCAAGAGATGCTTTCGAGTAAGTAAGACAGATATTGAAAACTTAAAGATAAACTTTTTAAAGACGAAGAATGACTTGAAATAAAAACCAAAGAGAGATAGAGAGTTATACCTGAGTCTTCAATAGTCAATTTGCATTAATAAAGATATATAGATAAAATAAATAATATAATTATAAAGACTTTGTCCTACAAATTATGAGCTATTTTTCCAAAAATATATATTCATGCCCCCAAAAGGTAAAAAAATTATCAAGGTACAACTTTAAACATAGCTCGTAGAGTTATAATACAGTTTTTGGAAAAATGTAGCTATCATTTCCCGGACAAATTTTATATAATTATGTTATTAATTAACGCAACTTGACTATCACTATCTTTCATTCCTGATAACCTACCAATTTTATATAGGTGGTTATTCTAATAAACAAAATTGAAGAGGGGAGAAATTTTATCTCAATTAAGCTAATGTAATTAAGCTATCTATGTAATAAGCATTTAAAGAAATTTTATAAACTAGAAAAAAAGTCTCCTTTTTTAATTTCTTTCTTTATTTTATTAAAAAAAAAAAGGAAGTGACAAAAGAGAAATAACAGATAAATTTAGGAGGAATTTTATATAAAAAGAAGTCTCTTTTTTCTAATTTGCTTTTCATATTTATAAAAAAAATAGGGGTGAAAATGTTATTACATAATTCACACATTAGCAGTCTATGGGGTTAAAAAAATAAACTCACCGTACCAATAGATTCACATCCTAGAGGGTTAAAAACTAAAGTCACCATACCTAAGGTACAAAAAAGTAAAAAATTCTCATTTGAGTGGCTTAAGCTATTCGTTTAAATTTATTTGTTCTTTTAGATTGCTATAACAGTACTACTATTCAAGATAAATTAGTAATTAAAAAATTAAGATATTCTTAAATTTTTATTGAAAATTTGTGATTTTGCAGTGAAGTTAATTTTAAGATAAATTAAGTGAAAAAGTCAAAATACCCCCATAATTTTATTGAAAATGAGGCATGTTAAGATAGAAAAAATAAGCAATTAATAAATTAATCATTAATATATCATTAAAATTATAAAGTGACAGATATTTTGAAAAAAAAATTTAACAAATAAATTGAAGCGAATTGAATATATCATTTACTCTCTATCGTACTTTTACTTGTCATAGTTAGTTTTTACAATTTCGAACAAGTATCTTTGGTCGTTATTTCCTCATAAAATACATGAGAATTAAACCACACTCTAAAACTACTTGTTAAGTGAAATAGAGCAATTATGCGAATGACAAAATAATAATAAGAATTTAAAGGTAAATTAAACAAATTACAATAAACAAGAGTTTTAACACGGAAAACCCAACTGGCAAAAACCACAGGTGGCACGTGTACAAAACAAATCCATATTATAAGAGAATACATGAACGAGCTCAAACCTCGAGATTTTCTCAAATCATATCCCAATCTCACGCCATTTTCCTCATAATAGTACTCTTAATTGGATGCTCTATAATTGACTCTTTGTAATTAGAATCCCCTCTAATTAAAACTCATTCTTTGATGAGATTTATCCTCTAAATAGGCTTGTCATGAGACAACCCCAATGGCTCCCACCCGAGTGATCTTATCACCCCACCCAACTCCTCTGGCCCACATCACAAGGTGGACATAAGTTTTCCTTTTATAAGGTAAAAACTCTAATAATAACCTCTCAAAAATATGCTTCCTAAATATGGTAAAACTCGTACTTCTAATTTTATTAAGTAATTACTACCTAATATAAATAGGAAACAATTCTCTTCGAAATACGAGTTAGGTTTAAGATACCCGAATATACAAGAAAGCAATCTTCACAAAATCGGACTAAACTGAATACAAAACCGCCAACCAACATGAGTCATGTCCATTGAAACGCGGCTCGTGTTGGCCGCTAGAAGCATGAACTCAATCAGGTTCCTTTGAACACGTGCTGACCAATTTAGGTTTCAATAGGGAAGTATTAATCAGGCTTGCACTTCAAATTTTGAGAACACCATCCAACAATACATTAAAAAAACACTCCCTTCATTCCAAGGAAAAAAATATCGCTCTTGACTTTACATGTGTTTTAAGAAAATTGGATTAAATAGCCTACTTTTAGGATGAAATATCAATTATATGCTTACATTTAAATTCAACCATATCATTTTAGTTTTCATTCCTTGACATAATTAAGATCTTAAATTCAAAATAAAGGTTTTTTTTTTTGAATCAAAAAATAAAGGTAATTTGGAATGCTCAAATATTTTTTTTTGGAAAAGATAAAGTTATATATATTCCCAAAACCGTAAAAGTTCAGTTCACACTATTTACATCACTGGTGTATCAAATCACTCTAATCTATTACAAAAGGATTTGCTCTAATAGAGGTAATATATTGGATGTGTCGAATCAATATCTCTGCATCTCGAATTTTACCTTGAAATATTCTCGGGTTTCTTTCCCGCTAAAGTTCATATACTTGCTGCAGCGAGCAAGGCTCTCAACAATTTGCATTTCACAGAACCCCCTTCCAATATTTGATAAACTATACCTTCTCTTGACTGAAATTCCACACTCTAGGTTTGCACTTTGCCCAATGTAGTAGCGTGGATCATACACAATTTGAAAATGGACAGGAGAAGAATATATGTTCACAGTTATCCTCGCCCAACTTGCGAGCAAAGCGCGCAACTGCTTGCCACTTGGATCCCTCCGCATATAACTAACTCCGAGGTTGCTAGTCTGTTTTGCCAAGCAAGTCAAATAATGTACTCGATGTCTGTCCCAAGCAAAGCTTTTCCAAACTGTTCTCCACCAATTAACAATGCTCAAATATTTGATACTTCCATATTTGAAAAGCGTATATTATTTTGAGATATTCCAGAAAGAAATAAAGGTTATTCTTTTTGGGACGATAGTTCAAGAGAAGAATTGGTCATAAGTTGCTAAAATATTTAATAATTATTTTTTTATTAAATTTATAGTCAAAATCTATAAAATTTGACCAAAATAATACTAGCGGAATGGAGGGAATATTATTAGAATTGTTATGTTTTTGATAAAATACTTGCGAGATGAAGACGATTGAGGATGGATAAATGAGGAGAATATAAATACTTCCTATAAATGAAAAAAGATAAATTTTCATCAATGAAAAGTCTTACTACATTTATAAACCTACATAATTTTCTGATAAGGATTTTTGGAATATAATAATTGAAACTTTGGCACATTTGGAGAGTATTAATCTATACTTAAGAAATTGTTAGGAATGAGCCATACTTTTTATATAGTAAATTCTACTATTCTAACACCGAGTTTGATTCACCAAAAATATGACATGACGGTGACGTATAACACGTGTAAAAAAAAAAGAGAATGTATTTTAAAGAAATTTTGGCCAAGTGTTTAGTTTGACTCACCCCAAAATGAAGGAAAAACTCGGTGTTGGGATATTACAATTTATTACATAAAAAGTATAGCTCATTCCTAACAATTTCGTAAGTACGGATTAATAGTTTCCAAACGTCCCAAAGTTCGGATTATTATATTCCAAAAATCCTAAAAATAAATCTGAAATATCAAAAGTAATCTCCATTTCGATATTAATGGTAAATACACTTTCGACCCAATCTATACCGCAAGCATTAATCTAACCAAAAATTGCGTTTTCGACTTCAATATGTGTTTTCAGAATGTCGACACTTGTATAGTATAACTTCATAGAATAGGTCTTTGTATGATGTAGTAGATCCAACCTGATGGAAACATCATATTGATTAAACCATATGAAATTCCATTGTCGAATCATTAATTTCCAATCAAAATCAATGAACCAACTAATAAAAATATCATAAATATACTCGAATAATACTAATAAAACTTGCATGTGTAAGAAAAGGAAATAACTCACACAAAAGCAAAATACGAAATTCTCGAGAGAAATTCTAACTCTTATAAAAGGGAGAGAAACTCTACCCTTCATAAGAAAAAAAAATCATTAGAAAAAAAATAGCAATACCTCTATATATGAATTTGATTTAAGAAATTGAACTAAAAGAGGCTTACTATTGGTTGTAACTATACCACTAACAATCCTAATGATCTAAAGAAAAAGAAAAAAATATAACCAATATAAAATTAGGGTTCGAAGAGGATGGAAGGGAAGGAGAGGGTTGGTGAAGAGAGGAGACATTTATTATATTTATATTAAAAAATTATAACATAATAAAAAATATTTAATATCAGTTTTTTGGATAAAGGTAAAATTTTAAGATCAAGTAGAAGGGAGCAATTGCTTCATTAAGCAACAATAAACAATATTATTTGTGTCACTATTCAAATATATGTAAGAGATACTTCTTTTCTAAGAAAAATTGAGGGCCCAATAGGTTTTTGTGCCCCGCATCTTATTGTTTGGGCAACTTATCTAATTTATTCTCTTTATATTCAATCAGACAGGTCCCACCAAAACACATAATGAATTTTTTTAATTAAGAATATCATCATGAGTAAAAAGATAAAGGTTTTTAATTACAAAAGTCGACACAATTCTTTTTAATTGGGTGTTGTTAAAAATATCATCATAAGATTTGAACCTATTTTCTTGACTTTATTGAGAAAATTAGATAAATCACGCTAACCACTCACACAACGATTAGTCAATAAGAGATATACAATTAGTCCATCTCAAAAGTCATAAACTTTAAAAATCATAATGAGAAGAAATAATATATACATCATAAAATACCAAAAAACACAAATGACAATCCAAAAAATTTAAAAGTATGACACCAAGGTCGAATAATGCAATTAATTTTGCATATGTAATCATCGTTACTTAATTTGTGGTTGTCAATATCAAAGTTACAAACGAAAAGTAATGAAAATAAAATTATAAATTTATTTGTATTATGGGGTCGATAGTATCTAAACAAATATTGGATAATATATGAAGAACTACTAATAAAGTATTGGTTTAGTAGTCAACATTGAAATTCTTGAGTAAATTAACATTTAAGTTCAATTCCCTTTAATATTGTACTACCTTTTTTATGGCATACTGAACCAAAATAATAAATAAATGAAATATGAATAACTTAGGAGGACATAGCGAAAATAAGGAAGATGAATTGGAATTTCAGAAGAGTTTGTAAATTGTGAGAACATGGTATGGAGAAAAAGAAGAAATTAAATTTTTTTGGACAGACGAAGTAAATCAATTATAAGGTATTTTTGTTGATTTATTTAGTTCAGTTGAAGAAAATTAATAGTCTCTCTTATTGTAATCATCCACTTAGGGAGTAAAAACAGAAGAGTAACAGTTCAAAAAAGTAAGAAAAGAGGATATAATATAACGTATGAGAAAATGGCTACTCTTATCTTACTTTAATATTTAATATTAAGTATAAGGGAGAGAATCAAATAATGAAGAAAGTAAAATAATAACTGCTGAATAATAATTATTATTCAAGATAAAATTTGATATTAATATACTATTTGAATAGTACTGGTAAAACTTAAAAGATTTTTATTGAAAAAATATGACTTACTTTCCTCTATATCTCAAATTAGTTAAGATCGGTGCGTTGCTTTGGAATTAATTTTTTAATAACTATATTAATAAATCTATGGTACTTTGAAAGTATCATTATATTATTTTACACAATATTTGTAATATTTGTAGAAAAATCTCTTTTATCATACAATTAAATACATCAACAATTTGTAATAATTAAAATGATTTTGTCCCATATAATATTTGCCATTAATATTGTCATAGAGATATTTGATTGAACAATTTATGTCCTTAACTTTCACAGCATATAACTTTATAGGTTTGTTTAGATGTGAACCTCTCATATAATATCAATATCAACTTATTGATTCCTCCACCTTTCCTGTTCTTGCCTAATTTCCAAAAAGACGTTCATAAAATTCAAATTATAAGACAAAATTAATTAGAAACAAAGGAACAAAGAAATGAAATTGAGCTTCAAGGAATAAAATGATGCACGAATTAAATTTCCACAAAAACACACACACACTTTTACCAAAATATTTCAATTTGTCTTCATTCACTTAAGCTATTAATTCATATGAAACTCCTACGTACAAGACCTATTGAACAATAGTGAAACCAAACTCACATCGTGTCTAGCCCAAGAAAACGAAATTGAGCTTCCCAAGATAGAATGGGACACAAATAAAATTCAAAAGAGACGCACTATAAACCATTAATGTCACCCTTCATCAAAATATTTTAGCCTATCCTCATCGGTAGGAACTACGACCCGTCCCATACAAGCATATCAAGTACGTTTATCCTTATTATTAATAAAATAAGAAAAACGTTATATGCTTACTCTCATGCTTTATTAAATTTATTTGCTCACAAATAATAATACTTAAAAGTGGACCCCTTTGAAAATAATAAAAACTGATTTGAAAGATAATATGGACTATTTCCTAAAAATAATTATGGAACACCCTAAGATTTTACGGAAAAAGATACCACTCTGGCGGCCTATAGTCGGCCGGCGACGGACGGCCAGTCGGCTAGGTGTGGGTTTAGCTGGCCCGGGTCAATTTTCATGCTGACTTACTTAGTGATGTGCTAAGCATGCTATTTCCTTACCTTGTTTAAATTGGTTTACGTGAAAATACTATTCGTCGTCTTAACCCTTCAATTTGACTGACCCTCCTGGTAGAATCCGACTAAGAATATATGGCACTTGCCACTTGGGTTTAAGTTTACCACTTACGTCTTGAATAGGTACTCTAATTTCCTTAAGGACCATATCACCTATATTCAAGTTATGTGGTCCGATCTTTTATTGAATGCCCTTGATATTCACGTATGGTATATTTGGATATGGTATAGAGCTCGCAGATGTAGTTCATTTTAGTAGAACTAGCTCTTTAAAACCGGCCTTCGCTCGGATTGCTTTTGGACTCGGCTTTTAGCTATTATTCCGAACGAAGGTATATCAATCTCTATTGGATGAATATTGCTTCCATCGTATACACTAAGGAGTACGAAGTTGCCCCTATAGAGATTCAGATTTGAAGGCCAATACCCCATAAGGTGAAACGTAATTTATCCGACCAATCCTTATAACCGATAACCATTTTGTCTATGATCTTAGGATATTCTTATTGGCTGCTCCAACCGCTCCGTTGGTCCGAGGTCCATACGGTGAAGACTCGTGGTGCTCGGATTTTGTATTTTTCCGATAAATCTACTACTTCTTTCTTAAAGTGACTGCCGTGGTCACTTATGAACTCATGTGGTACCCTATAACGACAAATGATATTATGTGTGAAGAATTTTGCAACATATTTGGATGTGATGGTAGCGTAGGACACAACTTTCTACCCACTTTATAACGTAGTCAATTATTATTAACATAAATTCGTGACCTTCTGTTCCTTTAAGAGTTAGCTTATAGATAATATCTATTCCCAAAGTTGAGAATGGCTAAGGCAATGCAAGCATAGTCAAGAAAGAAGGTGGTTGATGTTGTAGATTTGTATGTATCGGGCATTTATCGCACCTTTTAACGAAATCATGACGATCTGTTGTCATAGTTGACCAATAATACTCAAGTCTTTGAATGTTTTGAACTAACATTCTTCTATCATATGAGGTCCGCATTCTCCGCAATGTACTTTAGACATGCTTTGGTTTGGTTTGGTTGATGCAAAGTAAGTTGATCCCTATGTCGATTTTCTTATAGAGTTTTCCTTGACTTAGAAAGAACTCAACAACTAATAGGTGAATCGCTCGTTTGATCGAAGGAGTGGAGTCCAATGGGTATTCATGGATTTTAAGATATTGGTAAATGTCGAGGTACCAACTGGTTTGGTTGATAATGAATACTTTCAAATTGTAGACATGTGCGGGTTTATGCAAATAAGTATTGAGTGAATGTTGCTTAAAATGTTAATTATCGACATTAGTTTAGCTAAGGCATCTGCAAACTCATTGTCATCTCGTGGAAGGTAAGTGTAAGAAATATCATCAAAATGCTTTGTTATTTCCATTAAATGTGCTTGTTAGGGTGCAAAGGCTTCGCTCCATACCTTCAATTTGTGTGAGATCCGATTAATGATCGGACAAGGATCCCCATAAAATTTAATGTTTTTAACCCCAATTTCTATTGTAGCTTTCAACCCCATGATGAAAGCTTCATACTCTGTGTTGTTGTTGGTAACCTTGAAGTCTAACTCAACTTAAATAGGAGTATGTGGTCCTTCCGGTGAGATAATAAAATTCCTAACTCAAAGCCCTTCGATTAGAAGTGCCATCGAATTACATTGTTCACATGTCGACTTCTATATGTAGGTAGCTCTACCAGAAATTTAGAGACAATTTTCCCCTTCATCGCCTTTTGTGGGACATACTTGAGCTCAAATTATGATAACATTCCATCCATCGAGCTATCTTGTTATTGACGGATGGTTGCTCTAGAATGTATTTGATTGAATATGTGGGCACTACTACTTATACCGAGTGGGTAGTATGTCGTGTCTCGAGTTTCTTGGTAGCCTAAAATAATGCTAAAGATGTTTTTCTCTTAGAGAGTATACTGAGTTTCGTATTCTAATAATTTCTTGGTTACATAGTACACTCGTGTGCTTTTCTTTCTCATCTCATCGAACTAGTATGGTTCCCGTTGAACTAAGATTGGCGGATTGGCTAAGTACGTTTCACCTTCTCAACGCTATTTAGCATTCCTCATCCCAAATAGGTTTTTCTCCCTTTTGAGCTTCTTGAAGATCGATTCACATACCATAGTCGGCTTTGACATGAAACAACTAATATATCGAAGATGTCTTAGAAAACCTCGTACCTCCTTTTCCGTCTTTGGTGGCAACATCTCCTAGGTAGCTTTGATCTTGGATAGATCAACTCCGATTCCTCACGAGCTCGACTACGTAACTTAATAACTTGCTTAACATTACCCTAAAGGCACATATTTGAGGGTTGAGGCACATATTGTACTTTCGGAGTCTCTCGAAGAACTTCCTAATATTAGGTAAGTGTCCGACCTTATTTTTATACTTGCTAATCATTTCGTCTACATAGACTTCAACTTCCCTATAGATCACATCATGCAGGAAAGTCATAGTTATTCTCCGATATATGGCCCCATCATTTTTCAACCCAAATGGCATCACTAGGTAGCAGTATGTTCCCCATGGAGTGATGAAGGTAGTCTTCTCCATGTCTTCTTCCGCCATTTGACTTGGTTGTAGCTGACATAG
This sequence comes from Talinum fruticosum, assembly GCA_021018815.1. Lineage (NCBI taxonomy): Eukaryota > Viridiplantae > Streptophyta > Magnoliopsida > Caryophyllales > Talinaceae > Talinum > Talinum fruticosum. Next base: position 10,289,331 of record JAITYX010000005.1, on the reverse strand, counting down.
CCATTCATATAGGAGAGTAAGGCATGTCATGCTCGTGTTATTAACCAAAACGTCTATGTGGGGTAAAGGAAAGTCGTCCTTGGGGCTTTCCTTATTCAAATCCCCGAAGTTTGATGAAGGTTTGCTCGGGGAGAGTCCGAGTCACCCTAGAGGGGGTGAATAGGGTGATGGAAAAATCTTTGCGAAAACACACACTTTTGTGCGGAAAAGTGACCAAGACAGAATCCGAGTCTAAACACGGGGCCGAAAAGATTGGACTCGAAAGCAATGAATCGAAGAAGCGGGAGCACTAATGTCTGTCCGAGTCTAGAATGAACTCAGAAAGAGAACACAGAAATTTTTACGTGGAAACCCTCCCGGGGCAGAAAACCACGGCCCGTGTCAATCCAGACACGAAGTCAAATCCACTATTTTGAATCCACAAAATACCGTGAACTTGGACGTAACCCGAGTTGCTCCCTTAGACAACTCTATACAGATTTTCCTAGACTCGAAGTTACCTTATCCGATCTAGTACTTCCTAGCCGAGATAACCCTTACAGCTAGGGACAACTAAGCTGAGTTAACCTTTACAGCTTAGTCAAGGGACCTTACAAAGAATGTAAGAAGTGTTTGTAACGAAGTACAAGACCTTACAACTCGTAAAGTAATGAATTACGAGTGGGAGTTGTAAGTTGAAGATTGAGAGTAGAATAACTTTGAACAAGTAAGTGTATAGACAATATGTTCCGCAACCTTCAAGTCTTGTGAAGTGGCTTCTTCTTATAGATAAGACCAGGCAGAGTAGCCGTTATTTTCATCTCGCTGACCGAGAGTCCTCTCGTGACCGTTGAGAAAGGCTTTCCGAGTCACTCGGAAAGTATCCGTTGAAATATGAACGTTGGACAACGGTTTAACTCTCTTGGAAGTCCCAAAACCATCGGTTGTGTCTTGAAAACCGAGGTGAAAACCACTCGTTAGGCTTGGCGTTCCAGTTTTCCGAATATTGAAGCGAGCGACTTCGACACAATCTTCGAGACTAAAGCAGGGAAGGTGAAAAGCCATATCTCGCTAGTGATTTGACGTTCGAGCTTCGGCTACTTTTGTAGTTTTGAAAAGATATCCTCGATTGAATAACCTACAAAAGTAAAACAACTTTGGTTCTCAAAGTATAAAATACTTTGGTCCAAGGTTAGACACGAGATAACAAAATAATCTTGAGAAATTACGCAATTGATTATCCGAGTCGGAAATGGAATATTCCGAGTCTAATATCCATGATACTCGGAATTCCATATGACTTAGTCTTAAGAAAAGAAACACGTTCTACAGACAAATATCAAAGTGAGAAAGAACTTGATATAGACTAAGCATGAAATGAACTATGAATGCCGACTATGCAAACGATAGAGTAAATAATCACAAGTCGATTCGAGTGAGAAAGGACTCGGAATAAAGAACAACTTTTCCGAGTCGCTAACTAAAAAACGATTAAAGAGATATGTGAATGCCGAATCGCATAGGAAGGATACTATTTAATTCAAGTATGTTTCTAAGACACAGAGAATGCCTTGGAATCAAAACTCTATATGAATGACATCGTTATACCCGATTCCTTTTGTATAAGAGTAAGGACCTCTCTAGTTGGGGTGGAAATAACACCGGTGGATTAGCCGGATACTCCTTAACCTTCTCGAATGCCTTTTGGCACTCATCATCCTAAATTGGCTCGGATCCTTTCTTCAACTTCTTGAAGATGGGTTCACTGAACCATGGTTAGTTTTGATACGAAATGGCTAATGTACTATAAAGGTCCCGGGAAACCTCGTATCTCCTTCTCTGTCTTCGGTGGCGAGAATTTCTTGTATAGCTTTAATCTTGGATGGATTTAACTTCTATTCCTCTAAGAGTAACCACTTAGCCTAACAGTTTACTCGAGGTTACCTCAAAGGCACACTTTTGAGGGTTAAGGCATATGTTGTACTTTCTTAGTCTTTCGAAGAATTTCCTAAGGCTAGGTAAGTGCCCCGCCCTATCTTTAGACTTGATGATCATGTCGTCCATGTAAACTTTGGCTTTCTTATGTATCATGTCGTGTAGTAAGCTTGTGGCTATCCTCCGATATGTAGCTCCAACATTGTTAAGCCAAATGGCATTACCACATAGTAGTACGTCCCCATTGAGTGATGAAGGTCATCTTTTCCATGTCATCTTTGGCTATCTTCACTTGATTATACCCAAGCATAGCCTTGTTCAAATTCCTGAAGTCAACACACATTCGGACTCTACCATCTTTCTTCGGAATTGGGATTCTGTTTGTTACCCACTAAGTGTAGTGGACCACTTTGATGAACCCTACTTCTAATCGCTTTTGGACCTTTTCCTTAATTTTCGGTGCCCATTCAGGTTTCATCCTCCCGAGCTTCGCTTAACCGTCTTAATGTCTTCGTAAAGTGGAATTCTATGTTCTGTTATACTTGGATCTATCTCCGACATGTCTTTCTAAGACCATGCAAAGACATCTATGAATTCGGTAAGGAGCGAAGTAAATTGCTTTTGCTCTTTTGGATTTAGTGTTTTCCTAATTGTGACCTCTTAGGGTTGATCAACTAATCCTAGATTAATTGTCATTGTTTCCTCTATTATTAGTGAGCAATTTTTATGATCTTCCATAGCTTTTATTAATTCCGTAGGGATTTCTTGTTCATCATTAAAGGCAAAACAATTACATAGGAGAAGGCAAAAAGTAAGCATAAAGGTTCATCTTATTGAGTGAAGATATGAGTACATCATACTCAAAAATAGAAATTACGAGAACTAGAAGATGAACTAACGGAATTGGAAACAAAAATAACAGACCCTAGTGCTAGACTCGGGAATGGGATACTTTCCTAAAATAACAGACAAATTCCTCCTTAGCATCGATCCAAGTAATATGCTTGGACCCTTTAGTGTCAATGTCGGTGATGAATCTAGACATATCAAACTGCAGATGCGATATGGCTTGGGACAGGACTGAAGCCGAATTCCCCTCTAGGTTCTTCTCTCGTCCGAACCGTAGAGCAAAGATATTGCTCTCAACCAGATTGGTCCAGTCTTATGTGGATTGTCCCTCTTCAAGGAGATGAGGTGCGTCCTTTTCTAGTATATAACAATCACTAAAGACTTCTAAAGCGGTACTAGAATACCCTTCTCTTTGAGGTAGTAAGGCTCGGAAAGCTATAGTAAAGGAAATCATCCCCTTCTATTAGGACTTGCCCATTTAGGGTACAAGGAAAAGGTTTGATAGAATGGACTGTGAATGGTGCAATCCTCCTAGTTTGAATCTCCCACTTAGCTTGGGTTATTTCCTTAGTAGTAGGTTGATAGCCTAACCCCGAACTTGTTGTTGTTGGTGGGTTCAAGGGGTGGAAAAAATGGGTGGTATGCCCTCCTACTGCAGCTAAGCCAAGAAAATACCCCTTCTTCCTTAGCATCGAGTGGGCACTACGGTTGCTATAAGGATTAAAGTTACGACGTGCTTCATCATTATCGATTGCAACGATAGTCTCAAACCCATAAAGCTCTTCATCATCGGCGTCATGTTCAATTTCGACGACGGACTCTTTAGAGGTGCTTGGTAGCACGAATATTGTCTCCACCGACGGTTACAACCTGACATTTGATGATCATCTTAACTTTTTAGTGCGGTTTAGAGGGCACTCGCTTGATGGTCATATAACCAAGGGCATCCTAGAAGCATATTAAAGGTAGCTAGAATGTCTTGGACTTGGAAGTCAACGTTCTTCATTACCGGTCCAATGTTGATTGGCAGAGTCACCTTTCCCAAAATTATTCTTTTAGAATTATCATAAGCTCGAAGATGAACAACTTTCTTAGAGAGTTGTATCTCTCTACTGCCTAACCTTTTGGTGGTCCTCTAAGGACGAGACATTTATGGCGGATCCGTTGCCTAGTAAGGTTAGAGGAATAAACTTGTTAATGTAAGTTACGATCAAATAAAAAGAATTATAGTGTGCAATGCCTTCTTCAAGGAGATCTTTCTTGTCAAAGGTGATGGTTCCATCCCCGTTCTTAACCAATGCTACTACTTTCTCGGGTATAGTTTCAAGAGAGACCTTAATTTTTCTAAGTGCGTCAATTAAGGTCCGCCAATGCTTTTCGAAAGCAAATATAAGTTGTCGAGATAGAGATGTGCTTCAAGTTTCGAAGCTCTTTTAGGATTAGATCTTCTTGTTTAGCAACTTCAGGTTCTTTTGGGGCTTCCTAAGTCATGTTGTGTACCTATAGGTGCATTATGTCATCCAGATCTAGTAAGGAATTGGATTTCTGGACTCTTTGGTTCTCCTCAAAAGTCATCTTCTTCTAAGGGTGGTGTGCCCCAAAAGTTATCATCGCTATCATCTTTCGTTAGATATATGTTTTCTTCATCACTTACCCACAATCCATGGACTTCGGCTCTAGGGTAGGAAAATTAGTAAGTGGTTGGACTCGCTGATGTCTTGAATGAAGACAAATGGGTCCCACTAACCTGAAATGGGTTCAAAGAATATGGCTAAGGTACCGCTGAATGGATTCTTTTTATTACTTGGTTTTGGGCAGCCTTAGGGAGAGGAAGTTGACCATTGCGAAACATACTCTCCAACTTGTTCTTGAATGTCCAACGTTTCTTGGTGTCGTGTCCTCGTGCACAATGGTATTTACAAAATTTTCCTGCATCCTAATTTTTCGACTTGTTTTGTGGTCTCCGATTCTTCTTTTATAGGTGGAAGTTCTATCTTTCATTTAGATAACAAACGATCGAGGGCTTGAGCGTAAGTAGTATCAATTAGAGTGTAGTCATTATACCTGTTAAGGGCATTGCCATGTGCACCCTGCTGGTATTGCCTTGATTAGAGGTTTTCTTGTCGTTAGACTAATAGTTACCTCTATATCCGAGTCACGACTTTTGTGGTCATGGTAGACAATTCTTCTTCTATAGGCATGCCAACATCTCTAAGAGCTGAGAAACTCATGAATGGTAAAAATTTGAGGTGCTGATTGTAGACAAGTTAAAGGTTCTTTAGAATGATTCTCACTAGGTCCTTCCGAGATGGTTGGTCTACCACATGGACAACCGTTGCCCTCCATCCGGTGAGAAAGTTTGTAAAGCTTTGCTTGATCAACTCCAAGTCTCTAAGTGTGACAGTACTTCGAGTGTTATAGGAGTATTAGTGTAGGAACTCCATACACGGATCATTCTAATTGGTGACCTTGAGTGGGTCAACTGCATTATACTACTTCATTACATCACTTTCGAATGTCCATGGGAAGATAATGTGGTAGGTGTCTTCAGCTACATTCTTAAGAGTCATTGCTCCTAAGAAATTGCGAACATGGTGATGGGGATTCTCATAACCTCGAAACTTGATGTCCGGCATGGTGAAGTTAGGGTGTAGCTTCCCTTTAGGGATTGAAGTGAATCCTGTATGATTAAAATAGTGACTTCCGAACATGGATGACTCCCTTGACATTTGTTCTATCTGATCTATTTGTGGATCGGACTTAGCCTTACGTTTAGGACTGCTTGGTAAAGAAGGTTGAGGTGGAGGACCTTCTTCTTCTTCTTCTTCTTCTTCTTTTTATTATCCTCAAGAGTTTTTAGGATGGCTTTAAGGCTCCATTTGATTCTAAGAAAAGTAGAAGGAAAGAAAAAATGTAGAAAATGAATTTCTTTTCCTTGTTTGAATTGAAGAAAAAAGGAGAGAAAAAAGTTTGATGGAAAAACACATGGAAAATTTTGTCAATTTGTTCAATGATATTTTCCTTCCAAAATTGAGAGGAAAATGGAAGAAAAAATTCACAAAGAGAGAGAAAGAGAGAAAAAGAGATAATTATATTAAGAAAGGTTATTAAGAATTTTCTCTCTCCTCTCAATTAATCAATGCTATTGAGTATTTTCTCTCTCCTCTCCATCACAATGTTGTGGATGGATAAGAGATTAGAAAAGGATTATAATTTTTGTCCCTCTATTTTTCCTTGAACCAAACACAAGAAAAAAATCAATTTTCCTCTTAACTTTTTTCTCATCACTCTTTTTCCATTAAAATTTTTTTCCAACCTATTTTCTTAAAATCAAATAGAGCCTAAGAGTGTCAAATATGAATTCTATTTTTTTATCCTAAGCCTGGATTCGGGCTTCCATCTTAGCTGAGGATTCATTGAGCAAGGTGATGATAGGAGATTGTTCTGGTGTTCTGTCCATTGGAGGGAATTCTTTTAGGTACTATTCTACGATGGAAAATAGACTGAACCGATGTTGTATGCACCGAGGTAGATTGCACTAGCGTAGAGCGAGGGGAAAAGGTACTGGTCTCCTTGTTGAGGCGTTCTAACCTTTTGGAGCTCAGATTCGATGAAACCCAATGGTAGTAGACTTCCCTATTGTACAGCCCAAACGATAATGCTTAGGACCATGTGAAGGAAAACCACTTTTGGGAGGAAGGGGCTTAATCATGAAAACTAAAGGAACTAAGAATGCTATTTTATTTGGATTCACATAAGGAATGCAAAACGAATGAAATGAAATGTAATGACGCTCATGCCTTAATTTGGGATGATTTTTGATTTGGCTAATGCATAATTGGAATGCATAAATGATTATCCCTATTTGAAGATGAATTTGTTTTGGCTAAATGACAAATTAAAAATTAAAACTGTAAAATATAATCACCTAATTTGAGATGAATTTATTTTGGCGAAAGGAAAAAAAGAAAATGCAAAATGGACTCACCTTATTTGAGATGAATTTATTTTGGCTAAATAAAAAAATGAAAAATGCAAATGGACTCACCTAGTTTGAGATGAATTTATTTTGGCTAAATGAAAAATTCAAAATGCAAAATGGAATGCAGAATTGGAAATGAAAAATGCTAAAAAAGATGTCAAAACCCTAAAAACAAACGGATCGACCGAAGAAATAGAAGGGTCTAATAGAGGGGTCCCCGGCAAGACCCTTCCGGACTGATCGGCGGTGGCTGGCACCAGCTAGGCCCGGCGACCGGTCGCTACCTAAAACCTAGATTTTCTATACTAAGATGAATTTAGGGATGACCGAGAAATGCAATTAATAGAGCAGACCTAAAAAGGAAAAGATAATTTTTGGACTTTTGGCTAAAAATGCACATAATGGACCAACTCGAAGAAATTAATTATGGTATTTTATTTGCACCCATGCAAGGGCCAAACATCACTCCTAACCTAACCTAAAGGCTCACAAACAGAAGATTAAATACTAAAAGCAACCACATTCATCCCAACATGCAAATGAAGAAGAGGGAACCACCTAAACAACCAAGGGTCTATGGTCAAAAGAGGGATCAATCTAGGTAGGATACATGGTGTCTCATAGTCCGAACATTTAGTTCTCCATGGGGTCCACTACAGGAAAAGCATGAATCCTTGGTGCCTCTTGGTAAACCAAAGAGAGCGTGCTATGAGAGAAGAGGTACCGTCTCATTGATAATCAAGCCTAGTTGAGCCTTCCAGGTTAGCGGTTCGAACCTCTTCTAAAATTGTTTTTAAAAGGTAAAGCCTTAAGGTCAAAATTAAGAACAAGAATGTTCGAGGTTGCCTAAATGCAAGATGCCTAATGCAAACACATTACGAAAATTTACAACTCAACTTTTCGAGTCTCACCCTCTTAATACGTGATACTATGTCCCCGAGTGGAGTCGCCACTCGTAGCAACCACGCCCCGGTCCAAATAGAGACCAGGGCCGAGTTTCCCCATGAATTTGGCGGGTTTCCTCTTTTCGAAGGTGGAATTGATTTGATTTTTGAAGATGATAATTTTTGAAAGTGGGGATGAATCTCTTATTAGGATTTCCGATTTTATAATCTTGATTAAATAAAAGTGAATGGTGGTTTTATTAATCATATATCTTAGAAATTATTTTAGAAGCACTGGGATATTATTTCAAAACTAAAAAATAAAAATAAATTAGAATTATTTTAGTTCTATTGTAGGGCTTTTGGGCAAAACCGGTGTGAAAACACCGATTTGGACTAAAGTCCTACTCGTTGACCGTATGGCGCCATTGAGAGTTAGCGCTGTACGGTTCACGGTGCCGACCATGGGCTGTGACCGAGGTGATAAGTCTCAGTCCATGGCCTAGCAGTTAGATCTAAAAATCCTTTTTTGTTATTTTTCAGTCGAAATGCCGAGGAACGAATTATGAGAAATAAATAGGAAAATAGAGTCACCACTCGGTTTTAGGAACAAAAACTAACAAAAATGAAATAATGAAATACTCTTCCAATGTTAGGTTTAAAATTGACAGCATCGCTCTAGAACCGAGAATTCGGATTCGGGAGCGAAGGTACGAAACATAGGGATAAGTCTTTCCATTCCACCCATCAAAAGACGGCCTTTACTAATTTAAGAGATGAGTTAGATAATGCATTAAAGATAGGCACACAATATATTAGGATGCAAAATTTAAATCAACCAAGGCATGCTAACGAAAGTGATAAAAGTCGCTATCAAAGCGAGTAAATGAAAGCGATAAAAAAATGAAAAGAAAAGCAAACGAAAGCGAAAACGAAAATAAAAGGTTACATCGGGCGAGGAGGAATTAAATGTGATTACATCTTCTCCACAACACCGAAAACGATAAATAACAAAATTAAATAAATCGTAATTTGAAGGTCTTTTTAGCACCCTCAAGTTGCCCTACTCGCTAGTCCGGATCTCGAACCGGATCCGAAAGTGCGGTGTCGGTGACTGGATAGGGCTTTTTGTGAGTTTTTATGAACGTAAGTACGAAGATGTATGTGACTGATGGAGTATTAGGGTTCAAACGTTTGTAGTGTAGGGAGGATTACCTTAAGGGAGACTAAGAGATTAGAATAAGCGAATATTCAGTAACTCTTAACGAGACTTCAAGCAACATAACGCACAGGAAAACCCATCTCCCAAATGAAAGCCTAAGCTCTTGATTTATAGGAAATGATTCACAAAATGACCTAGGGTTTCAGTTAAGCAGCTGACCGAAAGGAGCAGAAAATCGGCCAATAGAATCATAAAAAATAATTTAAAAAAGCAAAAAGCGAGACTTTAGGCTGAGCCGGAGACTTTTTCAATCTCGCTAGTGTTGGACAATCACCTACCTAGCCTCACCAGCTTGTTCCCATATATTGTTTTCTACTTACCTGAATAACAGGGGCTGCCCACAAAGTCTTCGTCTAGATTTTCTTCAACCCAGTCCAACCCTATGATAGTTTCAGCAACGATCGGTGGGGTTAGGGAGTAGTGATCCTCTAATTGCTCAACAAAACTTAGCAATGTAGCATAAGCCATGTCCCGGTGGCCTCCCACTAATAAGAAGCTACCTATCGGGTAGGTGATTCTAGCTCAACGAATCCGAATGTGGGCAGGCCCTAAAGAGTGCATTGGGTGGTAATGATTAAGTAGGTTCATTAAATGCACCTCATCCCTAATAAGAATCAAACTTAGATTCCTATTGGTTAGCTTTAGTAGACGCTTGTACGTTTCGGGCATATTGGTGGAGGATGTCGGCATCATAGGTTTAGTCCGACACTCGAATGCCTAGGATGGCATCAAATTCTTCGGGAGGGGACATAACTCCTTATCCCTAAACCTAAAGACATGATAGTGTGGATCCTAAAAAGCCACAGCGACCTTTAAGAAAGTCCAATAGACTTTCACCTGCCGAATGCTAAACAACGTGTTTGGTCCATAGAGGGACAACCTTACCCTATCAACATTCATCATCTTGTGCATCCAATAGGACAATTCGGTTATGAAGTTAATCTTTAAGGTAAACAAGAATTAAAGGGACTCGGAAATTTCCTTAAAAACTGTTTTTCTAAAGAAGTTGCAAAAGGAAGGTTTTAGAGGGTGTGATTTTCGAGAACCAGACTCCGGGCTCTTTTTATAGCGGTTTTTAGGTTCGAGTCCTGCCACATCACGCCACTAAAGTCCACCAAGAGCACCGGCCAAGCGCTTGGCCGGCGCTGGCGAAACCGGCTGGTCCGTTGTCTTTTTTCCGCCCGAGCACTACTTGGGCCATTTTAGTTTTCTGCTTCGGCCCATTTCGGCCAAGTCCTAATATTGTTGGACTGTGCACTTACAATTTCCTATTTGTCATTTTATTATTTTCTTTGGGGGGATGGGGGCTAGTGCATTTTTTTAATTTATTTTTGTAATTTTCCCTAGAATTTTTCGCATCATATAAATAAATAATAAAAACATTTTAGAATTTAGTCATTACATTCATCCTATTGCATAGAGTCAAAATATTTCAAAACATTATATAAAGAAAAGAAGCACTCTACAAGGAGGTGGCGATCAATCTTCATCATCGAAGGCGTCATCGAAGATATAGTTGCCGAAATCCTCCAAGATGGACTTAGAAACTCATTTGTCCCCACCATCTTGTGAAGAGCTAGCCCCTTACTCCTAAGAAGATTGAGAAGCTCCATGAGATGTCCCCCTATATGACATCCAGTGGAAATCAAACGAAGTTACCGTGACGGTCAAGTGCTTGGAGAGGCATGATACCCATACAATCTTCGGAAAAGCTAGGCCCGAGTCTCGGAAGAATTAGGCCCAGGAGCAAATGCGTTAGGCCTCGCTTCGGAAGCACTACGATGGTGTTAACGCCGTGAAGAAGGTCGGGAAGTACCCACTCCGGTCGTGCTACCGGATGGCGTTTGTGAACTAGATAGGCATGCTTGAGTCCCCGAACCGTTAAGGAAACCTCCCAATGAAGAAGATCCCGATCGGCATCCCATCGACGACGACTTTGCAGGTGTAGCTGGTGGCTAGGCTTGTGAAGTCCAATTAGGCATGGCAAGTGGGTTCTTGGAACCGTGTGCATACAAGTGAATATTTGGACCCACAATGTCAACTTTATCGGATCAAATTTTTAGTACTGTTTGCGACTCGAATAATTTAGGTAAAATACTTAATTTTTGTAAATATAATTACCCACTAACGAGCGTGTTAGTACAGTAGATTATCAAGTCAAAATTCAGATCAAGAATGATCGAAGTTTTAGCGTAAAAATTCATCGAGCTTCAAGGCTCTTATCAAGCCAAGCTATGGACTCGCTTACTAGACTTTAGAACACACGCTTCACGATCAAGTCAAGGCCCCATCTCGGAGTTCGGGTTTGACGAGCAATCGTAGGAACCAAGGCCAAAACCGGACCGGACCGAGCTTCCCCACGAATGATTGGCGTTAGGGTTTTAGAAAGATGAGGGTGGAAAATGATTTTAGGGTTTTAAAAGATGAATTTTTGAAAGTGGGGATTGATCTCTTATTAAGAGTTCCAAATTTATTGAGTCAAATTAATGGACTAAATCAGATTGAATTGATTAGCATTTTGTTAACTCGCTTTATTTTATAAATTATTTTCAGAATTCGCGGGATATTATTTCCTAATTAAAGAATAAAATAACTAGAAATTAGGGTTTTGTCGTGAGTATTTAAGGACAAATCGGTGTGAAAAGCTCAGTGCGGACTCGAGCCTTCGCCATTGACCACCCGAGTGCGAGCGGTAGCTCGAACTTAGCGGTCACTGACGCCGATTAGGGGCTTGGGATGAAACAGTTCGCATCGGCCTCCGGCCTAGCAAGCAAATCTAGATCTCCTTATTTTCATCCTACAATCGGAAAATAACCGAGATGCAATTTAGTAGAAATAAATTGAAGAGAGGGAGTTGCTGGTCGATTTTAGGAGAGAAAAACTAATAAAAACAAAAACAAAATTTTCTCTTCCAATCTTAGTAGAGGAAAACTAAGACTGAAAAATGATAAAAATGACTCCATCGATCTTTGAACCGAGAATCGGACTTTAGGGCGAGGGTACGAAACGTAGGGAAAACCCTTCCATTCCACCCGTCCGAAGACAACCATTACTAGTATGAGTAGTATACTAAAAGAATGCGCTAAACACAAATGTACAACATGCTAAACAATAATAAAAAGGAACCAAATAGAGTTAAAGGAACGCAATACGGAAAGTAGTAAAGAAAGTGATAAAGAAAGAAAAGCGGAAAATTAAAAGATTACATCGGGCAGGGAGGAATTAAAAAAGCGATTACATCTCTTTGATTCACAATACGTAAAGTGATAAATAAAACATAAATTAAATAACCGTTTGAAGGCTGAATGATTACCCTTAGGTTGTCCCACCTTGCTGATCCGGATCTTTACACCGAATCTCTTGATGTGAAAACGACAAATCAAAGAAAGGAGGGCTCTCTATGAGTTTTGAAAAGGTGAGTTTATGAGGGGTGAGAATGATCAGCTGAATGGATGCCTAGAGATCAAAATAATTGAATATTCTTTAACTCTTTGCAAGGATTCAACGGCGAATTATGAAAAAAGAAGATGTTTGAAGATGTTTTTCAAGTAGAGTAACATTTAGGAGAGGGTGTTTTAGGCTCTGTTCGAAGCGTAGTGCTAAGGAAATAAGGTGTATGGGAATGAGAGCCAAGGCTCTTTATTTATAGGGAGAAACCTAGGTTACAAATGACCTAGGGTTGCTCTCGGTCGGCTTTCCAAACAGACTAAAAATAAACCGGGCTAAAATATCTTAAGATTGAACGGATAAGGCAAGGATAAAATTGGATAGAACCCAATTTGCGGCGCCGACCACCGGGGAGTGCCTAGGGTTTTGTGCCTTATCATGTTTCCAAAGTAGTCGCCAAGCCAAAATGCAGCATTTTACTTAAAAATCTAGGGTTACGGGCGTCGGCCATGATGTCGTTTTGAGGGGAAAAGCTTCTAGTCTCGTATGGTCTTCAGCTCCTCGTCCGATTGGACGAAAGTAAAATGCGGTATTCTGAACTTGGAATTTCTCGGTACACGACACCGAATTCCGTTGTCTTTTAAGGCTTGGCTCGGTTCTTGGATCGTCAAGTTGGATTTTGGATCAACCCAAAGCAAGAAGCTATTTATTTAGTGTTGGGGGTTCTTTGTGGTTTACTTGCTTCGTCGCACCAATGAAACACGAGTCCAAGATCCAAATCCTCAAACAGGACTCGGAATTTCACCATCGGGCCAATAAATCAAAAATAGAGAAAAGGACGACACTTTTTGGTGTCTATAGTTAGCCCCCACTTTGACCAGAGTCGGAAAAGATGAATGGTCAAAGTAGACACTAAAGGGTACTTATCTCGATTTTTGATATTAGTTATTGTGTAATGTTTGGAATTGGTTGTAGTCGAACTTGAACTCCAAAATAGAACCTTAACTTGATCGTGATGCATGCGTTCTAAAGTCCGATAAGAAAGTCCTAAGCTTGGCTTGATCGAGCCTGAAGCTTAGTATATTTTGATACTCGAAACTTCGATCGATCTTTGATCTAAAGGTTGGCTAAATAATATGTTGTACTAACATACTTGTTAGTGTATATTTCACCTGAATAATTTAGTCGAAAACAACATGAAAATCTAATCTAAAAACCCGATTGTGGGTCCAAGAGTTCCCACTTGCATGCATAAGGTGCTAAGGAGTCACATGCCATTGTTGATGGGACTCCACAAGTTAGGTGAAAAGGCTAGGGCTACAACATTGTCGCCGATGGGACACCACGGTGCCTCGTGGTTGGCGCCAGCTAGCCTTTGGCGGGCCTGGCCCCAGACATGCTTCGCCGATTCCACGGGTCTCCCACTACTTGTTTGACTCTTGTCTTGTATGGTGACCGACTTAACCAAATGGGTCTATAAAAAGGGTGCTTGATGAATTCATTTCACTAACTTGCTTCTCTTCTTACACTCTTGGCTTACTCTTGTATTTTCTTACTTTGCTTCTTATTGAAAACTAGAAAAAGAGCCCATCCTGTAGGGAATTCTAGAGTGAAAAAACTTGTTCAAGACAACTTCCTTGAACGAGAATCGCGTCGACAAAATGAGTGGAACCCAAATTACCTCTTGGTGGAGGTTGAGAGTCACATTTCTTTGCTATCACTCCTTCGGTAAGCTACCAGGGCTTAAGTTTCTTCCTTTTCATTTAGAATAGTTCTTCAACTAAAAATCTTGTTAAAGTTTTGTCTTGTAGAAAGGCTCAATTCGGAGTAGTGGATTTATTCCCAAATTCATGGAGACGTGTAGGAGGATGAACTTTCCTCTTAAGGATTTCATGCATAATGCAAAGGTTACTCCTCTTTTCCTTGCCTTGAACCACCTCTCGTGACAAAAGGGGAGAGATCCTATTAGGGCTATTAGTGAGCGTTTTGGGACACCACCAACACTTTCCACCTTCCCTTTGGGGAAATGACCATAACTCCTTTTGATTTTGCTGTTTTATGCGGTTTGGGCTTTTCAGGAGAACCTCCAGCCTATGACCGGAATTTGTACAAAAATCATGACTATCTTCATCATCGTTTTGGCCCCGTAGATGATAGGTTTCCTCGAGAAAATTTCTTTAAGTATATCGTCTTTTGTGAGGCCTTTGAGGATGTTAGGTTTTGGCCTCGACATTCTCTACAACAACAGGTCCGAATCGTACTTGCTCTTTTATTGAGCACGGTTCTTTTTTCAATCAAGATGCTGAGGTTCATGTTCACTATTTGGTGAACTTAGTGGACCTCGATAAAATAAAGGAGCTCAACCGGGGCTCCTGCACATACTTGCCTCATTAAGGGCCTCCGTGCCGGTGTGCGGCATACGAAACCTAAGTTGAATTCGACCAACTATCTACCGTTATATGGTTTGTGGAAGATTGTTGAGGTATGCTCAAATTCTCCTTTTCTCCAAAGTATTTTTCATCTTATGTGGATAAAAAATTACTCAACTATGATCATGCAACCACGTTTTCGACCTCCATATCATGGGCTAAAGTTTATCTTCGACATCCTAAGATCCATGGGATAGACTTCTTGAGATCAACCCTTAACTGTGTGACCTCGGTATGCCTCTTTAATCTCAAAATTCACATCGAAAATATGCTTAGAGAACTTTTTATCGCCCTGATTAGCTGGCTGCCCCTGCCCATAACCTGTATGACTACCCGTGGGTCTGCCTGTGGTGGACTCCAAGCTTAATTACGCACGGTTTTTTGTCCATTTTCTTACTGCCTTTCATTCTTGCTTGCTTGTTTCTTGATAAATCTTTAATGTTGGCTAATTTTCATCCTTGGGCCCAACTCCAACTCCCTCCGAGTGTCGCTTATTTGTTAAGTCGTATTTTATACGTATTTTTAGTAGTTATTTTGTTTATATTATATAGTTTATTTTATCTAAATTATCCTATTTTGTTTATTTTTAGGTAATTGACGAATAAAGTGGGAAGAGAAGAAAAGACGTTAAAAGTGGATTTTTAGCTACCGACAAGCATCCAAGAAAATATATGAAGTCGGTCCATAAATATAATATGTAATAAAATATTTATTTTAGGATATTATATTTTAGGAAATCCTAATTGGAATAGAAAAGGAAACTTAGAAGAGAAGAAAGAGAAATAAACCCTAACTCCTTCACCCTATATATACTACTTATTATCATCATGGAAAAGTGAGACTGGGAAGCCGACCACACACAATCACCACCTGCTGCTTGCTGTCCACGCACCCCGCACCACCGGCCAGCCCCGCACTCGCTGCCCAGCCGCTTGCACCTGCTGCCGCTGCTCCTGGTTGCCGCCGTCCGCCGCTGCTTCGGCTTGCTGCCGCTGCCTATGCTGCGCTGCGCAGCCAGCCACCATCCATCATCATCTTCTTCATCTTCCCAGGTCAAAGAAACTAATATCGGTAGTATAATTTAGTTTTGTAATTTTTATTAGAAAAGATTGAGTTTTTATTGTTAGATTAATATTAAAGATGCTAGTTTTATTTAGTTTACATGTTTTAAATTACATTATGTGTGAGTAGTTTTTCTTATACTTAGTATAATCTACTTGAAGCCATGTTAAATTATTTATTTTGAAACAAAGTTTCGATTTTTATTGTCTTATTGGTTCGATCCATGATTCTATGATAATTTGTGTTTAATGTTTATGATTTTATGTTTAATTAATTAGAGTGCACACTAATTGATTTTATATGAATTCATTCGATAGTTTAAAGGGTTTAAGTACGTAAGTGCTTGATCTTTTAGAAATAAGTATCACCCTAGTTAATCATGGATGGCTCATGCACATCTCTTTTAATTAGGAAATTATTATAGATCCTTCTTAAACCAATTTGCTAGTAGATTGGTTATTAGGTGCTAGATGATGTTTTTCTAATACTTAATGCTCTAATTTGATTAAATTCTGGTGCTAGTGCTAGGGTTATTAATATTAGTAGGGTTTATATTAGGGCTAGGCCTAAGTAAACTAATAACTAAGGAAAAACGGGGAAGATCCGCTAGTGGTTGTCTTCTACAGTTTAGCTCACGAGTAGATCAATTTGTGTGTTAATGATAAATAATAATTTGCATGGTGGATATAGATTATACTAAGTGTTTTTTATAAATTTGATATCTTTGACAATTACTTGCTTGCTTTTTAGTTATTTTCTTTAGTTTGTCAATTTTTATTTACAAAGTTATAGTCTTTTATTATCAATTTCATTAAACCCCCTTAAAGATCAGTATTTTAGGTTAGTTTTAGTAATTTTATTTTAATTAAATATTGAGTCTTTATATATTTTAATTTTCAGATTATTTTTCTGTCGGTTTTTATTATTTTGGAGTCAGTTTGTTAGAAATTAGTTTAAAAATAGTTTCTTTTGTTATTTTTCGTGTTTTATTTTCTTTTAGGGTTTAGATAGAGTCCTAGTTTGCTGTGATTAAATTTTAGAATTTTTGGAATTAATTTGATATTTTTTCAGATTTAATTCTTGAATTTAATTACTGCAGGTTTTTAATAAAATAAATTCGTAAATTAGATTTTAAATTTTTTTTATATTTTTAGGGTCTGGTTAGGTTTAGAAAATTAGTATTATTATTCTGGGTAATTTTAATATTTATTTTTGTAATTATTTTAGTGCAGAATTTTACTTATTTAATTTTCTGTTTTAGAATTTGTTTATTTTCTGCTTTAGTTTTCTGTTTTAATTATTCTAAAAACATACAAAAATATTTCTGGGTTATTGTAGTTTTATTATTTTGTATAAATTATTTATTTAGTTATTAGATAATTTTCTATGAATTTTAGTTATTGATTTTAATTTATATTTTCTGTTTTTTTTAAGAGTAGTAAATTTAATTAGATTAAAACTTGTATGTTATTATATCTTTCCTCGTGGATTCGATCCCTACTTGCCCTTGCTATATTGTTTATTATAAGTTTAAATAGTGGTTTAATTTGTTACTTGTACGACAAGCTAACACTATTGCTCGGGAATTGAGTGAAAGGAGGATCTTGTTTGAAGGTCCCTTTAGGTTTTGTTGGTATATTAGGGAGAGGGTCACACCTCAAATTCGGGTCAACACCTGGCCTCCACTTATTCCAGCTTGATCCACCCCTACCATGTTCTACCTTCGCTCCCTTCCTCCAAATGAGCAAGTTGTCTGCTGCCATGGGGTATCCTTATACCTCATTCCGAAACTTGCACACATCCTATGCTCACCATGCGGCATAGATTATGACTCAACTGGTCAATTTTTACCTCTTTTCTTACCATAGTTAAATTTCTTGTGTGGAAATTAACTTCACCTTTTGGCAGCTCACACTGGTAGACATCCATATTCCAAGCCTTGATGTGGATGTTACTCTACCTGGGGATCTCCACGTTATGTAAGAATTCCCGAAATCCCGGAGGAAGAATTTGTTGGGCATCCTTTCCCTAAGAATTGGCGAGGGGTAAGTGTTTCATGCTCTTCACTTTTAGTTGTATGCTAAAAAATATTTTTGGCTAACACCATAGGATAAATTTTATAGTATGACCGAGAACAGTCCGGACTATGTCCATCAATCTTCAATATTCTCTTTGGTGAATCCAAAATTTCCTTATTCGATGATCTTTCCTAACCTTCCAGGTAAGTTCCTAATTAGTGGAGTACTAATTTTATTAAGCTTTTAATGAGTGTGTTAATTGCCCTTTCATTCTTGTAGAGGCGTCGATCTAGAGCACCTCCCTCCGGGAGTCGTCCAAACAGACCCAAAGCACACACATATCCATCCGGTGAACAAACATCTTCTAGTAGTACTGCTAGACAAGGTTCTTTGCGACGTTCTTCACGGCGCACACATCATTGGAAAGCTTCCAAGGCAGGACCTAGCACTTCGGGCCTAGTGCTTCGGTGCAAAGCCATGCTTTTCGGAGGAGAGATGGGATATCTTGCCTCGGCAGGCTTTCGATCGTCACGAAAATCCTCTTTATTTCCCTCGAGCTTCGTACATGGGGCCATCCCGTGAAGCTTCTCAATCTTGGGACCATGGAGGTAGCTCCTATCAAGGTGATGAAGGTGGTCGGTTCTCCACTTCCGTATTGGAGGACTTTGGGAACTGTATCTTTGACAACGCTTCGATAGTGTTTGGAGAATTCCTTGCCACTTCGATATTGATGATTAGGGAGTCCCTTGTATGGTGTTTATTGTTTATTTAATATTTTCTTTGTAATGGTGACTCTTATGCAATGGGATGAAACGCAAGGTGACTTAATTTTAAGAAATGTGTTCTTTTATTTAATATGATGCAAAAAAACTTAGGGAAAATTACAAACACGAATCGAAAAAGAAAATTACACTAGCCCCCATTCCCCCAAAAGAAAATAATAAAATAAAAATGAAAAATCATAAGTGAATGGTCTAAAATAGCAATACGGCCTGCACACAATGGGCTAGGGCGAGAAAAGCATATGGCCTAAGGAGTGCTCGGGACGAAGAAAATCGCGGAACGAGACCGACCACGGCAGTGGTCGGCGCCGCCACCCGTGAAGTCCAAGGTGCTGGCGACTTGAAGTGATGGAGGTGCAGTAGGACTCTAAAACCTCCGGAAAGCTCCTATAAATAGGATCCATGTTGATGCTTAAAAAAATGTGCCTAATGTAAAAACCTTCGCGAATCAAACAAAAAATGTTTTGTGTCTTCCACTTTCTTCCCAAAGATATGAATTTCATGATTGAGCTAACATGGTGGATGCATGAGATTAGCAATATGGACAGATTCGGGTTATCAAATTATTGGCTAAATATCCTATTCAACATTCACCAAGTGAAGGTCTACTGGACTTTCTTAAGGGCTACTCGTGACCTTTGGGGACCCTCACCATCACGTCTTAAGTTTAGGGATAAGGAATGGTGTCCTCTCGCTCGAAGAATTTGTTACCATACTAAGTAGTCACATGCATACAAAACCAGTTCTACCCAAATCTTCGGAAAATATCTCGCAAAACTTATAAGTAATAGACAAGGTCGTCGATCAATTCCGAGCTTTTCCGGAAATTCAATCTTTTTGTCCGGTAGTGCTTTAACAGATCGAAGCTTTTTCTTTTGCTTTTTCTTTAGATAATTGACAATGGAAAAACCTACAAAAACATTAAGCACAATGGTTCTCAAAGTATAAACATACTTTGGTCTATAATTAGATAAGGATTAGTCTAAATAAAGCATTTAATGACTAATTATCCTTAATTTATTAATCTGGAATATTTCAAGTCTAATATTCAATATACTCAGATTCCATATGTGCCAAAACTCATAAATAAATCGTTCAATCATAATGGGGACAAGAGTTATTTAGACAATTTACAATTATGCATGATTAAGAAAATAATAGCGTAAGTTTCTAGATTAAAGCATGATTCAAATAATTCAATCCTAGGTCAAATCATGATGTTTGCCATGATAAAATAGACATGTTAAATGAGAGATGACTTACGCAAACTAAATGTCCGAGTCCGACTGGGTAGGTTAGATTCCGAGAATTGAGTCACTCGGTCGACTCGGTTTGTCATGACTAACTCATATTCCACTTTCGAGTCTCGGACATATACGGATAAACTTAATATACTTAAGTCTGAGTTTAGTAACGAACAAGTCATATTGAAATGATAAATTATAAAATATATGACTCGGTTAAATAAATTTCTTTTAGGATACTTGTTGTTTTATCCTAAATTTATATGAATGCATGAAATCAAAACACATTCAAGGAGTCGATCTGTCATACCCGAGTCTTCAATCTCCCCTTTTTATGAAAGACATTCAACTAAATAATGACTCAAAGAAATTCATCGAAGTATCAAGCATAATTAAAATGGTATGAGGAGCAATTTAAATTTGTGAAACATTTCGTACTTCTCTCCACCTAAACCATTGAACTTGCTCTAAAACATTGAACTCCCCTAAGTTCAATATTCGTATTATTTCCTTCCCTTAATAAAATGAATTCCATTATTCTCTGCCCCAATGCATTTCATCAAAAAGAAATAAGGAGAGAACAGAATGTTGAACAAAAGAATGTTAAGATTGAGGAACAAGGAGAAAGGACTATTGGATAAATAATACCAATTAAAAATTATAAAGTTAAACATGAATGATATCAGTCATACCAATTGAATGTAATCATAAGTAAGGTCAATCATATCTTAGTTAATGTCCGAGTTGATGTTTTCAAGGAGATGACTACCCTTTTACTTGAGTGCTTCTTTAAATCTCCGGCTTACCAAGTTAAAATTCCGAGCATTCCCCGAAGGTTAGACTCGAGTCTTCCTTTGCTTTGTAGTGTACCGCAAAAGAAAACAAACTAATCCTTCTTGCTTCCTCTAACGAATCCCAGTAATTATTCTTACCGAGGTTAGTTTCGGAGGAAGGGCACTTTGGAAACCCAAATTTGAATAATATTGGGAAAGGTCCGATTCCGAGTCTTCCTTTTTAAAGACCGAGTTTTAGGTTTGTTAAAATATTTTCTTTTGTAAAAAGTCCGAGTAGACTTCTTTTGATAAACCTTTCGAGCTCGGTTCTCTTTCTCACTTGTTTGAGTTGAACTTTAACTTAGATTTTCCGAAAAGATTTTTGGAGAATCCTTTTTTAAAAAGCCTTTATAAGAGTTATCCTCCTTTTCAAAATTAAAACCCAAACCTTTTTTTCGAAAAGAAACACATTGAGAACTAAGAAGGAGATCAAGGTTTTTCTAACCTTGAGTGAGTTTTAAAATCGACTTCGAGACTCATCCAGCTTTTTCTTTAAAAGCTCATTCTCATATGTGAGACACTCGGACTCGGTCTCATTATCATATGAGCTAGTCTCAAGTACCTTTAAACTGTGTCTCGGTTTTTGTAAATCATTTTTAGAAAAATGTTCTCGGCTTCAAGAGACTCAAGTTTTTCTTGAAAAATGGAAGAATCGGAATTGGACTTTTCCTCTAAAGAAAAAATGTACTTTTCAAGATCTATCTTAGAGAACTTAAGATAGTAATTGATTACCTCTTGAGGATTATTTTCTTCAAAATCGGATGAGTCTTGTTCTTATTCGGTTTACGTGTCCGAGTGAGTCATTGCTATTAGACACTTGGACTCATCCTCTATGTCCGAGTCGGATGAGTCTTCTTCTTCTACGGACTCATTCTCACTATAAGTAATGGTTTTCTTCTTTTGTAATCTCTCTTCCTTTTTGGGCAATATTTGATGGTGTGTTCCTTGCTACCACACTCAAAACATCCGGAATAATTAGTAGAAAAGGAATTGAGAGAGTCAGAAAGTTTACCTTTTCTTTCTCATCCAAGGACCTCGGATTTAGGCTTCTTTTTCAATTTCGATGCTTCAACATCTTCTTAAAGCCTTTTGCAATTTGCTCTATTGGGTCCTTTTATGAGTCGTAGACTACTTGAACTAAGTTCAGCTTCTTTTGAGGCTTTTAATGCAATATTCCTTCTTAGGGCTGACCTCAAAATCCTCCTCTTGGAGATGTAGCTCATGCGTCGAAGTTTCCTATGAGCTCATCTAGCTTCGACTTGCTAAGGTCTTGTGTTTCTTCCATTGCGAGTCACCTTTGGACCCAATGTCTTCCTTGGCAAGCATCTTAGAATTTTTCCGACAGACTTCTTTATTAGGCATCTTCTTACCGAGAGATTTGACATTATTAACAATCTATGTGAATCGGATATACATCTTGGTGATGCTCTCAACTTCTTCAATTTTGAGTAGCTTATACTTGTGGAGGTATTGGCTGATCTTAGTTAGTCTCACTTGGCTTGTTCCTTCATATGTTGTCACCAGGGTGTCCCACACCTCCTTAGCTATGTCAAAAGCCGAGACTCTATTGTACTCCGAAGCATCTATGGCACATAGAAGGATGTTCATAGCTCGAAGTTCTTCCTTTACCTTTCCTTCTCTTCGATGCTGTATTTTGACTTTAGTTTTGTCACTTGTTTGGTCACCTTCTTACTTTATGGGAATATAGTTTCCTTTGGTGATGACCTTCCAAACTTGTTCATCACGATCTTGGATGAAGCATTGCATTAGCTTCTTCCAAAGTGCAAAGTTTGAGCCTTTGAACTTGGGTGGCCTCAAGAGAGATCTTCCTTCTTCGAATTCTCCGAGTAGGATGAACCATGATCTTTAAACCTTTTGAAGACTCGGACTTTATACTTACATTTTTCTGAGTTCCATCAAGGAATCAAGTATAAGACTTCATCTCTTATAGGGTTTTGATTTCAAGTCATTCCATGTGCCTTAGAAACTTTTCTCGAGTGATATAGCATTTTCTCCGAGTGTTATAGAAACCATTGTATATGTTTACGCTTGATTCCGACTCGACTCAAAAGCATACTTTTACATGCCACTCCACACTCGGTTCCGAGTCACTCAACACTCGGGTATATCGCATGTTCAAACACTTTCTTTCACGCGCATAAACTCGAGTCCGACTTCGTGTTCCAGGAATTATATTGTTAATTCACTATTCTAAGTCAGCATATCTTGTTTGAACTTTGTTTAGTCTAGATCAAGTTTGTTTACTCCGATCTTCTCTTTTGATTTAATTATATTCTAGACCGACTAAGATGGGATTTGAGTATCATGGATATTCGACTCGGAAAATTCCATTCCTTTTCCGACTCGGATAATTAGTCACTTAATTATCTTAATTATGTTATTATCTATGTCTAATCTTGGACAAAAGTATTTTATACTTTGAGAATCAAATTGATTTACTTTTGTAGGTTATTTAAACGAGGCTATCCTATTTTTTGAATTACAAAAGTAACCGGCTTCAAAACGTCAAATCACCAGCGAGAAAAGGCTTTTTCCACCTTCGACCTAGCCCCGATACATCGTGTCGGGGTTCTCTGTTTCCAAAACCGGAAATCTGCAACACTAAGCTCAACGGTGGTTTCCACCTTACTTTTCAAGATACCACCGAGTGGTTTTGGGACTTCCAAAGGAGTCAAGACTAGTTGCTCAACATTCATATCTCAACGGATATTTTTTGAGTGACTCGGAAAATCCATGACAAGCTGTCACAAAGGACTTCCAGATCGGAAGATGGACACAACGACTAAGGTGCTTGCTCATCTATAAATAGAAGCCAACTTCCAAGACTTGAAGATTGCTTGAACCAATTGTTAATACACATACTTGAGCAAAAGTCATTGTATTCATTCTCAATCTTCTACTTACAACTCCAATTCCGTATTTAATATTTCTTTGAGTTGTAAGGTCTTGTACTCGATTACAAACTCTCTTTCTTACTTTCTAAGTAAGGTCCCTTGACTCGAGCTATAAGGGTTAACTCAGCTCGGTTGTCCCTAACTATAACGGTTATCTCGGTTAGGAAGTACTAGATCGGATAAGGGAATTTCGAGTCTAGGAAAAACGTGTAAAGGGTTGTCTAAGGGAGCAACTCAGGTTGAGTCGATCTCATCGTATTTTGTGGACTCAAAATAGTGGATTTGACTTCGTGCTTGGATTGGCACGATCTGTGGTTTTCCGCCCCGGGAGGATTTCCACGTACTTTCGAGTTATTACTTTTCCGAGTGCATTCTAGACTCGGACAGTTTTAAAGTTCCGTTTAATCTGTTTCTTCATTCTTTATCGAACTCGAGTCGAGTGCTTTTCCGAGTTCATTCTTGACTCTCACTTACCTCATAGTCATATCTATTTTAAATTTCAAGCAAATTTCATCATCACCCTATTCACCCCCTCCCCTCTAGGGTGACTTAGACTCTCCAAGAGAAAACCTTCACCTTTGGATTGTGAGATCTTTTTGTGAAGGCTAGGCTCTTATACCAATTGAAGGTTTGCTCTTTGAGAGTTTAAGTCACCTAGAGGGGGTGAATAGGGTGATGAGAAAATTTATACAGCTTTTGCACAAACACATAGATAAAGCGATTCGAGTCTAGATTTAACTTAGAAAGATAAACACTCATAAATATATGGGAACCCCTATGGGGTAGAAAACTACGGACAGTGCTAATCTAAGCACCAAGTCAAATCCACTAATTGAATCCTCAATGACAAAGAATATGACTACTGAGATTTGTTCCCAAAAAATCTATTATAATTTTCCCAGGCTTAGAATTTACCTTATATGACTGACCTAGTACTTCCAAGTTGAAGTTACCTTATCGGCTTGGGATCCTTTAATTTTTCCCACGGTTAGAAGTTCCCTTATCTAACTTGGTCCTTCCAAACTGAGGTAACCTTTACGAGTTTGGGACAACCGAGTTAAGGTAACCTTTACAACTCGGTCGAGAGAGAAAGAATAGAAGAGTAGTAAGAATTACAATACAAGAATACAACTCGGAATATTAGAATTACAGTTTGGGAGTTGTAAGCTAGAGAAGATGTTCAATATGGTCTCTCTCTTTCTTCGATTCCTTAGTTGAAATCTTGTGCTAAGGCTTTTATAAATAGTCCGCCTTGAAGAGATAGCCGTTGAGCCTCCAACGTCTTTCTACTGAAGCTGTTGGGTCAACTAGCCATTGTAACGGATTGTCCGAGTCACTCAAATTTATGGACCACCTTGAAATAGTCGTTGTGCCTTGGTCCTAGCTTCCAACAACTCTTTTTCCAGCTTTTGTAATTGGAAAAGCAGAAAGAAAAGACCGTTGAAGGTTTACTCCTAGAGAGTCTAAGTCATCCTAGAGGGGCGGGTGAATAGGGTGATGAGGAAATTTTCACAAAATGGAAGGGTTAAAGTTTAAACTGAATAATCAAGATAATCCGAGTCTAGATTGGACTCGGAAAAGTGTAAACTCGGAATTACATGGAAACCCTCCCGGGCGTGAAAACCACGGCCGGTGCTAATCCAAGCACGAAGTCAAATCCACTATTTTAAATCCACAAAATACAGTAGACTAACTCAATCGAATTGCTCCCTTAAACAATTCCTAACAAAGTATTCCTAGACTCGAAGTTCCCTTATCCGATATAGTACTTCCTAACCGAGGTAACCTTTACGAGTTAGGGACAACCGAGCTAAGTTAACCCTTATAGCTCGGTCAAGGGGCCTTACTCAGAAAGTAAGAAAGAGTTTGTGACTAATTACAAGACTTTACAACTCGGAAAGTATGAATTACAAGTTGGGAGTTGTAAGTAGAAGATTGAGTGTGTATATAAAGATTTTCGCTTAAGTTATGTATATTGACAAATAATTCCAAGCAATCTTCAAGTCTTGAGAGGTGGCTTCTATTTATAGACGACCAAGCCAGTTTAGCCGTTGTGACTATCTTCTTAATAGAAGTCCTTTGTGACCATTGTAATGGTTCTTCCGAGTCACTCGGAAAAGATCCGTTGAGTTGTGAACATTGTGCAACGGCTCTTGACTCCTTATGATGTCTCAATCCACTGGTGGTGTCCGAAAAGTAGGGTGGAAACCACCGTTGAGCTTAGCGTTGAAGATTTCCAGTTTTGGAAATAGACAACCCTAACACGATGTCTAGGCCCGGTTTAGAAGTAGAAAAGCCTTGTCCGCTAGTGATTGACAGACTTGAAGCTCGGTTACTTTTGTAATTCAAAAATAGGATAACCTCGTTTAGATAACCTACAAAAGTAAAGAAATTTTGGTTATCAAAGTATAAAATACTTTGGTCCAAGATTAGGCATAGATAATAATTTAATTAAGATAATTAAGTGCATAATTATCTCGAGTCCTAGAAAAGTAGAATTTTCCGAGTCTAATATTCATTATACTCAAATTCCATCTCGAGTCGGTCTAAGGAAAGATCAAGTTATAAAGAGAATATCGAGTATGAGTACTTGATCTAGACAAACACAGTTCAAATAAACATGTTGACTTAGAGAGTTGAATTAAAGCTGTAATTTACTTTATCTTGGAATATGAAGTCGAACTTAGTTTGAAAGTGTTAGTGAGATTATTTGAACATACGATAAGTCTTAGTGATGTCCGAGTGGCTCGGAACCATCGGTGTGAGTTGATGAACAAGACTATGCTTTCGAGTCGATCGGAATCGAATGAAAACATATGCAATAGTTTCGTAACACTCGGAATAGTTTCTATAACACTCGGAATAGTTTCTATAACACTCAGAATGACTTGTAATCAAAACCTAGAAGGCGTGAGGTTTGTACCTATTCCTTGATAGTACTCAGAATGATATAAATGCGTAGTCCGAGTCTTCAACCGTTAGACTTAGAATTAAAATATTAACCAAAACAAGTAATAGATAAGGTTATTAGTTAGTTCCGAGCTTTTCCAGAAATTTCATTGTTTTTGTCTCGGTTCTTCTCGTGGAGGACCCAAGTTCACAAAGGAAGATCTGCATACACACGAAATCCGCACACGGTAATTTAAAAATTGGAGCAATTAAAATCGAAAATTAGAGCCCGTGAATCTTGAGGTACGAAATCTAATAATATCTTATTCTTCTTCTTTTCAATTTGATTCGTAATGTTTTTGTTCTTCTTTTTATATCCTTATGTTGTTCTTATCTTGTTCTACTGCATCTATCCCTACGAAATTTGGTGTTATTGTGTTGTTTAGATACAATAAGAAGTACGGATGGATCTTCTAATCAAGGATATGATGATGTGAGAAAGAAAATTAATTGTCCAAGATGCAGATTGCCTTGTGAAGTGGAATACGAGTGTGTCTAGATCTCGGAAGAACTTCCCGAGGCCTTACTATGCTTGCATGAAATGTGGTGCCTTTTTATTCGGGCTACGGAAGATGAAGTTCGTGGGGGAGAAACACAACTCAAAGTAGTAGAATTGGTGTTTCTAAAGAAAGGCGTGTTGGATGCAATGTTAATGAAGTAATCATCGAGATGAAGGATCATATGACAAGCATAGCAAATGATGTTAGGCAAATGAAGATGGATATTAAAGTTATGGCTAACGAAACTTGGAAGCTTCTAGGATAATAGTGTTTATGTGTCTAGGTATTTTTTTATAGTGGTGATTACAATTACATTGAAGATATGAAGTATGAGGATAGACTAAGTAAGGTGTATTTTGAATGGGTGAATGTCATGGCTGATATGTATGTAATGAATTTGAATTAATGAAATGTCCAAGAGTTGTGCTTGACTTTTGATAAATTTTTGCTTCACTTATGTTATATTGTTGCTTGACT
Source organism: Talinum fruticosum (assembly GCA_021018815.1). Classification (NCBI taxonomy): domain Eukaryota; kingdom Viridiplantae; phylum Streptophyta; class Magnoliopsida; order Caryophyllales; family Talinaceae; genus Talinum; species Talinum fruticosum. The sequence continues at coordinate 10,261,884 of JAITYX010000005.1, read as the reverse complement.
TGTGCTAAATTTGTACTTGGAATATAGCCATGGGGGTGGGGGCTAGAAATTAAGCACAAGTCAAGTATATATTATGCCAAACTTTGATCTGTAAATCCTAGCGAGATGAAACAAATAATGATAGTGAAGTTCCATAATAGCATCACAACCAGCTGGCACAATTGGTAAATAACTTAAAAGAAAATGACAAGTAGCTGATAATGTGAAGTTTATGTACATTGAAGAGACATGCTATGTCCCTAACAAACAGCCGAAGTTACCAACTTTGTCCAAAATAAAATAACCACATATACTAACTAGCTAATGACCGGATCAAAAGCATTACAAAGTTCTAAAAAAACATTGTCATTAAAAGCATTACAACCACCCATTCTCTAAAAAAAAGGTGTCCACATTGTCCAAAATATAATATCACTAACTCTTTGCCACTAAAACATCTTTCCCATTTTACTTCTCCTCGGCTCCTGCACATCAATCTTCCTCTTTCTAGGTTGCAAAGGGCTCTTGGGAGGTGTCTTGCTGGCTCTTGGAGGCTAGATTCTTGTTAGAAAGGATAGCTTGTTGGCTTGGCTTATATTTGATGAAGAAGCTTGTGAAAGAAGAGGAGGATTGCAGATGGTCGGAACAAAAGAGGAAGGTTGCTCAAATGCAATAATGGTAAAGGTCTTGCTTTTTCTTGGCCTTCCTTTTGGTCTTGTTTTAGTATTTGTTGCAACTTTCTTCTTCCTCGGCTCCTTTTCCTCTCTTTCAACTTATTTCTCTTCATTGTCCGGACAACTTGCTGAGTTATGCCCAATTTGATGGCATATTTTGTATCTCATTGTACTGCATTTTCTCATTCTCCTTTTACTTCTTTTCCTCCCTTCTTCATATCCTCTTTTTCAAACTTTTGGTGGCCTGCCTCTTCACTTTTGAGTTGGTGGGGGTGTTAAAAGAGGTATTTCATTCATAGGGGCCAGAAATTAAGGTCTTTGATTGAGTGAATATTGAAGCTATAAGCTGTCCTGAATTTTTCAATGTTGTAGCACTCATCAACCCAGTCCTCTACTTTATAATTCATATGCAATATGGACCTAATAGCATACTTGCATGGAATACCTAAGATTTTCCAAGTAATTGCAGTCACATGTTCTCATGTCTAGGTTCACAATAAACTTAGTTCTACCCTCAACCACCTCAAATATGGCATCCCCACAAAACCTCAAAGTTAACCCCCAACTATCTTTCTCTAATTTCTTCACAGTATCCTTAACACTAAGCACAATTTTTCCTTTCTACTTTCATGCCATTTTTCTCCTCTCAACAATCCACTCAGTCCACTTCTCCATTATATGTTCACATAATGCAAACACAGGCTTATCTCTATAGAAGTTAATACATTGTTGAAAGTTTCCACAAAATTTGTGGAATTGTCGGGGGCTTTTGTGGATGTATCAAACATATACCTGCACCAATACTCCTGTGGCTCTTCAAGCAACCATGTCACTCGGAGCTGGGTTTTCCTTTTCCAGAGCATCCATGTTTTTTGTAGATGTAATGATTGTAAGCATTTGCTGCCCTCCCTGCCAGTGCTGCTAATTTCTTCCCATTTAACAATTTCTTTTAATTCCTCAAATAATGAACTGTGCAGATCGAAGCTGGGAACATCGCCTCAATTGTAGCTATTACACCCTACAAACAGAACACAAAAAAAAAAATTGGAAAAAACATATTCATCAGCTGTAACTTCTACAATTGAAAATAATAAAAAATAAGACCTTAATATGTATTCTTTTTACCTTGCATCTGTCTGCAATGAAGGTGTACTAGCCTTCAAAGTCATCCCCTATAATACCTCTAAGACTGTTCGGAAAATAAAACCGAGTTGTCCTTGCTCTCTTAGTCCACAATAGCATATGCAATTGGAAAGCAATGATTGTCCCCATCAAGACCAAGTGCAGTGAGTAGAATCTCCTTATATGGGCCTTTCGGATGACAACCATCCTCCCCTATGAACTTCCTATAACTAGCAAGAAACCCCTTCTTACAAGCATCAAAGCTTATAAACATCCTATGAAAACAGGGTTGCCTCCCTCCGTCATAGGCTCACTCCATCTTACATAGCACACACTTGCTAGGGTTTGCTTCCTTAACCATTTAAGTGTATCCGACTAAGTACTCATACCCTTTCTCTTGCTTCCCTTGGATAACTTCCATTATTTTTCTCTTTGCCCTCCTTACATAAAACAAACCTTTGCATCAAAATGTTGGCCATCCCTTTGATATCAATCTCGGGATTAGCTCTAACATCTTCACATAGATTCCTTGCTATCCGAGGAGCAAATGCAACTTTATTGTTCAGGAGAAATGAACAATTATGCACACCATGTACAACCCTAATTTGGAAGGTTACACCATCATGAAGAAGGGAAGCATGCAATCTCCACTTACAGTTATCCGCACCGCAAACTGCTATGTACCTTACTCTTTCATTCTTCATAGCAGCCAAAAACCAACCTTTATATATTCGGTAGTCTCTAATAACTTCAAGAAACTTTTCTTTGTCCTCAAACATATCCCCTTCTCTTATTTCCACAGAACCATCAACTGTTGCTTCCCACCATGCCCCATTCTCATACATCCTCTCAATAGCATCACCCTCATTATCGGTGTCATTGTCAAATATTTCATCTTCTTCTACCAAAGATTCACTACTATCCCCATCCTTATCCTCACTACCCGTTCCATAATCTTCATTGCACTCACCCCATTCACTATCTTTAGAATCGGAGTCACCCCATGAACTGTCACTATCGGTCTCGGGCTCCTTGACCAACAAAGCTTTCCCTTTATCGTTAGGTTCACAAGTAACAACTCCCTTACCTTTGTCCTTAGGTTCACATATAACAATCCCCTTACCCTTGGCAGTAGGAGATGACCTCGGAACATGAGGTTTTTCAATTACAATTCCTTTGCCTTTATCAACCTTGGACTGCTTGCAGCTTTAGGACTTCTTCTTAACATCTCTTGGAACTTCGGACCCTATTTTCTCGAATTAGAACTATCCAATACCACCTCAAACAATTGGTTTTAGGTTGGATTAGAACCAAGGAATATGGAAGACACATCACAAGGGCTAACCTTAGGTGGGCTATTCATTTGTAGTAAGCACTCATCTATAGAGGCCACAATTTGATCCCATAGAGTGTCATCTACTTCCTCTGTTTTGTCATACCCAACTCCATCAATTTCAGCATTACTGCCCACCCTTACACTCTCAACTCCATCCACAACCCCATCCACACCTGTTTCAAATTGTTCAACTAATGCTTCCTCACTACTGTCCATTGCCACATGTGAAGGTTCACTCACATCAACATCTAAACCATCAAGTTCTTCCACAATCCTATTTACAATTTGATGCATTTCTCCTTTCAATACTGTGGAAGCCAATGTAACCCCTTTTACCAGCTCATATCTCACCCAATTTCTGAACATCCTTATCACATTCAATAGACAATCGTTCGGTTGCCTATTTGGGGGTTTTTAGAAATGTTGATGTACCTAGGAGCCCCTTAATGTTAGGCTTTGCAAGAAATACGCTAGCATCCCTAACCAAATCAATAATCTAATACCTATCAAAATCCCTACTCCTCATATCAGCCATCCATCGCTTGAACCAAAAATTACCCTAAATTCGGGGTCCATCGACAATTAAACCGAAAATAACAAAGTTTTCAAACAATTTTTTAAACCCTAAAAATTTAGAAACAATACTCGACATTTTAAGCGTAAATGGAACCACAAATCTAAAGTAAGAGTATGTTTAAAGAGGAGATTACCTTAGGGTTCATCACTCTCCCATACACTTCCAAATTTCAATCCTTTTCAACCAAGAATTCTTCGTTTCTTCTTCAACCGGACCTTTCTCTTTTCTTCTTTTTGTCCAATTTCATTTTTTCTTCAATCGATGACTGCCCTCAAACTTCAAAATGAAGCTGCAATTCCTTCCATTCTCCTTCTACTCTTTCTTAACTCAACTATCGAAGAAGAGAGTGAAGCTCGGACTTCCGAGAATTAGATAGTAGCGTTGGATATTGTGAAGTTTTAAATAAAGGTATTTTTGTCTTTTCAACCCCTTAACTGTCACCCTTAACCGGAAATAGTACCCTTTAATTAAATTTAGCAAAGGTCAATTAAGGTAAAATAATTATGAAAAGGTCACGGTTGAAGACTCGATACATCGCTCTATATCTTTCCGAGTCATGCAAAAGGAATCGGGTATAACGATGTCATTCATATAGAGTTTTGATTCCAAGGCATTCTCTCGTGTCTTATAAACATACTTGAATTAAATAGTATCCTTCCTATGCGATTCGGCATTCACATATCTCTTTAATCGTTTTTTAGTTAGCGACTCGTAAAAGTTGTTCTTTATTCCGAGTCCTTTCTCACTCGGAATCCGACTTGTGATTATTTACTCTATCGTTTGCATAGTCGGCATTCATAGTTCATTTCATGCTTAGTCTATATCAAGTTCTTTCTCACTTTGATATTTGCTCGTAGAACGTGTTTCTTTTCTTAAGACTAAGTCATATGGAATTCCGAGTATCATGGATATTAGACTCGTAATATTCCATTTCCTTTCGACTCGGATAATCAATTGCGTAATTTCTCAAGATTATTTTGTTATCTCGTGTCTAACCTTGGACCAAAGTATTTTATACTTTGAGAACCAAAGTTGTTTTACTTTTGTAGGTTATTCAATCGAGGATATCTTTTCAAAACTACAAAAGTAGCCGACTTCGTAACGTCAAATCACCAGCAGATATGGCTTTTCACCTTCCTCGCTTTAGTCTCGGAAGATTGTGTCGAAGCCGTCCGCTTCAATATCCGGAAAACTGGAACGCCAAGCCTAACAAAGTGGTTTTCACCTCGGTTTTCAAGACACAACCGATGGTTTTGGGACTTCCAAGAGAGTTAAACCGTTGTCCAACGTTTATATTTCAATGGATACTTTCGAGTGACTCGTAAAGCCTTTCTCAACGGTCACGAGAGGACTCTCGGTCAGCGAGATGGAAATAACGGCTACCCCGCCTGGTCTTATCTATAAGAAGAAGCCACTTCACAAGACTTGAAGGTTGTAGAACATATTGTCTATACACTTACTTGTTCAAAGTTATTCTACTCTCAATCTTCAACTTACAACTCCCACTCGTAATTCATTACTTTCCGAGTTGTAAGGTCTTGTACTTCGTTACAAACACTTCTTACATTCTTTGTAAGGTCCCTTGACTAAGCCGTAAAGGTTAACTCAGCTTAGTTGTCCCTAGCTGTAAGGGTTATCTCAGCTAGGAAGTACTAGATCGGATAAGGTAACTTCGAGTCTAGGAAAATCCGTATAGAGTTGTCTAAGGGAGCAACTCGGGTTCTCGTCAAGTTCACGGTATTTTGTGGACTCAAAATAGTGGATTTGACTTCGTGTCCGGATTGACACGGGCCGTGATTTTCTGCCCTGGGAGGGTTTCCACGTAAATATTTCGTGTTCTCTTTCGAGTTCATTCTAGACTCGGACGAGCATTAGTGCTCCCGCTTCTTCGATTCATTGCTTTCGAGTCCAATCTTTTCGACCTCGTGTTTAGACTCGGATTCTGTCTTGGTCACTTTTCCGCACAAAAGTGTGTGTTTTCGCAAAGATTTTTCCATCACCCTATTCACCCCCTCTAGGGTGACTCGGACTCTCCCCGAGCAAACCTTCAACGGTCAATAAAATCATTTTAAAATAGCTCAAGGAAGGTATATGTCAATAATTCAATGATAAATTATAAAACATAAGACTCGATTAAATGAATTTCTTTTAGGATGCTTCTTGTTTTATCCTAAATTTAGATGAATGCATAAAATCAAAATACATTCAAGAAGTCAATCTGTCATACTTGAGTCTTCACTGAAAATGACTTATAAAATAAAATAATTAATAAAACCGCCATTCAAATCTTATTTAATTCATTTCAACTCAATTTAATGAAATTCGAAAGTCTAAATAAAAGATCAATCCTCACATTCAAAATTATTCTCCAACTATCTCCCTTCTAATAAACCTCATTTTCAAAAACTCTTATGCCAAAAGGTCCGTGGGGAAGCATGACCCTGGTGTGCCGAGGCCCATGGTTCCTACAACTACTAAAAGGAAAAAAAGAGCATAATACTCTTACCCCTTTCCAGTTCCTAGGGAATGGATGCCCGAACACATGCCAACTTGAGGAGTTCGAAATTCTAACAATGCATGGGGGCACTCGAGACCGAGTCACGTTGAAGACTCGGACACTCGCTCCGCACTTTTCCGAGTTCTAACAAAGGAATCGGGTATAAGAATTTCTCACTTATAGAGTTTTGATTCCAAGGCATTCTCTGTACCTTAGAAACTTTTCCGAGTGATATACTATTTTTCTCTAAGTGATATGACATTGACTTCATGTATTTCTTGCTTGTCTCTAAGTGACTCATAAAACAGATATGCACTCACGCTGTCTCACTTAGTCTCGAGTCCTTCATCACTTAGATTTATCGCATGTTGAATTGACTAGTATTTCGCTTAACCGCACTCGAGTCCGACTTCATATTACAAGTCTTCTTTTGTTATAGTCGGCGCTTCTAGTCCGAACCATGCTTAGTCTAGATCAAGTTTGTTTCACTCGATATTTGTTGTATAACTTGATTTTCGCTTAGACTAACTCAGATTGAATTTTGAGTTTCATGGATATTAGACTCGTAAAATTTCATTCCTTTTTCGACTCGGATAATTAGTCGACCAATTATATTAATTATATTATTATCTCGTGTCTAATCTTGGACCAAAGTATTTTATACTTTGAGAACCAATTTGATTTACTTTTGTAGGTTATTCAAACGAGGATACACTTTTTGAATTACAAAAGTAACCGGCTTCAAAACGTCAAATCACCAGCAGACATGGCTTTTCCTCTTCTCTCGACCTAGCCCCGTAAGATTGTGTCGGGGCTATCTCGTTTCCAAATTTGGAAAACCGAAACGCTAAGCTTAACGGTGGTTTCCACCTTATCTTTTAAGACACCGCCAGTGGTTTTGGGGCTTCCAAAGAAGTTAAGAACCGTTGTCCAACGTTCATATTTCAACAAGTGACTCGGAAAGTCGTTAACAACGGTCACAAAGGACTTCTAGTCGGAAGATGGAGATAACGGCTACTTTGCCCGGTCATCTATAAAAGGAAGCCAACTCACAAGACTTGACGATTGCCGAACATATTGTTAATACATATACTTGAGCAAAGTCATTGTATTCATTCTCAATCTTCTACTTATAACTCCCACTCGTAATTCATTATATTCCGAGTTGTAAGGTCTTGTACTTAGTTACAAACACTTTCTTCTTACTTTCTAAGTAAGGTCCCTTGACTGAGCTGTAAAGGTTAACTCAGCTTAGTTGTCCCTAGCTGTAAGGGTGATCTCGACTAGGAAGTACTAGATTAGATAAGGGAACTTCGAGTCTAGGAAAAACTTGTAAAGAGTTGTCTAAGGGAGCAACTCGAGTTCGATCGATCTACGGTATTTTGTGGACTCAAAATAGTGGATTTGACTTTGTGCTTGGATTAGCACGGTCCGTGGTTTTCTGCCCCACGAGGGTTTCCACATAATATCTCGTGTCTTTACTTTTTGAGTTCATTCTAGACTCGGACGGACTTAAAGCTTCAGCTTAATCCGCTTCCTTACTCTATATTGTAATTTTGAGTTCATACTTTTCTCGACCCCGCTTTTGACTCGGAATCTGTTTCTGTCTCTACTTTGCTTCAAAGAGTTTGATCTTCACGAAAATCCTCCATCACCCTATTCCACCCCCTCTAGTGTGACTCGGACTCTCCCCGAGCAAACCTTCACACGTCAACCTCAAGACTTGGAATATGGATATCACTCGGGACAATATGTATCAACATGAGGTTAATTTCCATACTAGAAATGTAGTCAAGCAAACGAGCAAGTCAAAGCTTACCATTCGGGTCATAATCCGTCCCAAGTATTGAGTATGGGATGAACTCGTATCCAAGAAATGTGAGTAAGGGTACCCGGTGGTCATTTCTTCTTGCTCTTCCGAAGTGATTGAGCAAAAGTAAAACATATTTTGTAGCGAGTCTTACGAGGCAAAAGGCATCCATGTATTGTAACGAATTTGAGGAGTAACCCGCTTACCAAGACACCAATATAAGTCGAACGGACATTCAAATAAAACTTGTGTTTCACTAAACTCCCTCACGACCCGAAACCTTGAAGGAAGCCGACTATGGGACCAAGGATGGAAGTTGGCCTCTGCTTATACACATGGCCCATGAAACAACAAAGTGATACGAGCCAAGTACCCATGGTAAAGCATGGCTCATACCCGACGTCGGCTTCACCATGGCCCAAGCCATGGTCCACACCTGCATCGTGGGCTGGGCAAGAATGTAACATTGAAGGGCACTCGAAAAATGTCGGACCATTTTTGCTTGAAATTTGGGTTGTAAAATGACATGTCATGGCCACATTATTGAGGGCAGGTCGTAGAAATACAATTTTAAGCACTTTCCATCGCATAAGATGAACCTTTGATGCCACCGTAGCCGAGATGGATGGATGATTCCTTGAACAGGGTGAAAATTGGGGAAAATACTCATATAACCACGACTATAAATTTACCATACAAGTAAATTTCTTATCCATTCAAGATAAATATTCAAAGGCTAAGAGGAATGAGCATCCCTCGATGACCTTCCATAGACCACATAAGGTCATGTAGTTGTCCAAATCCTCCTCGGAAGTAGTACGATTAGCTCCGGCACGTAAGCCCCTTATCAATCAAGTGTATTTGGGCACCTCCCGGTTAAGCCTTGATTCTATGTAAGTCCACTAAATTAACTTGAAGACTCAGGTATAAATCTCTATCTCTCTTAGGTTTTGATTCTAAGTCATTCCGTATCCTATAGAAACTCCTATATAAGTTTTCATTATGTTCGACCGACTCGTAAAGTGCCTTACTACATATCTTCGTCACTGGTGTTTCGACACACTTAGACATCACTCGTAACCATCGCATGATCAAATAATTTCTCTAACACACTTTCTCTAAGCACCGACTTTGTTTTTCAACGTAAAAAGAATTACGGAATTAATTCTTTATTCTAAGTAAGTTTATTTCCTTGAGAATTATTTGACCGGATCAAGTTATTCTACTCGATATTTTACTCTCTCTCTAACTTGATTAGCATAAGATTGATTCAACATGGAATTTGAGTATATTAAATATTAGACTCGAAAATTATGTTCTTTTAGGCCAAAAATAATTAAGCATTGAATTATTTGGATTTAATTATTATATGTGCCTAATCTTGGACCAAAGTATTGTTATACTTGGAGAAACCTATGTGGTTTGCTTTTGTAGGTTATTCAAATGAGGCTAATCTATTTTTTGAATTACAAAAGCAACTAGCTTCTAGCCATTAACCACCAGCAGAAAAGTTTTAGCTACTTCTAGACATGGCTCGTACACTCGTGTCAAGGTTGTTTGTTTCCAAAACTGGAAAATTCCAACTCTAGGCCTAACAGTTGTTTCCACCACAGTTTTCAATCACTACCAACCGATAGGACCATATTTTGGAACCAAGAGCCATTGCATAACGTTCACATTCCAACAGCATCTTTTCGAGTAACTTAGACTAGCGTTATAACGGCTAGCGAAGACTTCGATCCGTAAACAAGCCTCAACGATTACTCGCTTGGGTGTTAATAAATAGAAGCCACTTTGTAAGACTTGAAGGTTGCCGGAATTGCTCGTTGAACCTATTATTGGATTCGTTCTTACTCAATCTTCTACTCACAACTCCAATTCCGTATGTAATATTCTCTCGAGTTGTAAAGAAAATCTTGTAATCAATTATATACTTCTCTTACTTTCTTAGTAAGTCCCTTGACCGAGCTGTAAGGGTTAACTCAGCTTCGTTGTCCCTTATTGTAAAGGTTACCTCAGTCGAGAAGTACTAGATCGGATAAGGGAACTTCGAGTTTAGGAAAATATTGTAAGGAATTGTTTAAGAGAGCAATTCTGGTTGAGTCGATCCTTTGTATTTTATGGATTCAAAATAGTGGATTTGACTTAGTGCTTAGATTAGCACTGTCCGTGGTTTTCTGCCCCCAAGAGGGTTTCCACGTATATCCGTGTTATTGCCTTTTTGAGTCTATTCTAGACTTAGAATCTGCTTTTAGTTTGTATTGGTGCAAAAATTGTTTAATTTTCTTCATCACCCTATTCACCCCTATCCCCTCTAGGGTGACTTAGACTCTCCAAGAGCCAACCTTCAATTGGTATCGAGTCTAGTCTTTCCAAAGGATTTAACCATTCAAAGGTGTAAAAATTAGATGGCTCATAACAATGGAGAGTTCGATGAAGGAAGATCACCGACCGGACCACCAAAGTTCAAAGGGTCAAACTTTGCACATTAGAAGAAGATGATGGAGTGTTTCCCGATGGACAAAATTAAAGATGTTTGGAACATCATCCAAGTAGGAAACTACATTCCAATGAAGGCGGAGAATGGAACCACTGTTCCTAAAGTCAAATCCGAGTTCACCATCGAAGAGACCGATAAGTTCGTAAAGAACTTCAAATCTATCAACATACTCGATGTGTGCCATTAGCACGTAAGACTACAACAGAGTCTCAGCCAATGAGATAGCCAAAGAGGTGCGGGACACTCTTGTCAACACCTATAAAGGAACAAGCCAAGTGAAGCAAGCGAAGATAAGTCAATATCTTCATAAATGTGAGATGTTCAAGATGGAGCCAAAAGAAAACATCACTCATATGTATGTTCGGTTCACAAAGATTACTAATAACCTCAAGTCTCTCGGGTAGAAAGATCTCTCACAAGGAAATGTCCGGAAAGATTCTAAGAAGTCTGCCGAAGAAGAGATAGGGTCCAAAGGTGACAGCCATTGAAGAAGCTCAGCACCTCTCTCAACTCGGACCGGATGAGCTCATTGGGAAGTTACTTACCCACGAGATTCATTTGGAAGAAGAAGATGTCGAGGTTAGCACCAAAAGGAATATTGCGCTGAAGGCATCGAAGCGGATGTAAAAGTCTCGAGCTCCTCATAATCGGAAGAGGATCCTATGGCACTCACATCCCGCAGCCTTCAAGAGAATGATGAAATACAAGAAGTGGGAAAAGATGCCAAAGGATGAGTTTTATAAAAAAGATAAGAAGGACAGAGAAGGTAAACATTCATTCCCTTCAAAGTTATCTTTATCTAAGAACTCCGGTTGCTTTGAATGTGGCAACGAGGAGCACATAGTCAAAGATTGTCCTAAAAGAAAGAAGGACAGAAAGAAGAAGGCTATGATGGCTACATAGAGTGATGACGACTCATCTAAAGTGTCTTACAGCACTTAAAGACTCGAAGCTGAATCCGAGTCAGACAATGAGAGCTTAGATACCGAGGAGGTAATTGAATATTTTCTTAAATTCTCTAAACTTGAGATATATTTATACTTTGGAAGAAAAGTCCAATTCGACTCTTCACTGTTCAAAGAAAAGCTAGAGTCTCTTACTACTGAGAGCAATGTTTTGAAAAATGAGTTAGAAAACCTAAGATAAAATCTGAAAGTACTTAAGACCAGTGCTCAAGAAAATGTGACTGAGTCTAAGTCACTCAGGACAGAGAATGAGCAATTGAAAAGGAAGCTCAATGAGTCTCAAGAGCTTGTTTTAAAACTCACTCAAGGTCGAAAAACCTTGATCTTTTACTTATCTCTCAGTGTGTCTCATTCAGGAAAGAACAAACTTGGCTATAATGAAGAAGAGGAATCCAATTCCTATTCAAATCTTTTCAAAACCGATTCCGTAACCGTAAAGTTCAGGAAGGCCGAGCATGGTCCCATTCATAAGAATGAAAAAGGATTGAGTCCAAACCAGTTTATAGGAAAAAGCCTTCTCCACATGTTTACAAAAGAAAAGATTTTCAAAAAATGAGACACAAACTCGGCTTTCTAGAAGGAAGACTCGAGATCAAACCGGACCCAAAATTATTCAAATTTGGGTTCCCAAGAGTGCACTTCCTCGAAAAGGACCACAAGAAAGGAAGTTATTGGGTTCATAAGAGGAAGTGAGAAGGGTTAGTTTGTTTCTAACTTGTAGGTAACTCAAAAGAAGAAAAAAGGCCATTGGTACTTAGACAGTGGTTGCTTACGCCATATGTTAGGAGATTCAAGACTTTTCTCCGAGTTGGAAGATCTAAAAGGAGGAAATGTCGGATTTGGAGATAACAACGAAAGGGAAGATAGTAGGGATTGGCAAAATTGGTGAAGGAAACAACACAGTCAGCCCAATCTACCTTGTCAAAGGACTCAAGTACAATCTCCTTAGCATTTCTCACTGTGTGACAAAGGTCAAGAGGTAATGTTCACCCGCACCAACTACTACATTTCGATGCAGTCTCCAAAGAGAATAAGCTCTCGTGTCCGAGGTCGAGTAACACCTACACTATTCCTCTCTCGATTCAAGCCGAATTTATCTTGTTTGAAAGCATCCGTGAATGATGATTCATGGACTTGGCATCGTAGCCTAGGTCATATTAGTATGCATACTATCAAGAAACTTGGATCTCATGGATTGGTTAGAGGTCTACCCAACTCGTGCATTTAAGAAAGATAAAATCTATGAAGCATGCACAAAAGGCAAGCAAGTCGGTCTTCTTTCAAACCACTCAAAACTGTATCTACATTCAAAGTGCTTGAATTGGTTCATATGGATTTGTGTGGTGAAATTTCCCCAAATAGGAGGGGGATCAATTCTCTATCACTCATGGATGAATTTATGATTATTAAAAAAATTAGCCTAATATGAAAAATTATTATTATTATTATTATTATTATTATTATTATTATTATTATTATTATTATTATTATTATTTTATTTAGTTATTTATTAATTTTTAATATATAATTTTTTTGTCATATTATTTGATAGAATATTATACTTTAAAAATAGTTAATTAAAAAATTAAATAAATATAATACTCAATTATCAAGCAAATATGATAATGAGTTTCAGCTTTTATTGAATTAAATAATAATAATAATAATAATAATAATAATAATAATAATAATAATATAACACCCCAAAACACCCCCTAGGAGTATTACATCGACGGAGTTCCTTACAGGAACTCCCAAGGTTCTATCAGGTGTCAGTTTAGCTTTCTAATTTTAACTTAGAGATAATAAAGGTAGTTTTCCAAAAGAATTTGAAGTTTCCTAAAAATTTCGGCACAATTCTGTTTGTAATATGGACTACCCCATAGGTTTAAAGCCTTAAAATCCTGCATAAAACCACAATATGATTCGACGCGCCACACGCTCGTAGTATACAACTCAACGGCCACACGCGGGAGTTCGACCAATCATACGATAAAGCTTAAAACAATCTACATGGTTTATGGTACATCTGGTATGACTATATGAACTAAGTTACAAGTACAATGTTTACAAACATAAGAATGCACGACAACCACTTGAGTTACTTCAATAATCAACAATCGGCAGTCAGCAAGAGTTCGGATTATGCTAAGTGTAGATCATACCTTCCAAAAGGGTACCGCAACACTCGGGGAGGGAAAAGGGGAAATTTGTGGGGGTGAGCAATAAATCATGAGCTCACCGGAAGTCTCACACTCTTAAAATGGAAATTCTTTACATATATTACTCATAATAATGAAATCGGCGAAAGCATAGCAACATAATACAAATCTATACACTTTTCAATGAAATCCTTTGAAATCAATTGTCACATATGAATCACAACACTTTAATCATTTGAAATGCGGTTTCACACTCATCATAATTCTTTTTCAATCCGAATCAACTTTCTAGGCCTTCGGGGATTTGAACTAGCACTTCTTTAATTTTTGAAGGTTTGCTCGGGGAGAGTCCGAGTCACCCTAGAGGGGGTGAATAGGGTGATAGAAAATTCTTTTAGAAAATTCGCACTTTTGTGCAGAAATTTTGCAAAGACAGATTCCGAGTCTAAAGACGAGTCGAAAAGATTGGACTCGAAGTCGATGAATCGGAAGAAGCAAGAGCACTAAGGCCGTCCGAGCCTAGAATGAACTCGAAAGTGAACACAGAGATTTTATGTGGAAACCCTCCCGGGGCAGAAAACCACGGCCCGTGTCAATCCAGACACGAAGTCAAATCCACTATTTTGAGTCCACAAAATACCGTGAACTTGATCGAACCCGAGTTGCTCCTCGGACAACTCTATACAAGTTTTCCTAGACTCGAAATTCCCTTATCTCGATCTAGTACTTCCTAGCTGAGATAACCCTTACAGCTAGGGACAACTAAGCTGAGTTAGCCCTTACAGCTTAGTCAAGGGACCTTACAAAGAATGTAAGAAGTGTTTGTAACGAGGTACAAGACCTTACAACTCGAAAGTAATGAATTACAGAGTGGGAGTTGTAAGTTGAAGATTGAGAGTAAATACAATGACTTCTATCAAGTAAGTGTATAGACAATATGTTCGGCAAACTTCAAGTCTTGTGAAGTGGCTTCCATTTATAGATGACCAGGCAGAGTAGCCGTTATCTTCATCTCGCTGACCGAGAGTCCTCTCGTGACCGTTGTGAAAGGCTTTTGAGTCACTCGGAAAGTATCCGTTGAAATATGGACGTTGGACAACGGTTTAACTCTCTTGGAAGTCCCAAAACCATTGGTTGTGTCTTGAAAAGTGTGGTGAAAACCACCGTTAAGCTTGACGTTCCAGTTTTCCGGATATGGAAGCGCAGCAGCTTCGACACAATCTTCGGGACTAAAGCGAGGAAGGTGAAAAGCCATATCTCGCTGGTGATTTGACGTTCGAAGCCGGCTACTTTTGCAATTTGAAAAGATATCCTCGATTGAATAACCTACAAAAGTAAAACACCTTCGGTTCTCAAAGTATAGAGTACTTTGGTCCAAGGTTAGACACGAGATAATAAAATAATCATGATAATTAACCAACAGATTATCCGAGTCGGAGAAGAAATGGAATTTTCGAGTCTAATATCCATGATACTCGGAATTCCATAATACTTAGTCTTAAGCAAGGAATCAAGTTCTAATCAAATAGTAGAGATAGAAAAACTTGATATAGACTAAGCATGAAATGAACTACGAATGCCGATTCCGCAAACAATAGAGTAAATAGCCACAAGTTAAACTCGAGTGAGAGTGGACTCGGAATAAAGAACAAGTTTTCCGAGTTGCTAACCGAAAAGCGATTAAAGAGATATGTGAAGGCCGAATCGCATAGAAAAGATACTTTTAACTCAAGTAAGTTTCTAAGACACAGAGAATGCCTTGGAATCAAAACTCTATATAAATGACATCGTTATACTCGATTCCTTTTGCATGACTCGTAAATATATAGAGCAGTGTCTCGAGTCTTCAATTTTAAGGCACGATCCTGAACAAAAGGCTCCCGGGACCTATCTTCTAGGAAGTCTCGGATCGGGCATCCTGCCACCGCAGACCCTCGTTAGAACCCTTCCCTCGAAGTTTCTAGCTGGGCGTCCCCGGTTCGAACCCTTCGGTATGTTAAACGATCCATAGCCAATCAATTCAAAATAATTTGCACATAATCATTCATCACATCTGTTTCAAATAACTTTCTTAAGTTGTACTAAGGAAGGCATGACACCATGTGTCACCCTTATAAATTCACCTTCTCAAATAAGTCCTTCTCAACTCCATTCTAACTATGCCCTTCTCAATTCACTAATTTAGAAGGCTTAATTCCTTTTCGAGCCACAATAACCATAAGTAGATACCACCTAATTCAATGTTTCAACTTTTCATAATTCATTATCTTTACCTCAATTCCTCATTTTATGTCTCTGTTTTATAAATCAACCTCTTTTGCCCACATTTAACCATATAACTCTTAAACTTACTTTACCGCGTTTCCTTTAGCTCCATTTACCTTTTAGTTTAGTTCATTCTCAAGGATCTTAGATATGCCTTCAGCTTAGTTTAACCTCACCATCCCTAGCTTGCCATTTCACTACCTCAAATTCCCATTTAACATCTCTACCTCATTGATCAACTCATGTTCGCCCATCCGCAGTTATATAGGTCTTAATCACTTTTCATCACTTAATTTCTGCTAGCTTCGCTTACCTTCATGTTTAGTTCAACCTCGAGGATTTAAACGCATTTTGAACTCAATTAACCTCGGCAATCACCCATTTCTCACTCCCATGTTTCAATTGTGCATCCATCAATATGAATTCACACTCCTCTTTATACTTCACTCATTAGTTCTCGATATTAGCAATTATTTCTTAATGCCATAAATTCAATAAATCCCTAAGACTCAATCTGGAATATTAATTTCATAATTTATGTCCAAACCATAACGTGTTCATCCCCAACCGACTGAATCCTCGATACTACTCACTATACCCAAGAAATCTAACTCCGTCTCGAATTCCCTGTTTCCAATTCAGGCCTAAACATCTACCAAATCCCTTCAAGACTCCTAGTTTAACTTTTAGCAACTACTAAACTGGTTTAATTGCACACATATTCAATATTCACAACAAAACTCAATAATCACAATAAATCCATTTGGGTTTCGAAATTACTAATAGTTTAGAGTATGAGACCACCCACCTCGATTTTAGGGATTGAGTGTTTGATTCCGAGTCCTATGCCTCCCGTTTCGTCTCGTTTTATCCCAGTCTCTTTCTGTCTCGATCTAGTTTTCGCTCCTTTAGTCACCCTCGCTCGCCGGTCACCAGCCGCGGTTTCGTGCCCGCCTGTTGTCGTTCCCCTTCCTCTTCGTGGTCTCTGTCTCTCGGTCTATCTCAGCCCCTCGTTCCCCTTCTTTATGCTTGTTGGCCACGGCGTTCTCGCCGTTCAAGCGGCCACCGGCCTCGGGGCTCTCGCGCTCTCTCTCTTCCCTCTTCTATCGTGTGCTCGAGCCTCTCCCTCTCTCGCCTTCTCGCTGCGGTGGCCTTCTCCTTCTCTGCTCCTCCGTTTCCCCTGCATGCACCGATCGCCTTTCCTCCGTTCGCTATTCGCACGCCTCCCTCTAGCCGCTTCTTCGGCTCCCTCGCTCGCGCGCTCTCGCTCTGTCTCCATCTCTGCCTCCCTCTCTCTCTCTCTATACGTCCTCCCTCCCGCGTTTCCCTTTCTTTTCCTCTACTCGGGCCTTTCTTCTCTCTTGCTCTCTATCTCCACCGACTAATTGTCGGTCTTCTAATCCCTATTGGACCCCCAACTCCTCTTAATCCTTCCCCTTTTATTCTTCTCTCTTTTCTCTTCTTTTTTGTTTTTTTTTTTTTTGTTAAGCATTATCTAAATTAAACACAACTAAGTGACATAAGTGGTCTCGGGTCTTTATTTAGCTAGTCCGAGCGGAAAAATTCGAGGGAAGGAATTTACTAATAATAGTTACGCGAACTAATAATAATTCGCTCGGATAAATTCATGAATATATAACCACGTATATACCTTGTTCATTCGACCTACTCTATTTAATTAAGGCTAAATAATTAATTTAACTTATATAACTACCTAACCCAAAATCATGGGTCTTACAAATAATAATAATAATAATAATAATAATAATAATAATAATAATAATAATAATAATAATAATAACAACAACAACAACAACTCGGAAAAGTGAGAGCGGGACCTTGAATTGTTTGAAAATAAAGGTGAGGAGAGCTCCGAAAGGGAGAGGAGTTGATTTCTTAGTCCGAGCAGGCATAAAGGCCATCCGCTCGATGATTCGTTGGGAAGAGGTCTATGAAGGTTTGCTCTTGGAGAGACTAAGTCACCCTAGAGGGGGTAAATAGGGTGATGAGGAAATTTGATCAAAGACTGGAAGATTAGCTTCTAAAACCGACTTTAAAACAATCCGAGTCCAAATTGGACTCGGAAAAGTGATAACTTAGAAATTACGTGGAAACCCTCCCGAGGCGGAAAACCACGGTCGGTGCTAATTCAAGCACCAAGTCAAATCCACTATTTTGAATCCACAAAATACGGTAGAAAGGCTCAACCAGAATTGCTCCCTTAGACAATTCCTTACAAGATTTTCCTAGACTTAGAAGTTCCCTTATCCGATCTAATACTTCCTAATTGAGGTAACCTTTACGAGTTAGGGACAAGCTGAGCTAAGTTAACCCTTATAGCTCAATCAAGGGACCTTACTCAAAAAGTAAGAATAAGTGTTTGTGACTTATTACAAGACCTTACAACTCGAAAGATGTTAAGTACGAGTTGGAGTTGTAAGTAGAAGATTGAATGAGAATTATACAGAGAGAGATAATTTCAGCAATAGATTCAGCAATCTTCTCGTCTTGTGAAGTGGCTTCTATTTATAGATGACCAGGCAGATTAGCCGTTGTGACTGTCTTCCGATTAGACGTCCTTTGTGACCGTTGCCATGGTTTTTCGAGTGACTCGGAAAATATCCGTTGAGGTTTGAACGTTGGGCAACGGCTCTTAACTCCTCAGGATGTCTCAATCCACTGGTGGTATCTAAAAAGTAGGGTGGAAACCACCGTTGAGCTTGGTGTTGCAGATTTTCGGTTTTGAAAACGGACAACCCGGACACGATGTCCGGGCCTTTGTCGAAGTAGAAAAGCCTTGTCTGCTGGTGATTGACAGCTTGAAGCGAGTTACTTTTGTATTTCAAAAATGGGATAACCTCGTTTAGATAACCAACAAAAATAAATCAATTTGGTTCTCAAAATATAAAATACTTTGGTCCAAGATTAGACACGAGATAATAAATTAATTAAGATAATTAAGTACCTAATTATCGGAGTCCCGAAAGAGTGGAATTTTCTAAGTCTAATATCCATTATACTCAAATTCCATCCGAGTCGGTCTAGAAGTAAAACAAGTCCGATAAAGAATATCGAGTAATGAAACTTGATCTAGACAAGCACAGTTCAAACGAAACATGCTGACTTAAAAGGATGAATTAACACCGTAATTCAATCAAGCTTAGAATACAAAGTCGACTCGAGTTTATGCACGTTAGAGCAAATATTTGAACATGCGATAAGTTCGAGTGTTGTCCGAATGACTCGGAACTATGTGTGAAAAGATAAGCAAGAGTATACTTTTTGAGTCCGTCGGAATCAAGTGAAAACATATGCAATAGTTTACGTAACACTCGTAAAAGATTCTATATCACTCGGAAAAGTTTCTAAAGCACTTAGAATGACTTGTAATCAAAACTTATAAGAGATGAAGTCTATACCTGATTCCTTGATGGTACTCGAGAATGATATATCTGCAAAGTCCGAGTCTTTAGTCTACATCGTAGCCCTCGAGTATGTCAAAATAAAGCCTTAAGAATCTTTGAGTTTGGATTCTCTTTCTTTGGAATGCTTGAGAGAAAAAGGCTCTCATCAGCAGGAAATAAAGAAGATGAACCTCGATCTTCATCTCGTCACGAAAAGTTTTTACATGACTCGGGGACCTCTTTAGCATACTTTCCAAAGAATTCATCAGCAACCTCGTTAAATGGGATAGGGTTGCTTGTTGAGGAAGAGGGATGAAACTTTGAATAAGCGGTGGAGGGAGAGACGTTAATACGTACAACTTTGTCACAAACTCCGGAGGTGAGAATTCCCTCGAGCTAGAAAGGTTGGAGTAGAACTCATCGACGAGTTCTAGGTAGATGAATTCGCTAAAATAGAGGAAATTGTATACCCTCGTAGTTTTGATATGGTTCAACCACGAGAATTTTGTGGTTGGGAAGAATTTGTCGTCCAACGTCGGGTGTTGGGTGACAAGGATTTTAGAGGGGTTAGAAAGACCCTCTTGACTTTTGGTTTGAGGTTTCTTGGTTGTAGAACCAAGAAAATCTGGAGCGGAACCTCTTTTCGGCATGGTTAGGGAATTTTTAAGAAGAAAAAGAGTGAACTTTGAGAGGACGAAGAGTTAGCTCAAAGAAGAGAGAGAGAGAGAGAGAGAGAGAGTACGAGAGCTTAAGAGTGCTTGAGTGTACTGAGTTTACTTGAGAGCAAGAATGCAAGAGTGTATGTGAGCAGAGAGTAAAGTAGCAAAATGAAGGAAAATAGATGCTATTTATAGAGAAAGAAATGTCCTTCGATATTCGTTCGACCCAATCGATGTGTCTGCATTCCGCTCTCCAACGGTTAGAATTCCGAGTGCTCTGTCTCCCAACGGTTAGTTCTCCGATCAATACGCGAGAGAGAGAGAGAGAGAGAAAAAAAGAGAGATTTTTAAAGAAATTTCTGAAATTCTCCACTAATCTAGAGATGATTTCGAAGTTTGATGTCCATTTTTCTCAAAACCGAGTCCGACTCGAGTAAAGTTTCGAGTGACTAAGAAACCATAAACAGATAATAACTTCTAGCTCGGTATCATTGGGTCAACTCAACTAATTGTTATTAAGACACAGCAAGAAAACATATAACACATAATTATGCAAGATATAAAAAATAATCATGCGTTTATTATGCCAAGTTCATTCCTAATAAAGCAAAACTGATCCTCATTAAGTGGCTTGGTAAAGATATCAGCTAGTTGAAGTTTTGTAGGAATGAATTCAAGTTCAATATCACCTTTCTCGGAATGGTCTCTCGAAAATGATACCGGCCTCAATATGCTTTGTTTTTTAGTGTTGAACTGGATTCTTAGTGATGCTGATTGCACTCTAATTGTCACACTTGATTGGAATTGATTTCAATGAAATTCCAAGATCTCTCAAGTGTTACTTCATCCATAGAATTTGAGCACGAGCATGCTCCAACTACAATGTACTCGGCTTCGGCAGTTTATAGAGCTACCGAGTTCCGCTTCTTTGAGTGCCAAGAAATGAGGGATTGACCCGAAACTACCGGGCTCCTGAGGTGCTCTTTCTATCAACCTTGTATCCAACATAGTTAGCATCCGAGTATCCAGTGAGGGTCGGTTCCGAGTCTCTTGAAAACCATAGACACAGATTCCGAGTTCCTGTAAGATATCTAAAGATTCTCTTCACCGCAGTGAGATGTGATTCTTTTGGATTAGCTTGAAATCTTGCACACGGACATACACTAAACATTATGTCCGGCCTACTGGATGTAAGATATAGCGAGAGATCCAATCATACCTCGATAGAGTTTTTGATCTCCTACTTTACCTTTTTCGTCCGAGTCCAGTTTTATGCTCGCTACTCATTGGTGTTGCTGCATGTTTTGCATCTTAAAGCTTGTACTTCTTCAGCAACTCCTTGGTATACTTTGATTGATGGACAAAGATGCCATCTTTGTCGTGCTTGATTTGTAGACCAAGGAAGAAATTGAGTTCTCCCATCATGCACATTTGGAATTCCTGTCTCATTAACTCGGAAAAATCTCGACAAAGATTTTCATTAGTAGCTCCAAAAATTATATCATCAACATAGATCCGAGCAATAAGAAAGTCTTTCCCCTTGGTTTTTATGAAAAGAGTTTTGTCAATCTAACCTCTTTTAAAATCATTTTCAACCAAGAAGCTACTCAGTCTTTCATACCAAGCTCTAGGAGCTTGTTTAAGACCATAGATAGCCTTTTGCAACTTGAAAACATGATTTGGAAATTTTGAGTTTTCAAATCCAGGGGTTGCTCAACATAGACTACCTTTTGAATGAAACCATTCAGAAAAGCACATTTGACATCCATTTGATATAGTTTAATGTCCATGCTTGATGCAAATGCCAATAGGATTCTAATTACTTCAATCCTAGCCACTCGGTGCAAAGGTTTTCCCACAATCAATCCCTTCTTCTTGATTGTAACCTTGAGCCACAAGTCTAGCCTTATTTTTTACTACCAACCCTTCCTCATCCAGTTTGTTCTTGAAAACCCATTTGGTTCCTATGACTAGGTGGTCGGAAGGTCGTTTGGTCATAGTCCGGACTTGGTTTCTTTCAAATTGATTGAGTTCCTCTTGTATGGCCTCTACCCATTCAGGTTCATTTAGGGCCTCTAGTGCATTTTTGGGTTCGAGTTAATTATATGAATGTAGTGAATGCACATAGATTTTGCAAAGAAGAACGAGTTCGTACCCCACTGTTGATGTCGGACAAGATGCTTTCAAGTAGGTGACTCGAAGCATATTTAAATGCTCGACCTGTTCTTTGGTTCACCAGATTTGTTGGTTGAATTGGTTGATCTTCGGTGGTCCGATCCGATTGAGCTTGCTCATCCGATTGACTTTCGAGCATTCTAAGCTGGCTCTTGAGCTAGTTTAGTCTCGAGTCATGGTATTCCGAGCTATCTCATTCCGAGTTGCTTTTCCATGACTCTGTCTAAGCTCATCTTCAGCAAAATCATCATTTTGGCTGAGTTTCAGATCTGAGAATGTTGACTCACTTGGTTTTCCCGAGTCAATCTCATCAAAAACGACGTGGATGCTTTCTTCCACTTTGTTAGTTCTTTTATTGAAAATACGATATGCCTTACTATGAGATGAATAACCAAGAAAAATACATTCATCTGACCAAGCATCAAACTTGGTCAGGTGATCCTTATCATTATTGTGAACATAACACTTACATCCAAAGGGTTTGAAGTATGAAATGTTGGGTTTCTTCCCTTTCTAGAGCTCATATGGAGTTTTCTTCAGGATGGGTCTAATGAGGCATCTGTTCGGTGTGTAGTTTGCTTGTGTTGACTTCCTCAGCCCATAAATAGTAGGGTAGATCATGTTCAATCATCATTGTCCTTCCTATTTCTTCAAGAGTTCTATTCTTTCTCTCCACTACTCCATTTTGTTGAGTAGTTCTTGGTGCTTGAGAAGTTGTGAGAGATACCATTCTTATCACGGAACTCTGTAAATTCCGAGTAATCAAACTCCCTTCTATGGTCGGTTCGAATTCTTCCGATTTGAGCTCGAGACTCAACTTGAATTTTCCTGCAAAGCTTGCTTGAACTCTTTGAAAGCTTCATTTTTGTGCTTAAGAAAACACACCCAGGTAAATCGTGAGTAATTATCAACAATTACAAGTACATATGATTTACCTCCGAGACTCTTTACGAGGATATCACCACATAAGTCCATATGTAACAATTCAAGCAATTTGGATGTGGAAACGAGTTTTGAGAGTTTTGAAAGATGATCGACTGTTTCCCTTTTGTGCATGCTTCACAAATTTTATCTTTCTTGAATGCACGGTTAGGCAAGCCTCCGACTGAACCATGAAATGCAAGCTTTCGATAGTATGCATGCTAACATGACCTAGTCTACGATGCCATGCCTAAGAATCATCATACGGAGATGCTTTTAAACACGATAAATTCTGTCTTGGATAAGAAAGAGGAATAGTGTAGGCGTTACCTTATCTCTTGCTCGAGAGCTTAGTCTCCTTGGTAGTTGCATCGAAATATAGCAATTGGTCCGAGTGAATCTTACCTCTTGACCTTTGTCACACAGTTGAGAGATGTTGAGTAGATTGCACTTTAATCCCTTGACAAGATAAAGCTGGGTCGACCAGTGTTGTCTCCTTTTCTAATTTTGCCTATTCCAACTATCTTGCCCTTACTGTTATCTCCAAAAGTGACTTTGCCTCCCTTGTAATCTTCTAACTCGAGAAAGAGTCTTGAATCTCCTAATATGTGATGTGAGCATCCACTGTCTAGGTACCAATGACCTTTTGTCTTTTTCTTAGTTACCTGCAAGTCGAAACACACTAACCCTTCTCACTTCCTCTAATGAACCCAGTAACTCCCTTTACTATGGTCCTTATCTAAGGAAGTAGACCCTTGGGAACCCAGATTTGAATAACTTTGGGTTTGGTCTGATTTTGAGTCTTCCTTTTTGAAAACCGAGTCTATATCTCTTTCTTTTGAAAATCTTTTCTTTTATAAACCGGTGGAGAAGGTTTTCTCCTGTAAGCTGAGTGCAGGCTCGGTCCCCTTTTATTCTTATGAATGGGACTGTGCTCAGCCTTCCTGAACTTTATAGTTCTGGAATCCTTTTGAAAAGCTCCGAGTAGGAATTAGATTCCTCTTCTTTGTTGAAACCGAGTCCTTCTTTCCTGAAGGAGACACATTGAGAGCCTAAGAGCTTGTCAAGGTTTTTCCGACCTTGAGTAAATTTCAAAACATGTTCTTGAGACTCATTGAGCTTTTGTTTCGGATGCTCATTTTCTCTTTTGAGTTTCTCGGACTCAATCTCATTAGCTTGAGTACTAGTCTTGAGCTCTCTTAGAGTAAGTCTCGGGTTTTCCAATTCGTTTTTCAAAGCAATGCTCTCGAAGTGAGAGACTCAAGTTGTTCTTTGAATTAGGAAGAATCGAATTGGACTTTTCTTCCAAAGTATAAATATATTTGGCTAAATTGACTTTGGAAAACTTGAGGAAGTATTCAATTACCTCCTGAGGATTCGTCTCCTCATTGTCCGAGTCGTCGAGTCCGACTTAGAATCGCCTACGAATCGATAGTGCCATCGGACACTTTGAGTCATCCGAGTCTTCATTTTCTTCGGATGAATCTTCACCACTCCATGTGGCCATTATAGCCTTCTTCTTCTTTTTGTCCCTCTTTCTCCTTGGATAGTCTTTGACTATGTGATCTTTGCTTGCCACATTTAAAACAACCGAGTTCTTAGTTAAAGATAACTTTGAAGGGGAGGAGTGTTTACCTTTTCTATCCTTCTTGTCCTTCTTGTAGAACTCTTCTCTTGGCCTTTTCTCCCATCTCTTGTGCTTCATCATTCTTTTGAAGCCTCGAGCGATAAGTGTCATGGGATCTTCTTCCGAGTCTTAGGAACTCGGATTTTCTCCTTTGCTTTACGAGGCCTTCGACGCAATATTCTTTTTAGTGATGACCTCGACATTCTCTTCTTCTAGATGGATTTCATGGGTCGCAGCCTTCCCAATCGGTTCGTCCGGCTTTAGTAGTGAGAGATTTTGAGCTTCCTCGATGGATGTCACCTTGGGACCCCATCTTCTCTTGGGTAGACTTCTTAGTCTTTTCTCGCACATCTCTTCATGGGAAATCTTTCTACCCGGAGATTTGAGATTGTTCGTAATCTCAATGAAGCGTATGAACATCTAAGTGATGTTTTCTTCTAGCTCCATCTTGAACAACTCATATTTGTGAAGATATTGACTTATCTTCGCTTGTCTTACTTAGCTTGTTCCTTCATATGTATTGACAAGAGTGTCCCACACATCTTTGGTCGTGTCACAAGCCGACACTCTGTTGTATTCTTCTAAGCCGATAGCGTACATCGGAATATTCATCGCTTTAAAGTTCTTTCGAACTTTTCTACCTCTTCGATGGTGTACTCAAACTTTGCTTTAGGCACGGGCCTTGTATCTTCCATCTTCATGGGAGTGTAGTTTCCTTGTTGTATGATGTTCCAAACATCTTCATCATGATCCAGGAGGAAACATTCCATGAGTTTCTTCCGAGTGCACGAAGTTGGATCCTTTGAAATTTGGTGGTCTGTTGGAAGATCTTCCTTCATCGAACTCCCCGTTGTTATGAGCCATTTGATCTTTAGACCTTTAGATTGTTCGATCTTTTCTAAAAGGCTAGGCTCTAATACCAATTGAAGGTTTACTCTTGGAGAATCTTAGTCACCCTAGAGGGGGTGAATAGGGTGATGAGGAAATTTTAACAAACTTGGAAGATTAAAGCTTGAAAGCGATAAACAAGACTGTCCGAGTCTAGATTGGACTCGGAAAAGTGTGAACTCAGATTTACGTCGAAACCCTCCTGGGGCGGAAGACCATAGCCGGTGCTAGTCTAAACACCAAGTCAAATCCACTATTTTGAATCCACAAAATACAGTAGACCGACTCAACCAGAATTGCTCCCTTAGACAATTCCTTATAGAATTTTCCTAGACTTAGAAGTTCCTTTATCCGATCTAATACTTCCTAACCGAGGTAACCTTTACAGACTAAGGACAACCGAGCTGAGTTAACCCTTACAACTCGGTCAAGGGACCTTACTCGGAAAGTAAGAAAGAGTAAGTAATCGATTACAAGACTTTACTAACTCGGAAAGTATGAATTACAAGTTGGGAGTTGTAAGTAGAAGATTGAGTGTGTATACAAAGACTTTCGCTTAAGTAATGTATATTGACAATAATTCCGGCAATCTTCAAGTCTTTACAGGTGGCTTCTATTTATAGATGACCAAGCAGATTAGCCGTTGTGACTTCGAATAGAAGTCCTTTGTGACCGTTGTAACGGTTCTTCCGAGTCGCTCGAAAAGATCCGTTGAGATGTGAACGTTGTACAACGGCTCTTGACTCCTTAGGATGTCCCAATCCACTTGGTGGTGTCCGAAAAGTAGGGTGGAAACCACCGTTGAGCTTAGGGTTGAAGATTTTCGGTTTTGGAAACAGTACAACCCCGACATAGTGTCCGGGCCTAGTTTAGAAGTAGAAAAGCCTTGTCTGTCGATGATTGACGACTTGAAGCGAGTTACTTTTGTATTTCAAAAAATAGGATAAGCTCATTTAGATAACCTACAAAAGTAAACAAATTTTGGTTCTCAAAGTATAAAATACTTTGGTCCAAGATTAGGCACAAATAATAATTTAATTAAGATAATTAAGTGCATAATTATCTCGAGGCCTAGAAGAAATTTTCCGAGTCTAATATTCATTATACTCAAATTCTATCCGAGTCGAGTCTTAGAAAAGATCAAATTATAAAGAGAATATCAAAGTGTGAGTACTTGATCTAGACAAATACAATTCAAGCAATCATGCTCGACTTAGAAATTGAATTAACGTTGTAATTCACTTTAACTTGGAATATGAAGTCATAACTTAGATTAAAAGTGTTAGAGAGATTGTTTGAACATGCGATATATCTAAGTGGTGTCTAAGTGACTCAAAAGCATCGAGTGTGAGTTGATGTCCAAGAAAGTGATTTACGAGTCGAGTCGGAATCGAATGAAAAACATATGCAATAGTTTCTATAACACTCGGAATGACTTGTAGTCAAAACATAGGAGGGATGAGGTTTGTACCTAAGTCCTTGATAATACTCAGAATGATATAAATTCGAGTCCGAGTCTTCACAATATACTCAAATTCCATCTTGAGTCAATCTTAAAGATGATCAAGTTAAAAGAGTAAAACATCGAGTATAACAACTTGATCTAGTCAAATAATTCTCAAGGATTTAAGTTGACTTTGAATAGAGAATTAATGTTATAATTCTCTTTGCGTTAAAATACATAGTCGAGTGCTCGGAATAAGAGTGTTAGAGAAATTATTTGAGCATGCGATAATTCGAGTGATGTCTGAGTGAGTCGAAACACCGGTGTAGGAGATATGCAATAAGGCGCTTTTTGAGTCGGTTAGAACAGAATGAAAACTTAGATAAGAGTTTCTATAGTGCTCGGAATGACTTGAAATCAAAACTTAAGAGAGATAAGATTTATACCTGAGTCTTTATGTAATACTCGGAATGACTTAGAGTTAAAACCTTAGTCTTCAATCTTCCCTTTTTGATGAAAGGCATGTCATACTTAAGATAGAAACTTGTTAGTGCTAAACACAAGTTTTCATTTTCAATGATCGAATAGAAAGTAATGTTCTCTTAAGTATCGGGGTTAAGAGTGACGGATGAGAGACATTTCATACTTGTAAAATGCATTTCGGATCATATCATAACCGAAAACAGCTTATACGGATAATAAATCGGAGCAAAGAATGAACAGATTATATCGGAGCGAGAAAACTAAAAAGAAATAGCAGAGTTAAATATTTGAGCATCGGGGCAAAAGTATAACTTAGAAACATATGACTCAAAAACAAGTATGTTCGGAAAAAAATTCATTTATTGCTTGAAAAGAGAGGGTGAACTCCCCTAAACAAAACATCATATTTTCTAGATTTTCTCCCTAACAATTCATCAAAAAGGAGGGAAAAAAATACAACCGATGTCGGACAAAAACATAAAAAAAATTAAGAGGAGTGGGCTTGCTGTCGAGAGGAGGAGGGACGGGCATTGCGCCTACACCGATAAGCTTGGGAGGAGGTGGATGATCGCGGCGGCGGCAGCACGGGGATGTCCGGAAGTTGCTCTGTTCGGCTATTCGAGCTAGGGGCATATCTTCCTCGAGTTCATCCTCCCGAAAGACAACAGAGGGTGGTGTTTCTTAGCCAGCAGCTTTGGACCGACCAACGTCCCCAGCCTTCTTCGACTCACTCAGAGCATGATCCGAGGAGATCGGCTCTAGTTCGAGTTCCGTTGCACCTTGGCCCTTAGGTGGGGCAGCCACTTCTTTTCTTTCTCTTCTTCTCCCTTCTCTTCTTCCTTCTCCTCTTTAGGCTGAGCTACTCCTTCTTCACTGCTGCTTTAGTTTCTTCTTCTACCTCAGCCGAGGTAGACTTGGCTGGGCTGGAGGACTCCTCCGAAGTATCCGAAGTTTCGAGTCCCGAGCGACCTTAGACCTGCGTTCGTAGAGGAGTTGAAGCTGCTCGCGTTGCTCATTGATAATGGCCATAAACTCAAGCATAAGTGTCCGACACTCCTGGTTCCGAGACTGGCCGAACTTCCGGTTGATCACCAGGCCTTAATAGATCGGTTTGAGAGAGCGGACGGTGTTCCGAAGTTGTTCGGACACGTAGGGAGTTGTCCTACCATTTCGATAAGAGCTCCAACGAGAGGAAGGAGGAGGTGGTAGAGTAGTAGAGGGACTAGCAGAGGGAGGTGGAAGTGCCGGTGCTTTCGAGTCGGTGGAGGGGAGGGAGGTGGAAGCTTAGATGAATGAACCCGGACACTAGGTTTTACCTCCCGGTATCCATAGCCTAGAAGCTCTTTTACGCCAACAACAATGGCAGCTCGAGAAACAACTTTGGGATATGAGGGAAGAGCAATCTTGAACTGTTTGAAAACAAACGTCAAGAGAGCTTCAAAGGGAAAATGAGAGCACTTTTTGGACCGAGCCGGCACGGAGGCCATCTCGCTCGATAATGAAAGGGAAGAGGTCTACTTCGTAGCCCTCCAAAATGTCAAATAAGGCTTTGAGAATCTTGGAGTTCGGATTCTCCTTGCTAGAATGATGAGAAAAGAAGGTTCTCATCGTAATGAAACAGAGTAGCCTTGCCTCAAATTTCATTTCGAGTCACGAAGAAGTTCTTTCGTGACTCGAGTACTTCTTTAGCAGAATTTTCAAAGAAGTCATCTGCGACTTCCATGAAAGGTATAGGGTTGGAGTTGAGAAAGAGAGAAGAAACTATGAAAATTTTACGTAGAAGAGGGAGGTTAATGCGAACAACCTTCCCTTGGACTTTTGAGGTGATAACACCTTCAAAATGGGACATGTTAGAGGAAAACTCGGCGACGAGTTCTGGATAGATGAAATCACTGAAGCATAAATAATTGTAGACTCCAAGTGTCTTGAATGTGCTTTAACCACGAAAAAGATGTGGTTTGGAAGAACTTGTCATCCAACGTAAAGTGTTAGGCGATAAAGATTTTCGAGGGTTAGAGGTACCCTCTTGAGTATTTTTGGTACGAGGCTTTTGGTTGCAAACCCCAACAGCTCTAATCCCGAACCTCGTTTAGGCATGGTGTGAGGTGAGAAACAGAGAAGAAACGAGAGAGCAGAGAGAGAGAGAGAGAGCTTAGAATTCGAAAGGGAATATGACATAATAGAAATTTTGAGAGAAGAGAGTAAAGAGAAAAGTAATAAAAAGAAGACAAAGGGATGTTATTTATAGCGAAAAGAAGTGACTTTCAGCCTTCGATCCGGCTCGAAGTTCAAACGGCACTCTCATACGGGTGTGACGTTCTGCATTCCAACGGCTAGTATTCCAGCAGACTTTCCTCTAATGGCTAGAATTCTTTGATTGAAACACACGTTCGAGAGAGAGAAGAGAGGCTTTTCGAAAACATTTATAAAATTCTCCATTTATCTAGAGATAATCCCGAAAGTTTGATGTCCATTTTGCTCAAAAACCGAGTCCGACCCAAGTATGCTTTCTAAGTGACTCGGAACACTCAGAGAACTAATAACTCATAGCTCAATCTCCCTTTGTCAACTTATCCATTTGTTACTAAAACAAAATAAAACATATAACACATAATTATGCAAGGATAATTAACTTAGAAATCATATAATCATGCATTAATCATACCAAGCTCATTCCTAATAAATCAAAACCGATGCTCACTAAGTGGCTTAGTGAAAATATCGACTAACCGAAATTTCATAGGAATGAATTCAAGTTCAATATCACCTTTCTTTTAGAGTGGTCTCTTAGAAAATGATACTTAACCTCAATATACTTTGTCCTTGAGTGTTGAACTAGATTCTTGGTAATACTGATTACACTCGATTGTCACACTTGATTGGGATAGATGTGAATGATAGCCCTAGATCCTTCAAGTGTCTGCTTGATCCATAGAATCCGAGCACAACAAGCTCCAGCTTGTAATGTACTCAGCCTCTGCAGTTGATAGAGCAACAAAATTTTGTTTTTTAAGTGCCAGGAGATGAGGGATTGACCTAGAAATTGGCATGCTCCTGATGTGCTTTTTCTATAACTTTGTATCCAAGCATAATCAGCATTCGAGTATCCAATGAGAGTCGGCTTCGAGTCTTTTGAAAACCATAGACCAAGATTCCGAGTCCTTGTAAGATATCTGAAAATTCTCTTCACCGTAGTGAGATATGATTCTTTTGGATTAGCTTGAAATCTTACACAAAGGTAGATACTGAACATGATATATGGTCTATTAGATGTGAGATAAAGTCGAGATCCAATCATACCTCCGTAGAGTTTCGATCTATAGCTTTACCTTTCTCATCCGAGTCCAATTTCAAATTGCTACTCATAGGTGTTGTTGTATGCTTCACATCTTATAATTTGTACTTCTTCAAAAGCTCCTTGGTATACTTGGATTGATGGACATAAATGCCATCCTTGTCTTGTTTGATTTGTAGACCAAGAAAGAAGTTGAGTTCTCCCACCATACTCATTTGGAACTCCTGTCTCATCAACTCGGAAGACTCTTGACATAAAGTTTCATTAGTAGCTCCAAAATGATATCATCAACATAAATCTGAGTGATAAGAAAATTTTTCCCCTTGCTTTTTATGAAAAGAGTTTTGTCAATCTGACCTCTTTTGAAATCGTTTTCAACCAAGAAATTTCTTAGTCTTTCATACCAAGTTCTAGGAGCTTGTTTAAAACCATATAAAGCCTTTTGCAATTTGAAAACATCATTTGGAAATTCTAAATTTTCAAATCCAGGGGTTGCTCAACATAAACTTCTTCTTGAATGAAACCATTCGGAAAGGCACATTTGACATCCATTTGATAAAGCTTGGTGTTCATGCTAGATGCAAATGCTAACAAGATTCTCGATTGCCTCGATCCTAAAAAGAGGTGCAAAGGTTTCCCCACAATCAATTCCTTCTTCTTGATTGTAACCCTGGGCAACAAGTCTAGCCTTATTTCGACTACAAACCCTTCCTAATCTAGTTTGTTCTTGAAAACCCATTTGGTTCCTATGATTGGGTGATTAGATGGTCGTTTGGTTAGAGTTCGAACTTGGTTTCTTTCAAATTGATTGAGCTATTCTTGCATGGCCCTTACCCATTCAGGTTCATTTAGGGCTTCAAGTGAATGTTTGGGTTCAGTTAATGATATGAATGCAAAAAATGCACACAGATTATACAAAGAAGATCGAGTTCTTACCCCACTCGTTGATGTTAGAAAGTATATTTTCAGGTGGGTAGTCTGGATGCATATTTTAAATCTTTACCTGTCATTTAGTTTACTAAGTTTCTTGGTTGAATAGGCTGATCTTCGAGTTGGTTGATCTTGCTGAGTCTCATTGACTTGATCTTCGACATTCTAAGTCGGCTCTTGAGTTTGTTCGATCCGAGTCATAACATTCCGAGTTGCTCCATTCTAAGTCACCTCGGTAATTCTATTTTGACTCTTTTTGAGCTCAACTTCAACAAGGTCGTCTTTATCTCTCGTTAAGTTTAAGATCCGAGTATATGGACTCACTTATCCAGCCAAGATCAATTTCATCAAAAACGACATGGATACTTTCTTCCACTTTGTTAGTTCTCTTGTTAAAAACACGATAAGCTTTGCTATGAGATGAGTAACCCGAAATATACCTTCATTTGACCTAGCATCAAACTTAGTCGGATGCTCCTTACCATTATTTTGGATAAAGCACTTACATCCAAATGGTCCGAAGTAAGAGATGTTGGGTTTCTTTCCCTTGTAAAGCTTATAAGGAGTTTTCTTCAAGATAGGTCTAATGACGCATCTGTTGAGTGTGTAATTTGTTGTGTTGACTTGCCTCAGCCTGTAAATAGTAAGGTAGGTCATTTTCAATCATCATAATCCTTCCTATTTCTTCAAGAGTTCTGTTCTTTCTCTCTACTACTCCATTTTGTTGAGGAGTTCTTGGTGCAGAGAAGTTGCGAAAGATGTCATTTTTATCAAAAAGTCTCGCAAATTCCGAGTAGTCGAACTCCCTTCCATGGTCGAGTTCGAATCTTCCTGATCCGAGTTTGAGACTCTACTTGAATTTTCCTGCAGAGCTTAGTGAACTCTTTGAAGGCTTCATTCTTGTTCTTGAGAAAATGTACCCTAGTAAATCGTGAGAAATCATCAACAACAACAAGTACATACGATTTATCTCCAAGACTTTTCACAAGAATTTCACCACACAAATCCATATGAAGCAATTCAAGAACTTTAGATGTAGACACAGTTTTGAGTGGTTTGAAAGATGATCTAACATGCTTATCTTTTGTGCATGCTTCACAGATTTTATCTTTCTTAAATGCACAGATTGGGTAGACCTCTAACCAATCTATGAGATACAAGTTTCTTGATAGTATGCATGCTAATATGACCTAGTCTACGATACCAAGTCCATGAATCATCATTCACGAGATGCTTTCAAACAAGATAAATTCTGGCTTGAATCGGAGAGAGGAATAGTGTAGGTATTACCCGACCTCAAACTCGAGAGCTTAGTCTCTTTGGAGACCGCATCGAAATATAGTAGTTGGTATAGGTGAACATTACCTCTTAACCTTTGTCACACAGCTGAGAAATGCTAATGAGATTGTACTTGAGTTCTTTGACAAGGTAGATCAGGTTGACTGTGTTGTTTCCTTCACCAATTTTGCCAATCCCTACCATCTTGCCTTTGTTGTTATCTCCAAATATAACTTTTCCTCCTTTCGGATCTTCTAACTCAAAGAAGAGTCTTGAATCTCCCGACATATAGCATGAGCAACCACTATTTTAAGTACCAATGACCTTTCTTCTTCTTCCGAGTTATCCGCAAGACGAAACGTACTAACCTTTCTTACTTCCTCTTACGAACCTAGTAACTCCCTTTACTGTGGTCCTTTTTAAGGAAGAGCACTTTTGGGGACCCATATTTGAATAACTTTGGGTCTGGTCCGATTCTCGAGTCTTCCTTCCGAGAACCGAGTCTGTTTCTCTTTCTTTTGAAAATCTTTTCTTTTGTAAACAAGTGGAGAAGGCTTCTTCCTGTAAACTGGTCCAGGCTTAGTCCTTTGTTTATTTGTATGAATGGGACCGTGATCAACCTTCCTAAACTTTACAATTCTAGAATTAGTTTTGAAAAGATTATAATAGGATTTTGATTCCTCTTCTTTATTGAAACCAAGTCCTTCTTCCCTGAAGGAGACACACTCGAGAGCCTAGTAGCATATCAAGGTTTTTCTAACCTTGAGGGAATTATAAAACAAGCTCTTGAGACTCATTGAGTTTTCTTTTCAATTGCTCATTCTCTATTCTAACTTAGACACAATCTCATTTGCTGGAGTACTCGGTCTTAAGTTCTTTCATATTTTGTCTCAATTTTTCCAATTCATTTTTCAAAGCATTGCTCTCATCAGTCGGAGACTCAAGTTGTTCTTTGAACTGGAACGAGTCGAATTGGACTTTTCTTCCAAAGTGAAAATATATCGTGCTAGATCAACTTTTGAGAATTTGAGAAAGTATTCAACTACCTCATCAATATCTAAATCCTCGTTGTCCGACTCAAATTCAGCTTACGAGTCCGTTAGTGCCATAAGACACTTTGAGTCGTCTAAGTCATCTTTTTCACATGAGTCGTCATCACTCCAGGTAGCAATCATAGGCTTTTTCTTTCTATCCTTCTTTCTCTTGGGACCATCTTTGACTATGTGCTGCTTGCTGCCACATTCAAAGTAACCAGAGTTCTTAGATAAAGATAACTTTAAAGGGGATGGATATTTACCTTTTCTGTCCTTCTTATCTTTCTTGTAGAACTCATCCTATGGCCTCTTTACCCACTTCTTGTATTTCATCATTTTCTTAAAGCCTCGGGCTATGAGTGCCATAGGATCCTCTTCCGATTCCGAAGAGCTCGGACCGTCACGCCTCGCTTTCGAGGCCTTCGATGTAATATTCTTTTTGGTGCCGACCTCGGCATCCTCTTCCTCCGGATGAATCTCGTGAGTGAGTAGCTTCCCGATAAGCTCGTCCGGTCTTAGTTGAGAGAGGTTCCGAGCTTCTTCAATGGCTGTCACTTGGGGACCCCATCTCTTCTTTGGTAGACTTCTCAAAATCTTTCTGGACATTTCTTCATGAGAAATCCTTATACCCAAAGATTTGAGATTATTAGTAATCTTTGTGAATCGAACATACATCCGAGTGATGTTTTCTTCCGGCTCCATCTTGAACAGCTCGTACTTATGAAGATATTGACTTATCTTCGCCTGCTTCACTTGGCTTGTTCCTTCATAGGTGTTGACAAGAGTGTCCCACACCTCTTAGGGTGAATTGGGTGATGAAGAAAATTAAACAATTTTGCGCCAATACAAACTAAAAGCGATTTTGAGTCTATATTGGACTCAAACAGGCAATAACATAAATATATGTGGAAACCCTTACGGGGTAGAAAATCACGGACAACGCTAATCCAAGCACCAAGTCAAATCCACTATTTTGAATCCACAAAATACGGAGGACTGATTTAACCATAATTTCTCCCTTAAACAATTCCTTACAATGTTTTCCTAGACTCGAAGTTCCCTTATCCGATCTATTACTTCCTGATTGAGGTAACCTTTACAATCGGGGACAAGTGAGCTAAGTTAACCCTTATAGCTCAATCAAGGGACCTTACTTAGAAAGTAAGAAAAGAATGTAATTGATTACAAGACTTTCTTTACAACTCGGAAAATATTAAATACGAGACTTAAAGTTGTAAATAGAAGATTGAGTAAGAATGAGAACAATAATTACTTCAACAATAAATTCGGTTCCAAGCAATCTTCTAGTCTTTTGAAGTTGCTTCTATTTACAGATCAACCAGGAAGAATGACCGTTGATTCTTGGTTCCGGACGGAAGTCTTCACTAGCCATTGTAACAACTCTTCGAGTCGCTCAAAAAGATCCGTTGGGATGTGAACATTGTGCAACGGCTCTTGCCTTCAAAAGACGGTCCAATCACTTGGTGATTACCGAAAGTTGTGGTGGAAACAACCATTAGGCCTAGAGTTGGAGTTTTTCGCTTTGGAAACAAACAACCCCGACACGTTGTCCGAGCCATATCCGAAGTAGCTAAAACTTGTATGCTGGTGGTTAACGGCTAGAAACCAGTTGCTTTTGAAATTCAAAAAGATAGGTTAGCCTCGTTTGAATAACCTACAAAAGCAAACCACATTGGTTCTCAAAGTATAAAATACTTTGGTCCAAGATTAGGCACAGATAATAATTAAATTAGAGAACTTAAGTGCTTAATTATCTTTGGCCTAAAAGAATGGAATTTTTGAGTCTAATATTCAATATACTCAAATTTCATCTTGAGTCAATCCTAAAGATGATCAAGTTAAAAGAGTAAAACATCAAAGTAAATAATTCTCAAGGAAATAAGCTGACTTAGAATAGAGAATTAATGATATAATTCTTTTTGCGTTGAAATACAAAGTCGGTGCTCAAAATAAGAGTGTCGGAGAAATTATTTGAGCATGCGATAGTTTTGAGTGATGTCCGAGTGAGTCGAAACACTAGTGTAGGAGATATGCAATAAGACGCTTTCAAAGTCAATCGAAAAGAATGAAAACTTAGATAAGAGTTTCTATAGTGCTCAAAATGATTTGAAATCAAAACTTAAAAGAGATAAGATTTATACACGAGTTTTCATGTAATACTCATAATGACTTAGAGTGAAAACCCGAGTCTTCAATATATATATATAAGGATTATATCAAATGAAAGGAGGGGATAGAGTGAGAGTGAGAGGATTAAATCTCAACCATTCACTTTAAATCTAAGGGTCAAGATTAAAACAAAGTTATTTTATACAAAATTATTGTATAGGCTTTCCTTGACTTCTCTTTCCTTGACCATCGCTGCCCAACCCCAAAATTAGGTATTACAAACAGCACCCATCTTATTTTTTACGATTTCGTAGGTGCAAGATATGAATTTTAAATTTGGGGTTCAATATGCCCTAAATTAAATGCATTTGGGATCGGGTTTTCATAAATTCTGGAGGCGTCGCCGCCGGAAAAGTAAAGAAAGTCGGTAGGTCATGGTTAGTTATGGTGGTTCCGGGTGGTAAAGAGGAATGACAAACTGATTAGAATTTTCTTATTAAAAGTAAATCTAGACCTTTAATTTAGATCTAATGGCTAATATTCACTCCTCTCATCTGTCACATATCCCTTTCCTCTCATTGAATACATCCCCATATATATATATATATATATATATATATATATATATATATATATATATATATATATATATATATATATTTCGACCATTAGATTTTTGGCTCATATCATGAGATATTTTTAAAAAGATTTTTAATATTATTTTATAAAAGAAATATTAGGCACTCTATTCTAAGTTATTAGGGACAAATAGTAATATTTTTGACACCATATATTTTTATTAGTTTATTCATAAGTAGGATTTACATAATTTTTTAATTTTTGGAATTACTATTTTAAAAGTGTTATTACAAAAGAGTTTTATTTCATTGAGAATTTATTTTTTGGTATAACAGCTATACTTAAAATTAACCTATTAAACGGAAAAAATTTTCTTTAATACTTATACATATTAATATATGATGCGCTTTAACGTGGGGAAAAACTAGTATAATTAATTGACTTATAATTAATTGACTTATGGGTATCGATACTAATTTGTTACATAACGAATGAATTTGCGTCTCCATCTTGGGTACCTCTTATTTCCAAGCCCCTCGATTTTGTAAACTAAAATATCAAGTCCGTCATGTTTATTGGAAACATTTCAGTCTTTTTGAAGAAAATTATTTTTAGGGGATTTTCTTTTAAATTCTACTACCAACTTTTTGAAAAAACTATTTTAAATTTGATATGGGATCAAAAACATAAATAACATAAAATTAAGGCTTATAAAAAAATTTCTTCAGCTTAATGTTTTTAAATTTTTATAATGAATTTAGAGACACTACTTACTATAATCTACTACTTATTATAAAATTATAGTTTTTATAATAGGCAAGTCATGTTTGGCAAAATATTAAAACTTAATTAGATAATTTTGATCATTAACTGAACTTAATTGGCATTCCCCTTACCATTTATCTAATTTATAGTTTATAAGATTTTTAATATCAACTTAATTAGATAGTATAGATCAATTTTATTTCCACTCTCAGACCGTAGTCATTAATCAAAGTTATATTTTTACAAGAATAATTGTGTTTTAACCAATAAATTACAATAATTAAGATGTAAGATTTAATTAAATAATTTTCCTTATTGGAAACTTCTTTTATTAAAACATTAAAAGTGGAAATATTACAATGTGGAAATATTGAACAAGGAATTAAACTACTAAGCTCATCATGTTTGCTTAATCTTAGACAAACAGGGAATCTCAACTTCTCTTTAGCTCAAGTATGCTCAAATGATTGTCCCTTCACAATATTTAGCATTTCCTTTTATAGAGAAGAGATAATACATATGATAACCTGATGACTGGTACTCACACTATTACAAGATTATTCACATGGCTATAATATATTGATTCGGGTATTTCCTGGATAGTTCCAACTCACCCGTCACGTCACCGACCAACCGAACCTAATCAGTCGGATAAGGGGGAATCGGCCCAAGATAACCCTTAACGGGCCAGGTAAAAGCCCAAAGCACACTAGGGCTAGGGTTTCTCCTAAACCATGGTAAAGTACCGTTTTAACCTTTTAAAATCTCCTATAAATACTCATCATTTTCCAATCCCAAGGCATGTTATGTTCACATTTCATAAAGTCTCATCTCTCTCACAATCCTACCTCCAAGCTTCCTAAGCTCTCAACATTCATCAACGTTCATCAACGTTCATCCACACTCATCCCGAGAACTTCCATCTTTGGAAAACTTCTCGACTCCCAAGGAATCCCCCACGCACATCGAGGAAGATCTCCTCGATCCATTCAACTTAGTTCACTACTAACTTGAGCGTCGGAGGGCGTTCCCGGGATCCACCACCCAGGGCTTCGCCTTTTGTAGGTTCAAGCAGTCGCCACGCGGACTCGGATTGATCGTGCCACGTCCTCGGAACCGAGCGATAAATCCTTCCTCTCTCCGAATCATCAATCCACATCATTAACTCAATTTTCTCCGGAAACAGTTTGGCTTTGTCTCGTGGGGAGGAAGGTAGCATATGGTTGCCACTCGATCCCGATCTAAGATGACACGCGACACGACTAACCCACCAGCCCCTCACCCTCATCGTGCAATGCCTACGGGGGCCAATCCCGCGACGCTCCTCAAGCCGAGGATGCGGAATCGTCTCAACGGCCTACCGGCAACCGCCATACCAGGCCGGGAGGGGTACGTCACCTTAGGGGCTTTCCGAACCTAATAGAGACCCCTTAAAACGACTGTCGCGCAACAAGTGCAAGAACAAGTGCGAGCCAGCATGGAACAGACGCATGCCAATCATGCCCTTCCACTACGCCCGACTCATGGGTACGGCACAAACCCCTGGGAGGTCAGCCTGTTGGCTACTTCTCGGGCGGGATGCCCTCCCATGCGAGTCCCGGAACAACCAACTAAGGCACCAACTACGCTTGCTCTCGAGCAGCCAAGTGCCCTCCCAACAAGGCATCACGAAGAAGCCGATGCCCGAGGGATTATCGAGGCAAAGAAAGCTCTCCATAGAGCCAACGAAAATATTGCAACTTCGCGCACGGCCTCGACCCCCTATGCTAACCACAGCAGGCGTTACGCCTGGTTCGACGACCATGTTGACGCCCTTGCCCCAAACACGGAGCAAGGACCCCAAGGGAGCAGAAGGTCCGCCAGTCCCGCACGATCGGCTACACGTAGCCACCATTCTCATCGAGCTCGCAATGCCCCAAGGCGCGACCAAGAGTAGTCCGCCGCCCGAGAGCGGGAGCGATCAAGAGAAAGGCGTCATGAGCAATCAAATCCGAAGGGTCCCGAGAAGTCGGAGAGGACCAGGCGCACTCCTCCTCGATCCGAGAGGAGGAAGAGCCCTTCCCTAGTGGAAGTTCCACGCCACCAACCCCGCGTCGTCCCTATCTCCGGCTCCGATTCAAGGCCAACCCGGAATGTTTTCAACACTCTATTTTTGAAGAAGATCATGAATGTTCCCCAAATGAAGAAGATAAAGGTTTCAAACATTGATCCATACAATGGCACAACCGATCCTGAAGATCACTTGGCGTACTATAAGTCCCACATGTACGTTTAGGACTGGGACGATGCAACCTCATCGTCGATTCTTCCTCGCTACATTAAAGGGAGTCGTGCAGAAATGGTTCAACAAGCTTCCCCAAGGGAGCATCTCTTCCTTTGAAGAGCTATGCGAGAAGTTCGTTGCACAATTCATCGCGAGTTGCAAGCAAAAGAAGACTAGCATCCACCTCTCCAAGATTAAGCAAGGGAGAAACGAGACCCTTAAGGACTATGTCCGAAGGTTTCATGGAGAGGTCGTCCTTATCTCCGACTCCGCAAGACGGAGTTGCCTACACTGCCTTCCTTAACGGACTCAAAGCGGAAGATTCAAATTTTCCTCGCTGAACAAAAGGTGTCCACCTTGGCGTAAGCACTCCGAAAGGCAACCGACTTTATTCGAGCCACGAGATCTGCGCGGAGGAAGAAGATGAGGTCGAAAGAAAGGAGGAGATGGAAAATTTAATCCTCGAAATGAAGTGGACCATCGCTTCAACACCGACCCCCGAGTATTTTGATGGAGATCAAAGGGCATCCCATGCTCAAGAAACCACCTCCCATGTCCACTCCTGCGAAAGCGCGAGCTTCCAACAAATATTGCGAATTTCATGAACAAACCGGACACAACACTACCAAGTATCGCGCGTTAAAAAGGCGCTTGGGGAGTTGGCGGATAACGGGCAAATTGATCGCTTCCTCAAAAAGATACTCATGGAGCACAAGGAGGTTCTTCAAGGCAAGGATATGAGCATTATGATTATGACGATGCTACTAAGATTGTAGCCACCATCGCTGGGGAATTGCAGGGGCACGACCCTCTCCTCCTGGAAGGCTCACCTTAGGAGCGCTCAACAAGTCCCGATCACCGGCCAACCTCCACCTCCGAAGGTACCCACAGTGACCTTCGGAGAACAAGATTTGAAAAGCATGGCCGCCCCACATGAGGATCCTTTGGTTATCACATCGAAGATTTCTGACGCCATAGTCCGCGAGGTCCTTATCGACACAGGGAGCTCGATAGACGTCATTACCATGGAATGCCTAAGATAGCTGAAGTATGCCCCTCGTAATCTCGTTTCCTCGTCAATCCTATCGTCGGATTCGGAGGGCGGACGATACACCCCATAGGCATGATCCGCCTACCA
The DNA here is from genome assembly GCA_021018815.1 of Talinum fruticosum. Classification (NCBI taxonomy): domain Eukaryota; kingdom Viridiplantae; phylum Streptophyta; class Magnoliopsida; order Caryophyllales; family Talinaceae; genus Talinum; species Talinum fruticosum. The sequence continues at coordinate 10,220,984 of JAITYX010000005.1, read as the reverse complement.
GTCAAGGTTGGAGAGAAAGTTAGGGGCTGAAACATCGAAGTCAAATTCCTAGTGATCGACATCCCTTTTGCCTACAATGTCATCATGGGACGTCCCACCCTCAACCGGATCATAGCGGTCGTCACTCCATACCTTCTCCTCATGAAGTATAAGCTTGATGATGGATTCGTAGGTGAGACCTATGGAGACCAAAAGACCGCACGTGAATGCTATGTAGTAAGCCTTCGACCTTTGATAGAGAAGCAGAAAGAGGAGGGGAACACTCATGATAATCCTAAGGGTGAGAAGCTAAAGCGGAGCCCCAACCAAAGTTTTCGAGACGATGATGGTGTGCTTCACCACCATAGAAAATCATGTCAAGGTCCGGCTTGCGCCTCCCGAAGACATCGAACTCGGGAGATAATGGTGCTTATGTAAATAGTGCGAGCTCATTGTCCGGAGTGGGGGCCTTTCTTTAAAGACCGGCCCAGCCAAGTCCCAAAGATTTTGTAAAGGAATCACCCACGATTGACGCGACTTTTCCGAAAGCGCTCAACTGGGGCATACGTTCCTCTCTTTGTATGGACTTCGATCTTTTATCAATATAACGAGCAAGCTTTCTGCATCTTTACGTCTCATACTTTACTTTAAGACGATCTTGGGGGCATGAATAGGGGCTAATACAATCCCCTAGAACACCCAAGTCCCTGGTTCCTTTCGTTGTATTTTCTTAACTTTGTTAAAGTTAGAAGAAAAAGTAGGGGCTAATATGACTCCCTAAGGCAGCCTACGCTGCTAGTTTCTTTCGTCGTATGTTTACGATTTTGGGGGCAACACCAGGGGCTAATACGATCCCCTAGGACAGCCAAGTTGTAAAACTCAAAGAAGACCCAACTATGATGAAGGGTGATCATGTACCCCAAGCGGCAAGAAAGCAAAAATCGGCACCAATAAAAAGAAGCAACAAGACAAGTAAGCATCAAGTAGCATCCAACAAGCATCAAGCAAGGATCGAGATAAAGATAAAAGTTCTAGCAAAACAAATCCAAAGTAGCAGAGTATCAAGTCATATGGCACGCAGGACATCAAAAATAACTCATATCTCACAAAGAGTCGTGGAAAGGCGGGCCAATCCGCGGAGCCATCTTTGGCATCCTCGTCAATGTCATCATCCTTAGGGATCTCCCCCTCCTCCGGTGCTTCCTTCTCGTGGACAGATACGGCCACAGAGCTTGACTCTAAAGTGAGATCTTTAGAGTAAGATCCAAGCATAACACAAGTAAATGCCAAGCATGAAGAGAACGACTATAGTCTTCGAATGCGTACATTCGTCAAAAGAAGGCCTTTTGGATGAAAAAATATTGAGCGTACGCGACTCGATAAATGAAGATCCCATAGGATCATAGAGGATCCCTAAGAGGCATCACTTAAGCTCTCAATCACTGGAAAAAGCATAAGGTCAACGCCCTTGAAGAACACTTTTGTTCCGCAAGAAAGTGCTCCAACACTATAAGGTTTTATGTATGATTGCTTATCTCCGGATTCCAAGCAAGGGTCAATCGGGTACCCACATTTTTCTCAAAAATCAAAGGAGCGATGGCTTGCAAATTGAAGACGAAGAAGGTTTTTGGCTGTCAAGGCGTACGGTCGTTATCATAGCCCAATGCTAAACGTCGTTTGATGACATCAAGCTCGGAGGCAAACGAGAAGCTAACGAAGACCTCCAATGTAATATTACAACTTGGGCACAATCGGAGGCACCCTACGAAGGCCTATACTAAAAAGTTGATATATTTCGACTTAACGTGGAGTCAACATAGGCTCGACGGAAGGAGGTTCGATCTTTCTCAAGTATAAAACGCATAATATGTTTTGACTAACTGAGCTGTGGTCATCGCATTTCCGCTACGAATTGGGTTGATATTTTCCTTCGAATGAACCTACAATTTATTCGCTCTAAACTTGAGGTCGATATTTTTCCATCTCCTTCGAAAATTTTTACGCATGAAATTGGTTGGGAATGTTTCCCCAAAAATATTCCAACATAATAAAAGATAAAAACTAAAAATTCTAGGGTTAGGGTTAGGGCTAGGGTTAGGGTTTTGGGTATTTTTGGGGTGTTTTGCTTCGGTAGGGCTAGCGCAGGGGCGAGGGGTCGATATTAGGGGTCGGGGTCAAGGTCGGTCTCTGGGGTCGGGGTAGGGGTCGGTCCGACGCTAGTGGGGTCCGAACAGAGAGGTGAGAGAGAGAGAGTTAGCAAGCGGGAGAGTGTGAGCGAGAGAGCGAGGGTCGGTGTGAGGGTCGGGGTGGGGGTCGGTCTCGTGGGTCGGGGTGGGGGTCGGCTCTGGGAGAACCGAGTCCGAGCGGAGAGGTGAGAGAGGGAGGGTTGGCGAGCGAGAGTGAGGCCGAGAGAAGTGAAGAGTGCGCGAGTGAGAGAGTGAGGGGTCGGTGTGAGGAGTTGGGGGAGGGGTCGGTCTTAGGGGTCGAGGTGAGGGGTCGGTGCAGGGAAGACCGAGTCCGAGCGAGAGACCGTGGGCGAGAGAGAGCAGAGCGTGAGGGCTAGCGGGAGAGTGCCGAGAGAGCGAGGGGAGGGGAGCGGTCGGTTCTAGGGCTCGGGTCTAGGGGTCGGGGTGAGGGGTCGGTCCGGGAGGACCGAGTTCGGGTGAGAAGGGAGGGCGCGAAACCGAGCGTGGGTGCAAAACAGAGCCGGTGAGGAGAGAGAGAGAAGGCGAGAGAGCGTGTGAGTGGCCGAGAGAGTGAGGAGGGGGACTACGTGAGGGGGTCGTCTCCGGGGTAGGCCCCGGCGGTCGGTCCCGGGGAGGGTAGTCCGGCCAAGTGCGGTGTGAGGGGATGGGCAGCAGCAGTAGCAGCAGAAAGACGAGGGGGAGCGCAGCTAGGGCAAGAGGAGAGGAAGAAGCGGGAGGGGGAGAGTTCAAAGGCGTGGGCCAATGGGGAAGCGGGCCCGGCGGGAGCAAGAGTGAGAGAGAGCTTAGGGGGAGGGAAGATGGGCCACGAGAGTGAGAGAGGCCCAGCGAGAGAAGGAGCCCGAGAGTGAGAGAGGAGAGTAGGGCCAAGGGGCGAGCAACGAGCCCAACTGGGAGAGAAGAGAGAGTTGGGCCGAGAAAAACTAGGCCGAGGGAGTGAGAGTGAGCAGTCATGGTTAGAGGTCGATGAGAGGAGTCGGGTTTGGGGGTCTTTAAAAAAATTTTTAAAAAATCGCGTAACTTCGAAAAAATCTTCGCAATGAAGCATGTGATTTCGGAGCCGAAACGTCTCTCGACGTCAAGCAACAACTTAGCCTCCAGGAGCTAATAAGTCTCATTTCCACCTCCAAAGGGGAACATCCTTTGGAGTTACGTTTAGCGATAACATAGCCTCTAGGAGCTAAAAAATCGTACTCTTAACTCCATAAAAGGAACACCCCTTAGAGGACACACAATCATGCACTTCTAAGCCTACGGGAGCTGGAAGGTCGCGTAAAGACCCATGTCCGCATGGGCACTTGCACTCCTAACTTAAGGTTAGGGGTCGCGCTCTCGTGGGATGTTCCCTAGCGAGAATCATGCACTTCTAAGCCTACGGGAGCTGGAAGGTCGCGTAAAGACCCATGTCCGCATAGGCACTTGCACTCCTAACTTAAGGTTAGGGGTCGCGCTCTCCGTGGGATGTTCCCTAGCGAGAATCATGCACTTCTAAGCCTACGGGAGCTGGAAGGTCGCGTAAAGACCCATGTCCACATGGGCACTCGCACTCCTAACTTAAGATTAGGGGGTCGCGCTCTCCGTGGGATGTTCCCTAGCGAGAATCATGCATTTCTAAGCCTACGGAAGCTGGAAGGTCGCTTAAAGACCCATGTCCGCATGGGCACTCATACTCCTAACTTAAGGTTAGGGGGTCGCGCTCTTCGTGGGATGTTCCCTAGCGAGAATCATGCACTTCTAAGCCTACAGGAGCTAGAAGGTCGCGTAAAGACCCATGTCCGCATGGGCACTCACACTCCTAACTTAAGGTTAGGAGGTCCCGCTCGACAATCATGCACTTCTAAGCCCACGGGAGTTGGAAGGTCGTGTAAAGACCCATGTCCGCATGGGCACTTGCACTCCTAACTTCGGGTTTGGGGGTCACGTTTTCCGTGGGATATGCCCTCGCGAGATACTTACGTTCATGCACTTTCAAGCCTCCAGGTAGGCTGAAAGGTCGGGTAAAAGACCCATGACAACGCTACCGTGGGCAAACTCACTTCCTTCGAATCCGGGGCACATAGGGGCTGGGACGCCTTGAGGACCCTAGAAGGGTCACGAGATGACTCATCCTCCCCGCAAGAGCCCTAGAAGGACCACGGGAGGACTCATCCTCCACAATAGAGCCCTCGGGAGGATCACAAGAAAGCTCATCCTCCCCGCAAGACTCCTTTTTAGCTCTAAGGAGGTAAGTAAAAGATCATTCACCACAAACAAAGTGTCAACAAAGGGATAGGAAAGCGAAGAAAAGCTAACAAAGCGAGCTTCATTCATTCATTCATTCATTGAGACAAGAACGCGCAACACGCCATTACAAGAGAAGCAAAGCGTCTAAAACTCAAGATACTACGCTACGACGCTACGGTTATACCACTACGCTACAAGTTACACTACTTAGATGAAATAAGAGCCCTAGCTACCACCTCACTTCTCCTTCGAAGGTTCCTTTTCTTCTCCGCCGGAAGGTTCCACTTCCTCTCCCCGGAAGGTTCCTCTTCTTCTCCGCGAGGAGGCTACTCCCCTTTGCTCGGGGCGAGTCCCTTCGGTCATCAAAGGAGTGGGTAGAAGGGCCATCCATCGACTCGTCGCTCTCCATAGGAGGATTAGAAGACGAGCCAACACTCGAGCGGCCCCTCCTCCCGCCGCATCGCTTGTTGAAAGGCTCGGGTTCGTTGCTCGAAATTCAACGAAGAGATCATGGTTACGCTCCACCCGGGCCTCAAGAATATCCCACTCAGGGCGGGTCGTGGCTTGAAACAATTTATCATACTCCTCACCATCGTTTATCAACCTCGGCTTCCAAGCATCATCGATGAGAAGCCGGTAGAACGTTTCCGCGACAAAGGATGGCCGGCGACGCTCCATCGCTGTTTACTCGGCCTCATCTCGGCTGAAGCGAGGGCACAACTTTTCGTATCCGACCGGAAGCGCTCCAACGATCATTTTCTTTGAGGCAAGAGAAAGGAGAAGAGTAAAGATGGGGAAACTTACTATCCTCCTCAAGATTCACCCCTATTTATAAGAACTTGGGGTCATAGAGGCATAGCGGAATGGGCTCCACATTCCACCTACCTACCTCGGGAGGCATGCAAGCAGAACATGAGGGGCTAAATGATTCGGGTATTTCCGGACAGTTCCAGCTCACCCGCCACGTCACCAGCCAACCGAGCCTAATCAGTCGGATAATGGAGGAATCGGCCCAAGATAACCCTTAACGGGCCGGTAAAAGCCCAAAGCACACTAGGGCTAGGGTTTCCCTAAACCATGGTAAAGTACCGTTTTACCCCTTTAAAATCTCCTATAAATACTCATCATTTTCCAATCCCAAGGCATGTTATGTTCATATTTCACAAAGTCTCATCTCTCTCACAATCCTACCTCCAAGCTTCCTAAGCTCTCAACATTCATCAACGTTCATCAACGTTCATCCACACTCATCCCGAGAACTTCCATCTTTGGAAAACTTCTCGACTCCCAAGGAATCCCCCACACACATCGAGGAAGATCTCCTCAATCCATTCAACTTAGTTCACTACTAACTTAAGCGTCGGAGGGCGTTCCCGGATCCACCACCGGGGCTTCGCCTTTGCGGGTTCAAGCAGTCACCACTCGGACTCGAATCGATCGTGCCACGTCCTCGGAACCGGAGCGATAAATCCTTCCTCTCTCCGAATCATCAATCCACATCATCAACTCAGTTTTCTCCGAAAACATATATACATTATTATACTCGACTCAATACATGACACACTTGGAAGATAATTTATATAACTTTTCAGAATGGAGGTGTAATTATTTTTCAGAGCATGCATTGTATGATACGACTAATCATCCATAGTAAGATTCTAGTCATCCTAGTAAGATTTTGCAAGCTTTCATCTTTATCCACATTAATGTTAAAATATTTAGGATTCAATTGTTTAAATAAAGCATGTTGATACATCTTAAGAGGAAAAGTTTTTGGCATTTAAATCTATTAAATAATTATTAATATCTTCAGAGAAAAGAACTTGGAAACTCCTCTATTTCTTCAAGTTTCAAATACCTTTACATGATAAATATAAAAACTAATCAGGTGGAGCCCTTCCCTCCAAAAAAAATGTTGTGAAAATTGAATATTGATGGGCCTTTTGAAGTAACCCATGTAAAGCTAGAAAAGCACACGATCTTTTTCGTGACAATCATGGTCATCGTAACCTTTGTGTTTGCAAACTTTAGAATCTATTTATTTGTATGGTAGAAATTATGCCTTTTTTCTTGGACTTTGCCAAGCTCGAGAGCTCAACTGCATAAGGGTTATTATAATGTGGACTCGTTGGTGGTGATCAACAAAAGCAAGGCAAAGTCTGCAACCAAATCATTTTAATTTTTCTTAACTAATCAACGCTAATTACTCTTTTGGATTCTAATAGGGAGGTAGTGTTAGAGCATTATGTAGGAAGTCAATAGGGTTGCTGATGTGTTAGTAGAAGTTAGTATTGATTCTCCTTTCTCCCTCTCAATCTTCATTAATCCTCCAATGTTAATCCATTAATTCTCACTGAAGATGTATCTAGGAGTGGCTTTCCCACACTTTTGTTTCTTAGGGTATGGTTGGTTTGATATTTATAATAGTGTTTATAACGTCTAACAACTCATAACAATTAAACGCTAACCATAACAACTCAAAACAGCTCATAACAGACTTAGAAAAACTAGTTTCAATTAATCATAATAAACTCATAATCTGCTCCTAACAACTCATAGTAGCTGACAATAGCTAATAATTAGTTTTTAACATCTAAAATGAATATACCTTTAATCGAATAATGTACCATCGGGGCTTGTCCCTCTCTTTAAATCTAAAAATACAGTCTCAAAAGTCATACATTTATATACTGTATAATAGCAATCTTTTCAAAAGTATAACATGGCTGCCTGAGAGTGAATTTAGTAGTTTTTGTCCAATAAAAAAATGATAATTTATTCTTTAAAAAATATTTTCTCTTATATATGGAATCTCTTTTACTCCTTGCCAAAATAATAAAAAATAAAATAATAATAATTATTATAATAATAACAACAACAATAACAATAATAATAATAATAACAATAATAATAATAATAACAATAATAATAATAATAATAATAATAATAATAACAATAATAATAATAATCTATACAATATATAATAGTAGTATTTTTAAACTGGTCAAATATTACAAAGGGGGTGATTGTAGAAGTTTAGAATAATGTTAACCATAAAAATTATTTGTCCATTAAATATGAGTCGTTGATGTAAATAATTAGATAAATAAAAAATATAATTTACCGAAATAAAAAAATTCCTTTTATAAGTGGACTCTCCTCTCCTTTTTTTTTTTTTTTTTTGTGTGTGTGATAGTATAGTCTTACTAGTATTTTTTTTCTCCTTCACATGTTGAAACAAATGTTGAATAATGGTAATTAGCTTACGTGGAGTTAATATTTCACCTTTAATGTTTCTTTTTACAGTTTCAAAATCTTAATTTAGTTTATTTTAGTTTTTAATTATTTACGATATAAACATAATAGAGTCAGTCGTTTAGGATCGACAAAATTTAGGAACAAAAAAATGACATATTTGTTATGATGAAAAGAGAAAGGAATTTTAGAAATACTGGAGAACAGATCGAAGGTATGTAGCTTTGAGTTATAGATGTCTTATTCTAGCAAACTTGGTTGCTTTGGCAGCTTAGCTTTGGTATCTAAGCATCTCTTGATTTGCCCCTTAATCGAATAACAATGTGTACTTTAAATTGAGGAAGAGAAGTTTGAGATGATGTCTTGATTGATTAACAATAAATCCTTTCGGTTAATTTTATCTACATTTTCTTCGCAAAATATAGGGTCAAAGAATAGAGATTAGATGATTAAGGTTGTCATATAATGTTTAAAATAATTGAAGGCATTTCAATAGCTTACCTCAAATATATGAAATATTTTCACTATATGATTGTTTTGCGTAACTTGCTAAATTGCACCAACCGCCAGAAAAATTGTCTTAAGTTACCTACATCTAAGATTTGCATATATTCTCTCTTACAAATCATTTCTTAGTTCACTACCTACTTGATCATTAATATGATTTATGAAGCCCAATTTGGTAATTATTAAGTTGAATTTTATATGCTTCACTTGCTAATTTATGCACAGTGAAGTTGTCATTCTTTCTCACTACATTTCTACCTTAAATGATTTTAATGTCTATATAATTTTTGGGTAAGTTTGCAAAATGAATTTTCTTTTACCATACGTTTATTATTTCGTGTGAATGTTTACAATTAATAAATTTATTTTTTAATGAATTTTCTCATTCCCTTTTAGATGACTAGGATATTATAAATTTTTAGAGAGAAAATATAGTTGCAAATTAAGTTTCAAAAATGCCGAAGTTAAGCTAAAATATGTGAATATATTTTGCAAGTTGAGTTGGATGTTAGGCAAATGATTGGAAAATACAGCTGATTTAAGGATGCAAATGTAAGAAGATAAGGGGTTGAACATAAAGTTATTTATGATTAAGAGGTGGAGTAACAGTTTGAAAGTTATTTATAATTAACTTTTATTGTCTATAACCTCTTAAGGATGACTAAAGAGTGTAGGAGAAAAATGGATTGCATTTGTGTGCACGAGTAGGTAAGAATATATAAATCATCATATTCAGCCTATAATTTTTAAAAATGAGATCCCATTATGGGTGTATGTGTACTTTTAAGGGTTCATGTAACATTTTAGTTAATGATGTTTTAGTAGGTTGAATGTATATATTTATTTAGACGTTAAAGTCAAATTAGTATTGACTTTGGAGAGAGTTATGAATTATAAGTTTGACATTCTTTTATTGATTTATTGTAATTTGTATTATAATATTAATTTGCGACATAATGATATTTGTTGTTATCTATAGGTCATCTAATTCAATATCTACCAATTATATATTATTCCTTTTCCTACTAATATTTGTCTTTTGATACCCAAACATATTGTCACATTATTTAAATTGTTTGATTCTTATAGGGTTCCGCCTTCTTAATGTTCCAAATCACAAGTATAATCTTAAAACCTTGATGATATGTTTTTAACATTCTTTTTTATTTATTGTTTTAGATTTTTTATTTATTCTTTAGAAATTTAGAATGATTGAAAGATGAATGTGTGTTGGGCTCTAATGATTTTTATGTATTGAGTTCCGATAAATCGATGAGTCACGAAAGTTTTTTCACCGTGAGGGGATAACATGTAGAAGAATATAGTTGAATGTGAAACCATTCAATAAAATCAAATGATCGAGAAAAACTCACAAGTACAATGGTACTCCGTGATTCAATAATTTTTAAGGTATACATTATATAACATTATTCCATGCATAACACTGGGTTCACACTAGTACTTGAAAAAGGAGTCTATAATATATCATTAATGCTATTGAAAATTACTCATTTCGTTCCATATACATTTTCAAATGTAGAAAGTGAGGAAATTTAAATGCTAAGATTATCTCACTTCCATGATAAATTAACGTTTCTTTCTTTTGTTTTGTTTTGTTAATCAAAAGAAGTCATATAGGGGAAAGAGGAAAATAAGCCTTAAAATTGTATTACTCTTGATACTTTTAAAAATCATATTTTAATAATAAAATGAGATTAGAGAATTAAATATTTTTTGCAATGAATATGAGATAGAAGGATTATCACTACCACATCATGCTTGTAAAGTCATATCATATTAAATTTAAAAAGCAAAAGAATTTAAATTAATGTAGTCAAAGCCTCAAAGGGCGTATACTTCTTTTCCAAAACTTAAGGGCATTTCCTACCCCTAATAAAGGTCTAGAGGCATTGTAATTATGGAACTCCTTTGAACCTACCTATAAAAGAAAGAATTTTTGGATGAAAATAATATGAACTTTGGAAGTCTTAGTTAAAAATAATACGATTGTTTTTAGTTATGAACATTACAAATTTTAAAGTTATTTAACGATTTCAGAATATAACTAAGTTTAGGAGCCGAACTCGTCGAATAGTTGACGTGTTAGGTATAGTTAAAATTTTGAACTTAATTTTTAGGTTTTATGGCCACATAAGCTAGTTTCAGTATATTGGAGAATTAAATAGAAAAAAATTTTGTTTATGTGACCATTAAATCAAAAAATACATATCAAAATTTTAACTCCGCTCGACACGTCAACTTTTCGACGAGTCCAGTCTCCAAACTCAATTATATTCTGAAATCATTAAATAGTATCAATATTTGTATTGTTCATATTAAAAAAGTTATATTATTTCCGTCCAAAAACGAAAACAATAGTCCCTAAAATCTAGGGGGTGATCTGATCAGCTTGAGTTGAGAGACAGGGGAGAGAGGGAGAGCTGCAGGCAAAACTCCAAGCAGCGTGGGCGTGGCAGTGGATTGAGTGGAGGGAGGAGCTGAGGGGCTCTCTCTTTCTCTCTCCATCCCTCGTCCTTCTCTCTCTCCTCTATAGCAAGACTTCGGAATTTACGGTTCCTGCAAATGAAGCAGAAGAGTGAGTCTCGTCCGAGTTCGGCCCTCATCAAGCACGTATTGCTTGGATTGATTGTATTTCTGGGCTTGGCTTGTCTCTATTATGGTTCTTTTCTCGCTCCTTACTCTCCCAGGCTCGACGACGAGGAGGATCCCTTCTTGGGCAGCTTTGTTAAAGGCTCGGGTGATGTTTTTCAAGCGCAAAACCTCGATTCTCTCGTGCCCGACAGCATACCAGTGCGTTTATCTTCTGAATTTTCTTGATTACTTGAGAATTTTGAGATTTTTTGAACTTAAAAGCGTGAATGTGGAATTATGTGGTGTGCCCTTTTTGTTAGTTTGGATAATTTTGCGTTTTGATGGTGCCTTTTATGGATATGTTTTTGAGTTTGATTCTTTATTTTTGGTTAGAGGTTATGTGGTGTGAATTGTTTAAATTTGATGATTCCTTGATATTCATGTTGAATTTCATATTGGAATTTTTAGCTTTTTAAGTACTGGTATAATTGGGCCTAAGGATAAGCAAATTCTTAGCCTTCACATAGTCTCCTCAAAATGGAGGAGTTTGATTCCTGAGGTTCAAACCCGGGGAGTGTCTATATTTTGAGAATAGCGGACACTCTCCTTGATTTAGCATTTGGGTATTCAGCCATGCATGTCTTGCGCTGCCGAGCACATGAAAAATGTCTGAAAATTCCAAATCCAGATCCATAACCAAGAGTACTGCCTAGGTAAGCTGTTGTGGGGTTCATTGTAGCAGCCTTACCCATACATTGCAAAATTACAAAGAGGCTGTTTCCATAAGACCCTTGGTTTAAAAACCATTGACTGCATATTATTATTACTCCATATAAAGGAAGCAGGGTACAACTGTACAGCTTAGAGAGGCATATTACTTTAGTACACTAGATTTCAAGAGTTTGTTTTATTTTTAAAAAACAAATTGGCCTAGAACTGGCATTTTCATATGTCAAAAAATTGAAATTGTGTCAATTTTATTTGTTCATTGCACGGCACATGACATTCTACCATGTATTTGTGGTTGCTAACATCTGAATCTGTTGGTCGAAAAGTATGAGTGTAGGAAAAGAACGCATTTCCATCTTGACAGGTGCAAAGCAGGCTGCTATTATTGTTTGATAGTTTCATAGTAGAAGATAAACAGACAAATAAGGTGACAGCTAAAAAGGCATATAAAAATCCTTGTTCTTAGCCTTACCACTTATACCAGAGGAGAATTCTTCTTGTTAGCAATTCAAGCTGATGGGTTGCATAGGTTGTCAAAAAGTGGATGTATGTGTCGTTGCAAGACATGTGATCAGAAGGCTACCTTCTCCCATATTAGAGCAGGATGTCCAGGTCTGGTGTCGTGCATACCCCGTTTTTCTTAGACATGTAGGCAAATCGCATAAGTGCCCTTAGCATATGAGTCTTCATCATCTGAGAAATTTCCACTGTCCTCCTGCCAACATTGTCATGATTTCCTGCCCTTTCCTTTGACACAGAGCACCAGGGACTTTTATTAGGCATGATTTTGTCTAGATTTCAACATGGCATGATCTGCTGCTTCACCCCCCTCCCCCAAAGATGTTATTCTTTGTTATTATTCAACAATCTTAATATGGTGAAAAGCTTGATTTTGCAGATATGCGACATGTCATATTCAGAGTTGGTACCTTGTTTAGATAGAAATTTATTATATCAATTGAGGTTAAGGCCTAATCTAACATTGATGGAGCACTATGAGCGTCACTGCCCACCACGTGAGCGGCGTTATAATTGTCTTATCCCACCTCCAATTGGTTACAAGGTTGGTGAATATTTTCTTCTGAAGGGATTTGGTTACTCTTGTTTTGCCTCCTTTTGATTCCGACAAGTTTATTGTTAGAAAATCAGATACCAATTAGATGGCCAACAAGCAGAGATGAGGTATGGAAAGCAAACATACCACACACCCACCTCGCCCAAGAGAAATCTGATCAACATTGGATGGCTGTTGACGGGGACAAAGTATACTTCCCTGGTGGAGGAACCCATTTCCATGATGGTGCTGATAAGTATATTGTTTCTCTTGCAAGGGTAAGTGGTGCTTTACACATATTATATGCGTTCTGTTTGTGATTAACATCCTAATGTTTTTCGAAACAATTTTACAGATGCTCAAGTTTCCAGTTGATAAACTTAACAATGGTGGCAATTTAAGGACCGTTCTTGATGTGGGATGTGGAGTGGCAAGTTTTGGTGCATATCTTCTTTCCCATGATATTATTGCTATGTCGTTGGCACCTAACGATGTTCATGAAAATCAAATACAATTTGCATTAGAGAGAGGAATTCCATCAACTCTTGGTGTCCTTGGAACTAAAAGGCTTCCTTATCCTAGTAGATCATTTGAGCTAGCCCATTGCTCCAGATGTAGGATTGATTGGCTTCAGAGAGATGGTATTTTATTGTTGGAACTTGATAGATTACTCAGGCCTGGTGCATATTTTGTGTACTCTTCTCCAGAAGCTTATGCACAAGATCCAGAGAACAGAAGAATCTGGAATTTAATGTATGGCCTCCTGAGAAGGATGTGCTGGAGAGTTGTCTCAAAGAAAGATCAAACTGTTATATGGGCTAAACCTCTGACCAACAGCTGTTACCTGAAGAGAGAACCTGGAACTCAACCTCCCCTATGCAGTTCTGACAATAATCCAGATGGAGCTTGGAATGTGTCGATGAGGGCCTGCATATCCCCATATCCACCAAGTAAGTAGCAGTTGAGCGTTACTGTCAGCATCACAAGCTGTCATCTTTTACCCCTGTGCATGATGTTTTCCTTTTTATATTGCTCTGACTCTTTTATGAGTTGGCATCTCTTGACATTTAGTACTGCAGGAACGTATTCTCTTTGATTTGGTGAATGGTAATGTTGCTGCCACTTAAACGTAGATCTAGATTGAACTGTGTTTCCATTATTCATTAGTTTGCTCATAGAGATTTTGGTAGTATGGCTATGGGAGTTGGGACATCTTTTCTTATCCTCTGATATGGTTGGTAGATATGTATTCAAATGCTTGGTTTTGTAAGTTTCACTCCATGATCTCTTTGAGTTTGATTTGAAGTACCTGTTAAGCTTGAACTGTGAGAAGTGTATTTGTTGCAGATGATATTATTATGATTTTTTCTGTTTTTCCTGTTGAAGTGGTATAAGATTGGAGTTTCATCTTTCTATCAATTCTTCTGACCCCTATCCTCTTTGTTACAAAAAAATCATATATTTTGTGTGGTCATATATTGATGAATTCCCAGTCGGTGCTATTTTGAAGAATCTGAGAATAAATTGATGAGTGACTCCTCTAAGAACTCAAGGGCGACTGGATGGTGGTCAGTGGTTACCTAGTAATCACTCTTGTCAATGCTTTGGGAAGTTATGGTGCAGCAGATTAATCCATATCTTCTCTGCCGTTGCGTACTGCCTGTGCTCATCCTTCCGCCGGGGGCAAGGGGTGGAAGGAAAAGAAAACCCTCCATTGATCAGTCTGCTGCCAAATACATCATACTCCTACTTTTCTTTTTATTCCTCTTTGGGGTAAGGTAAAATTTTTATCTAGGGGCCTTATATCTCATGGGAAAACACTGATAGCAGAGAGCTCCCTTTTTTTGAGGAGGGGGGTCTCTCTTCTCAAATGCCCCTAGTGGGGCTTCAATTCCATGCTCCCCTGATGGGAAGGTAAGTCAAATGCCACTAAGATTTGCACTTTGGTGTTACTGACTAGTATATTGTTGCATGAAAGTTAAAAATGTAATTCGCAGTGATCCCCCATAAGTAATTGAATTTCCTTCTAGTTCAGTTCAGTACTCAAGCTATAAATTGATTTGAGAAGTAAGTTTTTGGACCCTGTTAAAGTGTTTATTATGTAAATTAACATAAAGAGGTACAAGATGCAGTCCTTCCAACAGTCTGATGTGGAACATGAGATCTACCAACTAAGGTGATGTAAAAATACCAAAGTTCTTGAGGAAAATCCTGGCATCTTTAACGGCTTAACAACTCTCTCCAAGTATACAAATCTTTTTAAGAGGGCTAACATTCGACACACCGATTAGCTTTTTCTAACCTGGATCTTTTTTATCTGCTCTATTGTAGTTCATAGGCATTGAGGTTGGTATTACATTTCTTGATTGATCATTTCCTATATTTTACATGAACTTCAACCATTGAGTCTTACTCATATGCAAACTCGTTCAAGGAGGGGAAAAGGGTATGAATTGCAATGGCAGAAAAAACTGGAATATAAGTATCTAACTTTGCTGTATTAGATGCTTTCCCTCTCCCAGACCTCTTTTTTCCCTCTTTTTTTCTTTTGTTTTGGGCAGAGAGGGGCGGGGGTAGTTTATCATATTACTGCATCATACTGTATTGCCTGCTGTCTAGGGGAGGGGGATGCAATGTCTTAGTTTTATTAGGACATAGAACTGCTTGCATCTCTGCAAGTAGTTTGAAAGTTATGATATCCTATGTATCTATGCCTTCTCCCCGGAAAAAAATTTGAAAATTATGAACTAATTTTGGGCACGGTTTCATATTGGTTCGTGTTGGCTAGATAAATTCTGACATTCTTATTTCCATTTCTGTTTGTTTATAAACATGTTTGCGTAACTGATATTCTGCAGAGGTGCATAAGGCCAAAGGGAGTGGGCTACTTCCTTGGCCACAAAGGCTTACTGCACCTCCTCCCCGCTTGGAAGAAATTGGCATCAGCGCAGAAGAATTTCAATCTGACACAGTAAGTTGTATTCCATGATGTTCAAGGCATGCCTCCCTGCTTTTGCTTCCCATACAATGTTTACTTTCAAGATCACTAACTGCTGAATATTGAAACATTGCAGAGCACATGGCATTTTAGAGTGAGTGAATACTGGAGCCTGATGAAATCTGTTTTACAGAAGAACACTCTGCGTAATATCATGGATATGAACTCCAACATAGGTGGATTTGCTGCCGGTTTGAATGATAAGGATGTTTGGGTGATGAATGTTGCTACTGTAAGCACTGCTCCAAAGATAAAAATCATCTATGATCGTGGCCTGATTGGTACAGTTCATGACTGGTAAAAAATTTTCTGGCTTCTTGTATTTTGGGTAGCTGATCTCTGAGTACATTTGTTCCTAATTCTGAGGTTAAGTACTCTGTTTAGTGACGTTTACTGAAATCATAGGTTTTGAAGGATGGTCTCTCTTCCTTACTGCGTTTTGTCTCCTTGATGCTCAGACATGCATCTGGCATATCAGCTGACCTATGCGATATATGTGCAGTAACATATTTAAGGTTACAAATGAATAAGGGTTGAAGGGTTCTGTAATCATCTAATGAATTACTTTATTCGTTCTGCTCGTTTGTGAGATGTAATGAGTTGAAACTATTAGATGTTTGATGCCTTTACTAATTGTCTAGATTGTCTTTATAAACTTATTAAGCTGTTTGCTACTTGTATGTCTCTAAGGGCTTGATGAAAAGGGGAAAACAGAGTCTGTTCGAAGTTACATAAAAACCATCATCTATTTCTGTTTTTTGTTCGTTTCTGTTCTTTTATTTTCCTTTCTGTTCATTTGTTCTCTTTTCTGTTACTCGTTTGAGTTCGGTTTTGCTCTTTTCTGTTTGTTTCCTTCATTTCTGTTTGTTTCTGTTTCTGTTTTTTTGTTTGTTTTTTATGTAACTTCGAACAAGCCATTAAGAAAAAACCCATCCATGTCCCTCGTCTCCACTTGTTGCATCTCCGCCCCACTTTTGCAGGAATTGAGGCCCAATATATCTGTCTCTAAACAATATGTGGTTGATTACACAGAATAGGCTCCTCACAAAGGATAGGCTACAGCAGATGGGGATCCATTTTTTTTTCTAGTACAAAGTTGTTTGTGTTCTTCATTACCTTGTGTCAAACTTGCCTAAGCAGGCAACAACCTAAGAAGCACTAAGTATGAGAAATTCTCATTACTCAGCCTTCCTATCTCAACCGCAGACTATATCTATACATTTCTCATATTTCCTTGATTGTTTTGCTAGGAATAAAATTCTATGCCTAACTTGTTCCTGAATTATGTACATTGTACACTGCACACTAGTCTTGGTCTTGTTGAAGATTGCATGATTTCTAGCCTTCTAGAGATTGTAAACCCTTGCAGCAACCCCAGTGTACACCAGCTCCTTATGCCACTTTTCAGCCTTCATATTGATTAGTTTGTCAATCCATTGTTTCATTGTTTGTCCATTGACTCAGCAATCTCCAGCCAGTCACTCAAACCTTCCCTGACTTGAGTCGCATACTTGCACTCAAAAACGAATGTTCTATTGTTTCAGTACCAGCATTGCACATAACACACTGAGTATCCAAGAGGGACTGGTATTTCTCCAATCTTGCTCTGACAGGAATTTATTGCACATTAGCAGCCAGCAGATGAAGTTATGTCTGGGTGTATTCATCCTGGACCAGATGATTCTTGCCTATTTTTCCCTTCTTTGGACATTGATGCTCCATTTATATCCTACAGAAACTGAGTAGCTGCCATTCTTGCCCTTGGTCCAGTACCACATTTTGTTTGTATCACTTCCCCATTTGAAATGTTCTTTGACAGCACAGAGATTTGCCACAAGCTGAGAATACATCACACGTCACCTGTTTTCAGACAATCTCCCTTAGCATTTTTGCATCTGGTCAAGCCTTCTGTCCTGTAATTGCTAAAACAGCTCATAGACACATCTCCCTAATTAGTTCTCTTCTGTATGTGCACTGAAAAAATATGTGCCTGGAAGTTAGGGTGTGTTTGGTTGCGGGAAAATATTTTCCCAGGAAATTATTTTTCATAGGAGAATGAATTTTCAAGGAAAACCATTTTCCATCCACATTTTCCTTTGTTTGGTAGAAGAAAAATAATTTTCTAAAATAGCTACTTAAACGCAAAAACCAACCATAAAAACTCCATAAATATGAAAAGAAAAAGTAAATAACTAATTCAACTTCAAAACCCATATATATATATATATACGTTGAGCACCTAAATTTAATAAGTTTGTAAATCTCCCTATGATCAAACTTTTCCATGTATAAATAATAGAAATTAAAAAAAGAAACAAATACTGTAAAAAAACTTTTCATCTATGAACTTTGCAACAAAAAAGGGAAAAAGACAAGGACAAAACTTGGAAAAAGAAATTGAAGGTGGCAAAGTAAGAGAAGTTTGGAACTTGAACTCCCATTGATAAGACTTTATTTTCCCTTGATTGAGGTAGAGGAAAATTAACTTCCTTCCTCATAAAAAGAACTTTATTTTCCCTTGATTGGAAATTATTTTCCCCAGAAAATATTTATCCACCACTTACGTTACCAAACGGTAGAAAATAGAATGATAATTTTCCGAAAAAATATTTTCCACTGAAACAAACACACCCATAATGTTGAATTCTCTTCCGAACAATTGATACACTGTAAAGTAACCCAATTATCTATAAAAAGTGTTTCTACTGGTCTGCGGCTATCTTAGACTAGCAAAGGAAAAGCTTATGGGAGAGCCTTGGCCATATTGCTCTTACTATGAATGATGCATGGTGTGTCCTTGGGGATTTAATTCCTTACTCCATCAGGATGGTAGAATGGGAGGCAATGAGGTGGCTGACACTAAAATTGCTGATTTTAAGGCATGTATTGACTCCTGTGGGTTGATGTGCCAAACTTTTCGGTGGGGAAAGAAAGCCACAGCTCAGACCATTTTCTAACAAGAACAATGGGAGGTGCAAACGAGAATGAAACATGGACTCAACCTTTGTTTAAAAGCGTGCTTGCGCAAAAGCTCAAAGTCCACCCACTTGTGCCTTGCAAGGGGTCAAGCCCAGCCATTCCAAAAGCCCTGGGAGGGCGCGCTTCAGATGCGCCTCAGCAAAGGCGCAATTGTGCCTCGTGCGCCTCACATACCTCAATAGTGTTACAGTGAGAGATTTGAAAATTTTCACTCAAATTCAGGAAAAAGTGCAATAGTACCTATTCATGACAATAATTAATTGCCACTGAGGCATAAATTTTGTGTTGATTGTGTCTCAAACTCAATCAATTTACGTTAACTTTCAGATTTTGTGATGTTTGTGCCCTTTTTTTCCCTTTTTCTGCTTGCTTTTTGGTGAAAATCATAGCGAATTCATTGTATTATGACAATCTAAGACTCTTTGTGGTATTTTTCTTAGCAATAATGATGTCTAATCACTTATTTGATGCCATCATCTAGCTTATTCATCGAAAATATCATATGGCAATGATTTTCAAGCATTTTTTAGTAAGTGCGCCTTGTTCTGTAAAGCCCATGCCTTTGCCTCAAAGCTCATTCCCCGGGTCCCAGGACCCTTTGCACTTTTGTGCGCCTTGAAATTTTTTTAACTAAGGACTCAACAAAAAAATGAAACCAAAGGATAAAGCTTGGTTGGAAAAAATAGTCCTTTGAATGCTAATAACTGGTCTTTGTGTCGATATTGCACAAAATGTAATGTGGCAACCCTTCCTAGAAGGTGGGGTCACATGCATTCTTGTGTTTTGGGTTTTTGGGTTATATTGGTGATAGTAAGGATATAATTTGTATAGTCTTTGGCTTTTTGAGCTTACTTGCAAAGAAAAGCTTATGTTTTCATCAAGAAAATGTGGAGCTTTTTTTCTTGTTTCTTCCCCCACCTGCCTAAGCTTCTCTTTTATTTGCTCATGT
The DNA here is from genome assembly GCA_021018815.1 of Talinum fruticosum. Classification (NCBI taxonomy): domain Eukaryota; kingdom Viridiplantae; phylum Streptophyta; class Magnoliopsida; order Caryophyllales; family Talinaceae; genus Talinum; species Talinum fruticosum. Next base: position 10,201,515 of record JAITYX010000005.1, on the reverse strand, counting down.
GTAGCATGCAATTAGGGTTTATACAGCCTCAACCTTTATTACTCAAGGGATGCCGTTTACCCCTTAGACTATGCAGATGGTCTCTGGCATTCTATTTCAATACAGATAAATGTTTAGTCTACTTCATTTGAATTGAAAGGTGCAAAATTGCCCAAGTGACCTTTTTAGATACCTTGAAAAATGGTAGTAAAGTGATACCTTTAGTAGAATTAGTTGCTTTCGGAGCTTTTTTACCTCATTCCTTCTGGTGTATTGTAGTGAACATTTAAGCGTCATCAGAGATCCATTGTTTGTCACCTAGGTACCTCATTGCTGCAGTGTAAAATTTTGTACATTTTTGGTGATTTGTTCTGAAATGAAATGCCGTGTGTCATACCCATGTCGTGTAGGAGTTGGTCATCATTTTTCAAAAATTGCTCACCACTGATATTTTCTGTGATTTGGTGGTGCCCTATTTGATCCTAGAAAAGTTTGTGCAAATAATAAAGAGAGAGAACATTATCGGAAGTCAAGTTCTGAAGCCTCTCTGGTGTTCCTCAAACTTTCCTATTTCAAATGGAACTTCATCTTCCTTTGCCTTGAAAAATAGATGGTCCCTTAAATCATAATAAACAGCTGATTTGGATGGATAGAATTTTGAGACCTAAGGGATTCATCATAATAATTATTGATGGTCCCTTAAATCATAATAAAATTTTAACTTGTACTTTGAACATTGTAGGTGTGAAGCATTTTCTACATACCCTCGCACCTATGATCTACTTCATGCTTGGATGGTATTTTCTGAGGTTTTAGAACGTGGCTGCAGCCTGGAAGATCTTTTGATTGAAATGGATAGAATTTTGAGACCTAAGGGATTTGTCATCGTCAGAGACCACCCTGCAATTGTAAAATATGTACGTAAACTTTTAACTGCCTTGCACTGGGACGATTGGGTGTCAGAGTTAGAACCAAGGGTTGATTCTTTGTCAACGAGCGAAGAGAGAGTTCTAATTATACGGAAGAGGCTTTGGCGATATGGAATTGCGGCCAGTTGACATTGACTTCTGGGTAAGTTATCTATTCCAGATGACTTGATGAAATCTCATATATTTCAAAAGATGAAATGGTGGTAGGCCCTGTACACGATAACCATTGAGACTGACAGTTGAGTAGCTATTGGTGCATCTAACTAGGCCATTATCAAGGACTCTCGTTTAGGGCAGATAGAGTGTGTCTATACTCATGTTTCTGCCCCTATTCCCTTTTTCTTTTTTCTTTTTAGGTTTGTTTTTTATTTTATTTTATATTTTTTGGGGGGTGCTTTGATTATTGGGAGGCTGGACAGTAAACCTATATTTGAAAGGCTTTTTAAAATTACATCCATGGAGAACTACTAGATTTGTAGGTACTGAGCAAAATCTGTCTGTCTTTCATGACCTCCCTGCCACACAACAAAAAAAACACCTTTGAGGAACTGCCATACAGAAGATTCTGCAGTAGAGAATGTCTGGTCAATGCATTTGAATTGATTTCTATCTGCATAGGGATGGAGCTTCTGAAACACTCTGTGGAGTATGTAATTATCTATTCTCTACCTTAGTCTATGAGCTCAACTAATCATGAACAGATGCAATTTTTTTTCCTTAAAATTTTAATCTAAGCTTCATCATTCTTCTCTGAAATGGTGTAGTAACATGCATAACGTTGACACTGGTGGTTGATTTCATCTATTTTGATGATGCACACTTGATAGAAAATACTTGATTATATCACCATTGAGATGATTCGTTATGCTTCATTGGTATTTTGACCGTTGAAGTTGTCTTGAAGGTACAGTTGGTTACCTGGAAGCCTCCATGGGAAGACTGGAATCCCTATTAGCATTTTGAAAACTCATTTTCAGTAGACAGGTTGGTGTATAAGCAATGAGAGAACAGATTACTTGCTCTGGAGAGAGACATGACTTTGATTGAGAAGCAGACCGAAGGTTTGCAGTTGTTTTGATACATTAATCTTGTTTTTGTTGGAGATGCTAGATGTACTGATATTTGACACATATTTTGCTTTAAGCATTCTACGTCTTTATTTCAGCACCATTCGTCTTTTTCCTTTTTTTCTCCCTCTATGATTTTTTTGGTATGTTACTTCCCTTGTTTAACAGATCTGCTCTTGTTTTTGTTTTTTTTTGTTTCAATCTATATGTTGTAGTTATTTTATATCCAGTAATCAAGGTATTGTTTACATTATTCACCATTACCATTCTCTCCACAATTATAAATTATCATCTGCTTGACTATTCGTCTGGGCTGATAATCTGGTTAAGGCATTTAGAGACTCGCTGATAAATTAATTACATTACATCTAGATTATGCATGGGTTTTTATTTTTAGTAGGAGTTGGGTTTTTCTTCAGAACTAGGAAGTATATTCTAGTATGATTTTTATTCTCCCATACCTATATCATAGGAAATAGGAAATAGGAAATAGGAAATAGGATTTGGTCCAAGAAGATGTCTCGTATTCGTACATCTTCATTACTAAGTTCTGGTTGCCTTGTTGATAAACTTGGTGAGCATCACTACTCTAAAGAGGTTTAAGAGCCTTAGTGAGAGAGAGGGAGAGAGATACAGGCTTGGTTGGGGGTAAGGTGTAATCAAGTTGAGATGAGGCTTAGCTTGGTCAGGTTTGGTTCAGTCAAGTATGAGCTATGCTCAAAGCTCTGAGCCTCAAGGACTTGGGTTTGGGCTTGAAAAAACATTGTCTGGCTCAGCATGGGTTTTTTTGTTTTTTTTTTTTTTGGGGGAGGTGGGGGCTTGTTTCAAATTTCACATCAACTTTGGAAGTAAATACGATATTTGGCAAGAGTCAAGAACAAGGAAATGTGCATAGGAGGGTTAAGATGGAGGGCGCTGTTTGATTTTGGTTAAAAAATTAATTAAACTGTTTGGCATAGCTTTTTATACTAAAAATAAACTCTTTTGTAAAAAATTATTTGAAATAGTTTTTTGAAAATTTTTTATGATTAATATTTAAAATTATCATATTAATATTATGACTTCATCAAAATTACTTTGAATGCCATTTAAAAAAGAAAACTAATTACGTTGGATGGGGTTAAAACATGCATGTTTCATACTATTGTTTCAAATTTCATATCTAACTTTGGAAGTAAATACGATATTTGGCAAGAGTCAAGAACAAGGAAATGTGCATAGGAGGGTTAAGATGGAGGGGCTTGTTTGATTTTGATTAAAAAGTTAATTAAACTGTTTGGGATAGCTTTTTATACTAAAAATAAACTCTTTTGTAAAAAGTTATTTGGAATAATTTTTTGAAAAAGTTTTTTATGATTAATATCTAAAATTACCATTGACTTCAACAAAATTACATTGAATGCCATTTAAAAAAGAAAACTAATTATGTTGGATGGGGTTAAAACATGCATGTTTCATACTATTATTATCGCCAATCATAAAAAATTATTTTTTTGTTACATAAGTTTTAAATATTTTTAAAAATGAAATCAAGCCGATAGTAAACAAAACTTTTTCATAATCGTTGGATAGAAGTATAAATATGCTTTTATATATCACATGATATTGAGAAAAAAAAACAAATATATAATATTAAAATTGTAATGCTCAAGAGATAATAAAATTGAGCTATGGGTATAAATGATATTTTACCAAACAACTTCTTTTAAAAAAAGTAAAAAAAAAAACTAATTTTGTCAAATACATTTTTCATAAACGTCTAATACAAAAAGTCGAGTCAAACATCTAATACAAACTAGCCATCACTGGGGCCAAAATTTTTAAAGGGTTCTTTGGTTGGAGATTTGTGAATGGAACTTTATACCTTTATATATAAGTTTTCATATCTCATATTTGATGTAGATGTGGGACTTAATTTCTAAGGGTATCAAATCCCATCCCCCCCAAAACATTTTTAAGGTATTTGATTCCCTCCACTTTGAGAGGTTTCAATTCTCATTCCCCCAATATTAAAGTTCGGTTCCTTCCACGATAGTATGTGTTGTTACTGCGGAATTGGTAGCTAACGGGGATTGCAGCAATTTTTCGATTCCCACTCCTGGATCTTTCGGTGATTCTTTGTATCATTATATCGTGCAACCTCGCCAGGTAGGAGTTTTCGTGCGATATCCTTGTAACTTGATATTTTCAAAATATAGTCTTATCCTTTGTAAACATTTCTATTGTCTAATTAAAGTGGAATGATTTGTTAAGAAAGATGAATTGAGATGTTATGCCCGATGTAAACCTTTATAGACATTTACGTTATCATAGGGCGATTCATGGGTGGGTTAGGGTCAGTGGCCATGACTCGGTCCTGACCTGGCCAAGCCTGTTGCCCAGCCCTACCCTAAGGTATCAACATTTATAAAAAAAGGAAAACCATCAAAATTGTTTCTATCTCATTATCAACCACACACCATCCATGTTTGAGAGAGGAGAAGAGAGAATGAACACCTAGACCAGAGTGTTGACCGATTATCGGAGAAGGAGAGGACACTGGCAACCACTGCAAGGTGCACCGCTATGAGGAGAGATATGGTCAACTAGATCTTAACTTTGAGTGGCCGTCGGGGACGGAGAAGGGGTCGACACCACCGTAAAGAGGAGAGAGAGAGAGAGTAACCATCGCAAGGGACCGCGGTCGGGGAGAGATAAATCGCCATAAAATGGAAGACAGATTCAGGAATGAAATGACAAAGTTTTGTAAATTTTATTTGTGATTCATACTTTCAACAAGTAATACCCAAAAAAAAAAAAAAAAAGGAGCTAGCTGAGTCAAGCTATGCTAGGTTCGAGATCCTTTTGACTGAGGGCTCTCGAGCTGACTATTCATTTACATCTCTGATTGGCAATAACCGAAGTTCAAGTGCTTGGAGTTGTGAAACGAAAAATTATACGGTAGTCTTAAATATTTTCTTTTATTTTTTAAGACCCCCTTTAATTTTCATAGTTCCCTTTCAAAGTAGAAATCTATATCACAATTATACAAGCGCCTAGGGGTTTGTCAATGATCAGCCAAATTCAATCTTGTTTCTCTACATTATGCAATTTCAACCTTTTATCATGTCAATGCCCACCTCGAGCGGTGAGTGGCCTCCCTGCCAGGCACCCCCAGGTTCGAGGGGGCACAAACTTCCTCTCCTGAGGAATTTGTGTGTGGTGGTGGAGTTGTTCGGGTTTGACATTGTTCTCCTTTGCAGTCCGATTAGTCTATTGGACTTTTCGAAATAGAGGTCCAAGAGAATGAGTCAACTTACCAATAAAAAATATCAATGCCCACAAGATTAATTCTAAGGCCGTGATTTTTAAGATTATTTTCTCTTATCCAACAACCAAGCATTTTTGCATAACCACCGAAGCTCTGTATCCGTGTAAGATATAGGCTAAGAAATTCACACACAAAAAAAGACATATAGGAAAAAAATCAGCGCAGGTTGTGCATAATGAGTATTTTTAGACTGCGTACGATTGCCCAAGCTAACCCTACATATGTAATGAGTATTTTTAGACTCCCGAATGGGTTTTGTGACGATATCCAATCAATTATCAACAATTTTTGGTAGGGCCATACGATGTTAAGGCTCGTAAAATACATCTTATTAGCAAGGCGCAGCTGTCCCGGGACAAGATGAACGGCAGTTTGGGTTTTAGGAACTTCACAATCTTCAACCAAGCCCTCCTTGCTAAACAATTCTAGCGACTTATGGGCAATGAAGGGTCGTTAGTATGGTCAGAAAATTGTTTACTTCCCTAATGGCAGCATGTTAGACGCCACCTTAGGGATCAGGCCTGGTTATACTTGGCACAGCCTTTGGGGCACCAAATGGATTATTGAGAAAGGGTCTAGGTGGAGAATCAGGGATGGCTTTTCGATAAATATTTGGGAGGAACGTTGGACCCCTAGCCCTCAAATGTTCAAGGTCATTACACCATCTGACCCACGTTTCTCGCTTCTTCGAGTGGGGGATCTGATTGATAGGGATAAAGGGGTGTGGAACATTAACATGCTCAACGAGGTCTCTTTGCCACTGGATGTGGAAATTATCAAAACTATCCACTAAGTGAACGTTGGCCACCAGACAGAAGCATATGGCAAGGATCGACGAACGGCGAGTTAACTGTGAAAGGAGCATATCAGTTTGTGTATCAATCTCAATGTGCGCCGCTAGCTGAGTCCAGTGATGACATGATGAAAAGTAGGTGGAGAGCCTTTTGGGCCCTTTAACCCCCCACCCCCTCTCCCGTATTAAGCTCTTTGTTTGGCGTTGCAGTGTGGGGGCTCTATCCGCGGCTCACAGACTAGGTTCCCGAATCCCAAACTTCTCCATGAGGTGTGACTTATGCGGTGCAACGGAGGAAACTGATGGTCACACTTTGGTTGAGTGTTCGCTAGCTAAAAAAACCTGGAGTGGCAACCAATTCTACCTGTGGATGTCAAGCCGTGAATTTGCTTCTGCGTGGGACTTAATTTTTCCGCAAAATAGCATCATGGTGTGGACAACATCATGGTGTGGACAGCTGGAGTTTGTTTGTGGCAATACTTTGGGAAGTAAGGAATGCAAGGAACTGTGCCCTCTTCAGTAGACTTGAGGACGATGTGTTAACCCTAAGTGTGAGGGTTGTTAAGCTCATTACAGAGTACCAAGCTGCTGGCGCACGTATGGAGGGGACAGGTATGAAGCTACCCAGATCGTGGTCTCCTCCACATGGAGTGCAACCAACTTCGATGCAGGGCTCTTAGGGATTGGGGCCATGGATGGGGGATGGTCATTCGTGGGAATGATGGGATCGTACTTGGGGCAGCGGTGACACAAGGAGTTCGACAATTAAACACGGAGTGGGAAGCTCGGGCGTGCGTCTTTGCCGCGAAGGAAGCTATCTGGTGTAGGCTGAAGAATATCATCTTGGAAAGGGATCACTTGACTCTCATCTCCAAGCTGAAGAGGAAGGAGAATATAACTCCAGAACTTGGCCTCCTTTTGGATTAACATAATATCCCTTTGTGCTTTCTTTGATTCTATTTCCTTTTCGTTTGTTAGGCGGGAGGGTAATAAAATTGCCCATCATTTAGCTCACCTACAACCTATGATCCGACCCCTCGAGTTTGGTTGGAGGATTGTCCAGATCAATGGCCTAGAATCTGACCCCTTGAATTTGGTTGGAGGATTGCCCAAATCATATCATTGATCGGGCCTTGGATGATTACTGTATTGGTTTTGAGTTTGAGTAACACAAAACCCCAACCTTTCCATTAAAAAAAAAAACAAAAATGATTACTGTATTGGTTCTGAGTTTGAGTAACACAAAACCCCAACCTTTCCATAAAAAAAACAAAAATGATTACTGTATTGGTTCTGAGTTTGAGTAACACAAAACCCCAACCTTTCCATAAAAAAAAAAAAACAAAAAAGAAATCAACGCAGGATACATCCCAGACGCCATATTTTTAACTTTGGTATAAATTTGATTGGATTTGGACTTTTGGCTATTAATACTAAAGCCAAGTCAAAATATATTCAAATAATAATACATTCCCATACCTTCAGAACGTAAGGATTACAAAAAAAAAAAAAGTTTTAACATAGTTCCGCTCCTACATTGCAAGATAGCCTAAAGATAAAAGTTCACTTTTCTTTTTTTATTTGAATGCGTAAAATCCCCTATTTTCACCTTCCCTCGTTCAAAAAAATTAATATCCCTAGACCTACATTGTAAGGTATGTCAATGACTATAATACAACTCCAAGAGAAGCAACTCCACTATTTTTCCCCTCGAAGACAGCATCTTTTTTTTTTTTCAAAGCAATAAACACAACGAATATTTTCAACAGATTAAGTGATCAGAAGAAAAGGGGAAAATAAGCCTTCAGGATTTGTACGTGGTGCTGAACATCAGAGGACAGCTCAAAAATGCTTACATGAGCTTTAACACATCACTTTAAAGCTCTCCATCCAGTAGTCTAAATTCTCCTAGCATGTTCTGGTGGCAAAATTTTGTTAAACCCAATTACTGAATTTGTCCCTATTTCACTTCCAAACATGACATTTTCCTATTTGTATTGTCCGAATTAGATTCTGAAACCAATTAACCCTTATGTAATTAACTACTCAAAATAAACCAGGCGTAATATGTTTCTGTAATTTATGTCATTTAAATTAAATCCAAGCCCAAATTTTTAACAAGGCATGAACAGAGGAATCCAAGACTGGCTATTTTGTGAATGATAGCAGCCTCAGTGTGTAGTACAATCAAAACAATGCGTAATATTTTAGATTTATGGAAGAGTCTTAGAAGAAAAACATTACTAAAAGTTTGCATCCTCTTTGATCCACAATCTCAACAGGGACTTTCCCTAACTGAAAGAAGATGCAACTAAAAACACAAAATTGAAGTTGTACCGGGTGGTCAAAAGCTGAGAGATTATATGACACCTATTCTTGCAACAAGCAATGATTCCGATCATGGGGATTTTGTCTTACTCTTTTTCTTCTGTGATGCAAAGCTACTGGGTCCAATTTCAATGGACATCCTCTTTGTCCTGCGAGAAGTGTGTGTGTGAGGGTGATAACACAGTATCTCTGCAAGCTCATTGTTGAAGAGGCACCGAGAGATGACATACCTCTTGGAAAGCTCAGTAGAAGCATTGCTCTCCTCTTCATTTTCGACATCTGAGGCTAGGGGTAAAAGGAAACATCAGCATGAATGCAATGCTAGGGTTCGGTTCAAATTTAATCATGTTCAGTGAAAAATCCTATGTCAATTAGGTATCAATCAAAAGCATTAGACAGCAAATCAGATATTGACACCTACACTAACATTACTGACCAAAAGGCATGTATAAGAGAACTAAGGTTTCTCTCTTTTAGATATGAAATTAAATATACACAAAAGAAGAGCTAGATGTCTTCTAAGTAAGAAATTCAAGATAACTAGTAACTCGGTCGAAGATGAGCCAGACACATCATTACCTCTGAAATCAAGTACTTGACACAAGATATATTACAAAAACTAATACATTATTGAAACTGTATCATTCCGAACAAGAGACCATGACCTTGTTCCATTTAACTGGTTCTTATAACTTTTTACAACTATCCTATGACTTCTTACAACTTACTTTACAACTATCCTAGAACTCCTTACACCGCTTACAACTCCTTACGGCTCCTTCAAGCTAAATGGAACAGGGCCTATATACCTCACTTTTCTTCTGAAAATACACACTAAAGAATAGAAAAGGCCGTTCCTCTTTAGATACTCCTCATCCCTAACTTTCTAAAAGAATAGAGTCCAATTTCTTACATGAGCATTGACCAAAATACACCATAGAAAAACCTAGTTTTCCTACCAAAGCCAAATGACATATGACACACGGAAGTCATCCGAGTGAGCCAGGCGGGTGGCTCCGGGTTCGAGCCTTGGGGGCACAATTCTTGCCGTAAAGCGGGGATTGTGGCACCAACATACCACCGGGTCCAGGACCTAGTGGGGTTCGGCACAACTTAACATCTTTTTATTGGGTTTGTTTTTTTTTTTGGGGGGGTCATGGCACAATAACATCACAATGAAAAAGGAAATAGACATTGGTTCTAAGAATATTAGTATTGGTGAATACCCAACCCCTTTCGACACCCAATTATTTGCCTGCAAAACCGCTCCCACCTCCCAAGAGACATTTAGACAAAGAAGTCAACACTTATTATGACCTTAAGATGGGAAAATTCAATTTGATAAATGGAAAGAAACATGCGGAGAGACATGATGTCATAGAGATGCTATCTTAAGAGAACTGGACCGGACCCGCCGATTCAACCAGGAACCGGACATGGATCCGGTCCGGACATGCTAGTTGCCCGCTTAAACATTGAAACAGATTGACTCGGTCAAAACCGCTCAACCCAGCCATCGTTTGACCCGGCCGAGTGGCGGGTAGACCGGGAATTATAAATCTTAAAAAATTGGAAAAAACTCGAATCTTCACATCAATGGTCAGCTTCATCCATGGATTCTTTGCCTTCATTGAAGTATTCTCAAGCTAAGGGGAGATATTCCCTGCTAGAGGGGATACTCGAGTGGAAGATGAAGGAGAAGGAGAAGAGAGTACTCCTTGAGCACAAGGAACGTCAATTGAAAAGGGGGCTTCGTCTCCGACTTTCTCACCCGCTCTATATATCTCTGTCTCACTTTCTATGCCTCTCTCTCCAGCCCCAATTTTTTTTGGGGGGGATCGACAGCTGCACAATAATCAATTAATCAATTGAGGGGTGTTTAAAAGCAGGCACCTAGGGTTTCTATTTTTTTCTTTTCTAAGAGGGAAAAAGGCCAAAAGAAATAAGGATTTGCCCCAAGAGTTAAATTTTCTCATTTTTTGAGTTAGAAATTTGGATGAGCTTTTTAGACAAGTCCATATTTTTTGTGTGTATGTATATATACATAACTTACTAGGTTGACCAACCCGGTTCAACCATCAACCGACCAACCAGTCTAATCCGAGCTAAACAGTTGGACCGGTCAAACCATTGATTAGAAGGTCGAACCATTGACCCCTTCTCATCGGATCAATCACCACGCCGGTTCTCTTAACATAGTAGAAATGTAGACATAAACACTAAGGGCACTCCAAGAATATGTAATTCTTCGATAAAATCTACTTTATCAGTACAATATAAACCATAGGGAATTTTTTCAGCAATCACAACCATGACAACATATTTCCCCTAGGTACAAATAGCAAGAACAGATGTACTCCATTTTTAAGTAATTATTGATTTATCGAGTTAGGTTTGCCCAATAGTAGCACTATTCCTCTTGGTCACCTACACGAACTTTCCACTTAATTTATTATTTTACCACGATATTGAAGTAATGCATAGGTATTAGATGTATGACCTATTCGTTTCAGCATTTATAACATAGTTTATCACAACTAAACATAAGATCCTAACATAACCACTTGTAACCACTCACATCATAAGAGCTAGTAACCGCTTAACTGCTTATATGTGTTGAGCTAATCCCCGCTAATCATAATCTTGTATTTGATTATGATTATGGTTATGATTACTATAACGGACGCCTCATCATCCTTATTGTTGTTATTGTTGGGCAATTGTATATTAATATAAAAAGACACACAAATATTTACATCAAATGGACTATTATTGTCATGAAATGAAATTGTTACGCAAATCGTTTTTCGAAAACATTTGTCTAGAACTTACAAATTACTTTACTCTAAAATATTAAATTAGTAATGTATTGATTTTTGATTATTTGATAATTAGCACATGTTCCAAATTGCGGACAAATAATAATAATAATAATAATAATAATAATAATAATAATAATAATAATAATAATAATAATGACCTCAAACATAAACAAACATAAATGAACAGAAATAGATGTTGGTATTATGTAACTTCGATTAGGCCCTTACCACATTACCCCATAAAAAATAATGACATTTTTCAAATATTCGGTATTGACCAATATTCATTATTGTCAAAATATACAACGTATACAATCACTAACGGTATCTTAAAAAATCATAACCGCTAGTAAACACTTGTAATCGCTAGTAAATGGTACAAATCATAACCATTAATCGCTAATTGTAACCGCTAAATCATAATCACTAACCATTAACTAGTTTTAATGGTAAAACGAACAAAACGAACAAGCTAGTAGAACACAAAACACCATTATTCTCTACCAATCGTCCAACCCATCACAAATGCCATTTGAAAAATAAAATTCCTTCTATTACGTCCCAACTCGTGAACCAAAAGCCCCTAAAGGCTAATGCTCGAGGGAAGCTAGGTAGTCAATCATTACCAGTCGCCTACACCAAGCCACCAAGGCTGCCAAAAATTGCCACCAAGGCGGACAATCCACGAAGTAAGAGAAGGCGGCTCCTTCCATTATAAAGGTCGCAAGCAAGAGAAAGTGCTAAAAACAAATTGCCATGCCATTCATGTTAACTAGCACAACCATTATTTTCCATCCGAACAAATATTCTTCTTGCCTAGTAAGGGAGGTTAGGAACATTTTGGGCCTTCACACTTGAAAGCCACAAGTGACCAAGGGAACTAGATCAATTAGGAAACAACACTAAAAACCTCATCCCATAAGGCAAACATGCTTGATGAAATCAAAGCAAGACTTCCAAACTAGGGATGTTGCTAAAATCCACACCATCACTATATCTTAATGACAACCAAATTATTAGCTAAATCTATGAGGACAATAATGCTCCATTACTAAGTTTTCTTCATAATGGTAGAGATAGAGCTAAAGCAAATGCTCACCAGTTATACAAACAAGTAACTATTTTCCCTTATCTATGAATCTCTTTAACTAACTCCACAACACATGGATGAACCCCCCTCAAAAAATAAATAGATAAAACAAAAAAAAACTACAACAGGTGATAAGTTAGATGCTTCAAATTAAAATGACTAAGCTTGACCAAAGTTGTGAAAGTTTACCATAAGTGGACTAGATGAGGGCTTAGCCTCAAGGAGTTTATTCGTCCAAAACTATTTTACTACCCAGCAGAGAGGAAGAGAGATGGAAAAGAACTACCCTTTCCAACTGTGTGGAAATCGAGAAATCTCTCCGAAAGCATTTTAGATGGAAGCAATAATAGAACCAAATTGATATCCTTTCCCTCGGTCAAAACCGATACTTAATATCGAAGAGAAAAGTTATGTGATGTATTCGTTCGTCGGACACGGAATGTCTTATTTTACTATTTTTGTAAGCATCTACATAGATCTAAGTTAGATTTTGCGTCTACCATACCAAGTAAAAATTTTAGAGTTTGCCTTCGAACTCTTATTGGACTATCATTCTATTCCCCCTCGTGTCCCCCTCTTTCCATGACCCTCAATTTTCCTATTGCTTATTACCATGAGTGTTGTTATCCCTTGAAATGTCATTGTTGGGGGTATATACTCTTTGCTTGTGGAAGTTCCCTAATGTTTAGCACGGGATGTAATTAGGAACATTTTGGACCACCATTCTTGAAAGCCACAAGTGACCATTTTCACATGGGAAAGTAGATCAACTAGAGAATTAACTAGAGATCTTGTTTTATAATGCGCACATGTTTGATGAAGGTGAATCATGACACTGGAGCTCGAATGTCCTTGAAATTCATATCAACACATATATCTTGATGAAAGCCGAAACATTTCGCTGAATCTATGTGAAGGATAACGCCATATGAAAAGTTGTCCTCACAACGATTGTCATAGTACACAAACTAGAGATGATTGTAGCAAAATAAGCAACTTCAACTCATGACAATTTGTCGTCACCTATAAGACTCTTCCACTTTGTAGCTCATGCTCACAAAAACCTTTGTGAGAAGTGATGAGATGAGTTTGCATGCCTTTTCAAGCTTATATGATTTAGCTCGACAAAACCACTAAATGTTAAACCGTACTAAGTAGATGAGGCCTTACCATTAAGACATTGAAGTAATATGTGGAAATTTATGTTATACCTAGCAATAGAGGAAGTGGAATATAAAATGACAATTTCCTTTCATTTTGTAGAAGAAATTTATGTTATACCCACAACCCGCATGACGACTCACCATCCGAGTCGCTCTCTCTCTTTTCTCTCGTCTCCGGCGTCTTAGGTCTCTTCTATTGCCAGTGCCCTCCGATGGACCTAATGCCAAGGGGTACAACATGTCTCAAGTAAGAGCTCACCCAAGACATATCCGAGTTGGGCCATGAGCATATTTTCCCTCCAACCACAAGCGCCGAAATTGCCAGGCCCATGGCGTCTTTTGTTGTGCCTTCAATGAATGGGCCTTTTCTTGTGCCTTCAATGAGCCATCATTCGCAAATGGGTTGGAGTTTGGACTCCAAATTTTTCAGGGGAATGCCTTAAGATGTCTAGTTTGATGAGACATAATGGGACTTTCAATTTAGGCCGAAAAGAATAACTTAAGAAGCCCATTGTCAAAACTAGGCGGTTTGCTCATCCGGGTTGACACCTGTACTTTGTTCAAGCCATATCTTTTGATCCAAAGCTCCTACATCAACTCATGATACATGGTTGGAAAGCTAACATCCTAAGGTTTCTAACCATACCCGAATTTAGTCGGGGATCTCAAGTTACAAGCATTCGAGGTTGGGACAGAAACGGGAAGTCTACGTACATGGATGGCGCTAGGAAGATCAACTTCAAAAGGCACCTGGTCAACCTTGGGTTAGAATTTGGCCTTCAAACGTTTCATGGAGATTCCTAAACATGTCCTTCACTGGGCATTTTCATTTAGATCGAAAAAATAAGAGAAGTCCGCAAACAAAGTCAACGTTTCATAGCAGTTGAGTATTTTGACCATAACTCACTCAATACTAGTCAACTGAGGCACATCATAACTTATTGGAAAGCTTACTTCCTTAGCTTTCCAAACATGCTTTGGAGCCTCATTTGGAGTTATGTGCCCGAGAAAGATACAACCGTTGGAAGGAAGACCAAAAGGGCGGGACTTTTGTTTTGTTGTTGCCTGGGAATGTCGTTTTCATCCTTTTTGCTTGTTGCTTTAGTGTCTCCCTACTTTTTGTATCTTTTCTTTTTGTGTTGTTTGTTGTGTTTAAGCTCCACCTTTAGATGTTATTGTATTATTTTTGAACCATTGGATTAAGTTGTAACCCTAGCTGGGTTGGCACTATAAAAGCTAGCGCATTAGGTTGTAAGAAATCAGTTTTGAAGTTAATGAATGCTTAGTGCATGAAAGTACAGCAAGGCTCCTTCACCTCTCAAATACTCTTATGCTTATCTTAAACTTGGCCTAGTTGAGTGGTGCATTAAGAGTCTAATTGTGTCTAATGGAGGTGTGTCTTATCCATTAAGTATAATTAGTGGCCCTAATTTTGCTTAGGTGGTGTGTCTTATCCTACGCAGAATTAGTTTATCTTGTTACTCACTTTGCAGATTTCCCCACTTCATCTTTTTCCCCATCATTCCCCTACCTTTTAACTCCCATTTCCCAATAAATCACCCCCAACCAAAATCGTATGCAACCCCTCCTCACCAGATTACAAAGCTGCCAGTTTTGGAATTCAGTGCGGATTACTTAAGTTTGAGGCTTCCCTCTTTTAACCCCAGCCTTGGATGTCATTTCTTCCTTCCCCTCCTCTTCCCCCATCATTTTAGTTTCACCAAACTCATTTTCAGCCCATCCAAGACCTCTTTTGGCCCCCTCAAATTTCCCAAAACCTGTCCCGGGTTGGGATCTACGTGGATAACTCCAGTTTGGGACTCCCCCTCTTTTATCCCTAACTTTGGATACAACGCCAAACCACCCCGTCCTCTATTCCTACTAGTCCACCTTATCCCTACCATTTCCCAGCTCCAACTCCCCCACATCTGCCCTCCACACACCCAAATTACAAAACGCAGATTTGAGCTCCGCTTGTCAATCCGGTTTTTAGTCTTTTCCATCTTTCTCTTTTTCAACTTCTCTCCTTGGCTCCTTGGTACATCAGCTTTGGTATCAGAGCTCTTGGAGCCCCTCCTAGGCCTAAACCCTACATCCAAACACCTCCCAAATATTCAAACACATTCAGCCACAAACACCCAGAAAGAGCAAGAAAATTCCCTTCTTTTTTTTTACCACTGAAAGCATCCACTTGCATTTGGAGGATTGAGAGCCAAATGACCCCTTCTGATTTTGAGTTGGTTAGCCTACTTGTACCCAAGTTTTATGGCCAACAAATTCAGTTTGTTAAATGGTTTTACAAGGTGGAAGAAGTGTTTGCAAACTTGAGCGTACTTGAGCATGAGAAGGTTATCCTTGTAGTGTCCAAGTTCAGAAGTCATGCCCTCACTTGGTGGAGAAATTACAAGACAAGGAGGAAGAAGAAAGGCAAAGGGAAAGTGTGCACATGGAGCAAGTTGAGAGGTAAGATGCTCAAGGACTTTAGTCCTCTCACTCCCAATTTCAAGCTTGCTAGATAATCTAATTTGGGCTTCTTCTCTAAGAGTCATTACTCTCTCTCCCTTGAGCCTAACTCCTTACCCTTGAAAGCTCCACAAAAGAACCCAAGGCAGCCCCTCCACTCCTCCACACCCTAGACCACATCCTTCCCCCAAAAGGGTTCCCAACCACCCTCTCAAACACCACCTTCTGTCGAGCCATCTTTTCCATCACAAAACACTTCACCTTGCCACAAAGAAAGGCTCCAACCACCCTCACAAACACCACCAACTGTCCAGCCTTCCTTCCCACCTCAAAACGCCCCAACCTTCCACAAAATGAGCCACCTTATTCCCTCATCAACGCCTACTGTCCAGCCCTTTCCCCTCTGTCTCAAATCACCCCAACCTTCCACAAAATAAGCTCCCAACCTCCCTCATTTAAGCCCTACTGTCCAGCCATATTTTCCTCCACAAACACCCACACCTCTCCACAAGAAAAGCCCCCATCTACCATCACCAAAACCTACTGGTTGTCCCACCTTTCCATCACCAAATTTTCCAACTCCACAACCCACAAACCCTCTTGGTCCTTTGCAAAATCACAAACTAAGGCAAGAAGATTTTGATGTGTTCTTATCCTTTGACTGTGAGTTTGCATGAGGAACACAGAGATCAATCTTGTCTTGACCAAGCCCCTCAACCAACCCCATCCCCACCCACCTCAAAGCCTTGGCGTGCAAAAAATCAAACTGAAACTGAACTTTCTGCGCAAGACAAGTGCATTGCCCAAGACAAGTGCAACAAGTTCAGATTTCGCACAAGCCTACCCTTGACTGATTTGAACCCCATTATTGTCCCTCCACTTAAGCCCCCTTTAACACGCATCCTTGTCCTTAACTGTGCAACCTAAAATTTTTTACCCCCAAAATGAGCCTCACAAAAAGCCATCCTCTGTTGCTTAGTGAGTAAACACAAATCTTTGATCCCGGAGGTCTTCGTTGCTTCGCTGGGTATGCTACAAATTTGAGGACAAATTCTTCTCAACAAGGGGAGGATGATGGACCTAAGGCCACCGGGTACAACATATCCCGAGTAGGAGCTCACCCAAGACATATCCGAGTTGGGCCATGAGCATATTTTCCCTCCAACCACAAGCGCCAGAAACTACCAGGCCCATGGCATCTTTTGTTGTGCCTTCAATTAATGGGCCTTTTGTTGTGCCTTCAATGAGCCGTCATTCGCAAATGGGTTGGAGTTTGGACTCCAAATTTTTCAAAGGAATGCCTTAAGATGTCTAGTTTGATGAGACATAACGGGAATTTTAATTTAGGCAAGAAATAATAAATTAAGAAGCTCATTGTCAAAACTGGCAATTTGCTCATCCGGGTTGACACCTGTACTTTGTTCAAGCCATATCTTTTGAACCAAAGCTCCTACATCAACTCATGATACATGGTTGAAAAGCTAACATCCTAAGCGTTCTAACCATACCTGAATTGAGCTTGGGATCTCAAGTTACAAGCATTTGAAATTGGGTAGAAACGGGAAGTCTACGTACATGAATGGCACTTGGAAGATCAACTTCAAAAGGGCACCAGTCAACCTTGGGTTAGAATTTGGGATTCAAACATTTCATGGAGATGCCAAAACATGTCCTTCAGTAAGGGGATATCTGGACATTTTCATTTAGATCGGAAATAATAAGAGAAGAAGTCAGCAAACAAAGTCAACATTTCATTCCAGTTGAGTATTTTGACCATAACTCACTCCATAGTGGTCAACTGAGGCACATCATACCTTACTGGAAAGCTTACTTCCTTAGCTTTTAAAACATGCTTTTGGAGCTGTGCCAGAAAGATACAAACGTCGGAAGGAAGATCAAAAGGCGCGACCTGGGAATGTCGTTTTCACCCTTTTGCTTGTTGCTTTATTGTCTCCCTACTTTTTGTATCTTTGCTTTTTGTGTTGTTTGTTGTGTTTAAGCTCAACCTTTAGATGTTATTGTATTATTTTGAACCATTGGATTAAGTTGTAACCCTAGTTGGCTTGGCACTATAAAAGCTAGAGCATTAGGTTGTAAGAAATCAGTTTTTGAAGTTAATGAACGCTTAGTGCATGGAAGTACAACAAGGCTCCTTCACCTCTCAAATCCTCTTATGCTTATCTTAAACTTGGCCTAGTTAAGTGGTGCATTAAGAGTCTAGTTGTGTCTGATTGTGGTGTGTCTTATCCATTAAGTACAATTAGTGGCCCTAATTTTGCTTAGGCAGTGTGTCTTACCCTAGGTAGAATTAGTTTATCTTATTACTCACTTTGCAAATTTCCCTCTCCCAACCCCTTAACCTTCTACATTTCATCTTTTTTCCCATCATTCCCCTACCTTTTAACTCCCATTTCACCAGAAATCACCCCCAACCAAAATCGATTGCAACCCCTCCTCACCAGATTACAAAGTTGCCCAGTTTTGGATTCAGTGTGGATTACTTAAGTTTGAAGCTTCCCTCTTCTAACCCCGGCCTTGGATGTCATTTCTTCCTTCCCCTTTTGCCCCATCATTTTACTTTCACCAAACCCATTTTCAGCCCCATCCAAGAACTCTTTTGGCCCCCTCCTCAAATTTCCCAAAACCTGTCCAGAGTTGGGATCTGCGGGGTAACTCCAGTTTGCGGCTTCCCCTTTTTTTATCCCTGACTTTGGATGCAACCCCATACCACGCCTTCCTTTATTCCTACTAGTCCACCTTCTCCCTACCATTTCCAAGCTCCAAACTCCCCACATCTGCCCTCCACACGCCCAAATTACAAATAACCACATATTTGAGCTCAGCTTGTCAATCCGGTTTTCAGTCTTTTCCATCTCTCTTTTCAACTTCTCTCCTTGGCTCCTTGGTACATCACCCTCACCAACCTGTACCCACCACCGTGGCTCCAACGGCGTCTCCCTAGTGAACTTCCTACGCCGACACCACCAGTCCACCCTTCACTCTCAAATCTCAAGTTCATTTAATATTAAGGTTTCCAATTTTTAAAACTTCTTGACTTTTAATTTTAGAATTTTGAATGAATTATAGTACTAATTATCTTTTTGTTTGATTGAAATATAAATAATTGATTTGTGATTTGAGTGAATTATAGGAATGTTGTTTGGTGAATGGTGATTACGATTCATGAATTGTGAATAACTCCATATTAGTACGATATTAGTATCTATTTAAAAGCATGAAACCTCGCAAAGGCTAATTTTAATAATGAATAATTCTAGTATTTGATGTCATCATATAATTTTCAATTTATAATGTATATTTTGGCGTCATTTGTAAAGGGACAACCATAGATGAAATTCCTAGCTCCACCTGTGGCTGACAAATAGGTTTAGTGTGAGTTTTTCTAGCATTATTTTGTTTGAAATATTTGCTAAGACTCTTCATTTTTATTTTATTTTTTGGTGTTGGGGGGTTTCTTAGGGGACCGAGGTCTCCAAGGAAAATTACTAGAAGAGGATCTGGGTGAGACACTACTCCAGCATCTCTTAATGGAAAATCAGAGCAGATCCCTAGAGATACAATTAAAACTTGTCTATTACAGAGTATAAATATGGAAAAGTTCATAGCCATGTAATATTCCATTGTTTCAAATGCTTTCTTGCAAATCTATAATTGAACTTGCTTCAATTGAGGTATATATTACTGTTGTTCATTGGTAATATGGACAAAACCCTGACACCATGTTTTCCTCTCTAAATTTAATACTTAGCAAAGGGCCAATGGCAATGGCCCAACACCAAGGCTTCATGCAAAATTGCGACATTTAGTGATGAATGAAACTTATTAAACATAACCAGCTTTACGCAACATCATGGGCGGATCTACTCATGGGCAACCAGGGACACCTGACTTTGAAAAAAATATGAATAAAGGAAAAAAAAGTACTTAATATATATGAATGATATGGCCCCAATTTATTTCAAGAAATGGCTTATGGTTCACTGGTAAACACAACCAATGCAAATGAGAAGTCACTTGTTCAGTTCCATTTAGGAGCAGAAGAAGGTGCATTCCTTTTTTTTTTTTTTTTGGCCTGGCTGTTGACTTAGCAACTCCAAGGATTTTCTATGATTTAGGTCGTCTTATTATCAAATCTAATTTGAATTTATAAAAAAAGCTATTGTATCCATATTGAAATCATATTAGCTAAATCCCATACATCATATCATCATAAGGATTGTCAATTAATTATCAAACATACGATAAATCTCTCTTCCATTAGTTCCCTCCATTTTCGTATCTACTTTAATATGGTGAACTGTAGGAATTTAGAGATGAATTTTTCAAGTTAAACTACAATTTAACTAAATTACGTTTGGTTGTTACTGTTTTTTCAAAGTAAGGTTTGGTTGTTACTTGATTTGTTCGAATTTCGTTAATATTATCATTTAATGTTGGTATGTTACGCTAATTTGTTCAAGGTTGAATTTGATTAATTTCAGTTTTTGAATTGATTATATGACTGAGGTTGGACAGTGCTTTGGATTAAAGAAGTAATAGCCATCATCTATTGCATATGGAGACAATTGTTCTTGAGATTAATGCAGTTAGGTTTAGTATTAAAAACAAATTAGAGTGTTGTTGCTTACCCTTTATTTCTCTGTCCTTATGTGATTCTTTTCCATAAATTCTGTATTTCCATCTTTGCTTCCCCTAATTTCAATGAAATTTGACTAGAAAATTGAAATTGGGTATTTGTAAGCATTGAGATTGGGTTTTGAACACAAAAGTGTGACTCAAAACCCGAAAATACCGGAAAAATTCCTGGGTCTAGGTTAAAAGTTTAAACAATCACGTATTATCCTAAACCCCATTGTTTTTGATTCTGAATCCCCACCGAGCACCATCCAACAAATTTTACGAAACTCAATCACTTCATAATTTAAATAAAAACACTAACCCATCTATTCTCGAAACAGTTCCACTATTCATATCTTAAGCCATTCCAAAAGAATATTTCTTTTCCTCAAATAGTTGCATTTAGATATAGAGCTTCACATGAAACACTCCCGGAAAAAGTTTTCTTAATCATCCCCATCAACCATGCAAAGCAGTTTTACCATGAAACTTCTCTTTTTGTACCAGGGTGGAGCCTAAATGTAAGGCATTCAAACAAAGTAAATACACATCATACATAGTCTAATGTCATACAATAAAGCAAATGCTAAATTGTGTGACAAAACTTATAGTGCTCCTGCATGACAACAGACAGATACATCCAGCTACATATGCAAGGTCGTCGAAAATAGAAAGGAGACTTCATGCCAATATAAGCAAAACATACCTGCTCCATCATCATAATCATTTTGATCACCGGCTTCTGAATCTGAACCCCATCTATCACCTCCATCATCAAAGTCCCAACGTTCCCCCACAGGAGGCATCCAGAACTCAGGTTCCTCTGAATCACTATCAGCTGATGAGTCCCTGACCTCGGAAATTACCTCTTCCTTTTTCTTCTCCCTCTTCTTATCCTTTTTTTCTTCTCCGAGCCACTTTCTTTTGTTTTCAATCCTTCCTTCTCCTGTTTCCCACTTTTCCCTTCTACTTTCCCATTGTCTCGCAACTTACTAGCCTCCATTTGCTCTAGTCACAAATATTAAAATAAGCCAAAAACTCATATTTTCTAATGAAATCAACACGCTCAAAATGCATTACTCTAAAAGTCAAGCTCAATGATAAAGAACACAAACCAAGTTTATTGAAGAATCGCTTTCCATTGATATGCTTCCATATATGCTCCTCAGACTTGTTTATAGTATCCCCAGTAAGTTTACATATCAACTTGGAGCTGAACCAAAAAATTCAACAACACTCAATCATATGCTTACAGGCAGGACAAGCATAGCAAACAAAAAAAAAAATTGATTAGCATCAATCATCTAAGAATGCTCCTCATTCTAACCCAAGTTCAGCTACGACTCCAAAGCATTTACCAACTATCTAATCACGTCCATATTCCCAAAAACCAGCTTTTTCCACAATCAAAATTCAAATTCCATGGACAACCCACTAACTAGCACAAAATAAGACTCAACCCAGAAAATTTCAATGAACTTCGGGGGTGGGAAGGGTTAAAACCTGTTGAGAGGGTCTTGCTTGAACATGTTAAGAGGGGGTTTTTTCTTGGTTAAAGCGTAATCGATTAGACCCACACGACAACCTTTACTGTGGACATAGGAATCCTTGGCATGTGCAGGCAACTCATGGCCGGTTTCCACGCATTTGAATCGGCCATTTTCGAGGTGCTCAAAGGTGGGTTCTCCTAACAAGTTGTTGCCTTCCTTCCCGCTGCCGCCGCTGCTTTTCCTTGGCTTCTCCTCCGCCGCCGCTGCCGCCATTACAGCGCCCTCTCTCTCCTCTCTCTCTCTCTCTCTCGTCTCTGCGGCAGAGAGTGACGCTCGTTGGTCTATTTGACTGTCGAGGACCGCTGTTGCGTTGTTATGGCTTATGGGTAATCTAGAGTTTGTTTGGCTCATCCCTCCGTAAGGTAAATTTTCTAGCACTCTTCCCAAACCATATATTAACACTAGTGCTATGTCCGTGCATTGCAAGGTTTTGTTTTACTTTTATAGGTAGAAGTATATATGTAAAAATGGTGTAACTAAATAACTTGAATTGAAAATTAATTTTAAAATTAGACATAAAAGAAAATGAAGGAAAGAAAGAGATTGAGAAAGCGATATAAAGATAAATGGAGCAAAATCAAGAGCAAAAATTAAAAAGTCCTAATAATACTATTGCATCTAAAATGAGGGAAACAAAAAGATTGAGGAAAAGGAGAAGAAAAAGAAGAAGATAATGGACATAACTATGAAGCAATGGCCCTTTTTGTAGGAAAGTTACTCCCTTTAAAAATCAAACTTGATTTGATGATTTAAACTATCCGTTACTAAAGTGATTATTTTTATTGAAATAACAATCTTCATTTCCTAAGTCATGATATAAATGTAATTTGTTTATGCCGTAATTTTTAAAAGGAATACCTTACGATCAAAAATTATAAAATAATATAGCTGTTAGTGTTGTAGTCAATATGGCTATTGGTGATCAATAGAATGTAATTGTTGGTGGTCATTTATTGTAAATAACATTTTTGAAATAGCATGGTAATAACATTACTCATGGTAGATAGGAGTATCACTTCTTTATTTCAATGTGTTTTTTTTCTTTATTATTCATTTGATTATGGTACACACGGACAAAATAATAATAATATTGATATTAATAATAGAGTTGTTGATGGTCAATCATTTATTTTTGAAGGTCAAAAGTTATGATTAAATTCTTGTTTGTTAAAAAAATTAACTTGTTTTAAATAGTTACTATTTTTGTTTATATGCCATTTGATAAAAAAATTTATGTTTGATAAAAAGTTGTTTGTTTTGATCAAATTAACAAATTATTTGTTAGTATTTATGTTTACCAACCCAAAAAGGGGATCATTTGTCAATGACTTGACCAGACAGTCAAAATCGAATGCATGATAAACTCTAGTTAGAGATTGTTTATTGCCTCCATTTCTAATTTTTCTAAGTTGCAATAGATTGATCGGTTTGTGCTAGTTATAGAATAAGCATATGATTTTAGGGCGTATAATTATGGGTATTTGAGGTCTATCTTTTTGGTTATTTTATAAAATGGAAACCAATTATATTTGTTTCCGAAGGAAAACTTGTGTGATTATGTGGATGATGATTCGGAGGGAGAAAGGATTTACTCGCTCTAGTTGCGAAGGCGTGGCGTGATCGGAGGGATTCCACGTGGCGGCCGCCGAACCCGCAAAGCGAAGCCCCAAGGGTGGATCTCGGGAACGCCTCTCCGACGCTCAAGTTAGTGTGATGAACTAAATAAGCGGATCGAGGAAATCTTCCCGATGTGCACAAAGAGGAATTTCTTGGGATTTGCTTACCAAAGTAAGACTTTTTGGGATTTGTGGAACTTTCTAAGAGAGGACAAAGTGTGTGGAATATATGATGTGAGCTTATAAGCATGTGAACATGTCTCATGAGGGTGAAGGTTGGTAAGTATTTATAGAGAATTTTGACGGGGGTAAGATAGTAATTTATCATGATTTAGGAGGAAATCCTAGCCCTAATAGGCTTTGGGCTTTTACCTGGCTCACTATAAGTAAGCTTGGGCTTATATCTCCATTGTCCAACTGATTAGGCACGACTAGCTAGTGACATGGCGGGTGAGTTAGAACTGTTTGGGAAATATCCGGATCATTTAGCCCTCACGTTTTACTTACACACTTCCCGAGGTAGCGAGTGGAATGTGGAGCCTTTACCGTTACACTTTTATGGCCCCAAATCTTTATAAATAAGAGGTGAACTTGAGGAGGATAACAAATTTCCACCCCTTTACTCCTTTCCTTTATCTTGCCTTGAAGAAAATGACTTCCGAAGCGCTTCCTGTCGGATACGAGAAGTTGTGCCCTCGCTTCAACCGAGATAAGGCCGAGCAAACAGACTAGTGAGCATCGCCGACCATCCTTTGTTGCGGAGGCGTTCTACCGGCTTCTCGTCGACGATGCTTGGAAGCCGGGGTTGATAAATGATGGCAAGGGGTATCATAGGTTGTTTCAAGCTGCGATCCATCCCGAGTGGAATATTCTTGAGGCTTGGGTGGAGCACAACCATGATCGCTTCATTGAACTTTTAGGCAACGAACTCGAGTTTTTCAGCAAGTGACGCGGCGGGAAGAGGGGCTACTTCGAGTGTTGGCTCGTCTTCTAATCCTCCCTTTGGAGAGTGGCGAGTCGGTGGATGGCCCTTCTTCACGCTCCTCTCGTGGCTGAAGGGGCTTACCTAAGGTGAAGGGGAGGAGCCTCCTACGCAAAAGAAGAGGAGTCTCCTCGCGGAGAAGAAGAGGAACCTTCCGAAAGAGAAGTGAGGCCGTGACCATAGTCCTTTCTTTGTCTTAGTAGTGTAACCGTAGCGTTGTAGCGTTATATCCCTTTTAGCTCAATGCTTTAGCATTTCAATCACATTGTAACAACATACTTCACGCCTTCATTTCGGTGAATGAATGAATGAACAAAGTTTATTTCTTCATCCCCGTCTCTCTCTTCCTTTCTCGTCTTATAGTCATTCCGATGAACGATTTTTACTTAGCCCTTAGGGCTAAAAAAGAGTCTTACAGGGAGGATGTGTTCTTCCTTAGTGACCCTTGCTAAGAGGATGAGTCTTCCCATGGTCCTTCTAGGACCCTAGAGGCGTTCCAGCCCTTATGTGCCTTGGATTCGTAAAATGTAAGTTTGCCTACGATAATGTCGTTGTGGATCTTTTACCGATCTTTTAGCTCCCGGAGGCTTGAAAGTGCATAAATGTAAGTATCTCGCTAGGGAACATCCCATGTAGAGGCGACCTCCTAACCTTAAGCTAGGAGTGCAAGTGCCCATGTGCACATGGGTCTTTATGTGACCTTCCAGCTCCCGTAGGCTTAGAAGTGCATGATTCTCGCTAGGGAACATCCCACGGAGAGCGTGACCCCTAACCTTTGTTAGGAGTGCAAGTGCCCATGCGGACATGGGTCTTTAGGCAACCTTCCAGCTCCTGGAGGCTTGGAAGTGCATGATTCTTAAGGAACATCCCACTGAGAGCGCGATCCCCTAATCTTATGTTAGGATTGCAAGTGCCCATGCGAACATAGGTTTTTATGTGACCTTCCAGCTCCTAGAATCTTGGAAGTGCATGATCGTATGTCCTCCGAGGGGTATTCCTTTTATGGAGTTGGGAGTGCGATTTTTAGCTCCCGGAGGCTAAGTTATCGTTGAGCGTAACTGCGAAGGATGTCCCCTTGTGGAGGTGTAAACGTGACTTGTTAGCTCCCTGAGGCTAAGTTGTTGCTTGACGTTGAGAGACGTTTGGGCTCGAAATCGTATGCTTCGTTGCGAAGATTCTTGCGAAGTTACGCAATTTTTATATTTAATTTTTAAAAGTGTTTATGACACTTGACGACTCCCGACTTCGAATAATTACGTTAACCCACGCTACACTAAAAACGTTATCTCTAAATCCCCCCCAATTTTCCTCTCTCCCCTTAAACACCCCCTCACGTGAAGCCCCCACGTGAACCCTCCCACGAGACCCGCCCACTCGAGATTTCTCCCGAGTCCCCTTCCGGCCCCGCGCTCCCCGTGCACGACACTCCCGACTCCCCACCGCGTGATGCTCCCGACTCCCCAACCGCGCGACGCTCCCGACCCCCGTGCGACGCTCCCGACCCCCGAATGCCCGTAAACTCTAACTTTTTAACTTTAAATTTTTTCTTTAATTTTTGGTGTTGGCATATTTTTGGGGAAACATTCCCAACTAGTTTTATGCACAAAGAGATAATATTGAAGGGGACGAAGGAGATACCGGCCTCGATTGTAGGGCGAAGAAACCGTAGGCTTCTTTGGACGAAAAATATCAACTCAATTCGAGCGAAAATATGAGAGCCCCAACTCCGTTAGTCGAAACATATTGGTCGTTTTTGATCGAGAAAAATCGAACCCCTTTTAGGTGAGCATGTGTTGACTCCATGTTGAGCTGAAATATATTGACTCCTTGGGGTGGGCCTTCGTAGGGTGCCTCCGATTGTGCCCAAGTCGTAATTTTACGTTGGAGGTCTTTGTTAGCTTCTCAATTGCCCCCGTGCTTGATGTCAACAAGCGACGTTTAGCGTTGGGCTATAATAACGATTGTGCATCTTGATGGCCAAAACATCTTCTTCGTCTTCAATTTGCGAACCATCGCTCCTTTCATTTTTTGAGAAAAATGTGGGCACCCGATTGTCCTTTGCTGGAGTCCGTAGATAAGCAATCGTAGTTTGAACCTTATAGTCGCTGCGACGGTTTCTTGCGGAACAAAAGTGCTTTTCAAGGGTATTGATCTTATGCCCTTTTCCGATGACTTAGAGCTTGAGTGATGTCTCTTAGGGGCCTTCTATGATCCTATGGGATCTTCACTTAACGAGCCACGTATGCTCAATATTTTTCATCCAAGAGGCCTTCTTTTGACGGGTATATGCATCCGAAGACCATAATTGATCTCTTCATGCTTGGCATTTACTTATCTTATGCTTGGATCTCGCTCCGAAGCTCTCACTTTGGGGTCAAGCTATCCGGTCGAGTCCATCCCGAGGAGGAAGTACCGGAGGAGGGGAGATCTCTCGAGGATAATGACATTGACGAGGATGCCACGGATGGCTCCGAGGATTAGCCCCCTTTCCATGACTCTTCGTATGCTAGGAGTGATTTTTTATGCCCTACGTGTCATATGACTTGATACTCTGCTACTTCGAGTCATTTTGCTTGAACTTTTATCTTTGCGTGAACCTTACTTGATGCCCGGATGCTTACTTGCCTCGTTCTTTCTTTTTGATTGTTACCGATTTTTGCTTTCTCGCGCGCTTGGGATACATGATCACCCTTCATCATGATTGAGTCTTCCTTGAGTTTTTGCTTTTGTAGGGGTTGTATTAGCCCCTAGTCTTACCCCCAAAATCGGTAAAAATATACAACGAGAGAAAACTAACGACGTAATTGCCTTAGGGGGTCGTATTAGCCCCTATGCTTTCTTCTAACTTCGACAAAGTTAAAAGTATACAACGAAATAAACCGAGAGCTTGGGTGCTTTAGGGGTCATATTAGCCACTACTCATGCTCCCAAGACCGGCTTAAAGTAAAGTGCGACACGCAAAAATGTGAAAAGCTTGCTCGTTATATTAATATAAAATATCTAAGTTCGTACGAAGGAAGGAATATGTGCCCCCGTTGAGTGCTTTCGAAAAAGTCGCGTCAATCGTGGGTGATTCCTTTACAAAATCTTGGGACTTGGGCTGGGTGGGTCTTTAAAGAAAGGCCCTTATGCCGGATAATGAGCTCGAACTATTTACATAAGCACCATTATCACATGAGTTCGATGTCTTCGGGAGGTGTAAGCGGGACCTTGCCATGATTTTCTCGTGGTGGTGAAGCACACCATCATAGTCTCGGAGTTGGGGCTTCGCCTTTGGCTTCTTACCCTTGGGATCCTCATGGACTTTCCCTTCCTCTTTATGCTTCTCCATCAAGGTTGAAGGCTTACGACATAGCATTCACGTGTGGTCTTTTGGTCTCCGATCCGGATATTTCCCAGCACAGTTCAGCTCAATCGCCACGTCACTAGCCAGTTGTGTCTAATTAGTCGGACAATGGAGATATCAGCCCAAGCCTACTCTTAGCGGGCCAGGTAAAAGCCCATTAGGGCTAGGGTTTCATCCTAAATTATGGTAAATTACTATCTTACCCCTGTAAAATCCTCTATAAATACTCACCAACCTTCACCCTTATGAGACATGTTCACACGCTCATAAGCTCACATCATCCATTCCATACATTTTTCTCTCTTGGAAAGTCCCACAAATCCCAAAAAGTCTTACTTTGTTAAGTAAATCCCAAGAAATTCCCTTGGCGCACATTGAGGAAGATTTCCTCGATCTGGCGATTCAGTTCATCACACTAACTTGAGCGTCGGAGGGGCATTCCCGGGATCCACTCTTGGGCTTCGCCCTTTGCAGGTTCAGCGGCCGCCATGCGAAATCTTTCCGATCACACCACACCCTCACAACCGGAGCAATAAATCCTTTCTCCATCCACATAATCGCACAAGGTTTCCTTTAGAAACAGATCTCCATAGATCTCACCTACGGATCCATCATCAAGCTCATACTTCATGAAGAGAAGGTATGGAGTGACGACCGCTTTGATTTGGTTGAGGGTAGGACTTCCAATGATGACATTATAGGCGGAGGGGATGTCAATCACTAGGAATTTCACTTCGATGTTTCGGCCCCTAACCTTCTCTCCAACCTTGACTGGTAGGCGGATTATGCCTATGGGTGTATGGTCTGCCCCTTGAATCCAATGATAGGATTGACGAGGGAATGAGATTATGAGGGGTATACTTCAGCTGATTTAGGCATTCTATGGTGATGATGTCAACCGAGCTCCATGTGTCGATAAAGATCCTGCGGACTATGGCGTCTAAAATCTTTAAAGTGATGACCAAGGGATCCTCATGTGGGGTGGCCATGCCTTTTAAATCTTATGCTCTGAAGGTCACTATGGGCACCTTCACAGGTGGAGGTTGACTAGTGATCATGACCTCGCTGAGCGCTCCCGAGGTGAGCCTTCTAGGAAGAGGGGTCATGCCCCTGCAAATCCCCGCGATGGTGGATACAATCTTAGTAACATCATCATCATCATAGTGCTCATATCCCCGCCTTAAAGAACCTCCTTGTGTTCCATGAGTATCTTTTTTGAGAAAGCGATCAATCTGCCCATTATCTCGCCAACTCCTCAAGCGCCTTCTTTAACGTGCGACACTCGTAGTGTTATGTCCGGTTTGTTCATGAAATTCGCAATACTTGTGGGAAGCTCGTGCTTTGGCTGGAGTGCACATGGGAGGTGGTTTCTTCAACATGGGATGCCCCTTGATCTCCATCGGAATTCTTCAGGGGTCGGTGTTGAAGCGGTGGTCCACTTTATTTCCTTAGGGCTTCTCTTCATTTCGAGGATTAAATTTTCCGTCTCCTCCTTTCCTCCTAGCCTCATCTCCTTCCTTTGCGCAGATCTCCGTGCCTCCGAATAAAGTTAGCTGCCTTTCGAAGTACTTACGCCAAAATGGACACCTTTTATTCGGCGAGGGAAAATTTGAATCTTCCTCTTCTAAGTCCATTTAGGAAGGAGGTGTAGGCAACTTCATCTTGAAGATCGGAGATGAGGACAACCTCCCAGTGGAACCTCCGAACATAATCCTTGAGGGTCTCGTTCCTCCCCTGTTTGATCTTGGAGAGGTGGATGCTTGGTCTTCTTTTGCTTGCAACTCGCGATGAATTGCACAACGAACTTCCAGCACGAGTTCTTCAAAGGAAGAGATACTCCCTTGAGGAAGACCGTTGAGCCATTTCTGCGCGACCCCCTTTAGTGTGGCGGGGAAGAATCGGCAGTAGGTTGCATCATCTCCATCCCGAACGTACATGTGGGACTTGTAGTATGCCGGGTGATCTTTAGGATCGGTCGTGCCATTATATGGGTCAATGTTTGGGACCTTTATCTTCTTTATTCGGGGAGCATTCATAATCTTTTTCAAAAATGGTATGTTAAAGGTGGGCTTAGTCGGTCGTGTATGAGAGCCGAGAGATGGGAATAACGTAAGGTCGATGTCGCGGGACTTCCGAGTAAGGAAGGGCTCTTCCTCTTTTAGATCGAGGAGGTACACTCCTAACCCTCTCCACCTTCTTCGGATTCTTTAGATTTGATTGCTCATGACACCTTTCTCTTGATTGGTCGCGCTCCGGGGACAGACCACTCTTGGTCGTGCCTTGGAGCATTCTAGGCTTGCTGAGAATTGCGGCCATGCATAGCCGATCTTGTAGGACTAACGGATCTTACGCTTCCCGGGGCCCTTACTCCACGTTCGGGGCAAGGGCGTCGCCATGACCCTCAAACCAGGCAGTAACACTTGCTGTGAGTGGCATAGGGGGTCGAGGTCGTGTGCGAAATGGCAATCTTCTCATTAGCCCCGTGAAGAGCTCTCTTGGCCTCAATAATTCCTAGGCATCGCCTTCTTCGTGATGCCTTGTCGGGAGGCATTTGGCTGCTTGGGAGCAAGCGCAGTGGGTGCCTCAATTGGTTGTGCTTGGTGCTTCATGCGAGGACACCCCTCCCGGGAAGTGGCCAATAGGCCGACTTTCCCGGGGGTTGCGCCATACCCGGGGTTGGGGTGTATTAAAAAGGCATGAAGGGCAAGCGCTGCTCCATAGAGGCCCGCACTTGCTCATGGACTTGTTGTGCAACAGTAGTCTTAAGGGTCTCAATCAAGTTTTAAAGATCCCATAGGGTGATGTAACCCTCCCAGCTGAGTGTGGTGGTCTGCTGGTGGACCGCTGGGATGACTTTTCGTCTCGGCTTATGGGACGCCGCGGGATTAGTCCTCTTTAGGCATTGAATGATGAGGATGAGGGACAGGTGGGTTAGTTGCGTCACCTGGATCGGGATTGAGTACCACTAGCAACCATAAGCTACCTTCCTCCCCACAAACGGTGCCAAAATGTTTCCGAAGGAAAACTTGTATGATTATGTGGATGATGATTCGAGAGGGAGAAAGGATTTACTCGCTGCGGTTGCGAGGGTGTGGCGTGATCGGAGGGATTCCACGTGGCGGCTGTTGAACCTACAAAAGGCGAAGCCCAGGGGTGAATCCGGGAACGTCCCTCCGACGCTCAAGTTAGTGTGATGAGCTGAATAAGCGGATCGAGGAAATTTTTCTCGATATACGCGAAGGAAAATTTCTTTGGGTTTGCTTACTAAAGGCTTTTTGGGATTTGTGGGACTTTCCAAGAGAGGAAAGTGTGTAGAATGGATGTTGTTAGCTTATGAGCATGTGAACATGTCTCATGAGGGTGAAGGTTGAGTATTTATAGAGGATTTTGACGAGGGTAAGATAGTAATTTACCATGATTGAGGAGGAAACCCTAACTCTAATGGGCTTTGAGCTTTTACCTGGCTCGCTAAGAGTAGGCTTAGGCTTATATCTCTATTGTCCGAATGGTTAGGCACAGTTGGCTAGTGACGTGGCAGGTGAGATGGAACTGTCCGGAAAATATCCGGATCAATATTGATTGGCTAATGTACTAATTTTTAGGATTCACCCATAAATGTATTCAAGTAAAAACTCTAAATTCTAAATATAAAAAGTGGAAAACTAAACATAATTTTGTAACTTTGATCGTAGAATACTCTTGATAGTAATAGGTTGATTATTAGTTGTTGTGATCTTCTAGCATATTTGCTGCATTTCCTACCATAATCTAATTATTCATATGATATTGCATCCGATTGTACTCTATGCATTTGTAGGATTCAACCTATTGGTGATATAAATAGCTCTAGATATGGCAGTTGTTTCAGCTTTACTCTATATAACATAAGCATATAGTTTAATAATAATAAACAATTTTACCCCAAAATAAAGTATTAGTTTCCAAATAATTTGTTAACTAATGTTAGATATTTACAGGAATTTTATTTAATTACGATATTGATGTTAATCCTATGAGATGGACAACATAATACCATCTTTTTTAGTATCCATTTGCAAAAAGAATGAGAAGAAGTTCCTGCAAAATATACCGCAATGACATTAGATCGATGATGAACATATCTTATATCTGATACTTAAAAACATAAAGCAGTATTGAAATTATGCAACCAAGATACATCTGACCACCAAATAACAAAAAAAAAAAAAAAGAAAAATTGTGTATTTCTTTGCCATTACCCCAGACAGATGATATTCGATTTATTTGAATTGTTTATGAGGATATGAAGATCTCAAATATAATAATGGATAGAGCGGACACTGTAGCAACCTTGTTTGAATCTATCTAAATTTTGGCGATAGTTTTATATATCCATTTATACAATTTAAATTAAGAAGCTTTGGATGGTACCTTTTTAAGCTTTTAATTATTTTTTAAGTGATTTCAATGATTTAAATTCTTCAATGTTTTTCTGTATTTCAAAATGCGACTGTTAAAATGATAATTTTATAACATTATTTTTTGGGTGGTATATTCCTTCATTTAATTAAAACAATTTGTGAAAATATATCTGTTACTAAATTGAGGTAGCTTAAGATCAACCTATATTTAATTAGGTAGTTACAAAATTTATAATTTAAATGTACATATAACTTAAATTGAGGTAATTTAAGATCAACCTATATTTAATTAGACAGTTACAAACTTTATAAATTATAGATAAAAAATTATAATAACACAAATTAAAAATTATGATATTCTTAATTCATTAAATTTTATTGGTAAATAAATAACAAAGTAAAGTAATAACAACTCGCCATCTCAACCTCTAATACCACCTAAGCTATCCACATGTTAAGACCATATGTTATCACTCAATTTTATATATAGTTAGATATATCTCATGCTTTACACATGGCTATGTGTCGTTGTTTGGTTTTTTAATTTGTAACCTAATTCTTTTTTAATTTATTTAATTAAATTATTAATTAACTAATAAATATTTATATATTATTTAACTTATTTATATAACATCATAAAATAAATAGGAGAAAATTTTTTTAGCCTTCAATAACCAACTTTTGTATTTAATTATGATAAGTTGTTATAAATGTTGGTGTGAAAAATTATAATCCCTTGTTTTCATAATATATGTCATGTAACATTTTTTTATTTAATAGCATTATTTTATTTTTTTGTAAATCTCTTAACAATAATAATAATAATAATAATAATAATAATAATAATAATAATTATTATTATTATTATTATTATTATTTATATTATTAATATTATTATTATTATTAATATTATTATTATTATTATTATTATTATTATTATTATTATTATTATTATTATTATTATTATTATTATTATTATTATGTTCAGAATCACTTAGGTATCATAACTAAAATTATTATAGTAATTTATTTTCAATTTGAAATTGTATCCATAGATATGGAGGATATTATTTCGCATTATGAACTTTATTTGAAAGATTAGCGTTTTGTACAATATAGTAACTATAGTTTCTAAATAATTTGTTAAATAATTTATTAGTAATTGTATTTGTTGACTACAATTGTAATCATAATCAAAGATTAAATTGAATATATTCTGGCAAAACTAAATTAGAGTTATTTTGATATTGAAAATATTATTTAATATTTGGATATCAAGATTATTAACATTCATAATTTTAGATCAAAATATTTTTTAAATGTTCAAATAAATTTGGAATTGGTTTGATTTTTTATTTAATATTATGCATTTGTCCTTTAAATTTTTGGGTGGTTAAGTTGCTGTTAGATATTCTTTTACTCGAGTGATTTTTCCACGCAATCATTGTTGATTTGTTTAAAGTAAACGTGATGTCCAGTTTTATATGATATATTTATATCCAAAAAACTAACTATTACTCTACTAGTGTTCTTTTGATTGTTTTTTTAATATTAGAATTAATACTATTTTGAAGATTGTTTCATTGTGTGTGCACACATTCACACACACATACAAATATATGAAAATATGAATATATAAACTTAAAACTTTATTAAATATTAGTTCGGATCCGTGTTATGCACAGAGTAATATAATAATTTTTAAAAAATTATGAATTAAGAAATAAACATATAACAACAACTTATATTGAGATTAATAATCAAAAATATTAAAATGATAGAAGTATCCAAATATATTTGAAGTCAACGGATAGTGAGTATAAAGTAAGGGTGAGCAAAAACCGGAACCGAAAACCTGAAAAATCGAACAGATTTTTTGGTTAACCGAACCGGTTAAAATGTTCGGTTAACCGATATCCGGTTCCAGTTACAGTTCATGATTTTAAAAACGCTGGTAAACCGACCGACTCGATAATTATTTTTAATTTTTTTGGTGAAATATTAAGTTGAATATGGGTTTTTTTTTTACATTATGTGTAGTTTTTGGGAAGGTTATTGTAAGACCCGTAATTTTGGGTTAGTAGTTATATGAGTTAAAGTTAATTATTTAATTTTAATTAAATAGAGTAGGTCGAATGACCAAGTTATATACGTGGTTAGATATTCGTAAAATTATTTGAGTGAATTATTATTAGTTCGCGTAACTCTTATTGGTGAAGGATATTAATTCCGTTTTCGAGTTTTCGCCTGGACCGACTACATATTAATCCGAGAACCGCCTGGTGCTAGTTCAATCGTCTAAAGCCCCGAAAGGATTTTCGGTCTATGGCTGAAAGTATTTGAAAGAAAGTGCAGAATGGTTCCACCTTGTTTCATGTGATTCAATTCCCAAAATGATTGCAATCCGTGCTTTTGAATGATTAAAGTGTTATGAGTTTCATGTTACAAATGATTTAAAGAGATTTCATTGAAAAGCATATAGATTTGTATTATATTATCACGCTTTCGCCGATTTCATTATTATGAGTAATATGTTGTAAAGAATTTCCATTTTAAAAGTATGAGACTCAGGTGAGCCCGTGGTTTATTGTTCACCCCCACAAAATTCCCCTTTTCCCCCAGTGTTGCAAGTACATTTTCGAAAGTATGATCCACACTTAGCATAATTCGGACTCCGCCGATTGCTTGTTTGTTGCGTGCTTGAGTGATTCGAGTCAAGAATATGCATTTCTTATATTCCTCGAGCATTGGAGTTTGTAATTTTGTTCATATAGTTGTACCGGATGTATAACGAACCATTTAGATTGTTTTAAGTTTTATCGCATGATTGGTTGGACTTTGGCTTGTGGCCGTTGAGTTGTATACTTCGAGCGTGTGGCTCGTTAAGTTATATTGTGGTTTTTATGCAGGGTTTTAAGGCTTTAAGCCTATGGGATAGTCCATATTACAAACAAAACCCTGCCGAACTTTTAGGAAATCTCAAATTCTTTTGACACCACCTTTATTACCTCTAAGTTGAAATTAGAGAGCCGAACCGACACTTGATAGAGCCTTGGGAGTTCTCGTAAGGAACTCTAGCGATGTAATACTCCTAGGGGTGTTTTGGAGTATTACAGTTATGGACGGCCGGGGAGGCAGAGGCGGATGTCCAATTAAGCTTAAGTCCATATTAAGTTCTATTAATCTTCATTTTCCAAATGGCCATATATATTCATTTTTCAAATTAGATATTCCTACTACACCTTAAAAATTATGCTCATTTTCCTATTACACATATATGCTACACCTCAAAAAATTAAAAAAACAAACATTAATTATCTAGCGGTTTCGATTAACCGGTAAACCAAATCAAAAACCTGGTTAACCGATATCCAGTTAATCGGTTTATCCGGTTACGGTTACAATTCATATTTTTGCGAATCGAAAAATCCGGTTAACCGAACTCGTAACCCCCGAATCGAACCGAACCAAGCTGAACCATGCTCACCCCTAGTAAAAAGGTAGAAATTGTATCATACTAAAGGGCATGATAGGTCAATTCATGGTACAAGGTAATGAAATCACTTGCCTTCTATACTTATATTAAAGATTAATCGAGATTTTAGTAGCAAGTAGATGACGAAAAAATATTGATACAATTGAGATTTTATAAATACATATTTTACTTGATCAACAACCAATTGCTTCCCTCAAGACACAACAATTTTTCTCCCAATTAGTTAACATAATAAAAGTAACATGAACTTCTATTTTAAGATGGCAAGGAGGTTCGATGGAAAATACCCATCTTTTAATAATTTAGAAAAGTTATTACAATAATAAAAAATATGATTTAAATATTAGGAAAAGATTAAAATAACGTATATTTGTGATTAAAAAATAATGATATGTACCTTGTACAAACATTTTGAGTTAGATAGATTTATTCGAAATTTTAAAGGCTTAACAGAAGCTTACATATTGAGTTTTCATCCCTTTAAACATAATACAAATTACAAACTTGAAGTACACAAATGACGAACTTGAAGTATTATAATTCTAAATTTTTTATTCATTACGCCTTATTATACAACATATTTGAATCATATTTTTCTCTCATTGTACATATTTTTAATTATTAATGTCTATTATTTAATGGCAACCTATTATGAATGAAGAATTAAATTAAAAATTAAGAACAAAATATAAAACGAAAAATAAAAAAAACATGAAGTGTCATTATGCATGTACAGAGAATCTGTCCGAGTGATAAGTTAAACATACAATATATACATATTGTTTTTTACAACTGTTAGATATGAATTGAATCAATCTTAAGTAAATATTGAGTTTAAACTTGGGTTTGATCTAACGTATATGTCAAGATTCTTTAAAATTAATGCAAACAAATAATAAAAGACAGAGCATACATAAAGTAGAAAACAAGTGGAAAAATATAGAAAATCATGATCTAATACACTAAATTAGACAAAAATTTACATATCAAAAAATAAAAATAAAAAATAAGTAGTTAACTCATAGCTTAGTCATAACGGACTTTGTCTAATTGACCTAACCATATTCTGTTCCCCTTTTCTACATATGTTGACTTTGCATCATTTGTAAGGGTTATTAGTATATATACTTGCGTACTTGTACAAAAATTATCATAAAAGAGGTCCTTATCAACTAGCAATAACCAAATTATATTTTCAACATATAGTCAAAGTTTTAAATTTTATTTTCAACATATAGTCAAAGTTTCAAGAATTATTTTAATAGCATGTTCATACTAGTTTAATTTTAAAACTCTTTAAATCATATAATTTTATATCACTGCTAAGTTATTTTGGTTAATCATCATTTTATAAGTAATTGAACAATTATATGTTCAAATAATACAATTTTATGTCACCACTTTAAGTCAAAAACAACAATAAAATGCTGAATGAATAATGTTGATGAAATTAATATATTTCACACCCATAATAAATGATAACTTAGATGAAACTCAAACCCATAACAAATAAATCGATGGCTACGTTACAATTTAAATTATTGGTTAACTTTTGAATCTATCCATACTCGAGTACATATTAACAAAAGTAGCCTCGCAAAACTACAATAATGAAAATTATAACTCTCATTAAAAAGGATGAATTTGACGGAAAATATCCAATTTACTTTGTCTCCAATATAAAAATAATAATTTAACCTTGAAAAAAGGGATCCAATATAAAAATTACAAAGTAGTCAATGTGCTTTTGATTTACTTTTTATGGATGCAAATATAATTTTTAAATATCCAATAAGAAAGTTATGCACTTTAATTTCTCTTTTTTAAAAAAAATCATGGTATTCAACTAAAATGCGATAGAAAATTATACTTATTGGAATTGTCTTTAGTGTTTGATATTTTGTTGAAGGAGTAAAAGATGCACGAAAGATATAGGATCGATAGAGTTTATTTTAAGAGTTTTCTTCTTCTTCTTCTTCTTATTATTACTACTACTACTACTACTACTACTACTACTACTACTACTACTACTACTACTACTACTATTTAATTTATTGTGCCAAGTAAGACTTGAAGAGTCCATAGATGAGCGAAAACTTTTTTAAGGATAAAATTATTATTTTTCTATTGGACAAAACTCCTAAATTCACTCTAAGACTACCATTTGATAATTTTGAAAAGATTTCTATTATACATAGTATAGATAACACAAAATTATAAATATAATACTTACAATGTTTGTCATAGAAATTGAAAAACTTGCTTTAAAATCCTGAAACCGATCTTCAAAATACAAAGGAGACAATACACTTAAGTTTCTTTCAATTCTCACTCGTGAAAACAACTAATTTTTTTGGGCAATGGAGACAGATAAAACACAACTACCACAAGAGTGATCGTCGCTTAACTTTACGAGTTAAGCAATTGGCCACTCGAGACGATCCCTACTAACTTTAGTAATAGATGTTGGCTCAAAAAGATGAACCATACTATGAATGACTCGACATAAAACAGGACGACTCATATCTAATCACATCACCCTTGATCTCCAACACCATCCGTGCCGCATCCGTGTGAATGGATACGTTCTTATATCCTCTCGAATGATCCTCCTTTAGTGCACCCTCGACTGCTACGTATTTAGCTTGGAGTGCATTCTGTAGATAACCTGTCCAAATGGCGTTGCCGATGATCGTATTGTTGTCCCCGATAATCCATGCCGCCCTGCTTTGTTGGATTTGATCTCGCCATGCTCCATTCATTAGAATAATGTAGTTTGGTTGTGATGAAGCGCCTATTGTGAACTTTAGAAGTCTTTCTAGGTGATGCTCGTTGCCCTGTGCCATTCCCATACATTTCTTTGACCGCGATTGAGTGCTCCCAAACCGACATGGAAGATCGCACATTTAATAAGATGTCCCGTGGGCAATGGGCCTTGTTGCTTGAACTTGACATTGTTTCTTTCCTTCCAAATTTCCCACTGTGGTATACGAGAAGTAATTAAACCGCGATTCCTTCCATTTGCTTTTGTCTTTACTAAATTAAATGATCCAATTTCTCATCCAGCTCTTGAAATCCAAATTATTCCCACACTCAACGTTGATCCCTAACATTCCACTTGCCTAGATCCTCCTCGTTGTGCCACAATCCCCGAACAAATGCTCCCCTGTCTCGGCTTCCTTCTTACGGAAGAGCCATAGATTATTAACCTCCATACATTTCTTCCTCATTACTCGACCTAATGGGAGAGCTTCTTGTAATACTTTCCACCCAAAAACCTTCAATTTTAGGTGGGAGGGAAGAACCCAAGTATGTTTTCCAATCCTTACAGGACCATGATTCCGTGGAAAACATACGGAGGAATTCAGGTATCTAGAGGTGCACCTACTGTATTACACTTATTCTTTGCAATTGAGGGCCAATAAAAGACTCGAAGGTTTGCTCTTGGAGAGTATAAATCACCCTAGAGGGAGGTGAATAGGGTGATGAGGAAACTTGCTTGAAAATTAAAATAGATATGAATCCGAGGTGAGTGAGAGGCAAGGATAAACTCGTAAAAGCATTAACTTAGAATTCAGTGCAAAGTGAAGAAGCAAATTAAACGACACTTTAAGACTGCCTCGAGTCTAGAATGCACTCGGAAAAGTATAACTCGTAAAGTACGTGGAAAACCTCCTCGGGCAGAAAACCACGGACCGTGCTAATCCAAGCACGAAGTCAAATCTACTATTTTGAGTCCACAAAATACAGTAGACTGACTTGACCTAAGTTGCTCCCTTAAACAACTCCTTACAAGTTTTTCCTAGACTCGAAATTACCTTATTTGATCTAGTACTTCCTAACCGAGATTACCCTTACGAGTTAGGGACAAGCTGAGCTGAGTTAACCCTTACAGCTCGGTCAAGGGACCTTACTTAGAGAGTAAGAAATAGAGTGTTTGTAATCGAGTACAAGACCTTACAACTCGTAAAGTTATTAAATACGGAATTGGAGTTGTAAGTAGAAGATTAAGAATGAATGCAATGACTTTTGCTCAAGTATGTGTATTAACAATAGATTCGACAATTTTCAAGTCTTGAAAGTTGACTTCTATTTATAGGTAACCAAGTAGCTTAGTTGTTGTGCCCATCTTCCGACTGGAAGTCCTTTGTGACCGTTGTAGAGGATTTTCTCGAGTCACTTAGAAAATATCCGTTGAGATATGAACGTTGGAAGCCTTCTCTAGATGAGACAATTTTATTAAAGATAGAAGCTGAAAATATTTCAACTTTTACTCCTAAATTATTAAAATGGAATGAGATAACTATTCGTCAAGAATTTATTATTCAAAATATTAAGCCTCCTAGGAATATTTCTCAAAAGAATATTCAACAAGTAATTGAAGAACCAGATAGTAGAGTATTAATAAGATTTAATTCTATTAATGAAAGAACCTCTTCTTCAAGACTTTCGGAAAAAGAAGATCGAGGAAGATATTCTTTTTCAATGCCTTCAAGTTCCACTAATTATGATTATTTGAAAGATAATCAAGCAGAAGATTCTTCTTCCTCAAAAATCTATTACAAAGCACCTATAGCAGAACCAATTGACGAAGATAACTAATCAATACGTTCTCCTACTCATTCAACTATGCAACCTCCTACATACTCTTCTATTAATGTTATTACAAAACCCTTTGAAATTAATAAAGAAGATTTAAGAGAAGATTTTAATTCAATTGAGAATAGAGATAAAAAGAATGGTTTTTATCTCATTTTGATTTAAAAGCTCAAGCATTCATAAGGCAAGAATGGTATTCATTAATGGAAAGAATTGAATGTAATATTCTATTCTTGACCTGGTGGACCATATTTGCTTCGAAAACAATCTACTAGATCCTCTTGGTATTAAAGAAATTAATACTAATCAAAATCTTACTAAAAAATGGACGTTATTAAATGGAAATATATTTCATTCTATAACTCCTCCTTTACAAGAAATTTTAATCTTTATAAATCAAGGTCATATTCATGCTACTCCATTCAAAATAGGAAGAAACAATCCAGATGATTCTCAAGTAGCTTTAGAAGATATTAAAAAGGTTTATCATCAAAATAATTATACTAATCAAGTCTTACATACAGTTTCTCAACAAGTTAATATGGTTTCTACTCAAATTGAAGCAATATCTAAAAAACAAGATATTGACTTATTATCCAAAAAATTAGAAAGTTTAGATTTAAATAGAGACTCAACAAAGCCAGGATTCTTAGATGATATTTCATCTCCTCTCATTAAATTCAATAAGAATAAAAATTTAGAAATTCCAGATAGCCCATTAATTAAAAAGATAGATGAAAAATTAAAACAAGTAGCTAGTTCAAGTAATTCTGTTAATGTTTTAGATATTTCCCAAGAAGATCAAGATATCAATAAAATCTTTAATAAGAAAAAAATTCCTTATTATTCTAGAAGCACTCCTCCAGCATCTTCAACTAGAATCAATAAAATTAGTCATTACGAAGCTTTTGACTGGTACTTCTATCTATGAATGGAACATAGATGGAAAATCCAAACATGAAGCATTAATTATTCTCCATAGGATGATGATGGCATATGCTGCTTATACATCCAAAGGTGCTCTAGAAATTCAAGCGTTTGATTTACTAATTTCAGATTTCACCGAATCATTAAAATCTTGGTGGGATAATTACATGAAAGACGAAGAATGTCTAAGTATTCAAAATCATAAAGAAGTCTGTCTATAGTCTAGTCCATAAAATAGTTGTCAATCTTTTAGGTACTCCAAAAGATATGTTAAGTGGTCAAGAAATTTTATTAATAAATTTAAGATGTCCTACTCTAGAAGATTACAATTGGTATAAAGATATTTATTTCACATATTTATTAAAAAGACAAGATTGTCGTCAACCATACCCAGTCCCCGAGCTACTTCCCTAACTCCTAGTCCGATTCTGTCTCAACTAGTATCGGAGCCAAGTTTGTTTATTTGGTAGGTGTTACGCCATAGCTAGCGTTGGTCAGCCGTTGGTCAGCCCCGTGTTATCCGTTGGTCAGCCGTGTGAGGTGGTCCTGGTGGTCCCGATAGTATGTGCATAATCCTGAACTAAGTATCCAAGCGTAACTCGGATGGCCTCTTGGGTTAGAGATCGTCTAAGTCTAGGTAGTAGTAAGAGTACCGATGTCGTCAATAGTAAGGAAGTTAGTTGTCAAGTTGATTTCTCAAATTGGTCTATTCCAAAACAAAAGATAGAAACAATTTATCAAAAAGGAAAGTTTGATTTCAATACCGATTTCTCAATAAAAGATCATGAACAAACTTTTAGTTTAGATGAAGAATTCCATACTCTCAAGTTACTTTCAAACATCTCAATTAAAAATATAAAGAAAAATACGGATATATTCATTTTGGTATGATTCAAATAGCTCTAAAACCTTTAACAAGATTTGGATTAGATTATTCTATATTCATGGCTCTTAGAGATAATAGATTAATTCACTACAAAGATCCAATTCCATATGATCAAGTTACATTTGGTCAATTATTAGGATTTATTAAAAAAGAAGGTATTTCTTTATGCAATGAACTAAAATTACAAGCGAGATATTCAACGAGATAAAGCTGCTACACGAAAAGAGTTAGGTTCTTTTTGTGAAGCTTTTTGTCTTCCAAAATTGAAGCTCCTTCTATTAAAAAAGAAGAGCAAATCAAGTCAATAAAAAGAAACAATTTAATCGTACTAATAACAATAAAACAAATATGGCTCCTAAGAAAAATATTTCAAAAAAGAAAACTACTAATAAAGTTATTTGTTTTAAATCTAACAAACAAGGTCATTATGCAAAAGATTGCAAAGTTAAAGAAAAATTAAATGAAATTTGTGGTGATAATCTAGAAATTCAAGAAAAGATTATTTCTTTATTTGAACTCAAAGATACTCCATTTCATTATGAAAACT
Organism: Talinum fruticosum; assembly: GCA_021018815.1. NCBI lineage: Eukaryota > Viridiplantae > Streptophyta > Magnoliopsida > Caryophyllales > Talinaceae > Talinum > Talinum fruticosum. The sequence goes on along the minus strand of JAITYX010000005.1, from coordinate 10,158,584 downwards.
CATCTTCCGATTCTAAAGACAATGGTCTTTACGAATTAGAAAGTAATTCAAGTAATTATTCATCAGGAAATGAATCAACTAGAATTTGTTACAAATGTATCAATATGATTAATACTACTAAAAATGAAAAAGAATTTTTATTAGATTTAATTGAATAAATTCAAGATTCAGAACTAAGAAAGGAATATTTAGAGAAACTCAAAAGTATTTTAATAAAAGAAGATTTATTAAAAACTACTCCTCCTAATTTTAATATTAATAAATTATTTGAAAAATATGATACTCCAAATATTCTAAAAGTGGTTAATATTCAAGACTTAAAAATAGAAGTCAATAATCTCAAAGAACAAATTAAAGAGATTAATCGAAATTTATGTTTTCTTCAAACTAAAGATTTAGAGTTAGAAACAAGAATATCATTAATTGAGAATAAATCAAGTTCTTCAAATGCTAATGAAGACACTCCAAGTTGTTCAAATAATTAACAATTCATTTGCACAATTAATCATATTAATTATAAAAAATGGTATATTTATATTACCCTAAAGAGTAATGATAACTTTGAATTCAATATTATTGCTTTACTTGATAGTGCTGCAGATGAAAATTGTATTAAAGAAGGATTAATTACATCTAAGTTTTATGAAAAAACTAAAAACGACTCCATAGTGCTAATGGAACGACACTACAAATTAAATATAAATTATTAAATGCTTATATTTGTAATCAAGGTTATTATTTCAAGAATACCTTTGTCCTTGTTAGAGACATAGGTCAAGAAGTCATTTTAGGTATTCCTTTCATTAATTAAATTTATCCTTTCAAAGTTGATCAATTTGGTGTTCATACAAAAATTCTTGGAAAATGTATTTCTTTCAAATTTATATCTTCAATAATTTCAAAAGACTTATCTCTTAAAAACATTCTATGATCAATATTATTTTTGACAGGGATTTCTTCTTTTCAGCTATCAAAATGAATCAAGACAAAAAGAAAGAAAGAATTACTCAAACTCTTCGGCATTATACTCGTTAAATTACCTACTCCTTCTCAACATTCAATCCCTGTGTCAAATTCATTTCAAGCCTTACCCAATCAAGAATTTCCCGCTTTATTCTACGCTCAAGCTTCAACAAATTTCAAAAACCCACACAACTTAATTCCTCTTTTGATTCTAAATATTTTTCAAAACCCACTAAAGAACATGTTATTTATACAAAATTTAGACAACCTCAATCCCTATCCCAACTCAATGATTTTGTCATAACTATTTTTACCCCTGAATGTTATTTCATTAATGATAACCCTCTCAAAACTCGAACCTTTTATGAATTCATTTTGGTTGATTCAAAATCCACAGAAATTCAAGCACATTCCGGATCGTACCAATCCTAATCAACTAGCCTACTCAAAGCTTAGAATCCTCAAAGTACTTACTCGGGAAAGATTTTCCTAGTAGATACTCAATCAAATCATTTTTGAACCATTCAATTTACCAGTGCTACAATAATACAGATTATGAAAATGCTTGGTATTATACGTTTTTATATAGACCATATAATCATTCATGTTTTATTAGTTTCGATACAAGAACAGACATTAAATTTCCCATTTGGTTTTACGAATGGTGGATAATCGTGGGATCTATCGAAGACTTATGGCCGGACGAAGTCGAAAAACATTACAAAGAACTACTCAAATGTTTCAACCATCAGCCCGGATCTCAAGCAAATCTCATTCCATAAAAATATGGATTTCCTTGGATCTTCCGTTGGTCATTCGCAATTATTCAATATTACAAACCCTCAAGCATCATATTCATAAATGGTGGGACAAAATCAATGTCCAAGCTGCCTTAGGTATTAAGTCAGCTCCATCCATTCAACCAGCTCCCGCTACCCCAAAAAGCAAGACGAAAATTCCAAAGGAAAAGAGAAAATTTAGGATGAAGAAATTCAATTGCTCAAGCAAGAGATCAAGCTACCCAAGAAGTAGCAACAAGCAATTACTCCCGAAGACAAGCACAAATTCATCCGATTCATCAACATCTATTCAATCAGATTATGATCCTTTTGATGGGCCTTGTGCTAAAGACCCATATAGTATTTAACCCGTAAAGGGTATTAAAAAAATTCTAACGAATTTTATGCAGGTTTTCAAGTGAAATTTAACAATTTCACTTCTCCTTTTGCTCCGGGAAGGAAGTGGACAGATACAGACTCGTTCACTCACTATTCAAAGAAGACTTACTATTCAAAGACGTGGACATTAAAGTTGTTGGCAAATACTTGTTCAAGAGAAAGGACACTACTGTTCACTCTTGTGGTGGATGGTACTCGTTGCCATGTGAAGAATTATTAATCCTATTCAACTAAAGTCAGTCGGCAAAATAATTTATCAGCTACTATTTGTACTTTTGGTCCAATCAATACTTGCTCCAATAATTCAACATTGTCGAAGATATTTTCAAGATTCCATTTCAATCAAGCATCCTCAACCGTCCAAGTGTTACTTACTAATTCATGATTGTATTCTATAAATATGTACTCCTTTAGCATAGTTCAAACATAGAACACAACACAATACAACTCATCACACAACTCACAATTCACTACTCTTCTCGTCAATACCCCTTTGTATCTCCAACCTCTCTCTTGAGAGCCTACTATCCAATCTCTTGTATCAGGTTTTCATTTCAATCAATCAAAGTAAGTTTTGATTCAACATCTTTGTTAGTTCAATCTTCTTTTATTCAGCTTATTTCCATTTGAAGTTTTAATCTTTCGTTTTGCAAAATCAATTTGTTAAATTAATTTGTCACTCGCCTCCCCGCTATTCAACCATACCCAGTCCCCGAGCCGCTTCCCTTGCTCCTTTATTAATCCTGTCTTCAATCGGTATCGAGCCAAGTTTGTTTATTTGGTTGGTGTTCCGCCATAGCTAGCGTTGGTCAGCCGTTGGTCAGCCCGTGTTATCCGTTGGTCAGCCGTGTGAGGTGGTCCCGGTGTGGGTGGTCCAGGTGGTCCCGATAGTATGTGCCTAATTCTGAACTAAGTATCCAAGCGTAACTCGGATGGCCTCTTGGGTTAGAGATCGTCTAAGTCTAGGTAGTAGTAAGAGTACTCGATGTGGTCAATAGCAAGGAAGTTAGTTGTCAAGTTGATTTCTCAAATTGGTCTATTCCAAAACAAAAGATAGAAACAATTTATCAAAAAGAAAAGTTTGATTTCGATCATCGCTTTCTCAATAAAAGATCATGAACAAACTTTTAGTTTAGATGAAGAATTTCAAACTCTCAAGTTACTTCCAAACATCTCTATTGAAAAATAAAAAGAAAAATACAGATATATTCATTTTGGTATGATTCAAATATTTCTCAAACCTTTAACAAGATTAGGATTAGATTGTCCTATATTCATGGCTATTAGAGATAATAGATTAATTCACTACAAAGATTCATTATTAGCTATGATTCAAACTAATATATGTAATGCTCCCATTTATTTCAATTGTTGTCCAAATTATTCAGTAGATCTAAATGATCCCTGGATCATGGATACATTAATTTTAGATATTCATTACAAAATGATTCAAAAGTACTATTTAGAGAACTTTCAAGAAATTTTGCTATTACTTACAGAGTTTATTTCAAACTACTATCTTCTCAACTTAATATAAGATGTTTATTAAAGCCTTCTCTAGATGAGACAATTTTATTAAAGATAGTATCCGAAAATATTTCAACTTTTACTCCTAAATTATTAAAATGGAATGAGATAACTATTCGTCAAGAATTTATTATTCAAAATATTAAGCCTCCTAGGAATATTGCTCAAAAGAATATTCAACAAGTAATTGAAGAACCAGATGGTAGAGTATTAATAAGATTTAATTATATTAACGAAAGAACTTCTTCTTCAAGACTTTCGGAAAAAGAAGATCGAGGAAGATATTCTTTTTCAATGCCTTCAAGGTCTACTAATTATGATTATTTGAAAGATAATCAAGAAGAAGATTCTTCTTCCTCAAAAATCTATTACAAAGCACCTATAGCAGAACCAATTGACGAAGATAACTCATCAATAGGTTCTCCTACTCATTCAACTATGGAACCTCATTTAAGAGAAGATTTTAATTCAATTGAGAATAGAGATAAAAAAGAATGGTTTTTTATCTCATTTTGATTTAAAAGCTCAAGCATTCATAAGGCAAGAATGGTACTCATGAATGGAAAGAATTAAATGTAATATTCTATTCTTTACCTGGTGGACCATGTTTGCTTCGAAAATAATTTACCAGATCCCCTTGGTATTAAAGAAATTAATACTAATCAAAATCTTAGTAAGAAATGGACGTTATTAAATGGAAATATATTTGATTCTATAACTCCTCCTCTACAAGAAATTTTAATCTCTACATATCAAGGTCATATTCATGCTATTCCATTCAAAATAGGAAGAAACGATCCGAGATGATTCTCAAGTAGCTTTAAAAGATATTAAAAAGGTTTATCATCAAAATAATTATACTAATCAAGTCTTACATACAGTATCTCAACAAGTTAATATGGTTTCTACTCAAATAGAAGCAATATCCAAAAAGGAAGATATTGATTTATTATCCAAAAAATTAGAAAGTTTAGATTTAAATAGAGACTCAACAAAGTCAGGATTCTTAGATGATATTTCATCTCCTCTCATTAAATTCAATAAGAATAAAAATTTAGAAATTCAAGATAGACCATTAATTAAAAAGATAAATGAAAAATTAAAACAAGTAGCTAGTTCAAGTAATTACGTTAATGTTTTAGATATTTCCCAAGAAGATTAAGATATCAATAAAATCTTTAATAAGAAAGAAATTCCTTATTATTCTAGAACCACTCCTCCAGATCTTCAACTAGAATCAATAAAATCAGTCATTACAGAAGCTTTTGACGATACTGCTATCTACGAATGGAGCATAGATGGAAAATCCAAACATGAAGCATTAATTATTCTGCATACGATGAAGATGGCATATGATGCCTATACATCCAAAGGTGCTCCGAAACTAAAACTTTTGATTTACTAATCTTAAGTTTCACCGGATCATTAGAATCTTGGTGGGATAATTACATGAAAGATGAAGAGCGTCTAAGCATCAAAAATCATAAAGAAGTCGTTTATACTCTAGTCCATAAAATAGTTGTCAATCTTTTAGGTACTCCAAAAGATATGTTAAGTGGTTAAGAAATTTTATTAATAAATTTAAGGTGTCCTACTTTAGAAGATTACAATTGGTATAAAGATACTTATTTCACATATTTATTAAAAAGACAAGATTGTCGTCAACCTTATTGGAAAGAAAAATTCATTTCAGGATTACAAAATTTCTTTTCTCAAAGAATATTCAATAAATTAAGAGAAGTCACGGTAAAGATCTAATTCCATATGATCAAGTTACATTTACTCAATTATTAGGTTTTATTAAAAAGGAAGGTATTTCTCTATGCAATGAATTAAAATTACAAGCGAGATATTCAACAGATAAAGCTGCTACACGAAAAGAGTTAAGTTCTTTTTGTGAAGCTTTTTGTCTTCCAAAAATTGAAGCTCATTCTGTTCAAAAAAGAAGAGCAAATCAAGTCAATAAAAAGAAACAATTTAATCGTACTAATAACAATAAAACAAATACGGCTCCGAAGAAAAATATTTCAAAAAAGAAAACTACTAATAAAGTTATTTGTTTTAAATGTAACAAACAAAGTAATGATGCAAAAGATTGCAAAGTTAAAGAAAAATTAAATGAAATTTGTGATGATAATCTAGAAATTCAAGAAAAGATTATTTCTTTATTTGAACTCAAAGATACTACATTTCATTCTGAAAACTCATCTTCCGATTCTGAAAACAATGGTCTTTACGAATTAGAAAGTAATTCAAGTGATTATTCATCAGGAAATGAATCAACTAGAATTTGTTACAAATGTATCAATATGATTAATACTACTAAATGTGAAAAAGAATTTTTATTAGATTTAATTGAACAAATTCAAGATTCAGAACTAAGAAAAGAATATTTAGAGAAACTCAAAAGTATTTTAATAAAAGAAGCTTTATTAAAAGCTACTCCTCCTAATTTCAATATTAATAAAATATTTGAGAAATATGATACTCCAAATATTTTAAAGCTAGTTAATATTGAAGACTTTAAAATGGAAGTCAATAATCTCAAAGAACAAATTACAGAAATTAATCAAAATTTATGTTTTCTTCAAACAAAAGATTTAGAATTAGAAACAAGAATATCATTAATTGAGAATAAATCAAGTTCTTCAAATGCTAATGAAGACATTCCAAGTTCTTCTATTAATCAACAATTTATTTCCACAATTAATCATGTTTATTATCAAAAATGGTATATTTATATTACTCTAAAGATTAATGATAACTTTGAATTCAATACTATTGCTCTACTTGACAGTGGTGTAGATCAAAATTGTATTAAAGAAGGATTAATTCCATCTAAGTTTTATGAAAAAACTAAAGAACGTCTACGTAATGCTAATGGAACGACACTACAAATTAAATATAAATTATCAAATGCTTATATTTGTAATCAAGATTATTGCTTCAAGAATACTTTTGTCCTTGTTAGGGACATAGGTCAAGAAGTTATCCGAGGTACCCCTTTCATTACTCAAATTTATGCTTTCAAAGTTGATCAATTTGGTATTCATACAAAAATTTTAGGAAAAATTATTTCTTTCAAATTTATTTCCCTATCTCGTACAAAAGATCTATCTTTACTTCAAGAATCCACCATAATTAAACAAATAAATTTTATTGAAAGAAAAAAACAACAAATTAGTTTTTTACAAAAGGAAATTACTTATAAAAGAATTGAAAAAAATTACAAGAACCTTCTCTTCAAAACAAAATAAAAGAATTACAAAATTTATTCCACAACGAAGTTTGTTCCGATCTTCCCAATGCCTTCCGGGAAAGAAAAGTGCATGTTGTCACACTCCCTTATGAAAAGGATTTTTCGGAAAGAAATATTCCTACTAAAGCTCGACCTATTCAAATGAACAAAGAACTTTTAGAATTCTGCAAAAGGAGATTCAATCACTCTTGGATAAAAAATTAATAAGATCCTCTAAATCTCCTTGGAGAATTACAGACCTTCTATGTCAAGTAACTAAGCGGAGAAAGAACGAGGAGTTCCTCGCCTCATCATTAATTACAAACCGAAGACTCGGACACTCGCTTCTATATCTTTCGAGTCATGCAAAAGGAATCGGTATAACGATGTCATTCATATAGAGTTTTGATTCCAAGGCATTCTCTGTGTCTTAGAAACATACTTGAATTAAATAGTATCCTTCCTATGCGATTCGGCATTCACATATCTCTTTAATCGTTTTTAGTTAGCGACTCGTAAAAGTCGTTCTTTATTCCGAGTCCTTTCTCACTCGGAATCCGACTTGTGATTATTTACTCTATCGTTTGCATAGTCGGCATTCATAGTTCATTTCATGCTTAGTCTATATCAAGTTCTTTCTCACTTTGATATTTCTCTGTAGAACGTGTTTCTTTTCTTAAGACTAAGTCATATGGAATTCCGAGTATCATGGATATTAGACTCGGAATTTTCCATTTCCTTTCGACTCGGATAATCAATTGCGTAATTTCTCAAGATTATTTTGTTATCCGTGTCTAACCTTGGACCAAAGTATTTTATACTTTGAGAACCAAAGTTGTTTTACTTTTGTAGGTTATTCAATCGAGGATATCTTTTCAAAACTACAAAAGTAGCCGAAGCTCGAATGTCAAATCACCAGCGAGATATGGCTTTTCACCTTCCCCGCTTTAGTCTCGGAAGATTGTGTCGAAGCCGCATGCGCTTCAATATCCGGAAAAGCTGAACGCCGAGCCTAACGAGTGGTTTTCACCTCGGTTTCAAGACACAACCGATGGTTTTGGGACTTCCAAGAGAGTTAAACCGTTGTCCAACGTTCATATTTCAACGGATACTTTACGAGTGACTCGGAAAGCCTTTCTCAACGGTCACGAGAGGACTCTCGGTCAGCGAGATGGAAATAACGGCTACTCTGCCTGGTCTTATCTATAAGAAGAAGCCACTTCACAAGACTTGAAGAGAGCGAGAACATATTGTCTATACACTTACTTGTTCAAAGTTATTGTATTTTTACTCTCAATCTTCAACTTACAACTCCCACTCTGTAATTCATTACTTTCGAGTTGTAAGGTCTTGTACTTCGTTACAAACACTTCTTACATTCTTTGTAAGGTCCCTTGACTAAGTCTGTAAAGGTTAACTCAGCTTAGTTGTCCCCGGCTGTAAGGGTTATCTCAGCTAGGAAGTACTAGATCGAGATAAGGTAACTTCGAGTCTAGGAAAATGCGTATAGAGTTGTCTAAGGGAGCCACTCGGGTTACGTCAAGTTCACGGTATTTTGTGGACTCAAAATAGTGGATTTGACTTCGTGTCCGGATTGACACGGGCCGTGGTTTTCTCGCCCCGGGAGGGTTTCCACGTAAATATTTACGTGTTCTCTTTACGAGTTCATTCTAGACTCGGACGGCTTTAGTGCTCCCGCTTCTTCGATTCACTGCTTTCGAGTCCAATCTTTTCGACCCCGTGTTTAGACTCGGATTCTGTCTTGGTCACTTTTCCGCACAAAAGTGTGTGTTTTCGCAAAGATTTTTCCATCACCCTATTCACCCCCTCTAGGGTGACTCGGACTCTCCCAGAGCAAACCTTCAATTGGTATCGAGCCTAGCCTTTCGGAAAGGATCTAACGAGTCCAAAGGTTTAAAGATCGGATGGCTCGGAACACCGGAGAGTTCGACGAAGGTAGATCTTCCAATAGGCCACCAAAATTCAAAGGTTCAAATTTCGGTCCACTGGAAGAAGCTCATGGAATGTTTCCTTATGGATCACAATGAAGAAGTTTGGGAAATCATACAACAAGGAAACTACATTCCAACAAAGACAGATGAATTCAGAATCCTTCCAAAGACAAAGGCTGAGTTCACGCCAGCGAGGCGAGAAGTTCGAAAGAACTTCAAAGCCATGAACATCCTCATGTGCGCCATAAGCTCGGAAGAATATAATCGAGTCTCTGCTCGTGACTCTGCTAAAGAGGTGTGGGACACTTTGGTCAACACCTATGAAGGTACAAGTCGGGTGAGACAAGCAAAGATCAGCCGAGTATCTTCACAAATATGAGCTTTTCAAAATGGAGCCGAAGAGAACATTACTCGGATGTTCATACGCTTCACCGAGATCACCAACAATCTCAAATCTCCGGGAAAGAAGATCTCCCATGAAGAAATGTGCCGAAAAATTCTCGAAGCCTACCCAAGAGACGATGGGGTCCTAAGGTGACTGCCATAGAAGAAGCTCGGAACCTCTCACTCTTGAAACCGAGACGAGCTCATTGGAAAGCTTCGACTCATGAGATACATCCGGAAGAAGAAGATGCTGAGGGTACTTCCAAAAGGAACGGCGCACTTAAAGCCTCGGAATCCAAAGAAGCAAGTCCAAGCTCCTCCGACTCGAAGATGATCCCATGGCACTCATTGCAAGAGGCTTCAAGAAAATGATAAAGCACAAAAGATGGGACAAAAGACCAAAAGAAGAATTCTACAAAAAGGACAAGAGAGACAGAAAAGGTAAGTTTTCTTCACCCTCAAAGTTATCTTTGTCTAAGAATTCTGGATGTTTTGAATGTGGCAAGCAAAGACCACATAGTCAAAGACTGTCCAAAACGAAGAAGGGACGAGGAAGAAGAAAAAGGCCATGATGGCAACTTGGAGTGATGAGGAATCATCCGAAGACGACGAGGATTCAAATGACTCAAAGTGTCTAATGGCAATCACCGACTCGAAGCTGAAAAAGAGTCGGACTCGAGACACGAACTCGGATAATGAGGAAGCTGATCCTCAAGAGGTAATAAACTACTTCCTCAAATTCTCCAAAGTTGATTTAGCTAAATACATCTTTACTTTGGAAGAAAAGTCCAATTCGATTCTTCTCATTTCAAGGAGCAACTTGAGTCAATCACTTCGAGAAAACTTCTTTAAAAAATGAATTGGAAAACCGAGACTCACACTCGGAGAACTCAAGACAAGTGCTCAAACTAATGAGACCGAGTCCGAGTTACTCGGAAAAGAAAATGAGCAAGCTGAAACGAAGCTCACCGAGTCTCAAGACCTGGTTTTAAAATTTACTCAAGGACAGAAGAACCTTGATATGCTCTTAGGTTCACAATGTGTCTCTTTTAGAAAAGAAGGTCTTGGTTTCAACAAGGAGGAAGAATCTAATTCTTACTCGGATTTGTTCAAAAGGATTCCGAAGCTGTTAAGTTCAAAAAGGTCGAGCATGGTCCCATTCACAAAAATGAAAGGAGGACTAAACCCGGACCTATTTACAAAAGGAAACCATTTTCTCTCGTTTCAAAAGGAAAGGCTTTTAAAAGGAAAGAGACACGGACTCGGTTCCTTGAGAAGAAGAAGACTCGAATCGGACTAAACCCAAAGTCATTCAAATCGGGTTCCGAAGCACCTTCTTCCTCGAAAAGGACCACAGTAAGAAATGTTACTTGGGTTCGTTAGAGGAAGTGAGAAGGGTTAGATTATCTCTGTTTTGCGGGTCACTCGAGAAAAGATCAAAAGGACATTGGTACCTGGACAGTGGATGCTCACGACATATGACAGGTGACCAAGGACTCTTTTCCGAGTTGGAATCATATAAAGGAGGAAAGGTGACCTTTGGTGATGACAACGAAGGGCAAGATAGTGGGCATTGGGAAGATTGGTAATGGAAACAGTCTGGTGAGCCCGGTCTACCTTGTCAAAGGACTAAAGTACAACTTACTTAGCATCTCCCAGCTTTGTGACAAAGGACAAGAGGTAAAATTCACTCAATCCAAGTGCTACATCACGGATGAGATCACCAAAGAGATAAAACTTTCAGGTAAGAGATCGGGTAATACTTACATTATCCCTCTTTCGACCCAAGTCGAATTTATCCTGTTTAAAAGCATCTCTTCAAGATGATTCTTGGACTTGGCATCGTAGATTAGGTCATATTAGCATGCATACTATCAAAAAACTTGCATCTCATCATCTAGTTAGAGGATTACCTAACTGTATGTTTGAGAAGGATAAAGTATGTGAAGCATGCACCGAGGGAAACAAGTCGGATCTTCATTCAAATCTCCGAAGACAGTTTCCACATCCAACGTGCTTGAATTACTGCATATGGATCTATGTGGCGAAATTCCTGTAAAGAGTCTCGGAGGTAAATCTTACATTCTTGTTATCATTGATGATTTTTCAAGATTTACCCGGGTGTGTTTTCTCAAGCATAAGAATGAAGCCTTCAAGGAATTCGAGTAAGCTCCGTAGAAAGATTCAAGTGGAGTCCCGGACTCAGATTCAAAAGATTCGAACCGACCATGGAAGGGAGTTCGATTACTCGGAATTCTCGGAGTTTTGTGACAAGAATGGAATTTCTCACAACTTCTTAGCACCCAGAACTCCTCAACAGAATGGAGTAGTTGAGAGAAAGAACAGAACCCTTGAAGAAATAGCAAGGACGATGATGATTGAACACAACTTGCCTTACTATTTCGCGGGCGAGAGCGATAAACACAGCCAACTACACTCTCAATCGATGCCTCATCGGACCCATTCGAAGAAAACACCTTATGAACTCTACAAAGGGAGGAAGCCAAACATTTCCTATTTCGGACCTTTTGGATGTAAGTGCTTTGTCCACAACAATGGTAAGGATCATCCGACCAAGTTTGATGCTCGGTCGGACGAAGGAATTTTTCTAGGTTACTCTTCTCATAGCAAAGCTTACCGTATCTTCAACAAGAGAACTAACAAAGTGGAAGAAAGTATCCACGTAGTGTTTGATGAGCTTGAACAGGAAAAACCAAGTGAATCTTCATACTCGAAGCTGAAGCTCGAAAGGATGATGATGAAGATGAGCTTTCAAAGACTCGAAGGAGATCACTCGGAATGAGGAAGTTCAGAATGAAACAACTCAAGAAGTCGCTCGGAGCGAGCAAGTCAATGGAGCCGATCACTTAGAATAAGCTTCGAAGATCAAGCTATTCAGCCCACGACACTGGTGAATCAAAGAAGCGGTAAAGCGTTCAAATTTACTTCCAGTCATCCCCAAGAAAACATAATTTCGATATCAACGAGTGGGGTAAGAACTCGTTCTTCTCTTCATAATCTATGTGCATTCACTGCATTCATTTCACTAATTGAACCCAAAAATGCACTAGAAGCTCTTAATGAACCCGAATGGGTAGAGGCCATGCAAGAAGAGCTGAATCAATTTGAAAGAAACCAAGTCCGGACTCCGACCAACCGACCTTCCGACCACCCAGTTATAGGAACCAAATGGGTTTTCAAAAACAAACTGGATGAGGGTGGAATAGTTGTCGAAACAAAGCTAGACTTGTAGCTCAAGGTTACAATCAAGAAGAAGGCATTGATTGTGGGGAAACCTTTGCCCCGAGTAGCTAGAATTGAAGCCATTAGAATATCTGTTGGCATTTGCATCCTGCATGCATATTAAATTATATCAAATGGATGTTAAGTGTGCCTTTCTCAATGGTTTTATTGAAGAAGAGGTCTATGTCGAGCAGACCTCCTGGTTTTGAAAACTCAGAATTTCCAAATCATGTTTTCAAACTTCAAAAGGCTCTCTATGGTCTTAAGCAAGCCCCTAGAGCTTGGTATGAAAGACTGAGCGGCTTCCTGGTTCAAAATAATTTTAAAAGAGGTCGGATCGACAAGACTTTATTCATAAAGACCAAAGGGAAAGATTTTCTCATTGTTCAAGTATATGTTGATGATATTATTTTCGGTGCTACTAATGAATTTACGTGTCGAGAATTTTCCGAGTTGATGAGTCAAGAGTTCCAAATGAGTATGATGGGAGAACTCAACTTCTTCCTTGGATTGCAAATCAAACAAGACAAAAATGGAATCTTTGTTCATCAATCAAAATACACCAAGGAACTGCTGAAGAAATATAAGCTTCAAGATGCAAAGCACGCATCTACTCCTATGAGCAACGAGTATAAAGCTCGACTCGGATGAGACGAGTAAAGCGGTAGATCGAAACTCTATCGGGGTATGATTGGATCACTGCTATATCTTACTTCAAGTAGACCGAGATATAATGTTCGGTGTTTGCTTATGTGCCCGATTTCAAGCTAATCCAAAAGAATCACATCTCACTGCGGTGAAGAGAATATTCGGATATCTTGCGAGCACTCGGAATCTAGGACTATGGTACTCCGGAGACTCGAAGCCGACTCGGCCGGGTACTCGGACGCGGACTATGCGGGATACAAAGTTGATCGAAAGAGCACATCCGGAGCTTGCCAATTTCAGGTCAATCCCTAGTATCCCGGCACTCAAAGAAGCAAAACTCGGTAGCTCTATCAACTGCGAAGCTGAATATATTGCCGCTGGAGCTTGTTGCGCTCAGATTCTCTGGATAAAACAACACTTGAAGGACCTTGGACTATCTCTCAACTCGGTCCCAATCAAGTGTGATAATCAAAGCGCAATCGGTATCACTAAGAATCCTGTCCAAGCACTCAAAAACAAAGCATATTGAAGTCGGTATCACTTCTTACGTGATCACTCGAAAAGGGTGATATTACACTTGAGTTCATTCCTACTAATCTTCAATTAGTCGATATCTTTACTAAGCCTCTTGGTGAAGATCAATTGCATTTTATTCGGAATGAGCTTGGTATGTTAAATGCTTAGTTTTGTGTTATGAGTCGTGAATAATTACGTGCCTTGTGCTTTCATTGTTAATAACCATCGGTTCGATTGATCACGTGATACTGGGCTGATAGTTATTTCGTGTTTCGAGTCACTCGAAACTTTTCCGAGTCAAACTCGGACGTAAGAGAAATTTGGACATCAAATTTTCTAAAGCTATCTCTAGAACAGTGGAGAGTTTCGGATTATAATTTCAAAACCCGTTTTCTCTCTCTTTCTCGAGCGCTGCGATCGGATCTTAACCGCAGATTTTAAACCACTCGATATCTCAACCGTTGAAGAAGAACTGTCACACCGGGCATTAATTATCGATGGACGGGCTGAGTCGAACGGAGTTACTTAACGGATAGTGAACGGGCGCGCGTACTCTCTATAAATAATGACTATCCGTCTTCATCTCGGTATTCTAAAACTCCTTTCCTCTCAAACGAAACCCTCTCGCGGAAGCATACTACGTGAATAGTGTTCCCCGATCGTCCGCGGACGTCGAAGAAGCTCTCTCTCTCTCTCGTAAGTTTTCAACTGCTCATCTCTCTTTCTTCTACCATTTTCGTTTTCTTCTCTTCCGCACCTCCGCTTCTACTCGAAATCCCCACCTTCCTAGTTGGAGCCATGCACCGAGTCACGATTCCTCGGTGTCTCCGAATTTCGCTTCAAAATTTTCTTTTGTCCGGACAACTTATGTGTATTACTTGTTCTTTTCTCCTTTCTTTTTGGTTCTTGTTTTTGTTGAAAGGCAAGGGGAGAAAATGTAGTCGAAGCTGGTTGTCTTGTTTAGGGGAGTTTTTACTGCCCTTGTAAATTTTTAATGGATTAATGCATTTCATTATTTCGAGTTCTTTCTTTTCGAGTTAATGAGTTAAAGCATACTTTATCTTGCTACGATATATTGTACATCACTCGATCTATTCAATATGCCTTATCCTTTAATCAAACTACTCAGAATCAATCTATTTTCTTCTAACAAAGTTTCGTTTAAGTTTGGAATGCCTTTCATCAAAAAGGGGAGATTGAAGACTCGGACATCGCTCTATATCTTTTCGAGTCATGCAAAAGGAATCGGGTATAACGATGTCATTCATATAGAGTTTTGATTCCAAGGCATTCTCTCGTGTCTTAGAAACATACTTGAATTAAATAGTATCCTTCCTATGCGATTCGGCATTCACATATCTCTTTAATCGTTTTTAGTTAGCGACTCGTAAAAGTCGTTCTTTATTTTGAGTCCTTTCTCACTCGAGAATCGACTTGTGATTATTTACTCTATCGTTTGCATAGTCGGCATTCATAGTTCATTTCATGCTTAGTCTATATCAAGTTCTTTCTCACTTTGATATTTCGTCGTAGAACGTGTTTCTTTTCTTAAGACTAAGTCATATGGAATTCCGAGTATCATGGATATTAGACTCGAAATTTTCCATTTCCTTTCGACTCGGATAATCAATTGCGTAATTTCTCAAGATTATTTTGTTATCCGTGTCTAACCTTGGACCAAAGTATTTTATACTTTGAGAACCAAAGTTGTTTTACTTTTGTAGGTTATTCAATCGAGGATATCTTTTCAAAACTACAAAAGTAGCCGAGCTTCGAATGTCAAATCACCAGCGAGATATGGCTTTTCACCTTCCCTGCTTTAGTCTCGGAAGATTGTGTCGAAGTCGTGCGCTTCAATATCCGGAAAAGCTGAACGCCGAGCCTAACAGGTGGTTTTCACCTCGGTTTTCAAGACACAACCGATGGTTTTGGGACTTCCAAGAGAGTTAAACCGTTGTCCAACGTTCATATTTCAACGGATACTTTCCGAGTGACTCGGAAAGCCTTTCTCAACGGTCACGAGAGGACTCTCGGTCGGCAGATGGAAATAACGGCTACTCTGCCTGGTCTTATCTATAAGAAGAAGCCACTTCACAAGACTTGAAGAGAGCAGAACATATTGTCTATACACTTACTTGTTCAAAGTTATTGTATTTTTACTCTCAATCTTCAACTTACAACTCCCACTCTGTAATTCATTACTTTCGAGTTGTAAGGTCTTGTACTTCGTTACAAACACTTCTTACATTCTTTGTAAGGTCCCTTGACTAAGCTGTAAAGGTTAACTCAGCTTAGTTGTCCCCGGCTGTAAGGGTTATCTCAGCTAGGAAGTACTAGATCGGATAAGGTAACTTCGAGTCTAGGAAAATCTGTATAGAGTTGTCTAAGGGAGCCACTCGGGTTCCGTCAAGTTCACGGTATTTTGTGGACTCAAAATAGTAGATTTGACTTCGTGTCCGGATTGACACGGGCCGTGGTTTTCTGCCCCGGGAGGGTTTCCACGTAAATATTTCGTGTTCTCTTTCCGAGTTCATTCTAGACTCGGACGGCTTTAGTGCTCCCTGCTTCTTCGATTCATCGCTTTCGAGTCCAATCTTTTCTAACCCCGTGTTTAGACTCGGATTCTGTCTTGGTCACTTTTCTCGCACAAAAGTGTGTGTTTTCGCAAAGATTTTTCCATCACCCTATTCACCCCCTCTAGGGTGACTCGGACTCTCCCCGAGCAAACCTTCACAAACCATTGAATAAAGTTTTACAATGGATTAGATATCCCATTCCTAGTAAACGAGATTTACTTAATATACTATATGACGCAAAAGTATTTTCAAAATTTGATATGAAAAGTGGTTTTGGCAAGTTCAAATTGCTGATCAACATCGTTATAAAAAGCTTTTAACGTCCCCTTTCGGCACTATGAATGAAATGTAATGCCTTTTGGACTAAAGAATGCTCATTCGAATTTCAACATATTATGAATGATATTTTTAATCCTTATACTCAATTTACAATAGTTTATATTGATGATGTTTTAGTCTATTCGAATAGTATTGAGCAACATTTTAAGCATTTACAAACCTTTTTGCATGTAATCAAGAAAAATGGTTTAGTTGTTTTTGCATCAAAAATAAAATTATTTCAAATAAAAATAAGATTTTTAGGGCATGACATTTATCAAGGAACTATAAAACCAATAACAAGAGCCATTGAATTTACGGACAAATTTCCGGATGAAATAAAAAATAAAACTCAATTACAAAGGTTTTTAGGATGTCTTAATTATGTGTCCGATTTCTTTCCGAAATTAAGACAAACCTGTCAACCTCTCTATAGGCGATTAAGTAACAACCCACCACCATGGTCAGATGAACATACCCAAGTCGTCCGCCTCCTTAAATAAAAAGTCAAGTCTTTACCAAGTCTAGGTATTCCACATCCAAATGCAGTCATGATAGTTGAAACGGACGCATCGGAATTAGGATATGGTGGTATACTAAAACAAAAATGTCTATAACCTCAAAACAGGCCTAAATAGTTAGATATCATTCGAGAATTTGGAATAAAACTCAACAAAATTATTCAACCGTTAAAAAAGAAGATTTATCAATCGTTTTGTGTGTTTCAAAATTTCAAGATGATTTATTTAATAAAAATTCCTTCTTCGTATTGATTGCAAATCAGCAAAAGAAATCATTACTAAATATGTTCAAAATCTAGTTTCCAAATAAATATTTGCTCGTTGACAAGCAATTTTATCTTGTTTTGATTTTGATATAGAATTTATTAAAGGGGAAAATAATTCCCTACCTAGTTTTTTAACAAGAGAATTCCTCCAAGGATCTTCTAGCTCTCAAAATTAATTTAGCTAGTATCATTCTCAATTACTCAACATTGCATCATATTCATCAGTCCGTGTGTACAAAATCTAATGGTGGGATAAGTTTAATATCCAAGTTGCCTTAAGTATTTAGTCAGTCCCATCCATTCAACTAGCTCCTCCTACCCCACAAAAGCAAGAAAAGAATTCAAAAGGAAAAGAGAAAATTCAAGATGAAGAAATTCAATTGCTCAAGCAAGAGATCAAGCTACTCAAGAAGCAGCAACAACAATTACTCCCGAAGACATGCACAAATTCATCCGATTCCTCAACATCTATTCAATCAGATTATGATCCTTTTGATGAGCCTTGTGCTAAAGACCCATATTGTATTTAACCCTTAAAGGGTATTCAAAAAAAAATTTCTAATGAATTTTATACAGGTTTTTCAAGTGAAATTTAACAATTTCACTTCTCCTTTTTCCCGGGAAGGAAGTGGACAAGATAAAGACCTTGTTCACTCACTATTCAAAGAAGACTTACTATTCAAAGACATGGAAACTCACTATTCAAAGAAGACTTACTATTCAAAGACGTGAACATTAAAGTTGTTGGCAAATACTGTTCAAGAGAAAGGACACTACTATTCACTCTTATGGTGGATGATATCGTTGCCATGTGAAAAATTATTAATCCTATTCAACTAAAGTCGTCGGCAAAATAATTCATCAGCTACTATTCATACTTTTGGTCCAATCAATACTGCTCTAATAATTCAACATTGTTGGGAGATATTTTCAAGATTCCATTTTAATCAAGCATCCTCAACAGTCCAAGTGTTACTTACTAATTCATGATTGTATTCTATAAATACGTACTCCTTTAGCATAATTCAAACACGTAACACAACACAATACAACTCATCACACAATTCACAATTCACTACTCTTCCCAAGAAGATCAAGATATCAATAAAATCTTTAATAAGAAAGAAATTTCTTATTATTCTAGAAGCACTCCTCCGGATCTTCAACTAGAATCAATAAAATCGGTCATTATCGAAGCTTTTGACGGTACTTCTATCTATGAATGGAACATAGATGGAAAATCCGAACATGAAGCATTAATTATTCTCCATAGGATGATGATGGCATATGCTGCCTATACATCCAAAGGTGCTCCAGAAACTCAAGCTTTTAATTTACTAATTTCAAGTTTCACCGGATCATTAAAATCTTGGTGGGATAATTACATGAAAGATGAAGAACGTCTAAGTATCAAAAATCATAAAGAAGCTATTTATACTCTAGTCCATACAATAGTTGTCAATCTTTTAGGTACTCCAAAAGATATGTTAAGTGGTCAAGAAATTTTATTAATAAATTTAAGATGTCCTACTCTAAAAGATTACAATTGGTATAAAGATACTTATTTCACATATCTATTAAAAAGACAAGATTGTCGTCAACCATATTGGAAAGAGAAATTCATTTCAAGATTACCAAATTTATTTTCTCAAAGGATATTCAATAAATTAAAAGAAGTCACAGGTAAAGATCCAATTCCAAATGATCAAGTTACATTTGGTCAATTATTATGATTTATTAAAAAAGAAGGTATTTCTTTATGCAATGAACTAAAATTACAAGCGAGATATTCAACGGATAAAGTCGCTACACGAAAAGAGTTAAGTTCTTTTTGTGAAGCTTTTTGTCTTCCAAAATTGAAGCTCCTTCTATTAAAAAAGAAGAGCAAATCAAGTCAATAAAAAGAAACAATTTAATCGTACTAATAACAATAAAACAAATATGGCTCCTAAGAAAAATATTTCAAAAAGAAAACTACTAATAAAGTTATTTGTTTTAAATGTAACAAACAAGGTCATTATACAAAAGATTGCAAAGTTAAAGAAAAATTAAATGAAATTTGTGGTGATAATTTAGAAATTCAAGAAAAGATTATTTCTTTATTTGAACTCAAAGATACTCCATTTCATTATGAAAACTCATCTTCCGATTCTAAAGACAATAGTCTTTACGAATTAGAAAGTAATTCAAGTAATTATTCATCGGAAATGAATCAACTAGAATTTGTTACAAATGTATCAATATGATTAATACTACTAAAAATAAAAAAGAATTTTTATTAGATTTAATTGAATAAATTCAAGATTCAGAACTAAGAAAGGAATATTTAGAGAAACTCAAAAGTATTTTAATAAAAGAAGCTTTATTAAAAACTACTCCTCCTAATTTTAATATTAATAAAATATTTGAGAAATATGATACTCCAAATATTCTAAAATTGGTTAATATTCAAGACTTAAAAATAGAAGTCAATAATCTCAAAGAACAAATTAAAGAGATTAATCAAAATTTATGTTTTTTTCAAACTAAAGATTTAGAGTTAGAAACAAGAATATCATTAATTGAGAATAAATCAAGTTCTTCAAATGCTAATGAAGACACTCCAAGTTGTTCAAATAATTAACAATTCATTTGCACAATTAATCATATTAATTATCAAAAATGGTATATTTATATTACCCTAAAGATTAATGATAACTTTGAATTCAATACTATTGCTCTACTTGATAGTGCTGCAGATGAAAATTGTATTAAAGAAGGATTAATTACATTTAAGTTTTATGAAAAAACTAAAGAACGACTGCATAGTGCTAATGGAACGACACTACAAATTAAATATAAATTATCAAATGCTTATATTTGTAATCAAGGTTATTGTTTCAAGAATACCTTTGTCCTTGTTAGAGACATAGGTCAAGAAGTCATTTTAGGTACTCCTTTCATTACTTAAATTTATCCTTTCAAAGTTGATCAATTTGGTGTACATGCAAAAATTCTTGGAAAATGTATTTCTTTCAAATTTATATCTTCAATAATTTCAAAAGACTTATCTCTTAAAAACATTCTATGATCAATATTATTTTTGACAGGGACTTCTTCTTTTTAGCTATCAAAATGAATCAAGACAAAAAGAAAGAAAGAATTATTCAAACTCTTTGGCATTATATTGTTAAATTACCTACTCCTTCTCAATATTCAATCCCTGTGTCAAATTCATTTCAAGCCCTACCCAATCAAGAATTTCCCACTTTATCCGACGCTCAAGTTTCAACAAATTTCAAAAACCCACACAACTTAATTCCTCTTTTGATTCTAAATATTTTTCAAAACCCACTAAAGAACATGTTATTTATACAAAATTTAGACAACCTCAATCCCTATCCCAACTCAATGATTTTGTCAAAACTATTTTTACCCCTGAATGTTATTTCATTAATGATAACCCTCTCAAAACTCGAACCTTTTATGAATTCATTTTGGTTGATTCAAAATCCACGTAAATTCAGCACATTCCGGATCGTACCAATCCTAATCAAATAGCCTACTCAAAGCTTAGAATCCTCAAAGTACTTACTGGGAAAGATTTTCCTAGTAGATACTCAATCAAATCATTTTCTTAACCATTCAATTTACCAGGCTACAATTATACAAATTATGAAAATGCTTGGTATTATACGTTTTTATATAGACCATACAATCATTCATGTTTTATTAGTTTTGATACAAGAACAGACATTAAGTTTCCCATTTGGTTTTACGAAAGGTGGATAATCGTGGGATCTACCGAAGACATATGGCCGGACGAAGTCGAAAAACATTATAAGCAACTACTAAAATGTTTCAACCATCAGCCGGATCTCAAGCAAATCTCATTCCATAAAAATATGGATTTCCTTGGATCTTCCGTTGGTCATTCTCAATTATTCAATATTACAAACCCTCAAGCATCATATTCATTAGTCCGTGAATACAAGATTAAATGGTGGGACAAAATCAATGTCCAAGCTGCCTTAGGTATTAAGTCAGCTCCATCCATTCAACCAGCTCCCGCTACCCCAAAAAAGCAAGACAAGAATTCCAAAGGAAAAGAGAAAATTCAGGATGAAGAAATTCAAATGCTCAAGCAAGAGATCAAGCTACTCAAGAAGTAGCAACAGCAATTACTCCCGAAGACAAGCACAAATTCATCCGATTCATCAACATCTATTCAATCGATTATGATCCTTTTAATGGGCCTTGTGCTAAAGACCCATATAGTATTTAACCCTTAAAGGGTATTAAAAAAAATCTAACGAATTTTATGTAGGTTTTTCAAGTGAAATTTAACAATTTCACTTCTCCTTTTTCCCTGGAAGGAAGTGGACAAGATACAGATCTTGTTCACTCACTATTCAAAGAAGACTTTGAAGGTTTGCTCGGGAGAGTCCGAGTCACCCTAGAGGGGGTGAATAGGGTGATGAAAAATTCTTTGCGAAAGCACACACCTTTTGACAGAGAAGAGTCAAAGACAGATTCCGAGTCTAAGCAAGGGGTCAGAAAATATTAAACTCGGAATGTAATGAATCGGAGTAAACACGTTCAGCGAGGTCGTCCGAGTCTAGAATGAACTCGGAAATAGAACACGAGAGAATTTACGTGGAAACCCTCCCGGGGCAGAAAACCACGGCCCGTGTCAATCCAGACACGAAGTCAAATCCACTATTTTGAGTCCACAAAATACCGTGAACTTGACGGAACCCGAGTTGCTCCCTTAGACAACTCTATACAAGTTTTCCTAGACTCGAAATTCCCTTATCCGATCTAGTACTTCCTAGCTGAGATAACCCTTACAGCTAGGGACAACTAAGCTGAGTTAACCCTTACGGCTTAGTCAAGGGACCTTACAAAGAATTTAAGAAGTGTTTGTAGTCGAGTACAAGACCTTACAACTCGAAAGTAATGAATTACGAGTGGGAGTTGTAAGTTGAAGATTGAAAGTAAATACAATAACTTTTTCAAGTTGGAGTATTGACAATATGTTCGGCTCGTCTTCAAGTCTTGTGAAGTGGCTTCCTTTTATAGATGACCAGGCGAGTAGCCGTTATCTTCATCTCGCGACCGAGAGTCCTCTCGTGACCGTTGTGAAAGGCTTTACGAGTCACTCGAAAGTATCCGTTGAAAATTGGACGTTGGACAACGGTTTAACTCTCTTGGAAGTCCCAAAACCATCGGTTGTGTCTTGAAAAATGAGGTGGAAACCACCGTTAGGCTTAGCGTTCCAGTTTTCCGGATATGGAAGCGGACGGCTTCGACACAATCTTCGGGACTAGAGCGAGTGTAGGTGAAAAGCCATATCTGCTTGGTGATTTGACGTTACGAGCCGGCTACTTTTGTAGTTTGAAAAGATATCCTCGATTGAATAACCTACAAAAGTAAAACACCTTCGGTTCTCAAAGTATAAAATACTTTGGTCCAAGGTTAGACACGGATAATAGAATAATTATGAAAATTAACCAACAGATTATCCGAGTCGAAAAGAAATGGAATATTACGAGTCTAATATCCATGATACTCGAGTTCCATAAAACTTAGTCTTAAGCAAAGAATCAAGTTCTATTAACAAATATCGAGTGGGAAACACTTGATGTAGACTAAGCATGAGAAGAACTACGAATGCCGACTTTGCAAACAATAGAGTAAATAACCACAAGTCGGATTCCGAGTGAGAGTGAACTCGGAATAAAGAACAAGTTTTACGAGTCGCTAATCGAAAGCGATTAAAGAGATATGTGAAGGCCGAATCGCATAGAAAATATACTTTTTAACTCAAGTAAGTTTCTAAGACACGAGAGAATGCCTTGGAATCAAAACACTATATAAATGACATCGTTATACCTGATTCCTTTTGCATGACTCGGAAAGATATAGAGCGATGTCCGAGTCTTCAATCTCCCCTTTTGATGAAAGGCATTCCATACTTAAACGAAACTTTGTTAGAGGAAAAATAGAATGATTCCGAGTAGTTTGAGTAAAAGTAAGGCATAATGAATAGATCGGAGCAATATACAATATATCGGAGCAAATTAAAGTATGCTTGAACTCATTAACTTAGAAATTAATAATGAAATGCATTCGAGTTCATTAAAAAAATATTACAAGGACGGAAAAAACTCCCCTAGACACGACAACCAGTTTCGACTACATTTTCTCCCCCTTGCCTTTCAGCAAAAACAAGAAACAAAAAGAAGGGAGAAAAGTACAAGTAATACACATAAGTTGTCCGGACAAAAAGAAAATTTTGAAACGGAAATTCGGAGGCACCGAGGAATCGTGACGCGAGTGCATGGCTCCAACTAGGAGGGAGGGATTTCCGAGTGGAGGCGGAGGTGCGCCGGCGCTGATAAGATCTTGACGATGTGCTTGAGCGCGGCGAAGGGAGAACCGGAACAATTCGCGAGGGCTCGGCTACGAGTGGGCGACCGGAGAAAGTGGATCGAGGGTTCTTCCCTTGGGACCTCGGGGGCTGGAGGGGCTGCTCCGGCCGACTCGCTGGAGGAGCGAGATCTTCGACCCACTCGGATCAGCTGCTTGAGCCGAGTACAGCAATTTGAGCTTGGGGAGCAGGCTGTCCCTCAGCGGTTGCCACGGCCTCTTCTTCCCTTTGCCCGGAAGGGGCTGCCTCAGCCCGCGAGTTCCTCGGCGTCCTCCGCTGCATCTGCAGCTTCTTCCTCTGCTTCCTCGGCTTCCTCGCTCTCCGAGGAGGTCGGGCTGGGCTCGAAGACGTCTCGGATGTGTCCGAGTCATCCGGCTCTGAGCCGCCTTGGACCGTCTCTCTCCGAGGAGCTCAGCCAACTCCTTCCGCTCCTTAACCAGCTCTCTCATCTCAAGAACGAGAGATTGCTTGCTCTCGGATTTGGGACTCGACCAGGTCTTTTGGTTGATGGTCGAGACCACGAAGAACAGACTTGAAACCCCGAGCATGTCTTCGAAATCGAAGACACAGAGGTGATCTTGTCCATGAAGACAGGGGACAAGAGGGCGAGAGAGAGTTTTGGAAGCACTGGAGGTGGAGGCACCACCAGGTGAAGAGGGAAGAGGGAGAGGGGTTGATTTCGAGTCCGAGGTGGAGAAGGAGGCCTCGGCTACGAGTTGTGAACCCGGACACTAGGGTTAGTTTCCTGGTATCCGTACCCTCGGAGTTCCTTCTTGCCGACCACAATGGCCGCCTCGGACACCGCGTTAGGGTCGAGAGGAAGAGGAACTTGGAATTGTTTGAAGACAAGGGTGAGAAGAGCACCGAAAGGAAGGGAGGTGTTCTTCTTGGTTTGGAGTTGAGCCAGCACAGCTGCCATCCGCTCAATGATGGAGGGGAAGAGGTCGACTTCGTATCCCTCCGGGATATCGAAGAGGGCTTTGAGGTGCTTGGAGTTGGGGTTCTCCTTGCTAGAATGCTTTGTGAGAAGAAGGTTCTCATCGGCAGGAAACACTGAAGCTCGGCTCGACTTCAACCGAGTCACGAAAAGTTCTTTCCGGACCCGGGGAATTCTTTAGCATACTTTTCAAAGAAGTCGTCGGCGACTTCGAGTGAAGAGGATAGGGTTGCTGTTCAAGAAGAGAGAAGAGACCTTGAACGAGACGGTGAAGGAGAGAAGTGTTGATACTGAACGGTAACGTTACGAACCCGAGAGGTTAGAACATTTTCGAGTGGGAGGGATGAGTATAGAACTCGAAACGAGTTCGGGATAGATGAACTCGCTGAAACACAAGAAATGGTAGACTCCGGTGGTTTGAATGTTGGACAACCAGGAGAATTTGGTTGTTGGGAAGAACTTGTCGTCCAGCGCAAGATCTTTGGGTGACAATGGGTTTTGAAGGGGTTGAGCTTTACGGCTTGTTGGTGCGAGGCTTTTTGGAGGATGAAGAAACCCGAAAGTCGGGGTGGTTTCCTCTTTTAGGCATTGTGAGAGATGAAAAGATGAAACTTTTCGAAAGAGAAGAGAAAGAGAAAGAGATGGAGGTGTAGAGGAGAAGAAAACGAAAATGGTAGAAGAAAATGAGAAGAGAGCGATCGACAACTTACGAGAGAGAGAGAGCGAGCTTCTTCAACACTTGCGAGACGATCAAGAGTCACTTGTTCACGTAGAAGACTTCCGCGAGAAGGTTTTCGTTTGAGAGGGAAGGAGTTTTAGAATACGGAGAGGAAGATAGATAAACGTTATATATAATGAGTACGCGCGCCCGTTCACTATCCGTTAAGTAACTCCGTTCCGTCTTACCCGTCCATCGATCATTAATGCCCGGTGTGATAGTTCTTCTTCAACGGTTGAGATATCGGTGGTTTGAAATCTGCGGTTAAGATCCGATCGCGGCGCTCGAGAAAGAGAGAAAAAGAGTTTGAAATTATAATCCGAAACTCTCCACTGTTCTAGAGATAGCTTCGAGAAAATTTGATGTCCAATTTTCTCTACATCCGAGTTTGACTCGAAAAGTTTCGAGTGACTCGAAACACGAAATAACTATCAGCCCGAGTATCACATGATCAATCGAACCAATGGTTATTGACAACTAAAGCACATAGCACAGAAAAATTCAAGAATCATAACGCGAAACTAAGCATTTAACATACCAAGCTCATTCCGAATAAAACGAATTGATCTTCACCAAGTGGCTTAGTAAAGATATCAGCTAATTGAAGATTAGTCGGAATGAATTCAAGTGTAATGTCACCCTTTTCGAGTGATCGCGTAAGAAGTGATACCGACTTCAATATGCTTTGTTTTTGAGTGCTTGGACAGGATTCTTAGTGATACTGATTGCGCTTTGATTATCACACTTGATTGGGACAGAGTTGAGAGTTAGTCCAAGATCCTTCAAGTGTTGTTTTATCCGAGAGAATCCGAGCGCAACAAGCTCCAGCGGCAATATATTCAGCTTCTGCGGTTGATAGAGCTCGCGAGTTTTGCTTCTTTGAGTGCCGGGATATTAGGGATTGACCCGAAGCGGCAAGCTCCGGATGTGCTCTTTCGATCAACTTTGTATCCTGCGTAGTCTGCGTCCGAGTACCCGGTCGGACTCGGTTACGAGTCTCCGGAGTACCATAGTCCTAGATTCGAATGCCTGCAAGATATCCGAATATTCTCTTCACCGCAGTGAGATGTGATTCCTTTGGATTAGCTTGAAATCGTGCGCATAAACAAACACTGAACATTATATCCAGTGCTGCTTGAAGTAAGATATAGCGGTGATCCAATCATACCTCGATAGAGTTTCGATCTCTTGCTTTACTGTCTCATCCGAGTCGAGTTTTATCTTCGTTGCTCATAGGAGTAGATGCGTGCTTTGCATCTTGAAGTTTGTATTTCTTCAGCGAGTTCCTTGGTGTACTTTGATTGATGGACAAAGATTCCATCTTTGTCTTGTTTGATTTGCAGCCCAAGGAAGAAGTTGAGTTCTCCCATCATGCTCATTTGGAACTCTTGACTCATCAACTCGAGAAAATTCTCGGCACGGAAATTCATTAGTAGCACCGAAAATAATATCATCAACATATATTTGAACAATGAGAAAATCTTTCCCTTTGGTCTTTATGAATAGAGTCTTGTCTATCCGACCTCTTTTAAAATCATTTTGAACCGGAAAGCTGCTCGGTCTTTCGTACCAAGCTCTAGGGGCTTGCTTAAGACCATAGAGAGCCTTTTGAAGTTTGAAAACATGATTTGGAAATCCCGAGTTTTCAAAACCGGGAGGTCTGCTCGACATAGACCTCTTCTTCAATAAAACCATTGAGAAAGGCACACTTAACATCCATTTGATATAATTTAATATGCATGCGGGATGCAAATGCCAACAGATATTCTAATGGCTTCAATTCTAGCTACTTGGTGCAAAGGTTTCCCCACAATCAATTCCTTCTTCTTGATTGTAACCACGAGCCACAAGTCTAGCCTTGTTTCGACTACTATTCCACCCTCATCCAGTTTGTTTTTGAAAACCCATTTGGTTCCTATAACTCGGGTGGTCGGAAGGTCGGTTGGTCGGAGTCCGGACTTGGTTTCTCTCGAATTGATTCAGCTCTTCTTGCATGGCCTCTACCCATTCGGGTTCATTAAGGGCTTCTAGTGCATTTTTGGGTTCGATTAGTGAAATGAATGCGGTGAATGCACATAGATTATGAAGAGAAGAACGAGTTCTTACCCCACTTGTTGATATCGAAATAATGTTTTCTTGGGGATGACTGGAAGTAAATTTGAATGCTTTACCAGTCCTTTGATTCACCAAGTTTGTGGGTTGAATTGCTTGATCTTCGAGGCTTGTTCCGAGTGATCTTCTTCATTGACTTGCTGAGTGACCTCTTGAGTTGTCTCATTCACGAGCTTCCTCGTTCGAGTGGTCTCCTTCGAGTCTTTATAGACTCATCTTCATCATCATCCTTTACGAGCTTCGGTTACGAGTATGTAGATTCACTTGGTTTTCCCTGTTCAAGCTCATCAAACACTACGTGGATGCTTTCTTCCACTTTGTTAGTTCTCTTGTTGAATATACGATAAGCTTTGCTATGAGAAGAATAACCTAGAAAAATTCCTTCGTCGACCGAGCATCAAACTTGGTCGGATGATCCTTACCGTTGTTGTGGACAAAGCACTTACATCCGAAAGATCCGAAATAGGAAATATTTGGCTTCCTTCCTTTGTAGAGCTCATAAGGTGTTTTCTTGAGAATGGATCCGATGAGGCAACGATTGAGAGTGTAGTTGGGCTGTGTTTCTCGCCTCGCCTGAGAAATAGTAAGGCAAGTTGTGTTCAATCATCATCGTCCTTGCTATTTCTTCAAGGGTTCTGTTCTTTCTCTCAACTACTCCATTCTGTCGAGGAGTTACGGGTGCTTGAGAAGTTATGAGAAATTCCGTTCTTGTCACAAAACTCCGAGAATTCGAGTAGTCGAACTCCCTTCCATGGTCGGTTCGAATCTTTTGAATCTGAGTCCGAGACTCAACTTGAATCTTTCTACGAGCTTGCTGAACTCCTTAAAAGCCTCATTCTTATGCTTGAGAAAACACACCCGGGTAAATCTTGAAAAATCATCAATAATAACAAGTATGTAAGATTTACCTCAGAGACTCTTCACGAGGATTTCACCACATAAGTCCATGTGTAGTAATTCAAGCACGTTGGATGTGGAAGCTGTCTTGAGAGATTTGAATGAAGATCTGACTTGTTTCCCTTTGGTGCATGCTCCACATACTTTGTCCTTCTCAAACGCACAGTTAGGTAATCCTCTAACCGAGATGATGAGATGCAAGCTTTTTGAGAGTATGCATGCTAATATGACCTAATCTACGATGCCAAATCCAAGAATCATCTTGAAGATATGCTTTTAAACAGGATAAGTTCGACTTGGGTCGAGAAGAGGGATGATGTAGGTATTACCCGATCTCTTACCTGAGAGCTTTACCTCTTTGGTGGTCTCATCCGTGATGTAGCACTTGGATTGAGTGAATTTTACCTCTTGACCTTTGTCACAAAGCTGGGAGATGCTAAGTAGGTTGTACTTTAGTCCTTTGACCAGGTAGGCTGGGCTCACCAGATTGTTTCCATCACCAATCTTCCCAATGCCCACTATCTTGCCCTTGCTTATCATCACCAAAAGTCACCTTTCCTCCTTTATATGACTCCAGCTCGGAAAAGAGTCCTTGGTCACTCGACATATGTCGAGAACAACCGCTGTCCAGGTACCGGTGTCCTTTTGATCTTTTCGAGTGACTCGCAAAACAGAGAGAATCTAACCCTTCTCACTTCCTCTAACGAACCCAGTAACATTCCTTACTTGTGGTCCTTTTACGAGGAAGAAGGTGCTTCGGAACCCAGATTTGAATGACTTTGGTTTTAGTCCGATTCCGAGTCTCCTTCTTTTCGGAGGACTGAGTCTGTGTCTCTTTCCTTTTAAAAACCTTTCCTTTTGAAACAGAGGAAAATGGTTTCTTTTTGTAAATAGGTGCGGGTTTAGTCCTCCGTTCATTTTTGTGAATGGGACCATGCTCAGCCTTTTTGAACTTAACAGTTCTGGAATCCTTTTTGAACAATTCCGAGTAAGAATTAGATTCTTCCTCTTTGTTGAAACCAAGACCTTCTTTTCGAAATGAGACACATTGTGATCCTAAGAGCATATCAAGGTTCTTCGTCCTTGAGAAAACTTCAAAACCGGATCTTGAGACTCAATGAGCTTCGTTTCGGTTGCTCATTTTCTTTCTCGAGTAACTCGGACTCGGTCTCATTAGTTTGAGCACTTGTCTTGAGTTCTCCGAGTGTGAGTCTCGGTTTTCCAATTCATTTTTTAAAAAGGTGCTCTCGGTAGTGATTGACTCAAGTTGTTCCTTGAAATGAGAAGAATCGAATTGGACTTTTCTTCCAAAGTAAAGATGTATTTAGCTAAATCAACTTTGGAAAATTTGAGGAAGTAATTTATTACCTCTTGAGGATCGGTTTCCTCATTATCCGAGTCCGAGTCGACTCTCTTTCGGCTTCCGAGTCGAGATTGCCATCGGACACTTCGAGTCATCCGAGTCTTCGTCGTCTTCGAGATGAGTCCTCGTCACTCCATGTTGCCATCATGGCCTTTTTCTTCTTCCTGTCCCTTCTTCGTTTTGGACAGTCCTTGACTATGTGGTCTTTGCTGCCACATTCAAAACATCCGGCATTCTTAGACAAAGATAACTTTGAAGGTGAAGAAAACTTACCTTTTCGTCTCTCTTGTCCTTTTTGTAGAATTCTTCTTTTGGCCTTTTATCCCATCTTTTGTGCTTCATCATTCTCTTGAAGCCTCTTGCAATGAGTGCCATGGGATCATCTTACGAGTCGGAGGAGCTTGGACTTGCTTCTTTGGATTACGAGGCTTTAAGCGCGATGTTCCTTTTGGAAGTACCCTCGGCATCTTCTTCTTCCGGATGTATCTCATGGGTCGAAGCTTTCCGATGAGCTCGTCGGCTTCAAGAGTGAGAGGTTACGAGCCTCTTCTATGGCGAGTTACCTTAGGACCCCATCGTTTCTTGGGTAGGCTTCGAGAATTTTCCGGCACATTTCTTCATGGGAGATTTTCTTTCCCAGAGATTTGAGATTGTTGGTGATCTCGGTGAAGCGTATGAACATCCGAGTAATGTTCTCTTCGGCTCCATTTTGAAAAGCTCATATTTGTGAAGATACTTGGCTGATCTTCGCTTGTCTCACCTGACTTGTACCTTCGTAGGTGTTGACCGAGTGTCCCACACCTCTTTAGCGAGTCACGAGCGAGAGACTCGATTATATTCTTCCGAGCTTATAGCGCACATGAGGATGTTCATGGCTTTGAAGTTCTTTACGAACTTCTCGCCTGTCGGCGTGAACTCGGCCTTTGTCTTTGGAAGGATTACGAATTCATCTGTCTTCGTTGGAATGTAGTTTCCTTGTTGTATGATTTCCCATACTTCTTCATCGTGATCCATAAGGAAACATTCCATAAGCTTCTTCCAGGTGACCGAAATTTAAACCTTTGAATTTTGGTGGCCTGTTGGAAGATCTACCTTCGTCGAACTCTCCGGTGTTACGAGCCATCGATCTTTAAACCTTTGGACTGTTAGATCCTTTACGAAAGGCTAGGCTCGATACCAATTGAAGGTTTGCTCGGGGAGAGTCCGAGTCACCCTAGAGGGGGTGAATAGGGTGATGAAAAATTCTTTGCGTGTAATGAATCGGAGTAAACACGTTCAGCGAGGTCGTCCGAGTCTAGAATGAACTCGAAATAGAACACGGAGAATTTACGTGGAAACCCTCCGGGGCGAGAAAACCACGGCCCGTGTCAATCCAGACACGAAGTCAAATCCACTATTTTGAGTCCACAAAATACCGTGAACTTGACGGAACCCGAGTTGCTCCCTTAGACAACTCTATACAAGTTTTCCTAGACTCGAAATTCCCTTATCCGATCTAGTACTTCCTAGCTGAGATAACCCTTACAGCTAGGGACAACTAAGCTGAGTTAACCCTTACGAGCTTAGTCAAGGGACCTTACAAAGAATGTAAGAAGTGTTTGTAATCGAGTACAAGACCTTACAACTCGGAAAGTAATGAATTACGAGTGGGAGTTGTAAGTTGAAGATTGAAAGTAAATACAATAACTTTTTCAAGTTGGAGTATTGACAATATGTTCGGCTCGTCTTCAAGTCTTGTGAAGTGGCTTCCTTTTATAGATGACCGAGCAGAGTAGCCGTTATCTTCATCTGCCGACCGAGAGTCCTCTCGTGACCGTTGTGAAAGGCTTTCGAGTCACTCGAAAGTATCCGTTGAAAATTGGACGTTGGACAACGGTTTAACTCTCTTGGAAGTCCCAAAACCATCGGTTGTGTCTTGAAAAATGAGGTGGAAACCACCGTTAGGCTTGGCGTTCAGGTTTTCCGGATATGGAAGCGGACGACTTCGACACAATCTTCCGGGACTAGAGCAGTGTAGGTGAGAAGCCATATCTGCTGGTGATTTGACGTTCGAAGCCGGCTACTTTTGTAGTTTGAAAAGATATCCTCGATTGAATAACCTACAAAAGTAAAACACCTTCGGTTCTCAAAGTATAAAATACTTTGGTCCAAGGTTAGACACGAGATAATAGAATAATTATGAAAATTAACCAACAGATTATCCGAGTCGAAAAGAAATGGAATATTCCGAGTCTAATATCCATGATACTCGAGTTCCATAAGACTTAGTCTTAAGCAAAGAATCAAGTTCTATTAACAAATATCGAGTGGGAAACACTTGATGTAGACTAAGCATGAGAAGAACTACGAATGCCGACTTTGCAAACAATAGAGTAAATAACCACAAGTCGGATTCTCGAGTGAGAGTGAACTCGGAATAAAGAACAAGTTTTCCGAGTCGCTAACCGAAAAGCGATTAAAGAGATATGTGAAGGCCGAATCGCATAGAAAATATACTTTTTAACTCAAGTAAGTTTCTAAGACACAGAGAATGCCTTGGAATCAAAACACTATATAAATGACATCGTTATACCCGATTCCTTTTGCATGACTCGGAAAGATATAGAGCGAGTGTCCGAGTCTTCGGACTTACTATTTAAAGACGTGGACGTTAAAGTTGTTGGCAAATACTGTTCAAGGGAAAGGACACTACTGTTCACTCTTGTGGTGGATGTTACTTGTTGCCATGTGAAGAATTATTAATCTTATTCAACTAAAGTCTGTCGGCAAAATAATTTATCAGCTACTATTCATACTTTTGGTCCAATCAATACTTGCTCCATTAATTCAACATTGTCGGAAGATATTTTCAAGATTCCATTTCAATCAAGCATCCTCAACCGTCCAAGTGTTACTTACTAATTCATGATTATATTCTATAAATATGTACTCCTTTAGTTCATTCAATCGGAACTTACACAAAACACAACACACAACTCACTACTCACAATACAACTCATATCACAACTCACAATTCACTACATAATACTCCTTTGTACCTCTCTCTTGAGAGCCTATATTCCAATCTCTTGTATAAAGTTCTATTTCAATCAATCAAAGTAAAGTTTTGATTCAACATCTTTGTTAGTTCAATCTTCTTTTATTCGAGTTATTTCCATTTAAACTTTCATCTTTCGTTTTGCAAATCAATTTGTTAAATTATATATATATATATATATATATATATATCATAACAAAGCACCCTATAAAAATTATTCAATCAAGCATCACCCATCAAGTCGATATCAAGAAGGTTACCGGTATCGCGACCTTCAACAAGAAACCTCTCATGTTATTAACTAGTCAAAGCTAGTAAACTCTTCGATATTCAAGAAAAGCTAAACACAAGCACCCAAGACGAATGTGGGGGCTCATGATCAAAAGGATCATACAAAAATTCCAAAAACACTCGGGAGGAGACACAAATAGTGTACATTGCAAACAAAGTGCTATTAGCACACGGACTAAAAAGCTCAAAAATAGAATGGGGCAAGTAACCTCATTGAACTTCAAATTTTCAAACAAGTCTGGTTCATCCATTCCTATTCCAACGGAAGTGGTTAGATGTTGAGCTTGAGACTCAACAACGTTTAAGGGTCGAGACATCCCTCCATTGAGCTTTAGACCCAATAATGGTAAGGGTTCGGACATCCCTTCATTGAGCTTGAGACCCAACAACGTTCAAGTTTAAGACATCCCTCCGTTGAGCTTCAAATTCAACAACGAGTAAAGGTCCAAACATCCCTCCGTAGAGCTCCGGAGTTTATAGCGGTCAAATCAATTTGTTAAATTATATATATATATATATATGGAAGGGTTCAAGTAAGCACCCCCTATAGGTAAGCACCAAACAATAGGTAAGCACTTCTAATCTTAACCCTTCAATCTTAATCCAACGGTCTACATTAATAAGCCATTATTAATAATTAAAAAAATAAAAATAAAAATAAAATAATGAGGGGTCGATGCTTTGCAATTCCATCGACGTTCAAAAACTCTAGTGCACTCTCTCTCTCACCTTTCGTATCCCCTCCCTCTCTCTCTATCTCTCGCCGCCGGCAGAAACTTCTCCATCGCCGGCACCCGCCGCCGGTAACGTTCGTCCACTCGCCGGCCACCCTGTCGCCCCAACTCCAACGAAATTTCAGCCGGGTCACGAGGCTTGCGAATTTCAAACATCGCAAGCCTCGAACCTTCTTCTTCTCTCGTCGCCTCCCCTGTCTTTCGTTCCTCGGCTCTAGGACGGGCACCGGAACCGAACCGGCGCTCTCCCTCCTTCTCTCGTTACCGGCGTTCTCCTTCCTCGTCTGTCACCGGCGTTCTCCCTCCACACTCGCGCCGAGGTGTGATTCTATCTCTCGAGGGTGTCTCGTCTAATTCTTGATCTTTATTCATTACATTGCTGCTGAATTTGTTTGGGAAGTTACTAGCTTCGAAATTTTATCATCTATTTCCTAGATTGAGACTTAAAAGTCTGTGATTTTTGCTATGAATTAGCATTTGGTTTAGATTCAACTGATGACTTATTCGATGTTTGAGGGTGAATTTGTTGATTAGTAATATGGACCCCTCACAATTGTGTTTAGGCTTCTTTCTGTTTTGTCAATGGGGGTGGGGTTGAGCTCGCTTTCGTTGAACTTTGATCACAAATGAGCAATCAACTTCAATGGGAGCTTTTATACTAATCTACAAGAAGCTTTGCAAGCCAAGCTTACATGATGTAATGTGATCTATCCAGAAATATTTGTTGTTAAATCCACAAAGAGAATGCTTTTGAGCTCCTAACTTTTTACCCGCACAAAACTTCCTTTTTGTACTCTTGTCATCCCTCAAAACATCAAAATTTTTACTCCTAGGAGTACTAGTTTTTGCTGCATTTGGGACACATTCACCTTCGAGCTAGAAGCCGGTTTCATGAGGTCATGTGCTACGGTTGTTAATAATTACTTATTTTATTTTCAGTTCAAAGCACATATCTTGCTAATAATTGGTTTTTCAATGGTTATCAATTTTTGGAAAGATGGTGAGTGTTCACAGTTAACCATTTCACACTACGAGTGCATTATCTCAAAAGCGGACTATAGATGATTGAAAATATGACTGGATAATCGTGAACATTAGTTGGAGAGATTGGAAAGCAACTATTAGCTGAAAATTCTCTTTGATTTTGAGTTTTGTATGTATGACAATGGATTGGAGAATGGAAAATTTTGATGTCAAGCATTGCTGATTTTATTTTAGCTTATTAGCTTAAAGGTAGAGCGGTGTGCGACAATGCACGGAGATGTGGGTTCGAATCCCGCATAGGCTTGTTAATTGTTATGATCCAATCATTGGGCTTGTAGTAGTATACAGTATTCATCCTTGGAAGGCAGCCCTTCCCCGATGATGTTTGCTCCAAGTCAAAAACCTCTGCTACATCGGAATAAGGGGAAAGAAAAAGAAAGAAAGCAATACAGGACAAACAAGGAACTCGAAAGCTACGGATGTCAATAATGAGCAAAATAGTCAAGAAAAATTCAACAAACTCAATTGGCCGTATTTTCTTGCGTAAGTCTGCTGGACCATTAATAAAACCCTCACCAAAACCCTCACCAAGACATCTACAAGAAAGGATGTGAAGTGAGTGGTTATATCAAGATTAAGGCTCTGGTTTCTTCATTTCTCTAGAACGGCCAAATGCTTAGATGAATCCAATATTTCACTTTAACTTAAGAGTGAAAAACATAATACGAAGATAACTCTAAAGCCATGAAACAGAACTCATTAATCCTCGTGAACATTTAGTTGCTTTTGCAGCGTTAAGCACTTCCTTCCTACTTATAGAGTGGAGCTGTAGAAACATTGAGTTAAGATTAGTTTAGGAAGTGTTGCTGAAACTAGCGATGTGCATAAAAGTTGGTGGCGGTGCATGTTGATGTTGTTAGGGTCTTGGACAAGTCTAATATGCAACAAAGGATGCTAATCAATGAAGAAAATGACTATCCAAGTTTGAACACAAAATTAAGCATACCGAGTTCTTAGTTGCAATAGATTTTTTTAATTTTTGGAACAATTTTTGGACAAATACCTTTTGGACATTGAGTGAGTGCGTTTCGAGCATGACCTATGTAGGATTCGAACCCACGTCGTTTGTGTCATTGCACAAATGCTCTCCCATATTGAGCTAATAGGCTTTTGTTACCTCTTCCACAAATCCTAATTTTTAGCACACTCATGCAACAAGGTAACTTTTCTTAACCAAGCTACAAGGTAACCAAAACCTAAATATTAAGTCAAAATGACAGACTTAACATTGCTTCACCGAGCTACCAGGTAACTTACAAAACCATAATTTCAGGAAGCATTACTCCTACTATTTTGACATTAGTTTCAACGTCATATTAACAAATAATAACAGAAGCAATAATATGGATTGAAGAGATAGATGACCCACCAAAACTCAATGCCAATCGGTGGAAAAACTAGTGCATTTTGAACAGAGACTAATTACTCTACTCATTTTGAACAGAGGCAAAACTTATGCATCCAAAATGCATTTTGAATAGACTAATTACTCTATGCATTTCAGGAAGCATTTTGAACAAAGAGAAGACCCAACAAAAATTAACCAAGCAACCAAATTGCCAAATTACTCTATGTTGAACACGAGCAACAGAGACTAACACAGACTTTCAAGCATTACTCTATGTATCAAATTATCAAATTGTCGAAGAGAGCTTGGAGCTTTCAAGTCCTCACAACTGCAAGCATTATAGGTCGTACGCATTCAAAATGTACCAAATCAGCTGAACTAACTACTACAAGTATATCTAACTAAACAATACAAGGAAGCTCACTTTCAGAGAGCTCTAAAAACAAAACAATAGAAGGAAACTAACAACAAATTCAGCTCAACTCGCTCCCGGTTTCCAAAATTTAAAGTTTCTCAAAGCTCTATAAACAAAACAATAGAAGGAAGCTTTCATCCAAACCACAATAAATTGAGCCAAATCAGCAATAGAGTAAACTATTTGCAAAGAAATTCGAAATTCACAATTATATTGAACTCGAATAGCAATTCGCAATTGAGCAAGCCATTCGCAAACAATAGAAGAGAGATTGGGGTATTCAAGTCTTCAGCTAAATTGAGCAAGAAATTCGTAAAGACAAAGAAATTACTAATTAGAACCTAAATTCATAATTCCCAATTCGTAATTTGCAATTTTTTGAAAACCCAAATTTTCGGATGAAAGGGAGAGTCGGACCGTGGAGACAGACGGCGGCTCCGGAGATAGGTTAGCGGCTGCCAGGACATGGGACGGCTTCCGGCGAGGTTGCTTGTAGAGGGATGACCGAGAGTGAGAGAGATGAAGCAAGGGAGAGCTCCATTTGAGAGAGAGAGACACGAGCGACGCATGAATGCAGTGAGCGAGAGAGGAAGCCGACGAGAGGGTTGATTGAGCACGTCGGCGACAGAGAGGCGCTTGCCGTCGACCGGTAAAGGGAGGTGCCGGTGCTGGCGCCTACGATCGAGAGAGAAAGAGGAGAGGGGAGAACTCGAGAGAGAGATAGGGAGTAAGAAGTGGAGAGGAACTCGGGAATGAAGCAAATGTCGTGGCAAGCGACCAACCCCTCCCGAGTTTTTTTAATTTTCTTTTTCTTTTAAACCTAAAAATGCTCTTTTAATTGAAACCGTTGGATTAAGATTGAAGGGTCAAGATTAGAAGTGCTTACCTATTATTTGGTGCTTACCTATAAGGAGGTGCTTACTTGATTGGGCTATTCAAGTCTTCGACTAAATTGAGACCTTACCTATATAGAGCTCCGGAGTTTATAGCGGACAAATCAATTTGTTAAATTATATCTATATATATATATATATATATATATATATATATATATATATATATATATATATATATATATATATATATATATATACAAAGCACCCTATAAAAATT
Organism: Talinum fruticosum; assembly: GCA_021018815.1. Lineage (NCBI taxonomy): Eukaryota > Viridiplantae > Streptophyta > Magnoliopsida > Caryophyllales > Talinaceae > Talinum > Talinum fruticosum. The sequence goes on along the minus strand of JAITYX010000005.1, from coordinate 10,120,833 downwards.
ATTTAATCAAGCATCACCCATCAAGTCGAGTATCAAGAAGGTTACCGGTGTCGCGACCTTCAACAAGAAACCTCTCATGTTATTAACTAGTCAAAGCTTGTAAACTCTTCGATATTCAAGAAGAGCTAGACACAAGCACCTAAGACGAATGTGGGGGCTCATGATCAAAAGGATCATACAAAAATTCCAAAAACACTCGGGAGGAGACACAAATAGTGTACATTGCAAACAAAGTGCTATTAGCACACGTACTAAAAAGCTAAAAAATAGAATGGGGCACGTAACCTCATTGAACTTCAAATTTTCAAACAAGTTTGGTTCATCCATTCCTATTCCAACGAAAGTGGTCGGATGTTGAGCTTGAGACTCAACAACGTTTAAGGGTCGAACATCCCTCCATTGAGCTTTAGACCCAATAATGGTAAGGGTTCGGACATCCCTTCATCGAGCTTGAGCCCCAACAACGTTCAAGTTTAATACATCCCTCCGTTGAGCTTCAAATTCAACTATAGTAAAGGTCCAAACATCCCTCCATAGAGCTTCGTAGTTTATAGCGGTCAAGATTTAGATAACCTCGTCGAGCTTCAAACCCAGTAATGGTCAAGGTTCGGATATCCTAGTTGAGCTTTAGACCTAACATGAATCATGGTTCAAACATCAAGGCAAGACTTCAGGTCCTCCCCATGGCCAAGTTAAAGAAGCACATTTGAAACATGATATGGCTACGAGTCATTTTCGGGTAACACTTGAATTTATTTACATTCGATTATCAGTTAACAAAACTATTAGTGTAGAAAATTTTAGCCAAGCTTCGGACTAAGAATGCTCAAGTTTAGGTCCCTCATTCAAGCTTCGGGATATTGTTTAAACCAAGCCGAGGATATCCAGCCAAACTTTAGATCCAAGAAATTGTCAAGTTCGAGCACCTCACTGGACTTCATGCTTTACCAACCGAGTCATGTTCAAGCTCCCTTCCAAGCTTCGGACTAAGTACATGATTGTAGAAGTCGAAAACCTATCATCCTTATCTCTTTTATTTTCATTATTATTTTTGTTGGCCCGGTGATAAAATCCTAGTCCTATTTGCGAACTTGAATCATGATCGATTTTAATCGGTGTGACTGAAGCCGATAAACCACCAAAAACTCATTAGCACCATAAAAATCAGCCTTTTTGCTCGACTGATCCACAAACCCATTTTTATTCGAGTTAAAACAAGCCGGGTTCGAGCTCCCAACCGGAAACCCAAATCGAAGCCGAGTTTCACTGGGATCTATGCTCCAAACACAACGTTTGCTCCTAGCGGCCAAGCAAGGCACACAACTTAAAGTGTCCGTAAGAGGGCGTTCAAACCGGCGTTGCGTTTTTAGACTCAAAGCACAAAAACGCAGCATTTTGTTCCTAGCGGCCAACCGAGGCATGCAACTCGAGATGTCTATACGACGTCGTTCAAATCGGTGCCACGTTTCTCGGCCCTCCAAGAGGAATCATCCGGTCCAGGCGAATATCCGGTTCTTTTCCATTATGAACTAAAGCGATTTTGAGTCTAGAATGGACTCATAAAGGCAATAACACGGATATCTCGTGGAAACCCTCTTGGGGTAGAAAACCACGGACAGATGCTAATGCAAGCACCAAGTCAAATCCACTATTTTAAATCCACAAAATACAAAGGATTGAGTCAATCGAATTCTCCCTTAAACAATTCCTTACAATGTTCTCATAGACTCGAAGTTCCCTTATCCGATCTAGTACTTCCTTACTAAGGTAACCTTTACAATCGGGGACAACCGAGTTGAGTTAACTCTTACAGCTCGACCAAGGGACTTACTAAGAAAGTAAGAGAAGTATGTAATTAATTACAAGACTTTCTTTACAACTCGGAGAATATTAAATACGGAATTGGAGTTGTAAGTAGAAGATTGAGTAGGAATGAATCTAATAATAGGTTCAACAATAATTCAAGCAACCTTCAAGTCTTGCAAAGTGGCTTCTATTTATCCACACCCAAGCGAGTGATCGTTGAGGCTTGTTTTTGGATTGAAGTCTTCACTAGCTACTATAACGGCTATTCCGAGTCACTTAGAAAAGATCCGTTGGGATGTGAACGTTGTGCAACGGCTCTTGGCTCCAAAAGATGTTCCAATCAAATGGTGGTGGCTGAAAACCGCAATGGAAACAACCGTTAGGCCTAGAGTTGGAATTTTCCAGTTTTGAAACAAATAACCCCGACACGGTGTCCGAGCCTTATCCGAAGTAGCTAAAACTTGTCTGCTGGTGGTTAATGGCTAGAAGCCGTTGCTTTTGTAATTCAAAAATAGATTAGCCTCGTTTGAATAACCTTCAAAAGCAAACCACATAGGTTCTCAAAGTATAATAATACTTTGGGGCAAGATTAGACATAGATAATAATTAAATCCGAGTAATTAAATGCTTAATTATCTTTGGCCTAAAAGAATGGAATTTTCCGAGTCTAATATTCAATATACTCAAATTCCATCTTGACTCAATCCTAAGCTGATCAAGTTAAAGAGAGTAAAATATCATAGTATAACAACTTGATCCGGTCAAATAATTCTCAAGGAAATAAACCGACTCGGAATAAAGAATTAACATTGCAATCCTTTTTTTGGCGTTGAAATACAAAGTCGAGTGCTCGGAGAAAGTGTGTTAGAGAAATTATTTGATCATGTGATGGTTTTGAGTGATGTCTAAGTGAGTCGAAACACTAGTGACAAAGATATGTAGTAAGGCGTTTCTAAGTCAATTAGAACATAATGAAAACTTATATAGGAGTTTCTAAAGAATACGGAATGACTTAGAATCTAAACCTAAGAGAGATAGAGATTTATACCTGAGTTTTCAATCTCCCCTTTTTGATGAAAGACATTCCATACTTAAGATAGAAACTTGTTAGTACATTACATAAGTTTTCATTGTTATCGATTAGAACAGAAAGTCACGTTCTCGGAGCAAGAGTGACTTTGAGATACTAAAAGTGCAGTTCGGATCATAGCTTACTTAGAGCATATGTGCGGATAATGAAGTATATGAGCAAAAAGAATTGAAATTAGAGTAGATATGTTAATAATAGTGAATTATCGAGTATGAAATACAAAAATATGTACCTTAGAAACATATATGCTCATAATGGCAAGTATTAGTATCAAAGCATATAAAAATATCGGAGCATCAAAGCAATTCAGGACTAAGTATGTTAAAGGAAAATTCATTGCTTCGAAAGAAAATAAACGAGACTAAAGAGAAAATTCATTAAGCGGAATTTCTCCCTAAACTAAACATCAAATTTTCTATATATTTTCTCCCCTAGCATTTCATCAAAAAGAGGGAAGAAAATAGCAGAGCAAGATCAACTAACGTTGGATAAAAAAAAATAGAAACGAAGAAAAGAAATGAACTAAGAAGGGGGCTAGGTGTCCGGACGAGGAAGGACGAGCATTGTGCTTGCTCCTGTAAGTTTATGAGGAGGTGGACGAGCGAGGCGGTTGCAGCATTGGGATGTCGGGAAGTTGCTTTATCCCGGTTCTCGCGAACCAAAGGGATATCTTCCTCAAGCTCATCTTCCTCGAAGACGACTTCGGGCAGTGCTTCGGAACAGCGGCTTGGGAGTCGACCAATGTCGCCGACCTCTTCGACCCACTCGGAACATGATCTAAGGAGATCGGTTCATGTTCGAGTTTTAGTACCTTGGCTCTCGGGTTGAGCAGCCTCTTCTTTTTGTTTTCCTTCTTCCTTCTCCTCTTCCTTCTCTTCTTCTTTCTCCTCTTCGAGCATGAGCCGCTTCTTCTGCTACTTCCTCACCTGCCTCCTCGGTGGACATAGACTTAGTCGAGCTGGAGGACTCCTCAAAAGTATCGGAAGTGTTTGATTCCTGAGCGACTTTAGATCATCGTTCGTGGAGGAGTTGGATCTACTCGCATTGCTCTTTGATAATGGCCTTGAATTCGAGCAAAAGATCCTGGCTTTCCCCGATCTCGGACTCGTCCGATTTTCCGGGTAATCACCAGGCCTTGATAGACAATTTTGAGAGAGCGGAGACTATTCTGAAGTTCTTCATACATAGAGACAAATTTGTTTACCTTCTCGGTAAACATTGCAGCGAAAAGGAGGAGGAGGAGGCGGTAGAGAAGTAGAGGGACCAACGAGAGGGAGGTGGAAGTGCTAGAGGAGTCTAAGTCCGAGTAGGAGGTGGTGAGGGAGGTTTCAACGCGGACCCGTGAACCTAGACACCAGGTTTGACTTCCCGGTATCCGTACCCCGTAAGTTCTTTTTGCCAACAACAATGGCAACATCGAAACAGACTATTGGTTCTGAAGGAAGGGAAATCTTGAAATGTTTGAAGACAACCATCAAGAGAGCTCTAAAAGGAAAAGGAGCAGACTTTTGGAGTGAGTCGGCACGGTGGCCATCTACTTGATGATAAAAGGGAAGAGTTCTACTTCATAGCCCTCTAAGATATTGAACAAAACTTTGAGAATTTTGGAGTTTGGATTCTCTTTGCTGAAATGATGAGCGAAAAAGGTCCTCATCAAGATGAAATAAAGTAATCTTGCCTCGGTCTTCATCCGAGTTACTGAGAAATTTTTGCGTGACTTAGGAATTTCCTTGGCAAACTTCTCAAAGAAATCATCGAAATCTCCATAAAAGGTATGGGATTGGAGTTGAGAAAAAGCGAGGAGATTTTAAACAATCTTTGAAGAAGAGGAAGGTTTATACGAGACACCCTTCCCTTGAACCTTTAAGGTGATGACACCCTCGAGTGGGACATGTTAGCATAGAACTCGATGACAAGTTCTGGGTAGAAGAAATCACCGAAGCACAAGTAGTTGTAAACTCCGAGTGTTTTTGATGTGCGGCAACCACGAGAAAGAGGTGGTTTGGAAAAATTTATCATCCAACGTAAAGTGTTGCACGACGAAGATTTTAGAGGGGTTGGAGGTACCCTCTTGAGCATTTTTAGTGTAGGGTTTCTTGGTAGCTGACCCCAAATCTAGTCCTAATCCTCACTTTGGCATGGTGAATGAAGAAAAACAGAGAGAATACTAGAGAGAGAGAGAGAGAGAGAGAGAAAGAGAGAAAGAGAGAGCGCTTCGAATTCGTAAAGAGAATACAAGTGAGCAGAGATTTCAAGAATAGAGAGCAAGTAAGTAGTGAACAACGTAAAGAAAAGAAGGTAAAGAGGTGCTATTTATAGCAGAGAGGAAATGACCTTTAACCTTCGTTCTAACCCGAATATCAAACGGTACTCTTAGACCGTTGTGACATTCTCGCACTCCAACAGCTAGTATTCCAGCAGCTTTCTTCCAACGACTACAATTCCAGTAGCTTTCTTCGAACGACTAGAATTCTCTCGATTAAAACACGTGACAAAGAGAGACAGAGAAGAAGGGTTTTTCCCGTTTGGTCCTCCCTCTTCCCTTTTCCCTTGGCTCGACTTCTTTTCCTTTTGCCTTCCCGAGCCCTTGCTCTCCCTTTGCCCACCGGCCGCTCGCCGTTCGGATAGGCCACCGGTCTCTATTCCAGCTCCCGTGCACTTTGTCCCTCCCTTCCTCTCTCTCGCTTCTCTCGCTCGGTTCTCCCTTTCTCGCTCTGTTCTTGCTCTGTAGTGGTCCTCTTCTTCTCTCGTTCTGTCCTCCCGAACTCACTCTTTACCTCCCTCCTTTTTCTATTTCAATCCTAAGGTTCATTTCCATCTCTCTCTCTTCATGGCTTCTCGGGGATAAGCCACCCCAATAGCTACTCCATACTAATCCCCTAATGCCGACCAAGTGCCTCCCCTTTTTTTCTTTCTTTTGTTTCCCTTTTCTTTTTCCTTTTCTTTTGCCAAGCATTATAATAAATAAAACCCTCATACCCAGCATAAGCAGTCTCGGGTTTTTATTTACCTAGGCCGAGCGGGAAAATTAAGAGGAAGAAATCAATACGCTTCACTAATTACGATTACGCGAAATAATAATCTCAAATAAGTTACCGAATATATACCCCGCGTATATATTTTAGTTATTCAATCTACTCTATTCAATTAAAACTAAATAATTAACTTTAACTCATATAACTACCAAACCCAAAATTACGGGTCTTACAGTTAAGGACTTAAGGAAGAGGATTAAATAACAAAAGCAACCAAACTTATTTCAAGCATGCAAATGAAGAGGGGTACAACCTATATCGCCAAAGTTTTATGGTGAAGAAGAGGGATAAATCTAAGTGGGATAAATGGTGTCTCATAATCCAAGAATTTAGTCCTCCGAGGGGTGCACGACAGGAAAAGTATGAATTCTTGGTGCCTCTTGGTAAACTAAAAGAGCGTGCTATAAGGGAAAAGGTACCACATCCACGACAATTGAGCCTAGTTGGGCTCGTCCGGGTCGATAGTTCGAACCTCCTCCAAAAGATATTCTTAAGGATAAAGCCTAATGGTCGAAGTTAAAAGCAACTATGTTTGAGGCTGCCTAAATGCAATATGCCTAATGCAAAACACATTAAGAAAACTCAACTCAAATTTTCAAGTCTCACCCTCTCAATAAGTGATACCTTCCCGGTGGAGTCGCCACTTGTAGGAACCGAGACCCCGTCCCCGTAGAGGGAACCTTATTGGGACTGCGCTTCCCACAAATTGGCTGGTTTTCTCTTTTCGAAGATGGAAATTATTTTTAAGGTGATCGTTTTTTAAAGTCGGGGATGTATCCCTTATTAAGATTCCCGATTTTTATAATTTAATTTGGAATAATTTAAGCAAAGGTGAATGGTGACTTTATTAATCATTTTATTTTGAAAATTATTTTTAGAAACCCTACGATATTATTTCAAAACTAAAAATAAAAAATAAGAATTAATTTAGTTCAACCGTAGGGCTTTTGGGCCAAATCGATGTAACAAACCGGTTTGGACTAAAGTCCTACCCGTTGACCGTTCTTCACGGCACCGGCCATGGGCTATGCCTTAGGTAATAAGTCTCGGTCCATGCCTTGATTGCCGGATTTGAAACCCCTTTTTTTGGTTGTTTTTCAATTAGAAAAGACAAGGAGCAAATTATAAGAAACAAAACAAGAAAATAGAGTCGCTAGTCGGTTCTAGGAATAAAAATAACAAAAATAAAATGAAGAAATACTCTAGAAATCTTATTATGGGAAAACTAAACTTGAAAGAGGTTTAAAATTGACTCCATTGATGTAGAACCGAGAATCCAGATTCGGGGTGAAGGTATGAAACGTAGGAATAAACCTTTCGTTCCGCCCGTCAAAAGCCGACCTTTACTATTTGAGAGGTGATTTTAGACAATACATTAAAGACAGGCATACAATATATTAAGATACGAAATTTAAAATAATCAAGGCATGCTAATGAAAGCAATAAAGGTAGATATGAAAGCGATAAGGAAAACGAAAAGAAAACCAAAAGAAAACGAAAACAAAAACAAAAAGGTTACATCGGGCGGGGAGGAATTAAATGCGATTACATATTTCTCCACAATACTAAAAATGATAAAAAAAATTAAATAAACCATAATTTGAAGGCTGATTTGGCACCCTTAGGTTGTCCCACTTGCTAATCTCGATTTTGAATCGGATCCGAAAGTGCAATGGTGGTAAATTGAAAGGGGCTTTTTGTGAAATTTTTGTGAGGGCAGGTTGATATTGATGAATGATGAAGGATTAGGGCTCGACTGTAGGGAGTATAATAAAATTATGCTGAAAAGAAACCAAGAAATCATAATACAAAAAGGTGCATTCGAGTAGCTTTTAATTTAGCTTCAATAGCATAACGCATAGGAATGAGCCATATGCAAAAATGAGAGCCTAAGCTCTCTATTTATAGGAAATGATTATGTCACAAATGACTTAGGGTTTCAGCTGAAGCGAAGGCGAAATGAGCGGAAAACCGGCCAGCAAAATCACAAAAACGGGACCAAATCTAGCTTGGATTGGATCCCGGAGTCACGCCGTGGTGCACGGCATCGGACCTAAACGACGTCATACGATCCTTAGCTTCCTTCCATGTTTCAGCTATACTCGAAGTAAAATGCAGCGTTTGGGGCGAAATCCCGAAACGCGGCGTTGGCCATGAGTGGCATCGTTTTGTGAAAATAAGCTTCGTATCTCGGTTAGACGTTTTGGAGCAAAACGCAGCGTTTTGGTGATTCTTACCATGAAACGCGACGCCTGGCTAGATGATGTCGTACGGATGAGTTTAGTTTTATGTCTCGGTTGGACACGGGTGATGAAACACGGCGTTTTGAGCATTAGAGGGCTATGTGCACGACGTTGGCTATAAGTTGATTGTGGAGCTTTGACTCGGGCTTGGACCATTTGAACAAATGGATTTTTGGATCAACCCAAGGAAAAAAGGTTTATTTTTTGGTGCTAAAGGGTTTTTGTGGTTTACTAGCTTCCGTCACGCCAATCGGATACTAACCATGATCTAAATCCACAAATAGGATCGGAATTTCATCACCGGGCCAACAAATAACATAGATAGAAAATGGATGACACCTTTTAGGTGCCTACACATATTATCCCCATGAATGCCTTCCATGTGCTCCTAGGGAGGCCTTGGGCTGTATGACAGGGCAATCACTCATAATAGGAGACCGAACACCCGCTCTTTCATAAAGGGCCACAAAAAATTGGACTCACACCTCTCAAAACCACTCAATGTTCCAAGTCCAAGGAAGCCCTCCAGACTTGACTATTGTTTGACTGTCTGTTGAAACCATAATAATATAAGTCCGAATCTCATAAGGAGTGGAGTTTGTTGATTCAACCACCGTTATATGAAATTGTCTCTCCCTATTTCCCTCTCCAAACCCCTCTCACTTGTTTATAAGCATTTATCTTTCCAAGTTATTTCTCATAGGCTTCCCCTTCAAGAACCACCCAACATAAAATCAATCTTGGCTCTTACCCTCTTCTTTCAAGCAAACTCGTATGCAGGCTGAACCCCAGGAAACCTAAAAATTCGGAGATAAGGTGATGATATACTAGCTAGAGGGTGGGATAGCCTTTTTCCCTATGCAGAGTTAGCCATTAACGGAATACCAAGCAAAGTCACAAATTTGACCCATTCTAAGTTGTTTAGGCTACAATCCTATGACTCCTTTTTACCCGATATCCCTCTCTACCCCTACTAAAGTCGGTTGGATAGTATGAAAGAGGGCCATAGAAATTAAAAGGTTTCAAACCAAGGTTAGAGAGAGGGTTGAGAAGTTCAATGAGCAAAATAAAGTCCAAGCCAACAAACATATGAAAGTTACACAATTTTGGCCCGGAGAAATGGTATACTCGATTCACCCGAGGAGGGAAAGATTCCCTACTAATAGACGGTCACAGACTAGTGCTTAGATCATATGCATCTTTTGAGCTCCTAGAGAAAATTGACCCCAATTCCTACAAGGGTGACCCCTCAGAGAGCATGAGGTGACAACCACCTTCATTATGGCTGAGCTAAGTCCGTCCCATGAGGACAATGTTGACTTGCTAAGTTTGACACCAAACTTGTTTCGGGAGGGAGAGTATGACAGAGATCAAGATCACCACCAAGTTCATGGCTCATCCAAAGTTAGCAATGAGGTCGGAGAGGTTATGGCAACTGTTAGACAACAACCGGTCAACTTTTATACAAGGCTATCTAACATAATCAATGCTGGGGATCAAGATCTTACCCATATTTAAGACAAGCCAGGGACCTCAACTAAATCCCCATAAGCCAAGGAAGTCATGACCATGGCTAGCCAACTGCTAAACAACACAGATTAGGAATTACATGAGTCGATCGATTTTAGTCTATGCTTGTGGCATTGATCAATTAATGTGCATGGCTAGGAAGGGTGTCACACCTTTTCCCTCATCAAGAACAAGGTTTATTTTGTTCCTAGGACATTAGCCTACGACAAACACCAAGGAAGGTTTGGTGCAAGTGTCTTTGAAACCGAGTTGTTGCAAGTTCGATTCAGGTAGCATTAGTCGAAGGTGCTCGTTTTTGTTAACCTTTTACTCTCAAATTGAGGGACTTTAATACATGGAAATTTGTCCAAATATTTATCATGTAACATACTTAAGGTTGAAGTTCAGCTACTACAGAACTTGCTTTTAACCTACCAAGTTGTCCGGATAACAACCTTTTGTCCTGCCATCTTGTCACACCTGCACATATTTCTTTGGGGAGTTCTAGGAAAGTTTACAACTTGATTCACAACCTTAAAATGGGAGCAAAAATGTTACATACAGCTACCACATCTTTTGCTTGCCTATTTCTCTATTTTGAGGTGTCAACTACCCACTTGTTGTAGAATTTTCTATTTTTTGTATTTGTTTTGTGGTTTTTTAGTTACATCTTTAGAGCATCTCCCAACTATGTGACAAGGCATAAGAGGTAAGATTCATCTGAAACTAATTGCTTTATATCTAATGCAACATCAAAGGAAACAAAGCTCTCGAGTCCGAGGTCAAGTTATACTTATATTATCCCTCTTAGTGATTTAATCTGAATTTATCTTGTTTAAAAGATATAGTTAATGATGATTCATGGATATAACATCGTAGATTAGGTCACATTAGCATGTATTCCATTATGAAATTATCATCACAATGGTTAGTCCGAGGACTCCCTAAATGTGCATTTAACATAGATAAAATATGTGATGCATGTACAAAGGAGGAAACAAGTTAGATCTTCATTCAAACCACTTAAAACTATTTCCACCTCAAAAGTGCTAAAATTAATTCGCATAGATATGTGTGGGGAAAATCCTATAAAAAGCTTTAGAGGTAAATCTTATGTACTTGTGATTATTGATGATCATTCAAGATTTACCTGGGTATATTTTCAATAAAAATAAGAAGAAAGATTTCAAAGAGTTCGCCAAATTATGTAGACAAATTTAAGTGGAATTGGGGACTCAGATTGTGAGAGTCAAACCGACCACGGAAGGGAGTTTGACTATTCTAAGTTTGTTGATTTCTACAATACTGGTATCTTCCACAAACTTCTCAACATCCAGAACACCCCAACAAAATGGAATGGTGACTAGAAAGAACTGAACTCTTGAAACAATAGGAAGGACAATGATGATTGAAAACAATCTACCTTACTATTTCTAGGTTGAGGTAGTGAACACAACAAACTAAACACTCGAATAGATGCCTTATTCGCCCAATCCTAAAGAAAATGCCCTATGACCATTACAAAGGGAAGAAACCAACATCTCCTGCTTCAAGCCTTTTGCGTGCAAGTGCTTTGTACACAACAATAGTAAGGATCACTTAACAAAATTTTATGCAAGGTTAGATGAAGGTATATTTCTTGGTTATTCATCACATAGCTAGCTTATTGCATTTTCAATAAAAGAACTAACAAAGTCGAAGAAAGTATCCATGTTATCTTTGATGAAATTGAGAATGGCATGATAAGTGAGTCTACATTCTTATACTTCGAGCCGAGCGAGAGATGGCGATGAGATAGTTGAAGCTAAGGTTAGAATGTTGGAAAATAAGAGAATTAAAGAATCAAATAACCTAGTTCTAGACTTATCTCAAACTATAGCAGCTCAGGAAGTAGCTGAGACTCACTCGACCAATTGAGGAACCAATCATTCAAGACTTAAACTTAGTGAATCAAAGTTCGGGTAAGGCTTTCAAATATATTTCTAGTCGTCCTCCTAAGAACATCATCTCAAATATCAACTTAGGTGTGTAAACTAGCTCTTCTTCGCAAAATCTATGCGTATTTTCTACATTCATCTCATTGATTGGACCTAAAAATGTAATAGAAGACCTACTTGAACCTAAATGGGTAGAGGCCATGCAAGAATAACTATCACAATTCGAAAGAAATCAAGTTTAGACCTTGACCAACCGACCAACCGACATCCCAATTATAGGAATCAAATGGGTTTTCAAGCACAAACTAGATGAGGAAGGTTTTGGTAGTCGAAATAAGGCCGGATTAGTAGCCCAAGAGTATAATAAAGAAGAAGGAATCGATTATGGGGAAACTTTTGCACCACTTTCTAGAATTAAAGCCATTAGAATTTTACTTGCATTTGCATCTAACATGAATATAAATCTTTGTCAAATGGACACTACTACAGGACGAGACTTTTAACGACGGGTCTTTAATGACGGTTATAATGAAAAACCATTGGAAAAAATAATGCAGTGGCACTTTTGTAAAAAAAGTAGTTATTCATTTACATATGACGACGGACCAATCAAGAACCGTCGTTAAAAGTTCAAAGTTAGCTTTTAACGACAGTTCACTTAAAAACCATCTTCATAGTTGTATTTATGATGATGGTTCAATGAAAGAATTGTTGTTAAAAGTTAACTTTTAACGTTTAACGCCATCGTCATAGATGGACACAAAAAAACCCTCGATCTGCTCTCACTTCTCACTTTCATCTCTCCACTCATTCTCACTTCACTCTGGTCTCGCTGCTGTTAGCGTGGTTTCTAGTTGCTCTCGTCTCTCTTCTCTCTGCTTGTGTCCTCGCCGCCAACGGTGGTTTATGGCGTGCTCACTCCCGCTGCTCTCATCTCTCTTTGTTGTCTCCACTCTCTATTCATGTCTCTCGTTGTACTTTCATCGTCGTTGTTGTTGCTCCCTCTCTCTCACTCTCGCCGGTCGGTATGTAACTCATATTTCTCTCTCTTATGTGGCATGCTTTATGAAATGTAGAATATTCGTGGATGAAAAATACCAAAAAAACCATGAGTGAATGGCTTGTAGTACCGGAACTTTACTGTTGATTTTTGCATACTCATGGATGAAAATTCGGGGATTTTGTTGTTTTGTAGATGGGTTTTTGTATGTAAGGTAGCCAAGCTAAAATTATTTGATTTTTTGCATATTTTTAGTTACTTAAATCCATATTTTAAGGTATGCAATGACATTTGGAATATTCATTTGTCCCGAGTAATTATTATGGGCTAGTAGAGGGATGAAATTACTTGATTGCAATGACATTTGAGGTATGCAATGACATTTGCAGCCAGCACGGGCCGTGCCAGCCAACACGGTCAACCCGTGTTGGGCTGCTGCCCAACCTAACTATCTGTGTTTCCATCCGAAACGCTCCGTGCTCGTTTCCTCTCGTACGTGTTTGCTGTTTCTTGTCCTGTAACGCGATTTCTCCGAGCTCAAAGCACCCATTAGGCTCCATATACACAACACTTGTTTCATTATTTCACACATAATATGTTTTATTAGATATGCATGCTAAAAATTGTTGTTCATGTTATTCATCAAGAGTTATATAATTGCTTGCGGTATAAAATGGATTCTTCCAAAAGTATAAACAAAATCGAGGGGGCAAACAATGATAAACAAGGATAGGTTGGGCAGTAGTAGAGATAATCGACTCTTCTTACACGGGTTGAATTTGATACGCACGGAAATGTAGTAGGTGATTAGAAAGCTCGCTTTATGAGCTATGTTGGTGCGACAACCTACACATATGTGAACATCAACAACGAAATTGGCCCACGAGTCCCGATTCCGTTAATGACAACCTTTGGAATGATATTCAGGTAAATGCACTACATCTCAACTTAGTATTGCAACTTATTGTAAATGGTTAATAGATATGTTATAATGCATGTCATTCTTGTGTTTCGAAAACATTCATCTTGGACGTTAATGAATCAAAGATCCCCTTGGTGAAACACAATACCCTTATGTTGGCGGCAGAAAAATTTAGAAACTTCAAACATTGCATTGTCACTATATGGGTCTACAAAACAAAGCGAGATAAAGGCGGAAGGTAGACCATGGGAGGTCTTCAACTTCATCACCGAGGAGGACTGGAGGATGTTTGAAGCATATGTCTCATCTCCGGAAATGTTTCATCTCCGCAATACATGGTAATTTATCATAATTTGTTATCTTTTTTCGATTTCAGTCTTATGTACCGATATTTTCGTTGTCTTAATTACTTGCACGAGCGCTAGGTGAAGCCAACCTATGCAATTTGAATAGGAATAAAGAAAAACGAGGAGTCGCTAGTAAGTTTTTAGGGAAGAAAAAACTAACAAAAACATAGTAAATAAAATTTGCTCGTCCAATCTTAGTATGGGAAAACTAAGACTAAAAAGAGGCTAAAAAGTGACTCAATCGGTCTAGAACCGAGAATCGATTTGGGGCGAGGGTACGAAACGTAGGGATAAGCCGTTCCGTTTTGCCCGTCCGAAGACGACCATTACTAGTTTGTGTAGTGAATTAGAATAACGTACTAAACACAAGCAAACAACATGCTAAACGGAATTAAAGCAACCAAAACACGAATAAAAGCGATAAAAAGAAAATAAAATAGAAAGTGGTAAAGAAAATAAAAGTGAAAGAAAAGAAAAGCGAGAAAGAAAAGAAAGCGAGAAACTTAGAGGATTACATCGGACGGGGCGAAAATAAAAGCGATACAACTCTTTTCCATAATACGGAAAACGATAAAAGAGTATAAAGTAAATAACCGTTTGAAAGCCGAATTGATGACCTCGGTTTGTCCCACTGTCGATCCGGATCTCCGTACTTGGATCCGGTGACGCGACGATGGTGAATCAAGAACGTGGTTTTTGTGAAGTTTAAGTGTATGTTAGGAGATTGATGATGGAGTATTCTGGTTCATATATGGGTTGGAATAGAGAGTAGATTGGTAATAGGCTGAAAAGGGGCTAAGAGATCAAGAACGTGGTTTTTGTGAAGAGTAACGTTAGGAATAAGCAGTGGTGGAGCCACATGAAGGCCAAGGGTGTCCATGGACACCCTTGGCCCAAAAAGATTTAAAAATAGTTTATTTTTAGAGTAAAAATTTTAAATTATAAGTAATTGGACACCCTTAAATTTGATCTAAAAGACGTTGGACACCCTTGTTTCGAATTCCTGCCTCCACCACTAGGAATAAGCCTTACGGTTAACTTTACGTAGCATAGCGCATAGGAGAAAGTCGTTCGAAAATGAGAGCCAAGGCTCTTTATAGGGAGAGTTCTAGGTCACAAGCAACCTAGGGTTAGCTCTCAGCCAGCCAGTCCAAAGCTAAGTAGAAAAAATCAGGCCAATATTGAAGTGATAAGACCGGATAGAAAAGTGGCGGAGGCCCAGGCCACCCGACGTTACCTAGAGTTTCATGCCCTACCATGATGCAAAGGTTGTCTCCGGGTTAAAACGCGGCGTTTTACTTATAGAATCCAGGTAGGGGCGCCGACTATACGGTGACGTTACGAGGAGGAAGCTCCTAGTCTCAGCTGGACTGTGTTGGAGCTTAAACGCAACACTTTGATACTTGTGATCATGAAATGCAACGCTTAACACCGTCTTGAGATCTTCAGCTCCGTGTCTTATTGGACAAAAGTGAAATGTAGAATTCTAAATTTGCAATTTCCCAAGTATGCGACATTGGACTCCGTTGACTTTAGAGGCTTGGCTCGAGCTTGGATCGTCCAGAAAGAAAAATGGATTTTTGATTGACCCAAGGCAAAGGATATTTATTTAGTGTTGGTGGGTTCTTTATGGTTTCTCGGCTTTCATCACACCAATCAAATTTAGTTTGTGACCCAAATCCTCAAATAGGACTCGGGATTTCATCATCGAGCTGACAATATAAAATATAGAATTAAAGGAGATAAGAGACGACACATTTTAGGTGTCTACAGTTAGCCCCCACTTTGACTGAGTCCGAAAGACGAAGGGTCAAAGTAGACACTAAAGGATGCTTACCTCAATTCCGTGTGTTGATTTTAATATTGATTGTTGTGTAAGGTTCGGAATTGGTTGTCTGTCGAACTTGAACTCCCAGGACGGGGCCTGGACTTGATCGCGATGCATGCATTCTAAAGTCCGGTAAGAGGGTCCTAAACTTAGCTTGATAAAAGCCTATAGCTTGATAAAGTTTGATGCTTGAAACTTCGATCGTCTTTGATTTGTAGCTTGGCTTGATAATCTGTTGTATTAATCACTACTAAAAATAATGTATCCTTCCACACTTAGATGATCTATCGGGAGAGAAATGAGAAAATTTTATAGTTTTTATATTTTTACATTTAACAAGTGTGGGAAAACTGCAAAACCTTGCTATACTTAATTATTTAATTATACTGAAGATGACTACAAAGAATTTTTATAATTATTTTTTATTATATTATTGAAAGAGTTTTATAAAATATATATTGTTTGAACGTACAATCAAAGAAAAAAATATAAATTCACTATAGTGAAAAAATAAAATTAATAATTAAAAAATTATATTTAAAATTATTTAAATTGAAATTAAAACTTAAAAAAACATAAAAGACTGAACTCTTTGATTAAGGAAATAAAATCAAGGGAAATTTACAGATGGCTCATGCTCTAATTTAGAATTATAGGTGAGGTATTGCAATTTACGCTGAAGTCATGGGCCCACACGAAGATGCAATGGGTGTGGCAAGAGAAAGGAGCAAAATGCCCTTAATGATGTTGCTTTGGTGTTTGGTTTGGATGCTAATTTGAAATGTCTAAAATTCCCTTAATGATGTGCGAATGAAGTGATAGAAAAAGCTGAATATTTTGAAAAAGTTGAACATTATTTTCAAATGATCGATGATCGGCATTGAAAAGAGAGAGAGAGAGAGGAGAGAGAGGTGTGCTATGATTGTGAAGGTTGCCGGCGGTCCATTGTTTCCGGCGCGGTCAAGTTGAAGGCGATTGGGATGTGAAATTGGTTGGGTAAGTAAGTTTAATTGTGTATTGTATTAAATTTTTTGTTGGTGGGTTTTGGTTTATGATTAGTTATTATTAGGTAGAATATAAGGTTAATTGTAGGTTGGGTGTGGGAATTTTGAACAATTGGGGTAGAATTTGTTATTATTTTAAAATATGATTTTTGTATACATTTATGTATGTAATAGTTGGCTTTAAATGGATTTAGGGTTTTTAGTTTGATCGGGTGGATTGAGTTTTGTAATATGGTTGATGGATATTGTTTTGTTAGTTAAATATGAGTAAATTAGTTTGAAGGAACATTTATTCATGTTTTATATTTGTGATGTACTTGAAGTGTTCTCATTTGAAATTGAAAAAATGAAATGTGTGGTTTAATTATGATTGCAATGCTTGGAATTTAGATTTAACGAGTATAATAGGGCGTTAATAGGTTGGTTGTGCTTGTGTCATGCATGCTATTATATGTATTGGACAAGTGGGAATTTAGTTTCTGTCATATTGGTTGTACTAGCATGCCATCCTTGGATTACACTTAATGTTGAACCTGTTGAGTTTGTTAAAGTTTATGTATAATTGTAAAGGTGGGTGTGAATGTGTTGTTTGGCTATGTGAATGTAATATGTAGTTTATTGTGTAGATATTGTAAAGGTAATTTGGCTTATGTTATATTGGTTGTATGTCTATATCATGCCTGGCTAATTGTATATATATACATGGACTATATAAATATGTTAATAAAAATAGTAATTGATAATATATTAATATGGTATGCATGTAAAGTATAATTGAGACTATATGTGGTTGTCCCACATGTGGGTTGTTGTTAATGTGTAAAGTGGTTGACAAATGTGAAAGATAGAGATAGAGTCAGCTGGTGGAGCAGTAGTTGTTGAGAGAGAGGTTGTTGTGTATGTGTGTTGGGGAGGGTAGCTGGAGAAGGTCCATAATAGAGGTGTGGTGTATGTGGGTGGCGGTACAGATTGTGTTTGGTTGAAGGAGAATATAGGGGTGGGTGATGTACACATGTTGGTTGAGGACGTGATGGGGGTTCCTTTAGGGGAGCGTAAGTTGTGGTACGGTTTTAAGTATGATCGGAGGATGATAATGCCTTTTGCAAGGGAAAGTGACGTGAAGAAATTGTTGAAGCGGAACATTGATTTTGCATATATGTATATATCTGGGGATGAGGTTCCAAGTGTGATACCTTTATCACGGACGGTGGAAAAGAATGATTGTAAAAAGAGGGGACGTGGTAACCCAAGCAATGCGGTGTTGCAAGTTGATGGTGATAGACGTAGAATTGGAGTAAGTAATTCAAGGTAACATTCATGGAACATTTAACCTCGGTATTTATGTTGTATGTTATTATGGTGTGTATGTGTGTGTGTGTCTTAAATTTAGCTTTGGGGTTATGATAATTATGCTCAATATTTGTGTGGCTATGTGAGTGCCAGGTTGCAACCTCGGATACGAGGAAGAAATAAGTGGCTAAAGATCGGGTGCTGAGGTTATTATTATTGGAGAAGATGTGGACATACCACAAGACAATTCGGGGTAGTCGGGTTCGAATCCGATTCCATCTCTCGAGTGTCATTCTCTCGAGGATGGGGTTGTGTGGCCTCGATCCGGGGTGTAGTCCGGAGTGTACCGTAGGAGAATGTCCATATGGAAAAATGAAATTAAAGGGGTGGGGCAGGTATTTTCTTCAGTTGAATCATTTAGGTTGAGCATGTGGAAATATGCAGTAGCCAACGAGTTTGAGTATAGGTTCAAAAGAAATTGTAGGGAGCGCATTGAGGTGGAGTGCAAGGCGGTGAACTACAATTTTTACATATGTTTAATTGGACCGAACAAAGTGGATGGGATTATTGTAAAAGTTTTTAAACGAGTACACTTGCATAGCGTGGGGGATCAATGTCGGATGAGAGAAGGGATGGGGAAAAGGATTAGAGTAAACACGCTTGCGCATTTGGTAAATGGGAAGATCAAATTGTCCACCGATTATTCACCTGTTGAGTTATTGAAGGATGTGCAACTAGAATTTGGAATGAATGTGTCGTACATGCAGTATTGGAGAGCAAGGGAGTACGTTCGAAAAATGGTAATGGGTGAACCACATGATCAGTACAAGTTATTGCCCTGGCTATGCGCCGCAATTGTTAGATCAAATCTTGAATCTAGAGCATTTTGTGAGGTTGATGGTTGTCGGTTCCGGCGAATGTTTATTGCATACCGGTCATCGCTGAATGGTTTCATACTAGGGTGTAGGAAGATATTGTTTATTGACGGCACTCATCTAAGCGGACCGTACTGAGGGACCTTGTTGGCCGCAGTTGCATTGGATGTAGATAACCATTTGTTCGACATTGCATATGCGGTTGTGTCGAGGTAAAACGATGATGATTGGTTGTGGTTTTTGACAGAATTATATAAGCTGTTTAGGAGGGTTAAAGCATGTGATAATGACTTATCGACACCGATCGTTGCTATGTGCTTGTGCCTAAAGCGTTTGGTGTAGATAACCATGCATAGTGTCTGCGGCATGTTTGGGAGAACTTTGTAAAAGCGGCAACGAAACTTAGGTACTACAAAGAAAGCTTTAAGGATATTTATTCAGGAAATGTTCAATCGGGTCGCATATGCTCTAACCGATGCTGAGTACAGAGTTAGCGATGGAGGAAATGAGGATGTTTAAGTGCGAGTTAGCCGTGTGGGTAGAGCGAGAATGACCCGGAACGTGGGTGCGATCAAAATTCAAGAAGGATAGGTAGGGAAATTGAATAACAACCCCATTAAGAGTCGAAACAATTGGATGCGGACGTTGAGACCAATGTCAATACCCTTCCTTGTGACTGGCCACCTGCAAAAGTTGGTAAGAGGAACGAGAAACACAGGTGTGAGTTGGGGAGTGGAAGAATGGGGTCGAAAAAGGGTAAAGAAGAAGCTATAAGAGATATATGAGAACATTGGTTGTGTCATTGATATACAATTGTATAATAGTGTTGTCGGAGAGTACGGCGTAGTACTAAGCAATGGTAAAGGCCTTGTTGTGAATTTAGCCAATGGGACTTGCAGTTGCAGCTTGTGGCAAGTGCGGGGATTGCCTTGCACACATGCAATGGCTGTGATTAACAAGTATAAGTTGTGGGTGTATGAGTATGTGCACCCTGTTACAAGGTGGCGGCACGATCAACAGTTTACATGAATGTTGTGCATCCTATGGAGACGCATGATTTACCTGTTGTGGACGACACGACGAGGATGGTGGTAGGTGGGGACGAGCTTGATGACAACTTCAACCGCCGTATATTACCCCTACAAATCAACGGTCGTCCGGGAGACCACGAAAAGGAGGATTGAGTCGCAACGTCAAGGTGTACGAGCTCGGAGGTGTTCTAAGTGCGGAAAAACGAGGCATTACAAGAACACTTGCAAAAACCCCGAGCCGACTTCGATGCGCATTATCCAGGTGATGCCGTGGCTGTGGAGGACTTGCTTGCGGTCAATGTCCGATATGATGTCGAGGTTGCAATTAGTATGTGACAACATGTTTTGCATATAATAGTAGCAATTCAAGGATTAATTGGAATATGTAATGTTTGGTCCTTGTAAATATTTGGGGCATGTAAATTTTGGGCCTTGAAATTTTTTGTAAGCATTTATTGATTAATACGGGAAATGTAATACGTATCATCACCACTCTCCGCCGCTCTATCATTATTGTTTTTGCTAGTGTTAGGTGGCACAAATGTGTTGGTAATTTATGTAACCCCTTATTCGTACTATGAAGGAATGGGCAAATACTATCGTAAATATTATCATGTGTATTGTTTCGGCTTGTACCGAGGCATTCTTGCCACCCCTAACACTCGATTTTAATTCTCAATAAATGCTAACTTAGGAGACTTGTGTGACTTTTTGTACTTCATTAGGTAATTAATGAAATTGGCGAAAACTCGGATAGTATCAAGGTTTTAAGGGCCAAATGAAGGCTCGAGGTGCGGACCCGAGAAAGAGAAGAACAAACTTTCAAGAATTGGCCAACAAGTTTATGGCACGGTACCTTTTCCTTAATCCGTCTATTTTATATTTTGTTTATTGGTGGCTATTTAGGATTGATTTTATTTATTGCTCTAGTTGTGGATATTTAAGGTTGTTTATCCGAGAGTAATTGTGATTGCGTTGGCGATCGGTTTGAGGAGCAATTTGGTTGTTGTGCCCAAGTGGGTTTGATCACCATTA
Organism: Talinum fruticosum; assembly: GCA_021018815.1. Classification (NCBI taxonomy): domain Eukaryota; kingdom Viridiplantae; phylum Streptophyta; class Magnoliopsida; order Caryophyllales; family Talinaceae; genus Talinum; species Talinum fruticosum. The sequence goes on along the minus strand of JAITYX010000005.1, from coordinate 10,099,881 downwards.
GTAGTTTAGTTTAGCATAGTTCTTACTTTTAGCATTTAGTGTTTGTTTATTTAGTAATTAAATTATTTCTTAGTAGTTTAGTTGCTTCGATGAATCCCTTTTTCAAACAAATATTAGTGGTAGTTTTCCTCCATCCCCGAGGATGACAATGTAAACCCCTTTATCTACAATCGAACATGTATCATATTTGTAATTAATTTTGGTGCTACGGTCATGGAAGCACATATTCGTCCCTCTCATGGGTTATGTCGTCCGCACGCACCTTTGTTGAAAGTAGTATATACTTTTATAATCCTAGGATGACCAAAGTGTTTAACTCTGTATAACGTTTTAGTACGGTTTGCAATTTACACATGGTTTGGACGTAAGCGTGCCCACACCTGGCATCACCGTTGCGATGCTGGATGGGCAGCTGAAACATGTAGCCCTAGAAGGTGGCACGGTCATTTCGCGTGCCAATGGGCACGACCGTGCCACATTGTCCTGTTGCCTTTTCAAATTTGGTATGAGCGTGCCACTCTGGATGGGCAACTTAAATGTCCGAGGCTCGTAAGGTGGCACGGTCGTCACCGTGCCATATGGCACGACCGTGCCACACGAGCTTGCTTGTTTTCTCAAATTTGGTATGAGCGTGCCGGTCTGGATGGGCAGCTTTAACCTGTAGGCCGCAAGGTGGCACGGGGTTAGCGTGCCACGAGGCACGACCGTGCCACACCGGCTTCTTTGTTTTCCAAATTTGGTAGGGCCAGTGGCGATCGTTCGCACGTTTAAACATGCATCACCGAAAGGTGGCATGATCGTAACCGTGCTTAGTGTGGCACAACCATGCCACTATGTTATGGCCATTTTAATTGCGGTTTTCCTCTCCCCTTCTCTTCTTCTTTCATTTCACTGCTCAATCCCCATGGCCACTTGAAAAACCCTCTTCTTCTCTCTCTCTCTCGACCTGCTTCACTAACCCACCCACAAATCCTACCTAAAACCACAATTTACTTTGACAAAATGCTCCTTTGCTTCCAATTTTCTCATAAAAAGCCCCAATTTCCTCACATTTGGCCTCCACTTTCTCTCTCCTCTCACCCTACTTTCACCATTCTTTGAGTTAGGGGTGGAAGAGAGGAAAGGTTTGGTGCTTTACTTGTTTGTGTAGGTTCTTGCGTATATTCCGAAGGTTTTTCACGATTCCGAGGCCAAGTGACCAAGAAGAAATTCAAAGGTTCAACTCTTCCTCTATGGCTCCAAAACCTAAGAGAGTTAGGCCAACCCAAGAGGCTCCAAATGCTGAAGCGGAACCGAGGTAAAGCTCGAGGCACAACCTATTGTTCTTTCTTCCTCTTCTCGGTCTATTAAATATGTCAATAAAGAACAGAAGGCTAGATTTGATGTGCTTGTTGCTAGATTTGGTGTGCTTGCTACTAGATAGTTTGTGGGCCCCGTTACCTAGATCAAGAGACCCTCATGGCTCTAGGCCTTTGGGATGATATACATCACTTGTTAGGTAACTTAGGTTGGCTTGAATTTGTGGAGCTTAAATGTGCTATGTTTGATCAATTGATTGTTGAATTCCTAAGCTCTTTGGGGGTAAATTGGGAAGGGGAATGTAATGGGGTCGAGTGCATATATTTTTCTGCCTATTTAACCAGGATTATAACTTAAATCTGATTCAATTCAATCATATCATGCGGCTAACCCCAGGGGATATTTCATGCTTAGAGGATATCATTTCCCCGGGAGGTGTGGTTTAAAATAACTTGTAGTAGGCGGAGAACTCATTTTGATAGAGATGACATCGGCCTTCGAGTTCCTTTTGAGTCCTAACAAGCCAAAGTCACCGATGTCTACAACATAACCTTTCGCTACCTCCAACGTCTAATGGCAAACATGAGTTTTGGGAGGCATGATAGCCAAGGTGTTGCTAGGAACCCGGAGTTATTCCTACTTTGGGCAGCGGTGAAATACATTAAAGTAGACATAGGGGCTTTTATTGTCGAGTCACTTGGAGGACGTGGCCAAGCATCCAAAGAAGGTTATTACGGTTGGGGGAGTGATTACATCTATTGCTTTAGGGCTGGATTTGAGTACTAAAATCGAGAAATTACAACCCCATTTTTTAGGAGAAAGGTTGGACATGCAAGCACTTATTAGGATGAAGTTTGTGCTAATTCGAGGAAGCAAGTGTTTTATTAATCATCATGGACTTCCTATTTTTCAACTCCCAAACCCCAACCGCACTACTTTAGCCAATCCCAACAACTGGAAGTTTGAGGATGATGAGGATAATGTTTTCCGGGCGATGTCGCCATGGAGGGTGATGAGGAGATCATATTCGGGGTGAGGCACATGAGCAACACCCACAATTTCAAGCTAGTGGCTCGCCTCAAGCCCTTCCTTTCCAAGTACACGATTCAATGGCTCAAGCCTTGGCCGACATGAGACTCGGAGATTGCTTCACTCTACTCCGATCATATTGCATTTGGGGACACTTTAGGAGGAGTGCAAGCATGTTGCCAATCTGTTGGGAGTAACATCGGAGATATTCGGGGCGCTTGGATCAATATGAACAGCGTCAATCGTTGGCTATAGAAGAGCGCCGGCAACAAGTCGAGGTTATGAGGAGGAATGATGAGATGTTGAGGACCATGTACTATCATCATGTGCATCAAGGTGGGCCCGCGTACGCTCCACCGGATTGGACCTCACCCGGCCTCGACCCTAACGGGGACTAGTGACTTTCTAATTGTTGCCTTCCCTCACCCCATCTTTTTCATGATATATTTCTTGTGGGGGTTTATTTTTGTATGACATTAAGGTCAATGGGGGTTGTTAATTCGACATCGGGTATCCTATATTGCCTTGCTTTGTTTGCCCTCTGCCCTCAACTTTTTCAATATGATTGGTAAGTGTTGGTCATTTGAGGTAAAATTTGTTTTATGGTTGTCAATGATGTACAACTGATGGATTTTGTGTTCGGATATGATATATTAATGTTGAGTTCATGGGTGTAATAATGTACATAATCTTTGTTTTTTTATATCGTTTTATTTTTCGGGTTATGTTTGTGTTTGGCTAAATTGTAATTTGAGTGTGAGAATTCAAAATTGTACATATTTAATTATATATTTTTCGTTGAATGAATTAGATTTTTTATAAGTTGAGAATTTATCATTCTTCCATTGTACTAAATTGTACCTTTTTATAAACAAAATATGATCAACTTTTTGTTATAAATAATGAATTTTTTAAGAGCAATCTAGCACTCGTTACGTGTGTGTTATAAAGTACGTAATCCCATATTGACCTAATATATTCTTGGGTTTTTTTAAAAAAAAAAAAAAGAAACGGTTTTCGTAATTGTCGCTCATAGGGCGACGTATAAGGATTATCCATATGTTCTTTTGTAAAAAAACTTATCTAATTAATTTACATACATGGCAAAAATTTATTCAATATTTTGTTTTTTAAATATAATATTTTCAGTTCCTTAATTATAATTAAACTCTTAACCTAACTAAATCACGTCAAAACATAATTAAAATTTTCAATTTTGAATTAATATTTTCTAATTAAATCTTACTATTAATTTCATATAATATTTTCGGTTACATGTAGGGTTCGTAACTATCACCGTGCCATATGGCACGGCCAGTGCCTCTAAGCATGAGCTTGCGAAGGCCGGTCGTCACAGTGACCATTTGGTCAAACCCCGCAACTTGAAGCCGTAAGGTGGCACGGTCGTCACCGTGCCACCTTGCATGAGGTTGCCAACACCGGTCCTCATTGTGGCCATTTGGTGAAACATTACAACCTGAACCCGCAAGGTGGCACGGTGGCACGGTGGTGTCCATGCCAGCTAGCACGACCATGCCATGTGGTGTGAGCGTGGGAAGACCGGTCGTCACAGGTGGCTATTTGGTGAAACCTTACAACCTGACGCCGCAAGGTGGCACGGTTCCGACCGTGCCATGTGGCATGACCGTGCCTTGACGCGAGTATCGTGCGGCGACCGCTAGTCTCCGTGCCAATTTGGTGAAGCCCTCGAACCCGAGGCCCCAAGGTGGTGAAGACTCGGACTTTACATATACATCATTCCGAGCTCCATCAAAGAATTAGGTACAAGACTTCAGCCCTCATAAGGTTTTGATTTCAAGTCATTCTATAGCCTTAGAAACTTTTCTAAGTGATATAGCATCTTTTCTAAGTGTTATAGAATCTATTGTATTCGCTTTTCATCCGCTTCGACTCGGAAAGTATATTCTTACATGCCTTTCTACACACTTGTTTTGAGTCACTCGGACAACACTCGGATATATCGCATGTTCAAACACTTGTTCTATTTTGCATAGACTCATATCTCGACTTCGTGTTCCAAGAATTACCTTGATAATTCATTCTTCTAAGTCGACATATTTTGTTTGCATTTTTCTTTGTTCAAGTCAAGTCTATCTACTCTGTCATTCTTTATTCGACTTGATTTTCTTTTAGATTGACTCGGATGGATTTTGAGTCTTATAGATATTAGACTTAGAAAATTCCATTCCTTTTCCGACTCGGATAATTACGCACTTAATTATCTTAATTAATTTATCATCCGTGTCTAACCTTGGACCAAAGTATTTTATACTTTAAGAACTATATTGATATACTTTTGCAGGTTATTCAAACGAGGCTATCCTATTTTTGAATTACAAAAGTAATCGGCTTCAAAACGTCAAATCACTAGCGAGACAAGGCTTTTTCCACTTCGACCAAAGCCCGGACACTATGTCGGGGTTGTCTATTTCCAAAACCGGAAATCTACAACGCTAAGCTTAACGGTGGTTTCCACCTCACTTTTCAAGACACCACCAGTGAATTGGGACTTCCAAAGGAGTTAAGAGCCGTTACCCAACATTCACACTCCAACGGATATTTTCCGAATGACTCGGAAAATCCATTACAACGGTCATAAAGGACTTCCAGTCAGAAGATGATCACAACGGCTAATCTGCTTGGTCATCTACAAATAGAAGCCAACTCTCAAGACTTGAAGATTGCTTGAACCAACTCGTCAATACACGAACTTAAGCAAAAGTCTTTGTATTCATACTCAATCTTCTACTTACAACTCCAACTCTGTATTTTATATTCTCCGAGTTGTAAGGTCTTGTAATCTGTTACAAACACTTATTCTTACTTTCGAGTAAGGTCCCTTAACCGAGCTGTAAGGGTTAACTCAGCTCGGTTGTCCCTAACTTGTAAAGGTTATCTCGAGTTAGGAAGTACTAGATCGAGATAAGGGAATTTCGAGTCTAGGAAAAACTTGTAAGGAGTTGTCTAAGAGAGCAACTCCGGTTGAGTCATTCTATTGTATTTTGCGGATTCAAAATAGTGGATTTGACTTCGTGCTTGGATTAGCACGGTCCGTGGTTTTCCGCCCAGGGAGGGTTTCCACGTAACTTCGAGTTGATACTTTTCCGAGTCCAATCTAGACTCGACCGATTTAAAGTTCCGTCCAATCAGTATCTTCATCTTCCACTTAATTCCGAGTCGGTGTTTTTCCGAGTTCATTCTTAACTCACACTCTCCTCGGAGTCATATCTAGTGTTTAACTCGAGCAAATTTCCTCATCACCTTATTCACCCCCTCTAGGGTGACTTAACTTCTCCGAGAGCAAACCTTCAATTGGTATTAGAGCCTAGCCTTTCGGAAAGGATCTAACCATCCAAAGGTCTAAAGATCAAATGGCTCGGAACAACCGAGAGTTTGATAAAGGAAGATCTTCCAGCAGACCACCAAAGTTCAAAGGATCTAACTTAGTGCACTTGGAAGAAGCTCATGGAATGTTTCCTGCTGGATCATAATGAGGATGTCCGGAACATCATACAAGTAGGCAACTACATTCCCATGAAGACGGAAGAAACAAGACTCATGCCCAAGACAAAGGTCGAGTTCACTGCTGAAGAAATAGAAAAGTTCGAAAGAACTTTAAGGCAATGAACATTCCGATGTGCACCATCGGCTCGGAAGAGTACAACCGAGTGTCCGCTCGTGACACGGCCAAAGAAGTATGGGACACACTCGGTCAATACTTATGAAGGCACAAGCCGAGTCGGACAAGCGAAGATAAGCCAATATCTTCACAAGTATGAGCTGTTCAAGATAAAGCCGGAAGAAAACATCACTCGGATGTCCATCCGCTTCACCGAGATTACCAACAATCTCAAATCTCTAGGTAAGAAGATTTCCCACGAGGAAATGTGCAAAAAGATACTCGAAGCCTACCCAAGAGAAGATGGGGTCCCAAGGTAACAACTATCGAAGAGGCTCGGAACCTGTCTCTACCGAAGCCGGACGAACTCATTGGGAAGCTTCTCACCCATGAGATCCACTCGGGAGAGGAGGATGCAGAGGTCGGCACCAAAAAGAGCATTGCGCCGAAAGCCTCGAAACCAGAGAAGCAAATCGAGTTCTTCGACTCGGAAGAGGATCCCATGGCACTTATTGCTAGAGGCTTCAAGAGAATAATGAAGCATAAGAGATGGGATAAGAAGCTAAGAGAAGAGTTCTATTAGAAAGACAAGATTGATAGAAAAGGTAAACACTCTTCCCCTTCAAAGTTATCTTTGACTAAGAACTCTAGCTGTTTTGAATGTGGGAGCAAGGAACACATAGTCAAGGACTGTCCCAAGAGAAAGAGGGACAGAAGAAAGAAAAAGGCTATTATGGCCACATAGAGTGATGAAGACTCATCGGAAGACGATGAAGACTCAAATGACTTAAAATGTCCGATGGCACTCTCGACTCGAAGTCGAAACAGAGTCGATTCAGATCACTCGGACAATGAGGAAACAAATCCTCGGGAGGAAATTGAATATTTTCTCAAGTTTTCCAAAGTTGATTTAGCTAAGTATATTTTCACTTTGGAAGAAAAGTCCAATTCGACTCTTCTCTCTTTAAAGAACAACTTGAGTCAATTAATTCCGAGAGCATCTCTTTAAAAAATGAATTGGAAAAACTGAGACTTACTCTAAGAGAACTTAAGACTAGTGCTCAATTCAATGAGACCGAGTCTAAGTTACTCGAAGGGAAAATGAGCAACTAAAGCAAAAGCTCAACGAGTCTCAAGATCTTGTTTTAAAGTTTACTCAAGGTAAAAAAACCTTGATATGCTCTTAGTGTCCCAATGTGTCTCCTTCGGAAAAGAAGGTCTTGGTTTTAACAAAGAGGAGGAATCCAATTCGTACTAAGAACTTTTTAAAAAGGATTCCGGAATTGTGACGTTCGGGAAGGTCGAGCACGGTCCCATTCATAAGAATGAAAAGAGGACTGAGCCCGGACCAGCTTACAGGAGAAAGCCTTCTCCACCGGTTTATAAAAGAAAAGTTTCTCAAAAGAAAGAGACACGGACTCAGTTCTCCAAACGGAAGACTCGGAATCGGACCAAACCCAAAGTCATTCAAATCGGGTGCTTGAAAAGTCTTCTTCCTCGAGAAAGGACCACGGTAAAGGGTGTTATTGGGTTCGTTAGAGGAAGTGAGAAGGGTTAGTTTGTTTCGACTTGCGAGTGAATCAGAAAAGAACAAAGGGCATTGGTACCTAGGCAGTGGATGCTCACGCCACATGTCGGGAGATTCAAGACTCTTTTACGAGTTAGAGGACTACAAACGAGGAAAAGTCACGTTTGGGGATGACAGCAAAGGCAAGATAATTGGGATTCGCAAGATTGGCAAAGGAAGCAATCCGGTCAGCCCAAGTATACCTTGTCAAAGGGTTAAAGTACAACTTGCTAAGCATCTCTCAACTTTGTGATAAAGGTCAAGAGGTAAGATTCACTCGGACCAATTGCTATATTTCTAATGATGCTACCAAAGAGATCAAACTCTCGGGTAAGAGATCGGGTAACACTTACACTATTCCTCTTTCGACCAGAGTTAGAACTTATCATGTTTAAAAGCATCTCTTCATGATGATTCATGGACATGGCATCGTAGACTAGGTCATGTTAGCATGCATACCATAAGAAACTTGCATCCCATGGTTTAGTCGGAGGATTGCCTAATTGTGCATTTAAGAAAAATAAAATTTGTGAAGCATGCACAAAAGGGAAACAAGTCGGATCATCTTTCAAATCTCTGAAAACTGTTTCCACATCCAAGGTGCTTGAAATGTTGCTTATGGATTTATGTGGTGAAATCCCTGTCAAGAGTCTCGGAGGTAAATCATATGTGCTTGTTATTGTTGATGATTACTCACGATTTACCTGGGTGTGTTTTCTTAAGCATAAAAATGAAGCCTTCAAAGAGTTCGGCAAGCTCTGCGAGAAAATCCAAGTTGAGTCTCGGACTCAAATCTAGAGAATTCAAACCGACCATGGAAGGGAGTTCGACTACTCGGAGTTTGCAGAGTTTTATGATAAGAATGACATCTCTCACAACTTCTCAGCACCAAGAACTCCTCAACAAAATGGAGTGGTGGAGAGAAAGAACAGAACTCTTGAAGAAATAGCAAGGACTATGATGATTGAACACAATCTACCCTACTATTTCTGGGCTGAGGCAGTCAACACAACTAACTACACTTTGAACAGATGCCTCATCGGACCCATCCTGAAGAAAACACCATACGAGCTCTACAAAGGGAAGAAACCCAATATTTCATACTTCGGACCCTTTGGATGTAAGTTCTTTGTTCACAACAATGGTAAGGATCGCCGACTAAGTTTAATGCTCGGTCGAGATAAAGGTATTTTTCTTGGTTATTCATCTCATAGCAAAGCTTATCGCATTTTTAATAAAAGAACTAACAAAGTGGAAGAAAGCATCCATGTTGTGTTTGATGAGATTGAACAGGAAAAACCAAGTGAGTCATCATTCTCGGACCTAAAGCTCAGCGAGAGATGATGATTGTGATGAAAATGAGCTCATCAAGAATCAAATCCATGACACTCGGAATGAAGTGACTCGGAACGAAGTGACTCGAGAATGAAACAACTCAAGAACAAGCTCGGAATGTTGGAGGACAATTTGATGAACAAGCTCACTCGGAATAGACTTCCGCAGATCAACCAATTCAACCTACGGATCCGGTAAACCAAAGAACAGGTAGAGCTTTCAAGTATGCTTCTAGCCACCCACTAGAAAACATCATATCCGACATCAACAGTGGGGTAAGAACTCGTTCCTCTCTTCAAAATCTATGTGCATTCATTGCATTCATATCATTAATCGAACCCGAAACGCACTAGAGGCCCTTAATGAACCCGAATGGGTAGAGGCCATGCAAGAGGAACTCAATCAATTTGAAAGAAACCAAGTCCGGACTCCGACCAAACGACCTTCCGACCACCCAGTCATAGGAACCAAATGGGTTTTCAAAAACAAGTTGGATGAAGGTGGGTTGGTAGTCAAAATAAGGCTAGACTTTTGGCTCAAGGTTATAATCAAGAAAAAGGGATTGATTATGGGGAAACCTTTGCACCTGTAGCCGAATTGAAGCCATTAGAATTTTATTGGCATTTGCATCTAGCATGGATGTCAAATTGTATCAAATGGATGTGAAATATGCATTTCTTAATGGTTTTATTGAAGAGGAAGTCTATGTTGAGCAACCCCTGGATTTGAAAACTCGGAATTTCCAAATCATGTTTTCAAATTGCAAAATGCTCTCTATGGTCTTAAACATGCTCCCAGAGCTTGGTATGAAAGACTAAGCAATTTCTTGGTTCAAAATGATTTTAGGAGAGCTCAAATTGACAAGACTCTCTTTATAAAAACCAATGGGAAAGAATTTTTGATTGCTCATATATATGTTGATGACATAATTTTGGAGCTACTAATGAAATTGTGTCTAGAATTTTCTAAGTTAATGAGACGAGAATTTCAAATGAGTATGATGAGAGAACTCAATTTCTTCCTTGGCCTACAAATCAAGCAAGAAAGAAATGGAATTTATGTCCATCAATCAAAGTACACCAAGGAGCTGCTAAAGAAGTACGGACTTCAAGATCGAAACCGGACTCAAACGAAAAGGTAAAGCAACAGATCGAAACTCTATCGAGGTATGATTGGATCTTTGCTATATCTTACTTCCAGCAGGACAGACATAATGTTTAGTGTCTGCCTGTGTGCAAGATTTCAAGCTAATCCTAAAGAATCACATCTCATTGCGGTGAAGAGAATATTCGGATATCTTTCGGGGACTCGGAATTTAGGTCTATGGTACTCCAGAGACTCGGAACCGACTCTCACTGGATACTCGGATGCTAATTATGCTGGGTACAAAGTTGATAGGAAGAGCACCTCAGGAGCCTGCCGGTTTCGGGTCAATCCACGATATCTTGGCACTCAAAGAAGCAAAACTCAGTAGCTCTATCAACTGCCGAAGCTGAGTATATCGCAGCTGGGGTATGTTGTGCTCGGATCTTATGGATAAAGCAACACTTGAGAGATCTTGGACTTACATTCAAATCAATTCCAATCAAGTGTGATAATCGAGTGCAATCAACATCACCAAGAATCCGAGTTCAGCACTCAAAGATAAAACATATTGAGGTCGGGTATCATTTCTTAAGAGATCATTCCGAGAAAGGTGATATTGAACTTCAATTCATTCCTACCAATCTTCAATTAGTTGATATCCTTACTAAGCCACTTAGTGAGGATCAGTTTTGCTTTATTAGGAATGAGCTTGGTATGTTAAACGCATAATTATATGCTTTTTGTGTGAAAATTCTCTGCATGATTATGTGTCTGTGTTCTTACTTTCTTTAATAAGTTATTAGTTCAGTTGAACCAGTGATACTGAGCTAAGAGTTATTATTTGTTTGCGATTTCGAGTCACTCGAAACTTAGCTGAGTCGGACTCAGATTTTGAGAAAAATGGACTTCAAACTTCGAAATCATCTCTAGACAAGTGGAGAATTTCGGAATTTATTTTAAAAATCTTTCTTTTTCTCTCTCTCTCTCTCGTGCGCTGTGATCGGACAATTAGCCCTTGGGAGACAAGCTGCTTAGAATTCTAACCGTTGGAGAAAAGAACAGTCACACCGAGTCACAAGTGACCGTTGAAGAGCTGAGTCAAAAAGGATACAAAAGGACGCTTACTTCTCTATAAATAGTGCTTATTCTCCTTCATTTCGCTACTTGACTCTTCTCTTACTTTCACTCTCGCAATTAAATCTTCATGAACAAGCTCTCTACGATCAAAGCAACGCTCGGTGATCTCAAGCTTAGTGAAGAACATCTCAAGTAAGCTCGGTTGCTCTCGGTTCTCTCTCTCTTCTTCTACTCTTTTCTTTTTGCACTCTCCCCGAGCTTTCTCTCTCTCTCTCAAAAGTTCATCTTCTTCCTCTCTTTTCAACAACAAACATACCAAAAAGAGGTTCCCATCCTGATTTTCTTGGCTTTGTCACCAAGAAGCCTCGCACAAAAAGTCGGAAGGCCCCTTCAATCCTTCTAAACCTCTTATCACCCGAAGCATCTCACGCTGGATGATAAATTCTTTCCAACCATAAAATTTTCGTGGTTGCCTCACATTAAGTCCATAGTGGTTTACAATTTCCTCTGTTTCGGTGATTTCATCTACCTAGAACTCGTCTCTAAGTTCTACTTAAATCTTTCTAGCTCTTAGGGTATCCTCACCTCCGGAGTTCGGGACATTAACGTTCGCATTAATACTTCCCTCCTCCACCATCTTTTCAAAGTATCTTCTCTTTTCTTGAATAGCAACCCCATACCTTTCAACGAGGTTGCTGACTGACTTCTTTGAGAAGTACGCTAAAGAATTCCCTAGGTGTTAAATCGTATTTTATATGTATTTTTAGTAGTTATTTAGTTTATATTATATAGTTTATTTTATCTAATTTATTCTATTTTGTCTATTTATAGGTAATTATCGAATAAAGTGGGAAAGAGAAGAAAAGTCGTTAAAAGTGGATTTTTAGCTACCGACAAGCATCCAAGAAAATATATGAAGTCGGTCCATAAATATAATATGTAATAAAATATTTATTTTAGTATATTATATTTTAGGAAATCCTAAGTGGAATAGAAAAGGAAACTTAGAAGAGAAAAAGAGAAATAAACCCTAACTCTTTCACCCTATATATACTACTTATTATCATCATAGAGAGGGAGACCGGGAAGCCAGCCACACACAATCATCACCCTTTCTTCCCTTGCTGTCCATGCAGCCACACACACATCCCAGCCACCTACTGCTGCTCACATCGATCGCACCACCTTGCTGTCCAGCCGCCTGCACCTGCTGCCGCTGCATCTCGTCGCTGCCGTTGCTGCTCCTTGCACTGCTGCCACTGCCATATCCCAGCCAGCCACCATTCATCATCATCTTCTTCATCTTCCCGGGTCAAAGAAACTAATATCGGTAGTATAATTTAGTTTTGTAATTTTTATTAGAAAAGATTGAGTTTTTATTGTTAGATTAATATTAAAGATGCTAGTTTTATTTAGTTTACATGTTTTAAATTACATTATGTGTGTGTAGTTTTTCTTATACTTAGTATAATCTACTTGAAGCCATGTTAAATTATTTATTTTGAAACAAAGTTTCGATTTTTATTGTCTTATTGATTCGATCCATGATTCTATGATAATTTGTGTTTAATGTTTATGATTTTATGTTTAATTAATTAGAGTGCACACTAATTGATTTTATATGAATTCATTCGATAGTTTAAAGGGTTTAAGTACGTAATTACTTGATCTTTTAGACATAAGTATCACCCTAAATAATCATGGATGGCTCATACCCATCTCTTTTAATTAGGAAATTATCATAGATCCTTCTTAAATCAATTTGCTAGTAGATTGGTTATTAGGTGCTAGATGATGTTTTTCTAATTCTTAATGCTCTAATTTGATTAAATTCTAGTGCTAGTGCTAGGGTTATCAATATTAGTAGGGTTTGTATTAGGGCTAGGCCTAAGTAAACTAATAACTAAGGAAAAAACGGGGAAGATCCGCTAGTGGTTGTCTTCTACAGTTTAGCTCATGTGTAGATCAATTTGTGTGTTAATGATAAATAATAATTTGCATGGTGGATATAAATTATACTAAGTGTTTTTATAAATTGCTATCTTTGATAATTATTTGTTTGCTTTTAGTTATTTTCTTGAGTTTATTAATTTTTACTTATAAAGTTATAGTCTTTTATTATCAATTTCATTAAACCCCCTAAAGATCATTATTTTAGGTTAGTTTTAGTAATTTTATTTTAATTTAATTTTGAGTCTTTATATATTTTAATTTTCAGAATTAATTTTCTGTTAGTTTTTATTATTTTTGAGTTAGTTTGTTAGAAATTAGTTTAAAAATAGTTTCTTTTGTTATTTTTCGTATTTTATTTTCTTTTAGGGTTTAGATAGAGTCCTATATTGCTGTGATTAAATTTTAGAATTTTTGGAATTAATTTGATATTTTTTCAGATTTAATTCTTGAATTTAATTACTGCAGGTTTTTAATAAAATAAATTCGTAAATTAGATTTTAAATTTTTTTTTATATTTTTAGGGTCTGGTTAGGTTTAGAAAATTAGTATTATTATTCTGGATAATTTTAGTATTTATTTTCGTAATTAATTTAGTGCAGAATATTATTTATTTAATTTTCTGTTTTAGAATTTGTTTATTTTCTGCTTTAGTTTTCTGTTTTAATTATTCTGAAAAATTATAAAAAATATTTCTGGGTTATTGTAGTTTTATTATTCTGCATAAATTATTTATTTAGTTATTAGATAATTTTCTATGAATTTTAGCTATTGATTTTAATTTATATTTTCTGTTTTGTTTTTAAGAGTAGTAAATTTAATTAGATTAAAACTTGCATGTTATTATATCTTTCCTCGTGGATTCGATCCCTACTTCCCTATGCTATATTCTTAATTATAAGTCTAAGTAGTGGTTTAATTTGTAGCCGTACGACAAGCTAACACTAGGTCACTCAAAAACTTCTCCGTGACCCAACTAAAGTCGAAGCTCGTCTTCCGTGTTTCTGTTGATGAGAACCTTCTTCTCACATCATTCTAGCAAGGAGAACCCAAACTCCAAGCATCTCAAAACTCTGTTTGATATTCTAGAGGGATATGAAGTAGACCTCTTTCCCTCAATAATCGAGCAAATGGCAGTTGTGCTCGCTCGGACTCGAAACAAGAAGACAACCCCTCTTCCTTTCGGGGCTCTTCTCACTCTCATCTTCAAACAATTCAAAGTCTCTCTTCCCTCGGATCCTAACGCGGTTTCGAGGCTGCCATAGTAGTTGGCAAAAGGAACTTCTTGGGTATGGATACCAGGAAACCCAACCCGGTGTTTGGGTCCATAGCTTAGAACCGAGGCCACCTTCTCCGCCTCGGACTCGGACTCGATCCCCTCTCTCTCTACCTCCTCCACCTGGTGGTGCCTCCACCTCGGGTGTTTCTCATATTATCTCTTCCGCCTTGTCCACTGCTATCATGGACAAGATCTCCTCGATATCCACCGAGTTCAAGGACATTCTCCGGTCATTCAAGACTATCCTCCAGTCTATGACCATTAACCGTAAAGGCAAAGGGGAGAATAGTTCAAAAATTTGTTGTCTTGTTTAGGGGAGTTTCTCTCACCCTCCCTTATGTACTTATCTTTTCTTTAATGAAGTAATACATTTCATTAATAATTTCGAGTTTCATGCTTCAAGCAATTGTTTCGAGTTTATTATTTCGAGTTTTCATTTCTTGCTCAAGCATGTCAATCGTATCTCGTCATTGCTCGATACTCGGTTACTTTCCTTTCTTTAATGAATAAATGCATTTCATTATTAATCCTACTATCGACATCTAATCATTGATGTGTTTTTCGAGATTTTCCTTCTTGCTCGATCTCAACTTAGTTGCTCTAATAGATAAATGTGCTCGATAGAACTTCATTTTATCACATCTTAATGATTTATTTTCCGAGCAAGATTGAAAAACCAGATCTATATCACTAATAAAGTTTTGTCTAAGTATGGAATGCCTTTCATCAAAAAGGGAGAGATTGAAGACTTAGACTTTACATATACATCATTCCGAGCTCCATAAAAGAATCAGGTACAAGACTTCAGCCCTCATAAGGTTTTGATTTCAAGTCATTCTATAGCCTTAGAAACTTTTCTAAGTGATATAGCATCTTTTCTAAGTGTTACAGAATCTATTGTATTCGCTTTTCATCCGCTTCGACCGATTCGGAAAGTATATTCTTACATGCCTTTCTACACATTGTTCCGAGTCACTTAGACAATACTCGGATATATCGCATGTTCGAACACTTGTTCTATTTTGCATAGACTTAGATCTGACTTTGTGTTCCAAGAATTACCTTGATAATTCATTCTTCTAAGTCGAGCATATTTTGTTTGAATTTTTCTTTGTTTAAGTCAAGTCTCGTCTACTCTGTCATTCTTTATTCGACTTGATTTTCTTTTAGATTGACTCGGTTGGATTTTGAGTCTCATGGATATTACACTCAGAAAATTCCATTCCTTTTCTAACTCGGATAATTACGCACTTAATTGTCTTAATTAATTTATCATTTGTGTCTAACCTTGGACCAAAGTATTTTATACTTTA
The DNA here is from genome assembly GCA_021018815.1 of Talinum fruticosum. NCBI lineage: Eukaryota > Viridiplantae > Streptophyta > Magnoliopsida > Caryophyllales > Talinaceae > Talinum > Talinum fruticosum. The sequence goes on along the minus strand of JAITYX010000005.1, from coordinate 10,084,306 downwards.
AGAACCAAATTGATTTACTTTTGTAGGCTATTCAAACGAGGCTATCCTATTTTTGAATTACAAAAGTAACCGGCTTTAAAACGTCAAATCACCAGCGAGACAAGGCTTTTTCCACTTCGACCAAAGCCCGGACATTGTGTCAAGGATGTCTATTTCCAAAATCGGAAATCTACAATGCTAAGCTTAACGGTGGTTTCCACCTCACTTTTCAAGACACCACCGAGTGAATTGGGACTTCTAAAGGAGTCAAGAGTCGTTGCCCAATGTTCACACTCCAACGGCTATTTTTCGAGTGACTCAAAAATCCATTACAACGGTCACAAAGGACTTCCAGTCGGAACATAATCACAACGGCTAATCTACTTGGTCATCTATAAATAGAATCTATGGGAGGCGGTAAAAGATGGATTCATCCCTAGCAATTGGACATGAAAATTCTCTTGGCTAAAATTACAACCATACTAGTTTTACTAAATTGAAGACCACTTCCTAACAAAAAATTGGATTGGAAAGTGAAGAATGCTATAAATTTTTTAAATGAAAGTTGGGAAAATGAAAATTTCCCCTCCCAAATCACGTTAAGTCTTGAGATTTCTTAATTTATACGGAAAATAGATAAGAATTCCATGGGAAATTTAATTTAAATATTATAGTAGATTTAACGACCTCGTAAGTAGGAACAAACCCAACTCAACTTAAAAGAGAAATGACAAAGAGAAAAAGTTATCAATATTTTCATGCAAATAACCATAATTTCGTAACGCTAAAAAACACCCATCATTCAGCATAGAAGCATAGTGCTATGCTTCTATGTAACCAATGCCCATTTTTGCCTCGAGGGTTTACCTAAAGCAAGTCACGTAATTAAAGTCTGCACCTTCGCCTTAAGTTTTAGCATGTATACTTGTGGTTTTGGCCTTAATTTTTAGCATGTAATGTTGTAATACTTGGATTCAAGCGAAATCACTTATATACTTGAGTGTGTTGTCTTTCTCTTGTCTATAATATTCATAGTGCTTATATTGAATTATGTGATAGCGTTGTAAGTAAACTACAAGGTATTAAAATGGACAAAAGTTGGATTAATATGCGAGAGAACTTCTTTCGAATATAGGAAAGGAGTGGAGTCTTTTTGGAGTTTGCTTTTTCTAACGCCGGGGTAGGAAATTAATAGTATGCCCTTGCACTAAATGCAAAGTGGGACATAATCGTTGCTTCGCCAAAGATGAAGTGGCACATCATATCATGTTTAATGGTTTTTGGCCATACAACAAGAAGTGGATGCATCATGGAAAGGCCATTTCGGGCCTTCTTGTTTATTGTTTCGTAATGAAGGCGACGAGTAATGTTAATACTCAATCGAAATTGGTTTTGGTGTAGTTGATACAATGAGTATACTTAATGATCTTTTTGGGATGCGGGGTGACGAGTGAGAGTGACATGTTTCATCATGAGGGTAATATGGATGAAAAAGATCATACGGACATAGGGAATGTGGATCATGAGGGTGGTAGTTCCATGGTAGATGAAGATGTCTGTATTTGGGTTATTAGAACAAGCACAACAAGAGCTATATCAAGGGTCAAAATTTTAACTTTCTTTTATATTGCATTTATTACACTTTTAATGCATGTATGGTTAGTCCATTAAGTCATTTGAAATGTTGCTTGCAACTTCTAGAATATGTTTTTCCCAATATAAACCCATTCCCATCGTCGTGGATTAAATGCAAGCAATTAATTAAGGACTTCGAACTTGAATACAAAAAGATTCATGCTTTTTCTAATGATTGCATATTGTATTGGGGTGTAAGGGAAACACAAGAATTGTGTAATAAATGTGTTCTTCACGATGATAGAATAATGAAAGGAAATTACCAGCCAAGGTCTTACGCTATTTTCCTCTAATTCATAGATTGCTTAGGCTCTAGAAATCAATATTGTCATGGTTGTGATGATAATATTTGGTATTTGTTGGCTAATTATCCATACATGATACTTGCTATCAATATTGTCAAACAAAAGACGGGTGTTTTGGAAGCGGTATTCTCCGGTTCAACGGTTCAATGGTAGCTGGAGTTTGCTGAGTTTGCTTACCCCAAGCTAATGGGGCATGAAAGCAATGTTAGGGTTAGAGAAGTTGGGTATTGAGTGACATTTAATCAATTTCAAGGAAAACGCTAGTGTCAAAGTGAGACTAGTGTAGTTAGCGTATTACTACAAGATGTCCTATCATTGTGCCAAGTGTACACGAGACCTTTTTAAGCTTGCACTCTGGAATAAATGGTCAATGTGGCTAACAGAGGCAATCTACGACAAATGAAGTGCATTTATATTTTATTCTAGTGCGGTATGTTTTGAATTGAAACTTAGATTGTTTGACTTATTTGCCTCTTTTATCATTTTAAGACCAAGGGTACCTCAGTTGCACAAAATAGGAAGGAACCGGATACTTCTATTTTTTAACCAAGTACCAATATGCCACAAAAGCACAAAAGCGAAGAGATGTACGGTATAAACAACTTGGAAATAACGAAGTAAGTCCTTATTCTATACATGTTAATGCTAAGCAACTATATCTTGTCTATTTTAATACCTTGTAGTTTACTTACAACGCTATCACATAAGTCAATATAAGCACTATGAATATTATAGACAAGAGAAAGACAACACACTCAAGTATATAAGTGCTTGAATCCAGTATTACAACATTACATGCTAAAAATTAAGGCCAAAACCACAAGTATACATGCTAAAACTTAAGGCGAAGGTGCGGACTTTAGTTACGAGACTTGCTTTAGGTAAAATACCCTCGAGGCAAAAATGGGCACTGGTTACATAGAAGCATGGCACTATGCTTCTATGCTGAATGATGGGTGTTTTTTAGCGTTACGAAATTATGGTTATTTGCATGAAAATATTGATAACTTTTTCTCTTTGTCATTTCTCTTTTAAGTCGAGTTGGGTTTGTTCCTACTTACGAGGTCATTAAATCTGCTATAATATTTAAATTAAATTTCCCATGGAATTCTTACCTATTTTCCGTATAAATTAAGAAATCTCAAGACTTAACGTGAATTGGGAGGGGAAATTTTCATTTTCCCAATTTTCATTTAAAAAATTTATAGCATTCTTCACTTTCCGAGTCCAATTTTTTGTTAGGAAGTGGTCTTGAATTTAGTAAAACTAGTATGGTTGTAATTTTAGCCAAGAGAATTTTCATGTCCAATTGCTAGGGATGAATCCATCTTTTATCGCCTCCCATAGATTCTCGCCAAGTTGGTCATAATTTCTTCATCAAAGCCGCACGATAAAATAGCTTTGAAAACATTTTAATTGAGCGTGCGCATTTCAATTCATTTTAGTTCGAAATCGAGGGGAGAGAATATGAGTCAAACTTGCTTGCAGGTTATTATCTCGAAAGTGGAACCCCTTGTATAATTGATGCGATCTTTGAATAAGGTGCACACCTCCAGGCCGACCGAGAACCCGAGTTGAAGCCGCGGGTGAAATTAAAGGGCGTAAGCCACGATAATTGATAATTGATAATTAATCGGGGACCACTTAATTAGGTGACAAAACTTGATTTGGAAATGATTCATTAAAGACCTTACAACTCGGAATATAATGAATTACAGAGTGGGAGTTGTAAGTAGAAGATTGAGAATGAATACAATCACAATAATAATAACTAGATGTTTAAATGGAATTATTATTATTATTGTTTGAATTAGTCACAAACACTTTCTTACTCTCTAAGTAAGGTCCCTTGACTGAGTCGTAAGGGCCCTTGACCGAGCTGTAAGGGTTAACTCAGCTTCGGTTGTCCCTAACTTGTAAGGATTATCTCGGTTAGGAAGTACTAGATTAGGTAAGGGAATTTCGAGTTTAGGAAAACTTGTAAGGAGTTGTTTAAGGGAGCAACTCGGGTTCGGTCGATCTATCGTATTTTGTGGACTCAAAATAGTGGATTTGACTTCGTGCTTGGATTAGCACGGTCCATGGTTTTTGCCCCGGGAGGGTTTCCACTTACTTTCGTGTTCTCACTTTCGAGTTCATTCTAGACTCGGATGCATTTTAAGCTTCAGCTTTATCCGCTTCTCTACTCCACACTACAATTCCGAGTTCATACTTTTCTGACCTCATTTTAGACTCGGAATCGATATCTGTCTGTCCTCGCTCAAAAGAGTTTGATTTTCGAAAAATCTTCCATTGCCCTATTCACCCCCTCTAGGGTGCCTCGATCTCTCCCGATCAAACCTTCAATAAATATTATACATTGTATTATGAGTTATAGAATAAATAGCAATAATTTTGAGACAATATTTTATTACTTTATTCATAATTAGGATTTATGTAATTTTTATTTCTAAAATTATTTTTTAAAAGTATTATTACAAAAATTTTCATGTCATTTAGAATTTATTTTTTGATATAACAACTATCATTGAAGCGTATTAAATGATAAAAATATCTCTTTAATATTTATACATATTAATATATCTCGTGCTTTAATGTGGGCAAAAAAGTAGTTATAATATATTAGATAATAGATTTTTATTTGTATATAGAACATTTATAAAGCAATTTTCTCTGTCAATTTTCGGCCCTGCCAGTACCATTTGCTTGCCCACGCCAACGCCCAATCTCTTGCTCTCTCAGAATCTCTGTCCCTCCCCACGGCTTCACCTACCACGACGCTCTCCCCTCTCAGCCCCGCCGGCGCCGCCCTACCCACCGAATTCCCGCCGGCGCCGCCTTACCCACCGCCGAGTCCAAGGATTGCTTCTACAGACTCTGAAGAACAACTTAGTCGCCCACCTCGCTCGCTCTAACTCTCTCTCTTGGTTGCCCACCACCACGCTCCGCTTCCCTTGCCTGCCGCCGCCAGTGCCGCCCACCGCGCGGCTATGCCTACGCCCCCTGCAGCCTACCCTTCCTTTCCTTCATTTACTCTCAAATCTTAAAGGTTAGGGTTTTCAAATTCTTTTAAAATATTTTACTGTTATTGTTAGAATTTTGAATGCATTATTCTAATGTTTATTGTAATGTTGATTGTTGATATTGCTTGTATTTGGGCTCAATTGTTTGGTAAGTTCTTGGGCTGAAGTGTTTCTCCTGCCTCAGTATACAATTCAAACTATTGTATAATTGCTTAGTAAGTTCCTCTGGGGTGGAAATATTGACGATAGGAAAATAGCTCTAGTGAGTTGACAACAAATGTGTTAACCTCTTCAAAATGGGTTGAACTTTAAAGAAGTCCTAGCCTAGAACAAAGCCATTTGTGTTAAATTGATTTGGAAACTTTTATACTCAAGTACAGTGTTTACATTATGAACTAAAGCTTATTTGCTGAATAAGGATGATTTGTTTGTCATTAAGTCTTAGGTAGGTTATGCTTGGGGATGGAAGATGATCCCCATACTTGGGGATATGATGACTTGGTGTAGCATTTAGGAGGTATTGCGTCAACAAATAGATGAAAGTCCTAATATATGTTTTGGTGTCTTGTATTTGATGTCTAAAGCTTATTCTGGTATCTGATGTCTTGTATTTTTTCAATTTATAATATATGTTTTGGTGTCATTTGTAAAGGGACACCTATAGATGAAAGTCCTAGCTCGCTACTGCCGCTCTCACTCTCTCTGGTTCCATTTCCCTTCGCTGAACCTTCAGATTCTGCCTTTTCTTATATTCTCTCATACCTCCATCTCCACGGCCTCCCATCTCCACCAAGCGCCAGCGGCTCATAGCTACCATGCCTGGATTCTCTCTCTTCATCTCTAGTTTAGAGGGCATTTCTTCGTTCTAGGAATTATAGTCTTCTACTTAAGGTGTGAACCTGAGAGGTACGGTCCCCTTCATTAATCCCTCTTGTAGTATGCTGTTTTGCTTCATTTGCAAGTTGAGTTGAATGATTGTTATTGGTTCTTGATTTCATCTTTTTGGGTCATTTTTTGAGTTAGGGTCTTGATCTTGTGCGAATTTGTTGAACTTTGAGCTATATGAATTAAGCTTAATTTTATTGAGGATTGGTTTTTCTGTGATTTTTGGGGTTGATTTTGTGAATTTGATATGCTAGCTTTAGTGGGTATGTGCAATTTTGGACTAACTTCCATTAGGTGGCTTGGTTGTTAATTGAAGGGTTCAAAGCAGTGAGGTTAAGTAAAACTCAGAAATTGAAGCAGGTTGTAGCTTGCGTTTATTTGCTTAGTAGTTAGTCATTAGAATATATAAGAGTGACCCCAAAAATTTCTGACACCTTTCTTCATGTTCAGCATCCCTCCCCTTTGGTATATTTGGACCTTTCTCTTTGTTTCCCTTTTTTTGGTCTTGGGGGTTGGGGGGTGGGGGGGCTTGGCCTGAATGAATCTCAATTATTAATCTAAAAAAAAATTTGAATGAAGAAATGACATTAATAATATCTCGGTCTCTGCTCTTGTAGAGTTATATAAACAAAACTGAATTTCTTGACATAAAGTGGGTGTTTGGCCTATATTTTAAAACTGTTTTTTGATTCTAAAAATTGAAATTAGGTCAAACACTAACTTTTAAAAAATTAAAACTGTTTTTCAAAAGTGATTTTGGAAAAAAACTGCTCAAAAATAGAAACAACAAATAGTTATTTCTGTTTCTAGTTTATGGAGAAATTGCTTAACAACCACCAAGAATCCCCCTCTCTCTCTCTCCTCTATCTTTATCTTTATCTCTCTCTCTTTTATTTTATTTTATCTTTATCTCTTACTCTAACAAATAAATAAATATTATCTTATACAAAATATAAATATTAAATAATAATTATTATGTAAATAAAAAAATCATATTATACTATAATAAATAGTGTAGACAAAACTAGGCCAAACAACTTATTATTCAAAAATATTTTCATATAAATTAGGTAAAACATTTCATAACTTCTTCAAAAACACTTTTAGAAAAACTGTTTTTCATAAACAAAAACATTTTTTTATAAATCAGGCCAAACAACACCAAAAATCTTATATGTATGTCGGTACTTTTCTTATCATTTTAAAATTTCCCAATGAAGGAAATTTTTGTTGCTTGAAACCCGGGAGAGGGGGGTGGAGGTAGAGATATATAGACCAAGCAACTGGATCAAGTGGTACCAACCTATATAAATAAAAGAAAAACCATGGATACCTTATTATATTAACTCAATGTTTTTGGAAGTACTATTGAAGATGCTTTTCCTTGTTGCGGGACTCATCTTGAACTGGGATCAATTTGAGCCAAGCCCGAGCTTGAGCTTGTGACACTTGAAGCATGGCTTGTGGTTCATTGAGCTGGAGCTCCGTTCGTCCATGGCTTGCTGCCGCTTTTGCTCATTTGAGGCTCGATTCTTCTTGCTCACAGTCACAGTTTAACAATTTAAGATTAATAGCAACAATATGCATACAACCTTTATATCATGTTCATTAGAATCTGCAAAATTAACAATTTAAGATTAATAGCAACAATATGCATACAACCATTACATCATGTTCATTAGAATCTGCAAAATTACTAGAACAATCGTATATAAATAATAAAAAATTACATTACAAATTAACTTGTATCTATATAAAAATCAAATAAATCGTCTCTTCCTTAATGCAAAGGTACATAAACTATGCTTGGAGATTGTGGATATATATATCAGGATGGGATCCAAACAATGTTAGAAATCCGGATTATATGGATTGGATGGCGATGGACATATAAATGTACTTTGTTTTGATTGGTGACCGGGGAGGGGTTAACTAGTGAAATCAACCATGATAACCAAGCTATTCACCCCCTTATTTATTCTAATCCCTTGTAATTTAATGTTTTCACTATTACATTCCTGTCTGAATTCTTATTGATGTTGGGGTTGCTTTATTATTTCTTATGTTAGAATAGCTCTTATTTAATATTAGAATAGTGGATAAAACATAATCGGAGGTGCTTTATCTAAATAGCATAGGCTATTTTACTAGAACATGATTATAATCTTGCATTCATATTTCAATTAAACTTATTTGGTATGTCTATGCTTAGTGTGGTACATTCCATTGTGGAATCACATATACACAATTTTTTTGTTTTGGTATAAATGAGATGCCAAAGGGGTGTCACCCATGTACAAAAGGGGCAAGAACAAGAATATTATGCCCTCAAGCTCTCATCCATAATTCTATCTATAAAATCCAAAAAAGTCAAATTGCAATCGCCATCGAGCGTAACACTCCAACTATTCAACATTCTCAAAGAGTAGAGCTTGAAATCTTGAGACGACGTAGCATTTTCCTCAAAAATCCGTTGAATTCCCCTTTCCAAGTAGCCCATCAAATAGCCGAAGGAATCTTTTCCAAACTTCAAGAACCCAACTCTTCTTCATCCGTCTCCTCCAATGGTTGGAATCACATACACTTCTTGTCCATTCTCTGCAGTGTATTGCATGAAACCAACATTAGATTAAATCCTTTCAAAACCCTTCATTTGGTTTGTGAACATCCTGTGGACATTTTTTGTTGTGTTCTATTCTCTCTCTCTCTCTCTTGTGGGTTTGGGGGGAGTGTTTCTCTAGTTGCAAATTGTGAGGATCTAATCCCCTCTTGTCACAACAGGTGGGGATAATATTGATAACCTATGACATGAGGATCACGAAATTAATGTGAATAATTGCACTTCTTTTTATATTTGAGTTGAGAGGCCCCCTTTCATGTTTTGCATAATTACATGGCTTGCTAAGCTAGCTTGATATGATGCATCCTTGCATTCATCATGTGTACAGTTTCTCTTTTTATAAGGGATTTGGTATCATTGACCCACCTTGTGACTTGGAACATCTGTTGTTTGTTTTTTAATATTCTGCTTAGGCTTGTTTTGTCATTAAATAGTTAGTTCACTATTTAGTTTGCCTTCTCAAAATTTGCTTTGCATCAACTTTTTTAGCAGCTGTTGGATCAGATGGAAATAGTTGAGTCTGCTGATGATATTCAACTGCAATATCCACCAGAGGGAGAGTTTTCATCAGCTGATCTGAACTGGACCAAGTTTGGCACTGCTGAGCACCATGATGATGTTGCAAAAATTCCATATGATCGGGTTGATGATTTTATAATTGGAGACTGCTCGAATGTGGAGTTCCCCACTCGATTTCATATTGAAAGGGGAGGAAACGATTGAGGGAAGCCTGAAGGAGTTCAAAAATTATGAATATTTGGAGTAAAGGCTGTAAGTATTGTTGTTGTCATACATTGTCAATTTTCTGCTCAGCAAAAAAAATATGAAAAAGATAGAAAGGAAGGGATAAAGCTGGTAGTGGAACTATTTTCGTGGCAGTCTGTTGAAGCGTCGCTTAGCTTGCCAGTACAGTTAAATATCGGGTACATCATTGTGTGGGCCTTTTTGATCGTCTTCTAGATGTCAATCTACCAGACATATTTAAGGCCAGAGCCTAGGGGGTAAGATAAAGAGCCCATGTCAAGAGAGAAGTGGGGGCGGGTTGCAAATTCCTGCTAGTGATGGGGTCCGAATTGGAATGTTAGATGAGTACTCTGCCTCTTGTCCAAGGGTGTTTCCTCAATCTACAAACACATGTTCGACATTCTTTTTGGATATTTGAACCTTTTTTTAAAATTTATGGACCAAACGAGTAAGATATAATACTTCTTATGGCCCAAAAGTTGGATACTGTGAATTTAATTACATTTTTTACAGTATATACTTTAATGATTTCTCTTCTCATTATGTAGATATTGGTGTTCCTTTGGACCTGAAAATTATGGAGAGGGTGGTGGTATATTACCTAGTCGACGTTATCGGCTAAATACGCGAAATCGCGCTGCTAGACCACAATCAATGAGGGGTTGTACGTGCCATTTTGTTGTGAAACGCCTCTATGCATGGCCATCACTTGCACTTATCATCTACAATGAGAGACGTCATGTAAACAAGTCTGGTGTTCCCTGCCATGGTGCTCTTGACAGAGATGCACTAGGCCCTGGGGCCAAGAAAGTTCCTTATATTTGCAGTGAAATTCAACAACAAACATTGTCAATGATTTACCTTGGCATTCCGGAAGAAAATGTGGTGCAGAAACACCTCGAAGGGATTCAAAGATACTGTGGTTCAGATGCGAAAGTAAACAACATGGCTTCTAAGTATGTCCAAAAGCTAGGAATGATAATTAAAAGATCTACTCATGAGTTAGACCTGGATGATCAAGCTAGTATCCAGCTGTGGGTTGACCGAAACAAAAAGTCTGTATTCTTTTATCAGGATTCATCTGGAGATCCATTTGTATTGGGAATTCAAACTGAATGGCAAATGCAACAGATGATACGTTTTGGACACCGCGGCATCATGGCAGCTGATTTGACTTTTGGAATAAAGAAGCTTAGGGTGAGAATTCAGCTATATGCCATATGATATTGTTGAAGCTTTCCATGGAACCTTTTTGATTCATGTTTGTTCCATTTCTTCCATGTTATCCTTTTCCACGTAGAAATTGTTGGTTATGCTTCTGCAGTGATATTTATTTAAGCTAATGCTTGTTTCCAGTACCCACTGTGCACACTTTTTGTGTTTGATTCAAGACGACATGCGCTTCCTGTGGCATGGGTCATTACTCATAGCTTTGCTAAGCCAGATATCTTGAAGTGGATGAAAGCTCTAGTTGATCAAGTTCACACTGTGGATACCGGATGGATGCTTAGTGGGTTTGTGATTGATGATGCAGCAGCAGATTTGGAGCCTATAAGGTAGGGTTTTTATTTTTAACTTTTTTTCTTTTGGGGTAAAATATGGTATATCTCATATTTCCTAACCTACTTCTGATTCTATTGCAGGGATGTGTTTTCCTGTCCTGTTTTACTCTCTCTCTGGCGAGTCCGTAGGGCATGGCTCAAAAATGTAGTAAAAAATGCAGTGATATTGGAATTCAGAGAAAGATTTTTAAACGTCTTGGAGACATTGTTCACAGTTTTTGGGATGGGGTGGATTCTGCAGCTGCAATTGAAGACTTCGTCCGAGATTTTGCTGATCAAACTCCATTCATGCAGTATTTCGGGATTGCTGGTTGCCTAAGATTGGTTAGACGTTATACCTACCTATATAATTGTGCATGTTAAGTTGCCAATTTCCTTGTTGGGCTTACGCTATGTTTCTTTCTTTGGTTAGAGATGTGGCTGTCAATGATGCAGCGTCTCCGCCTTGCAAGTCAGGAAGCTTCTGGTGCTATTGAAGCCTATCATGTTAAAATGAAAAGCAACGTCTATGAGGATTCCTACCTAGGTGCATTTCAACGAGTTGATTGGTTAGTGCACAAACTGACAGCAGAGCTTCATTCAAGTTACTGGTTGGACCGCTATGCAGATGAGCATGACACTTTCCAAAATGTGAAGGACACATACATAGCTTCAACATCGTGGCACCGTGCACTGCAAATTCCTGACAATGCTGTTTACTTTGATGAGAAAGATCACTTGTTCACCAAGGTTCGAAGTCAGAAGGACAGTAATGTGTTCCATGTAGTCTGGAATCCTGGATCAGAGTTTGCTTTCTGTGACTGTGCTTGGTCATTGCAAGGAAACCTTTGCAAACACGTTATCAAGGTCAATATGATGTGTGAAAACCGTCAGGGTCTAAGGATTCCATGTCCTTCCATTCATTCAGAGATCTCTTGACAGCTTTGTGGAGAAAACCCCTGGATGATTCGATTGAATTGGATAAGGCAATGGCATTGACACATAAAATGCTGGATCAAGTACAGAGGCTAGCTGATCTTACTAGTGCAGAAGATATTTGTACTATCGTTAATAATCTGCCACTTAAATGGGCTTCTAGAAAACCACGGAATTCTGCTAGAAAGCGATTTAACAGTCCCGGCTCTTGGATATACCACTCAGAATGATGGTAAGAATGCCAGTGCACATAAGAGTCACAGAAAACGAAGGAGATTGTCAAGACTCAGGTGATTTATGCTGGAAGTTATGGTAAATTATAGTTCACGCTCTGACATTCTTTAGTTGAAACACAATAAATAGGTTGATAGCTACAGGGTGTAGTGACTCAGTTCTACAATGATGCCATCTTATACTTCATACATTATTTTCACTTCCTCATTAATGAGCCTCAATTCTTGATCACTTCGGTTGCTTCTCCTAGCTATGGTGGAGCTTTTGCTGAACCTGAGTGACTGGATCTCCTTACTAACAACTACTAGGAACTTCAAAGAAACTAATGAAGAGAATGGCGTGCAAAACAATTATTTCGTGCATTTCTTGAGTCGGAATATTGAAGATGTTAATTGCAGTAGTTGCTGCCTGCTGAAATTTGTCATGGAAAAGCCAATAGGCCGAGATCATGTATATTCCTCTCATCTTCATTCTACTGTTTTCGTTGGTTGAGATGACAATTTTTTGAGGTTGATAGGTTAGTAGAACTGTATTTATTGGAACATAGAGAGTATGTCATTGTTTTTGATAATCCTAATTTAGGAAATTGTTTCAATGTGACACTATAGTTCTGGAGCTTGTATATAGTAATAGTATTGGTGACATTTCATTCAAGGGGAATGTTACTATGTATGCCATATGCTCTGCTCAGTGTTGAATCAGATTGGTGTTGAGATGTACGATATATGTGAGTTGTGACTTTTGGTTCTCTTGGCAAGAAACTGATGTCTGTGCCTATGGGGCTCCAGTCCTTCGCCCTTGGCACCACAAGGATGTGATATTTGGGAGTCGGGTACCAATTATACCATAGTCTGGTTTTTGCACCAGGACTAATCATCTATGGTAATTTCTTTTAAAATTTTCAAACTTCCTATTTTCATGTTTTTCTTTTTCCCAAAAGACTATATGCTCTTCCTAATAATATGTATGTTATTAGGCCCATGGTATAACTGTTGGGAGGTTGGGCCCCATAATAGTCATGTTGTGTACATAATGAAAAACTTCAACAAGATCAGATCTTAAAAGGTTTCTATGCTTGGCTTCATACTCATAGCATGTACTAGGAGAATCTCTGGCAGTCCAGTGAATCCTTTTCCAATGAGACTACAGTATAACTTTGTCGAATAAGAATTTTAAGGGTTTGTTTGTATTTTATGGTAGTGTTTTTAATTGTTAATCATCAGGAAACGTTGATGAGTGCTGGTAAATGCTATAAATTGCTAATTGTAATCACTGACAACCTTTGATCGTAACTACTAATTGTAATCACTAGTAACTGTTGATTGTAATCGCAAACCTCTAATCACTAGTTATGTTGAGAGAACCGCTACGGTGATCGTCCCGATCGGTAAAGTGGCTCAATGGTTCGACTGATCGGACCGTTTAGCTCGGATTAGATCGGTTGACCCGACTGATGATTGATTCGGGTTAAAACGATCAAACCCAATATTTATTTAAATAAAAAATAATTCATATTATAAAAAAACTATGGGCTTTATCTAAAAACCTATTTAAATCCTAGGGTTTTAACTTTTTCTATCTTGGAAACAAACCCCGCTCAATCAATGCTACAGCCTCCCTCTCTGTCAATTCTATCATGTCTCTAACTCTCTGTCTCCTCTAACTCTCTCTCTCTCCTCTAAAGCAGCATCTCTCTAACTTTCTCCCTCCTCCACTTTCTCTCCTCTAAAGCTGCTTGAAGTTGAGCCACAATTATTGCCTCCCGCTGCCACTGTTGATATCAGTCACCAAAGCCCAGCCCAGGAGAGGAGGCCGGCCAGCCGGAGCATGAGGAGCGACAGACGTTAGGCAAATGGCTCAGGTGAGCAGAGAGAAAGAGGCAGACAATAAGAAAAGTGTGCTTCAAAAGGTGCAAAATCACGGTCCAACCGCGTTTAAAACGAGTCACGGGATTCAACCGGGTCGACTGGTTTGGGCCTATTTTTTCCGGTTTAATTGTTTGAACGAGTCAAAATATTAACCGATTATTTTAGAAAGCATTTTTTGAAATTGTTTTGGGTGAAAAATTAAAATGTTTGACCTAAATTTTATATAAGAGTTTTTCAAATAATTATTTTGTTTGGAAAAGTTTTTTATGAAGAGAGAGGAGAGAGACAAAAATAGAGGAGAGAGAGGAGATAAAAAAACGTGGAAAAAGAAGAGAGAAAGAATAGATTGTGTCGGTGGTTATTTAAGGACTTTTTTCATAAATTAGAAATAGAAATAACTATTTGTTATTTTTATTTTTAAAAATTTTCTGTTAAAATCACTTTTAAAAAATAATTTTAATTTTTAAAAAATTAATGTTTGACCTTATTTAAGTTTTTAAAATTCAAAAACACTTTTAAAATTTGCTTCAAGCACCAACTTATAATACATTCCCTAATTGAAAATAGTAAATATAAAGGTAAAAAAATAAAGGTCTAGTAAGATGACATTTGATGTGTTCAATGAATAAATTATCCTCGTACTCTATAGAAATATCGTAAACAAATGTAAAATATGTTATTAAGGAAAAAAAACTCATGTTGCACATATGATGAATTGAAGATCAAATTTAATATCACATAATAGTTAAAAAATGATCAAAATAGGATAAATTTTACTTTTGAAATTTTTAGATAAGAATAATCTAATTTTTAAATTTGGCACTATCCATCTTATTTTTGAGGTTATTGTTTAAATTAACAATGCGTTACCTTAGAGCATTTGTATAGCATGTCCCGTGGGCCAAGGAAGGCTGATGTGGCACGCGGGCCGAGGCTCAGCTTCACGCAGTGGCAGACAAAGTATAGTGGGCGCGTGAGTGGGAGCGTGCCAGAGGTCCCCCTCTGCTTTATCGGCCCATGTGTCATGCTTCTATTGGCATTTTTGATTTTATTCTTTTTTTAGTTTGACGAAAAAAGTTATGTATTGTAATATAAATCCAAGATAATACTCCTTCTGTCCCTTGAATTTGTCAAAAATTCTACTTTAGATGTTGTAAAATTATTATCAATGTTTTCTTAAATAGTTAAAAAAGTGACCCTTTATTTGAAAGTTGTGAGTAATAAATAGTATTTTCTTAAATTTTTATCTTTTTAAATTAGAAACTTTTAGGGACAAGAGGGAGTATTTTATTTGATGAGTCTTGTATTATATAAGTAAAGATATAGTATAGAAAAAAAAACCCTTAAATGATGTGTCATTATAGACTCCCACCAAATGAACGTGAAATTGACGTGAAATTGGCTTTTACATTGCAAATGCTCTTATTTATCACATATTAGTATATTTTTCCTTCACTATTTCTAAAATCACCATGTAGGTGTGAGAATGCAAGCTACTACATCATTACTTTCTAATTTATGGGTTTATTTATTGTATTTGTAGCAAAATTGAGTCAATATAGTTGTGAGATATGATTACTAATTTATAATGCACATTAAGTGTTTTTTCTAATTTTCAAGCACCATCATTTACGTGTGAAAAGTATGTTACCATATAATTAAATTGGTCATTCAAAGTTATTGGTTTGCAATTGAATTAATGAAAAAATACCCTCAAAAGTTTGGCTTGTTGAGTGTTAATTGTGAAGGTCAGATTATTCCCATTTAAATATCTCAAATATGGGATCATTTGCGTCCAAAACCCCTAAACGATATCATATTGTACGTTTTATGATGAGTTTATTTGAAATTCAATTTTTTAGCTGTGTTGTCATTTTTATGTGCAAATTATACAAAAATACTAAGGCTTACTTGTTAAAATCAATCTACTATTAAGTTTATCTATTAAAAATAACATAGAACAATGTTAAAAAAAGAGGAGAGATATTAATAGCTCAATAAAGTTATGAAACAATGGTTAAAATTAAAGTTATAAATATATTAACTCAATGAGACCAAAAGGGGCAGTGAGATGGGGTTTATAGTAGCAGTTGAAATGGGTCTTCAAAAGCTAGTTATGAGACAAATTGCCAAAGTATTTTCAGAACACTATAGGAGAAACATGGTGAAAAGAGTCATTTTGAATTAGTGGTAGATGATAGTTTGAATTTAAGTAATTTTTTCTCTTTTACGAGTTTCAGTTGGTGTCCAAGAATATGTAATAATAAGACTGCATATTCTTTCCCCAAGTTAGCTCTAAATGTTAGAAATTAGGTAGTTTGGTTAAAATCTGTATTATTATATTTGAAAAACCTTTGAAATTGGATTAATGAAATCTACCATATATCTTTTACTCTAACAAAAAAAAATATATTTGTATATCAAGTTCAACCGTCTCTCTCTCCTCTCTCCTTCCCTCGAATGTGTCTTCATACTTCACTTGAATTTTCAATGATATATTCTTTTCAACTCGTTAAAACCAATTGTTATAGCGTTTATAAGCTGTTATGAGTCATTAAGAGTCATTATAATGCTAATAATAAAATTTTTAGTAGTTCATGATATATTAGTTTTAATATTTTGAAGTAAAGTGATGTTTACGTTTTAGAAAAATATTATCTAAAAAACTTATCAGTAATCTCTTTTCATATCAATGTACAATTGTTGCAATAATACGATAACGGTAACGACTATTATAATAACAATTTACAATAATGATGATGACAATAACAATAGTAATTATATTAATGATATTACTAAACAAAATAATGTACTTTTTAGCAATAGCAATAATAATAATAATAATAATAATAATAATAATAATTATTATTATTATTATTATTATTATATGAGGTTATGATTAGCGGTTATAGTGGGTAGTTGTTATAGTGGTTATTAGGGTTGTGTAAAAAAAAAAAAAAAAGAACCATGAAACCAAATTGTGAACCGACCGAACCGAATTGTTTTTCGGATAACCGAAATCGGTTAAATTTTCCGGTTAGCCGAACCGGTGAACCAATAACTTATCCGGTTCGAGATTTTAAAAACGATAGCTAACCGGAACCGAACTAATAATAAATTTTTTAAAAAAAAATTAAAATTATTATAAGAAATTTTATTTATTTACAAAAAAAAAAATCAACCCTGCTATCCTGGCCTTTTTTTTCTTTTTAACTTGGGAGGATGGGCTGCCAAGGTCCACTACTCGTCCAGGGTATGAAATAAAGCCCATTTTATTTGGACTATCTTTGTTTTTCTTTTCCTTTTTTTTTGTCAAATCCTAACTAGCCTCCTTTCCTTTCCCTGTTGCTTGCGTGCGTTGCCTTGCCAGCCAGCCACTGCCTTATCTCTCCTCTCTCACTCTTTGTTGTTGGCTGGCCCACTGGCCCGATATTTTGCGCAAAATTATTTCGTAATTTTTTTCATTTTCGGTTATTGTTAATTGATGAACTGAACTAAATAACCCGTTTAACCGATATCCGGTTAACCTGGTTTATCCGTGACGATTCCGGTTCATAATTTCATAAACCGTTAAATCCGATTAACCGGTTAAAAAATCAATCCGAAACGTGAATACTCCTAGTGGCTACATATGTTAAGAGTTGTTATGTGCTATTATATCTATTATGAGCAATTAAGAGCTATTAACAATTAATAAACACTTTTATAAACGCTATTTCGAACAGATTCTAAAAAGGAAAAAAAACTCATTAAAAGATAAAAAAATATAGAGAGAAAGAAACAAGGGTCCTTATTGTGAAAGTGAGTTATCAAGAATAAAAATTAATTCTTGTCAAACTTTGAATCCGAATCTATATATATATGGCGGGGTTCAAGTGAGCCATTCTCTTTAGGTTAGCTCACTTATTAAGTGAACACTTTTAATCCGAACCATTCCATATAATTTGAGGGTTAAGATCAAAAGAGAATTTTTAAATTAAAAAAATAAAAAAACACAAAAACGTTGTGAAGACTCGGGTATAACTCTCTATCTCTCTATGGTTTTGATTTCAAGTAATTCTAAACCCCTAAGAAGCTCATCTTTAAGTTTTCAATCTTGTCTAATCCACTCAAAAAGCATATCTTGAGTAGAACACACTTTATTGGATTTCGACCCACTCGGACACAACTCGGACAGTTGGTATAAGTAAATAATTTCACAAACACTTCATATTTTGAGCATTGACTTAATGATCTAACTCAAAATGAATTAATGCATTAATTTTCTTTTCTAAGTTAGTTTATTGTATGAAATTATTTACTTGATCAAGTTTATGCATTTTGCTTATTCAATCTTAATAACTTGATCATTTATAAGATTGACACGAGATGAAATTTGAACCTATTGAATATTAGACTCAAAAAATTCAATGCTTTCGGGTTAAGTACAATTAAGTGGTTAATTATTATGAATTAATTATTATCTTTGCCTAATCTTAGATCAAAGTATTTTTATACGTTGAGTACCACTTTGATTTGCTTTTGCGAGTTGATTAAAGTATTTTAATCTTATTTTGAAAAGTAAAAGCAATCGGCTTCTAACCGTTAAACACCAGCGAGACGAAAACACCTTTTACGGACAAGGCTCACACACCGTATCGGGATTGTTTGTTTCTAAATTCGGTAAACTTCAACTTTGAGTCTAACGGTTGTTTCCACCCTAGATTTCGGTGACAATCGGTGGGATGAACTACTTTTCGAGCCAAGGACCTAAGCACAACGTTCACATTGCAACGATGCTTTTTTTGAGTGGCTCGGACTATCCGTACAATGACTAGTGAAGCTCTCAAGTCCGAGAATCACACTTAACGGCTACTACGCCCTACCGAGTATAAATAGAAGCTTTCATACAAGACTTGAAGATTGTTGAACATTGCTTGGAATTGAAAAAATCTACTTTCACTCAATCTTCTAGCTTTTACAACTCCACTCTTATGTTTAAAATTTCTTAGTTATATAGAGAAAAGTATTATAATCACTCTTACATTTTCAATTCTCTATTAAATCCCTTGATTGAGCTGTAAAAGTTAACTCAACTCAATTGTTCCTAATTGTAAAAGTTACCTTAGTTATGAAGTACTAGATCGGATAAGGGAATTTACGAATCTAAGTAAAATTTGTAATTGAATTGTATAAGGGAGCAATTGCAGTAGGGGTCGATCCTTGTATTTTATGGATTCAAAATACTTGGATTTGACTTAGTGCTTGGATTAGCATTGTCCATGGTTTTACGCTCCAAGAGGGTTTCCACGTAATTTCTATGTCTTGTATTTTACGAGTCCAATCTAGACTCGGAATTGTTTTCTAAGTATTTGCTTTGCAGAAAACTTTGTTAATTCGCGAATTTCTTTCATCACCTTATTCGCCCCCCTCTAGGGTGACTTAACCTTTCCCGGAGCAAATCTTCAATTGGTAGCGAGCCTAACGTTCTCAAAGGATCTAATAAATCTAAGGTCTAAAGATCGGATGGCTCTAAACTATGGAGGGTTCGATGAAAGAAGATCTTTCTCCGGATCATCCAACTTTAAGGGTTCAAATCGCACATTAGAAGAAGATAATAGAGTGCTTCATCTAGGACTATGATGAGGAGGCTCGACACATCATGTGCAATGGCAACTACACTCCCATGAAGATGGAAGGAACGCAACTTGTACCTAAGGTGAAGTCTGCGTTCACCATCGAAGAAAACGAGAAGTATAGGAAGAACTTTAAGGTCATGAACACTTTGATGTGCGTAATCAATTCGGAAGAATACAACAAAGTGTCCGCATGTGACACGAGTTAAAGAAGTATGGGATATAGTACTTATGACGGAACCAACCAAGTGAAGCAAGCAAAGATTTGGACGACTCACACTACCACGACATCCACTTGCATCGCCATAAGCCTAATTGGTAATTTACACCATTTTTTCTGGTTTTTCGATTTTCTTGGACCTGTTATCCTTCTCTCTCGCCGGTGTCCTCAAATCTTGTCTTTCTTTCCCCAAAACACGTTATCTCCCCTCTACATTTTACGCATTTGAGTTTTAAATCTAGCACAACCTCTGCCATTGACTTCCCTCGTGCCCACCTACCGTGACTGGAAACATATGCCAGAATCTTATTTCTGTTTTACCTTGTTTCTATTTTTCCTTCATTTTGAGAAATAGATTTATTTTAGTTTTTCTTGATTTTAGTTTAAAATTTTCTGCGTTGATTATAGGTATGTAATTAGGTTTTGCGAGTTGAAGTAAACTAATGGTTCCTGTTAGTTGATTGGGTGGAGTTGCATCTAAAATTGGTGATATTCCTATATTAGTTAATGAATTTTGACATTATGATAATGTATCACATTTGAAGTTTAGGATTAATTTAGAGTGTCGTATCCCCCATGTTATTTTCTCACTTGATAAAATTACATAATCTCATCATATGCATATGAGAATGTCTTTGTTTATTATCCCTTTTTATGTAGTATTTTTTTGCACCACTTACGTTGGTTGTTTATCTGATGATGGACTTATTGGTGTGTCAATTGGTACCGTAATTGTTTAATCTAGACCGACATTTTTTTTGAGTTTTTAATTTTTTTTTTGTGTCTCATGTTGTTATGAATTGTTTGATTTGAGCTTATATTAATTTATTTATTCTTATAATATTCTTTTATGTTTTGTTGTTTGTGTCCCCTTTCTATGGTTTGTTGTTCTTGTTATAATGTGTGTATATGGTTTTTACAATTGGATTAGATTAACCATTGTAGTTTGATAATGCATTCAGTTATCTGTACCAATGCAATTTGTTAGTTGATAAGTGAGAGAGAACACAATAGTGATGGTATTGTTTCAAAGCTCCCCAGTTTAGCTTGATTAAATTACAAAGCAATGTTAATGAATGTTGGCATTGATTTTAGCTTATTCTTATTACATGTTGTAAAATTTGTTTCAATTATTGGCATCAAGTTCAATTATAATCTATAGAATTTGCAAAATTTGTTAGTGAATGTTGGCATTTAGTTCAATTATAATCTATAGAACTTGACATTTGTTTGTAAGTTATGCTCCTATTTGCAAATGAATTTTATATAGGCTATTAACTCAATGGAAGAGCGTTTGTGCATTTGCACAAAAGGTGTAGGTTCGATTCCTACATAAGCT
This sequence comes from Talinum fruticosum, assembly GCA_021018815.1. Classification (NCBI taxonomy): domain Eukaryota; kingdom Viridiplantae; phylum Streptophyta; class Magnoliopsida; order Caryophyllales; family Talinaceae; genus Talinum; species Talinum fruticosum. The sequence goes on along the minus strand of JAITYX010000005.1, from coordinate 10,063,362 downwards.
TTATTAGTGTTCATCTCTTTAGTCCACGATTATACTTTCTCTATCTAAAGTGAACACATCATAAGCAAGTTTGTTCTATTTGTTGTTTAAATTTATTCCAAGTCAAAAAAACCTTAAGAAGAGAATATGTAGTATAAAAGATCAATCTTTACTCATTGCAAAAACTTACCACATATCATATCAGTGCGTAGAAGTCAGAGGAGCATTAACATACATTAGTCTTCCATATATGATTCAAACATAATGTTTTTCTTATTCAATTCGTGGTTCCCATTTAGATTTTATTGCCATTATCAAGATTCTAGGTGCATATCTGAAGTGGAATGAAGAGTGAAGTCGTTCACTAAATGAAAGTTATAACTTTTAGCTAATTCTCAGGCATGCTAGAGCATACCTCACAGTATAACTTATAGCCTATATAGGAATTGAACCTACCCCTTTTGTGCTAAGCATAAATGCTTTACCCATTGAGCTAATATGCTAGTATAAGAAGATAAAACTACACAATAGGAAATTCAATGTGACTCCAACAGAATATAAACAATAAACCCTCTTTTATGGATGCGATATCCAACTTGACATACCTCAAAATAGGTTCCCAAAACACTTCTAAAGGGATAGTTAGTTTGACAATTTTCCAAACATAGGCTATATACCCAAACAACATACCCAAAAGTTGAGCCAGAAACTATTTTCAACATATCTCTAATTTGACATAGCCAAACCAAATACTTGCTATTTACCATCAAAGAACCAAAATTTCGACAACTAATATAAGGCAACAAAATAAAACCCATATTCAATTTTGGGTAGAGAGGGCTAAAGATTTACTATTACAACAGAATAAGTTGAAAGTCTTATATTTGGTCATGAAGGGTAACCATTAACATGTCTAATAAATTAGACGAACTTTAACCAATCTGACTTGAAATTGACTTATGATTCTAACTCGCTTGTGAGTCTTGTCCTCTATTATATCTAGTTGTTAGCTGTTAGTGTTTCTCCGCTGTGTTCTGTTTGTATTGGAATCCTTTCTTGCCAGTCTATTGCATTCCTTAACAAGGATTTATAATCACTCATGGCTAGCGAGTTAACAAAGATCCCATGTGGTATACCTTTTGCAACAATACTTGCCTTTTCCAGCTTATCATGTGAAAGAAACTAGTTGGTATTAGCATCCTCCGCATATGGATGCTCCTTGATTGTATATATCCTTGAACATTCTATTGTCAGATTTCAGAAGATGAATAACTCCTCATGCAAGAAGCAACACATGTAGTTCATGTATGCATAACAAATAAGAGGAGCGACAACAAGATTCGATGTAGTTAAGTCACTCACTAAGTGAATGCACCAATAACAGAAGTTTCCCAAAATTGGGTCCAATCCTCCAGGGAGAAGCGACATTAGAAATTATGCCTAATACCCAACTCGTAAATCATGATGGTTAGATTAATTCCCACCCCCTAAACTCCTCCAATTCGTTAAAACAAATAGGAAATCGAGATGCAATTTTCTTAGAAATTGTCGGACTGAATTTACACAAACCACAAAATCAAAAAAAGGCCGACAAAAAAAAAGAAACTGATTTGAATTACCGATTAAGTTCTGACGATGGAGGTGGATGCGGGGAGGACGACTGGTGGTCTGGCAGGACGGTGGCTTTCCCGAGCAGGACAATGGCTAGGCTTGGGAGGTCAATGGCTGGGCGGGTTAGGCATGAGGTTAGGCAAAAGCTTCCATGGCGAGAATTTTCAGCCATATGGAGAAGAGATGAGCGACAAGCTTGGGCCGGTGGAGGACAGAGGGAGGACGGTGAGAGACAGAGAGGCAGGAGGAGGACATCGGGTGGAGGTCGTGCGTGAGTGGAGTTATATATATATATACTTGAGCCCTCCCTTTATTTATATATATATATATATATATATATATATATATATATATATATATATATATATATAGAAAGGTTCAAGTAAGCATCTTTTTATGTACATTTCACCTTTTAGGTAAGCACTTTCAATCTTAATTGTCCAATCTTGATCTACGGTTGAGATTAAAAGTGCATTTTTAAGCAAAAAAAGTAAAATAAAAAAATTAAGGGGAAGAGGCAGCATCTACAATCGACATTTGCAATTTCCTCAACCTTGCTTCCTCTCCTCTCTCTCTCTCACTCTCGGTCATCCCTCGTTGGAATTCGCCCAACCTATCTCCGGGAGCCGCTCGCCTCCAACCTCGTCACCGTCGGACCCCGTGGCTCCTCTCTCCGACGCTCTCTTCGTTGCTTCCTCTCTCGGTCATACCTCCTCTTTCTGTCGCTCTCTCTCGTCGGTGGTGGTACTCGTGGCCCATCTCTCGTCGCCGGCGGTAGCTGTCGCTCTCTCTCGTCGCCGACGATACTCCATGGTCGGCTCTCCCTTGCTTTTTTTGTTCGGGCGAAATTCGGGTTTTCGAAATAATGGGAATAGCGAATTCGATTCTATTAGGTAACTTCTTTCTTCTCATCTTCAATTCTTTAGGAAATTAAGTACAAATTGTTCTTCAAATGTGCGAATTCGAGCTCTAATTCATTCTTCGGTTTGCGAAATTTGGTTCTCTCTCCCCTTGAAATCTCCCGTGTTCATTCTCTTGGATTGTATTGGGTTAGTCTACAAATTTAATTTTGTTTGAATTCATCCGTTTGCTTGTAGTTTTTTTGGCATGAATGAACTCGTTGTGTGTTTTGACTGAAATCCCTTGGAATAACCCCGAAATGCCTTATGATAAGGTTTCGTGGTTTGACTGCCTTGTTTACGCTTGTTGGTTTCTACTTTCTAGGGTCGAGTAAGCTTGTTGGTTTTTGCTTCCTGCTATTCAATTTCTGCTTGTGCTCAATTTATGCTCGTGCGCAATTCCTGGTTTGGAGACTTAGTGTTGGTGGTCCGTTTTTAGCTTAAATGCTAACAAGCTCAATAGTTGCTTGGTGGTTGCTAGTTAGTGATGCTTTCTAATAGTGACATATATGTGCTCAATTTCTGGTTGTTGGTTTTTACTTGTAGCGTGCTTAGTGGTTGTTATATATGCTCAATTTAAGCTCAATGGTTGCTTGATTCTTGATTATTTGCTTGACGGTTGGAAAAAAATAGTAAACTTTGTGAATATATGGTTAAGAAATGGTAAACTTACTTTTCTAGAAAGCCACTCACTGTTGTGGAAACCAATTAGTTATTACTTTGTGAAAGCCCATTAGCTTAATGGTAAGGCTTTGTTCAACCGCACAAAGATGTTGGGTCATAGGCTTTGTGAAAGATTTTGGCTTATCCTTTTCTTTGTTCTTTCAAGGTGAATTTGGCCTCCTTGAGAAGGGGTTTTGTAGTATATGGGCTAAGAAATCTACCTTTCTTTGTTGACCGAGTGTAATGCCGGTAATATTGATTCTCCGGGATTGATGTGTAATATTGAAGCAAAGATGAACAAAGTTGAGAGGATGTCATAGATGATCCGCACATGATTTTTATAACTAGTGCTAGATTTAACATCTAATAATTTAGGGCACTCATATTTGGCTTTAAGAAAGACTTAGAACCTCTCAAAAAGGCCAATTTTTATGGAATCTATTTTCTTATAAAATCCATAAGCCACTAGAAGTATTAACGGAAGAACACACACAAAGGATTCGGGACTTTATTAGCACCTTTTGAAAGCCTATTAGCTCAATGGTAGAGCATTGTACAACTACACAAAGATGTGGGTTCGAATCCCACATAAGCTTTTTTTCTTTATGTGTAGCATCTTGTTCGATTTGAGTATTCAAATTTGCTTTTTTTTTTAAGGGTATGATTCAGATTTCGAGCCTGAGTCCAAAATTCGACAAGCTTTCACCTTTAGTAAAACTTTGCAAGTTACCGTTGTATCACCGCTATCACTTGGTGTCATTTCTTAAGTAGGCATCTAAAGAAATACAAGCTTCGATTTCGAGCCCGAGAAAGTTGGAATTCGGCATTTGAGATTGTGACATTGATGTCTAAGATCATCAATTTGTGGACTTGTTTGAGTGATATTCAAATCTCTAGGTTAAGGGAAGAAGTTATCCACTCGTCCGGGATTGTAAACTTGTTTCGATGATGAAAATTACCTCATGAACCTCTCTTTTTCCGAAGTAATAGAGAATTTATGCTATGTCATGCGATCTGTTACTCGGTTAGGAAATAGATGCTCAAATCCCATATATCATTGATTGGATCGGGTTTTCAGCTGTCCTTTAGAGAGCTCGACTGGTATGGATGGGAGTATAAGTGGAAAAAGATGGAGAAAAAGTCAAGAAGATGGAGACATTTGTTCGTTGTTACCTCCCAATTGCATCATAAGATGGAAGTCTTAGTGGAACTTGAACATACGGCTGAGGAGAATGCGAGTGCACTCCTGATATTAATAGGGTGAAATTGCTTGATTTTCAGCGAGAAAGTCACGTGGCATCATCAAGAGGTCAAGAATCTTCGGGAGTTGTCTCCATAGTCTCGAACATGCGATTATAATGTTGAAGTTCTCTTGCGGTGTTTAGTGATAATAATTGAGAGACTTAGGTTTCTTATTGAAGCTAATTAAACAATATTTGTGGACGGAAATAATATGCCCGAATATTCGAGTGAGTGCGTTAAAGACAACCTATGTGGGATTCGAACCCACATCATTTGTGCTATTGTACAAATGCTCTGCCGTATTGAGCTAATTGACTTTTGTTTGACCAAGCTAAAAGGTAACTTATGAGTTTTGACTTAACTAAACACGACCAATATCCTGTGGCAACGATGAACAATATACACACTCCTTGCAATCTTGCCCCAAATTGTATAAAGGTTGTTTTTATTAGGCTTGACGACTTAATACTCCGGAGAAAAAGTAGTAAAGAGTAATCTAGTGAGTCATTTTGTTTTTAGTTTACCATAATGTGGCGTCTTTGGCCCGACAAGAAAAAAAGAAAGCCAACATAGACTGAAGCCGATCTTTGGCGTCTTTTAGGAAAGTGCCACTTAATTACCACTATTCTTTGGTATCTTTTTGAAAGATGCTTGCATTGACAAATGTTTTAAAAATTTTGCTCATAAACTCAAGTGGCCTGCTATTTCTAGCTTGTTCTCTTTCAATTCTTTTCATCTTCGAGCTAGTTAAAAGCATTTAAAGAACCCTTTTAACAAACCATAATAATGTTCAAATCTTCTTGAACTATATTCTTCAATGAAACCCGCTTGATAGCCACAAAATCTCCAATCTTGTTTTTCATTATTTTTCATTATAGCCACAAAACCATAATAAGAACTTCCTATTTCAATAGTTGTAGGCAACAACTTATGGAAGTTCCTTTTTCATTATTTTCATCATTCAATGTCTTCACTCTCCACAACGAGTTCAACAAAACAATAAAACAAAGCAACATTTAAACCAACAATTTCCTAATTCAAATCAAGAATCAAGCAAGCAATTGAGCCAAACCAGCGATTGAGAAAGCAATTAAGAAATTAAACCAGTCCTAATTTCGCAAATAGAAGAACAAATTAGACCCTAAATTCGCATAATTTTGAAGAAAAATTTGTATTTAATTCACTAAAAATGAGAAGAAAGAAATTACCTAAGTAGAACCTGAATTCGCAATTTGCAATTTTTGGGAAACCCTAATTTCACTTGAAAATTGAGCACGAGCGAGAGGATGTCTCTCTGTCTCTATCCTATCACCGGCGAGAGGGTGGTTGATCCGGACGGAAACAGGACATGCGTTGGCACCGAAGAAAGGGACGAGGGCTACCGTCGGTGACGAGAGAGTGAGAGAGACAGAGACGAGAGGAGGTACGACGAGAGAGAGAGGAAGCGAGGAAGCTAATAGAGACGAGGCGGTTGGCTGGGCGGGTGGGGCTTTTTCCGGTGACGGGCGGGTGGAGAAGGGAGGGCGGGTGGCAACGCGGGGGCAGGTGCGGAGTGTGGTTATGGGCGGCTTCGGCGAAAGGATGACAGAGAGAGAAGAGAGAGAGCAAGAAGGAAGCTGAAGTTGGCAAATGTCGAGAGACCTCACTGACGCCTTCCCCTAAATTTTTTATTTTTTATTTTTTACTTATAAAAATCCCTTTTAATTTAAGCCGTTAGATTGAGATTGGACAATCGGGATTGAAAGTGCTTACCTAAAGGGTGGAGTGTACCTAAAGAGGGGTGCTTACTTGAACCCTTCCCTCTATATATATATATATATATATATATATATATATAGGGAAGGGTTCAAGTAAATACCCTTATAAGTAAACACTAAACAATAGATGAGCATTTCAAATCTTGACCCTTCAATGTTAATCCAACGGTCTACATTAATCAGTCATTATTAACAATTAAAAAAAGAAAAACATCAAAAAAAACTTCGGTGTCTTGCCATCCCCTCCAGTCCTCGACATTGCTTCATTCCCCACTTTTCTTCCTCTTTCTCTACATTTTGCCTGCCCTCCCTCCTTTTCGTCGGAAGCCGGTTGAAATCCCGCTCTCGTCGCTCTGTTGCCACGCTTCGTCGCCCAACTCCCTCCTTCTCTCTCTCTCTCGGCGGCTGCTTGCCTCGTATCGACTACCACTCGTCGCCTCCCTCCTCTATCTGTCATTGTCATCGCCGTCCATCTCTATCTCTCCGTCTCTCTCGATGGTCTCCTCTCCTACTTTTTGTCGACAAACCCCCTTTCTCTTTACCTGCTACTCAACACCGAAACAGAAAAATGTCTATCTGTTGTGAAAGTAAAATTCTCGATTCTTTTCAATATATTGCTTTAGGGATGATTGTTGACTAAATTTTGAGGTTTTGTGGATGAATTTGGGAATTTTGTGGATGAAGCGGTGAAATTAGTGAATTTGGGAATTTGGGAATTTTGTGGATGAAATATTGCTTGAAATTAGTTGGAAGTGAAATTTAGTTCGAATTTTGTGGACAAGATGGTTTTGCTTCTATTATTCTTGCCATTGCTTGTTTCAGTGCTTGTGTTCCAAGTTGTCTTCTATTTTTGCGAATTGGTTGCTCAATTGCAAATTGCTATTTAGGTTCAAAAAATTCTGAATTGCTTTCATTAGTAAGTTTTTTACCGTCTAATTTTTACTGAAACAAGTTCTATAACCTCTAATATCTCCTTTGTGATGCTCTTGGATTGTTCTAATTGAAGTTCTAGTTCTTGGATTGTGCGAATTAAAATTTTGTGAATTCAGCTTCTAATTTGTTCTTCAATTTGCAAAATCGGTTTCTCCTCCCCTCTTCAAGTGTCCATTATTCATGCTCTTGGATTGTCCTAACTTAGTCTACTAATTTGATTGTATTTGAGTTTATGTGTTTGTTTGTTATATGTTTATGTATTTACTTGTTGATTTTCTTGTAGTTTTGTACTTTGTTTGTCTATTTGTTAGATTGATTGTGGCTTAAACAAATTTCTTAATACCGAATTGTGGGAAGCTTTGTGGCTTGTCACTACTTGTGGATGAAGCCAGTTAAGTTCAATATTGAGAATGATATATATTTGCTTGTGAGGGGTTAATTGACATATATTTGCTTCACTTCTTGAGTTGTATGAGGACAAATTTGTGAGGGGTTAATTGAAAATCTGCGAGAGAGATATATGTGATCTAACTTTCTGCTTATTGTGCTTCACAAGAAGTCTTTCCTTTTCCTTCTATGAAGCCTCGGGATAAGCCATTAGCTTCTAAAAGTACTTGAACAATGAGAGAATTATTACTTGCCTTTAAAATTCAATTCTTTCAATGTTGGTTAAGGAGCAAATTGATCAATATATAAAAGCTCTTCGAGTAACTTAAGGTTTAAGGTACCTTGCAAATATAAAATGCTGAACTATGACCCTATTATACATATTAATGTCACCCATGAGAGCTGGAATAAGCTTTCTAGGCTATGTATTTCACCACCACGGAACACAACATGCGCAATTTAGTCTCTCCTATTGGAACACTATTTTGGGTTTTTGAAGCTGGGATCATTAGGAGTAAAAGGCTACTTGCTGCTGTCCCACAAGGCAATGGTCCAAAGGTTATGTACTTGAGTGCTTCGTGAGTGGAAAATGCTAATTACTTAGAATCAAATTGATTTATAGTGCTAGGAAATGCTTAGATTGGATCAAATTATAGCTAGATTTGGCATGCTTTTGTGCTTTTGGCCATGACAGACATGACTTGTTTTTTGATGTATTTGTTCGTTGGTTCTTAGACACTGGAAGCCATTTTGCTTATATTAAAGCTGAATGTGTTGCCTTATCTCTTGCCTATACTGCATTTCTTGTGGTGGCATAAAAGCATACAAGTTAAAGAAATTTATGCTTGTCCTTCGTGGTCCGAGAACTTGATCAATATAGGTATGATGTTGGCCAATGTCTCTTGTTTATATGCAAGTCTATTAGCTCAAAGATAGAGCAATGTGTAATAACACAAAGATGTGGGTTCAAATCCCACATAGGCTGTTTGTGCACTAAGTAATAACTGTATGCTTGCTCCGGATATCAACTAGCAAAAGCCGATTTTATGTTCCAACCAACTAAGAACTTATTGGAGACATTGAATAAAAATGCTTTAATTGTTCCAAAAATAAAAAATTTTGTTGGAACCGAGAACTCAATGTGCTGAATTTTGTGGTCAAGCTTGGACAATCATTCTCTTTATTGATTAGCATCATTTCTTGCATAGCGAGACTTGTCTAAGGCTCGGTAACATCAAACTACACTACCACCAACTTTTATGCACATCAAAGATATTCGAAGTTACTTTGTCCGCTTTTCCACGGAGAAACCAGTTCCAAAGAGAAAAGCACCAGTCAAATCAATTGATTATATTACTAATTTGTCTGCTTTTCTCATGTTCATGTTTTTGTTTTGATCCGAGTTTCGGATAGCGTATGTGGGATTCGAACTCACGTCGTTTATATCATTACACAAATGCTCTTCCATATTGAGCTAATAGGCTTTTGTTACCTTAACAACAACAAAACGAGAGGTTCTAGTGAGTCAAAATGACAACATGAATAACTTGAGCTAGCTGAATATATTTTGGACAACATGAATACTTCTTGCAAAGCTTTCACAAGATATTCTCGAGCAAGGATGGTATTGGTCACATGATATGTACTCTTGATTTTACATCATAAATCAATTAAAAATGTGTGAGTGAAAAAGACAAACATCCATTTAGTGAGTGAGAAGTTTTCCTAATGTAGTGAACAGTCACAAGGAGACTATTAACCTAAGCAAAATGAATCAAAATTCCAATCGGCTAATTCTAAAGCCGTAATCAAATCACAAAGAAAAATTTCCAATTTAATTTGGGCTCTCCCCCACCAAATGTTCCACACCAAACTCCCTCATAAACACAAAATTCGTCCAAAAAATCCACAATTGAGCCAACAATCATCACCCATAAACAATATATTAAAGCTGATCCAATATTTCAGCTAGAAAACACCTACATCATCCGAGGGATAAAAAAGATCCAATGCATGAGAGAAAAACTTGAAGGGTCTAGAGAAAAGGAAACCTTCTTTGGATTGAAGCATTTCTTTACAAGCAAAGCAGTCCTAGCATACTTAGAATCTAAAAGAGACCACCACACACATTTCCGAGTGCATGAAACACATCATTTGAATGAATTGAACTTGTACTTGTTAACTTCCGGACCAGTTTTGTGCTTATCTACTCCTTGCCCCTCCCCCACCACAGAAAAAAAGAAATTAGAAAAAAGTTTCTCCTTCTCATTCTTTGCTCCCTTCGTATAACTACTTGTTAGATATACTTGAATGAGCAAATCGCCACCTTAAGTCATTTTCCATAAGAGCTGATGCAAAATGTTCCTCATTATAGGGGAAAAATATGAATATTCATAAGAAAAAAGAACCCAGTCCTTTACCCTCGCCAAAAAGGAGAAGGGGCGGAGAAGAATAACTCTAGTATCCCCCTAAGAAGAGTAAGAAGAGAAAAGAAATCTAGATATGTTTCTTGGACTTCCTATGACGGCATGGCTTCGGTAGATTTCTAGGTCTCAAAACTATAATTTTCTAAAGTTTTACTTGTTTTTGGTCTAAAACTAAGAGTTAATTGTTTATGCCCAAAGTATTGTGCTCCTACCAAAGGCAATTGAGATAACTAAGGTGTCCAATATAATAAAGAAATCTAACAATGAATTGTTTTCCAAGTGAAGGAAGTGAAGTACATGAATTCTCGCAACGGAATTTTCTCGAAGTATACAAATGCGAGTAATGACTAAGGCCACTTGGACAAGATACCGATTTATAAGGAGTGATGACTAAACCAAAATATACCTATTGTTATTAGGGGTGGTACAAAGTAGCTTTTGAAGGAGGATTTTACCTTCTTCTCTTCACGTGAAGCATTTGTATCATCTTTCAACTCTCCTTGGTTCTTAGGCGCACCCTTGGAACTAGCAATAATGCAATAAACTGAAGTAATGCAATCTATTGCAAGGCACAAATCAGGATGATTCTTGAACATATAAGACTTCATACAAACAGGCACATAATTTCCTCACTCGAATCTATCGATGAAATACAACCAATTAGAAATACATGTATGGCAAGAGGTTTGTTGCTCCACTCAATAAACCGATTAAATCCCTCATAAAAGAGCTCTACACCCAACCTTACTCTGAGATCAATTGAACCCTAATCAATAAACTTATATGGCTATTGCTTTTAAGGTGATTAATTGAACAATTGTGATTGAAGATGTGAGAAAAAAATTATCTCAACAAAATTGTGCAATTAGGGAAAAAACCCTAATTTCGAAATCGCTAGAACGATCGTCATGGAGGAATTCAACATGGGGCTGCCATTGACAGAGAAAGGGGAATGGTTCCGGTGTCGGAGCCGAGGAACTAGAGAGATGGGAGGCACGAGAATCGGAAGCGGGTTCGAGAGAGAGAAGAGGGAGTCTGCGATTCCATTCCCGAGTGCGCGACTCCTTCCCCTTAATTGTCACCGGAGTTGGGGCGACAAGGTGGGTCCCAACAAGTGGACAAAAGCAACATCGAGCGGAGGAAAGTTCCGGTGAAGGATGAGTGGCTGCCGGTGAGAGAGAGGGAGGGCAGGCGAGTGGTAGAGAGAGAGGAAGCAAAGCAAAGCGGGGAAAAAGAAATGTCGAGAGCTGGGCAAGACCCCTGAACTTTTTTTTTTAATTTATTCTCTTTTTTAATATTAATATTAGTTGATTAATCTAGATCATTGATTATGATCCGACGGTTCATATGAAAGGTACTTACCTATTGTTTGGTGCTTACCTATAGGGGTGCTTACTTGAACCCTTCTATATATATATAGAAAAGAGAGAGAGAGAGAGAGAGCAATATAAGGGACCCTTCTCCCTCCCGACCAAAAAGAACATTATTTTTTAAACGAAATCTTCCCTTATTGAACCCTTGGATTGAAATAAATGGCTAAAATCTATTGAGCTCATTTATGGACCGAATTTGCAAACAGGATCGAGATTTCATCACCGGATCGACAAAATAAAATACTTGAAATAAAAGAGATAAAAAGTGACGCGTATGAAATAAAATCCACAATATGGCATTTTTAGCTTAAAATTTTGAGCAAGAATGCCACAGAAATTTCCCTTTCTTTCTATCCAGTTTGCTGCCCCAGCCCACGACCTTTTGTGAGGCTGTGGCCACGACCATGGTGATCGTTGCCGGCTAAATGGTCGGGTTCTTACCACCCAATTTTGCTGGTTTCTTGTTTTTCTTCACATAGGTCTTGTGTGTGTAGGCTAGTTTCCATCCTTTGATCCAAATTCAACTTCCTCCAAGCCTAGGCGTAGCACGGGAATTGAGTAAAATGAGGATTTTGCTTGAGGATCCATTTGGCTTTGTTGGTTTTGCAAACAATGTTTGGAGTATCTTTTAGTGTTTTGACTAAATTAAAACACTAACTAACTAAATATTAGTGTTCACTAAGATAGTGGTTCAATTAGCTTTTGCAATATGTTATAACGTTTCAAGCACTACTACAAAAACGTTATATAGCGACGGAAATTAGTGACGGAATCGCGTCCATCGCTCACTAGCGACGAAACCGACAATTGTCGGATAAAATTAACTTAGCGACGGAAACAAATTCCGTCACTATTTCACTTATTAGCGACGGACCTAACGACGGAAACGGAAAAAATAGCGATGGAATTTTGAAAATTATTTTTTTTATTTTTTTATTTAGCGACGGAATCAATCCATCGCGATCGTCACTAAATCTAATTTTTTAATTTTTTTTACTTAGCGACGGAATAAGTTCGTCGCTAAATCTAATTTTTAATTTTTTTACTTAGGGACGGAATATAAAAATTTTAAATTTGCCGCCTATTTTAATTTTAAAAAATATAAAAATTTTCAAATTTAAATTAGCGACGGTAAATTCGTCGCTAATTCCATCGCTAATCCAAAATATTCAAAATTTAAATGTGCCGTCTATTTTCATTTTTCAAATATATAAAATTTTTCAAATTTTTAGTTAGCGACGAACCAGTCGGTCGCTAATTCCATCGCTAACTCAAAATTTGAAAAATTTTAGGTTGGCGAGCTATTAAATTTTTCTCCAATTTTGAAAATTTAAAATTTTTAATTAGCGACGGACGGATTCAGTCGTGCTGTCGCTAATTCCATCGCTAACTACATTTTTTAAGTAGCAACAGACAAGTCCAGTCGCCGATCCGTCGTTGCGTTGCAAATAAAAGCCCAACTTCAACGAGGCTCGGCAAAATCATAAGGAGAGGCAAATTGAGAATCGGAGAGAAGTGAGAGCGTTAGAGAGCAAGAGGCCACCACCGCCACCGCGCCACCGCCGCCATCGCCACCGCGCCACCGCCGCCATCGCCACCGCGCCGCCGCCGCCACCACCACCGCCACCGCCGCCAACTAACCACCTTTAACATCTTATAGGTATGCTTTCTCCATCCTCCCTCATTGTTGGTTGTATTTATAATTTACTTTGTTTACTATAAAATTTCAACTTTTAGAGGATTTGATATAATTTATTTTGATAGGAATGGTTGGAATGAAAATGAGGTAGAAGGTGAAGATAATGAGAAAGAGGAAGAAGAAGAGGAAAAGGAAGATGAAGAACATAATTTGTGTTTGTAAATAATGTAATACTCTTTTTTTTTTTTCAATTAGTTTTTATGGATGTTGATGAATTGAATTTGGATTATTTATGACTTTTGTGTTTGTATATGATTTTTGTGTTTCAATTGAAGTTTAATTTGAGGTTGTTATGCTGCTCGGATTATTTGAATTTGTATTTCGTTCAAGATTTTTGTATTAAACACTAAAAAATACAGAAAATTATTAATTTTTAAAAAAATTAGCGATGAATCAGCGACGGATTAGTGATGGAATTTGATTCCGTTGCTAATCCAATCAGCGACGGAACAATAAATTCCGTCGCTAATCGACAACAGAATCGCAAAATTCCGTCGCTAAATTACGTTTTTCCGTCATTGTTTCAGTCGCTATATGGCGATTTTCTAGTAATGAAGTAGTATTTGAGAAAAGTTAAGAATATTAACTTTTCACATTTAAAACTAGCGTTCCATATTTTTTGACAAAAATATTCCTTCATTAGTTTATATTTGTCACATTATCTATATCCTTTTACGTCAATTTATAATAATCGACTAACTCAACCATTAAATTTATCAAATATTCAACCAATCATTTGAACAACTAATTGCTAACGACTAATATCTAATAGTTATCATCTAACTAAATAACTATCGATTACACAAACAATTCATTTTGTCAAACAGGGCCTACGGGGATGACTCAATTAAACCCTTCCATATATATATATATATATATATATGTAACGCCCCAAACTATAATTATCCACAAAACTAACTCATGACAGCGGAAGCTAATACAAGCTGAAACTAATATAAGTTGGGAATTACCGCCGTCTCTTATAGTAGAGACAAGGCCTATACCTAAACATTCCACACACACACATATATATATATATATATATATATATATATATATATATATATATATATATATATATATATATATATTATATTTAATTACACAAACCGTCACAAGGTTTATACATTATATACTTAAACTTAGATAGTACAAAAGTCCCTTTGTTGTTAACACATAATCCAAAATACATTAACTCTAAAATACAACATGCAAGTCATTGCCCGATGTCGGCCTTTTAGGATTCTGTTTCCTCTATTTCCTTCTCCTCATGCGGTTCTGTTTAAATATCGCTTTTCTTTCCCTAAAAGAGTTTAAAATATAAAACATAAAATATAAAACATAAAATGAGCGGTTGGATTAATACGTTACCCTTGCACTTGTAAAATAATTTTGAAGAGTTAGTGAGCACGCGCCCGATTTTAAATTCATTTCAAACTCAAACATTTAAGCAAAATGCATAGTTTGTGTTTCCTGTAAACTTCTCAATTTTATTTTCAACTTCTTAAACGTTCTAGTTTCCGGACGTCACTAGGACCCAAATTTACATGCATTTGCAGCCATGGCTTCGATTAAACGATTCGGTTAAAGTTCCCGTTTATCGGGAAGGCCCAATACGTGGCCTCGATTATCGGGAAGGACCCAATATGGTTAATTCCGCTAGCGAGACATTTATGAACGGTTCACGATTAACGATTAAACGATTAACGATTAACGATTACTTGGGTCCTAATGAGTTGTAGGTCGGAATAAAAACAAACACGATAACGTTCTACACAACAATTAAAATTTAATAATTTTGGAAGGGTACAAGCAATAACGTACCTCGATCGATTGTTTGCTTTTAATTTCTATTTTCTTTGCTTCCCTGAATAGTTGTTCCTATTGAATTTCTGTTTTCAAATAGAAATTTAATATTTGCATTAACAAACTTATGAGCCTTTCTTATATCTATATACTTTACATTTTGACCAATTCAATTATCTAAACCACTAACGGGTTTAAAGCTCCAATTTCCTCCTTAAATCAATTCTCTTCAAAGCTGTTATACTTTTAATTATTTATACCTCCTAACCACTAACTCATTTATCAACTTCCAAATTACAATTTTCAACTTTACAAAAATCACTTCCAATTCCAATAAAACCTCCAAACATATTTTCATCCCATTTTTGTTTTTCAAAGATTAACCTAACCCGGTTTGATTAATTCACTTCCCTAGCATAGCCTATAACTTAAACAATTTTCACACACCCAATCAATCCGTTCATGCTCATGTAGGAAATCAAACAAGCATATTCACAATTATGAATATCCCAAATTTATCTCAATACCAATTTAGCACCTAACAACCCAAAAATCCAATTTCACATATATCCCCATATTTCACTACTCTTCAAAGTTCATCCAATTTCACCCCAACAAAACAATTCATTCATAATCATAAAAATTAAACAAGTACATTTACAATTACAATGAAACTCCTAATTAATTTCCAATTCCATATCAACACATAATAAACCCTAAATCCAATTTCATTTTCTTCCACAATTCCTTCAATTCCACCATAATCAATTAACAACTCACATCTACTTGTCTAATTATTCAATGAAAACATAAATTCGTGATTAAATTTTCTTAGAAATTAAGGATTGCGAGATATACCTCAAATTGGGTTAGATGTGAGATTGGATGGTGGTGGCGGTGGTGGAGACCCGGTGGCTTAGGCAGCGGTGTGACGTGTTGGTTGGCGGTGTCGGGCGCCTGCGGAAGAATCGGTCGGCAGCCGGAGGGCGGCTCGGGAGGCGGCACTGTCCCGACCAGGCGCGGCAGCGGCAGGGCTGTCCTGCCACTGCTTGACGTGAAACGAGAGGAAAGAGGGAGAGAAAAAGGCGCTGGCGGCGAGAGGGGGACAGCAACAACACCGGCATCGGGCCGGGTGGTGGCGATAGCGGCCGGCGAGGTGCGTCGGCGGTGCTAGCGATAACGAGGAAGGGGAAAGTGAGGAAGGCGAGGTAAGAGAAAGAAGAGGAATATGTTAGGCTTGCCCCTTCAGCGATTTATTATGCCCGATACTTCTAGCACCCTCTTCCCTCATTGTTTTTTTTTGTCTCATAAATCTTAATATTTCTTATATTTTTACTATTTCTATTATCACATGGTTAAATATATATCACACATTAGGCTAAATTTTATTTGCTTTGTTATAATAATTTTAATTTTATATATTGTTTTATTTTATTTCTTTTTACTTATTAATTTAAATTATTCGGATTCGAAATGAAGTTATTCGAACATATATACATTTCGTAGTAAAAGCGTAAATTTGTACGAATTACCCATTATTATTTACGAATATCAACTTTGTTCGCATCCTTTATTTCGATTTCGTATAGTGTGCGGCTCACTTGCTCTTAAACAATATTAAGACGATAAAATGCAAATTTTACGATTAAGTTTCGGGGTATTACATCCTTCCCCCTTATAAAAATTTTCGTCCTCGAAACTATAATCGTTTAGTAACATAACTTTAAAACAGATGGGGTAATGACTTCTCATTTCGTCCTCTATTTCTCATGCTTGCTTTAGAGATAGCATGATGGGTTCAAATGACTTTACCCAAAGGTATCACTTTCTTGTGTAATTGTTTAACCTTTCGAACCATGATTTGTACAAGTTGTTCTTTGTAGGTTAAACCTTGTGCTTCAGCATTTAGTGGTTCTTACG
This sequence comes from Talinum fruticosum, assembly GCA_021018815.1. Lineage (NCBI taxonomy): Eukaryota > Viridiplantae > Streptophyta > Magnoliopsida > Caryophyllales > Talinaceae > Talinum > Talinum fruticosum. The sequence continues at coordinate 10,046,667 of JAITYX010000005.1, read as the reverse complement.
GGATTGTGTATGGGTTGTCTTAAACATACTTTTAAAATTGAGAAATATGAAACACACCGCATACATGTGTAGTTCTTCTCGATGATTTCATAAGACCCGATGAAAGGGGGACTCAATTTCCCCTTTACATTTTCATGCCCCAGGGTGAATAGAGTACTTTATATTATGTGCTTCTGCTAGTATTTTCTCTTTTAGTTCCCTCTTTTGTGGCACACATATTACTGTTTTGAAACCTTAGAATTCCTTGATCATCCCCATGAAACTCAAGACATTTCCTTTGTTTATACTTTCTTTGATTCTTTCAATCTCATTATCCCTAAATTGAGCTTATTTATTCTCATCCAAAATGTGGGTTGAATAGATAACCCAAATATGTCTTCCTTCGACCCCTAGGGAACACGAGTTAAATCCTTATACTTTTCTTTTCAAATCCCTTACAACCTCTGCACAAATAACCCTTAAAGTGTTCACGTCATGATGCGTCTTCGGACTTGACACATCAATCACAACGTTAGTGTAATAATGTATTTGTATATCATAACCCTTAAAAGAACTCCAACCACACCTTCAATATCGCAGATGTAATTCTTTACGGGTGAAAATATACTTAGAGGTTTTTAGGATCGGGGAAGATTTGGCATATACTTTCATAAAGATAATGTCTCCAAATTTTCGGTGCAAAATTGTTGTAACTAGTTCAAGTTCATGAGTAGGATAATTCTATTCATATGACCTTAATTGCCTAGAAGTCTACGCTATGAACTTTCTATTTTACATTAAGATGCACTTTATCCCTTATCTGGATGTGTCACTATAAATGGTAAATTCTCCACTCTCCATTTGGTAAGGCCAAAACCCGTGCAATGTTAAGTCGTTCCTTTAGTTCTTGGAAAACAACTCCACATTTATCATTTCATTCAACCTCTGTTGTTTTTCCTCAAGAAACAAAACTACTCATGAAAAATCCTCAAGAATTGCCTGTAGTATCTTGCCATCTCTTGAGACTTCAACTTCCGTAATGTCGGTTGGCTTGAGCCACTTAGTAGTCACTTTTACTTTTGTCGAGTCCACTTTGATTTCATCCATAGAGATTACATGCCTCAAAAGGTCATTTCTAATAGCTAAAACTTGCACTTTAACATGTTAACATATAATTTATAAATCCTCAAGGTTTACGAGCATAATCCTTAAATGTTTAGCATGTTATTCCTTTGTCCTGGAGCATATTAAGATATCATCAATGAAGATAACAACAAATTTATCCAACTATGGCCTAAATATTACTGTTCATTAGGTCCATAAAAACCATGACCACAGATTCACGATGTCCACAACGGGTTACGGACGCCATTTTGGAATGTTTACAAGCTTAATCCTTAATTGATGGTACCCCGATCAGAGATTCTTTTATTATTATCATTTTTTTAATACACCAATTCTTTGCAATTGATCCAATAGGTCGTCAATCTTGGGCAAAGGATATTCATTTTTTGCAGTGATCTTCAACTCTTTGTAGTCCGTACTTAACCTTGAAGTCTCATCCTTTTTCTCCACAAACAAGCTTGGTGCATCCCTAAGGAAATGTATTTGGCCTTATATAGCCCTTACGCATCAAATCATCGAGTTGAACTTTTAACTTGCTTAAGCATCCTATCTTGGTTCGATATTGATTTCCCCTTACGAGGTAACCCGAGAATTTCCTCCGAAAAGAAAAACATCATGAAACTCTTTAATTGTAGGTATGTCCTCAATTTTTATCTCCTTCTTCCCTCTAATAAAGCATATATATGTAAGCTTCGTTTCCCTTGCTTAGCAAGTACTCCAATAATTACGAGTGATATCACAAGACAATCCCCACTTCCTTTTGAACCTTGAAACAAGACTTCTCTTCCTTTTGTACTTTTCAAGGATGCGTTACGCGATTGATAATCTATTTTTGCTTCATCTTTGGATAACCAGTCCTTCCCCAAAAATGATCTCAACTTCGCCCGATCAAACTATATCAAGTCACCCATGAAATTTTCTTGACTCGGAGAAATAATATAATTTTTATACATAACGTCGCACCTTATTGTTTGGCCCATGGGCAAATTTACATATAGCTTTATAGGGCACTTATTCGATTCTAAACTTATACGAGATGTAGTTTGTGACAAAATAAAAGAGTGCGTAGCACCTGAATCAAATTAAATAAGAAATGGTACTAAATTTAAAATGAGCGTACCGATTACGATCGTTCTCGATTCGGTGGCTTGTTTTACTGCTCATCACATAAGCTCTCACCACTTCTCTATTGCCCGAAATGTTGTTGATGCCTTTGTAATCTTTTGAGGTTTACCGGACCTTTGCTTGCTTGAGAAGGTGCTGGTGGGGCAATTTGCAATTAGATGGCTTGGATTGTCACACCGGTAGCAACGATTAGTCCCAACCCAACAATCTGCGGTTTCATGGTTTGTCCGACCACATTTTGAGCATTGTTTCTTGGTTGGGGTTGAAATTTGGGGTTTAGTTCCCAAATTAGCTTGCATCTTGCTCGGTGTTTCTTCTAAATGGTTTCTTCTCTCATTTCCTCTTTTCTTTAAGGTATTTGGGCTCAACATTCGCAACTCCCTTTTACTCGCTCCACTTCATTTGCCCGTTCGTACAATTCTTGACTTGTTTGTATAGGTTGCCCCGCTAGTTGATGCCTAATATAGGGAGCTAAGCCCTCTTCAAATCTTATCATCCTCATACGATCGGTGGCTACATACTCTGAGGCAAACCTAGATAGTTACGCAAACATATTCTCTTGTTTTAATTCCGGGAATTCCGTTTACTTTTGTTTTTGTAAGGGCATTGGATAAAATTTTGCCCTTAGTTCCTCTAGGAATTTGTCCCCAGTGCCCTCAAGGCGTTGGAAATTAGTCCTTACAATTCCCCACCGGATATCGGCTTGTCCGGTGAGGTAAAAAGCTCCAATGTTTACACGTTTATTCTCCGGTACCTCGACCACATCAAATATCTTTTCCATCTGCCTAATCCATTCTTCTAATATCATTGGGTCCATTCTTCCGTCATAAGTTTTTGGATTTTGTTTAGCAACCCTTTCGAAAAATCTACCGTCCTTCTCTGAATTATTGGAATCGATTCTTTAAACTTCTTTGTCACCACGGCTATACTTGTTCCCAACAACTCGGGGTCTATATCTTTAAATACCCCTTTTTGTTCATCCTCATTCTTAAGCGTATCATTTTCTATTTCCTGATGAGGGGTTGGAGGGTTATGGTTAATCGATTGAGAATGCATAGATTCCATGTTGTTTTCTTGGAGTTCATTTCCATGAACATTCTCATTCGGATTCGACATTACTGTTTAATATAAAAGTGGAGAAGATAATTAGTTCTAATTACTGTTTAATATAGAAGTAGAGAAAATAATTAGTTCTAATTTTCCTTTCCAATCCACAATACTATTACGAAGATATGAATTATTTGATACTTAACACTGGCTGGGCAAGTGACACATGCTGATATTTCTAACATATTTATCACTCATTACATAATATATTTTCGTTAGTTTTTTCAATACCAAAATAGGTGGATGAAGGGGTTATGTTATCTCATAGTTTATCCCTTCAATCATTAATATTTTTATTATTATTATATTTTTTTATAAACTTTCTCAACATGAAACCCAAAATGCTCTTGTTACTATTCCCATGTCCCAAACTCTTTCTCCATTCCATTATTTTCTTTAATGCTTTCATCTAAGTTCACTTCAATGACTTGCAAGGATTCCCAAATATTAATCATGCCTATCAAATCACTAACATCACCCAAGATATCATACTCATAATTACTACGGATTTCATAACCTTATCATTTAATACTATTAACCCAAAATTCACTCTTGTAACATCTAAACTTCAAAACCGCTCCCCTTTTCGACCTACAACAATTGTCCTCGTAATTTATCCTCATAATTTCCCAAGCTGGCTCCGATACCACTTACGTAACGCCCCATACTATAATTATCCACAAAACTAACTCATGACATAACTCAATCAAATTTAAAAAATATTTGACAACGGAAGCTAATATAAGTTGGGGCATTACCGCCGTCTCTTATAGTAGAGATAAGACCTATACCTAAACATTTCACATATATATATATTATATTATATTATATTTAATTGCACAAACCGTCACAAGGTTTATACATTATATACTTAAACTTAGATAGTACAAAAGTCCCTCTGTTGTTAACACATAATCCAAAATACATTAACTCTAAAATACAACATGCAAGTCATTGCCCGATGCCGACCTTTTAGGATTCTCGTTTCCTCTTTTTCCTTCTCCTCATGCGGTTCTGTTTAAATATCGCTTTTCTTTCCCTAAAAGAGTTTAAAACATAAAACATAAAACATAAAATGAGCGGTTGGATCAATACGTTACCTTTGCACGATAAAATAATTTTGAAGAGTCGGTGAGCACGCGCACGATTTTAAATTCATTTCAAACTCAAACATTTAAGCAAAATGCATAGTTTGTGTTTCCTGTAAACTTCTCAATTTTATTTTTAACTTCTTAAACGTTCTAGTTTCCGGCCGTCACTAGGACCCAAATTTACATGCGTTTGCAGCCATGGCTTCGATTAAGCGATTCGGTTAAAGTTCCCGTTTGTCGGGAAGGCCCAATACACGGCCTCGATTAAACAATTCTATTAAAGTTCCCGATTATCGGGAAGGACCCAATACGGTTAATTACGCTAGCGAGACATTTATGAACGGTTCACGATTAATGATTAACGGTTAATGATTAACGATTAACGATTACTTGGGTCCTAATGAGTTGTAGGCGGAATAAAAACAAACACGATAACGTTCTACACAACAATTAAAATTTAACTATTTTGGAAGGGTACAAGCAATAACGTACCTCGGTCGATTGTTTGCTTTTAATTTCTATTTTGTTTGCTTCCACTGAATAGCCGTTCCTATTGAATTTACTGTTTTCAAATAGAAATTTAATATTTGCATTAATAAACTTATGAGCCTTTCTTGTATCTATGTACTTTACATTTTGACCAATTCAATTATCTAAACCACTAACGGGTTTAAAGCTCCAATTTCCTCCTTAAATCAATTCTCTTCAAAGCTGTTATACTTTTAATTATTTATACCTCCTAACCACTAACTCATTTATCAACTTCCAAATTACAATTTTCAACTTCACAAAAATCACTTCCAATTCCAATAAAACCTCCAAACATACTTTCATCCATTTTTTGTTTTTCAAAGATTAACCTAACCCGAGTTTGATTAATTCACTTCCCTAGCATAGCCTATAATTTAAACAATTTTCACACACCCAATCAATCCGTTCATGCTCATGTAGGAAATCAAACAAGCATATTCACAATTATGAATATCCCAAATTTATCTCCAATACCAATTTAGCATCTAACAACCCAAAAATCCAATTTCACATATATCCCCATATTTCACTACTCTCCAAAGTTCATCCAATTCCACCCCAACAATATAATTCATTCATAATCATAAAAATTAAACAAGTACATTTACAATTACAACGAAACTCCTAATTAATTTCCAATTCCATATCAACACATAATAAACCCTAAATCAAATTTCATTTTCTTCCACAATTCCTTCAATTCCACCATAATCAATTCATAACTCACATCTACTTGTCTAATTATTCAATAACAACATAAATTTGTGATTAAATTTTCTTAGAAATTAAGGATTGCAAATATACCTCAAATTGGGTTAGATGTGAGATTGGATGATGGTGGCGGTGGTGGAGACACGGTGGCTCGAGCAGCGGCGTGATATGTTGGTTGGCGGCGTTAGGCGCCTGCGGAAGAATCGGTCGGCGGCCGAGAGGCGGCCACGGGAGGCGGCACTGTCCCGACCAGGCGCAGCGGCGGCGGGGCTATCCTGCCCTGCTTGACGTGAAAAAGAGGAAAGGGGAGAGAAAAGGCACTGCGGCGAGAGAGGGGATGGCAACGGCACCGGCGTCGGGCGGGTGGTGGCAATAGCGGCCGGCGAGGTGCGCCGGTGGTGGCGGCGATGACGAGGAAGGGGAAAGTGAGGAAGGCGAGGTGAGAGAAAGAAGAGGAATGTGTTAGGCTTGCCCCTTCAGCGATTTATTATGCTTGATAATTCTAGCACCCTCTTCAGTCATTGTTTCTTTTTTTTTGTATCGATAAATCTTAATATTTCTTATATTTTTACTATTTCTATTATCACATGGTTAAATATATATCACACATTTGGCTAAATTTTATTTCTTTGTTATAATAATTTTAATTTTATATATTGTTTTATTTTATTTCTTTTTACTTATTAATTTAAATTATTCGGATTCGAAATGAAGTTATTCGAACATATATACATTTCATAGTAAAAACGTAAATTTGTACGAATTACCCATTATTATTTACAATTATCAACTTTGTTCGCATCCTTTATTTCGATTTCGTATAGTGCGCGACTCATTGCTTCTTAAACAATATTAAGACGATAAAATGCAAATTTAAAATAATTAATTACGATTAAGTTTCGGGGTGTTACAATATACATACCTAAGAACTAGGTTTAAAGTAAGAATTAGGGACTTTTAATCTAAACCATTATTTTCATACTCAAAGGACCTGATTTTGCCATGTCATCGCCTCTAATAACCCCCTGAACCTCCAGTATCTTCCTTCTCCATGACACTTCCAGCTATCATCGCTGCGACACTATCTCCAGCTTAATGGAAGCCACCATAAGACCGAACCTAGGAAAATCGATGGCTTGTTAAGTCGTAAATTATGCATATTTTAGTTATTATTTAGTTCATATTATATAGTTTTTATCTAAGTTATTCTATTTTGTTTATTTTTAGGTAATTATCGAATAAAGTGGGGAAGAGAAGAAAAGACGTTAATAATGGATTTTTAACTAACGACAAGCATTTAAGAAAAGATATGAAGTCGAGTACAAATAAATAATATATCATAAAATATTTATTTTATGATATTTTATTTTATGTAGTCTTATTTCAAAGAGGAGTGTGAAAACAAAATAGAGGAGGATCATCATAAATCACCTCTCTCCCTCTCGGCCCAAACGCCCCACCTCACGGCTTCCCTACCATAAAACAACCTCTGCCTCACGTGTTATCATCAGCAGCCATCTCTCTCCTCTATCTTCCACCTCCCTACTTGGCTGCCCCTATCATCACGCAACTCTCTCGCCCATCGTCTCTCTATCTCTCACTTCACCCTTTCGCTTCCTTTTCTCATCATCATCATCATCACACTCTTTTTGCTTCATCACAACCACTTAATCATCATCATAATTACCATCAACGCTTCACCTCATCAACATCACCACAATCTTCATCATCAGCTCTCCTTAGCACGATCATCTTGATCATCATCATAATGAGAACCCTTATTGTGGTATTATTATTATTGTAATTTTTATTTTTAAAACTTTATTATTATTATTAGTTTAATATTAAAGATGTTATTTTTATTTAGTTTACGTGTCCTAAGTTATATTATGTTTAGGTAGTTTTTATACTTAGTATAATCTATTTGAAACCATTTAAATTATTTATTTTGAAACAAAGTTTTGAGATTTATTGTCTTATTGATTCGCTCCATGATTCTATGATAATTTGATTTTAACGTTTATGATTTTATGTTTAATTAATTAGAGTTTACACTAATCAATTTTATATAAATTTATATGATAGTTTAAAGGGTTTAAGTACGTAATCACTTGGTCTTTTAGACATAAATATCACCCTAGGTAATTATGGATGACTCATACCCATCTCTTTTAATTTAGAAATTATCATAGATCCTTTTTAAATCAATTTGCTAGTAGATTGGTTACTAGGTGCTAAATGATGTTTTTCTAATACTTAATGCTTTAATTTGATTAAATTCTAGTGCTAGTGTTAAGGTTATCAATACTAGTAGAGTTTATATTAGGGTTAGCCAAAGTAAACTAATAACTAAGGAAAAATGGGGAAGATCCGCTAGTTGTTGTCTTCTACGAGTTTAGCTCATGGGTAAATCAATTTGTGTGTTAATGATAAATAATAATTTGCATGGTGGACATAGATTATACTAAGTGTTTTTTATAAATTTGATATTTTTGATATTATTTATTTACTTTTTAGTTATTTTACTTAGTTTGTCAATTTTTATTTACAAAGTTACAATCTTTTATTATTAATTTCGTTATCCCCTTTAAAGAACAGTCTTTTAGGTTAGTTTTAGAAAATTTATTTTAATTTAATTTTGAGTCTTTATATATTTTAATTTTTAGATTATTTTTTGTTAGTTTTTGTTATTTTTGAGTCGAGTCCGTTAGAAATTAGTTTAAAAATAGTTTCTTTTATTATTTTTTGTGTTTTATATGTTTTTAGGGTTTAGATAGAGTCCTATAGTTTTCTGCGATTAAATTTTAGAATTTTTGGAAGTGATTTGATATTTTCTCAAATTTAATTCTTGAATTTAACTATTACAGGTTTTTGTTCTTCAAATTCGTATTTTCAGTTTTTAATTTTGTTTTTACATTTTTAGGGTTTGTTTAGGTCTAGAAAATTAGTGTTAATATTCTGGGTAATTTTAGTATCTATTTTTGTAATTATTTTGTGTAGAATTTTACTTATTTAATTTTCTAATTTATATTTTCTAATTTATTTTAAAGAGTAGTAAATTTAATTAGATTAAAGCTTGCATATTTTTATATCTTTCTTCGTGGATTCGATCCCTACTTTCCTATGTTATATTGTTAATTATAAGAATAAGTAGCGGTTTAATTTGTAACTGTACGAAAAGCTAACACGACTACCGCTAGAGTCGATGGGTGCTGGCGGGCACCGATTGGTGATCGTCGACCACCACCGAGCCTCCGGGTGGCCACAATTTTGATGGTTTTCATCTTTGAATCTAATTTAATGCAATCCGATTTTGGGGTACTTATCACATCAACATAAAATTTGACATGTGGAAAGGCGAAAAATCCAAAAGAATAGCAACCAACTATAGTCATGGTGAACCCACCACCGAGGAAGATATAAAATGTCCAGCTCGAGCATAAATTAGAGGCTTTGAATCGGTGCATGAAAAGTTACGGTGAGGCTCATGGAGGTTGTTGTGTAGCATATGGCTTTGCCGTTAGCCACCATAGTGGTGGGCATCGGGCTTGGAAATGTGGTGGCTAGAGATTTCCTATGCTTGCCTTGATTTCGTGCGTGAGGGGAAGAGGTTGGGGGTGCGTGGTTGTGAATTAATGACGTGGCAACGTAATAATACTTGAATTAAAAAATGATGGCACAGATTAAAAGTTTTGGGTTCTCACCTAAACTCTTGGTTCTCATTTGATATCTTATATATATATATATGACATATACCTTTCTTCAACTAATTGAAAATCATTTTATTAACCTTTTCAATTATTTTATTGACCTTGACCTATTGAAAATAATTTTTACCTTAATTGACATTTGCTAAATATAATTAAAGGGTATTGTTTCCAATTAAAGGTGATAATTATGGGTTGAAAAGACTGTAATGCCCTTCATTTAAATTTCGTTTTATCCCTTAATATATTAACTTTCTCTTCTTTCTCTTTTATCCCGAAATTCCTTCACTACTAGAAAATCGTCATATAGTGATGGAAACAACGACGAAAAACGTCAATTAGCGACGGCATTTCACAATTAGCCACGAAATTTGCGATGGAAAAATTCCGCCGCTATTTTTTACGTCGCTAAATATCGATGACAGATTTGCGACGAAATTTTATTACGTAGATAGCAAAATCAGCGACGGAATTGTCAATTCCGTCGCTTATGTTAGCGACGGAACGAGGAAATTATGTCGCTGAAATTAGCGACGGAGCCGACGGATGAAACCGACAATTTTGTCGCTAATTTCAGCGACGAAATTTCTTGTTCCGTTGTTAAATTAGCGCCAATTTAAAAAAATAAACAATTTTGCGTATTTTCGAGTGCTTAATACAAAAATCTAGAACGAAATACAAATCCAAATAATCGACGAGGATAACGACAACAAATTCAACTTTAATTCAAACACAAAAATCATATACAAACACAAAAGTCATAATATAATCCAACTTCAATTCACCAACCACCACAAAAACTAATTGGAAAAAAAAAGTGTATTACATTGTTTACAAACACGAGTTATGCTCATCATCAATTAGGGATCCACTTCCTCTTCATCTTCCTTTTCCTCTTCTTCTTCCTATTCATCATTATCTTCACTTTCTACCTCATTTTCATTCTAACCATGGCTATCAAAATAAATTACATCAAATTCTCTAAAATCTCAAATTTTACGGTAAACAAAGTAAACTCTAAATACAACAACAATGGGAGTGGATGGAGAAAGCATACCCACAACAGCTTAAAGGTGGTTAGTTGGTGGCAATCACGGCGGTGGCGGCGGGCGGCGCGGTGGTGGACCGATTGCGGAAGGGGAAAGGTCTTCGGCCTCTTGCTCTCTCACACTATCACTTCTTTCTAATTCTCAATCTCTCTCTCCTTATGATTTGTCGAGTCCTCACTTAAGTCGGGGTTTTATTTCCAGCATAGTGACGAGAATCGGCGATCGACGCGATCCGTCGCTATTTAAAAAATGTACGAAGCAACGGAGCTAGCGACGGAATTAGTCTGTCGCTAATTAAAAATTTTCAAAACTGAAGAAAATTTAATAGCCCGCCAACTTAAAAAATTTTCAAATTTTGAGTTAGCGACGGAATCGGCAACGGACTTATTCCATTGCTAACTAAAAATTTGAAAAATTAAAATAAGCGGTAAATGTAAATTTTGAAAATTTTGAATTAGCGACGAACAAATTCCTTAGCTAATTTAAATTTGAAAAATTTTATATTTTTCAAATTAAAATAGGCGGCAAATTTAAAATTTTAAAAATTTTCAATTAGCGATGGACTAATTTCATCGCTAATAAAAAAATTTATAAAAAAATTGAAAATTACAATTAGCGACGAAATCGGCGACGATTGATTCCTTCGCTAAATAAAAAAGTTTGTAAAAAAATTTTAAAAATTTATTTCAGAAATCCGTCGCTAATTGAGTCCATTTCCGTCGCCAAGTCGGTTGCTAATGAGTAAAATAGCGACGGATTTTTTTCCGTCGTTAATTTCGTTGCTAGTTGAGTTTTATCGATAAATGTCGGTTTCCATCGCTATTTCCATTGCTAACTAGCGACGGACTTGTATTCCATCTTTGTTCTTCTTCCTCTTCTTGTCTTGTCTTGTCTCTTTTGTTTTTCTCCTCAAGGACCCACCTTCATAAACGAGGATCCGCACATGAAATTTGCCACACATGGAAAATTAGAGCATTTAAATTCAAAAATTGGAGCACTTAATTTTGAAAATTGGAGCCCTTGAATCTTCAAGTATGAAATCTAATCTATTATTTTTCTTTTTTTCAATTTGATTCGCAATGTTTTTCTTCTCTTATATGCTTATGTTCTTCTTCTTCTTTTGCATCTATCCCCACGAACTTGTGTTCTTCGGATACAATAAGAAGCATGGATGGATCTTCCAATCGGGGATTTGATGATGGGAGAAAGAAAATTAATTGTCCAAGATAAAAAAATGCATTGTGAAGTCGATTACATTGTGTCCGGATCTCATAAGAACTTCCTGAAGCCTTACTATGCTTGCATGAAATACGATGGCTTTTTATTCTTTGGGTTGCAGAAGATGAAGTTCGAGGGAGAGAAACACATCTCAAAGTAGTGGAATTGGTGTTACTTGAAGAAAGGCATGTTGGATGTAATGTTCATGAAGTAATCATCGAGATGAAAGATTATATGATGAGCATAGTAAATGATGTTGGGCAAATGAAGATGGATATTGAAGCTATGGTTGACGAAACTTGGAAACATCTAGAAAAATAATGTTTATGTGTTTAGGTATTTTTTGATAGTGGTGATTATAATTGCTTCGAAGATATGAAGTATGAGGGTGGGCTAAGTAGAGTGTATTTTGAGTAAATGAATGATATGCCTCGGATGTATGTGATAAGTTGGGTAATTAATTTTTAGTACTACGAGGTATGGGACATTCATTTTTCGAGAGCCTCACCTTTTTGACCTAATTTTAAGATACCCTCACCGTTGGAATTTTTTTAAAAAGGGATTAATGTGTATAAAGTGACTGTAAGACACATGAATTGATGATTATACCCTGCATTGGGAAGTGAACTTTTTATTTACTTTCACTCCCTTGTATTTGCTTCAAAGATAACGTGATTTTCCCAATCATCTTCTCGAACGAACCTCTGGAAGAGGAACCATAAGGAAACCTCCACAAACCTTGCAAAATCAAAGATCAAGGTGAACTTTGAAGGATCGAAAGCGAAGGAAGGACAATCGTTGCTTGTGAACGCTGCTGCATGCGAAGGAGAGAGGAAGAAGTCGGAGTCATTTGACCAGGTAAGAACTCAAAATTGAAAATAAAAATTCGATGATGAAGGTTATTATTGTTTAAATTTAGTTTTCGTATGGCGGTAGGTAGTGAAAATTGTTTGTATTTGGAGAATTGTGGTGTTGATGGAAAGTTTGTGGGTTTTGTTTATGAGGGATTGAAGTAAGAACGAAAAACAGAGGGTGAAAAAAATTGGGACTTTGGGCATAATGTTGTGTAAATTTGCTTGGCACATTGTGTTTTTGAAGGCAAAAGTCGTTGTTTTTTTCATTAAATGGAACAAACCTGATTCTAGGGTTTAGTTGTGGAATTTGAAAATTTTAAAATTACAAGTTTTATGGTGAATTTGATGAAGTTTTATGGCCTTTTAATTTGTTAAAAGTAGGAATTAACTATTTAGGAAATATGTGGAATGTGTGTAGATTGTGCAAAATGGATATCAAGAATGTCCACATTCACTACAATGGAGATGTCATAAATTTGGGGAAATTTAGTCCGAGATGAGATCTTTACCCTCGAATTACACAATTATACGAAGGAGACAATGAGGGAGTTAAGCAAGGAACCTCCAAGATTTCCTTCTTTTTATTATTGCAAACACGGGAAAGGAAGACAAAAAGTGTGAATTGCTAAAGATTCGGATGTAGTGGAGTGTTTTACAATTTAGAAGGAACGAGGATATTGTTGTGATTAATATGGTTGATAGGCCTGAACCGGATGAGTTGTGCAAGTTGGCCACAATGTTACATAAGCGACGAGAATAAACAAGGCTGAGGAAATAAATTTGACTCAAGGAAATCGAGCAAATCGGTGAAGAAGTGGAAGGTGACATATCGATGATGAAAATATTGTGGTGGAGGTTGGTCCTCCGAGTGGGTACAATAAAGGTGATGGATGTTGATAGGCAAGTTGAGTATGAAGAAGAAGCCGTTGTGTCAATAGAGGACATTGAGGAATTCATACTAAGTCAACCTAAACCCAGTCAATCCATTCAAGCTGAGGCAAGCGACTCTGCACCAATAACCGAGTCCTCATATGAAGCATGCTACCCAAAACGAAGTCGCCAATTAGAAGAAGGGCGGCAAGGTTTCCGTGAATGAAGAGAATTATATTGAGGGGACAAATTCAAGTTTCTATATAGAGACCACAAGCCCAACTAAGTCCAGCGAAACCCACGAGCCCAAGTAAGCCCAGCGAGACCCACAAGCCTAACTAAGCTCAGCGAGACCCACAAGTCCAAGTAAGCCCATCGGACCCACAAGCCCAAGAAAGCCAACCACAAAGCTTACTCTACCTAGAAGAATCCCCGGAAGACCCATCCCACCTATAAGCAACACCCTAACTACGGTTAGAAGAAGCCCCAGAAACCCCATAACAAGCCCAATTACGATTACTAAGAAGCCCACCAGAAACCATCCACAACGAAGTTCGGTTAGAAGAAGCCCCACAGAAACCATACCCAGCCCAAGTTCGGTTAGAAGGAGCAGCAGAAAACCCCAAGCGAGAGAGCCCTACATCAATCCAAAAGCGGTGCAAGTCCACAATAGCTTCCGGCTCCGCCACATCACTGCCCCTTGATGTCCCCATTATTCGAGTTGAAGAAAAAGGCGGTGCAACATGTGATTGAAGAAGTTGGAGATGGTGAAGGCTGAGGTAATGACTGGACAAGCTCGACTACGAGGATGCGAGAATATGAAGCAAGATCGGATGATGAGGTAGATGAGTCCGATGTTTCATTGGAAGATGAAGACATTCAAGGTGACATTCATGACTACTATGTTACTGATGATGAAGATAATGCTGATGATGTTGACCCAAATGACAAGATGTATGAGGGACAACTTTGGGAACCTCAGCCTAATGGGACCATACAATTCGAGACGAGTGGGACATGTTTATAAACAAGCAGCGAGATAATGAGTGTTATGAGGGACTATTGTGTACGGGAGGGGAAGAACATGAAGAAATTGAAGAATGCATGCAGTAGATACACAGTCAAATGTGCACATAAAAGATGCAAGTGGAGGCTTCATGCTTCTAGACTTCATGATGGGAGAACTTTCCAAGTGAAGACATACCATGGCAAACATCATCGAAGCTGTCCAACCCTTGTGGAGAATCCAATGGCAAGTTCTAGGTGGTTTTCCGAGAAATTCATAAATGATTTCAGACGGAACCCAAACATGAGTGCTTTGGAGATCCGAGGAATGCATTATTTCGGAGATATGGGATAATTGTTAAGACTCATGTGATTAGGAGAGGAAGGAGTATAATGTTGCAAAAGATAGAAGGCAGGCATGATGAGTCTTACAAGAAGCTAGCATGGTACATAGAGATGGTGAAGAAAACAAACTCGGCTCTCATGCTTATATTAGTTGGGATGTCCAAACCCAAGCTATTTGTGATTCAACAGCAATAGAAGGCTTAGATGAAAGGATTACGCCAAACCTAAGGTTCAAAAGGTTATTCATAAGCTTTAAAGGATTAATAGATGGATTTTTAAAGGGTTGTAGACTCGTGATTGGAGTTGATGGAGCCCATTTAAAAGGGAAATATGGAGGAGTGTTGCTAACTACAGTTGGGATTGATGCTGCCAACCATTGCTTCCCTATTACATTTGCAATTGTGGAGTCCGAGAATAATGATAGTTGGACATATTTTTTTAATGCATTGGTACATGTTGTGGGTGCTTGAGGAGCATGGGAGGTTCACTATTATTTCGGATAGATGCAAGGTAACTAAGTTGTAATTGTAATTTTGAACATATGAATTACATATATATTTCATGTTAATATACTTTTATGTGCCATGCTTTGCAGGGAGTTATTCATGCCTTGAAGGAATGCATGCCTGACAGTCTAAGGAGAGTGTGTGTTGTTCATCTAGAAAGGAACATGAAGAGAAATTTTCCTGGTCCAAAGTTGAAGGTGATGCTTTGGAATGTTGCAAATGCATTCAACCTTTGGGAGCATTAGAAGGCAATGGAGGAGCTACAACAAGCAAGCCCAGCAGCATATGCATGGCTCATGAAGGAGCCAAAAGAACACTGGTGCGGTACATGCCCATTTCTATTTTTTTTTTTTGGAAGGTTACTTTGGAATGCTACTTGGTACATGTTTTTGGTAAAGCTAAGACCAAGTGCTATATATATACTTGTAGTTACGGTAGCTCAAATGAGTCTATCTAGTTTGTTCAGCCACACATTGAAACTAAGTCTCCAATTGCACCGATTTTTTTCCAAATGAGTCATTCTAATGTGTATCTATTAGAAGTCGCACCAAGCTGAACCGAAAATGGGAGATCCGATCATTGTCCCGCATTGTATATAGTGTATATAGTGTGTATAAATCGGAAGCTGCACCAAGCTGAGCCGAAAATGGGAGCTCGATCATTGTCCTGCATTGTATATAGTGTATATAGTGTGTATATATCGGAAGCTGCACCAAGCTGAACCGAAAATGGGAGCTCGATCATTGTCCTGCATTGTATATAGTGTATATAGTGTGTATATATCAAAAGCTGCACCAAGCTGAACTGAAAATGGGTTTGCTTTGCGGTATTTGTACATTAGAAGCTCGCATTTGTTTGACCTCTGCAAGTATTTGTACATTAAAAGCCTGCATGTGTATATATCGAAGTTGTATATACTTGTATATAGTGTATATAGTGTGTATAAAAGTTGCGAGTGTGTATACTCTTAATATAAAAGCTGCGAGTGTCTATATATTGTCCTGCATTGTATGTGTTTGGGATAAATATGAAACCTTCGACCTCCGACTTACACATTCACCATGCATACTCTTAATATGAAGCCTGCATTTGTTTGCCCCTCTACACTCTTAATCCCCAAGTTGCACATTCTAAGCATATTGGGTTTGTCTGCGAGTATTTGTTTGACCCTCAACACACATCGCCCGACAACACTACTAACTTTGTTGAAACCTTCAATAAAGTATTAAATAGTTTGAGAGAGAAACCTATCATGGCCTTGTTAGAGGGTATAAGGAAGCATGTTGTCAATTGGATTGTTAAGAGGAAGGAAAAAGCGGAGGGTTGGAAGGAAAACGTATACCAATTGTGAAAGACAAATTAAAACATATTGCAAGGGATGCTTGGCATTGTTCAATTGTGCCTAATGGTCACATGGCGTTTGATGTTATTGACAAAGATGGAATCAATTATACTTGTTGACTTAAACAAAAGGGTTTGTGTTTGTCGATCTTGGGAGATAAGTGGTATTCCATGCAAACATGTCTGCAAGATGCCTTCTTCACCTTGGAAAGAACTTAGATGACTACACCAGCCCTTATTATTCAGTTCACATGTATAAAGCTACTTATAGTGGTGTCTTGAACCCTATTCCTGATGTCCCATTTTGGCCAAAGTTCCAGTGGCCTATGTTTGATTCTCCTTACGTTACATTCAAGAGGGGTCCATTAGCTAAGGACAGAAAGAGAGATCCGAGGAGCCAAGGAAGCCACAAAAGGAGCGGAACAGGTTAAGTGCAGCACATGTGGAGGACTTCACCACAATGCTGCAACCTGGCAAGGTCAAGGGAACAAGTGCCCCATCGGATCTCCATGGACAAGTAAGGAAGAGTAGGGGAAGACCAAGGAAGCGACCTCAAACAGCCACTACCCGCACTCCTGCAACACTTGGGATTCGAGAATGAAACCTTCTAACCACTGCAGACTGTTAATTCATTAGGATAATGATATTATGTTGTGTTGTATGAAACATTCATGACTATTAACTTCCAAGCAAGGCTCTTATAACTACTTTAATTTTGTTCTAGCCTTTCGATGTAGTATTTGCTACTTTTTAATAACTGTAAACTTTTGTTGTTAATGCGTTGTATTTAACCTAATTTCAATGCCATTCCCTAGCCTTCCAATTCATTCCTATTTTAGGGTTTACTTGTCATCATTTTCAATTCTTCGAAAATGGGTACCATACTTATGAATCTTTGTTAATGTGATTTTATTTTAGGGTTTACTTGTCATTGTTAAACCTCGTTTTTCGGTTTTTAAGGCATTATCTAACTCAATGCTGTTAATTTGATGATTTAGTTTTGGGTTAGATTTCGCTTATTTTCTCTTTATCGTCACCTAAGCTCGTAAATCTCTTTAGTATAAGTTTTTGGGCTTAAATTAGAGAGATTCGAGGCTAATTTGATGAAAAGCGATGAAGAGGAGAGTTTGGGCCCAAGAGGAGACAAGAAAGAAGCCTAAAACACATTAAGAGAAGTTGCACGACCCCACGTGCGCAATGGCCGAAGAGTTACGGGTTTTCGCACAGCCCTCGTGCGAAGTCGCACGAGCCGTGCGAAATGGCCGGAAAGTTACGGGTTTTTGCACAGCCCCAGTGCGAAGTCGCACTGTGCTGTGCGAACCGTGGCGGAATATCGCACGGTACCCGTGTAACATAGCACGGCCGTGCGACTCACTGTTTCCGCGGATATTTAAGTTTCCAAATTGTAATTTTTAGGGATTTTTTTCCGAATTCTAAATTACTACGATTACATTCCGTGCGACTACTTATTATTACGATTATATTTTACTTAAGTATAATTCTTGTAACAATTTTTTTATGAATAATCAACATAGTAATTACTATTGATAAAATATCAAGCACAAAATGATATGTACTAATTCCTCAATATAGCACCTAATTTCATTTCAACTGCAACTCAAAATAGACTCGGAAACTCTACAAACGCTTGCCAACACCGTGCAATTACAAACTTTGTTCCAAACTTACAATAACCCTCATCCCAACTCCATACACTACCTTTTTTATTTCATTGACATTATAACTACATAGATGCATACAACCACATTCGGTGCTATCATCATCTTTAAAGCATCAAACTTCCTTGTTTCCATTAGCTTAATTGTCATCTTCATCTCCTTAATTTCATTCCAAATTTGTATTAGAATACTCTGATTTTCATCTTCATGAAAGCCTTGAACCTTCACGCCGGATCCATAACCGCCTTCGACTTCACAAATCTTCCCCTTCGGACCTGCCCACTTCACAAATTCACCGAAATTACCGCATTCGTAATAAGGTCGACCTGGATTTTTGAGGATTTCGAAATCTGGTACTGAAATGCTCCGCTCAATAAGCATCGTGGGCATTTCTTTCCACTCCAAGAACTCCCACAACCTTCCATTCCTAGTCAAAATTTACTATACTTAGTTTCGGTATAAAAAATTGCATTTCAAATAACTCAAATTAAAGGATAACCGCATTCATCTCAAAACTTTGCTACAACAAGCTAGCAAGATCCAAAATGAATTCCACGATTTGGCTACAAGATCCAAAAGGCACAATAGCACTTACTTGTAACTGATCTACAACAACCAAAAATTCAAGGATAAAGCTTACTCTTCTCGGACAAAAAATTGCATTCCAAATCCCCATTAAATTCAAAACTTTTAACTCATTTACAACAACCAAACATTCATACACAACAAGTACAAATTCGAACATAGCAAGTAAGATCCAAAAAAAAAAAAAAACGAAATTTAAGCTTTAAGGAAGGACATGAAGGAAATTTATGGAAGGAGATGAACGAAATTCGAACACAACAATCACACAGCGATTGGAAATGAAGAAATCTACACTTTAAGGAAGGAGATGAAGGAATTCAAAAATGAAATTTAAAGAACAACACTTACTTTCTCTTGTAGACAATGAATTTTTGGTTGGAGATGAAGAATAAGAGCTTCACACTTCAACAATAGTGGAAATGAAGAGGAGAGCACAACTTTTGCTTTTATATTTTGACCAACATGCATTTAAGGGCATTAATGGTAATCCACCTGCCATTTCTTTCCTAAATTGTTCACTCATCGGATTTTGAATTTTTAATCCCAATAATGTCAATACTTCCAATGGCGAGGTACCTTAAAATTAGGTCAAAAAGGTGAGGCCCTGAAAAATAAATGTCACATACCTCGGGGTACTAAAAAATTAACTTCCCTGATAAGTTTGAATGAATATAATTTGCAAATTTTTGCTTGACTTGTGCTATACTATTGACTTACGCTATATTATAACTGGAAATTTTTCCGATAATGTTTATGTATGAATTTTACAAAATGACAACTTGATGATATACGAGACAATGTAAGAACCATGGTAGTGAAGATGGTTAATACATAATAGCTTATGCAAAAGTTCCCTATCCGAAGTCCGAGCATGCTAAGGATACATGATCAAAGGTGAAACAAATACAACATATACAAAGTTCTAAAAGGTGCAACAAATACAACACTTTGATAAGAATACATCATACAAACAACTAATGATAGTGAATAGACCGACAAAAGCCGACTCGACTCGAAAACCCGACCTGAACTCGCTCGAAAATTTTAGATTTGAATACGATTTTCTTGCCCTAAACCCGAAAAAATCAAACCAAAAAAACCGTCAAATTAGTGGGTTAAACTCGACCCGAACCAGTTCGACCCGTTGGGCTAAGGCGATAAAAATAACAATTTTAGCTTTGTGGCTTGTTGGTTGAATGTTTTATGCTTATTATATGATTTTGCTTTTACTTTATCATACTTTTAGTAATGGTTATTTATTATATCACATTGTTTGGAGAGATGTTGCATAATTACCGCAATAATTTATAAACAAACGCTAATACTATTTTTTTTTAACTCATTTCTCATAAAAAAGTTATATACAAAAACTATACATAGTAAAATTTCAACAAAATATGTATGGATTCAAATTATATACTAAAAATATTAAAAACGTACAAGTTATATTGTTATATTTTTGGTGATTGAATATGCCCAATCACATCTTAAATAATATACTTTTTATAAAAATAATATTACTATAATAACATAAAATTTTGATGTTATAATTAAAAATCATAATTTTTTTATTGTAAATATCTAATTCTCATTTATTTGTAATTGTTCAGCCGTACTTGAACCATAGCACCTAGGATGGACACTAGATCGAGGTTAAGTCGGAGTCAAAATTTTTCTAGTGAATAAAATAGGTCGATTAGCTAACCGAGGTTAACTCTTTGTCGATCTATTTTAAAATAGAGTAAGCATGCATAAAACCTCATAATATTATAATATTGATAATAAATTTAACAAAGTGTAGCATGTGAATAGTATAATGGAAGAGTTAAAATAAACATCATAACCTTAAACGAGTCATTAATAGAATAACTCATTATTATCCATTCCATTATTAGTTCAACCTTTCATTAGTCTTATTTAAACGGATAAAACAGTCAAGTCATTCGACTCAATTTAGTACTCAAGCAAATACCATAATGGAAGTTTTGAATTTTTCAATATCCTTTTTAGAAAATACAAATACCATACTTTTACGTATAATTATGGGCAATTATAAGAAAAAAAAACATGTAGGATTTATAATTTACAAAAGAAGAATAATTGATAAAAATGGTGGTCTCAACCCATTTGGTCGACCCAAAACCTGTGTAACCCGATATATGATCGCTTGTATTTTACTCGAACCCAAAATACACCCGACCCGTATTTTACCCGAATCCGAATATACCGACTCATATTTAACCCGCTCGTCCAAATTAAGCTGGTCTAATAGTGAATATGGCCAATACATTCTTGAATTGTTGGGCCTTTCCTATTTGAAGTCCAGCAAGCTAATGACCATCGACCAGAATTGCTAAATAGCTTATGAAAGAAAATGACAACTATGAAGTTTAAGTACATTAAAGAGATAAAATATGTCCCCAACAAACAGCCAAAGGGAACATGTCAAAAGCAATGTAAAGTTATAAAAAACAGTATTAAAAGGATTACAACCACTCATTCTCCAAAAAAGGTGCCCACATTGTCCAAAATAAAATAACACACACTCTTTCTCACTTAAACAACTTTCCCCTTTTACTCTTTGTTTGTTCCTGCACATCAATCTTCTTCTTTCTAGTTTGCATAGGGCTCTTAGGAGGTGTTTTGCTGGCTCTTGGAGGCTGGATTCTTATTGGTGAGGATGACTTATTGGAAATTGAGGTGTGTGGATTAGCTCGGCTCACATGTGATAAAGAAGCTTATGAAAGAAGTGGAGGACTGTAGATGGTCAAAATAGAAGAGAAAGGCTGCTCGGATGCAACTATCTTCAAGGTCTTGCTTTTTCTTGGCCTTCCTTTTGGTCTTGTTTCAACATTTCCTGCAAGTTTCTTCTTCTTTTCCTCGACCTTCCTTTGAGCTTGTTTCTCTTCATTATATGGATAACTTGCTGAGTTATGCCCAATTTGATGGCATATTTTGCACCTCATTATGCTACATCTTCTTATATTCTCCTTCCACTTCTCTTCCTGCCTCCTTCGGATCCGTTTTTCTATCTTGAGGGGCCTGCCTCTTCAATTTTGAGCCAGTGGGGGTGCTAAAAGAGGTATTTCATCCATGGGGGCCAAAATTAGGATCTTTGATTGGGTGAATATTGAAGTTGTAAGCTGCCTTAAATCTTTGAATGTTGTGGTACTCATCAACCTAATCCTTTATCTTCCGATTCATGTGCAATATGGACCTAATAGCATGCTTGCGAGGATTACCCGAGATATGCCGGTAATTACGGTTGTAGGTTCTCATGTCCAGGTTCACAATGAACTTAGTCGTACCCTCAACTACATCAAACATGGCATCCCCACAAAACCTCGAGTTAATCCCCAATTGTCTTTCTCTAATTTCTTCAAAGTGTCTTTAACACCGGGCACAATTTTTCCTTTCCATTTTGAAGGCATTTTTCTCCTCTCAACAATCCACTCGAGTCCAGTTCTTTATTATATGTTCACATAATGCAAATACAAGCTTATCTCTATAGAAGTTAATGACATTATTAAAAGCTTCCACAAAATTTTTGAATTGTCGGAGGCTTTTGTGGAGGTATCAAACAAGTACCTGCACCAATACTCCTATGGCTCTTCAAGAAACTAGGTCACTGCAATTGAGTTTTGTTTCTCCGGAGTATCCATGTTTTTTGTGGATGAAATGTTGTAAACATTTGCTGCCCTCCCTGCCGAGTCTTGCTAATTTCTTCCCATGGAACAATTTCTTGAGTTCCTCAAATAATAAATTGTGCGAGATCCCCCTTTTGAAGTTTGAAATACGACTCAATTACAACTATTACACCATGCAAACAACACAAAAGAAACAATGGAAAAAAAATTGATTAGCTGCAACTTGCATCTGTCTACAATTGAAAATAAGAAAAAATAGAAACCAATAAGAATTCCTTTTACCTTGCATTTGTTTTCAATGAAGGTGTACTGGCCTTCAAAGCCATCCCCTATTATACCTCTTAGACTCGTTAAGAAAATAAGACCAGTTGTCCTTGCTCTCTTGGCCAATAATAACATATGCAATTAGAAAGCAATGATTGTCCCCTTCAAGACCAAGTGCGGTTAGTAGAATTCCCTTATATGGCCCTTTCGGTTGACAACCATCAACCCTAATGAACTTCCTACAACCTACCAAAAACCCTTCTTACAAGCATCAAAGCTTATAAACATCCTATGAAAAATAGGGTTGCCACCCTCTGTGATAGGCTCGGTCCACTTACATAGCACACACTCCAAGGGTTTGCTTCCTTAACCATTTGAGTATACCTGGCTAAGTACTTATACCCTTTCTCTTGTTTCCCTTGGATAAGTTCCATGGTTTTCTCATTTGAACTCCTCAATATGTGCTCAGGTCTAAATAAACAAAACCTTTGCATCAAAATGTTGGTCATCCCTTTAATATCAACTCGGGATTAGCTCTTCACATAGATGCCTTGCTATCCAAGGAGCGAGATGCAACCCAATTGTTTTGGAGAAATGAACAATTATGCCCACCACATATAACCTTCATTTGGACGGTTACACCATTGTGAAGAAGGAAAGCATGCAATTTCCACCTACAATTCTCACCAATAGAGACTACAGTGTACCTCACTTTTTCATTCTTTAAAGTAGTTAAAAACCAACCTTTGTATATTTGATAATCTATAATAACTTCAAGAAAATTTGCTTTGCCCTCAAACATATCCACTTCTCTAACTTACACAGAACCATCAGCTGTCGGTTCCCACCATGTCCTATTTTAATAAATCCTCTCAATAGCATCACTCAATCATCACTGTGATTGTTAAACAGTTCATCTTCTTCTACCACAGATTCGATCTGTCTTCAAACTCATCCTCAATACCCGTTCCATAATCTTCATTGCAGTCACCTCACTCACTTGTCTTCGAAATCAGAATCGAATTAGGCTCATCATGTACTAACAAACCTTTCTCTTTCTCCATAGGTTCACAAATAACAAGTCCTTTACCTTTTCCTCTAGGAGATGACTTAATTGGTGTATGTTTACGTATAACAATCCCTTGACCTTTGCCTCTAGGTGAGAACCTCATAGCAGGAGATTCTTCAATAAGAATTCCTTTACGTTTAGCAACCTTAGATTGTTTTGAGCTTTGGGACTTCTTCGAACATCTCTTGGAACTTCTACGAGACATTTTTAGACTTTGCTTTATTTAATTGGGACTATCCAACACCACCTTATACAACTGGTTTGGGGATGGATTAGAACAAAGGAATATGGAAGACATATCACAAGGCTTGACCTTATGTGGGCCGTTCATTTGCAATAAGGACTCATCTATAGAGGCCACAATTTGATCCCATATAGTTTCATCTACTTCCTCTCTTTTGTCATGCCCAACTCCATCAATTTCAAGATTATTGCCCACTCTAACACTCTTCGACTCAATCCGTACTTATTTTAAATTCTTCAACTAATGCTTCCTCACTACTATCCATTGCCACAAGTGCATGTTTACCAACATAAACATCTAATCCATCAAGTTCTTCCACAATTTTATTTACATCTGAAGCATTTCTCCATTCGGTAATATAGAAGTCAATGTAACCCCTTTTACCAAACCATGTCTCACCCAATTTTTGTACATCATTATCACAATTAATAGGCAATCTTTCCGGTTGCCTGTTTGGGAGGTGAAGCAATGTCGAAGTACTTAAGAGCCCCCTTGATGTTAGGCATTGTAAGAAATACTATAGCATCCCTAACCACATCAATAATTTGATACCTATCAAAATCCCTTCTCCCCATATCAGCCATCCATCTCTTCAATCAAAAAATTACCTTAAATTCAGATTCCATATGCAATTAAATTGAAAATAAAAAAATTTCAATAAATTTTCTAAACCCTAAAAATTTCAAAATAATACTGACATTTTCAGTGCAAATCGAAGTAGAAATCTAAAGTAAGACTATGTGCAAACAGGGATTACCTTTGAGTTCGTTAATCTCGCAAACACTTCTAAATTTCGAACCTTTTCAACCACGAAATCTTCGTTTCTTCTTCAACAAAACTTATCTCTTTTTTTCTTTTTCTCCACTTTCATCTCTTCTTTTTTATACGTTTGTCTCTTAATCAATGGCTACCCTAAAACTTCACAACGAAGTTGCGATTCCTTGGAGTCTCTCTCGTACTTTCTCTAAGCTCAACCATGGAAGAAGAAAGTGAAGATGAGACTTTTGAGAATTGAACAACAACCTTGATTATTGTAAATTTTAAATGAAGGGCATTACGGTCGTTTTAACCCCTTCACCTTTAATAAGAAATAATATTTTTAAGTGAAATTAATTTTTAGTACCCTAACGTATGTGACATTCATTTTTCAAGGCCTCACCTTTTTGACCTAATTTGAAGGTACCTTCACCATAGGGAGCATTTACATTATTGGGATTAAGAATTAAAAATCCGATGAGTGAACAATTTAGGAAAGAAATGGCAGTTGGATTACCATTAATGCCCTTAAATGCATCTATAAAAGCAAAAATTGTGTTCTCCTCTTCATTTCCACCATTTTTGAAGTGTAAAACTCTCATCCTCCATCTCCAACCAAAATCGTGGAATCCATTGTCGAGAAGAGAAGGTAAGTGTTGTTCTTTAAATTTCATTTTTTAATACCTTCACCTCCTTCCTTAAAGCGTAGATTTCTCCATTTCCAATCGTTGTGTGCTTGTTGTGTTCGAATTTCGTTCATCTCCTTCCTTAAATTTCCTTCATCTCCTTCCTTAAAACGTAAATTTTTTTTTTTTTTTGGATCTTACTTGCTGTGTTCGAATTTGTACTTGTTGTATTTGAATGTTTGGCTGTTGTAAATGAGTTAAAAGTTTTGAATTTAATGGGAATTTGGAATGCAATTTTTATGTACGAGAAGAGTAAGTTTTATCCTTGAATTTTTGGTTGTTGTAGATGAGTTACAAGTAAGTGTTGTGCTTTTTTTGGATCTTGCTTACTATAGCAAAATTTTGATATGAATGCTTTTATCCTTTAATTTGAGTAATTTGAAATGCAATTTTTTATACGGAAACTAATTATAGTAAATTTTGATTAGGAATGTAAGGTTGTGGGAGTTCTTGGAGTGGAAAAAAATGCACACGATGCTTATTGAGCGGAACATTTTAGTACCAGATTTCAAAATCCTCAAAAAATCCAGGTCAACCTTATTACTTATGCGGTAATTGCGGTGAATTCGTGAAGTGGGAAAATCCAAAGGGGAAGATTTGTGAAGCTGAAGCAAGTTATGGATCCGGCATGAAGGTTAAAGGCTTTCATGAAGATGAAAATCATAGCATTCTAATACAAATTTGGAATGAAATTAAGGAGATGAAGATGATAATTAAGCTAATGGAAACATGGATGTTTGATGCTTTGAAGATGATGATAACACTGAATGTGGTTGTATGCATCTATGTAGTTATAATGTCGATGAAATAAAATAAAAAAAGTAGTGTACGGAGTTGGGAGGAGGGTTACTTGTAAGTTTGGAACAATGTTTGTAATTGCATGGTGGTGGCAAGCGTTTGTAGAGTATATGAGTCT
This sequence comes from Talinum fruticosum, assembly GCA_021018815.1. Taxonomy (NCBI): domain Eukaryota; kingdom Viridiplantae; phylum Streptophyta; class Magnoliopsida; order Caryophyllales; family Talinaceae; genus Talinum; species Talinum fruticosum. Next base: position 10,020,257 of record JAITYX010000005.1, on the reverse strand, counting down.
ATTTTCGAGTTGCGAGATGAATGAAATTAGGTGCTATTTTGAGGAATAAGTACATATCATTTTGTGCTTCATATTTTGTAAATAGTAATTATTATGTTGAGTATTCCTAAAAAATTGTTACAAAAAATACTTAAGTTGAATATAATCGTAATAATGTGAGAAAATGAGAGACTAATTATACAATTTATTAAATTCACAATTGGACACTAAAAATAAAATCACATTAACAAGGATTCATAAGTGTGGTACTCATTTTAAAAGAATTGAAAATGATGACAAGTAAACCCCGAAATAGGAAGGAATTGGAAGGCTAGGCAATGGCAATGAAATTAGGTTAAATACACTCCATTAACAACAAAAGTTTACGAGTTTTTAAAAAGTAGCAAATACTATATCCAAAGGCTAGAAGAAATAAAGCAGTTATAAGAGCCTTGCTTGGAAATTAATAGTCATCAATGTTTCATACAACATAATATCATTATCCTAATGAATTAAAAGGTTGTAGTGCTTGGAAGGTTTCATCCTCGAATCCGAAGTGTCGCGAAGTGCTGGCAGTGGCTGTTTGAGGCTCCTTCCTTGGTCTTCCCCTACTCTTCCTTCCCTGTCTATGGCCATCCGATGGGGCATTTATGTTTCTGGTCTTTTTGGAAAGCTTGTTCCCTTGACCTTGGCAGGTTGTAGCATTGTGGTGATGTCCTCCACATGTGCTACACCTGACGGTTCTGCTCCTTTTGATGGCTTCCTTGGCTCCTCGGGTCCCCTCTTTCTATCCTTAGCTAATGGACCTCTCTTGAATGTAATAGAAGGAGGATCAAGTATAGGCCACTGGAACTTTGGCCAAAATGGGACATCGGGAATGGGGTGTAAGACACCACTATAAGTGGCTTTATACATGCCAACCGAATAATAAGGGCTGGTGTAGTTATCTAAGTTCTTTCCAAGATGAAGGCATCTTGCAGCATGTTTGCATGGAATACCACTTATCTCCCAAGATCGACAAACACAAACCCTTTTGTTCAAGTCAACAGTATAATTGATTCCATCGTCGTCAATAACATCAAACGCCATGTGACCATTGGGCACAATTGCACAATGCCAAGCATCCCTTGCAATATGTTTCAATTTGTCTTTTGCAATTGGTACAAGTCTTCCCTTCCAACCCTTAGCTTCTTCCTTCCTTTTAACAATCCAAGTGACAACATGCTTCCCCATACCCTCTAACAAGGTCATGATAGGTTTCCCTTTCAAACTATTGAGCATTTATTGAAGGTTTCAACAAAGTTAGTAGTGTTGTCGGGAGAAGTGTGTTGAGCGTCAAACGAATACCTACAGCAGACCCAATATGCTTGGAATATGAAACTTGGGGATTAAGAGTATGCAGGCTGAAGATTTCATACAAATGCAGAGCTTAATGTGTGACATACGGATGCATGATGAATGTGTAAGATATAGGTTGAAGGTTTCATATTTATCCCAAACACATACACTATAGGACAAATATACACATTGCAGGCTTCATATTAAGAGTATTTAAGATACAAGCTTCATATTAAGAGTATGCATGATGAATGTGTAAGATACGAGGCTTCATATCAAGAGTATGCGGGATGAAGGTTTGAGGTCTGAAGGTTTCATATTTATCCCAAACAAATATACACTTCAGGAAAGGTACCATACACTGCAGGAAATATACACTTGGAGGAAATGCTTCATATTAAGAGTGTGCCATTTATCCCAAACAAATATACATTGCAACAAATAGATACAGGATGAAGGTTTCGGGATGAAGGCCTGAAATATAAAATACCATTGTCCGCTCTATTGGTCTTAGCTTTACCAAAAACATGTAACAAGTATCATTCCAAAGTAGCCTTCCAAAATAAAAAAATAAAAAAATAAAAGAAAGGAAAGGTGCATGTACTTGCACCGGTGTTCTTTGGCTCCTTAATGAGCCATGCATATGCTACTTGGGCTTGCTCGTTGTAGCTCCTCCATTGCCCTCTCACACTCCCAAAGATTGAATGCATTTGCAGCATTCCAAAGCATCGGGTTCAACTTTGGACCAAGAAATTTTCTCTTCATGTTCCTTTCTAGATGAACAACACACACTCTCCTTGGATTGTCGGGCATGCATTCCTTCGAGGCATGAATAACTCCCTCCAAGTTATGGCACATAAAAGTAAGTTAAAATGAAATATATATGCAATGTATGTTCAAAATTAAAATTACAACTTAGTTACCTTGCATCTATCTCGAAATAATAGTGAACCTGCCATGGTCCTCAGCACCCACAACATGTACCTGGGCATTAAAAAAATAAGTCCAACTATCATTATTCTTAGACTCCACAATTGCAAATGCAAAAGGGAAGCAATGGTTGGCAGCATCTATCCTTACTGCTGTTAGCAACACTCTATATTTTCCTTTTAAATGGGCTCCATCAACTCCAATCACGAGTCTACAACTCTTTAAAAATCCATTTATCAATCCTTTAAAGCTTATGAATAACCTTTTGAACCTTGAGTTTGGCAAAACCCTTTCATCCGAGCCTTCTATTGCTGCTAAATCACAAATACCTTGGGTGGACATCCCAACTGATATAAGCATGAGAGCTAGGGTTTGTTTTATTCACCATCTCTATGTACCATGCTAGCTTTTTATAAGACTCATCATGCCTGCCTTCAATCTTCTACAACATTAGACTCCTTCCTCTCCTAATCACATAAGTCTTAACAATTACCCCATATTTTTGAAATAATGCATTCCCCATATTGCCAGCACTCATGTTTGGGTTATGTCCGAAATCATTCATGAATTTATCCGAAATCCAACTAGAACTTGCCATTGGATTCTCCATAAGGGTTGGACAACTTCGATGATGTTTGCCATGGTAAGTCTTCACTTGGAAAGTTCTCCCATCAGGAAGTCTATAAGCATGAAGCCTCCACTTGTAGCTTTTATGTGCACATTTGACTGTGTATCTACTGCATCCATTCTTCAATTTCTTCGAGTTCTTCCCCTCCACGCACACAGTAGCCCCTCACAACACTCATTATCTGTTGCTTGTTTATAAACATGTCCAGTTGTCTGAATTGTATGGTCCTATTAGGCGAAGTTCCCAAAGTTGTCCATCATACATCTTGTCATTTGGGTCAACATCATCTGCATTATCTTTATCATCGGTAACATAGTAGTCATGAATTTTACCTTCAATGTCTTCATCTTCCAATGAAACATCGGACTCATCTACCTCACATCTGATCTTGCTTCATATTCTGCATCCGCAGAGTCGAGCTTGTCCGAGTCATTACCCCGGACTTCACCTTCTTCAATCACATGTTGCACTTGTCTTTTTCTTCAACTGAATAATGGGGACATCAAGGGGCAGTGATGTGGCGGAGCTGAAAGCTGTTGTGGACTTGCATTGCCTTTGGATTGGTGTAGGGCTCTCTACTTAGGGTTTTCTGCTGCTCCTTCTAAGTGAAATTGGGCTGGGGATGGTTTCTCCGGACTTCTTCTAACTGCAATTGGGCTTGTTATGGGTTTTCGGGGCTTCTTCTAACTGCAGTTAGGGTGTTGCTTATAGGTGGGATGGGTCTTCCGGGGCTTCTTCTAGGTGGAGTAAGCTTTGTGGCTTGCTTAGTTGGGCTTGTGGGTTTGCTTGGGCTTAGTTGGGCTTGTGGGTCTACTGGGCTTAATTGGGCTTATGGTCTCTATGTAGAAACTTGAATTTGTCCCCATAATATAATTTTCCTCGTTCACGTAAACCTTATCGACCTTTCTTCTAATTGACAGCTTCTGTTTTAGGTAGCATGCTACATAAGAAGACTCCATTAATGGTTTAGAGCTACTTGCCTCACCTTGATTGGGTTTAGATTGACTTAGTATGGATTCCTCAATGTCCTCCGTTGACCTACAACTTCTTCTTCATACTCAACTTGCCTATCAACATCCATCACCTTTATTTTACCCACTGGAGGACCAACCTCCACCATAACATTTTCATCATCCGATTCGTCACCTCCCACTTCTTCATTCATTTGCTTGATTTCCTTGATCTATTTCCTCGGCTTGTTTATTCTGTTGCTCATGTAACATTGTGGCCAACTTGCACAACTCATCTGGTTCAAGCCTATCAACCATATTAATCACAACAACATTCTATTCCTTTCAAACTGTAAAACATTCCACTACATCTCGAATCTTTAGCAATCCACACTTTTTGCCTTTCTTTCCCAGTGTTTGCAATAATAAAAAGAAGGAAATCTTGGAGGTTCCTTACTTAACTCCCTCATTGTATCCTTAGTATAATTATGTAATTCGAGGGCAAAGATCTCATCCGGACTAAATTTCCCCAAATTTATGACATCTCCATTTTAGTGAATGTGGACACTCTTGATATCCATTTTGCACAATCTACACATTACACATATTTCATAAATAGCTAATTCCTACTTTTAACAAATTAAAAGGCCATAAAACTTCATCAAATTCACCATAAAACTTGGAATTTCAAAATTTTGAAACTCCACAACTAAACCCTAGAATCAGGTCTGTTCCATTTAATGAAAAAAAAAAGATTTTTACCTTAAAAAACACAATGTGCCAGACAAAATTTACACAATATTATGCCCAAAGTACCAATTTTTTCACTCTCTGTTTTCGTTATTACTTCAATGCCTCATAAAAAGCCACAAACTCTGCATCAACACCACAATTGTCCAAATAACACAATTTTCACTACCTCTTGTCATACGGAAACTAAATTTCCAGAAATTATAACCTTCATCATCGAATTTTTATTTTCAATTTTGAGTTCTTACCTGGTCAAAAGATTCGGATTTCTTCTTCTCTCCTTTACAAGCAACAATGTTTACAGCAGCGATTGACCTTCCCTCACTTTTCGATCCTTCAAATTTCACCTTGATCTTTGATTTTGCAAGGTTTGTTGAGGTTTGGTTATGGTTCCTCTTCCGGAGGTCGGTTCGAGGAAGTGAGTTCGAGAAGATCATGTCCGAAGCAAATAGAGGTAGGTGAAAGTAAATCAAAAACTTCACTTCCCATCTGCGAGGGTATAATTGTCAATTCAATTGTCTAACGAGTCACTTTATACACATTAATCCCTTTTTTATACAAATTACAATGGTGAGGGTGCCTTAAAATTAGGTAAAAAAGGTGTGACTCGAAAAATGAATGTCACATACCTCAAGGTACTAAAAATTAATTACACTACTTTTTAATCATATTTAGCAAAGGTCAATTAAGATAAAAATTATTTTTAATAGGTCAAAATCAATAAAGTAATTTGTAATTAGCCGAAGAAAGGTATATGTCAAAATATATATATATGGGACTCGGACCCTTATCAACGAGTACCTAATGATGTAATGTGTTTATTCTAGTTTCCTTACCCTCTGTTTGGATATAAGGAGGGGAGGGAGGTTAATCAAGGGAGGGAAATGGAAGGGAGGGGAAGGGAAGGGAGGGAAAGTACCTTCCCCTTGTTTGGATTTGAAATGGAGGGGAATAGAGGTTACCAATATTTCTTATTTGGATTAAAAAAGGGAAAAAGGGGGAAGGAAAACATATTATTATTATTATTATTATTATTATTATTATTATTATTATTATTATTATTATTATTATTATTATTATTATCACCACTTTAAATTAAAAATAACGAATTTAAATTTAGTACAAGGAACTTATTTCCTCTAGCAACGTTCCACCCAAAATAAAATTTATTTTTTAATAATTATTTTTCTATTTATAAATTATTACCCAAAGTAAAATAAAATAAATACATTAAATAATATAAGCACCCAAAATATAATTAAAAAAAAGTAGGAGAACGATAAAGATATTAATATCCACATGTATATTCACGGTGATTAACATATATATCATTTACTTTATTTATCATAATTACGAATTTAGAAAAAGATACTTAAGCTAATAATTTAGACCAAAAACAGTAAGTAACATATGAATTAGATTAGTTACTAACTAAAGGAAAAAAAAAGTGAAGAAGTATTAACCTTTATGATGATCTGTAAAATAGAATACCAATTTAACCCTAATATTTATATATATCTATATATATATATATAATTATTTTGAAAGAAAAATAAAAAAAGAGAAATTTGGAGAAAAATATGAAAAAATAATGTGATAATAAAAAAATTAAATTAAATTAAATTATTTTTTATTTATTATCTTATTACCCTCTCCTTCCTTCCCGCTCCTCAATTTAAAGGACAATAAAAAATAAACATAAGGGTAAAATAAGAAAAATCAAAAGAAATTATTTCCCCCTCCGTTCCCTTTCCTTTAACCTCCTTCCCTCAATTTGGAGGGAATAAAAAATCAATATAAAGGTAAAATAAAGAAAATCAAAGGAAATTATTCCCTTTCCCTCCCATCCCTTTAACCTCCAATCCTAACATATGCTTAAATAGCAACGAGAGAGTGTGTGCGTCGTGTCCCGTCCTGCGTGCCTCTTCTTCCCTAATCTTGCCGCTGGACCCGTTACGGCTCAGGTACCCACTCGTCGTTAATCAGGTTCGTCCTCTTTTCTCCTCTTTCTTTTTCACATCTTATTGCCACCATTTCAAGGCTATTTAAGAATTCAATTTTTTAAGTTTAGTTCTCTTACTTCCATCTCCGACAAGTTTAGTTCTTTGGGGGTTTAGATGAAAATGGTTCCGAGATTGTTTTCTGTGAGATATGATGTATTTGTTACCTGGGATCTCTAGGTATGTAAAATTTGCACATGGGATTATTCTTGATAGCAAAATTCTTGATTCATTGACGATTTCATATGAAATCTGGCAAAATTTTGTCTTCAATGAATGTATGTACTTTAGAACTACTTGAAATTCACACAAGTTTACTTTATAAGGAAGGGGCATTGGATGTAATGTTGGGAGCATTTCAGTGACGTTTGTCCCACACCGGTAAAATCAGTATATTTCTGCTTCTTTATGGCAATGATCTTTACCTAGTATTTTTGTTCCACATGAATGGAATAAGTCAGGTGTTTACAATTTTATTAGTAGGATTATGCCTCTTGAATTGATTTGGTGAATGAAATGTTTCACTTATTCTTTCCGAAAAAGCTCGTTACTTGCAATATCCATGTGGGACAAATGAGAAAGCTACTGTCTACGTAGGTTGGCGCATTTAATGACTGTCATTTTGAGTTTGCCTTGGAGTCAACTTACATTTATCAAAGATGTCAAATAACTTATTTTTGAGCAAAAGTGTCCAACTGTGTTTATTTTGAGTTGCATGAGGTTCGTTTTTCTCTCAGTAATTGCATTTTAGGCTTCTGTCATGTCATCATGTACTGAACATTGCCAGCCACAATACCTTCAATTCTTCAACTACATACTGCTAACCACCCAAGAAATCTCATAATATGTGGCTTGTTAGTCTACTTTTTGCTTTGTATTAGACCATATTTTCCTTGGTTGGACTGTGCACCTTGGCTTTATGGGATGTGTTTTGTGCACACAAGACAGGAGTAATCAAAAGATCTTATATTTTAATTATCTGAAGAAAATGAGATCTCCTATTATAATAGTTACATTGTGCTCATTTCCGGTTGAAATTGGGGGGTTTAATGATTGTGGTGGTAAATGATTCATCCACCATGTTGGGAATACACTTTTATGCCTAGGCCCCCTCCCTTTTCTTAAAGTGTAATTAGAAAAATTAGTAGGACGCCAACACCAAGGGAATGTCGCCGTTGTACGCCAAGGAAAACTGCTTCGTTTTCTTGGGGAAAGCTATTTTCTTCCCAATAAAAAATGATTTCTTCTTGAACTGTTTGCTACTCATTCATCGAACAACGGGAATTGGCTGGAAACTCACCCTCCTCAATGAAGGCATTAACTATTTCCATTTTCTTTTCTTTGCTTCAGCTAAATGCACTCAGAATCAGAAGTTCTGTGCAGTGAAAGTATAAGTATAAGATGGGTCATGGTTCACTTGGTGTTACGTGGATTCTCTGTGCATGTGATGGGGCCATGACAATGCAAAATTCATATTGCGGATGGGAAATCATCTTGTGGTTAATCTAATCAAGTCAATAGTTCGTTTTGTAGGCATTAAGGCTGCAAAATTTCACTTTGATACATAAGTTAAAGAATCTTTCTCTATAGGTTGTGACCTGGGTTCATGGCTGATGACATACTATTATAAAACCATGAAGAGTATTCATGAATTTTGCACAATGTGTAATTCAACTGAAATATCATCGCTGTCCTATGTCATAAGCCGATCTGCTCTTTGGCATTTCCATCTATTCTTTATCCATAGTTTTTGTCCTACTAAGGGCCTGTTCAAATTTACATAAAAACGATAATATATTTCTATTTTCTATTCGTTTATGTTCGTTTATGTTCATTTATGTTTGATTCTGTTTTTTATGTTCGTTTCTATTTTAGGTCATTATTATTATTATTATTATTATTTTTTTATTTTTTATGCTCATTTCTATTTTAGGTCATTATTATTATTATTAACATGGATATTATGATGATTATTATTATCGATATTATTATTATTATTATTATTATTGTTATTATTATTATTGTTATTACTAAAAGTTATTATTATTATTATTGTGATTGTTATTTTTTTTTATAAAACGGGCCACTAAAATGGTCATATGTGAAGTGTTAAGATTGTGGATATTATAAACAGATACATAACTTATACCGTACAAGTTACTCAACTATACCACTAATCATATAAGCTATTTCATCCCTAACGGCATTCATGGTTTGTCCGTTATGAGGATATGCAATGCTTCTATCGATGGTCCTTCATACAGGATATTAGGCCTAGGGGAAATTGGTATCTCGTGTTTATGCATTCGGATGAAATTGGTATCACATCCGAGAGAGAAGCGTCGAGTAGAGAGAGAGAGGAGAGTGGAGCGAGAGGGAGAGAGTAGTAAATGTATGAGAATGGAAAGTAAAATTGGGATTTTTAAGGTTTTTGTGGATAGTAATTTTTTTTATTAATTTTAATTAAAAAAGATAAAAGGGAAAAGTATTCTTGGGGTTTTTAAATTTTTTTTATTTGGGTTTTTTATAATATTTTAAATTTATATTTTTTTTCTTTTTTTCAAACTAGATAAATTTATTTTTCTTATATTTGAGAAACATTATAATAAATTTTTTTGATATTTCAGAAACATTATAATAAGAATTATTTTTCTTATAAAAATAAAATACAATATTTTAAAAGACTATAAGTAATAATTTTTCAAATATTCATTATTGACGAAATATTCGATATTGTCAAATAATAGCTTTAACAACTTGTTTCTATATCGTTTCGTTTGTTTGTGTTCATTTTTGTTTGCTTTTGCTCTATTCTCGTTTGTCTCTGTTCTTTTATGTTCGTTTCTATTTCTATTTTTATTTATGTGTCTTTTGTATGTAAGTTCGAACAAGCTCTAAGCTCGACATAGTGGAACACTTACATATATAAACCTGATAGGAAGTCCGTTAGCATCGTTCATTTTCTTTGTTCTTTTTTTTTGCCCTCATCAATTCATCATAGAAGTTTCTTTTGAATGGAAGGTATTATGGGTGCTCGCCTCTAGTCTCCTTTTTTTGGGTGCATTCCTCTTTTTTTTTGGGGGGTCGACAATATGCTACCCTTGATTGTGATATAAATAGTACACAAGACAAATGAATTTGAAAAAAAAAAGGCAACCTGTTTGATATGTTTATACCATCAATTGTTTGGGAGACAACATTTTAGACTTTGCATTACGTATAGCAGCCACTTTTGATGCATATTTTCTGATAACTCCAGCATGATTGTTCAGACTACTGGGAACCTATGCAATCTGGAGTCTCTGTGTGTGTGTGTGTGTGTGTGTGTGTGTGTGCGTGCGCACGCGCGCGTGTGTGTGCATGGGTGGGTGTGTGGATGTGAACTCTATCATGATTGTTCTGTCGAATCACATATTACAAAAATTAGATGCTTGATGCCTTCTGTGATCAAAAGAGAGCTTCTAGTCTTAGTATTCACATTATTTCAAAAATTCTCTTGCTCTATATAATAACTGGGTAGCTATATTACTGTAATTTTCTTCTTGATACATATGATTCTGCGGTGCTAGCAGTTTCAGGGCTCGCTTAGCTGATTCGAATTAGTTACTCTGTGTTGGCAGTGAAGATTATGTGGGCTTCAATTAATGCTTGAAACACATTATGACTGCTGCATTCTGCTGGACACCCGTATTAAGATCTTCTTCATGTTGTACTGCATCTGCCTCACTCTGTCCTGGTGCCCCATACAGCCGCAATAAGAAGAAGCGCGTACCTTATTTATCTCTAACACTTGAGAATGTTCAAGGCTCTACTTCGAAGAAATCACCATCAGAGTCCGTCACTCGTCGTCTAATTCTGCTTCGCCATGCGAAGAGTTCGTGGAATAATTTTTCATTACGAGGTAATCAACTTTATATGACCTGTGCTAGTCCTTCTTTCCACCTCACTTCATATTTCTTTCTTACGAACTAAATTGACTTTTGAGAATATTCTGCTTGATCTGAATTTTGGAAGTTTATGAAATCTATGAAGCTTTTGGTCCTTAGACCTGTACTCTAATATTGTTGAATATGAGCTACATATCGACAAACCCACATAAAACCACTGCATTTAACTGAACCTGTAGTTGTAGGGTTCACAAACACAGAAGTTAGAAGAGTATACTGTGATTACGCCTGTTTGATCCATGATACTAATTTTGCTTCATCCCCTTCACAAAGTGTATGCTTTCTAGTGCACTCGGCTAGTTAGGATCACCAATCAATGCTGCATCTTTGCAAAAATCCTTCATGTTCTGACTTGTATTAGAGGCTTCTTACTTTGATTTTAAATAATCCATCTCTCCAACATAGTGTGTCAATACATCATTCCAAACAGTTCTGTAAAGTGAAGAAACATGGATTGATGCAACTCCAGAATGGAATTTCTATCAGCTTTTTGGTTGGAATGAATTTTTGGGAAAAGTTACAAAGTGAAAGAGTACAGCTAGGTTTCCAGCTCTAACTTTGATAAGCCAAAATGAACTGGAAAGACTGAGAAGGGACTTGATGGGAAGTATCCTTGTCAAATCCCATTGACTTTCCGAGCAAATTGGTGATCTATAGAGGAAACAAAAGTTGAAAGCTGGAGAAGGGTCATCGACTCTCTTATTTTTTATTGTCTAATCAAACAAAGTGAAAAGCTTGGTTTTCCCTTTCAAGATTTTCTTACAAAGACACATAAAGGGATTGCTAATCCTATCTTCTTCCTTTACTATCTGTTCCTTTCTCGGCTTCTGGTCTTCTCAGGATAAAACATGCAGTATTTATATAAGTGCATGCTGTGTCACAGTCATCTTATCATTGGGATTCTTTGTAATGTTTGCTTGAAAAATCTATGTAGTTTTTTGTTGAGTGTGCTGGTTATTTTGAGGAATATAGCAGCATAATTGGATTTTTTTAAAAAGCGTGATAACTACCAATGCCGAAAAGCTCTATGGTCCAAAGCTGTATTACTCCTTGTCTCATGTTTTAAGTATTTATCACATGTATTTGAATACTTCAGCAGTCTGCAGAGGAAAAGCAGCATTGCCGTTTTGTTTTTTGTATGACTCTGCTACTTGATTCTGCACTTTCTCATGGGTTTCGACTTTCTGTAAAGCTTGGTGTTGCTAGTGACGAAATTGAGATTCTAAATTTTATTTCCAGCTGACTCAGTTTGGCTGCATTCTTACTTCAGGATGTTCTTTTCGTGTTTATATTGAATGAATGCTTTCCCTTGAGGGTTTGGCGGTGGTTGGTTGAATGACTTAAGGCTTGGATTTCTTACTAATCGATGTCACATGAAACATTAGATTACCTAGAAATTGCTCATAATAACAATAATAATATTATCTGTGTTATTAATTTATTAGGGGCACTCATATTCCCAAGTTTAGCTTTCTATGTTGATGTCGCTAGATCATGACCGTCCGTTGAGCAAAATTGGGCGTGCTGATGCTGCCAATGTGTCACATCAGCTCCATAAGTTGGGTTGGATTCCTGAACTGATCCTATGCAGGTTTGTTAGTTGTTTAATTAGTAGAGTATATTTAGGCTTTCATTGCTCAACACTCCCCCTCCCCATCTCCCTGTGCCTGGTGGCTCATACTCTTTTCTGACAGCATCACCCTTATAATCCCTGCAGTGATGCCCAGAGGACGAGGGAGACTCTCTCAATAATGCAAGAGCAAGCCAAGGGCTTCTTACAGGCAGCAGTGCATTTCATTCCAAGTTTCTACTCGGTAGCTGCTATGGATGGCCAGACTGCTGAACACCTTCAGCAGATAATCTGCAAATTCTCAACAGATGACATTATTACAGTAATGTGAGTTAGTGTGCAGCATATTTCTCATATTCTTCAGTTTTTTTTATATGAAATTTCACGGCTTCATTATGATCATGTGTACAGACATTTGTCATGAGGAACTGTTACCTTGCTACATTGTTGAAGCTTTTGACATTTTCAATGTTGTATTTATGGGCATATGGCAAAGAGAGGGAAAAAGTTCCATGGTACATTTTGCTCTTGCGGCTTTGTTCGGCATTTAGTAACTGCTTTCTTGTGTGATGATGTTGAAATTTGTGACACTTAAATCTTGTGGTAAGACGAAATGTTCATCTGCTTTACTTAGGCATTACTTCTCAGTGTGCGAAGTGCAAGCCATAGGGTACATTTTTATATTAGTGCATGCATTTGCATATCTGCATATGTATGTATGTTTCTGATGTAGTTTCTAGGGGAAAAGTATTTTTAAAAGAAAAATAAATGGATGCTAGCACAATACAATTTGGTGGTTCATGAGCATGTTATAGAGATTGAAAATGTAATGCCTTATTTATGATTGCTGTTTCTGTTCGTTGTCGTAATTTATATATTTTACTTCAAACTAGCTACCTTTTTATATTCATTATGTGCATGTAATGCATTTATTCACTTGAACTTGTTACTCTACTTGCTTTCTTGTCATCCTTATTTTCATGTAAATGAACTATGACAATAATTTTAGTCATAATAAGCGTAGTATTGTTGCCAAATTGGAGATATGGTGAGAATGTCTTTGTTGGTTTAATTTGCCACACACATGACTTTGTATCTGCCCCCGCCTCCCCCTCTCCCCTGGTTGCATGGGGATACCCACATGTTAGTATATTACCCCATGCAGTGAACTAGGCTTTGGACTATGTGCTAATGGTTTTTCAAATCCTGCGCACCAACTACGAAAAAGGATAAATTTAAGCCTAAAATGATATTGGGTAAAATAAACCTATTTTCCTGTCAACCCTTCCCTTCGGAATAGAAGGAAACAAAAAAGTTTAGGTAGTGTAGACCTAAGTAAAAAGAAAAAAAAAAACATTATTTCGGTTGATGTGGTTGTTGCACCCTCCTTTGTTGTGTACATGGCTCCTTGGATGAAAATGTTTCATGATAACATATTGAAAGCTTTGAAACATTGCTAATGTGATCATTGTCATTATCAGAATCTAAGAAATGCAGTTTATCATAAAGATTTTTTATGTTGGCCTCAGCTACTCTGTTGGCTTAATAGCAAAGTATTGGATGGAACCCTGTCCTCATTGATCTGCTGTCCTGTTCTCTGCATATTCTGACGGGCAATTCTACAGGTGTATGGGACATAACAAGGGTTGGGAGGAAGCAGCTTCCATGTTCACCGGTTCAGAAATTGAGTTGAAGACATGTAACGCTGCATTGCTTGAAGCAACTGGAAAATCCTGGGAAGAGGTAGGACTAGCTCATTTTCTTTCTCAATTTGCCGAGTGAATAAATCGTATGATCAAAACCTCTTATAACTGATTGACGTGATTTGGATTACTGTATCATGGAACAGATAATCTGATGGATTTACAAAAGTTTATTTTAGGAAAAAGTTTAAAAAATAATAATTAGGAAATTTATGTGGTTTAGATGTGTTGCTTGGGGAAGGAGTTTTGCTTTTGTTACTTACGGAAGGAGTTTTGGTTATTTTGTCTTGATAGTTTGTCCGTCTTACTTGACTTAAGCTGCCAACTTTTTTGCTATAAATTGGGAATGTTAGAGCCTAGTTGAGGACATCAAATATGCAATGAATATAAATCAAGCACTGAAATGTTAGTTTCCTTCTCTCTTCTCCTCTAAATCTTCCTCTTTCCCTCTCTAATTGTCTCCCCTCTAAATTCGCTCTTCTTTTCCCTTTTCCCCTTCCCATTCTCTATCAAATTTGTATAAGAGCAAGTTCCCGATTCCCATACCATCCTAATTCTGCTGCCTGCCCAGGAAGTTTGAAACAGCCAGAAAAAGAAAAAAAAACCTGCTGTCTCAGAATTTCGAACCCCAGAACACAGAACTGCAAACCACTGCTCGCAGGAGGGTTGCTGCCGCTGACTCTTGTCTGTACTACTATGCTTACTGTGACCACATAAATCAAAGAGGTTCTGTTGCTGGTTCCTGCTGCATAGCCCTGAGTCGTGGGACCATGCTAATCAAAGAGGTCTAGTTTACTTTGGTATTGTTTAAATTCTTGCTTGGATTTAGGACTTTGGGTAATTAGTAGGTTGTCGATTATTTGCTTGGAGCTCAAGTTATTTTCTGTTTAAAAAAAAAAAAATTAGGACGATTAGGGTAATTACATGTTTGTCTTTGTTGCTCTGTTTACTACGCATGCATTAGGAGTAAATTATAGTTTGAGTTACCTCTATATTTTGTGTTGATTTATTGGTGTCCAAAAAAATTTGTTTGGATGCCCATCACTAGATCAATTGCACTAGAACAAAGAGTTGATGGAATTGATAAAAAGACTTGAAGAATTTGACAAAAGAACGAAAGAACGCAATGAGTCAACTAAAAGTTATTTTGTTGAGGTCTGCAGCTCTTTAAATGCTTTGAATGCTGCTCTTGACAAAAATCGGAAGCTAAATGGACTAAAAAGTATGAGTCAATTGAGATAGAGGCTAGAGAAAACCACCATCACACCACTCGTGGTAGAAAGTCAAGTCCAAAGTCTCTAAAGTACCATCACGGGTTTCCATAACTCATGAGATGGTATTCATGATAGTGTCACTAAACTAGAACAGAAACTAGAGTCTCACTTGTTTCAATGTGTGCATAATGTGGCTAGTTCTAGCTATGTCCTCCCTTTTGAAAATCGGCTTGTCGGTGTCAACTCTGCATATAACTCGAGAGGCCACAAACTCTATTCTTGGAAGACCTGAAAATATCCGTATCTCAAGAGGGCCTAGAGTCACAAATCCTAGTCCTCACGATGTTGAAAATGATGACTACTACCAAGATGATTCCGATGAGCCGATACCTTATTGCTCTAGAGATGGGTACCAAAACTAGAAGAGACTAGGGATATCCAAGAAACTAGAGTCGTAATGATCCTTTTGATGTGAATAGAAAGGTTAAGGTTGATGTTCCCGACTTCGATGGTAGATATGATCCCAATGCATTTGTAGATTGGTTAGATTGTTGAGAGGACTACTTTGAATTTTATGGCATGACTGACATTCATAGAGTTCGTTTTGCTAAAATGAAACTTGTTGGGTCTAAGAAGAAATATTGGCGAAGTGTCCAAAGAGAGATAGACCACCTAGGTGAACCACCTATAACTTTGTGGGATGAAATGAAACAAAAATTGAAAGAAAAATATTTTCCTTCGTTCCACGAAAGGGAAATGTTGAATGATTGGTTGAACCTTGAACAACCGGTAGTGTGTCCGACTATTATGCCGAATTTGAAGAAATGAAACTTAGGTCTTGTGTAAGAGAAGAACAATGGGTACTCGTAATTAGGTTCATTAATGGACTTAGAGATGACCTTTGGGGAGATAAGTGCTTCCACCAACCTAAATTGTTGATGGAGGCATACCAAAAGGCTCTAGAGATAGAAAAGTACAAAAAAACCCTTACTCTTGTAGGTGGACTTCCCAAGCGGGAAGTCCTCCAAGACGGTCACCTTTCAACGAACTTCTTACTCTCAAGGATCATAATCTAACCAGTTTTCTAAGAGTAATGCCCAACCTAGTCACCCTTGGTTTTGCCAACTGTAGATCCCTCAATTCACCTTTGGTTCGCCCTTGTTCCTCATTTTCATCCATGGTATACCATAAATGTCATGAGAGAGGTCATCCAGTTGATCATTGTCCCAATCCCAATCGGGCCCTTGCCATAGAATCACAAAACCTTGAAGAAGATGAACCCGCATATCGATATTGATAGTGAACATGAAGAAGATGAGAAAGAGAGTAAAAGAGTCATTTCACTGTCCGCTAGTTGTGATTCTTAGAAACGTATTGATATCTTTGAAACTAAAATGCTTTGTGGCGACAAGATTCGTTTAGTCGCTAATAATGGTAGTTCCATGAATGTCATTTCCAAGACTATATTCCACTCCTCTTAAACTTGCTTGGATTGACAAGACATCTTTGACCCTATTCCACTCCCTCTTCAATTAGGTGCATGTTTTGAAAAGGTCCGGTGTAATGTTCGTTTAGTCGTTAATAATGGTAGTTCCATGAATGTCATTTCCAAGACTACATTCCACTCCTCTTAAACTTGCTTGGATTGACAAGACATCTTTGACCCTATTCCACTCCCTCTTCAATTAGGTGCAAATTTTGAAAAGGTCCGGTGTAATGTTTTGCCTATGGATGTTTCTCACATTTTGTTGGATCGTCCTTGGATTTATGAAAACAGATCCCACTAATTTTGGAAAGAACAACACTTATGTGTTTACCCATGCGAGAAGGAGGATTAGGTTAACTTCGGATTAGGTTAACTACTAGACGACCTTTAGAGCATAATAAGACCAAAGTGACTAACTCTAACTCTAACTCTAACTCTCGGAGTTCTTGATGACTTTAAGGATCCGAGCTTCGTGCAAAGTTACCTCCCATGAGGGATATTCAGCATGCCATAGACCTTATCGAGGATTGTCTTGGATCCTTACCGAATTGACCTCATTATAGGATGAATCCTAGAGAACATGAGGAATTGAATAGACAAGTTGATGGGCTCTTACAAAAGGGTTTCATTCAACACTCTTAGTCTTAGTCCATGTGGCCCCCTTGACTCCTAAGAAAGACACTTCTTGGAGAATGTGTATTGGGAGTAGAGCCATCAGCCAGTGAAATATAGGTTTCCGATACCTAGATTTGATGACATGTTGGATCAAATGTCGAGTCCGAGTGGTTTTCTAAGATTGATCTTAGGGCGAGGATACCATGAGTCGACATGGAGATGAGTGGCAAACTACCTTTAAGACTCCTAATGGACTCCTAATGGACTGTTGGGTAGGGGTGTGCAAAACCGGTTAACCGCGTTTTCGGTTAACCGAAAATCGATTAACCGGAATTTCGGATAGTGAAAACCTCGAACTGTAACCGATCCGATTTTTCCTGGTAACCGATATTTCGGTTACCGAATTTTCGGATCGGAAAATTCTCGATCCGTAACCGAACCGAAAAGTCCGGTTAACTGGAAAAATCGGATCGGTTTACGGTTAACTGTTATTTGAAAAAATAAATTTACAATTCTGCAAAATTATATCCAAAAATTGTTTCTGCCAGCAAGCTGTAACATTAGAAAAATGAATTCGGTTTAGTAGCAAAACAAATTGTTCTCGAACTCGAACTATAATACACAAAACAAAGTTAAGGCCACGAATTCCCGGCAGCAGGTAGCGGCAGCACCAGACCAGCAGCAATCGAACAGATTGTTTCTACACCAAACACGAATTCTGCCAAAAAAAAAAGAAAAAAAAAGAGGGGGAACTCGAGTCGAACTAGCCGGTAATCGTCGGTAGGTCGCCGGTTGCCGCGAACGAGGGCGAGAGGGAGAGGAAGAGGGAGAGAGAGAGAGAGAGGAGGGGAGCGACGACAACCGAGCGAGAGAACCCCAACAAGAGAGTGAGAGGAGCGTCGCCGGTAGGTCTCCGGTTGCGGTAGAGGGAGAGAGAGAAGAGGGGAGTGGGGTGGTGGCCACCGAGCGAGAGAACCGCAGCAGCAACGCAAGAGAGTGAGAGAGAAGGGGAAGGGGGAAGGAGAGAAGAGAGAGGTGGGAGAGGGAGGCGTGCAGCAGGAGCGAGAGGAGCAATTAGGGTTTCCAAGGTCTATTTATACTCATGTTTTTTTAAAAAAAATTCAGTTCGGTTCGGTTCCGTTAACCGACGGATTTTTCATTTCTCCGAACCGAAACCGAACCGAGAACCGAAAATAATTTTTGGTTCGGTTAACCGATCCGATTTTTAAAAAAACTATCCGGTTAACCGCTTTTTGTTCGGTTTTCGGTTTTCGGATCGGTTTTTCGATTGTGGTTTTTCCGCACACCCCTACTTGTTGGGTGGTTAGTAATGCTTTTGGGTTAACCAATGCTCCTAGTACTTTTATGAGAGCCATGACTCATATTCTTTGTCCTTTCATTGGGAAGTTTTTGGTGGTATACTTTCATGATATTTTAATATATAACGCTTTCAGGGAAGAACACCTCAAACACTTAGAGGTTAGTCCTCGAGGTTCTTCAAAAAGCTATATATAAATTTGGCCAAAGCTATATATAAATTTGGCCAAGTGTTCTTTTCTGTCTCTCGGGTTTATTATTTCCTATAAGGGATTTCTAAAGCTATAGTAGATTGGCCTCGAACCTAAAACCATTTACGAGGTTGGTAGTTTACATGGGTTAGCTACTTTCTATAGGTGCTTTGTCAAAGATTTCAGTTCTATTATGGCTCCTTTTAGTTCCATTATGGCTCCTATTATTGATCTGTATGAGAAAAAGCAAGTTTAAATGGACTAAATTTGCAAAGGAAGCTTCTAACCCGATTAAACGTAAAAGAAAATAACCCGATTAAAAAGAAAATGATAGAGGCCCCCGTTTTGCGTCATCAAAATATTTGAAGTTGCTTGTGACGCCTGGATAGGAGTTTTGAGTCAAGGACACCCAATAGTGTACTTTAGTGAGAAACTCAATGATATTAGAAGAGATAGGTACACCACCTATGAGAAAGAATTTTATGTTTTAGTGCGTTGTTTGGAACATTGGAGATACTATCTCCTTCACACGGAATTTGTTCTTTGGATTGATCACACTCGCTTTAAAAATCATTAATGACCGAAAGAAGCTTAAAGAAAAACATGCTAAGTGGGTCAAGTTCCTTCAAGATTATTCTTTTGTGCTAAAACATCGATCCGGTGTTGAAAATGTTGTTGCTCGATGCTCTAAGCGAGTAGGACTTCTATGGCATAGATGGACCAATCACTATACCTCATGACTTTGCTATGACTTATGATGAGATGTTGAATGGCAACCACCGTGACTTTGTTGGCTATATGATTGTGGATGGTTACTTGTTTTATGGGTCCAAATTGTGCATCCTTCACACTTTACTTCGTGATTTTTTAATTTGGGAATTGCACGATGGAGGCCTTGGTGGTCATTTGGGTCGGGATAAGACTACTAGTCTTGTTGTCGACCAGCTTCTTTTGGCCCTCTCCGGGAAAAGATGTCGCTCGAGTTGTGTCTCAATGTGGAACTTGTTAGCTTATAAAAGTTAGGAAGAAAAACATCGAATTATATACTCCCTTACTCGTCCGAAATTCTTCATGGAAAGACCTTAGCATGGATTTTGTTCTAGATATTCCCCAAATTGCTAGAGGTCATGATTGCATTCTTGTTGTAATGGCGTATTTCATCCCTTGTAGTAAAATTAGTGATGCATCCCATGTTGTAAGGAAATCGTTAGATTACATGGTTTGCCCTCTTTTGTGTCGAATAGGGATGTTAAATTTATGAGTCATCTTTGGAGGACAATGTGGAAACTCTTTGGTACTCATTTGAGATTTTCCGCCTCTTTCCACCCTCTCACAAACCGAGCTAGTCAATCGGAGTCCAGGTAACCTTCGAGGTGTCTTGTCGGGAAAAACCTAGTACTTGGGATTTGATTTTTCCTACTGCCGTGCATAGTGTTGTTCCTAGACTTTCAATTGATTTGGTGCCATTGCCCATTGATTCTTGGCCTTCGAATTTGCCGAAAAGCATATTCATGAATTGCATGCTGATGTTCAATAGAAAATACACAAAGTAATGAAAATTATAAATTTTGTAATTGATGTGCGTGGTAGGAAGCTAGAGTTTAATGAGGGTGATTATGTGATGGTTCGAATTCGTCTTGAAAGATTTCCAAAAGACTCTTTTGAGAAGCTTTTTGCTTGAGCTTCCGAGCTTTATTGTATTTTGAAACATGTTGGCTCCAATGCATATTTGATTGACTTGCCTCCTGGTTTATGTATTAGTCTTATCTTCAATGTTGAGGATTTAACACTTTACCGAGGTACTTTTAAGCCTCCCACATTGATGATGTTGAAGCTATCGTCGAAGATGAAGTTGTTAGTACTCGATGATGGAGGTTTTAAGCGCTTTTTAGTTCGCTGGAAAGGCTGTCTTTAATAGGATAACTCATAGGTTAGTGAAGATGATCTTTGCCGCATAGCTCCCGATATGCATGATGAGTATCGTCATGAAAACTCTCTAGGGCGAGTTTTTCCAAGCTCATAAGAAATGATACATTTACAAAATTTTATTTTAGAAAAAAGTTTAAAAAATAATAATTAGGAAATTTATATGGTTTAGATATGTTGTTTAAGGAGTTTTGCTTTTGTTACTTGGGGAAGGAGTTTCGCTTTTGTTACCTGGGGAAGGAGTTTTAGTTATTTTTGTCTTGATATTTTGTCTTACTTGACTTAAGCTACCGCTTCTTTTGCTATAAATTAGGAATGCTAGAGTCTTGTTGAAGATATCAAATATGTAATAAATATAAATCAACCAATGAGATGCTAGTTTCCTTCTCTCTTCTCCTCTAAATCTTCCTCTTTCCCTCTCTAATTTCTCTCCGCTCTAAATTCCATCTTCTCCCTTTTCCCTTCCCGTTCTCTATCGTAATCTTATGAGTTCCAACTTGGGAAACGGTTCCTGTCAATAGTCGACAAGTGGTGGGTACATTTCCCTTTAGAGCCCAATGTCTTATCGCACCAACTCAAACATTGGCATCTTCTTCAGCCCCACATTCAATCAATCATGTCATGCCAGCCATCAGTCTTTCCAATTGTTCATCCTTAGGGTTGGGAAAAACCAACATGAACGAATTAGACATGACATAATTGAAGCTGTATTGGTTTGGGATTTAAATTTTTTACCCCGTTTACATACACGTGGTCGACACTTACAACTATTTTGGCTAAATGGGTTAGGTTAAAGTCAAATTTCATCATGAAGTGACCTGTGTTATTCATATCCAGGATGTCTAGTGTTATAAGTTTTGAATCTTTACCACTCGGTCTTTAGGAATTCAGTATTATCTTTTTTGAAATTATTTTGGAAGTGTAAAAATTAAGTGGGTTACTTGGATTAGTCAATAAGTTGACCTTCTAGTGACCTATTTTCGGTTTGCTCCTTAAACAGGTAAACAGGATAAAATAGAATGACATAAGTTGTAAGTATGTCGGTTTCTTGACCTTTTATTGAGCGGGTGAACTTCATCAAGGTTGAGAACTCTGGTCCTTGGACTGAACACTTTACCGTGCTATACTCTTTTATTGGGTTTTTGGTTACCCAACTTCATGTTTCATATATTCTATTGAACAAGCATGCATCTTGCAGGCATTTGCACTGGCAGGACTTGGCGGTTGGAAGCTTCAGGGCATTGTAAGGCCAAACAACGCCTTCGAGAATTGCACTCCATGATTTCAGTCCCAACTTCTCGAGTTCATTGATGGTTTCCTATGCACCGGTAGTAGGTGCTATCACATCTGCAAATTAGCTGTGGTTTGTGGTTCAATGACTACTTTATGCTACCTTGAAAGAGCCCAAATTTGTCCAGTCTGTCTTGCAGTCGTTCAATTTCGTATGTGAGGCATTAGATTCGTCATTATTGTCTGAACTCAATTGGGTAGCAGCAAGTTGGCGAGGGAGATTGCATGCTCATTGTTCACATTAGTGGCTCAACAGGAGCACATGGAGGGGCAGGGAAGTTCTTTTGTACTTGTTGTAATGCTTGTCTATGTTTTGTGCCGGTGTTCCTGCTGAATTCCTCTCTTTATTTATAAATGGAAAGCTCTAACATCCTTTTAGTGCGAATTTATACTCGTGCTTTTATTATAGACATTGAATATTATTTTATATTCTTTCCGTCTACTTTTGGAGTTATCTAAGGTAACAAATGGTAAATTTTGTATAACTTATTGAAGAAATAATGTGAGATGGACATATTCAGAATAACTTTTTGTAATACAAGGATAACTAATTACCCATAATTATCCATCTAGGGTGACTTTTTGTTGACGTTACTTTAAAATGAAGTTCTAGTAAAATGATTTATTGATCCGTCCAACACCTTAAAAAAATCTTCCCTAAGGAATGTATTCATGAGATGACGTACGTATCTGTCACTCTTTTACACCATCTCAAATGCATATGTATCTGTCACTCTTTTACACCATCTCCAATACATATGTATCTCGTCACTCTTTTACACCATCTCAAATGTATATATATCTGTCACTCTTTTACACCATCTCCAATACATATGTATCTGTCACTCTTTTACACCATCTCAAAGTCGAATACATTACTAAATAGTGCAAGAAAAGAAAACTAAACTCTTTTTCTTGCTTGTGGTTGTGAGGTTAAATTGGCCTTTCTAATTTGATAAAATTGATCATAAAAATTTGATTATAGAAGCTTGTTCTATACTTTCATTTTTATAGGGAGTTTCTCTAGATCTTTGAAATCTTGAATCAATATCACCAAGTGTGGTCAGTGTTAAGTGATAACTAGTAAGATTTCTATCTTTAACCATCCTTTACGTATTTATTAACCGAATTTATTAGTAATTAAAGTGGCCATTTTAATTTTAGAACCATTTGCCACAAGAATTATTTTATAAATTATAGGCTCACTAAGTCATTGCAATAGAAAAGTTATTCAAACTAATTGTACAAAAAATTATTAATCATTATTAATTAATTTTTATTTTTCAATTTTCACACATATTTATGTGAATATTTTCTCTCCTTCTTTAGAATTTATATTGTTTGCAATTTTATTTTATGATAGACACCTTATTTATGAGTTATGAACATTATAAATTTAACTGGTAATTCTTTCAATTTTAAATGATAAATCTTATCACATTTTATTTTAAATAATAAGCCTTTTGTGTGTCAAATGGTGTAATTTGAGTTTTTGTAAAGATTAGCTGGAGGAGGATGGGGTTTGATTAGTTTTAGTGCCAATTCTATTCATTAATTTTTTATTTTCCATCATCACATTGTTAATTGAAGTCACTGAAAAAGCTTCTCTAACCAGCCTAGCAACTTAACCCCAAGAGTATGGTTTAGGGTCCAAGATACGTACAAAATCAAGCATGTAAGATGGGGTTATTATGACAAATCGAAAACTACACGATAAGCTAAGTGTTTAATCATGCATATTCCTCCTATATACAAGCTAACAACTAAGCCGCTAGGGATCAAAATCAAGTAAAATGGCACAATATTTCGAAAAGCAAAGAAAAACTTGGAAAAATTTGAAAAAATTCACAATAATGTGCATATGGGTATGTGACTTTTCATCCACATATTAAGATCTCACAATGTCCTCCATTTGGGTTATGGTTTGGGAGCTTCTTTACTTGCTCTTGGAGTCCAAGTATGATCTCATTTTAATTGTTTAGAGCAAAAGAAATGAAGGACAGCGGTGGAAGATGGTCAAAAAATAGAGCGATTGGAGTGTCAAAGTAGAACATGGGTCGTACTGAACGATCACAGGCTGACTTTGGTGCCTTTTTCTCTCAGATTTGGTGCAACATAGCCTGTGTAATGTAAAGACACATAGGTGGGCTGTGTAATGCACCATGAGATGACTGTGGTTAAAATTATCTTAAGCATTGCTGAATTTAGGGACACATGGGCATGTGGATGCACACGATCTATTTGTGTAATTCAAGCTCTAGTGTTTTTTGGCAGGCAAGGCTATTTAGCCTTTTCTTTTTTTTTGTGGAGTTAAAAAGCTTGTGTTAGGGGTAAGAACATGTTTGGAGATAAAGGGTTATTTGTACACTTGAGACTATAAGAGTGGAGGTTTTGGGTGTGAAAATACCCAAAAATAGCACATTTTGCTTTGATGCATGGTTCAAAGTCATCCTCCAAAGATCAAAACTTCCAATTTGATGAATAAACACCAAAAACAAAATTAAAAGAAAATCTTTTTGTGATTTTTGAGGAAAAAGAAAGGAAAATTTATAAATGAGTTCCGTTTAATTTTTATTTACAAAAGTTCTACTGCTTTACCCTTTAGTTCCTTCTTGTGCGGACTCCTAATACTTTTTACCGTTTTATCCTTCAAATAAAAGTAACTCACGGACAAAAACTACCCTGCTTTAGCCACCAAAAACAAAAAAGGTAATTTGATGCATAAGGCTCAGTAGGAATTTGAGTCTTCCTTCCTCGCTCTCTTGTTTGTAACTGTTCCCTCTCTTTTCTCTTTTCTCCTCTATATTTTGTTTTATATATTTTTGGAAAGCACATTTTATAACTTTCTTACTCTTTATTTCCCATTACCTTAAAAATAATATAACTTTTTTGGTAAAAAAAGGTATGCCTTTTGAGTTCAAAGTATACATTTTCAGAATGGCTTTTATAGCAATTTTGCACAATTTTTGTCAATTTCTAGTAGACATTAAAATTATAAAATTAATTTATAAATAATAGAGTATTAGGGATATTATTGTACATAAAATAATTTACAATTATTTTATGTATAATAATATCCCTAATAATAGAGTATTAGGGATTTTATGTACAATAATATCCCTAATACTCTATTAATAAATCACTTCCGAAACTATTTAACATGATTTTTAAATAATTAGACATTAAAATTATATAAAAAAATTATGAAAGAAACAATATCGTATTAAGAAAGTAAAATTATGGTTTGAAAATGATACTGGTCTATTTTCCCTATAAATGCAACTTAATGATATCATATATTATGAATATTAACTCTATAACACTAAAATGTGCGGAGACATTTGAAGCCTATGACACTCATAGCAAAAAATATATATATTAAAAAATTTTTAAAAAATTGTAAAATTGTTAAAGGGGACGTATATAAAAAATAATAATATTTATAAAATTTAAAAATATTAAAAAATAGACATTTTTAAATATATTTGCTAGCTTATATATATATATATATATATATATATATATATATATATATATTGATTGATATAAATCTCTCAAGCTCCTGAGCTCTCGCTCCACCATGGCGGGGGTAGGCCACAGGGACAACCATCGGTACCAATTTCATCTCAATCTGGCTCCACAATCCGATCCACAGGAACTGCAAACAATCAATTCAACTCGAGGACGACGAATTCACCCAGAATTGATGAAACAGTAACTCCAAGATCTGGGAAGGAACCCGAAAATAGGGAAGCGGTGGAAAAGGAATCACAGCAACCCAGAAAAGAGCAGCAACCTAGGGTAAGCTCCTATGCATCTTTAGTAAATCCCGAAGAGGGGAATGCTCTAAGATTTGTTCCAGCCATCAAAATCAATGGAAGCAAATGTGCTAAAGTAGTAAAGGAAGATATCGCTGGAGAAGTGGAATACTGGAGTACAGCCATGCTCTGCTGCGTTCTGGGCTCAAACCCACCTTTTGAAGTCATTAATGGATTCATAAGGAGAATATGGAAGGAGCAATTGATTGATAAAGTTGCAATGGTGAGAAAAGGCTTGTTAATTGTCCGTTTCTCCTCGATGCAGGTCAAAGATTCAATGTTGAGCAAAAGTATGTATTTCTTTATTGTTAGACCATGGAATGCAGATTTGATCATTGACACGAATGAAATTGCTTCATTGCGTGTGTGTGTGTACAATTTCATGCTGCAATGTTATCTACAAAATTGTCTCCAAACTACTCTCTAAAAGAATAAGTAACATAGTGCCCGAGATTGTGCATCTTAGTCAAGGAGCTTTTGTGAAACATAGATAACTATTATATAATGTGTTGTTATGTCATGAAATTGTGCGAGGCCACACAAAAAGAATACATCCCCCAGATGTATTTTTAAGATAGACATGAAAAAAGCATACGAATCCATACATTGGGATTTTGTTGAGGAAGTTCTCAATGGCCTTAAATTCCCTTCAATATTTGTCAAATGGATCAAAGCATGCATATCTACATCCTCATTTTCAGTGCTTGTGAATGGGAAGTCTATGGATATTTTGAAGGTGGCAGAGGACTAACGGAAGGGGACCCCATCTCCCCTCCTTTTTGTCCTCTCTATGGAATATTTATCCAGGATGCTTATGCTGGTGGGACAAAACAAAGAGTTTAGATTCCATCCCAAGTGCACAAAACTCAAGATAAATCATCTAATTTTTGCGGATAATTTAATGATTTTTAGTGCAGCAACTATGAGATCTGTAGAGTTTATCACACAGAGTTTAAAGAGATTTGCAGAAACATCTGGATTGGAGACTAACCACCAGAAATCTGTGATAATCATGGGAGGGATAAGTGCTGAATTGAAGTAGCAACTGCTGGCATACACTAAGTACCAGGAGGGGAAACTACCGGTCAAGTATCTGGGAGTACTAATAACTGCTTGAAGACTAAGTAAAGCAGATTGCAAACTACTTGTGGATAAAATTACATCAAAGCTTCAGTAATGAAAAGCAAAGAACCTATCATACATAGGGAGAGCTACATTAATTAACTCAGTTTTAATGGGGTTTTCAACTTCTGGGCTGCTATCTTCATTCTCCCTCAAGAAGTACTGAACATGGTGAGTGTTAAGTGCAGAAACTTCTTATAGGGAGGTGATGAAGAGTTCAAAAAGTTCCATATGTTTTGTGGGCAGATACATGCAAACCCAAAGCATTTGGTGGTTTGGGCATAAAGAATGTGACAATATGGAACGAGGCATGCCAAGCAAAAATTGTATGGGTTGTAGCATTGAAAAAGGACCTGCTGTGGGTTAAATGGGTGAATGAAAGATACTTGCGAACTCAAACCTGGTGGGAGTACCCAAGGGGGACACATGCTGGTACTCGAGGAAATTGTGCAGAACTAAAGATACTTGCAAATGGGGCAGCACAAACAATCAGCATTGGAGGTGGGTATGGGGAAAAAGGAGGCATACTCAGTAGAAGTTGGGTACAGGTGGAGATTAAACCTGCAGGAGAAAGTAAGGTGGGACAAAATGATATGGTCAAGACTAAATATACCAAGACACACTTTTATATGTTGGTTGATAATGCACAAGAAAGTGCATGTGAGAAGTAGACTGATAAATTCCTCAATTAACCTAACATTGCCTGTGGAATCTGTAACAAAGCAGCAGAAACAATTGAGCATCTTTTCTTTGAGTGTGAGTTAGCTAGACATTTGCGGGTAGAAGTTCAAAACTGGATTGGAGTGAAGATGAAAGGAGGGACCTTATGGAAATGGATGACACAACTGCAGAAACTTAAAGTGGACATGGTTCTGAAGCAGCCAGCCCGGGCAGTATATATCACAATGATGTACTGCATTTGGAGAACCAGGAACCAAGTGGTTTTCAACAAGATAATACGTGAACCTGCAACAATTGTGAAGGAAATGAAAGATCAGATTTGTTTGAGAGTGATGGCGATATCGAAGATATCATACAAATACTCTAAGTATATAGATAGAGTGCTGATGTAAATAGGCAGGGGGTGGGGGTTATGAAAGGGGTAGCAGAAATCATCAAGAACAAATTTTAGTGAGTCATAGTTGAATGGCATAAATGTAAAGCAAGCTGATGCAGCTCCAGTTTTGGTATTGAATAGAACAACAACAACTATATATATATATATATATATATATATATATATATATATATATATATATATATATATATATATATATATATATATATATATATATATATATATATACATGGGGATGGTTCATATGAGAACCACTCTTAAAATAAGAACTACTCCTAATTTAAGAACTTTTCATCTCAACCATCTAAATTTAATCTAACGGTCCTAATGTGAGTAGCATTTAATGACTTTAATTGAGGCAAAAATAAAAATTTCCCTATTTTTCTACCTCTAACCCCCAATAATTTCACTGCTTTCTCTCTCTCTCTCTCTACCTTCTCCTCTCTCCTTGTCAATTCGCCGGCCAACACCTGCCCAGCCACCTCGCCGGTCACCTCAGCACCGGAATCCCATCGCCGGCCACCACCTACCTCTCGCTCGCTGCCTCCCGAACCCTCTCGCTCGCTGCCTCCCTCTCGCTCGCTGCCCCTCTCCAGCCTCTACCTCTCACCGCCCACGTCGCCGCCGGCCACCTCCCACAAGCACCGGAAACCCATCGCCGAGCATTGGAATTTGGCGTTTAATTATGCGAGTAATATTTATGTTTTGGGAATTGGAATTTGTTCACGACTTTTAGGGTTCGTCGAAGGTGGGGTTTCAATTGGATTATACGTTTATTATTGGTGAAATGGGGATAAGTTTGTCAATTGGAATGTGGAAGCTAAAATCCTTTTTTGGTTTTTTTAGAACCAGGACTTGTTCTTATCAATTAGACAATTTCAAGGCCTGGCTAAGGAAAAGTGAACCAAATTGAAATTTATCTCGTTTAAGATTTAATTAGCTTTTGGAATCGTCTTCTTCAACTTTTTCCGGCAAGTAGCAAGTGATTTGACCATTGAAAAATGCCTCTATATGTGCTTTGTCCGAGAACATGTAGCAAGTGATTTTCCATTCTATCTACTTGATTCATTTATGTTGTTTGTTATAAGATTAATTAGGAAAATTTGGAAGTTGATTTGAATCGAAGAGAATTAAGATTTGTCAAGAAAAATATATTTGTGGTTAAGAGGTTGGCATGTCCCAAAGATACAAAGCAAAGAGTTGGGAAAGAGCAAGGAGGAGAAGTGCTCGAGGAAGGGTTTTAGGTTTTCTATGTGAAAAATGACTATGATGAGGTATATGAGAATTGAACTGGTTCACGTGAAGGTAAACCAAAGACTAGTTAGAAGAGATTGAGTTTTAGTGCCTTGATTGTGTTGATGTAACTCATTTTTGTCAATGCAAGAAAGGTTCTTCCATGTTAAATTGTGATGTTCCTTATCCATGTGTATACTTTGATCTATATGTTTGGACTTGCTTGATATGGATAATTTATCTCCGACTAGTCAACTATGTAAAGGTTAACTAGAAAGATAGTTTGAAATTAGACATACATTTAAGAAGGGATGTAGCAAAATATGTTTGGTTTTGTACTTAGGCTTCACTTGTTTGTGGAATTTTTGCCTCTCGCTGTGCTGCAAATTCTTGTTAGTTGCCTCATATTGCGAGACTTTTGGTTTTCTATGGGGTTTGCACATATGTGTTGGCAATTGTCTCGTATATTCTCCGTGGGGAATGTTCACAACAACATCCCGAGTGCACACCACCCCTCATTACTACACAAAACTAATTTCACATCTCGTAGATGGGATTTGTGTTAGTTACAGATTAATGTGGGTGTCAAATTCAAAGAAAATTTGAAGACTTGGGCTTTCATTGATGTTGCTAATAATAAAAAAGGTCACTGGGTCATACTACTAAAATTAGCGCCTCACTTGTGTGATTTGAGAATCACCATTACTTTCATCTCATTAGAAATAAGGGTTTCGTAGCGCTTACAATGTAAGTGTTTCTAATTAAATAGGTAATATTTTCCATTCTATCTACCCGGAAAATGACAACATTTACGAGAGGTTAGTGAATGTGGTCAATGGGTACCAAAATAATGATATAAACAAATTGTGTTTGATTATTGAAATTGAAATAGTGAGATTTACATAGTCTATTAGCTCAATCGGTAGAGCATTTGTGTTCAACACAAAATATGTGGGTTTAAATCCCACATGGACTACTGAAAAATAGGTTGCTACCAAAAGATGGAATATATACTTGAAAAAATAGCAACCTCGTAGGCAAAATCCAAAATTCAACTTGCAACTTCGTGTATCCCGTGTTATTTCCTCATTGCTATTATTCCACCAAAACAATCGTAAGTCTTAAACAAACCGATAACTATCTCTCGCTTGAAAAGGCCAAAAATAGAGAAAAGGTACTACCGTGATGACCACTAGTTTTTTATTTTTATTTCACCGGAAGGGCTCTGTCGTATCCCTCTTTCGTTTCTTTTATTTTCTTAACTTTTCTTCTAGTGTCCATAGGCTACAAAAAATGCTAGAAAAAGTGATCAATAGAACTCGTTTTTCATCCATTCAGTACGTAACTATGCGGAGAAGGACCTCCGACTTGAATGTGTTATATGCAAAAGTTGCTCGCCACTTCGTAAGGGAAAGTGTGCAGGATAAAAGATATACCTTCATTGGGGAATATCTCGTACCAAAGGGGATGCAAATCTTGGAGTATGGATTAGGATGTCAACTCCACGACCTTTGTTTATGAACAGATTGCAAGGTAGCTCTTTATTCTTGTTGAATACAATGGCACTTTAGATTGTTGGTTTCGTTGGCAATAAGGTAGCTCTTCATTCTTATTGAATCTGTCAGGAAATTTAGGCTATCCGGATGGTTGAACAACAATTCACAAGAAGCATTTTGTGCGTAATTAGATTGTTGGTTTCGTTGGCAATAACGACTTGGTTCTTGGGCATAGGGCTTACACTTAAGCATATCTAACTTGTATCAAATTACTTGGCGTGAAATTTATACTGTCTTGAGATCTAATACAAAGCAACCCATTGCATTTCACACTATAGTGCAATGTTTTGACTCATTAGCCCATGTGGGATTTGAACCCACATATTTTGTGTACGAACACAAATGCTCTACCAATTGAGCTAATGGACTATGTAAATCTTATTGTTTTAATTCCAATAATCAAACACAATTTTACACAATCCAACAATTATATCAAGTCACACTAAGACAATACCAACAAGACAGAGCAGCACAAGTACAGGAAAATTTAATGGCAATGCAAATAAAGACAATAACTTCGAGTGTACGAAGCCGAAACCGGACAAAAGCATCGTGCAAGACAATAACTTCAATGTTTCAAGATCCGTCTCGGATACAAGCATACAAATAAACTTAATGGCAATGCAACTACATCAACAATTACAACTCATACAATAGTAGTGGCGATGTCCAATTTATCACAATAGATAAAGATAAGATACAAAACAAGCACTTGACATCAGCAAATACATCAATTTCAACCCCAAATCCAAGAACAGATATGCATCAAACGAAATCCAAGAACAATCTCATGTTCAATTCTTGCGTTTGTTTTGGGGAGATTCTAATTCAATAATCTCATAAATCCAAGAAATCCAAACGAAATCCAAGAACAACCCTAAATTGAGATTCTAATTCTAAAACGAAATTTCAATTGAAATTAAACGTAAATTTCAATTGAAATTGAACGAAATTTAATATGGACAATATAACAAACCCTAGATTCGAGAGAGAGTTGGCGATTTGGGTTCCACGGCTTCGGGTCTCTGGTGGTGGTATGGTGGTTAGCGCGGTGGTTGGTGAGGTGGTGGTCGGGGAGTAGACATGGGCAGCAACCGAGGTAGTGGCCGGTGAATTGCAGTGAGAGAACGAGCGTTGTAGTGGAGAGAAAGAGAGAGGGGCAACGAGCAAATTCCATGAGGGTTGGGGAGACGTTCCGGTGCTCGTAGTGGTTGGCGAATGCAGGTGGTGACCGGCGATTGGGTTCCGGTGTTGTGGGAGGTGGCCGGCGAAGTGTCCGGTGAGAGGTAGAGGCTGGCGAATTGCGGTGAGCGAGAAGGTTAGAGAGGCAGCGAGCCAGCGAGCAAGAGGCGAGTGTGGCCGGCGATTGGGTTCCGTGCTCGAGGTGACTGGCAAGGTGATGACCGGCGATTTTGGAAGGTAGAGAAGGTAGAGAGATGGCAGAGGTTAGAGGAAGGAGAAATAAAATTACGGAGCGAGGTCGGAGGAAGGAGAAATGATTTTTAAATTAAAGTGTGAATGGTTTTAAGATCTTCCTCATATCAGGACCGTTTGATTAAATTTAAATGGTTGAGATGAAAAGTTCTCATAATAAGGATAGTTCTCATTTTTAGAGGGATTCTCATATGAACCCTCCCCTATATATATATATATATATATATATATATATATATATATATATATATATATATATATATATATATATATATATATAATGCATCTAAGTGCAAGAGTGTGGCAAAGTGATTAAATACAGATTGAAAGTCCGGCTTATTTTGTACTATTAAGAAATCACTTGAAGTATTGCAATCTGTTTTGTTATGAAAAAGTTAATATAAATATTACTAACCTTCTAAAAAAAAAAACCAAGTTGCTCCAAAATATATATATATATATATATATATATATATATATATATATATATATATATATATATATATATATATATAATGCATCTAAGTGCAAGAGTGTGGCAAAGTGATTAAATACAGATTGAAAGTCTAGCTTATTTTGTACTATTAAGAAATCACTTGAAGTATTGCAACCTGTTTTGTTATGAAAAAGTTAATATAAATATCACTAACCTTCTAAAAAAAAAACCAAGTTGCTCCAAAAATATATATATATATATGGAGGGTTCAAGTGAGCCCTCCCTTGAAGTGAGCTCACCTCAATTTTAATCTAACGATGGTCAATAAAAGGCGCGAATTTAAGTAAAAAAGAGAAAACTAAAATTTGCATCGGTGGGTTTCGAATCTACATTCATTTTGCCTTCTAGTCCCACGCTACTCTTCTCTCTCTTGCTCTCGCTCTCTCACACCTCCATCGCCGGAAAAATATCACCGGTGGCCTAGCCGGAAGAGTTAGTCACCGAAATCTCTTCCCCACCCGAATCCATGGCTACCGGGAACACGTTAGTCACCATGTCTTCCTCATCTCCACCACCTAATAATCTACCATTTTGGCAAGAAATCACGCGCCGGAATCAACAGCCGCCTTCCTCCTCCGCCCGACTTCGTCCTCTCCCACCTAGCCGGCGTCCTCCCCGCGTCAACCTCCACTCGCCGGAACCCTATTCGGTAATTTACATCAAGTTTAATTTTGTTTTTGATTTTTTCGGTTTCTATAAAATGCCTCCTCCCGGATCTCGGTGTTCTCTCGCGAAATTTTCTTTTATATTGTCTGCTTTTTTGTGAATGCCATCTAAATTCATGAAATTGATGCTATTTATGGTTGTCATAATCACTAACCTGTCTCCATGCTTATCTTGTTCAAAGGCTTTTATGTGAATTTTATTTGTCTTTTGAAGAGTTATTTTATGCCTTAGCTTTCTAGATGTTGTTTGTTTATAGTGATTGGACTATAGGGATTTGATTGTTTTGTGCGATTGAATTATGGGGATTTGATTGTTTTGTGCATATTATGTGAGAGTTCTACATAGATTTATAGTGAAGGGATTGCTGCTTGGGGAATCCCCCTTGCCTCTATGTGTATGCAGATGTCTCTTGAATCAATATTAGCTGTATTTTGTGTTGTGGAAGTGCAATGCGTGGCTGTGAAGGCCTAAATGGATATGCGGTGAGTATGAATTTTTTGTTTAGTATCTTTAGGAATGGGGCTTTGAAGTATGATGAAGCTTCCAGGATCAAGTCGCAGGAGAGAACAACTATAATATTTGTTACGACCTAAAAGCAAGACTATAAACAAAGTCTACAACTTGTAAATAAAGATGATAGGAAGAGCAATTAGTACCCAACAAATCTAGTGTCCGAAGGAACATCCGGCCGTGTATTTTGCTCCTGAATATTGGATCCGACATCTAGCTCTGTCAAGTGCTGATTTTTGTCGTAGTGTCGTTGTTTAGTGTTCTTGAGCACATTTTAGAGAATGGAGGAGTTACGAAGACATACGTATTTTGTTTTTCTTTCTAGCTCAGCAACTACTCGTGATCACAATTATTCATGGAGTTATAATTCCTTTTCCCTCCTAAAATCTTCTCTTGCTTTCTTTTTAAATTATGGTTTGTCCTCGCTTTTGCTTGATTATTCATTATCCTAGATTTAAATTTGAAATTTGTTTGATTATTTTTCCATTCTTGATAAAGGGTCGAATTTGAAGTTGCTTGCGCTACCTGGACACTTTCGAAATGACTAGTACGGTAAGGGACATGTGTGTAAAAGTTTAGTCTAGGCCGAACAAGTGCAGTTGCTAGCAAAACATACGCATAAAAGTTGTAGGAAGTTTATTTTGGAGCAGCCAAGGCTATGGACATGCCTAAAATGAAGTTAGGAAGGTTATACCATGGAAGAAAGAGTAGTCAAAACAAGAGTTCCAATTTTAGCAAATTGAGTTCTTAATTTTCAGCATATTGAGTTCCTAAATGCAAAAAATTTCTGAAAAATAAAAAATTCTGCTGAAAATTAGGAACTCAATATGTTGAAATTGGAACTCTTACTTTGACTACTCTTTCCTCCATGGTATAACCTTCCTAACTTCATTTTAGGCATGTCCATATCCCTTGCTGCTCCAAAATGAACTTCTTTCAACTTTTACTCGCATGTCTTGCTACCAACTTGCACTTGTTGTAGCCTAAACCGAACTTGCTAGCAACTCGCTCTTGTTCGATGAACTGGAGGGCATATCCATCAAAAAATGTGTAAAATATAACTAAAAATTATCTCAAATGTTACATACCAATAAATGTAAAAAACATCTCAAAAATAAAAATTCTGCTCAAAATTAGGAATTCAATATTTAGAATTCTTGCTTTGACTACTCTTTCCTCCATGGTATATCCTTCCTAACTTCATTTTAGGTGTGTCCATAGCTCCGGCTGCTCCAAAATGAACTTCCTTCAACTTCACGCGCATGTCTTGCCACCAACCGCACTTGTTCCGGCCTAGACCGAACTTGCTAACAACTGCACTTGTTCAATAAACTGGAGGGCATATCCATCAAAAGATGTGTAAAATATAACTAAAAATTACCTCAAATATTACATACCAATAAATGCAAAAAATTTCTCAAAAATAAAAAATTCTGCTGAAAATTAGGAACTCAATATATTGAAATTGGAACTCTTACTTTGACTATTCTTTCCTCTATGGTATAACCTTCCTAACTTCATTTTAGGCATGTCCATGGCCCTAGCTGCTCCAAAATGAACTTCCTTCAACATTTACGTGCATGTCTTACTAACTGGACTTGTTCTGGCCTAGATCGAATTGGAGGGCGTGACACTTTGCTCTTTCCTCCATGGAATAACCTTCTCTTCATGAATCATCTTCCTTGACTGCTTTTAGGACATGTCCAAGGTCTTCATAGCCTCAAACCGCATTGCCTCCAAGTTTTACGCGATTTTTAACTTTTAGCTGAACTTGTGCATGCTTGAACTAGTCTAAATGTATTGTTTCTAACTTTGAAAGGTTTTTTAGTTTTGTTTTCAGCCTATGTGGGATTTGAACCCACATCTTTGTGTAATAACACAAATGCTCTACTGATTGAGCTAATAGGCGTCCGCAGCTTTATAGACATATAGACACTAAATTACACTAGAGTTGTTGCTGCTGAACACACAGTTTGACTCAACTTTTGAGATTACAGTTCACATTTCTCTCTCTCTCTCTCTCTCTCTCTCTTCAAGTGCTTAGTTGGTTTCGATGCTTAGTGTAGAAAGTCCGTGGGGTACTACCCGGGTGGAAAGTTTGTGGGATTCGAACCAACATGCACCAAGAAAGCATCAACCAGCTTAGTAATCAAGCTAAGTAACCCGAGTCCTAACTCAGGCAGGAAATGGAATCATACCAGTTACTCTCTAAAGAAAATAGATGAGGCTTGACAACTTACAAGCTTCTTCTTTTGCAGTTTACTAAAAAAGGATGATTGCTCAATAACCTCACAATAAGTAAAACCGCACCATCAACATTATGCCCGAATTGGGTAGAAAAACCAGATTATAAGAGAAGAGCCACAAAAAGGTTCTAAGACTAATACCTGGATGAAAGGACAACTAGAAAAGAGCGCTCAACAACGAGCATACATTTTCAAATTCTAGACTTGGGAAATTACTCAACAAAGAAGCCTCGGAAAGAGTGAACAATTTAATAAGGTTGATAAGCGGTTTGGTGAACAATTTACTCAATAATCTCTCGTGCAATTCAGGATCACCTCATAACTCACTAACCTTCATGCCAAATACACCAAGCTTCGAGCATAAAGCCGCTAGGGCTTGATTATCCCTAATTCAAACACCCCTTTGCAACCTATCGGCACATGATTCACCACTAAATGCCAAATTTAGCACCAAAATTTTCAATTTATCAATCAGCCACTTCAACTATCGCACAAACAATCCATCGGTAACCCTTTCGGACATCAAACTTATCCGGTTCAAAGTGGAGGGGGCGGATCAATAAGGCCGAGAAAACAATAGCTGAAAAGCTTAGAAGCTGAATTGGAAACCAACAAGCAATGGAAAATTTGATGCCATAGATCCGGAACAGGAGAGAGAAAAGAGATAAAAGACAAACTTACGATGATCTCGAAGACAATTTATCACCTCTCCGAGAGAGAACGAAGAATTGCGAAATCGGCCTCCCAGTGACGAAGTGGACGACGGAGAGAGGGAGAAAGCAGCAATAGGGATAGACCCTAAACGAGAGAGGGAAGCGAGAGGGACGATGCAGTGGTGGGAAGAGGTCGGATCCGGACGCCGGCGGGAGGAATCGGCCAGCGGACAACAGAGAGAGAAGAGGGGACTGCGAGAGGAAACAAAACTAGCAGAGCAAAAATTGGGGGGTATCGACCCCTTCCAAACATTTTTTTGATTTTTCTTTTTTCTAATAAAAAATGGTCTTTTAATTTAAACCCTCAAATTTTAATTGAAGGATTTAGATTAAAAGTACTCACCTCCTACACATATATATATACATATGAACACTTCTTTTAGGATATTTTTTGAGAAGGGTTCGGTGTCAAGGGGTTTCATTGTTTCCCGAGCTTTCCATTAGATCTCGTGGCCCTCTATCTCGTTGCTCCAGCCTAAACGCCCATTTCTCGCCTCTGTCCTTGCTTTACAGACCATGGCGTTTCCCCCACCAGCCCAGCCGCTTCTCGTCGGTGACCCCAGAGTCCCTTCCCTGTCTCTCTCTCTCGTTCTGACCCTCTCCCCTCTCTCTCTCTCTCTCTCTCTCTCTCTCTCTCTCGTCGCTAACTTTTTTTAGTTGAGGAAGCAAAAATTGGTTATCAAAATCGAATTGGGGAGGCGAAAATGGCAGGTATCTATCTTTTTCTATCTTTCTTGATTTTTCAATTGATTCCGATTTGGGAAGGAGAAATCGAATTCGATATTGAATTTTTTAGTCGATCCCGATTAAGGTTAATGTCTAGGTGCTTTGATTCGTGGACAAGTTGGGTTCATGGTTGCAATTGTGGGAATTGAGCATGTAAGCAAAAGATTGAGATTCTTGAAGTCTGTTGTAACAATGTCGAACTAGGTAATTTTTCTCAACTTTGTCTCCATGAGTGTGTGAGATTTTGCTCAATTCGGCTTGTAATCGTCTCGAAGACTCGGACACTTCTCAACGCATTTCGAGTTGCATTAAATGAATCGGTATAACCATCTCATACTTATAGAGTTTTGATTCCAAGGCATTCTCTCGTATCTCGTAAACTTCTTTGAGTAAAATGGTATCTTCTCTAAGTGATACAGACTCTTACTTCTTATATTTCTTGCTTATCCGTAAGTGACTCGAAAACCGGTTCTCTGTTTCGAGTCCCTCATCACTCGATTTATCGCAGATTGAATAGACTAGTATTTCATCTTTTCTCACTCGTAATCCGACTTCCGGTTATAA
Organism: Talinum fruticosum; assembly: GCA_021018815.1. Taxonomy (NCBI): domain Eukaryota; kingdom Viridiplantae; phylum Streptophyta; class Magnoliopsida; order Caryophyllales; family Talinaceae; genus Talinum; species Talinum fruticosum. Next base: position 9,982,261 of record JAITYX010000005.1, on the reverse strand, counting down.
GCTCGTATTTCATTAGAGTCGGTACCTCTAGTCCGTTTCGTGCTTAGTCTATATCAAGGTATATCACTCGATGTTCTTTACTTAACTTGATTCTTTGCTCGGACTAGCTCGATGGAATTTTGAGTTACATGGATATTGGACTCGGAAAATTCCATTCCTCTTCCGACTCGGATATTTAGCTAATTAATTATCATAATTATTTTATTATCTCGTGTCTAATCTTGGACCAAAGTATTTTATACTTTGAGAACCAAAATTGATTTACTTTTGTAGGTTATTCAATTAAGGATACACTTTTCAAACTACAAAAGTAACCGGCTTCGTAACGTCAAATCACCGAGCAGACATGGCTTTTCACCTTCTCTCGCTCCGGTCCCGATAGATTGTGTCGAGGCCGTCTGTTTCCAAATCTGGAAAACTGGAACGCTAAGCTTAACGGTGGTTTCCACCTTATCTTTCAAGACACCGCCAATGGTTTTGGGACTTCCAAGAGAGTTAAACCGTTGTCCAACGTTCACATTACAACGGATACTTTATGAGTGACTCGTAAAGCTTCTATCAACGGTCACGAGAGGACTCTCGGCCGGCAGATGAAGATAACGGCTACTCTGCTCGGTCATCTATAAATAGAAGCCACCTCACAAGACTTGAAGATGGCCGAACATATTGTTAATACACATACTTGCTCAAAGTCATTGTATTTACTTTCAATCTTCTACTTACAACTCCCACTCTGTAATTCATTACTTTCGAGTTGTAAGGTCTTGTACTCGATTACAAACTCCTTCTTACATTCTTTGTAAGGTCCCTTGACTAAGCCGTAAGGGTTAACTCAGCTTAGTTGTCCCTAGCTGTAAGGGTTATCTCAGCTAGGAAGTACTAGATCGGATAAGGGAATTTCGAGTCTAGGAAAACTTGTATAGAGTTGTCTAAGGGAGCAACTCGGGTTCAATCAGTTCACGGTATTTTGTGGACTCAAAATGGTGGATTTGACTTCGTGTCCGGATTGACACGGTCCGTGGTTTTCCGCCCCATGAGGGTTTCCACGTAATTTCTAAGTGTTATCTTTCCGAGTTCATTCTAGACTCGAGACGGTCATTTTACTCTCGCTTGACTTGCGTGTTTGTTCGTGATAGCATTTCCGAGTCCAAGCTTTTCGACCTCGCTGTTTGACTCGGAACACGTCTCTGTCTCTTCGTTAACAAAAGAGCGAACGTTTCCACGAAAAACTTCTATCACCCTATTCACCCCCTCTAGGGTGACTCGGACTCTCCCCGAGCAAACCTTCACCGTCGTAACACCGGGTCGTGAGTATCCGTGAGATTTTGCTCAATTATTTTGTAACAATGTCTCGTAAGTGTGTAAGATTTTGCTCAATTCTCGTTATATCTATTGTAATAATGTCTATGAGTATATATGAGGTTTTGCTCAATTATGTTGTAACAATATAGTGTGTGAGATTTTGCTAAACCGATTGGTGAAGTTGTTGTAACAATGGATTGATTTGTGCGATTGTAGACCTTATATAAGACCTTAGTTTTTGCTGAACCGATTTATAACAATGAACCCTTTTTAGCAGTTTCAAAGAACAATACTTTCCTATTATGTACTCTTTTTAGGTTATCAGCATATTCACAGACCACGGAATGCAACAATAACATTTAGGTTACCGAACCTACTAACAAATACCGATCACAAGCACTATCTACAAACGAGTCGGTAGCAATAGTCTCACCACCAACTATGAAGGAATAAAGGGGAGCAACACTAATGATATATAGGTCAACCAGGGAAATAATCGAGTATCGGTCTCAAGTACACTTACAAGTGAAACATGAGATGATAAGCATGAGTCCATTAGCCGAGGAAATACCATACACTCGTAAAACTCTCATGTACAAGATGCATGACTTGGTTCAGCTATGGCTGTGTGAAACTCTCATATACAAACTCACAATTGATGCATAAATGTTGTGGTTTAGATGTATGACTTGGTTCAGCTAGAGCATAAATGTTGTGGAATCAAGTTGGAACTTTTAAGCCTATTAGCTCAAAGGTAGAGCAATGTGCCATAGTGCATGGAGATGTGGGTTCGAATCCCACCTATGCTTTGTAACTTGATGTGTGTAGAGATTAATGCACAAAACTCATGCAACTAAGCCTAATGCTCAATCCATAAAGTCAAGTTCAAAAGCCAAGACTTGAAGCTTGAAATACACACGAATATAACTCACATACAACATGGTTTGAAACACACACGAATATAACTCACATACAACATGGCTTGAAATACACATGAATATAACTCACCTACAACATGGCTTGAAACACAGTAATATAACTCACATGTAACCGAATGCTCATGCAACTAAGCCTAATGCTCAATCCACAAAACCAAGTTCAAAAGCCAAAACTTAAAGTTTGAAACACACACGAATATAACTCACATAAAACATGGCTTGAAACACACACGAATATAACTCACATACAACCAAATGCTCATGCAACTAAGCCTAATGCTCAATCCACAAAGTCAAGTTCAAAAGTCAAGACTTGAAGCTTCAAACACACATGAGTATAACTCACATTCAAAAGCCAAGACTTGAAACTTGAAACACACATGAATATAACTTAATTGCTCTACTGGCTTCCCATTGAAACACAATATTTAAAATACACACACTAATGATTATGCAATAAACTAATATATATTGTTTAAGAGTACAACCCAAAAAATCTCCAACAAATTCTCTAACACAAACTAATGATGAAAATACTAAGTCTATTGCTCTGCGACTCTATGGCTTTCCATTCAATGTCACCAACAAAGTCTCTAAAATTGCTAGTTACACTTGTATTCCAACACTTATGAATCTTCGATTTGACCTAAAAAAATATTACATAATTAGAGCATGATAAAAATAAAATATGAAGTGTAACTAAAAATGCTAATTATCACCTTATATTATGAATCATTTTGAAGGATAATTACGACCATCATGGTAGCCTTGTTCTCCACAAGCTTTGCAAAGCCTCAACCTCTTTGGTTATTGCTCCAATGCTTTCTCCTTTCCACCTTTAATTCGTTTACCACTCCCTTTGATGTTACATTGTCTAGGTGGAAGAATGTCAACTTGCTCGGGGGACACCTAATCCAATAAATGACTCAAGCTCGCTCATTTTACTTTCACTTGTATTACCATTCAACGCCTTTACTTTTTTCAAAACATTTGAAAGTCTTTTGCTAATAAGAGTTTTCTTTTCTATGTCTCTTCCGGCTACTTGCATACAATCCAAAATATCCAACCAATTTTTAGAAATTAAGCTGTCCTCATGATCTATTTGAGAGCGCCCCTCTAAAAGTACACCATTCACATCAAAAATTGGCTTGCTTGCCACCATTTTAGTCCATCGATTCAATATATAATAGTTTGGCAACTCATGTAATGCATTTCCCTTCAAAATACACAATATATGGCAATAAGGAATGCCTTCACATTCGAACATCTTGCATGAACAATGTGCAACATGATTGGAGGTGTTATATATAACTTGCCTTTTCATAACCCTATTTCAGCTATTATCCGCTATAGTAATAACTAACCTCTCATATGTCACTTGCCTATCATTAACTTCACACTCCCTACAAGCATTTCACAACTCATCTTAAAATTTATTAAAGTTAGCATATGTATAAATCTCACCTCCAAATTTATAAAAACTAGCATAAATATAGGTTTTGAATCGAGATATGATAGTGAAAATACAAAAATGGGCACAAATATAGATTCACCTGCATGTTTCTCTAAATCTTTGGAGGTCTTCAATACAAGAAGTGAAGAAGAGGTATCATCATCTCGCCTACAATTGACCATGCCTTTGCAGCTCCACTACACTCTTAAATTGCATCCAAAACTCAACCAAACTCAAATGTGGATTATGAAATTATTAAAGAATTTATTCTCACTTTCGGATCTAGATGTGATTCTCAAAACTTCTCCCAAAAACAAATTGTTGAAATAGGCAGGTATCCACATATTCCGAATGCCATACAAACTTAACAACCATGCATTAATTTGCAGCTCAAAGTCTTAGATAATAGTTTTCCACCGTTGTTCAAATTCTATAGGGTTTATGAGTTGTAGACACATGAATTGAATCAAGCAAGAAAGTCATTATTACTATTCAAAGAGGATCCCACTTTTTTAGATAATTTTCTCATGATATGCCAAATGCAAAATCTATGAGTAGTGGACTGAAATGCTCGCTTGTATTGCTACTTTTATTGCAGGATCTTGATCGGAGGCATATGACCACTCATTACATCTAAGAACTTATCAAACAACCACATAAATGATTCTTCCTTTTCATTCCCCAAGAATGCAGCCCCAAAGGCATATGACCACACATTGCATCTAAGAACTTATCAAACAACAACATAAATGATTATACATTTTCATTCCCCAAGAATACAACCCCAAATGTAACACATAATCTATGGTTATCCAACCTAGTGAGTGGAGCAAATATTATTTTATATCTATTAGTATCATATGTTGTATCAAAAGAGACCACATCATTGTATAATGAATAATTCAATCTTGTGATACCATCTCGCCTAGAACATATGTTTAAGTGTACTATCAACATCTAACTCGTAAGCATAATAAGATGATGGATTCTTCATAGAATTTGTGCATCTGAATTTTTCATAAATGCTTTTAAATCCCTTTGAAAATTTTTCAAGTCTTGCTTACTACATCCAACATTTTCAAAACCACCAACTTGCTCCTTTATGATGCGATGAGTTTTAGAAGAACCAATATTAGCACGAGTGAGTGATTTGAATAAAGATCTATGCACATTATTCACACGCCTATTAGAATTTAACATGTGTCATTTCCTATGAGTAATAAATAAATGTGTATGGCCTTCATAGAATTTAAAAAGCACATAACTTGCATTATTTGTTCTTCTAAAACCAACCATAGCATTACAACCTTCCCTAGTCAACTTCACCTTTTGATTCTTGTTCACATCGGTTGAAGTTTGCCTAAATCCTTCTTTAGAACAAACGTAGTATTTATACTTGTCAAGTACCTTCTTTAGTCTTCTTACTTCTTGATTTACGAACACTAAAACCAATATGATGAGCATAAGATTTATAGAATTTCTCACATTCTTCTAAGTTGGAAAACTCTAAGCCTTCTTTCGATTTTAAGTCGTCATCGCAAATGGGTATCCACTCCTTTACAACACGTGTAGGACTTTTGCATTTATCGGGTGTTTGATGTTGTGTACTCTCTCCTTGAGTGGTTTCTTCAATACACTCTAGCAAAAAAATTTAATATCAATTAATCCTTATTAAAAATCAAAATAAAAAAGTTTTAGTAAAGCTCCAAATTAGCCTTGAAATTCTTCTTAAAGATCTAAAAAATCTTCCTATATAATCAAGGACGAGCACAATCAATTCAATTCTTCTTAAGGATAATTAAATATATTTCTAATTACAATCGAAATTTTAAACTGGTGAATAAAAAAGTATAGTGTTAAAAACAAAATAAAAAATCATAGAGACCCAACAAAAATTTCATATCTTACCAATTAGTCTATTAAAACTTAGGCAATTCAATATTCATATCTTAAATAAAAATTTTGAATCAGGCTATATCACAAGAACTTTATATGTAGCCTAAAACGTCCTAACCCAAAAAAATTATTTATAATGTTCGGATCTTACTAATTAGAGTTTTACTAGTAGATTCAATTTTGATAGGTAGCGGGGCACATGATGTGGCTGTGGTGGCAGGCGGCACATGGGCAGGGGCAGCAGCCCAGCTGGGTGGTGTAGGGGCATGGGCAGCAGTTGTCCTAAGCGTGGCTGAGGCTGGGACAACAGCTAGGTCGGGCGGTGCAAGGGCGGGGAGTAAGGCTGGGTCGGGGCAGCAGCTGTTGTGAAATGGAGGAGGGAGGTGTCCGGCCTTGGGTGGGCTAGGGGCAGTGGTTGAGTCATAGGGGAACACCATGTGTGCAAGGACAAAGCAGAGAGAGAGAGAGAGAGAGAGAGAGAGAGAGCATGTTTAGTTGGATGAAGGAGAGCTCGGGGAAAAACGAATGAGCAGATTGAAACCCTTTCCAAAAAAATATTTTTCTTTTTTTAAATTAATTAAAAAGTGTTTTTAATTTTAGCCATTAGATCAAAATTAGATAGTTAGAATTGATTGTACTCACTAATAAATGATGCTTACCGAAAAGCGGGTATTAATATGATTCTTCCCCTATAAAATATTAAGTATTTATTTGCTAAACTTTTCTCAAATATTATTATAAATATTTGTTCATAAAAAAATAACCATTTAAAGTATTAATGGCTAACTATATTTATGCATTTATCAAGTTTAAAATGATCATTTAAATAAAAGCAAATCTAATTTAAAAATAAGTCCTTCATAAAAAAATTTTTAAAAAATTCTTCCTTTACATATATAATAAAGATAATTGTTTCCTCTAATTAGCTTTTAAATCCCATTTTTCTTGCAAATTAGTTCCTTTTCTTTAAATTAGTTTTACCTTTAAATATATTAGTATAATCATATTCATCTCTTACTCTCTACTTATTAATGAGGTCATTGTTGGGATGAACTCTCTTCATGTACAAAAAATTAGAAGATATTATATCTTTTAACACTACTTGAATTATGACCTTCTCTTTTTTTTTTCTTTTACATATTTCGTATTATTATCATGTCATGACAACAATCTCATAGTACAAGTGGGTATAAAGTTTCTCATCAACATAATCATGCTATTATATATTGTCTCATAAATATATTCAAATATTTCAAATTTTATAAAAGAATATTTTGAATTAAAAATTTCTTTTTTCATTTTTTTTGGTGAGAATTTTCAACTTTGATATACTATTATATTCTAATATGATATTCCTTACATTTATCTTCAAATAAGTCGGTGGATGTAAAAAAAATTATTAATGGGATATTATTCTCTAATCGTTAGTTCATACTTGAAATTTATCGATGTGTGTATGTGTTTTTCTTTTACCGAGGGTGTAATCAAAATGCATGATTATATTATTATAATATTCATTAGCAATTTTAGTTACCAATAAAAATATAATTGTTTAAACTTTATCGTATCACTCCTACGAAAACCATTTTTAACTACGGTTCCGAAAGACCTTTAACTATCGTTATCCGGCGTTGTGTATACAACCGTAATTGTAGATGAGCATCTTTTACTACGGTTCACAACCATTGTAAAAGACCACCTATTACTACGAGTTCTTTACAACAACCGTAATAATAGAATACCTATTACCACGGTTATAAACCGACAACCGTAGTAATAGGCTCGGATATTATTATGGTTCTCCACTAAAAATCGTAATAATAGGTCTGTCCCCAAAATCCCCTATTCTGACCAAAATTTTTGGCCCATATCTATCACTACAGTTCTTAAGGAACAACCGTAGTAATAGGTTATCGAGACCTATTACTACGGTTGTTACTTAAGAATCGTAGTAATAAGTATGAAAAAAATTTTAAGAATAATTTTGTGTTTGCTTACCCCATGAACAATACAAATATCATATACAACCATTTACACAAATTTTTTTAGAATATATATAAACCAAAATCTAACAGTCTTGACCATAATATATAAAAACTAGATTTATCATACAAAATTGTATATGGTACATTAAATAATGAAGAAAGTGTAAATATTACCTATGTAATTGTATACCTATGTAAATATATACCTACATACCTATGTAACTGCATGCTTATATAAATCACAAACTTGACCAATCAAAAAATGAAGAATGAGTGTAAATATATACCTATGTAATTGTCTTTATACGGTTATATACAAACCCCGCCCAACCTTATCTTAACTCGTCGAGGACATTATTTGTATAGGGAGTGGAGGGCTGCATTCCTAGGATATGTTATGACTAATGCTGTAAAAGACATATTCATTACGTCAAGTGTAAGTATTAATTAAGTTGAAAATAACATTAAAACATTTAAATTTTTCATAATCAAATATAAGTGCAAGTGCAAGTACCTCTTTGAGATTAGATGTGTGATCCTTGAAATCGAGGTGGGTCATAATCTCTTTCATATATTGCAGAATGTAGAAGCCACACTCCACATTCGCCTTTCGTTTGTGGCACTAAAATTATAAAATTTTCAACACATGGACAACTCATTAGTACTTTATGTAGTTAGCAAGTAATATAAATAAAAAACTAAATTTAACTCTAAGTAAAAGAACCTCACCTTTACGAGGATAATTTGTGGGTTTGATTTCCCTCGTGAGCCTCTCGCGCACCCCTTACAATAATACAATTGAAAAGAATACTAATTAACAAAAAAACATAAAATAATTAAGGTATGAACTCATGATTCCAATACGGTTTTGATATCTTAATTCATGGTATGACCTAGAGAATCGAGCCGATACGTGACATTGCTCCTTGGACATATGGCATCAAGCATATAGTGTGACCTACACCAACACAAATAACATATTTATGAATATGTAAGACCATTAAACTCCACTTAAGTTTATTTGTACACTTACCCCTCAATAAACGGTGGCAAGTAACATTTTTCTGCACATTCTATTTCATGACTCTCTCAATATACCCGGATCGGGCCTCAATTCCCTACCCTATTTCTTGAATGGAACGAGGGTTAAGAAACCGAACCGACTCGTTTCCTATCTCGTAGAGCCACCTATTACATATTAATTGTATATAGTTAGAAATTGAAATTAATATTTAAAAAATAAATTATGAATATAGTAACTCACAAAATGCCAAGCATAATAGCGGATGCCCGTCAAATTTGCATTTATGTCGTACGGGAAGATATATACGGTCATGTCTTCATCGTGCCCGTCAAATAGCCCAAACATGTGACTTGGTACTTTGATTTCCAATGTTGTTTCTTCTAACAAAGTCTTCAGAACACTTTGCGAGTAGAACACCAATCCGTACGGTACTCGTAAATGCGTAGAAGAGGGGGTTGCTTTGGACGATGATCGGGCCCTACTAAATACTTGTTTGTGCTAATTGAGGGAGTTGAAGTGCCCTTCATCCCACTCTCGAGTCTATCCTCGATATCCTAGTTCAACCATAATACACGAATTAGAAATATATATACGTGATATTAACAACAGTTTAATATAATATTTTCAAAAATGAATTAACGTACGTGAAGATGACCAAAATCTTAGGCCAAGCAAAAAAAGTGTTGATCTCTTTGTCAATAGGTTGGAGGTCCAAGTGACCGGATCGAGCAACTCACAATTGCCTTTCTCTTGCACAACTTCTCTCACACTCACCCTCATCCGATTAGCTAAAAGTGGTGCCCTGTGAATGACGACATTTGGCCTTCACAAGTAAACAACACCGATGCCACAACATGCTGTAGAGGAGGGTGATGAGAAGTTAGCATGAATTGCGCCGGTTGTATAAGAGTTAGCATAACAATTAGAATCATGGGATAACCCTTGAGAGAGAAGTTAAACTATCTAAGAATCCCGGAATTAAACGGACGAGTTTTCCTTAAAAGTAGACATTTTTCCGCGATAACAACCCTCATCCGAAACAACAAAAACATATTATAACTAATTACTCAACGGGTACACGTCGGAATTCCACAACAATCACACAATATACACTATTCATTCAACAAGAGTATACACCAATTAGTCAAAATATAAACATGCATTTAAATCTAATTAGGCAGTAAAATCTAAATTACCTCCACTATAAGTTTGAATTGGTCGATCGGCGAGCTTGAATTCACACTCGCCGGTGTCCGGGGTGAGAATGGATATAAATTATCCAAGTTGGATGCCGACGTACCCATGTTGCTGAAGTACGCCATAAAGAAGCCCTTCATCCGGGCCTTTATCTCTTCCTTGATCTGTTCTCTCATATCTTCCATCTCGTGCAGCCATCGCATCCATTTGGAAATGTTGGACTACATTTGGGCGGCCATTTGAGTCATCATTGCCTCCATATCCGCTTGGCTGGAAAAGACGGGATGCTTCTTCCTATCCCCAAAGTGCTCAAGTATCCCTACCTTCCCAGCAATAGCTCGAACACAACCGGGATGTTCATCTCTTTCTAGGGCCAAGGCTAACATGTACCTCCTCCTGGTGGTGTCAACGACTTCGAAGTTGAACTCTATGACAAAGACTCCTATAAGAAGGAAATAAATTATCATTTGATAATTCATATATTAAAATCGATAAGTTCTAAAAATAAATAAAGGAAATAGTCACTTATGAGTAGTTGCACAATAGATTATACTTCAATCTTAGTGAAGGTGTCATCTTTTTCTTTTTTCCTTCAACCCACAGACTCATCCCTCTTGATAGTGAGCTGCAAACTATCCGTGATGGAACCTTCACCGAATCCGCTTTGAAGTTGTTCAAGCTTCTACTTGTACAACTTGTCCTCCAACTTCGCGTATCCCCCATGGGATATCATATGGGGATATGCATTACTCTTAATCCTCTTCCAGTTGGCTTCACCTCGTGCTTGCGCAAGTTATTAAAACAACAAAAATATCAGTAAATAAGACTTAAGTCAAAAAAAAGAGAACAAATGATAAATTACCTTGTCCCGTAGAGGAGACATATGCTTCAAATGTCTTCCAGTTCTCCTCGATGATGAAGTTGTAGACCTCCCAGGGTCTACCTTGTACCTTTATCTCCCTTGTTTGGTAGACTCAAATAACGGCAATGCAATACTTGAAATTTCTAAATTTTTCTATCGCCGACATTAGGGTCTTGTGTCTCACCAAGGGGATATTAGATTCTTTAACGTCCAAGATGAACGTTTTATAAAACAAAGAATGACATGAATTAGTACATATTAACCATTTACAATAAGTTATAATTCTAAGTTGCGATGTAATGCATTTACCTGGATATCATTCTAAAGGTTGTCCTTAATCGAATCGGGGATCGTGCCCCAACTTATGTAGTTGATGTTTATGTGTGTGCAGGTTGTCACACCAACATAACTAATAAAGCGAGATGCGTGATCACCTACAGTATTTACGTGTCCGTCAAATGTAAAGAGAGTTGGATCGTCTCTACTATGGGTCAACTTCTCCCTATTCATCATTGTTTGTCCCTCAATTTTTTGTACTATGGAAAGGATCCATTTTATACTGTAAGCAATTATACAACTCTTGAGAAATAAACATGTATAACATTTTCTTTCTTCTTTGGATGACATAACCTTTTCTTTTTAATACTCCACTTTCCACGGTCATATTTATTTACAATTTTAGCATGCATATCTAATAGTAATCTTCCTAAATTTTTAGAAACTGATATCCATGTAAGTTAAAACTTTATCCAATTGATGTTTATGTGATAGAAATATGTTAAAAATAAGGTTTTACTTATTTCAAATACTTCTAATTTAACATCGGAACAAAATTAAGTCTTATCATGTTGATGTTTATGTGGAAAAATATGGTGAAATAAAGTTGTATGCTTAGTTCAATTATATGTAGTCCATGGTTTAGTTTTATTCACAACTCAAGTCTAATTTCACAAATTGTTTATGCCTACTAGATTGGTGAATTCAGTGAAATAGTTGAATAATATACAAGTGTAGACTAACTTAACCCCATATCTATTTATGGCAAGGGACGACGTGTACACATTTTATTTTCGAGATAGATCATAAAGAAAGTTTAATACACTAATAAAATGTGAAAATACTAGTTTCTAAACTCTTTGCCAAGCATGCCACTATCGAAACCCGAAAACCCTAAATCGTATTCGGTATGCTACTGTTAAAAACCCTAAACCCTACTTAGCATGCTAATGTTGAGAGAGTGAGCGAGGACAACAGAGGGCAAAATAAGAGAAGGAGAGAAGAGTTATGTATCGGCTTTGGTACGACAACGAGAGTGAGAGAGAGGGAGCAGCAACGATGACGAGAGTGAGCAGAGAGTAGAGAGAACGAGCAGTGACGATGACACACCGGAGAGCAGCTGACAACGACGAAGAGAAGGCAAAGAGCAGAGAGACGAGAGTGACAAGGTGACAGTGAGAGTTAGAGAGCATAGATCGAAGGTGGCAGACTGGTCTTTTTTGTTTGTAAAGACTTTTGATTACCGTTCAATGAAAGAATCGTAATAATATAACACCTATAACTACGATTCTTTCGAGAGAACCATAGTTAAAAGTGGACATTTCCATATACGACTGACAGTTCAATTAAAGAACCATCATCATATATGTAATAAAAGATCACTTATTTACAAAAATATCAGCGTATAAGTTTTTACAACGGTTTTTTTATAACCGTCGATAAAGGTCCGTTGTTAAAAGTCATTTCTATAATAGTGTAGATTTTAAAGTATTGAATTTTATGATGGTGGAATTATATGTACTCCTTAAAGTTTTTTTTTTTTTTGACAACATTGTGAGACTACATTCATTTGAATTACAGTACCAAGGTATAATAGTGTAATACCCCGTCCCTAAGAAAATAATTAACTTTAAATACATTCAAGATTAGCATGAGCGCGTGCATTTCAAATTCCAAATATTTTCATATTACACATGTGTATGTACATATGTATATATATGTATGTCAATGTTGTTTAAAAATGCAGGAACCGGATGATGACAACGACGACGCACGAGCATACTCTATAAATTTCAATGACTCGGAAGATAATTAACATTAGTATATAGCTAATTTATTTTGAGTTCTAAAATCCTTAAACAAATGAAATTAATATAATTCTTATAAACTTAATATTACTAAAAATAAAATTCCTAGATTAGAATAAGTTTAATGAGCAAAATAATGATAAGTTTGGAGAATTAGGAAGTAGATAGAGATTAGAAATTTGATTAGGATGAATCCTAATTGGGCCAGAGAATTGAGCTGGGTCGGATGGCCCATTGCAAGAGGAGACATAAGGGAGTATAAAACCTTAAAGGAAACCTAAAACTTCATTTTCTTAAACCTAAACACTGATAACTCACAAAACCCCCTCCTCTCTCTCTCTCTAGCCCCCGACGCCTACCCTGCTTGTTCCGTCTTCACCGCCAACCGCCAGCTTCAGCGGCACTCTGGCCGCGCCAACAGCCGCCACCGGCTGGCCACCAGCACCACCATTATCATCTTCACCTATTTCCTCATCAAACGCCTAAAAACCCATCTTTTCCTTCACTTACCTCCACCGCCACCGCCGCAGCTTCGCTCCGGCCACCTCTGGTTCGACGCCACCATCAACACCATTGATCGCCATCAAAAACCTCAACCGCCAGCCGCCAAACACCAGTACACCACCGTCCTCACTCCCTCTCTGCCCCGAGTTTTGCGCCTGTTCTGCCCGATTCTGTCCTAATTTGGTCGCAGTTTGCCCGGTTTTCAGGCCCTATCCGGCGACCGCTAGTTTGACCGGGCACAGACGCCACTTGCGACTCCCGGCGACTGCTTCGACCACCGGCCACCTGCTCTGTTTCAGTCATCCGCCGGCCTTCAATCCTTCAACCTTCAACCACCTCAAAACCCCACTTAAACTAACCTCCTCCATCTAATCGCTTAGGGTAAAATTTTCAGATTTAGTTCTGTTAATTTAATTTCTTAGGATAAATTTTCAGATTCAGTTCTCTTTGTTTGAAGTATTTAAATTGTAATTAGTTATTCTTTTCCTGTTTGGAGATTTAAGTTGGATTATGGTTTATTTGTGACTGGTTCATGGAATTTAGAAAAAATCTGATGATAGTTGGTATATGTTGGCTATACTGAAAGTGAAGAAAAATTATGGACAATTTCTGGATAAAGGACAGTCAGGAAGTAATTCTGAGTCAAGAATAACTTTTGGTTAGTTTAAATGATTATTTAACCTAATGAGGAGATTAAGGGAAAGATTGATGATGAAATCTAATTCTGGGCAGTATGTGAAACTGAAGTGTGAGAAATTGACATCTTTGGGGAATTAATTATGCCCTTTCAAAATAAAATAAGGTTAGAAAATTAGAAAACAAGTACATAGAAGAATGAATGAAAGTATTTATGTAATAAAATAACTAATGGCAGTAATTAAAAGTAAACCTGTCCTTGGTTTAAAGGAGATGAGTGTTCAATGGTAATATAAATACCTTTAGGTGTGCACTTAATAAAAAGAAAATAATAAACCCTGTAGATTATAAATAACTTAATACTATTTAGAAGAAAATTATGTATATTTAACGTTACCACATATATATATATATATATATATATATATATATATATATATATATAAATATATAAGTGTATACATATATTTATGTATGTGTTTGGAAGAAAGTCGTACATATACTTTAAAGTTGCTATAAATAAATGCATATATATATAGTTATGCATGCATGTATAAAATAAGTAAATAAATCGTGTGAATTAAAGACATCATTAGTATTCTTTAGTAAAAGCTAACTTTGTTAATTTTCATTTCAAGTAATTTTGAAGTGATTTAATAAATAAATAAGACATAAAAAATTCAGTTTCTTAATAAAACTCTTATATCCTTAACTAAGGTCATCAGCGCCGGCGTCGTGCGTTCATCCGGATTCCGCCCGTAAAGAAAAAGAAGGAGGAACGTCGACAACGTACGTTCATTGATCGTGCCCTTCAATGTTTTATTTACAAACCAAGGTCGGATATGGCTAACATTAACAACAATAAAAAATTGTTTGCAAATAATATTTGTCATCATTAATATGGACGCGTCCATCAAGTGTCATTATTTGGTACGCCCAATATTCGAGGTGGTAACACCGTAATCGTTAACCGCCTTCAACCGGACTATTCGATCGGTCCGGGTGTGTGCACATGCGTTTAGGGAAACCCGATGATCGTAAAGGGATCCATTCGGATAATTAATTAGCAACAGCTTTACATTGTTCATTCTCCCTCATTTACAAATGAATTGAAATGCATGCGCTCAACTCAACTATTTCATAACTATTATTTTATTGCATGATAGTGAACGTATTGAGCTTCGGCTCACATTTTGAAAATGTTTTCTTGTTTTATTTTAGGTAAAGATGTGGAAGATTTGAAGCAAAGGTCCGTTAAGGACTTAGAGGCTCGCAGCCACAACCTAATTGGGGTATCAAGGGCTAAGTGTCGTCGTTGTAGTTTACCGGATCGTAATCTATACTTATGCTTAATCTTCGTACAAGTTATAGTTTATGCCTTATCATGAGACACTTTGTTAGTGGCAAAGCAAGTGTAACCTAGGGTTAGAAATGTATGTATTGTCATAGCCTTACCCTTTCCTCTCGGTAAGGGCGGCGGTAATGCCCTTGACCTACTTTCCACTGCGCTAATCATCGGCTAGCGGCTTGCTTAGTCTAAAATCGGTGATTATGGGTTTGGGGCGTTACACAAATAGTTATATGTATGCAAAACTTTAATGTACTCCTTATGTGTGCCTATAAATTATATGTCTGTAAATTATATAATTTTAAATTAATTATTTTTAAAGTAAATATCTATTCGTCTTATTTGGAGGGTACAAGTGGAGATTTATGCATTATTTGATATATGCAAGCCTATTATTGGTAATTTATACTCATATGCATAAACATTTTAACGACGGTTATTAAACTCCCCATCCGGATGTAAGATTCTACAATTATGCGATTCATTGGAATCTTATGATCCTAATTTAATTCCAAAAATTTATGGTAAAATTATAAAATGATTCTAAGATCCTACAATTCATTAGAGCTTAATTTCACAATTCTAAATAAAATTCAGAAAGTACCCACGGATAATTATATTCGAGAATTCATTATAATAGTATACTTCGTATCAAAATATTCGACACAAGTACAATTGTACTCGGAATTTTTGCAAATCTTTATGAATTTTTACAAATATTTTTATTTTTATAAAAAATAATTTCATTATTACAAACAAATATTAGAATGTTATGATCCTCGATTCTAATTATTCCCTCCCCAATTGATTCTAACTAAAATATTAATCTAACAACCTTGATTTTAATAGGTTATGATATATGTATAGTTAGATGATTAGATTTTTGATTTATGTATACAAACATTTTAATATGATATGATATATATAGTTAGATGATTAGATTTTTTGCTCATATAATGAGATTTTTCCCCCTAAAGATTAGTTTTACATTATTGGGCATTTTTTTATAAAAGAAATATTATGCATCCTATTATGAGTTATTATCGACAAATAGTAATAGTTTTGAAATGATATTTTTTATTAATTTATTTATAAGTAGGATTTACATAATTTTTTGTTTTTGGAATTATTCTTTTAAAAGTATTATTACAAAATATTTTTATGTTATTTAGAATTTATTTTTTGATGTAACAATTACAATTGAAATTTCGCCTCTTAGATGGTAAAAATTTGTCTTTAATATTTTTATATATTAATATATCTCGTGCTTTAAAGCGGGCAAAATGTATTAATAATAGTTATAATAATAATAATAATAATAATAATAATAATAATAATAATATTATTATTATTATTATTATTATTAAAAATATTAAAAAATAAAAATAGTAGGGGTTAGTGGCATATGGCGTAATTTCTCCAAATTTTTGGACAAATGTGTCATTTTCACAAACATCTCTTCTCCAAAGGCTGATGGGATGAGATGTTTGAGAAAAATTTGTTTGGGGCCAAACCTCTATTCCAAACAGTTGTTTACCAAATATCCATTCATTTGTTTGACTTGATCAAAATAGTTAATATGCTCCAAACAACTCTCTTTTCCCCCAAAAAGTTGTCAACCAAACAGGGTCAAATCCTTTTTACGAATGAATGCCTTTATGCAAATTGATCAAGGAATTGAACGAAATAGGGAAATAGTTATGGAAGAGATGGGTACAACATATTGTTACGCATAATTATAAAGAGTTGTTTGGCCTTCCACTATCCTTGATATAGGGTTTAAACGATAAGAAGGCCTTTTCATCCCTTTAAAAAAAAAGAAAAAAATAAAAAATAAATAGTGAGAATTGACTTTTTTTTGAAAAGGTAAAGAAAAGTACATAACAACTTTAGGTAGCTGTAACGCCTCCAACTCGTAATCACCGATTTTAGACTAACAAGCCGCTATTAGCGCAGCGGAAAGGAAGGTCGGGAGTCATTGCCGCCGCCCTTGTCCATGGACATGGCAAGGCTTAGGTTGATAAAATTATAATTTAAATATAAGTTAACTACGAGGCAAGAAATAAAAGGTGCAACTGAAACTATAAATATTTACAAACTGTAACAACAACATAACTCTTTGATCGACAAACAACGTTTCCTAAATTGCTAAAACTCAACCAAAGGTCCCACTTGGGAGCCGTTACGTTCGAGTATTTACAACTTGATATTTTTGAAAATTACCTAAAACAAAATAAGAAAATATTTTTGCAAAGTGAGTCGAAACTCAATACGTTCATTATTATGCGAGTAAAATATAAGTTAGAAATTTTTGGGTTGAGCACGTGCATTTTAATTCATTTATAAATGAGGGAGAGAGAATAACTTAAAACGATTGTTAGTTGATTATTTATGCGGTTACCCTTGTGATCATCGGGTTTCCCTAAATGTGTACACACCTGCACCGATCGAAAAATTCAGTTGGTTGTGGCATAGTTACGGTATACCGACTTGAATAATGGTGAAGTATAGATGGGCGAGTCCGCTTTTATATGGCAAATACTGTTGCAAATGACTTTTTGTTGGTTGTTAATGGCAGCCATATCCGGCCTTGATTTTTGAATAAAAACTTGAAAAGCATAACCGATAAACGTACTCGATATGCCGATGGTGGTTTTTTTGTTTTGATAACTTTGTACAGGACTCAAACGAAAGCCGATTTGATGGCTCTTAAATAGAGTTTCTAAAATAAATCTCATTAATAAAAATTACATTGCTTGGTTAAGTCTATTAATAATAACCTTTACTTATATCTTTGATGCTTGACATGATTTATGCTTATGTAACTAGTTGTTTATGCCTTATATTATTATGACTAATTATGTATTAAGTCATTTTATCTATGAATGTATATAGTTATTTTAGTATGAATTATTATTATAGAATCTAAACATGCATTAGAACACTCGTTAACTTATTTGCTAACTAATTTACAAGTTATTATTGATCAACTTAAATATGCATTATTTATCATGTTATTACTAGTTTATTCACTAATTTATTTATTCAAGCATTATTTAGGAATTAATTAGTCACTTAAGTTATACTTAAGTTAATATTTTGTTTATTGTTGAACATGCATATAATGAACTAATTATCCTTATCATGCCATTTTTATTCCTTCTAAAATTATTTAACCATAACTTCTAACAAGATTATTTAAACTAAAATTTGCATGTATAATTATTCTTTCTTTACTAACATGATTCTGTTAATCTTGATTTTATCTAAAATATTTAATTTAAGTGTTAAAACTTAAGTTATCATAATGGAGGCTTAGGGTTTACCTTGAAAAAGAGTGAAGGGAGGCCAAGGTTGTGGTGGTTGTTGGTGGAAACTGGTGGCGGCAAGGCGGCATCTAGGTGGTAGATGCAGTGCTTGGCGGTAGGGGCGGCACTTGGCGGCAGTGATGGCGGCTGGTGGTGGTTGGGTTTTTAAGGAAGATGGGTTTTAGGGCATAAAAGAAGAGAGAGAAGTATGTGCTTGGTGGCTGAGATGGCGGTGATGGATGGTCGTAGTCGGCGTCTTCAGGTGGCGACGGGTCTGGTTGTCGGCCGGTGGTCAAGTGGTGGCCGGTCGTGGGTGGTGGGAAAAAGGAAAAGTTATTCAGTGGTTTGGTGGGTTTGGAAGTTTTTGAAGGTGTTTGAAGGTGGTGGTTTTGCACGGTGACCGGTGGACAGCAGGTAGACCGGAGACCGATGGCCGATGGCAGGTGGCAGGTGGGGCTGGCCAGTTCTGGGCCACCAATGGTGCTGCTGGTGGATGATCTACAGGGTGGCCGGATATGAGGGAGAGGGTATAAGCATGAGAGATGGTGGTGAAAAGTTGGTGATTATGGTGGTTTTGGCTTGTCTTTTCCGGTGATAAGGTGGTTGGTAGGTCGGTCCGAAGGTGGCTATGGATACAATGCAAGGTGGTTAAGGGTTCTGGTTGGTAGTGTTCGGCTGAAGGAGCCGTTGGGCGGCTGTGGAGGTGGTTGAAGTAGGGGAGATGGACAGGTGAGAGAGGAGAGAGAAAGTGAGTTATATCATATTTTGGGGCCATTTTCTGAGTTAACCAAGCCTATTTATACTAATTGCAATGGTTATTTGCATGGCCCTTGCATTCAATTATCTTAATTCCTACTTGACATTTGTTAATTATGCATGGTAAGTATAGTGATTTGTCAAATTTTTAAGCATGCTTAGTATAGGTTAATTGTCAAGCTTTCATTTGACCCCAAACTCATTTTTATCCAAATTTTTACCTCATTAACATTTATTATTGTTTTTATTATCATGATTATCATCAGCATTGTCATTATTATTATTATCTATTGTTATTATTATTTTTATTTTTATAATTATAATTATTATTATTTTTGCTATTGTATTATTATAATTATTACTTTTGTTATTATCTTATTGTTAATATTATAGTTTTATTATTATTACTCTAATGTGCTTTAAAATATATGATTGCTTATAATTAGATTAGGTTAGTTTTGTTAGCAAATTATTTCTTAAGATTGATATTTGGATATTTGTTTAGTTGTACATAAATTGTGCTAATTGTTATTACTTATGTATGTATATATAAAAAGTTTGAACTTATAAGAAAATATTTATGATTTAAGTTAGGAATTTAAATATGGCTTATGTGAATACAAGTACTAGATAATATGTTGAAATTAATATTTTGCAAAACATTTTTAAAATAACGGCCATCCGTCGTCATCGTTCCTATTTGGGTCCAACAAGAATAATTTTGATACACATATATATGATATGAAAATATTTTGAAATTGAAATGCACGCACTCATTATAACTCGATGTATTATGTTAATATATTATATTTAGGGACGGGTTGTTGCAAGTAACCCTTCTCATAAGGGTTCTACCTAAAGTATCATTTGTCGGGATCGACGAGATGGGAGGGAATGGACAATACCCCCAAATGGTTGACATAGGTATCATGTGCACAAACTGTGCTAGCCAATCGGCCGTACAGTTCATAAAATAAGACATCAACCAAGTTATGTCTTTGGTGATTTATGCCAAGGCGGTTTGTTGTTCTCTTTTATAGCTTCGATGATAATTTTGTTATCTCCCTCAATTTTAATTTTCATAATAGACAAAGACCTTGCGACGGTTGTAGTAATACAAAATCACTTATGATGAGGGAATAAAATGGTTAGGAATTAGAAAATTGGTTAGGTACATTTGTTATATTTTCAGTAAATTATATTAGTTTTGATATTATTATTACAAATAGTATTTCGATTAGAAATAATTATATTTATATTTTTAAATTTTTATATTAATTTTTAAATTAGATACCCATATAAATGCACATGCACATACTAGTGTTATTAAATAAGAATGTATTGGATCCACACCAAAAAATAAAAAAAATGTATTGGTATTTCCATGTTAATCACATATATTTTCATATTTAAATGTCGCAACATTTTGTAAAACTTAAAATCGAAAGCTTTATACAGTTTTTCTGTACCGTAGCTAGATTTACTTGATCACGATAACAAAAATCTCATATAATTTACAATTCCATAGCTGGCATTTTATCTAATTGGTATATTTCCATTTCCATGATAATTGAATTCTTTCTAACATGGAAAATATTATACATTTCCAAACTAAGAATGGCATAAAAAATTTGACCTGACGTGATGATAGATAAGAATGTCTTATATGTATTTAGAAATATCTCGCTCTTTATCATATGTTAACAAATGACTAGACAAACAGAAAAATGTGAAGATTTTGTGGGTCTACTCTCTCTCATGGGAATATATACTCCTAGAACATTTAAGAGTTTGCAATGGTAGACAATCACCATGACCAATATTTTACTTTATATTGCATTGCGTATTATCATTGATTGGCTAATCATAATCACCTCACCAAGGTTCAAAATTAAAATAACAAGACTTTTATTTTACGAAATATAAAATAAGGAAAATTATAAAAGTGCATTTTTTGTGTCTGAAAATATTAATAGGTGTTAATTAGCTTTTCACATTTTAATTTATTGATCACTTATACTAGTTTAAATATTATGTGATACATTGATTCGAGGTATCTATTTCTACGTTTGAAGGATGTCAGTAAGTTACTGAATCCTGAGAGAAGCCACCTTATTACTATTATGTTATTATGTTTCGACAAGACTATTTTTAGTCATTATTTCTTTTTCTCTATCCAATTTTATTATATAAATGTGTTGTTAAGTTTTGATTTTTTAGTGATTTAGTTTCAATATTTGACTTTGATGCTTTTATTTATACTAGCTTTTCACTTATTTAGATTAATATTTTGCATCGTTTATGTCATTTTTCCGCAAACAATAAGTTTTCAATATATGCTTAGCCATAAATAGCCTTTATTTGATACTAGCTTTGAATTGCACGTAATACGTGTATGATTAAATTAAGTTCAAACATAATAGTTTTTATTATATTTGAATATCATGGTTAGGGTAGGGTTCAATTTGATAATTATCATAATATTCAAATATAATAAAAATTATTATGTTTGAACTTAATTTAATCATGCAAGTATGATATGCAATTCAAAGCTAGTATGTTATAAGGGTAATTTATATCAATAATATTTATTTATTTATCTAAAATTAAAACTTTATAATTTGGACTTTATTGATTTTAATTTTCCTATTGTCAACATCTAATTGATATAAGGAATGCAAATTTTGCACATATATTTATGATTATACTAGATAAAAAATAGTTAATAACATTGGGAAATTATTTAATTGAATATGTATTGTATTTGTAATTTAGCATTTATTTATATTTGTCCCTAAACTATTTTGAGTAGATTGAGAAATTATTTAACTGAATAGGATAATGAAAATATTTAAATAAAATTTGAAGACTCGGGTATGACTGACTAACCACTTGAATGTGTTTTGATTTCATGCATTCATCTAAATTTAGGATAAAGCAAGAAGCATCCTAAAAATATTCATTTATCTAAGTCATATGCTTTATAATTCATCATTTCAATATAACTTATTCTTGATTGAACTCGGACTTAAGCATATTAAGATTATATGACTAAGTCGACCCAATAAGTCGGACTCGGACTTAGAAAGTAGAATCCGAGATAGTTATGACGAGAATGAGTAAGTCCGACCCACTCGGATCCGACCTACTCGGAAGACCCACTCAAATCGACCCACTCGGAACCAGATTCGACCCACTCGGATCCGACCCACTCGAACTCAGATTCGACCCACTTAGTCGGACTCGGACATTTAGTTTGCCTACGCTATTATTTGTTTAATCATGCGTAATTGTAAAATGTCTATATAACTCTTGTGCCCATTAAGATTGAATGATTTATTTATGAGTTTTAGCATATCCGGAATCCGAGTAGATTGAATATTAGACTTGAAATACTCCAGATTAATAGATTAAGGCAATTAGTCATTAAATATTTTATTTAGACTAATCCTTCTCTAATTATGGACCAAAGTATATTTATACTTTGAAAACCATTGTGCTTAATGTTTTTGTAGGTTTTTCTAATGTCAATTATCCGAAGAAAAGCAAAAACAAAAGGCTTCGACCGTTAAAGCACCCCGGACAAAAAGTCTGGAATTTCTAGAAAAGCTTATAACTTACTGACGACCTTGTCTCATTCTTGTTTTGGGTAATATTTTATTTACGAGTCTAACGGGTTTTTTGTTACGCTTTTTCAGTTTACAAAAGTTGGAAAAAGAGTTGTTGGAAGTTAGGACCAAGGCACAACGGTTATTTCTAGGTGGTCCAGAAACTGAGTGACTCGGACTATCCATTACAATGGCTAGTTAACTCGAGACGACTTCAACGAGAAAGACGTTGGAGGCTCAACGGCTATCTCTTTAAGGCGGACTATTTATATAAGCCTTAGCACAAGATTTCAACCGACGAATGGAAGAAAAAGAGAGACCATATTAAACATCTTCTCTAGCATACAACTCCCAAACTGTAATTCTAATATTCCGAGTTGTATTTTTCGAGTCGGTTGTATTGCAATTCCTACTACTCTTCCACTCTTTCTCTCCGATTGAGTTGTAAAGGTTACCTCCACTCGGTTGTCCCAAACTGTAAAGGTTACCTCAATTTGGAAGTACCAGGTTAGATAAGGGAACTTCTAACCCTGGGAAAAATTGGAGAATCCCAAGTTGATAAGGTAATTTCAATTTGGAAGTACTAGGTCGATCGGATAAGGTAAATTTCGAGCACTGGAAAATTGTAATAGATTTGTTTGGGAACAAATCTGGGTAGTCATATTCATTGTAATTGAGGATTCAATTAGTGAATTTGACTTGGTGTCTGGATTGACACTGTCCGTGGTTTTCCGCCCCGGGAGGGTTTCCACGTAAATGCGAGTTCATACTTTTCCGAGTCCAATCTAGACTCGGAATGCATTTCTGCCTCTATTATGTGCGAAAGAGTTTGATTTTCTCAAAAATCTTCCATCACTCTATTCACCCCCTCTAGGGTGACTTAACTTCTCCAAGAGCAAAACTTCAAAATTCTTAACAAAAAAATTCCTTAATAGTTAATTAACATTGATAAGAAGAAAATGTATTTACAACGATGTAGAAGGAAAAAAATCAAAGAAAAACAATCAAAGAAAAAAACAAAGTAACATTATCCTTAGATCATCCGTGATAAAACTTCTTTGTAAACAACATTTTTGCAAACACCCCAGCACCTTCCTTGAATATCACCTTTAGTAACCAAAGCCCTTATTGTATTTTGGGATGTGCCCCTAAATAATGCAACTTATAATTGACCAAGACTAAGCTCAGGAAGATATACACCAACATGTGGAATTGTTTGCCCCTGTGATTTGTTAATGGTTAATGAAAAACATAATTTTACCGGGAATTGTTTCCTGACCATCTCAAAAGGAAGTCTTACATCTTCGAGTAATTTTCAATGGAATCTATGGTATAAACACCGTAGTCCCTGTGCAATGACCAGTTAAGATTTCAGCCTCGATCAAATGTTCCCGTAATTAATGACAGATTAATCTAGTCTCATTGCATAAGCCATTCATTGTGTCAATATTACGTAGGAGCATTATTGGACATCCAACTTTTAATCTAAGAGCATGTGGCGGTAATCCTCCAAAGGTTAATGAGTTCAAGAATTCATCTGGATATAGATGTTGGACATCATCGGGGACATAGTTAACAAAGTAGTAAATCTTTTCAGCATCGGCAAATTTATCAATGATTTTTTCATTCAAAGTACGGACTTCTTCATTTGTAGGGGTGACTATAACTCTATCAACTATATAGGTTGTATCATCTACATGTGAACTCAAATCAGGAAAAATCGCATCAATTAAATCATCAACAAGATTACCATGATTAGGTAATACGAGTATCGATGGTGGCAACTTGATCATATCCTCATTGACGGTACATTCACGTCCATCCCCCATTCTAAGTAAGAAAGCTGCAAAATCCTCATCCAACCGAGACCTCATATTTTGTGTCAAGTGAAGTGCTCGAACATGTGTCCACAATGTTGATTCGATGAAACATGCATTAATTGTTTCAACTTTAGTGTCCTTCGGTATGACTGGTAAGATTTGTCTAAAATCTCCATTAAAGACCATCACTTTGCCTCCAAAAGGGAGCTTTACTCCTATAATATCCCTAAAACTTCGATCAATAGCCTCAAATGCATGTCGATGAGTCATAGTGGCTTCATCCCATATAATAACTGCAACTTGTTTTATCAAATGTGCTTCGACGGATTGTTTACTAAGATAACACGTTGAAGATGCATGCAGAGTAACTGGAAGTCCAAAGGTCTTATGTGTTGTTTTGACCCTATATAAAAGTGTTGTAGGAATTCCGGAGCGTATTGTAGCTAGTCCAAAGTGACCTTCAAGTTTCACAGTAGCAAGAATGACACGATATAAGAATGTTTTTCCTGTTCCACCAGGTCCATCTACGAAAAATATGTCACCTTTTTTTATGTTAATAGCCTCCATAATGGTGTTAAATGTATATCGTTGATCATTATTCATATTTTGGGCACAATGCATATCTTCGGGAGGCACTCGTGCGAGACAATTCATCATATAAAGCCCTAGACAATTGAGCCCCTTCATCAACTTGTATTGTTAGTTGTGGGAGGTTAAAATCTGCAATTTTATGGCCTAATTGTTTCAACATTCGATCTACTTCAAGTAGAATAGAATTAAGTGCAAAATCACGATCTGTCGAAGAAGTTGAAGGATAATCTTCAACCATGCCATAAGTTACGTACTCCAATTGGTCGACAAGTATACCAAAACAGTAAAAATAACCATCGAAATGACGACTGCATTCTCGTCATGGATGCATCCACTAAACATCCTCGAATACTGGCGTCATTATCCATGAGACCTAATTTTTTTGCAGCTTCTTTGAATGTTGGATAAGTAATACCATTAACAGTTCCGAGATGTGCAAATGATTGCGGGCCTTTAACATGATTGAGCAACAATCGCATATAAAATCTTTCTCCATCAACTAGATTGACATTATATATTCGGCCAGCGACTCTTTGATTACTTTGTCTCCTTCTCCAAGTATGTGATGATTCAATTCATCGATAGTGTTTAGGAAACTCTGCATAAAGATAATTTCTTACATCCGGATCAATGATGTTCATATTGAAGAATTATGTAAGCCTCGTACGGGAATTCCTTGGTGAACCAAGAATCTGTTAAACAGATTGATTTGTTCGATATCTTATTTGCTACATATTAGGAAAATGGAGTTGCAAACGTTCAATAGATAGACACATTCGCGTAAAGAAAATTAATATATTTTCCACATAGCCTATGGAGCACAAACCCATCTAGCATCCACGTATTGCTTGATCTCATTATAACCAGGCTCACTTCGAAGCTCCATTGATACCCGATCAGGACCTTTGTGTATATATTTGTACAAATACTTGACACTCTTGATGATGTCTCGAGATTGATATGACAATCATACTTGAGTAAGAGCCAAGGATTGTATGGAACAACCCAACTATTGTCAACCATTATTCTCCTATTGTCATGTAAAGGAATAGGAGGTCGGTCAGCTCGATGTCGATATATTGGATATGAGTCACTATCTTGGAATGTAGTTGATGAAAATCGCTTAGGGAATTCATGCTTGTAAACTCTATTCTCCATGCAACTTGCATTTTGATGGCCATGATCGCATGGCGCATGTATCATATGCTTCAGAATAGCCTCATATAATGAAGTCTCTTCATCCCTATAAGGAATCTCTGATGTAACAAATTGGTCATAGTGATAAGGAGGTCTTGGTTTGTCATGATCATCCAAGATAAGTAACATATGTACATGGGGTAGACCTCTTTTTGGAATTCAACTACATAAACATAGGCAACAACTTTTCCAAAGACACCTCGGTCGACAATATCCCTTTTCAACTTTTCAAGTTTGGTGTGGAATATCCTAACTAATAGAAATGGACGATCATGAGGACTTTGACCTAAAAATAACTCATTTGTAATTTCTTGCCAATTTGGGTTGCAGGTCATGGTAACAAAAAGGTCTGGTTTCCCATAATATTTTACCAATGTCATTGCATCTTGATAGCATTGACTTATGTCTCGAGAACTTCCAACAAATGAAGAGGGCAAAATAATTCATTGTCTAACATTATCTATTTATGATAATAAATATATAAAGCAGTGTAAATTATAATGATATGTAAAAGATAAATTATGATATTATAATATATCGAAAATAAGAAGCGTATTTAGTAAAGATCTTATTACCGGGATTTGATTCTCCAGCATGCAAAGAATCTTGTAAACCTTGGTACAACTATGCTCGGATTGTATGTTGATTGTCCTTAATCCATCTTAATATTTGAGCTTGGATTTTTAATTTTCAACGACATATTGTCGTAAGAGATGTCCCAACCTTAGAAATGCAGAAAGTGAATTTGAGCGTATTTGTAGATCATAGTAGTAGATGTTATTGTAGAAATTTATGTAAAGTATAAGTAAATGAAAGTATTAGTTGTGAAGGACATACTTGAAGGATAAATGCATAGAATGCTCTGCAAGGTATAGTCCTTCCATCACTTCTTAGGGTGTTAATTGTCCAACCATATGACCTGAACGGATGTAATAAAGGATACTACAAAGGATCATAATATCCAACTCGTGTCCTTAATATTCACTAATTCACAAGAGGTTGATTGAACCATGATATCCCTTTCATTTAAATTCCCGACCTCTTCACCGCCAACAATTATCCCAACTTCTTGAGAAGCAGTAGGTAAACAATATTGAGGTCTACCGATGGTTGCTCCCGAATTATAAGTCTGCGAGTGGTGTATGTCTTCTCGTTGTACCAAATTTCAAAAGTTTTGAACAAAAAGGTTATATCTGTCAAGAATATCCTTGAGTTTTTGAATCATATCGAGTCGTAAGGTATTCTTCTCTAAAAGACGATGCTCAAGTTCATGATCCGTATCATATATATACAGCTGAAGAAAGCGAGGTCGACACCGAGGTGTAGCTGGTATGAAACCGCCTATCCTATGATATATAGAACCTTGAGCCTAAAAAGTGTTAACCCCATGTTGAGCATTTGCTAAGTCTGTCGTCTATATGTACACCCATAGAAGTAAAAGAAAATACATGGTTATATTTTCTAATATTCTGCCTAAAGTGCACTACATCGAGTGTCTACTCGTGTAAAGCGCAAACAACTTATCCGGAACTGGAATTTGTGGTAAATTAATCTTTCCGGATAAATAACACAATTCCGATGTTTCATGCTCAAATAAGCGAGCTTCACGAGTGGGGACATGATCTTGGAGAAGGCAATTGTAGGATGGGAACAATACTTTGTTCTTGATAGTTAATTGCGAACGAAAGTGGACTCTTTGTCTTAGAACTCTAAGGGTAGAATTCCTTAGCGTATTTGACCGACTCGCTTTCACCGACATGCATGGAGCTCGTTTAACTCTGCTACTTTGACCGATCGCTAGTTAATTATTATTATTATTGTTGTTGTTGTTGTTGTTGTTGTTATTGTTGTTGTTGTTTTTATTGTTATTATTGTTATTATTATTATTTTTGTTATTAGGTCGGGGTATTTTGTTTTTATTGTTATTATTATTATTATTATTATTATTATTATTATTATTATTTTTAATTATTATTTTTTTATTTGTAATTTTTTTTCATATTGTTTGATAGAATATTATAGTTTGAAAATAGGTTTATTAAAAATTATAAATAAAGTTTGTTAATCATTGAAAAAAATTACAAGATATTTAATTAGAAAAATTAAATAAATACAAGACTCAATTATCGAGCAAATATGGTAACGAGCTTCAACTTTTATTAAATCAAATAATAATAATAATAATAATAATAATAATAATAATAATAATATTATTATTATTATTATTATTATTATTATTATTATTATTAATAACAACAATAACAATAATAATAATTTACAACGATATAAAATAATTTAAAAAATAAAACAATTTTGATTTCATTCCATGCTTAACAACTAAACAACAAGAAATGAAACTTGATTCCATTTCTATTCTCTACTAAACACTTGAAGAGAATATTCAACTTTCATACCTAACCCTCGGTATCATTCATTGATTTCATTCCATTCCATTTTTGTATATCAAACAGGCGCCTTAATCATAAGAGGTTGGACAATAGTGAAATAACGAAAATAGTATAAAATGTTCCAAAGAATTTAAAAAGAGAACAACAAATACAGCATGGCAACCAATTTTTTTGAAAAAAATATTTGATTTACAAAATAAACGACAACTATGAATGCTTATACCATGATTTCGAATCTCAGATCACATGTCAAGCAATCAAATGGATGGAGGAAGGCAACAACATTTATTATATAATTTTTTTCTCTTTTATAACTCAAGTCTATAAATCAAATATCACATAATAATTTGTAATATAATTATTGTATATTTTTAAAAAACAGCTAAAAAAAGTTTGTGACGGATTTGAAAACTAATTTTTCCTAGATTAGAGAGAGAAAATCATTAGCTACTAATATCCATGGAAGAATCGTGTGGATTGAGAAGACAGATATGGACACTGACCTGGAATTCTCTGACCAAAATCTTATTTGACGAGAAAAGCGGGGGCAGTTAATTTAAGCAAACAATGATTTTTTTCATTAATTCAAAATTCATCGTGATACTCTGTTCTGTTCCCCCTGTCTTTCTCTCTCTCTCTCTAAACCTCACTATCCCTTCCCCCTCGCTCTCTCTCTAAAACCTGACCCCGCATCACCCAAACTCTCCATCTTCATAATATCCGTGCCTCAATTTTCTTCGCTGAGGATTTGATTTTTCTAATTGTTCTGGAACCCTAACAATCTTATACCTCGCCGAGGGTTTGCGATTTCTCCAAAAGGTATTTCCGTCGAAGTTTTAATAATTGAAACAGAATATTTGAATTATTAGTTCTTTTTGTTTTGTTCTAATTTCCTGAGTGATCTAGCTACATTAGTTATTTGAGTATGGTTCAATATTGTTCTAACCGTTGGTAACGTAGTGATTTTGTTTGTTATGGCCTTTTTCCGTGGAATTGTTGCAATCAAGTTTGATTCGATAATGTTTTTTGCATTGGGTTTGATTAGTTTCCTGATTTTCACGTGTTTTCAGAACTGGGAAATTATTACCCTGATTATTTTCTCTTTAAGCATGTATAGCAGTAGAGATTATATGTATTTTAGCTATGTTCTTTCAGTGATTAATTTTAATTTTAATGAATGATGGTTGCCGTTTCTTCGTGTTCGTGGATATGCAGATTGCTAAGCATCAGGCTTTGAGTTAGCTGTCGTCGTTTTGAAGAAGATTTGAAGTTTGACTAGCACGTTCAACACCCATTTGCGGGGGTGTTGATTGCAACTCTGTGCTCTATAATTCCAAATAAAATGAAAAGTATTTTTCGCAGGTTGATTGTTAATTTTAAAGCTCTAGAAGTATTATGTAGAATTACATTGTGGTTCTTTAGTTTGACGCTACTATAATTTATGGATGCAGTGGGAATGTGACAAAACCAAATGAGATGATGAAGCTTATTATAACTACTTTTGTTGGAATTGTTTTCGGGTTCTTTTTAGGGATATCCTTTCCAACATTCTCTTTGACTAAGGTACATGGTTATTTTTACTGAAAGAACTAGAACTTGTTCCTTTAACTTATGATGTTTCTTTCAATCCCTTCAAAGTAGTACTGCCTGATGATGACTTGCATGTTTTATCACTTATTTGATAGATGAGCTTTCCATCTTCTCTATTTCCTTCAATTGATCTGAGTTACATTGAAGACAAGTACTCTGGGCTTTCAACCCAAGCCATGCTGAATGCTTGGTCTACTTTGAAAGGACGAAAAGCTGGCCCCTCTCACGGTCCATATTCTAATGACACCAAGGTATGCATCCTTGGTCCAGTAACCTGTCCTCAAGATAAGATTAATATATAACATACTGCTGATATATGGAAATGCAAGTGATACAGATTTTCCCATAAAGTTATCTGGAATCCCTTAGTTCCTCTGAATTAGCTAAGGTGAACAACAGAACTGATTTGGGTACTATATATTATCTGTGCACATGACCTCCCTGAATTTCTTTTTAAAACCGTCCAGCGGTACTAGTTGTTTGCTCCTTGTGTGGGGCTTTAATGTCTGTCACAAATGATATTGCACTTCCCATCTGGCACAAATAATGCATGAGCATATGTCAGTATCTCGAATTTATTACTCAAAAACGTTTTATTCATCTTGTCGTTGTGTTTGGAGGTCCATCAACCGACTCACTGCATATCAGAAGCAGACTTTCATAGTTTCGGTTCATGTCAAACCTCATTTTCTCCATTTTCCAAGTGGCTGAAATTTAAAAAGGCAATATCAGGGAATCATTTCACTGCATTGTATTGTGATGGAGTGTACTCTAGCAAAATGTCCCATTGACCTGTCTTCTTCGTCCTTTTTGTGGATTATTAGTAGCCAGTACTTTTAATTTCCAAGATCGAAGGAAACAACTTCTGTGCAAATCAATTGTAGAGTTAAGATTTGGCATGTATGACTTTCTCCTGCCCTTCACTATATAGGACTTGGGGCATATTTGTGCCTTCGTTTGATTTTAAAAATTTGGTTGTGCCAACGTCTTTCAATTGGGTGTTTTGTTTGGTGAATATATTAGTCATTAGCTTGATTTTGCATATGGATGTGTGCTGCTACCATCACTAAGATTGGTATACTTTGCAGGTCTGGGTAACAGCAAATCCACGAGGTGCTGAAAGACTACCCCCAGGAATTGTTGTATCTGAGACTGATTTCTATCTTCGCAGACTCTGGGGTCATCCCGAAGAGGTGAATCTTGAACCTTGAAGATTGGGTTTGCAAATTTATTTATTGGTGTTGAGTGAAATACAAATTGATTCCATTGCTTAGGCAGGCTAAAAATCTGTATTAAACTTTTTGCATGATGTGCATATAGCGAGCCTGCTGGTTCACCATG
Source organism: Talinum fruticosum (assembly GCA_021018815.1). Classification (NCBI taxonomy): domain Eukaryota; kingdom Viridiplantae; phylum Streptophyta; class Magnoliopsida; order Caryophyllales; family Talinaceae; genus Talinum; species Talinum fruticosum. The sequence goes on along the minus strand of JAITYX010000005.1, from coordinate 9,950,413 downwards.
ATTGTGTATGAAATCTGTGTAGTTGTTGCTTTGTTAACAAGTATGCACTAGGATTTGGATAGTTTCTTTAATATTACAATAGGTTTTACCTATGTATAACTGGCTTGAAAATGTTTTCTGGGAAAGCAAAACAAACAGATAATCAGGTCTATGCTGTCTACCGTTATGCAATATTTCTTAATCCTTGCATTGGCCACAAGGTGTTAGGAACATTCAACTTATCTGTATTTCAAAGATGTATGAATCATTGTCTCCAGCTTACAAACCTCTGGGACCACTTCTCAATAGTTTTTGGGTTTTAGCATGAGGTTTTCACTCTTGCTATTAATATGTTGGTTAAATCATCCTGTGATAATCATCTCCCCTACATCACTAAATGCGTTATGCCTATCCAGTTCTACCTGCCTGCTTAAAATAATGGGCGCCATATATGCAGGACATGATCAGCAAGCCCAAGTATCTGGTGACCTTTACAGTTGGCTATGATCAGAAAGCCAATATTGATGCATGTGTTAAAAAGGTTTGTTTGTGCATCTCTAAGCTGACATACAAGACCCTTCTATACTGGTTTTCATGTGCTTAATTTGGTGTTACAGTTCTCGGAGAACTTTTCCATTGTTCTGTTCCATTATGATGGCCGGGCAAGTGAATGGGAAGACTTGGAGTGGTCGAGCGAGCTATTCATGTCAGTGCTCTTAAACAAACTAAATGGTGAGTGATATTGCCTAGTCAGACAGACATTTCTGCAAATAGATGATGGTTTTATCATTTACGTCTTTACTCCCAGAAGGTTCTTAGGAACTAAGTCTCTGCAACTTCAATATAATATTGTATGATTTGTCCAATATGTTTTTTTTAAAATTTTTTTACGGAAAGTTTCACCTAACTTTCCTAAGATATTTACCCATTATTGTCGTGATTTCATTTTTTCAGTTGTTGTCACAATATTGTTACTACGGAATTTGACCTATGAGCTCTGCCATCATCATGCAATTTGACCTCTGAGATCTGTCATCTATAATAGCAAGAGTGAAAACCTCATGCTAAAAGCAAACACAATCAAAATGCATTACTCTGATACCTATAGGCCACGGTGGGGCTGTTCACTTGTGCAGTTGTGGAACTAGCATTCAATTCAGAAATATATATGTGCTGTTTCTGTTTGACCCTATGTCAGAATACTTGTTGATTGGTCTGTTGCAGCTGTAAAGAGATGGTTTAATGAGACTTTGATATTTTCCTTAATTAAATAAAACCGAATAATCGTCGATGAGAGTAACAGGAATATTGAGAAATAGATATTTAGGTAGATTTTTTCTTTTTAATTTAATTTATCAGTAATGGATTTCGTATCATGGGTATTGAAAATGACTTCTGCACTGAGTAATTGGCCTTATTAACTCTCTTTTTTGTTTTGTTTTCTGTTTGGATATGTTTTCAGGTGGTATGCTAAACGTTTTCTTCATCCTGACATTGTGGCTGCTTATGAGTACATATTTATATGGGACGAAGACCTCGGGGTTGAGCACTTTAATGCAGAAGAGTGAGCCTTTTTTACTAATAGTATACTGAATTTAATACGACTGAATTTGCAGTGTGTCAAATTACCTGTTGCTCTGGTCTGTAGATACCTTAAATTGGTGAAGAAGCATGGATTGGAAATTTCACAGCCTGGTCTAGCACCAAACCCAGGGTTAACATGGCAAATGACAAAGAGGAGAGGTGAGAGTGAAGTCCACAAGTAAGCATAGTCTACTCTTTTTTTTTTTTCTTTTTTTGGTCATCTTTAATTGAAGCTTGACATGGATAAAAGCTGAGACTTAGCTCTTCCTTTTGTTTCTCCTGGAACTTTAGAGTAACTGAAGAGAGGCCTGGATGGTGCCCTGATCCAGTATTGCCACCTTGTGCAGCGTACATATCCCTTACCTTGATCCTTTCCTTTATTTGTAATTGTTCCATAATACCTAATGAGTAATAGGTTGGTGCCTTGTTCCTATATTTACAGGTTTATTGAAATTATGGCACCAGTATTCTCTAGATGTGCATGGCGCTGTGTTTGGCATATGATTCAGGTATTTGTTTTTGACCCTCTGGTATTTTTCTAAAGTGCATCATTCAAATATGATCATTATCACTAATGTTTGTAAAATGCATCTTCCAAAATTTTAACATTATTACTAATGTTCTTTACAGAATGACTTGGTGCATGGGTGGGGTCTTGATTTTGCTTTAAGAAAGTGTGTCGAGGTTTGTGTTTTCTTTGCCGCTTTTTCCTGTTCAGTAAATTCTGGCTTTTTGTATTCTTGAATCTAATGTTTTTGGGACTTCCACATTGATACAGCCGGCACATGAGAAGATTGGCGTTATAGATTCTCAATGGATTGTTCATCAAACTATTCCGTCACTTGGAAACCAGGTATGCTGAGCCTATAGATTTTATACTTTAAGATTATCCAAAATGATTTCAGTGTTTCTCATAGTGCTCATGGTACAGGGTGAAGCTGACAACGGAAAAGCACCATGGGAAGGGGTAAGTTGTTCATCCCTTGCCGACTCACATGCTTTGCATTTGACATTTTGCAACATCTGCTTTGCGTTCAAGCTTTTGACTAGCATATGCAAATGCATCAAGAGATTTGAATTTGCTTTGGATGCAAATCTGCATTTGGGTGCTATTCTCTTCATCTAGATCTTCTGTTTCATTTTGTGTTGTTTCATTTGCTTGAAATCCGAAGTGAATAATTTGTGGATAAATCTTTATGAACTTGGATCATCTTGGAAAAATATAGAATCTTTATCAATTAAGTTGAAGAGAGTATGCCTTACCTTTAAACCAGTCATCCTACTCTAAATTAAGTTGAAGAAAATGGGGGAAATAATCCTCATGTGGGGACTTTGCTGATGGTTGGTTTTGAACCTTTGGTTGATATAACTGAAGTGCTCAAATCTTTTTCCCTCTTATTTATACTCTACCAGGTACGAGAGAGGTGTAGAAGAGAGTGGACAATGTTCCAAGATCGCATGGCCAATGCTGAACAAGCTTATTACGACTCATTAGGAATTGCAGTCAATAAAACAGCACCGTATCCCACGCTGATGTAAATACAAGCTTCAAAATCAACTCACCTGGAAGTGGATGGCTAAGAGTGCTGGAAATATGTACAGATTTCACAACGCGTACCTTTTGAGTTTTAATTCAAATATGGTAGCATTTTTAACACAGAATCTTTGAAATGTGGCAAGAAAGCTACCACTTCTCGTGGGAATATTCTGCAGAGGCGTTGCCCTCCCGGTCCCCCCATTGTTTCCATTGAAGCTCCTGTTTCTTTTTTATCCAATATGGCATATATGGTGGTTTGATTGAGGGGACATTTTGCAATTCTGAATCTGGAGGTGCAAGTAACTAAATCCTTGTAAAGAATAGGGAGAAATGTTGAAGAAGTTTGATCTTCTTCCTAATATGTCAACGACTTTACAATTTTAATACCAATGTTAGATGTTTTTAAATGTAGATCATCTCTGAGCTGAAATGACGAAGATGTACAATCAAAGAGAAAAAGAAAGATTATGCTTATGTGTTTCTATTTCTTTGCGTTACGGGTTACGGGGCTTTGTTTTTGCATTCTTTCAAAATCAGTTGGGCCAGAGGATGCAATTTTATGTTAATGGTAGAAAGCCAACTAAAATAACAGGCAGCATTTGAAATAACTTCCACCCAAAAAAAAAAAAAAAAAAAAAAAAAGAAGAGAGAAAGAAATAAGAGAAAAACCATATGAAATGACTACGTTGGATTGTTTTGATAGAACTAGGTAGAACTCTTCCAATCATGAAATCAATTGATCAGAATTAAAAAAGAACACTATAATCATTCAACTAATCTTATAAGGGTCTATTTTCAAGCAAAACAAAATATATTGTATCTATGTTAGCATACATCTTCCCTGAAATTTGGCAAAATATTATTTTCAGTCTGAAGTTTTAAAAATATTTTGCACTCGTATTCCCTTATGGCTAGGGTAAATATTGTTTGGAATATCAATTATCGAAATAATTTTATACGTTCTAAAATTTAAAATAAGCCAAGAAAATTTTTAAGATTTTTAAGAATATTTGCTTGTTTGAACCAAGAAACAACCTAATTTCTTTTGAAAAAGATAGTTTTATTAGGTATGTATAGTCATTCAATTTTGTTACGTTCAAACAAACAAATTTCTTAGAAATACCCATCCAAACAAGAAAATTTTCTTTAAAACCTTTACGAATAGTGTTAGCAGTTTTGTGCCTAATTTGGGTTTATTTCATACCTTTAGAAAGTTTTAAAACATTAGATTCTAAATAATATTCTATATTAACCATAGTGAAGTATAAAATATTTCCAAAGTATCATAATTTAAAATAATATTTCGCAAAATCTTAAGAGAGTTATATGATAATATCTCCTATAATAATCCTCACGACTTAACAAATACAAGAAAATATTTGAATTCGAGGAGGAAAACTAGCGGTCGACGTTACTATGTGCCCTAATCATACTAAGGGTCTGTCAATTTCAACTATTAAAACAAGTTGTTATAATTGTTATAACTATTATATGATGTTATGGTTAGCAATTAATTGTTATGAGCGGTAATGATTAGTCATTATAGCATGTTACGAGTTGTTATATCACTTATGACCTACTATGAGCGAGTTATGAAATTTTAAAAATACCATTAGTGATATTGTTTTATTTTATATTTGACAAACAACATATTGGTCAATAATAAAATTTTGTAATAATTGTTTTTTGCTAATCGATTAAATTTTCTTTGGTTACAAATTTTGGTGATCATAGTTTTTATATGAATGTTTTTGATTGAAAAATTGATCCCATTAATACCTATATCGAGAAATAAAAAAATACAATCACAATGTATATGAATGTCTTTCTTATAGCATGCAATGTTTAATAATAATAATAATAATAATAATAATAATAATAATAATAATAATAATAATAATAATAATAATAATAATAATAATGTAAGGTTATGATTAGCGGTTATAACTATTATAGCAGTTAAGAGTTGTTATGAAATATTATGAGTGGTTATGGTTAACAATTAGCTCTTATGAGTTGTTAGCGAGTCATGAACACTTTTATAAATACTCATATGAACAGATCTTAATCTGCTAATATATTGTAAACATATAAAAAGTGTCATCCTTATCTATTTTATTTATTTATGTTAGCCCGGTGATGAAATCACAATCCTGTTTACGAACTCGGGTCATGAGCGAAGTGAAAACTGCCTAATGGAAGCCGGTAAAACCACAAAAATAAGCTCATTTTTACTTGGACCGACCCACAAACCTTTTTTTCTGCTGACTGTGGCGGGTTCGGACTCCCATACTAGGAGTCGAACCGGAGTCGGTCACCAAGCCTACTAAAACACAGAGTTTCACTCGGTTTCGGTAGCCAAACATGGCACACGTACCCAAACATCCATACAACAATGTTTTGACCGACTCGGGTTTCCAGGACTGTTGGAATGGTGTCGTTTTGACCAAGAGAATATTAAGTTTATTCCTTTTATTCTTTCCGGCATTCCCGGGCCCGGTTCAGAGCCAGCTCCAACGATTGATAGGTGATTTTAGGGTTCTTTTGAACCCCAAAATTACCTATAAATAGGGGTATACTCCCCTACCTATTTCACACCAATTCAGTTGGTAAAACCTCCCATTTATGCTGAATTATCTCATTCTCTCTTCTCCCACTTTCCCTTACCTCCACTAGAAAAATAACCTTTTCTAAACCTCTCTCAAAAAGGCCTTTTTTACCTCTTTCGCTTGCCCCGCCCACCATCACTTTGTCGAAATTCGACCGCGATTCAAGTCTAACAGGTGGGTCAACCTGAGGGCACCATTCCACCACTCATAGTTTTCTTTTTGTATTTTGTTTAATTTCAATTCTTTTATTACTTTCCGTATTGTGGATTCAAGATGTAATGACTTTATTTTCTTCCTCACCTACTTGGAATATTTTATTTCTCACTTTCCTTGTTCACTTTTCTTTCTTTTATTGCTTTTATTTAATTGCTTTCCTTCATTGCTTTACATCATGTTTTGGTTGCTTTAATTTCTGCCTATTACATGTGGTTTGTTTGTTTTCCTAAACGATTTAAACTCACTTTTTCAATTAGTAAAGGTCGTCTTTTTGATGGGCGGAATGAAGAGCGTCCCTCTTTATTTCCTACCTTCGTCTCCGAATACCGGATCATTGGTTTAAGATCACGGAAGTCTTTTTTAAAATATTTTCTGATTTTGAGTCCTATACTGAATTTAGAAAAGTATTTTTGTATTTTTGTTAGTTTTTATTTTCTAAAACTGATCGATAACTCCACTTTTCAACCTTTTTATCCTAAAATTGCATCTTGACATTTTTTTATAGAAAATGGTAAACAAACAGAATATGATTGACAACCTAGACCCTCCGACAGAACTGCCTTGACAGTCTAAGTCAGATGGCCAGCACCGATTAGCGATGCTTGGACGGTTGGCCCTAGCCACCAGGTTGCTGACTAGGCTCAACTCCTGATCTAGGTTGTGTAGACTGCTTGGCCCAGTTGAGATTTACAACAATATTCCTGTTTTACCTTTTCTATTTAAAAATAGCATTCCGAGACTTCTAAACTAATTTCAAAAATAAAATAATTTCTTAAAATCGCCAATTAAATTCTTCTGAAAAATCTCTTTCAAAAGTTTTATCGTTCAGCTTAATGAGCACACATCGCGCGAAGCTGACATTCGTGAGGAAATTCGATCTACTTCCTATCGGGACGATACGTGACTCTTACACGTATATGCCACATATTTAGCTAGCTTGGTATTCAAATTTAATATGATAATAACAAAGAATACTATACACACTAGAACTTTTGAAGGCGTTTAGAAAACAAGATCATAAAATTATTTTGCTGTAGGGTCATAGTTTGCCATTGTTAGGATGATCGATGTATACTCTATGTTAGTATCGTGTTTCTGATTACTAGGGTTATATTTTGCTGACTATCTATCTTTTCTATAATATGTTCCTTTTCTCCCAAAAAAAAATATCATAATAATTCATGGACTTGACAACCCAAAATGATTTGGAAAAGAAATAAGCTAGTTGATACTAATATAACATTACACAAGAAATTAAAGGAAGACCTTAAAAAACCAACCTACAGGCCTAACACAAAAATAGGAAAAATCTACTTAAAAAAATAGGCCAGAAACCTTTCCATATGAAAAAATTGGCTAGAAACCTTATCGAATAGAATCCATACATGATATTTTAAATTTTTTTAAATTTAAATCCATAAATAATATTGAGAACCTAAGCATTTTTACTGTTAAAAAATTATTACAAGCTATTACGATTAGTTTTAGTTATTATGAACTATTATGAACTGTTACGAATAGCTACTATTAACTGAAACTAATTGTTATGAGCTGTTATGATTAATATTTAAATGTTATTAGTTGTTAGAGTTAGAAACGCCAAACGAACTAATCCGAATCTTTAGGTATTTTCCTAAAACTCCAAAATAAGGAGGTGAAGAGTCAGGGAAGAAAAGTTGTTCCGCCCGGGGTTTCCTTGGGTGAGTTCAGTCATCGAAGACCACTTTGCACTCCCTTTGGGGTGGAGCTTTGGGTGCCAACCACCAAGGTGATGGTTGTGGTGAAATTGAGAAATATTTGAGCTGAGAAAGAGGCGGAGAAAGATAGTGATACGTCGCGCTACGGTTTTTGCCGAAGGCGACCAGACTTTGCCAATGACTCGTAGGTATCAATGTAATTCTTGGAGACTAATTTGTAAGGAATCGATTAGATTTATGCAATTTTCAAGTCTTTTTCCAGTTATGTTATACAAATGGAGTTTGGAAAGGGCAATATAGAAAGTGAAGGTAGAAGGAAGGAGTTTACTCATTTTGTTAATAATCTACCATGGAATTTTGATACCTTTTCTCTTTGGAGAGATTTTAGAAGATTTGGAGAGGTTGTTGATTCCTACAATCCTAGAAAAATTGGAAGAAAATGTCAATAATTGTGATTTAGTTTCTGATTCGGGTATTTCCCGGACAGTTCCATCTCACCCGCCACATCATTAGCTAACCGTGCCTAATCAGTCGGGTAAGGGAGATATCTCGCCCAAGCCAACCCTTAACGGGCCAGGTAAAAGCTCAAAGCCCATTAGGGTTAAGGTTTTTCCCTAAATTACGGTAAATTACTATCCTACCCCTTTAAAATCTCTCTCTAAATACCCACCAACTTCCAACTTCATAAGAGATATTCACATTCCATATCCTCATATTGACATATACACACATTCATATGCTCTCAAACTCTCAAGCTCTCAACTCAAATCCCAAGAGATTCCTCATTTGAAAAATCTCTCAAATCCCAAGGAATTTCCTTCACACACATCGAGGAAGATTTCCTCGATCCATTCAACCAAGTTCATTACTAACTTGAGCATCGGAGGGCGTTCCCGGGATCCACCCCGTGGCTTCGCCTTTTGCAGGTTCAAGCAGTCGCCGTGTGGAGTCTGTTCAATCGCGCCACATCCTCGGAACCGAAGCGGTAAATCCTTTCTCCCTCCGAATCATCATCCACGTAATCACCTCAATTTTTCTCCCGAAACAGTTTGGCGCCATCTGTGGGGAGAAATAAGGGTGTGCAGACCGAACCAAAAACCGAACCGAAAAAACAATTAACCGGAAACATTTTTAAAAAAATCGGTTCGGTTAACCAAACCGAAAATTATTTTCGGTTTACGGTTCGGTTTCGGTTCAGAGATATGAAAAAATCAGTTAACCAAACCGAACTGAACTTTAAAAAAAAAAAAACATAAGTATAAATAGTCTCTTACTCTTATAGCTAACCGTAGTTGTTTGTCGGTTTTCACAAGGGACCTCTCCCACCTCTCGCTCTCTCTCTCTCTCTCCTCTTTCTTGCTTTCTCCCGTCGACAGCCCCTTCGTCGCCGGGCGTTTGTGGTGGTCCCTCTCTCCTCTCCCGCCTCTCTCTACTCTCTCCTGCTCTCTCCCGTCGACGGCCCCTTCGTTGCCGGCGTTTGTGGTGGTCCCTGTCTCCTCTCCTGCCTCTCTCTACTCTCTCTTGCTCTCTCCCATCAATGGAACCTTCCTCACCGGCGTTTATGGTGGTCCGTCTCTCCTCTTCCACCTCTCTCTCTCCTCTCGTTTGCTTTCTCTTGTTGACAGAACCTCTCCAACACCGGCGTTTGCGGTGGTTGCCTCCTTCCCCACGAGATCTGACCCTCCCAACGCCAGCGTTCACGGTGGTTGTTTCCTTCTCGACAGATCTAGCAGCTGCTACAACCTTCAGCCTTCAAGAGGTTCTCTTTGGACATCTTGTTTTGGCTCCTTACAGTTTTGATTTAACCTTAGCATCCGTATTTGATCATTTTTCTTGTAATTTAGTTGTTAATTTTTTGTTTTGATTTTACTTTTGAATTAATGGTTTGTTATGAGGAGACATACTTTGATTTGCTTTTACTTTTTAACAATTAACCGTTAACCGACCCGAAAAATTGGTTAACCGAACCGAAAATTCGGTTAACCGATTATTTCGGTTCGGTTACTGGATCGAATTTTGTCGAACCGAAAATTTTGGTTAACCGAAAATCGGTTAACCGAAAATTTCGGATCGGTTACTGATTCGACTTTTGACGAACCGAAAATTCGGTTAACCGAAAATCAGTTAACCGAAAGTCCGATTAACCGACTTTGCACACCCCTAGGGAGAAAGGTAGCTTATGGTCGCTAGTGGCACTCGATCCTGATCTAAGATGACACGCGACACGACCAACCCGCCGGTCCCTCACTCTCATCATTCAATGCATACGGGGGCCGATCCGCGTCACTCTTCAAGCCGAGGATGTGGAATCATCTCCGCGGTCCACCGGCAACCGCCACACTTGGTTGAAGGGGTACGTCATCCTAGGGACTCTTCGAACCTGATAGAGACCCTTAAAACGACTGTCGCACAACAAGTGCGGGAGCAGAGTGCGAGCCACCATGGAGCAGCGCATGCCCATCATGCCCTTCCACTACACCCCGACTCCCGGGTATGGCACAACCCCCAGGGAGGTCAGCTTGTTGGCCACTTCTCGGGCGGGATGCCCTCCCACGCGGCTCCAGCACAGCCCACCGAGGCCTCGACGACGCTCATCCCCGAGCAGTCAGGCGCCCGCCGACGAGGCACTATGAGGAGGGAGACGCCGGGGGATCATCGAAGCCAAGAGAACTCTTCATAGAGCCAATGAGAATATCGCAACATCCCACACAGCTTCGACCCCATATGCCACCCACAGCAGGCGCTCTGCCTAGTTTGAAGGCAATGCTCGACACCGAAAGCGGGGCCCAAACCTCGGGGAGCAGAAGGACAGCCAGTCCCATGTGATAAGTTACTCATGGCCATGAATCCCAATGAGCCTATGCTACTCTCAAACACGACCAAGAAAGATCTGTCGTTTGAGAGCGCTAGCGCTCAAGGGAGAGGCACCAAGGGCAATCAGCTATGAAGGGTCCCGAGAAGTCAAAGAGGGCCAGATGCACTCCTCCTCGATCTGATAGGAGGAAGAGTCCTTCCCTGGTGGAAGTTCCACGGCACCAACCCCGCGCCGTTCCCCGTCTCTCGGCTCGATTCAAGGTCGACCCAGCATACTTTCAACACTCCATTTTCAAAGAAGATCATGAATGCACCCAGAATGAAAAGGATAAAGGTCCCAAGCGTCGAACCGTATGATGGCACTATTGACCCCGAGGACCACCTGGCATACTACAAGTCCCATATGTATGTGCGGGATGGAGACGATGCTAACTACTGCCGATTTTTTCCTACCACACTAAAGGGGGTCGCGCAGAAATGGTTCAATAGTCTCCCTTAAGGAAGCATCTCTTTCTTTGAAGAACTATGTGAAAAGTTTGTTGCGCAATTCATCGCGAGTTGCAAACAGAAGAAAACCAGCATCTATCTCTCAAAAATCAAGCAGGGGAGAAATGAAACTCTCAAAGCCTACGTGTGGAGGTTCCACGGGGAAGCTGTCCTTATCCCCAACCTTCAAGATGGAGTTGCCTATACCTCCTTCCTAAATGGACTCAGGAGCGGAAGATTAAAGTTTTCCCTCGCTGAACAAAAGGTGACTACTCTCACGGAGGCACTCCGGAAGGCGGCCGACTTCATCCGGGCCACGGAGATCTGTGCAGAAGAGGGGGAGGAGGTAAAAAGGAAAGGAGGGGAAGGAAAGTTTAATTCCCGAAATGAAAAGAAGTCCCGAGAGAACGAAGTGAGCCACTGCTTCAACACTGATCCACGAAGTATTTTAATTGAAATCAAAGGGCATCCCATGCTCAAGAAGCCGCTTCCCATGTCCACTCCTGCCAAGACACGAGCTTCTAACAAATACTGTGAGTTCCACGAGCAAACGGGGCACAACACTGCCGAGTGTCGAGCCCTAAAAAGGCACTTGGGGAATTGTCCGATAATGGGCAAATCGACCATTTTCTTAAGAAGGATATCCATGGGGCTAAGGGAGGCTCCTCAAGGCAAAGGGAAAGAAGTTATGAAGATGACGTTGTCACCAGAATCGTAGCCATCATCGCTAGGGGCTTGGCCGGGGTGTGACCCCTCCTCTTGGAAAGCTCACCTAAGGAGCGCACAACAGGTGTTGATCACCGGCCAGCCTCCGCCTGTGAAGGTGCCCGCGATGACCTTCGGAGATAAAGATCTCAGAGGCATGGCCACCCCAGCACGACGACCCCATGGCCATTACATTGAAAATCTCGGACGCCATAATCCGGATTGTTCTAGTGGATACGGGAAGCTCGGTGGACATCATCACCATGGAATGCTTAAACCAGTTGAAGTATACCCCTCAGAATCTCATCCCTCTCGTAAATTCAATTCTTGGATTTGGGGGTAGACAGTGCATCCTCTCGGCATGATCCACCTACCAGTTAGGATCGGAGACAAGGCCAGAGGACGGAACATTGAAGTGAATTTCTTAGTGGTCGACGTGCCTTCCGTATACAATGTCATCATTGGGTGTCCCACCCTCAACCAAAGCAAGGCAATCATTGCTCCATATCTTCTCCTCAAGAAGTATGAGCTCGATGACAGATCCGTAGGCGAAATCTACGGAGATCAGAAAACTGCAAGGGAATGTTATGTCGTAAGCCTTCGACCCTTAATGGAGAAGCAGACGGAGGAGGGAAAAGCTAACGATGACCCCAAGGGCAAGAGATCAAAAGTAGAGCCCCTACCAAAATCCCCAAAACTATGATGGAGTGCTTCGCCACTACTGAAGACCATAGCAGGGGCCGACCTATTCCTTCAGAAGAGGTCGAACTCATCCCTTTAGAGGAAACTTGCCCCGATCGTTCCGTACAAGTGGGCAGGAACCCCCGCAGAGGGATCATAGACGGCCTTGTCTGACTCTTACGAGAATACAAAGATGTCTTCGCCTTTGGACCCAGAGAGATGCCCGGGTTGAGCCCTAAAGTCATTGAGCACAAGTTGAATGTCGACCCATCTTACAAGCCCATCATCCAAAAACGAAGACATTTGGGGGCGGAATGTAGCACAGCGGAAGCTACTTAAGGCAGGGTTCATTCGGGAATGCCAATACCCCGAGTGGATTACCAATGTAGTTTTGGTGAAAAAGTCGAACGGTACATGGAGAATGTGCGTCAACTTCATCGACCTCAACAAAGCATGTCCAAAAACAGCTACCCTTTGCCAAAAATTGACAAACTCGTCGATGCTACGGCAGGTCATGCCCTTCTCAGTTTCATTGATGCTTTTTGGGGTACCATCAAATACCGTTATACAAAGAAGACCAGGAAAGAACAACCTTCATCACCGACCAGGGGCTGTATTGCTACAATGTAATGCCCTTCGGGTTGAAAAACACTAGAGCCACCTAACAAAGGTTGGTCAACATGATCTTTGCCCACCTCATTGGAAAGACTATGGACGTATATGTTGACGACATGATCGTCAAGAGCAAGTAGGACATCAATCACGTTTCCAATCTCCGAAGGACGTTTGAAGTACTACGAAGGTAGGAATGAAGCTGAACCCCAAAAATGCACCTTCGGAGTCAAGGCTGGGAAGTTCCTAGGCTTCATGATCAACCATAGAGGGATGGAAGCAAATCCCAACAAGGTGCAAGCTGTGCTCAACATGAAGCCCCCAGGACCGTCAAGGAGGTTCAGAAGCTAATAGGGTGCATAGCCGTCCTAGGACGATTTATGTCAAGGTTTGTAGATAAATGTCAGCCTTTCTTCAAAGTTCTCAAGAAAAGAGCAAAGTTTGAGTGGGATTCGAGCGGAAGAAGCATTCTCCCAACTGAAAGCATACCTGGCCCAACTTCCAAAAATTGCCAGTCCCACTCCGGGGAGCCCTTACTCATTTACCTCGCCGTCTCAGATCAAGCAATAAGCGTAGTCCTCCTCGTGGAGTGAAAGAACGAGCAAATACCTGTGTATAAGTCAGCCATGCGCTCACGGGCGCCGAGCTTTGCTACTCTGTGATCAAGAAATTCTCATACGCTGTAATGCCCCGACCTTAATCCAATACATCAACAAAGATTAATAAATATTAATGAGCGCGTGCATTTTAATTCACACTTTCATTCATCATTATCATATGTATTATATACTTGTACCAGTAACCATATTTTGTGTTGCAGGACTCGGATGATGATAGCGACGCTTGGCAAAGAAATAAATAAATAAATGAATGATCAAATAAATTATGCTTTGTGATAATTCAAGGAATAATAATAATAATAATAATAATAATAATAATAATAATAATAATAATAATAATAATAATAATAATAATAATAATAATAATAATAATTCATACGCCTAAAGTTTGTAATAATTATTCAAGTCGGGAATTCCTAAAACCGACATTCTTTTTAACTTGAGCTTGGCTATTAGGGTATTTAGGCTTGTAGAGAGTAGAGGGCCCAATAACCAAAAAAATAAAAATAAAAATAAAATAAAAAAGGGGTTGGATTCAGATTTGAGGAGAGAGAAAGTTTAGATTCAAAATTTGTTTATTTAAACCCCAAAAATCTCAAAAACCCCACCTTCACCATTTTCTCTTCTTTCCAAAGAAACTCATCTCACTCACTCAACCCCTCTACTGCCTAGCCAAGTTGACCACCATCACCACCACCACCACCAACTCCTCCGATCGCCGTCACCGGAGCCACCAGCCGCCGGCCACTGCGAAGCCAGCCACCACGGGTTTTTGCTGCTGTGTCTGCTGTAGCTGCCTGCTGACTGCCGCCAGGCCAGCCGCCAGTCGTCGCCGGTCACCGCTTGTTGCCGCCGCCAGTTGTCACCACCAACCATCGCAGTCACCGGAGCTCCGATCAGCCACCCCTTGCACCATAAAAACCCGCATTTTTCTTGTGGGTTTGGGGTAAAAATCTCAACCTTCAACTAATCAATTCCTTTAATTTTTAAAAATACTTAGTTAGATGTTGCATGCAAGAGATTATTATGTAAAATCAGATTGCATAGCCAGCATTATGCTTTTGGGGATCGTTGATTGGAAACGTTCACTCGAGTTGCCCAAATCTTGGTATGAGAAGTAATTATCTTGCATACGCTTTTAATGGGTTTTAGTGAGCTAATATGATACTTACAATGATGGAAAATTTATAAGATAAACCTTTCATAGATATCTCACGAAGACAAAATACGTAGAGCATAAGAAAGTGGAGTTTGGAAGACTCTGCCACCCACCACGGGTGGGCCCACAGCCTGTAGGGCAGGCCGTGGTGGCCAGCAGCGAGTTAATTGACCCAAAGCACCCACCACGGGTGCTGCCACAGGCCATGGGGTAACCCGTGGTGGCCACCAGAAGTCCCCACTAACCGTGGGAAGGCCCTTGGTGACCTTTAGAGCCGACCATTGACCCCACTAGCCGTGGGGAGGGCCGTGGTGGCTTCCAAAGCAAAGGAAATTTGGTTTTCATGATGATTCAAGTTATTAGAAAATTTGGAGGAAGAGATTAACTAAAATGAGCATGCATGTCAAAAAAATTAAAATGAAACTTTAAAAGAATACAATATTATGTGAGGATTTAATAAAGAAAATAGGCATGCATGTTGAATTATGAGCATGTGGAATATGTGAATTAAAGAGAATAGGTAAGTTGGATGATTTTAAGAAGTTAAAGCAAATAAGTAGTTTTGGGAAGATTAAACAAATTAAGTCATTTTGGAGGGTTTAAAGAAAATTAAGTGATTTGGATGATTGAGATAAATTAAAAGGAAATAAGTGATATTGACAATTTAAGAAAATAAGTGACTTTAATGAGCCAAAAGAAAATAAAGGATTTTAGTAACTTAACGGAAATAAGTGAATAAGTAATTGTGGTAGTAGAAAAGAAGCAATTTGACAATTTAAAGTGTTAAAGAAAATTAGCGAATTTGATGATGTGAAGAAATTAAAGGTAACAGGTTAGCTTAGGCGATTTATAAGAATTGGATTAGTATGCAAGTGAAAAATTAAGCATCGTTGGACGATAAACAATTAGTTAAGCAAGATACTTAATTTAAAAAGTGACCGATTAACACGTTAGGTGTTTTATGAAGAATCAGTCAAGGGAACTTTATGAGCATATTGCGTGACAAGAGGGGTTGGTATAAGCTACGAGTGTTACTTTAGAACTTCAACCTATAAAATTTAACCAACCGCTTTAACAATCTACAAAGTGATTTTGTCTTATTTTAAATTCATCTAGTCATAGGAAGTTACAATAAGGAAATAATATAAGTAATAACAGTAGTAATAATAATAGCAACGATAATAATAAGATAGTAAATTTAGTTACTAAAAGTATTAAATATATTAATGAAACACTTTATTTTGTTAAGACATCATCGTCGTTCATCCGAGTCAGCAATTCCAAAAGGACTAAAGGAAGGATATCACTACGATTTCAAGGTACGTTTATTGCTTGTACCTTATGAAAACTCATATGTTTATACATAACAATATCAAATGGTTTGCTTAATGAAATGAACCATTTTAAATATTATTTATCACCTAATTATGTGGCCCGCCCGTATCAATCATACCAGCCTGATCAGACTTGTGATCACAACCATATATATATTTTGCCATTATCAACTAGACTTTGCCGATCGGTCTGGGTATGTGCATATTTAGGGAAACCGATGATCGTAAGGAGCCACTCAGATAATAAATGAATAATTGTTTTACTATATTCTTCCTGTCTGATTTATAAATGAATTGAAATGCATGCGCTCAAATCAATATATCTTTACATAAATTATTTAGAGTACATGGATAGACGTGCTGAGCTCCGACTCATTATTTCGAAATGTTTTTCTCTGTTTTGTTTTAGGTAAGGCTAATGCAGAGGAAAACAGACGAGTTCATTTTGGTCATCAAGACTTAGAGGCTCACAGTGATAGTCAAGAACGTGATGCGTGAGAGTCGTGTATGCTTTGGTTAATAAGTTATAGTCATGATAGTGCTCGATAACTTTTTACCCGTTATGTTGTTATAAGTTAGGCGTCCTACGTATTATGAACCTCAACCTAATAAGTTGTGTTTGTATGTTAATTAGGTAGTTGCCTTGCTCTTGTTAAAGAGTGGCGGTAACGCTTCTAATTCTCTTTTCCGCTGTGCTAGTTACTAATCAGTCAGTCATTATGACTAAACTGGTGATTAGGGGTTTTGGGGGCGTTACATACGCTCTCCTCCTGGCCAGTAGAAAGTTGCGGCCTTACTTTGAGGCACACAAAGTAACGGTCCTTACTGACCAGCCCTTGAGGAATGTGCTGCAAAAGTTCGAAAGCTCTGGAGGAATGCTGAAGTGGGCCGTCAAGATGACCTCGTATGGCCTGGAGTCCGAACCCCCAAGAGCAATCAAAGCACAAGCCTTGGCTGACTTCATAGCAGAATGCTCACACCCGAACCAGCCCCTACCATTCGAAGACGAATGTTGGACCCTCTACGTAGACGGTTCAGCAACCAAAGATGGGAGTGGAGTGGGGTTGGTCATCACTTCGCCAATAGGGGAACAATACGAGCACGCGCTCAAGTTCATGTTCAAAGCTTCAAATAACGAGGCTGAGTACGAAGCTCTCCTAGCAGGCATAGACCTCTGTTATGTGGCAAGAGTGAGCTCCATAAAAGCCTACTCCGATTCCTAGCTTGTAGTCTCCCAGCTGAATGGGGAATACGAGGCACGGGACGATGACATGATAGCTTATCATCAAAAGTTCAAAGAAGCGACGGGACAACTCCGGCACTTCGAAATCTTGCATGTACCCCGCTCGGAGAACAGATAAGCTGATGCCCTCTCCAAACTTGCCAGCTCCTCGGCCGACGGGCAGCCGAAAAAGATCTAGTGGGAGGTACTTGGAGAGAGAAGTATCGATGTCAAAGAAACCATGTGGTTAGATAGGAGCAACACTTAGATGGATCCCCTCATCAACTACCTATCCAGGGGGAACTTCCACAAGATAGCAAAGAAGCGGAGCATGTCAAAAAAAGAGTGGAATGGTTTGTTTACTATGACGGAACACTCTACAAGAAAGCATACTCCCAGCCCTTGCTTCGTTGTGTACCGCAAGAAATGGGTCAGAAAATACTTGAAGAAATTCACGAAGGAGTGTGTAGCTCACACATAGGTGGAAGGACACTGGCAACTAAGGCTCTACGGACCAGCTATTATTGGCCATACTTACGAGAAGATTCAACGGACTTGGTGAGGCAATGTGACAAATGCCAGAAATTCGCTCCCGTGCCAAAGCGCCCTCCCACTAAGCTGACTCCTATCCAATCACCCCTCCTTTTTCAAAATGGGGGATGGACATCCTTGGTCCATTTCCAAAAGCCACTAGTCAGCGTAAGTACTTGTTCGTAGCTGTGGATTATTTTACTAAATGGATAGAGGCGGAAGCCGTAGCCTCGATCACCGGAAAGGAAGTACGCAAGTTCATCTGGAAGAGCATAATTACTCAGTTTGGCTTCCCCGGGGTGATGATATTTGACAGCGGACGACAATTCGACACCAACAAGGTGCGGGATTACCTCGCCCAATATGGTTTCCAAGCCTGCTTCACGGCTGTTGCTCGTCCCCAAACCAACGGCCAAGCCGAGTCAGCCAATAAGGTCATACTTAACAGCCTTAAGAAGAGGCTAGATAATGCTAAAGGAAAATGGGCGGATGAGTTGCCAGCCGTCTTATGGTCAATCAGGACCACAGAAAAGTCAGCCACCGGAGAAACACCTTTCATGATAGTGTATGGATCTGAAGTCGTGCTCTCGGTCGAAGTGGCCCTTCACACCCCCGCCTCACAACCTTTCAAGGGAGTCTAACAACAAGGCCCTCCGAGAGGCCCTTGACTTACTCCCGATGGTTCGAGGAGATAACTATCTCCGTGAGGCCATAACCAAACTAAAAATGGCAAGAGCCTACAACAGGAGGGTGAAGGGATGAGATCTTAAAGTCGGTGACCTGGTTCTAAGGAAAACCAAAGCCGTAGGAAAGGCGGCGGAGCATGGCAAGCTAATGGCTAATTATACATCATTCATGAGGTAGTCCGCCCAGGGACCTATAGGTTAGCTACCCTCGAAAGAACAGACATTCTTAGAGCATGGCATAACAACAACTTAAAGAAGTACTTTATCTAAGCATTAGGAAGCACCCTTATTTTGTAAACAGTACAAGCTCATTGACTGCCATGGGGGCCTTTCTTTAAAGACCCACCTAGCCCAAGTCCCAAAAATATTGTAAAGGAATCAACCATGATTGATGCGACTTTTTCGAAAGTGCTCAACGGGGGCACACATTCCTCCCTTTTGTAATGGACTTCGATCGTTTATCTTAATACAATGAGCAAGTTTTCCGCATCTTTGTATCTCATGCTTTACCTTCACTAAGTTGGGGGTAAGAATAGGGGCTAATGCGAACCCCTAGAGCGCCCAAACTCTCGATTCCTTTCGTTGTATTTTCTTAACTTTGTCAAAGTTAGAAGAAAGAGTAGGGGCTAATGTCACCCCCTACGGCAACTACATTATTAATTTCTATTGTTGTATGTTTTGCTTGTACCGAATTTGGGGGCAGAACCAGGGGCTAATGCAATCCCCTAAGATAGCCAAAAATTGTCAAAGTCAAAGGATGATCATATACCCAAAAACGACAAGAAAAATCGGCAACAACCAAAAGAAGCAACGATGAAGGTAAGTGTCAAATAAGCACGCAACAAACACCAAGCAAGGTTGAAAACAAAACAAGTCTCTAAAAGAAGTATCAAGTTACGCGGCACATAGGCTATCCTAAGTTACATGGCATGCAAGCCATCAAAATTAGTCCTAGCTTAAGAAGGGTTAAAAAAGGGAAGCTAGTCCTCAACGCCATCCCCGACATGGCCATCAGCTCTGTCCTCTGCGGGAGTCTCACCGTCCTCGGGGTACTCTTAGCCGGAGAATCTGACCGGGAAGCAAAGGCCTTAGAGCAAAGGACAGAAGCATAAGCCAACCACTGCTCTAGCCCCTCCTCCTCTTCACCAAGGGCTGGGGAGACCACCACGAGGAGCTTCCTAATAGACATATCCCTCGCTGCAGCGTCAATCTCCTAGGAAGACTCGAAGTGCAATCTCCAGCTCCGCGCCTTCTCGCGAGCAGCTTCGATGCAAGCCTCAAGATCGCACTCTTTCTTCCGAGCAGCCTCCAATTGAGTCTTCAGGTCTCGCTCTCTCCCCTGAATAGCCTCCAACCGAGCCTTCAGCTTGCTCACCTCCCCTTAGAGCTGATCTACTTCCTCCTTCTTCTCCTTACAGAGCTTTTTCAAAGAGTTCTAAAGAGAAGACACCTCCTTCCGAAGACCCGAGGAGGAGGGCTGGGACTCTATAGCCTGCATGGCCTTGATAAGAGCCTGCAGAACAAAAGAATTAAAACCCGAAAGGTAAAGAAAATACATGCATAAGGAGGGTTGGTCTTTACCTCGGCTACTACCACCGATGCAGTAGAGACAGGAGAAGCGACATCCTTACGAGGAGTGTCGCCGTATGCCTTTAGGAGATGACCCACCATGGCAGCCTTGGTATCGGGGTCAGCACTCGAAAAACGGTGAGACTGGAGACCTAAGCATATCTCCTTACCTTTCGGGCCGGGAAGCGTTCCGGAGGAAAGGTCCGTAGCGTCCCTCGAGCGTTTGCTCGAGGTAGACGACTCTCGCACCAGCTGGCCCCCATTCCGATACTAAAGCGGGCGACGCTTGACTCTTCTCAGCAGGGGCGGATAAGCCTATTGCAAAAAGATAATGTCAGCGAAAAGCAAAGATCAAATGCAAAGGGTATGACAAAAGACATAAGACTTACTATGGGAGGCCTATTGCTACTCCCCTTGACAACTCCGAACATTGGTGCAACGATAGTCGTAGGGTGCGGCTTAGAGGCTTTCCCTTTCTTGCCCCTCTCAGTGGCATCCTTGCCTTGGGGAGAAGAGTGTGTATCCCGATCGACCCATGCACGTGAAGAGTTCCAGGCCATGGCTTTGGAAAGGAGAGCCCTTGCTTGATCTGCAGAAAACAAACCAAAGTCAGGTCGGTTCCAAACATGAACAAAAATAACTAGGAGGTGGAATAAGTACTCTGTGAAAGTTTCGAATCCATAGCCAACCCAGTGGCGACAAGGAACAAGTTCTTCTTGAAGTACTACCTCTTGGGAAGCCAGTTGGAAGGAAGCTTCTCTTTCTTTCTCGCCCTCGTAGGATGGGGTACTTCTCGGGTGCAGAAATACTCCGCTACGGCATATACTTTAAGACGATAAACCACGCGGCGAGAAGCGGACATCTTAATGACATCCTCCTCCTCACTCCAAATAGGGATATCCCACTCCCCGTCAAACTTCTCTACAAAGAAAAACTCATACTTCCACCTATGGACTGAAGATGCCTTATTCAAGGTAGTCATGTACCCCTTCTTATTTGGGAAGCTGTACCAGCCTCACTCGCCGTCAAGCGAGGTGCTCTTCTGAAGGCCGTGGAGAAGGATGAACGTTTCTAAGTTACAAGGGAGGTCATTCAATTCACAGGTGGCAATGAACGAACAAATGGAGTGCCACGAATTGGGAACAATCTGGGCTAGGGCCAGGTTGAACTTATTGCATATCGATACAATCAAAGGATGGAGCAGAAACCACACCCCACTATCGAGCGCCGCTTTATAAAAAGCGTGGCACCTGGGAAAGGGGGACTTAACTATGTCCCGCTCCAATGGGACCAACATCCTATAACTATCGGGGAGGCAATAATGACCGAAGAGCCCCGAGGCCTATACCATGTCATTCGCAAAGTGCGGGTCAATGAAATGAGAACCTGGACCGTCACTAGGATTCGACCTCTTGGGCAACGAGTTGTTTAAGTAATCTGCCCCCTCAAGTGGCATAAAGGACGAGGTGGCCTCATCATCTAACGAGATGTCTAAGGATTGGGAATTACCTTTGGAATACCTGTCCCGCATGAGCTCATCCATGGTCTTGAGCTGACATGTAGTCTTAATCCTAGCCATAACCCCACTACCAGAATCCTACAAGGTGCAACCCATAAATGTCACTTGTCCTCGGAGACCATGACTCCTCTTAACCTCCCAACAATAAACCACCTCCCGAGAACAACTATTGAGACTAGGAGTGGGGGACCTCTCATAAAGGGAATCTGAAGTTGCAGGAGGCGCGACCAAGGGGATGGCCTTCGCAACTTCGCTAGGCGTAAGAACTTGCTGCCATGACACACGACTAGCCACAACTAGCTTACGATGAGTTGTGACAGGATGACTATCAAGGTTTGCGGAAACCTCTAAATCAGCAGACGCAACAACTCCCATGGACTCCCCACCTACAACGCCATCACTACAACACTAATCTATAGGGCACGGCAAGCTGCTACTCAAGGCACAATTGTTCGACAAACTATCATGTTGGTCCGCAATGGAGTCCTTGGATCTACCAATTATTCTAAAGCATGCATCTACTTGAATATTCAAACTACAAGAAGGTGATTCGAAGATATACTTAAAAATTTAATGAAGACGTTGAATGCCCGAATCTCGCTTGAAGGCACCTTCAAAGTGCTCTCTCTCTCACTTTGAGAGTTATTTTATGGGTAATTAAAAAGGAGCGCCAAGAGGCAGGTTATATAGAGCCCCTCCTTGGTCAGTCGGAATCAGCTAAAGTTAGTACCATCTCCCTGCACAAGAGCGAATTTTAAAATTCAAAATTCAAAATTTGAATTAAAAAATTTCGGATTTCCCGCTCAAGCAAAAATTAAATAAAAAAAGAAAAATTAGGGTTGGGGTTAGGGTTAGGGTTTTTATGGTTTTTAGGTGTTTTGGGGGAGGGTCACGATAGGGCTCGGGTTAGGGGTCGGGTTACGGGCTCGAGTCCCGGGGTCGGGAGCAGCCGAGTTGGGGATGCGGAAGTGCAGCCGAGTGAGAGAGCGAGTTAGAGCGTGAGGGAGAGGGTATGCGAGACAGCGAAGAAGGGGGAGACTTCGGGCTAGGGGTCGGGTCCGGGGTTCGGGTTCTAGGTTCGGTTCGGGTGGTCGGGTGGGGGAGTTGGGTCCGAGCGAGAAGGGGAGGGGAGCAAAAACAGAGCAACGACGAGAGAAAGAGAGAGAATGCGCGAGAGAGGGCGAGAGAGTGAGAGGGAGGGCTCGGCTCGGGGGTCGAGGTGGGCGGTCGGTCCAGGGGGTGGGGGCCAGTCGGGTGCAACGAGAGAGAGAGAATGCGCAAGAGAGGGCGAGAGAGTGGGGGAGGGGTCGGCTCCGGGGTGGGGGTGAGCGGTCGGCTCCGGGGTCGGGGCGAGTGATCTTGCCAAGGGATGGGGGAAGGGCCGGTTGGGTGCAGCGAGAGGAGGACGGCAGCAGAGCAAAACAGAGGAAGGCCGAGAGGGGGTTACGCGAGAGCTTGAGGGGGAGACTTGGGGAGGGGTTGGGTCCGGGGTGGGGGGATGCCGAGCAGCGGTGAGCAAGCGGGGAGAGGGAGGGTTACCCGGGCGAACGGAGGAGAGGACAGGCAGCGAGGCTCGGTGGCAAAAGGGACAGCAAGCGAGTGGAGAGAGAGACGGGAGCGAGTGAATAGAGGGTCTTTGAAGAGTGGGCCAAGAGGGAGAATAGGCTGAGAGGGAGAGTGGGCCGAGAGAGTTTGGGCCGTGGGAGCGCAAGCGGTTGGGTTACCGGTCGAGGTTAGCGGTCGGGAAGAGGGGTCGGGAAGAGGAGTCGGGAAAGGAGTTGGGTTCGGGAGTTCAAAAAAAAAAAAATAATCATACAATATTGCAAGAATCACAACGACAAAACGAGCAAAGCCCGAACGCTCGTCAAACAATGACTTAGCCTCTAAGGGTTAACAAGTCGTATCTCTACCTACACAAGGAGCTATCTTTCGGGGTTCGAGTCAATTTACACTCGGTGAAAACTTGGCCTCCGGGAGCCAAAAATCGCATTCTTAAATCCATAAAGGAGTACCCTTCAGGAAACTATCTCTCAAGCACTTTTAAGTCTCAGGGAGCTAAAAGGTCGTGCAAAGACCCATTCCGTCATGGGCACTTGGACTCCTAAGAGGAGGTTAGGGATCGCGCTCTTCGTGGGATGTTCCTTAGCGAGACTCACGCACTTTCTTGAAAAGTCGCGCAAAGATCCATTCCGTCATGGGCACTCACACTTCTAGCCTAAGGTTAGGAGGTCGCGTTCTCCACGGGATGTTCCCTAGCAAGATATCTATACTCAAGCACTATTAAGCCTCCGGGAGCAAAAAGGTTGCGTGGAAGGTTCGCAATAACGCCACCATAAGTAAACTCACATTTTAAACCTCGGACACGTAGGGGTTTGAAGTTCTCGAGAGGCTAAGGAAGACTGTGGGAAGACTTGCCTTCCCTGCAGAAATCACTCTTTAGCCCCTTAG
Source organism: Talinum fruticosum (assembly GCA_021018815.1). NCBI lineage: Eukaryota > Viridiplantae > Streptophyta > Magnoliopsida > Caryophyllales > Talinaceae > Talinum > Talinum fruticosum. The sequence goes on along the minus strand of JAITYX010000005.1, from coordinate 9,926,405 downwards.
GGCTAAGTAAAAATCATTCACCGCAAACAGAGTGTCAACAATGGGATAGAAAAGCAAAGAGAAATTAGGCTGGCAAAGTAAACTTCGTTCATTCGTTCATTCATTGGGACAAGAGCGCACAGACACGCCATTACAAAAGAAACAAAACTGTCAAAAGTTCAAGATACTATGCTACAATGCTACGGTTACACTACTATGCTACGATTACACTATTCGGACGAAAGGAGGGCCATGGCCACCACGTCACTTCTCCTTCGGAAGGTTCCTCTTCTTCTCCTCCGGAAGGTTCCTCTTCTTCTCCACCGGAAGGTTCCTCTTCTTCTCCGCAGGGAGGCTACTCCCCTTTGCCTTGGGAAGTCCCTTCGGTCCATCTAGCGACTCGCCACTCTCCAAGGGAAGATAAGATGACGAGCCAACACTCGGAGCGGCTCCTCCAGCTATAGCGCTTGCCAAGGAATTAGGGTTCGCTGACCGAAGCTCAATGAGACGATCGTGGTTGCGCTCCACCCAAGCCTAGAGTATATCCCACTTAGGATGGAGTGCAGCCTGAAACAACCTATGAAACTCCGCACCATCGTTTATCAATCCCATCTTCAAAGCATCGTCGATGAGAAGCCGGTAGAATGCCTCCGCAACAAAGGATGGCTGGCGATGAGAAGCGAGGGCACAACTTCTCATATCCAACAAGAAGCGCCTCGGCGGTCATTTTCTCTAAAGCAAGAGAGAGGAGAAGAGTGAAGAGGTGGAAATTTACCATCCTCCTCAAGGTTCACCCCCTATTTATAAGAACTTGGGGTCATAAAGACATATCGGAGTGGACACCACATTCCACCTACCTATCTCGGGAAGCATGCAGGTAGAACGTGAGGGGCTAAATGATTCGGGTATTTCCTGGACAGTTCCAGCTCACCCGCCACATCACTAGCCAACTGTGCCTAATCAGTCGGGTAAGCGAGATATCTGCCAAGCCAACCCTTAATAGGTCAAGTAAAAGCCCAAAGCCCATTAGGGCTAGGGTTTTTCCCTAAATCACGGTAAATTACTATTCTACCTCTTTAAAATCTCCCTATAAATACCCACCAACTTCCACGTTCATAAGAGATATTCACATTCCATATTCTCATATTGACACATACACACATTCATATGCTCTCAAGCTCTCAAGCTCTCAACTCAAATGCCAAGAGATTCTCGCTTTGGAAAATCTCTCAAATCCCAAGGAATTTCCTTCACGCATATCGAGGAAGATTTTTCGATCCATTCAACCAAGTTCATTACTAACTTGAGCGTCGAGTGGCATTCCTCGGGATCCACCCTGGGGCTTCGCCTTTTGCAGGTTCAAGCGAGTCACCGCGTGGAATCCGTTCGATCGTGCCACGTCCTCGGAACCAAAGTAGTAAATCCTTTCTCCCTCCGAATCATCATCCACGTAATCACCTCAGCTTTTCTCCCGAAACAGTTTCATTCCATTCTAGAATGAGAGTTAGGCTGAGCAAGCTAGAAGAAACCTTAATGGGTAAACTGTCAAGAGGTCTCGGATCTCGGGCTCGGTTTCAAAAGAAGCAATGGGTCGGAGGAAATTGGAAGAACCAAGTGCGTATGAGGCAACATAATTGGGAAACTTAGGTTTGGTGTCCAAAGAAAACTGCAACCAATGAAAGGAAAAGAGGGTTATTCATTGTAAATGAAGTTGAGCATAGAAAGAGCATCAAGGAAGTTCATGGCTCAATGAGCGAGGAGTATCGACAGGTGGCTTGAAAAGAAAAACCTGTGCATTTTTATGCTCCTTTGGAGGCTTAATTATTGGTACGCCATCTCCAAGATGAATTACCTACACTTTGCGAACTTATATACACGGGTAAATATATGTTTGTGCTATCCTTTGATTGTAAAGAAAAGGCTAATAGAGTTCTCAATGAGAGAAAAGAAGTTTCCCTGTAATTGGTTTGTTGAAATTAGAAATTGGAAAACTACGGATGTATGCCAGTTTAGGAGAACTTTGGTTAAGATTTTTTATCTTTCACCTCATGGATGGTCTGCTGATAATATCATTAGGATTAGTGACTTTGGGGAGATGTAATTTGCTTGAGAAATGAAATAGTGGAGATGTCAATACTCCCCAATTTAGCCTCATAGATGATGAATTCCTTTTTCACCTGGACTCTATGGCTTTTCGGATCAAAGTCATTGAATCTAGAGTCCCCACTCATGCTCCCTCCTTTGGTGCTAAGGCATTTGAGAAAGCCTCAAATGAGATTGAATCCAATGAGAAAAATACATTGTCAAATTCCACTTTGCCAAGGATTGATGGCACCCAGGCACGTGATAAGGTGGATGCAGCTCAAGTGGTGGTTGAAAGCCCTTCTCATATGACTGGTAAGCCGAGTAGCTACTGGGATGAAGTAGAGCAAGCTTCGAGTAGCCGTACATGGTCGAATGTGTTGATATGGAGGATGGGCAGCAAGAAAAATGTTTAAACCGGAAGTTGGTAATGCCCAAATTCTGAAGGTGAGTAACGAAAGATTGGCAAAACCCCTAGGGAAATCTAAAAAGAAGGCACCTAAGGAATTTATCTCTCCTAACTCGGATGATGATTTTATTTCTAAAAAGCTCGTGAAACTTGGGAAGTAGGGAAGAAAGTTGCGGTTAAGGTTCCTGGAGATGATAGAGAAGTAATTGAACGAATCAAGGATGACTTGAGGGCGAGAAAATAGACCGAGTGTCAACCCTCAATCAAGTGGAGATGAATTAAAGCTTAATTCCTAGAGATAAGGTGGTCTTGTTGGACTCTATTTGGTGGTTTACTTGGAGAGTGATGTACTCATGGTGTATGTTTGATGGATAGTTTTGCTTATTTAGGTGGATTGTCAATCTTAGGGTGAATTTTTAATATTCTAAGTAGGTGGTTTTAATTCTCATTATTCGGGTGAAGCGATGACTCTTGGTTAAAGTTAGGGGTTTTATTTCCTAGTATTCGGGTAATAATTTTCCCATAGGAGATTATGATGCTCTATAAGCATCAATCATTGTATCGTTTTTTATAACTCTTTTGAGCTTATTAATGATAAAAAAACAAAAAACAAAAGTCGACACTAGAGCTAGACAATATGAGAGATAAAAATTAAAATGAAATGATTCATCATATAAAAAGCATTAAAAAAATCAGAAGTAGAAATTAATTACTTAAGTGCATAACAGCAATTCCAAATAAACAATTGACATTTAACTCGCCAGCTATCAATAAAGTTAAAACAACTAGCGATGGCCAAATTAGAAAATTATCCGTAATCACTTTAGGCTTGTTCGAAATTACATAAAAGACACAATGAAATAGAAATATAAACGAACAGAAAATAGCAGAAACAAATAGAAACAAATAATAATAATAATAATAATAATAATAATAATAATAATAATAATAATAATAATAATAATAATAATAATAATAATTACATTATTATTAATAAATAGTAATAATAATAATTCATCACCAAAAAATAATATTATTAAAATTTTAATAGTAATAATAATAATAATAATAATAATAATAATAATAATTTATGTAATAATAATATATAATAGAAGAGTTGATTTGACTCTTCTCTCCTTAATTATAGGGGTTAAATTGATTTTTTATTAACTCACCTCTCTCTATCTCTCCTCTTAATTCTCTCTCTCCATCCCCCTCTCACGTCACCCCCTCCTCACAAATAGGAACTCTCTCTCTTCTCGACAAATTCTACCATAGTCATTCAAGCACCTAGCTAGATGCTTGAATACACTGCCACTTGTACCATGTTAAAACAAATTTGTATGTGATTAATTTTTACAATAAAGTGATGAATTTTTTTAAATTTAATGAATTTTTGTAATGTATATTTTTTTTGTGTTTCAGTGAGTTTTTAATAAAGTTTAAAAAATAATGATTAATTTGTGTGCATATGTATAGTATTTTTACGAATACACTATTAATTAAAATTTTATCACTTAAGTATACTTCTGAATGCAATTGACTCAATGTTATTAATACATACTTGTTGAATTTAATATAATATGATGAATATTTAAATTAAACATATATATCTGTATTTTTCTAAAAAAGTATCGATATAAATATTTATTCATTTATATAAAAAAGTATACAAATATGTCAAATAATTTACAGATGAATTTGTAATAAACTGATTAATTTTACAACAACACCGATGAATTTTCAAAAATACGTTTATACTTATCAATATTCATCCATCTCTTTCTGCATATTCAACACCTTTTCTTCAAGACCTTGTGTTAACTTTTGTTATAGTTCTCTGTATAAATTTATAAACAATTAGTAAATATTCACAAGAAGTAATTAGTATATTCATCACTAAAATTGGTATATTCATCTAAAAATATGAAATTCAATATAAAATTGTCCAAATGTATAAAAAGAATCTTTATCAGTAAAATTAATAAATTAATAAAAAATTATACAAATTATGCTTATATAAGATAAATTCATCAAGGACTAGTAAATATTCATCAGTAGTAATTAACATATTCATGAGTAAAATTTACATATTCATAAAACAACATATTTAATATAATTTTTTTCAAAATAGCATATCTAATAATAAAAGATTCAAATTATCAAAAACACACATTCAAAAATGTAAAGACAAATTCATCGAAAAAAATCATATTCATCAATATGAAAAACAAATTCATTAAAGAAAATATCTTATTCATTGACGTATACAAATAAGACCTTAAAAAATACACATTCATCAAGAAATAAGACAAATTCATCATAGTGCAAAATAATTTGAGAAATTAAAAAACACAAACCATGGTGATAAAACAAATAGAGTGAATATGATATTGACTCTAGCATTAAAGTCCTAACTTTTTATCATCAATATCACCACCATCACCGTCCATAGACTCATCAATAAATAGGACAAATTTATCACAAAACAAAAGAACTTAGGAAATTAAAAAACACAAATCATAGCAATAGAAACAGGGTGAATTTGAGATTGACTCCAGCATTGAAACCCTAACTTCTTATCATCAATATCATTATCATTGCCATAAGACAAATTTATCATAGATCAAAAGAACTTGAGAAATTCAGAAATACAAACCATATTGATAGAAATAGAGTGAATTTGAGATTGACTCTAGCATAATTGAAGCCCTAACTTCTTATCATCAACATCACCACCATCACCGTCTATGAACTCTTCAACTCTAATTTAACTGAAGAGAGAGATAAATTCCTCCAAAAACAATTAAATCTACGCCGGCACCTACATCGCCGCCTCTACCACTTGCACCACCTCTGTTGATATTCCACAGCTTATCCTCCGTCGATATTGATGAAAAACGAATGAAGAGAGAGAGAGAGATAGCGCGAGAGAGTTAGAGAGTAGAAAGAGAGAGCGTGCAAATGAATGAGGAGAGAAAGAAAATAAATTTGAAAAATATGTGATATTTGCATATAAAAAGGTTTTTTTGTCTTTTTTAAAATTTTTTAAAGCACCTAGTTAGATGCTTTAACTAGTATCATATACTTATTGCTCTCTCCCCTATCTCACTCTTACTTGACATTGCATTCACCTAAAGCTTCCACCTACAATAATTAGTTTGTCAGCCATTCTTAACTACTCTTTACACAAACAACAAAGCAAAGGAAGAATAAATGCAAAATATTTCGTCGAGCAGTTGGTGAGTATAGTCAATAGAATAAAAATTACCTCGGTAATCTAAAAAACAAGATCATCCCACCTGAGAAATTTATCTATAAGAAGTGGAGCAAGATCTAGGGCATCAATGACGTAAAATTAGGACTAGGAATCTTCAAATTCTGATAATCAAGCGCTAAAATTTTTGCAATTGGATACTCGCGTCTCTCCCATGTTATCTTTTTTATTTTTGGTGTTATCTCTTTCTCTCTCCTCAATTTCCTTTCTTTTTTTTTTTATATATTTTTGTTAATTTGTTATCTCTCCCCATATTATTTCTTTCTCTCTCCCCAGTTTTCTTTCTTTTTTTTTTTTAATTTATTTTGTTAATTTATTTTATGGGGGAGTAAAATAGATGTATTAAAATATAAAGAATAAGTTATTGTGGGGGTTAGTAAACTTTTTATGGATGTCACTGGCTATTGATCAAGTTTCAATGGAATTTATTTTTTTAGTTAATTTTTTTGTCAACAAATATGCTCATGGGTTTTTTACTAGTATGTGATATTGTCCATTATATGCCAATGCATGTGTGAAATCATAGAAGGGTGAGGGTGGAGATTTCATAGTTCAAAGATGAAAAGAGATAGAGAAGGAATGCTATAATATTCTTAAACAATTGTTTGGCCTTAAACTGGAAGTACGAAACATTCTTCAAAAACAAAACCTTAATTAAATGGTTTATAATTAAGAGAAATTATATATACTTAATTAAATTATGTAATTGTATTAAATAATTATTATATAATTATATTAAACCTATTTAACAACTAATCATATAAGTTGATATTTAAGATACTTTCAACATATAATTATATAATTTTTAAAAAATTTAATCTAAGGTAACAAATATAATATAATTTTTTATCTTGAATGTGGATTAATTTATCTCTATTCAATTTTTTAAATTTAATTATAAGTCCGCAGAGTATGCAAAATTCTTTATTTTTTTTATGGTGATCAAGATTCTTGCAACATTGATGCTGCATGTGAACAAAATTATAGAAAATTACAATAAGAGTTTAAGAATATTGATTGCAATGAAGTATATGACAATCAATATTATAAGTGTATATAATTGTTTAATAAACAATTATGAGAATTCATGAAAAGAAATAATTACGGGAAATTAAATTATATAATTAAACAATACGTTTAATTTAATTATATAATATTAGATACTTCCAACGAGCCATATATTTTTTATGTTTGCTTTGATTTATATATGACCTTAAATTATATACCAAGCATATATGTAGTTTTTTTTGTGTGCGAGTCGGAATAGTTTAACTTTATGTTTAATATATATTCTTTTATATTTTTATTTTTTTATCTTCTATTTAAGTTAATTGTATTATATTTATAGATACTTTCAATATACCATAATATAATTTTCAAAAATTTAATCCCATAATATAATTTTCAAAAATTTAATCCCAGGGCGATGCTTGGATCGCTACCTTTTTAATCAGTTGTCATGGAATTAGTTTTTGTTATATGATAAATTTTAACCTGTAATTCATCATCAATCAAAATAATTATCATGTACTTCTACTCTACCACGTAAATATCATTGGATGTCCAAATATGTTTATTTGATATTTATTCAGTTGCCAAGAAATCTTATAAAAACCATATATTCTACTCTAGACTACAGATATCTGCTATATGTTTACCTGTTATATGATGCTTGCTTGCAAACACCGAATGAAGTCTTCCCGATTAAATTATTCTGCGTATCTTATATTTACCTATAAGCATTAGTATTATGTTTAAGTGATATTAGATAAACTTGTGTTACAAAAATAAAAATCAATTAAAAAAATAGAAATCAATTTTAAAAAATTAGATAAACAGGTATTACCAAAAAAGAAAACACTAATCTTAAAAAATAAGATAAATTGGTTAAAAAAAACAAGAATCAATTGAAAAATTAGACTAATTGGTCTTACAACACCAAAAAAAAAAAAAAGCAATTAAACAATTACATAAACACTTAAACTATGTTACAACAAAAAGTTACATAAATTCGTTTAATTTTGAGTTAAGATAACAAAAAACGTATTTTTTTAGTACAATTGTTTATGTATATTTTAAGTTATTATTCAGCACCATATTTAGTCAATTGTGTTTAGATAGAGATATAATATCTTATGAACAAAATAAAGCAAAAATATTTGACAAAAAATAGATACATTAATTGAACGTTATTAATATGTATACTAATATGTGTTCAATATATACTAATATGTATACTAATATGTATCTAGATAAAGTATTGTAATTATTAAACTATACTAATATGTGTTCCAACTAAATTATTTATAAATAATCATTTATAACAATATGTAGTTATAGACACCACTATGGTTCACTCTGAATATATCAAAAAGCGACTCTGCTATAAAGAAGCTTGATTGAACGTTAGATGGAGGTTGTTCAACAAAAGGTGTCAAAATATTAATAATCCATGTTATATTGTTGAACATCAAAGATACTAGAAAGAAGTTAGATTGTGAAACTTATCACTATCACAATCGGAAAGAAGCTCCACTGTTAAAAGGTCTGAATAACTTTATTTATTCACCGGACCCATGATTACATGTAGCAATTGTAAAGCTATGATGTGATATGATGAAATGGCTCCAAGCTGAAGAATTGGTCCCTCTCGACTTAATTTGTGTTGTCATTACGGTCAAGTCAATCTGGATCTTTTGCAAGCACCTTCATCTCTACTTGACTCTTTATTTAACAATAGAATTTTCATGGATCACAACACCATATTGTCATTCACTTTAATAGGGGCTTTTATCGACTACTCTGTCATAAATGGATGTGGATTATGCACATTTCGTATAAGTGGTAAAAACTACCATCAAATTGGTTATCTACTTTTGTCGGAAGGACACCACCAAGATTTGCCCAACTTTATATATATGATACGCACTTTGAGTCGCGAAATCGACTGCATGCTTTAAACAGACAAGTTTTAAGAAATGCTAGAGATATCCTCAATAATGGTGTCCAACATAATATGTGTATTCGGATCCTTAAATCATGACCAAGGGAGCAGTATCTTAGACCCACTATTGATAAAGTTGCATCCCTTATAGTAGGAGGTAAAGGTGCAGGAGAAGTTGGTGGTGATGTAATAGTATAGAAAATTAATGGCAACTTGTAACAGATTTATGGCACTCATCCTTCTTATATGGCTCTACAATATCCCCTCCTACTTTCGTATGGAACATATAGTTGGGGAATAGGAATCCCTTTCACGACAAAATCAAGCAATAATAGTCAAGGAGTAATTGTTTGTCAATACTATGCATTTAGGATACAATTATGACTTAACGAGGTTAACATTTACTTCACTACGAGTAGATTGTTCCTTCAATTTATCGTTGATTGCTTTGCTGTTATAGATCAACGTCGGCTACAATATGTCCAGGAACATCAAGAAAGGTTATGTATAGAGGTTTATATTAGTCTCATTGATGTAGTCACTGTTGGAGAGACAAATGCAAGTGACATTGGTTGCCGATGTATATTGCCATCCTCTTTATTTGGGGTCTCCGTTACATAAGGCCTCATTTTCTTGATGCTATGGCAATATGCTCATACATCGGTTATCCAGATTTCTTTATCATATTTACATGCAATCCAAATTGGCCGAAAATTCAAGAGGCCCTTCAACAATAACCGGGACAACATGCAAACTAAAGACCCGATATTGTAGCTTGAGTCATTTGATTGAGGTTACGAGAGTTGATGCGAGATTTTAAAGAAAGACATATATTTGGGACAGTCGTTGTAGGTTTGTTATAATTAGTTGTCAACCCTATCATGTCATTAGCAAATAGAAAAGTCATTACTAATACATTTTCAAATACCTTGCTAAATTTATTTGTTTGTTACGTTTTAGATATATATGCCCTTCAATTTCAAAAGCGAGGGTTACCTCATGCTCATATTCTCTTAACTCTTGCACATGATGAAAAGCCAATTTCTGCAAAAGAAATTGATTCCTTTATTTGTTCAGAGCTTCCTCACCAAGATGTTGATCCACTTGCATATGATACAATCACACAACATATGATATATGTGGTTCATGTGGTCTAGATATCCCCCATGCTCCCGATATGAAAGATTCAAAATGTAGTAAGCATTACCCAAAGTCATTTTGCAATGAGACATCTATTAAAGAAAATGGTTTGGTTAAGTATAACATAGAGATGATGGTAGAAGAATCATTTTAAATGGGAGGGAGATTGATAATCATTGAGTTATTCCCTATAATTGCAATCTATGTGTGAGGTATGATTTTCACATCAATGTTGAATGATGTCCCCAATAGAAATTCATTAAGTACCTCCACAAGTACATGCATAAAGGTTCAAATTGAGCTACATTTGTTATTGAAGAGAATGTTTATAGGATGAAGGGAGGAAGATAACAAAAGTATAGGGAGTTTATGAGATAAAACGATACCTAGATGGTAGTGTAGGAGGCAAACATTTGTTAGCCAACTATATGCCGTCACGTGGAAAATTAAATTATTTTTATTTAACCTATTGCAAATTGACAAGTGTAAACATGGCTTCGAAAAGCCTTTAAAATTAAAATCGAAAGAGATTAAATTCCAACCAATTAGAAACTGCCATGTGTCGCCGATGATGCATTAAATACTAAATATTTCTTTTAAGAAATAATTACTAAATTATGGGCTAGGCCCAAAATTCAACTCAAACCCTAACTCCAAAAAAGGTATAAATAGAGGTCATTCCCTCATTTTTCACACACATTCAACATCTAGAAAATCAAGAGTTCAAAGTACAAACAACATCCAGCTACCAAGCGTTAAGGATCAAAGTCTCGCAACTGTTCGGAAATCGAGTAAAGAATTCAGATTTAAGACTCTCAGCACATCCAGATCAAGAACCACTCAGTGTTCATCATTTGGCTCTACATCAACATTCGAGATCAAGCTACAATGCCCTCGAATCGTTCAAGTTATATTTGTTTTTCATAAATTGTATTTAATATAGAGATTGTACCCATTCAAAGAAAATCAATACAAATTATATTTGTTTTCTAATTTCCTATCTTTATTTATTTTAGACTAGAAATTTGTGTTTACAAATTTTGGCAAGCTCGAGTGGGACATCTTTGCTTTTCATATGTTTCTCCAAAGAAATCAGCACTCTTCACCTTTGAAGAATACATGGCTCTCAAGAACGCTGTCGCTCAACCTTCAAAGAACAAAACTATTGGATCTACTTCTCAAGGATCCACTAATGCTAGCAATACATCTAGCAGAATGATAACCGAAGTACGGCGATAACTACTGCGAGTTGTTGCTACAAAGGAACCAATCATAGCTGCACCATTGCAGCTACGTTCAATCGAAACCTTGACTCCCAACCTCGCTCAAGGGAGTCAATCAAACTGTATCATATGTTGGTCTGAAGGCGAGAGCTATTCTTGTTTTCAACTTGAAGCGGACGGTTCCTCGTGGGGTGCACGAACTCCAAGTTCACACAAATCCTATCTTCATACTTTCCGGTGAAGAAGATGATGGTTATGCTAGCGGGGATTCCGCACCTCCATCTCCCAAAGACTCGTTGTTCTCTTAATACAAAGTTGAATCCTCTAACACTTGTCATCATGCCGGTAATGGTAACAGGAGTTAATAACATTGAAGAACAACTCAATGAGATGAAGGAAGCACTAGCGAGACTTACTAAAGAGAGCACGAGAAAGGACACGCAGATCAAGCTTCAAAGTGAGCAAATCCCTAGCTTGACAAAGAAGTTGGAGAAAAAGTCATCTAAAGCCTCTAATGAAGGCTATGACAATGAAGGGTCCGATAAGGAGTCCAACCATGACAAACAATTTGATGATGAACCGAAGAAGACTCCATTGACTCGTAATGTCGGTTGAATAAATCCAAAAGTTAATCGCAAAGGCGGTTAAGAATCGATTAGGAGAAGGGTCTCATAAGTCTCAATTGTACACAAAGCCCTCTACTAAAAAGATTGATGCCCTAAGAATGCCGCATGGCTATCAACCACCGAAGTTCCAACAGTTCGATGGTAAAGGCAATCCTAAGCAACACAATGTGCACTTCATTGAAACCCGTAGCAATGCTAGCAAGGAATAAGATAGGTTGGTGAAGCAGTTTGTTTGAACTCCAAAGGGAATTGCTTTTGACTGGTACACGGACTTAGAGTCGGAATCCATCAACAACAGGGAGCAAATGGAACAAAAATTCCTTAACAGGTTCTATAGCACCTAATGCATTGTTAGTATGATAGAACTAACTAATGCAAGGCAGCGAAAAGAGGAACCGGTTCTCAATTACAAGGATCTCGCTATGGAGATATGTACTCAAGGCATGGAATGGGATTTGCTTTATGTTCGGAGGTGAACAAGCCAAGGACTTTCCAGGAATTGGCTACCAAGGCCCATGACATTGAAATGATGATAACAAGTCGTCGCAGTAAGTCTTCCTCCTCGTAAGAATCAAGGAAGGATCAAGGTGAGTACAAGAAGATTACTAAGTCTTCAAAACTAGAGTCAATGTCCATTTCAGTTGGAGAGTCGATGACGAATTTCTAGGAAGCCCAAGCTAGAGCAAAAGAAGACCATATACTCTAAGGATGCTGCAAAGAAACATCCTATACTAAAGGAGCTTCAGGAGAAGAAGTACCAATTCCCAGTGCTCGGACTTGAAAAGAATGTTAGATGACTTATTAGAGAACAAGGTAATTGAACTTCCTGAACCAAAGCGGTTAGAAGAAGCGAGAAAGACTTCGATCCAAAATACTGTCGATAGCATAGGGTTATTAGTCACCCTCTTGAGAAGTGTATCACAATCAAGGAGCGTACCATGCAGTTGGCCAAAGATGGGAAGATCATATTGGATGTGGATGACACAGCCGAGACCAATTGTACCTCCATCCAACTAGGGAACCCTCCTTTTTCATGATCATTGCGGTCTTATCATGAGAAAATGTCCGATTTGGCTCCGTCTTTTGAAATGGAGTTATTTACACTTCAATTCGAAGTTTAGAACCGAGTGATCTCGTCATTAATGGTAGAAGCACCACATATGGAAGTCAATCCTACTATAGATATTCCGGATGAAGATCAAGAAGGATGGACCCTTGTTACTCGTCGGAGGCCAAGGAGACAAAGTCATGTTTAGTCACCACCTGTCCATCATAGAAAAAAAAAAAAGCAAAAGGAAGAATCCTAGGCATGCGAAAAACAAGAAAAAGTCAAAGGTACGCAAAAACAGGAAATCCAACCTGCTAACTTACTTGAACAAGAGCCACTTGTTCCAATCACCTTAGAGGAGTTCTTCCCAACAAATTTCTTTGAGAAAGTCACAGTGAACATGACTTCATGTTTAGAGCTTGAAGATGAAGAAGAGGTGGAGGACACCGATGATAAAGATGTCCAGACCTACCGCAACGTCTTTAGTGTTCGATAGGTTGCGGTTGTCTACCTCGGAAAGACGCCCTTCCATGTTGATAAGAATAAGGAGAAGCCAAAATCCCAAACCCTCGATATTCTATAGAATAAAAGGAAATGGGCAATCAAGACCTTCGGTTTTCAGCGAAATCAAGAACAAAGAAAATGTGTCTAAGTCATCGCTCGTTTAGTAGAAAGACTCGGTGTTCCATCGTCTTAGTCGATACAAATGAAGTACAAAGTTTTATCCCTTCCCGTATGAAGTGTGTCTCGAGCATTGGATGTAAAGACAGATGGCTCGGTGAGAGTAAAAGAACGCACTATGGTCCTTACGAGTCAACGGGGTGACTCTAGTCCTAAAAAGGATGTGGAGCAAGGAGAAGTAGTTTCATCCAATCACATTACATTTCTAGAACGTGAAGATTCAGACTCGGAGATAGAGCTTAAAGAAACTCTTCAAACTCTTGATGATGAAAATCACAAGCTTCGTCTAGCTAAGTTGGAATCCTTAGACTTCAAGCCTAACATAAGTTAAGTGTTATCAAGCTCGTCTATCATGGGCATTTAACAAAAAGTTCGACTGCGCTCGTTTAAAGTAGGAGATCAGATACTTGCACTAAGAATGGTGATCATCATGTCTCACAAGACTGGAAGCAAGCTCACTTGAAAGTGGGATGGTCCCTATGTGGTGCGAGAAGTCTACACGAATTATATCTACAAGATAATCAACACCGAAAGAGTACGACTTGTTCCCATAAATGGAAAATTTTTAAGCTTTATTATCCTTGAACATTGTTGCTCATAAGCTCCTAAGTAAGAGCCTAAACTGCTCATCCTTTCAAGTTGAAATTAAATGTACTACTCTTGGCCCACAAGAGTATAAACTGTGAATGACAAAAAATTCAATAAAATAATTCATTCCTTTAAGTTTGAACTACATTTGGCTTGATCCTTTAGGGAATTGTATTCCCTTAAGGTACGTAGGTAACTTAAGAATAAACTTGAGCATAACCGCGCACAAAAAAAAAAAAAAAAACAGTATGTTGGTATTTTTTAGTTATTCGTAAACTTGAAATTAAGTTTGGGTTTACTACAATATACTCAAAACCAATGCCAACATAAAATAATATCAAAGTTCAAGACCCCTAAGTTAGCAAAATGCAAGACTCTCAAGTCACATAAATTCAAAACTTTCAAGTCACGTAAATTCAAGACTCTCAAGTCACACAAATTCAAGACGCCCAAGTCAAATAAGTTTAAGACTCTCAAGTCACGTAAACTCAAGAATCTTAAGTGACTCAAATTAGAGACTCTTAAGTCACTAAAAGGACCCTCAAGTCACTCAAATTAAAGACTCTCAAGTCACATAAGTTTAAGACTTTCAAGTCATGTAAACTCAAGACTCTCAAGTCAAACAAAGTGTAAGTATAAAAGACTCTTAATTCATTCAAATTAAACATTCCCGAGTCACCAAATAGATCCTTTATTCATTGAAAGAGGTTTAACCCGTTCATGTACCCTAAAGAGAGTAAGACATGCAAGGGATTAACAAAAAGTCAACTTGTCGGATGAATGACTCCGATGTCTCCGAGTCGAATAAATCGCTCCGATGTCTTTGAATCGGATGAGTTGAATGGCTCCTTCCGAGACTCCGAGTCGAATAACTCGCTCCGATGTCTCCGAGTCGAAGTCGGATGACTCATTCCGAGACCGTAATTCGAATAACTCGCTCCGACGTCTTTGAGTCGGATAAGTTGGATGGCTCGTTACGAGACTCTAAGTCGAATAACTCGCTCTTATGTCTCCGAGTTGGAGTCGGATAGCTCATTCCGAGACTCCGAGTCGAATAACTCACTCGATGTCTCCGAGTTGGATAAGTCGGATGACTCATTCCGAGACTCCGAGTTGAATAACTCGCTCCGATGTCTTTGAGTCGGAGTCGAATGGCTCGTTCTAAGACTCTAAGTCGATGGCTCGCACCGATGTCTCGAAGTCGATGGCTCGCACCGATGTCTTTGAGTCGGATGGCTCGCACCGATATCTATGAGTCGGATGTCTCTAAATCTAATGTTTCGAGTCGGGTTGCTTACACCGATGTCTCCGATTTGGATGACTCACTTTGGTAGCACTAATTCGGATGACTCGCTTTGATGGCTTTAATTCGAAAAATTTACTATGATGTCTTTGAGTCGGGTGGCTCACTCGATGTCTCTAAATCGGATGGCTTACTCGATGTCTCTAAATCGGGTGGCTCGCACCGATGTCTCTAAGTCGAATGGCTCATACTAATGTCTCCGAGTCGGAGGGCTCGCACTAATGTCTCTAAGGCGGATGGCTTTTACCGATGTCTTTAATTTAGATGATTGACTCGATGTCTCTAATTCAGATGTTAACTTGGATAATAGCACACGAAGGTCCGTAACGAGATTCTACATCAACTCCACTTCCTTTTTAATTAAAGGAAAGCTCTCCCTTCGCAATTCCCCACAATCAGAATCGGGTTTAGCATTAAGATAAGGAAAGCTAGGTCATGTGAAGAATTTTTCGTTAAGATTCAGTTGACCACTTTGCCAAAAGAAAAGAAGAGAAAATTCACATGAACTTTTCAACATGTCAGTCAATGTTGAGTTCATTTTTTGGCAAATTACGGTGAAACTTTATGTTCCAAAAAAAGCTTTCATAGTCATGCTTTCACAGGGGCACGGTAAAAAACAAAGAAAAATAGTTTTGGGCTAAAAAAAAAAAATGCAAAGTTCGCGGAAATGAAATCTTCGGTCAATATTTTGGTCAAAACTCTCGAATTACAATTTCTCAAATTATTTTTCAGTTTTGATTGAAAGCTTCAAGCTTTGATCCTATCCGTCATCAATGGCTTCCCAAAATTTTTTGCTTTTGGGTTTTGCATCGGCTTTGATTCTCGTCCATGGAGGTTCCATCATCAGCTTTCGTTTCTTCTCCGGATATTAAAGCCCCTTTCGCCAAAGCCCTTTTGGATTTAAAGAAGGTTATAGTGAAGGAATTAGGGTTTCAATCATATGAATTCAAGGTATCCGGGTTTGATCCGAGGGATACGCTGATGGATCATTCAGATGGCATACGAGTTTGAAAAACTAAGACTTTGGGAGCAATCTTGTGTGTCCTTCTCCCTTGGACGTTTGTAATATATATAGTGAGAATAGAGGAATACAATGTGTCAAACACTCTACAATGAATTGTACATGAACACAAACAGCTAGAGAGTTGTAATACTTTACAATTACTACCACTATCTCCTAAACGGATACAACTATCCTAATACTCCCCTCAAGTAGGGTTGTGAAGGTCCGAAACACCCAACTTGCCAAGTAGGTAATGAAATCGTCGATCCCCGAGTGCTTTAGTAAAAATATCTGCAAGTTGTTCATGAGTGGAGATATGGTGAGTAGTGATCTCTCCTCTTAGCAACCTTTCCCCGACGAAGTGACAGTCAATCTCAATATGTTTGGTACGTTCGTGAAAAACAGGATTTGCTGCGATGTGGAGTGCAGCCTGATTGTCACAATACAACCGAGTGGTAGGAATTTGAACCTTTAATGACTTTAACAAGTTACGTATCCACACGGCCTCACTAGTAGCATTGGCCATAGCGCGATACTCGGCTTCGGCAGACGAGCGAGAAACAGATGAGGTTGCTTTTTCGTCTTCCAAGATATAGGGCTGACCCTAGAGTAACAAAATAACCTGAAACCGAACGTCTAGTCATAGGACAACTCGCCCGGTCTGAATCACGGTAGACGCGGAGACAAAGATCATTAGATGTAGGTAAAAGAATCCCTTGACCAGGACAGGATTTGAGATAGCGAAGAAGATGAACAGCTGCATCCCAATGACCTTGCTTTGGATCTTGCATGAACCGACTAAGTATATGTACGGAATATGTGATTTCGGGACGAGTAATAGTGAGATATATTAATCGTCCTATTAAACGCCGGTATCGATCGGGATCCGAAATTGGGTCTCCTGTATTTGATGCAAGTTTGTGTTGTTGCGCCATCGGAAAAGTGCTAGGTTTGCACCCAAGCATCCCTGTCTCTCGTGAGTATGTCAAGTGTATATTTGCGTTGACACAAAAACAGACCTGCAGATGATCGAGCAATTTCAATCCCTAAGAAGTACTTGAGTGGCCCCAAGTCTTTTAACTTGAAGTGGGTATGTAAATAGTCCTTAAAGGTGCTGCAGAGAGATGTATCGTTTCCGGTAAGGACCAAATCATCGACATATACTAGTAAGGCTAGAAACTTATCTCCTTTAGTATAGGTGAACAAGGAATGATCTAATGAAGATTGTTGGAATCCATAGTTGCGTAGTGCGGAAGCAAGTTTGAAGTACCATTGACGAGGTGCCTGTCGTAAACCATAGAGAGACTTTTTGAGTTTACACACTACATGAGGTTGTGAAGTGTGAAACCCCGGTGGAAGTCTCATGTAGATGTCCTCATCTAAATCCCCGTGAAGAAAAGCGTTGTGTACGTCCATTTGATGAAGAGTCCATCCTTTGGCCGCTGCTAAAGCAAGGAGGGTGCGTACTCGTAACCATTTTAGCTACGGGAGCAAAAGTCTCATGGTAATCTTCTCCTTCGATCCGGTGGTTTCCCGGGATGACAAGACGTGCTTTAAACCGTTCAATTGAGCCATCCGCATTGTATTTGATTTTGTAGACCCATTTACAGCCAAGGGCCTTTTTTCCAGGAGGGAGTCGGCCGAGTTCCCAAGTATTGTTGGTCTCAAGAGCAGAGATTTCAAGTGCCATCGCTTCACGCCATCGAGCGTCCTGAATAGCTTGGGAAAAATGACGAGGCTCTTTACCGGTGGTAATAGCCGCTAGAAAAGCACGGTGAGCGGGGAAAAACGATCATAAGTAACGAAGTGAGATAAGGGATGAGGATTACCTGAAGAAGCATCATGGGGCGGTGTCGAGGCAGGGGTGTCGGAACGAATAGCATGGCAAACATAGTCGCGTAAATGTGGTGGTGGTCGGCGATCACGTTGTGGCCGGGTTGAACCAATGTTGGATGGTAACTCCCCCTCACTAGAGACGTGGGCTGGATCGGTCTCTAGGGAAACACTACTAGGCCATCATCATTTGAGTTGTCCGAAACAGGAAGACATTCCGGAGGTCCATGATTGGCTGGGTGGCTGGTCAATGTGGAAAGTGGCTCCGATTGGGCTTCTAGGCGAGAGGCGGGTGAAGTGGGAGAAATATGTGCACTGAATGGTAGGTGTATGTGGGCGTGGGCTGCTGGAAGCCAAAGGAATTTCCTGGTCCAGATAATGTTGGACCACTCTGGATCTAGTGGGTTAAGATGAGTTTGTGGGGCTGGAGATGGGTTAGGGGCAAAAGGAAATTTTGTTTCATAAAAAACAACGTCTCGTGAAACGAGATATTTTCTTGTTTTCAAGATCATACACACGCCACCCTTTTTGTCCATGAGGATACCCCAAAAAATGCACTTAGTAGCCCGAGCATCGAATTTATCCCGATTGCGGTCGTGATTGTGTGTATAACATAAACACCCAAAGACTCGCAAGTGGTCGTAGGAAGGACTTTGACCAAACAAGACTTCATAGGGACTCTTAAAATTATGCAATTTTGTAGGTGTGTAATTGATCAAGTATGCAGCGGTGAGTACACATTCTCCCCAAAACCAAATAGGTAAGGATGCTTGAAATCTTAGAGCCCTAGCAACATTCAATAAGTGGCGATTTTTCCGTTCTACTCGACCATTCTGTTGAGGTGTGTCTACACAAGAGGTTTCATGAAGCATGCCACTATCAAGTAGAAATTTTTGCAAGTTTCCTTTAAACTCGGTTCCATTATCGCTACGTATTCTCTTAACACATGCCCCAAATTGGGTTTTCACCATAGCACAAAATTGCATGATGCGTTCATACGTTTCCCTTTTGTCTCTAATCAAGTAAACCCAAGTAGCCCGACTATAATCATCTATTATGCACAAAAAATAGTGACAACCGGAAAAAGATGGTGTATGATATTTTCCCCACAAGTCGCAATGGATCAAGTCAAAAGGTTTACTTGCACGAGAGTCGCTTATAGGAAAACTATGTCTAGTTTGCTTGGCCCTATGGCATACATCGCAACAATGCGAAACTTCCTTATTTAATTTGAATGCACAAATAGAGGAAAGTGAGGCTAAACTACCAAAAGATGGATGTCCCAAGCGTTGATGCCATCGTACGGAGTCGTCCTTCTTCAGTGCCACGTGTGCCAAACCACCACGCATATTCTTAAAGAAGTATACCCCATTACCTGGATCACCCGCTCCAATCGGCGTCCTCGAGGTAAGGTCCTGTATAATACAAAAATTTGGCCCGTAAGAAACAACACAATTTTCGTCAATAGCCGGTTTTGAGTTGAAATAAGATTGCATTTAAAACTTGGTATGTAAAGAACGTCCTTCAAAAAATATCGGGACCAAGTTTTACTACTCCGGCCTTTTTGACTTGCACTTCCCTACCATCGGGTTGACCAATAATTATTGGTGGCGATAATGTGTATATATTGCTGAGGACTTCAAGATTAGAAGTCATGTGATGGGAAGCTCCGGTGTCCAAAACCCATCTAGTTAGAAATTGAGAATTTGTCTTACCACTCAACGTTTCCCCTTTTTCTTGCCTCTGTCTTTCTTTAAATAAAGAGTACAACTGTTCAACTCGTGAGGAACTAAAGCCGAGCAAACCCAATTTCTCCTCCTTGTCCACGCACGCCTTCTACTCTTCCTCCATTGCTTTCCATCTCTCTGCTATGGTTTCCACCTTCTCTCGTAGCCGGGTATCCGACGCCACTAAGCACCACATCCGGGTTTGCTAGGGCTGCGCGGCCGTTCGCTCCCCCTGTCTGCGTGTTTCCGGCACTCGTTTTCCGGCGTTCCAGTTTCGATTTGTCCCGGAATTGTGTCTCCCGGTCCTTCTATTTCCCCAATTGGGCGGGTATCCGACGAGTTCGAAGCACTGGTGGCGTTCGTGGCCAAGCTTCGGCAGTGGGTGCATTTGGGGCGATTTTCGGTGGTTGTTTTGTTGATTTGCGAGACCTTGAATGCTTGCTCCGTCCGTTGCTTGTTCTTGCCGGCCCTGTGAACTGCTGCTGTCGTTCTTCTCTCGACAATGGCCGCATAGGCTTTGTTCGAGCTGGGCAATGGTTCGGTGTTGAGGATTGCTGATCTAACGGTATTGAACTTCGTCGAATTCAGCCCCATAAGAAATTTATGAGCTTTTTCTTCCTCAAATATTCCGGTGATTTCCTTTGCAGCTCCACATTTGCAAGTGCAACAAGTGCATCTAGGTGTAGCTTGGTAAGTTCCTAATTCGTCCCACAACGATTTAAGTTTGGTGAAATATTCGATCACCGAGAGATCTCCTTGTTCTACGAGAGTTATTTCTTGCTTGAGTTGGTGAATCCGAATAGAATTACCCCGAGAGTAGCGTTCCTCTAGGTCTGTCCACACAGCATGAGCGATATCTGCATATGCGACAGATCCGTGGAGGCTCTTGTCAATTACATTGTAAAGCCAAGCAATTACCATTGCATTTGCTTTCTCCCGGGCATCGGCTTCAGGGCATTAGCTTCGGGTTTCGTAATTGTTCCATTAACGAACCCGAACTTGTTTTTGGATTTCGGGGCATTAATACAAATTCGAGACCAATTGCCGTAATTGTCTCCGTTGAGTACAATCGGGCTAATCACATACCCGGGATGCTCAGCCGTACTTAGGAAGTAAGGAGATGCGAAGTCATTCACTCCTTGTTTGCTTGTCTTTGTTATCCGCCATTATTAATGATTCGAAAATTAGCGTTTCACAACTACGATACCATGAAAAACTAAGACTTTGGGAGCAATCTTGTGTGTCCTTCTCCCTTGGACGTTTGTAATATATATAGTGAGAATAGAGGAATACAATGTGTCAAACACTCTACAATGAATTGTACATGAACACAAACAGCTAGAGAGTTGTAATACTTTACAATTACTACCACTATCTCCTAAACGGATACAACTATCCTAATAGAGTTTGATGTTGAACTTGATAACAAAGTTCTTGGAGTGAGGCTTCTTGAGTATGTGAATCAATGGGAACAGGTGGATTTGACCTTTTTAAGCCGAACATCCAGTTAATCCTGGAGAAGATAATGGTTTGATTGAGATGAAGAAAGTGGATAAGGAAATGGGTCCTGTTTTGGCACCATTTCAGCTTGCGGGTCCTATAGAACTCCGGATTCAGGATGCCAAAGATACAAGGCTCTCACTGCCGCATGATGTGGTTGCTGGTGTTTCGAAGAAAGTAATCCTTGCAGAGGGCGTTGTGGTTACGGTTAAGGGTGCTAAATCGCCGGCTTACGCCAGCCTCTTAATTTCCCCACTCGCCACTAAACGGAACACAAAATGGGTTTGTCCTCTAGTTTTGTAAGTCTGGCTGAGCACTTTCGCCTCGCTTCTCATTCCAAGAAGACCGCCCTCCTCTCACTCCGGATTGTGGGCCCTACATCGATCACATCTTCTTCTCCCTCACGCTCCTCCCCTAACCATTTGAAGCTTAAACATCTTGCACCAGGCCTTATTGAACTATCTTCACCATCAACAAAAAATTGATACTTTGGCAAAAGCAACACGAGACAAATGAACAAGCCATGGCTAGTTGCATCATCTTCTTCTAGAATCGAAAAAAAAGGGAAGGCAGGCCATGAAAAATAGAGCAAACAAGACATGGCTTTATAGGTAGAGTTCACCATTAATGAGCAAAGCAAAATAGAGATTAGAAAAAGGATATTGTAGACACATAAAAAGTGTATCCTTTATCTCGTTATTTCTATGTTTTGTTTTGTCGGCCCGATGATGATAATCCCGAGTCCTGTTTGTGGATTTGGATTTCGCACTGTGATCGTTCAATGCAACATAAGCCAGTAAACCACAAAGAATCCCCATCACCACTTAAATAACCTTTTGCCTTGGGTCGGTCCACAAATCCTCTTTTTTTTTGGACTGTCCAAGATCCAGGCCGAGCCTTTAGAGATTGTGGAGTCCCATGATGTATGCCAAGAAATTCCAAGTACAGAATACCGCATTCTACTTTTGTCCAAGTTAAACAAGGAGCTGAAGACCTAAAGACGACGTTAAAGCGTTGCATTTCATGATCGGGAGCATCAAAGTGCTACGTTTTAAGCTTCACAAGACAGTCCATACAAGGCTAGAAGCTTTCCCCTCTAAATGACGTCATGGCCGGTGCCCGCCTCTAAAAGCATGGTGGAACGATGCGTTTTGAGCTTGGAGAGTCCTCGGAGACACAACTAGGGCACGTAATCCTAGGAGGCTCCGGTTGGCTGGCACCTGCCTCCCCTCTTTTAACCGATTCTATCCGATTTTATCATCTTCTCGGTCCGGTTTTATTTCACTTGTTTGGACGGCTAATAAAGGCAAACACCTAGGTCATTTGTGACCTAGGTCGTCTCCTATAAATAGAGAGCCTTGGCTATCATTCCCACACGGCTTCCTACCTTAGTATTACGCTGGTGAAGGCAAACCCGAATACTCTCATCTAACCATTATTTTGCCGAATTTTTTATAAACATTTATCTTTCACCGTTGAATATGTGCGAACAACTAAAGAATATTCAATTATTATGATATGTGGGCACTTATTCAATTGATCGTTACCATACCCTATGCACATACCTCATAAAAACAAGCCTTTTACTTTGGATTGTCGCCATTGCATTGAGAGCTCCGGCGAGGAGGTCCAGATCAGCAAGGTGGGATAACCCGAGGGCAATATTTCAGCCTTCAAATGCTTATATTTATTTCAGTTTTATTTGCTTTCCGGATTGTGGTTTAAGAGATGTAATCGCTTTAATTTCCTCCCCTACCGATGTAATCTTTTGTTTTTCGTTTTTCATTCTTTTATCGCTTTTCTTTATCATTTTCCTTGTTATGTTTTGGTTGTTTTAATTTTGCTTCGCAGGTAGTATGCTTGTTTTCTTACATCTTTATTAATACACTACTCGAACTAGTAATGGTAATCTTTGGACGGGCGGAATGGAGGATTTATCCCTACGTTTCTTACCCTCACCCCGAATCCGATTCTCGGTTCAAGACCGATGGAGTCAATTTTTAGTCTTAGTTTTTCCCATACTAAGATCAAAGGAGCAAGTTTTCTTTTTGTATTTTTGTTAGTTTTTTCCTTCTTAAAAACTTATTGGCGACTCCCTTATCTTATGTTTTGTTCTACGTAAAATCGCATCTCGGTGTTTTCTCGGTTGTAGGAAAAATAACCTTAGATTCTAGATCTACCTACTAGGCAGAGACAGAGGCTGGTTTCACCAGCCACGACCTCTGGCCGGCGCCCGCCTTGCCCCGGTGCAGGCTGCGGCTAGCACCGTGGAGGCAGTGGTGGTGGCTTCGGTTCGGACCGGTGTTTTCACACCAATCGACCCGAAAGCCCCACAACAGAATCATAACCCTAATATCATTAGTCTTTAATTAGAAAATTAGATCTCAGGACTTCTAAAATAATTGCTAAAATAAATTGATTAATAAAGCGCCAATCAAATCGGATTTAATTCATTTCAATTTGATTTACCAAAACTCGGAAAATCTTAATAAAAGGTTCATCCCCACATTCAAAAATCCACTTTCTAAAACCATCTTCAAAATCAATCTTAAAAAAGAGAGACCCGACACAAGTGGGGAAACTCGGCGGATCCCAACCGGTTGTGGTTCCTACTGTGGGGACTCCACTGGGGATTTATTTTTTATTAAGAGGGCGAAAATTGAAAATTTGAGTAGTGAGTTTTATGATATGCTTGCGTTAAACATCCTACATTTAGCAACCTTTGAACTAGTTTAAATACAATTTTGGGCCACTAGGAAAACTTTATTGTACTCCCTATGTACCCTTTCTCGGAGAGAGGCTCCCATTGGTTCCTGTAGGCGGGCCCAACTATGCTTGATTGCTCGAGGAAACGGTATCTCCTCCCTCGTAGCACGCCATCTTGGGCTAAACATTTTTGGTTCACCAAGAGGCACCGGAATTCTGGTTGGTATCCTCATCCGTACAACCCATGGGGGACCAAATTTCGAACTATGTGTCACCATCTATCCGGACTCTTGAACTCTTGGGCCATAGAACTTTTGGACCTCTAAGTTACCCCTCGGACTTTATTTGCATGCCTGGATGAGTTTGTTTGTTTTTATATTTAATCTTCTGCTTGTGAGCCTTTAAGAATAAGTGAGGAGTGGTTAATTTAGACCCTTGCATGGGTGAAAATAAAACACTTTAATAAATTTCCTAGAGTTGGTCCGTTATGTGCATTTAGCCAAAACTCAAAATGCCTTTTTCCCTAATAGGTTTGGTCCATTGTTCGCATTTTTCCATGTCATTCCAAAATTATCTTTCTAATAGCCTAAGTAGTCGCTATTTGTGAAAGGGCCTTACCGGAAGTTCCCTTTTCTTATTGTCCAGTCTTTTTATTTTCTTTTGCACGGTTACATTTCATTTTAGATCATCGCATATTAGGTGAATCCATTTGCATTAGCTAAATAAAATCATCTCATATTAGGTGAATACATTTGCATTAACCAAATAAAATCATCTCATAATATGTCCATTTGCATTAGCCAAGAAAGAAAAATCATTTCATATTAGGAGAGGTGGCTCTGTCACTCTTGTTTTACATTCAGTCTAAAATTCATCAAAAATAAGGAAATGCATTATCATACGAGAAGCATTTTATCATATCATCATTGCATTCTTATGCATATCCAAATAAAAGCATCATTAGTTTTTCGCGTCTTGTGCTTGAGTCCCCTCCTCCTAAGAGTAATCTTCTATCACATGGTCCTAAACCTCATCCTTTGGGCTGCAGAATAGGGAAGTCTACAGCAGCCAAGTATTGTCGGAATCCAAGCTCTAAAAGATTAGTACGTCCGGTCGGGAGTCCGACACATAATCATTTCTTTCTACTCCGCGGTCTACACCAGTGCGACAAGTTTCGGTGCATACTACATCATCACAATCTACTCCTTGTTCTAAGACAAGTACCTAAAAAGAGTTCCCCTCCAATGGATCCCAATCCCGAACAGTATCTTAACCTCGGTATGCTTAATGAGAATATAGTTAAGGTGGAAACTAGGTTGAGTAGTCAAGAAGAACAGATATCCTCTATATCAAGAGATCTTAAGAAAATCATAAGGGTTATTAAGGCTAGTAAGAGAGATGAGGAAGCTGAACGTAGGAGAAGAGAAGAGGCCAAAGAAGATGAGCGTGTACAAAGGGTGATGGCTATGGTTATACCGCCTCCACCCATCCAATCTTCTCCGAGATAATCCTAAACATGAATCCCCGAGCCTAACTCTAAAACTCGGTCCGATTCCCGTATAGATTAGATAGAACGGATGTTGAGGGAGTTGTCCATGTTCAGCAATCATTATTTCGATCCTAAGGGATTTACTTCAATTCCTAAGGCAAAAATACGTCCTAAGTTTACCATGCATGATATTAAGTTCAAAGGTTCCGAGAATCCCCATCATCACGTATGGAACTTCTTGGAGCAATGAATCTTAAGAACATTCTCGAAAACACTTACCACATCATTTTTCCCTGGACTTTTGATACTAATGTTATGAAGTGGTCTAACGCGGTTGACCTACACAAGGTTGCCAACTCGGACAGATTTGTGCAAGGAGTTCCTCCATCAAGCAAGTTGAGAAGGAGAGCTTCACCGATTTCCGACTAGATGGAGAGCAAAGGCAGCCCACATGGTTAACTAACCCTCCGAGAAAGATCAAGTCCACATCATCATGAAGAATCTTCAGCCCAATTATAATCAGCACCTTAAATTCTTACCCATGATGAAACTTTCAACCCTTAGAGATGCTGGTTTGCTGATAGAAGAAGAATTGTCCACCGTGATCACAAAAGTTGGAACTGGATATAGAGGTAATTATCATTCCAAAGATAAGAAAACCTCTAACGCCGGCAATGCTACGAGGGGTGTAGATGTCAATGCCCTCAACAAGTATACTGACTACACTCTTATGGAGACTACTTATGCTAAAGCCCTTGACCGTCTCTTGGAGAAAGGGAAGATAGAGTTTCCACCTATTAGAGCGGAATCGAAATCGCGAAACGAGTCTAAGAATTAGGACACGTGAAAATTTTACAAATACTATCGTGCACGAGGACACGATATCGAATAGTGTTGGACATTCAAGAACAAACTAGAAGATATGTTTCGAAATGGCCAATTACCCTCGCTTAAGGCTGCCCAAAAACTAAGTAATAACAAAAACCCTTTTAGCGACATCTTAGCCATCTTTACTAAACCCACACCAGGTCGGTGGGATCCTTCTATCTTTATCCGCGATGTTAATGAGTCACAACCGCTTCTTAATCTACCGTCATTGGATCCGGAAGTCCAGGGCTGTGGGTAAGTGATGAAGAAGATGTCTATGAAACAAAAGATGATGACAACAATAGTGACGACTTTTGGGGCACACCACCCTTAGAAGAAGACTTTTAGGGAAACACTAAGAACCTTGCTGTTCGGTTTCTTACTAGATCGAGGATAGCACAACGCGCCCTTGGGTCCACAACGGACTCGGGAAGCCCCAAAAGAACTTGAAGCTACAAAGGAAAAAGACCCATTCCTAAAGCGACTCCATAAATTAAAAGTCGATATTTCTATCCGGCAATTAATATCTACTTCCCAGAAACATAAATAAGCTTTAACCAATGCACTCAGTAAGATTGAAGTTTCTCCCAAAACCATGCCAACGGAAGCGGTAAGATTGGTTAGCAGTGGGGATGGAACCATTACTTTTGATCGAAGGATCTCCCGAGCAAAAGGCGTTGCACACAATAATGCCCTTTATTTAATCGTAACTTGCATTATCAAGTTTGTTCCCTTAACCTTGGTAGACAACGGATCAGCGAGTTAATGGGTGATCCCGGTGAACTGCTAATAGGTTAGGAATTGGGGAGCAAGTAACTCTCTAAGCAAACTGTTCATCTCGGAGCATATGATAATTCTAGAAGAAAAGTCTTGGGAACAGTGACCTTACCAATCAATGTAGGGTCGTGGAGAGGAATATTGAATTCCAAGTGTTAGATATCCCAGCTACTTTCAATCTACTTCTAAGATGGCCTTGGTTGCACGATCATCGAGCAATGCCCTCTACACTCGCATCGAAGGTGAAAATGATCATCAAAGGTCAGGTCATAACTCGTCAATGGGGATAATCTTTATGCTACTATCACTTCCAAAGAGTCCGTAGTGGAGATCGAGCACGATGCTAATGATGAAGAATTGTATGGATTTGAAACCGTCGCTACCTTAGAAAGGGATGAAGCACCTTTTACCTTTAATCCTTATGGAAGCCCTAGTATCCAATCGTTACTTAGGAGGAAGGGGTATTTTCCGAGTCTTGCTTGTAGGCCGAAGGGCATATCACCCTATTTTCCAACCCTTGAACCCACTAATAATTATAACTTTAGGCTAGGCTATCAACCTACCGCTAAGGAAATAGCTCAAGCCAAGTGGGAAATCCAAGAAAAGAGGACTGCACCACACACGATCCGCTCTATTAAGCCCTTTCCTTATACCCTGAATGGGCAATTTCGAGAGAAGAAGATAACTTTCCTTATTATGGTTTTCCTAAGACCTATTACATCAAGGAGAAGGGTATCTTAGTACCTGGTTTGGAAATTTTCAATGACTCGCTATATTCTAGAAGCAGAGGCACCTCACCTCCTCAAAAGGGACAGTCCATATCAGATTGGACTAATCTCACTTGGAAACAATCTTTTCGGCCTCTGTTCGGTCAAGAGGGTAATCTAGAAGGGAACTTTGTCTTAGTACTATCGCGAGCTATGTCACATTCACAATTCGATCCGTACAGGTTCATCACCGATGATGATATAGAAGGGTCTAAGCATATCACTTGGATTGACGCTGTAGAGGGCCAAGAATTCGCTATTAGCCTAGGAGCGCACCCTCCTTTACAGTCTAGTGTTACGGCTTGTATTTCTTCTTCTTCTTCTGTTGTTTCTAGTTCGAATTCTACTTCGAGTCCGATGTACTCGTTTCCTCATTCAATAAAGTGAATCTTTACGCTTACTCCTTGCCTCCTCTTACTCTTAATTGTTTTGCCTCTAATGATGAACAAGAAATTCCTAAAAAATTAATAAAAGCTATGGAAGATCATGAAAATCGCTCACCAATAATAAAGGAAACAATAACAATCAATATGGGGTCAACCGATCAACCCTAAGAAGTTAAGATTGGAAAAACTTTCGATGCGGAAGAGCGAAGCAATTCATTTCACTCCTCACAGAGTTCATCTATGTCTTTGCATGGTCTTACAAAGACATGTCGGGTATAGATCCGAGTATAGCAGTAACATAAAATTTCATTTTACGAAGATGCTAAGCTAGTTAAGCAAAAGTTGAGAAGGATGAAATCGGAATGGGCCTTGAAA
The DNA here is from genome assembly GCA_021018815.1 of Talinum fruticosum. Lineage (NCBI taxonomy): Eukaryota > Viridiplantae > Streptophyta > Magnoliopsida > Caryophyllales > Talinaceae > Talinum > Talinum fruticosum. Next base: position 9,897,675 of record JAITYX010000005.1, on the reverse strand, counting down.
GAGGTTCAAAACAAGTTGAAGGCTAGGTTTATTAAGGTAGTTCATTATCCTCAATGGGTAGCAAATATAGTTCCAATACCACGAGAAAGATGACAGGGTTCATATGTGCGTTGACTTCGGGGATTTAAACACGGCCAGTCCCAAGGATGATTTCCCATTGCCTCATATCGATCTTCCGGTAAATAATACAGCAGGTCATGCTTTGCTCTCGTTCATGGATGGTTAAGTCGGGTATAATTAAGTGAAGATGGCTGAGGAAGACATGGAAAAGACAACCTTCATCACTCAATGGGGGACTTACTGCTATGTGGTGATGTCATTTGGGCTAAAAAATGCGGGTGCAACGTATCGAGAGGACAGCAACGACACTACTCGCATGATATGATCCATAAATAAGCCAAAGTATATGTAGATGATATGATCATAAAATCCAAGGATAGGGCAGGGCACTTACCCGACTCGAGAAAATTCTTCCATAGACTCGGAAAGTATAACATGCGCCTTAACCCTCAAAAGTGTGCCTTTGGGGTAACCTCTCGGTAAACTGTTAGGCTATGTTGTCGGTCTTAGAGGAATCGAATTTGATCCATCCAAGATCAAGGCTATTCAGGAAATCCCTCCACCAAGTACGGAGAAGGAGATAAGGGGTTTCCTAGGACGTTTGTAGTACATCGGTCGTTTCATATCAAAATCGACTATGGTCTATGAACCCATTTTCAAGAAGTTAAAGAAAAGATTTGATCTCATTTGGGATACCGAGTGCTAACAAGCATTCGAGAAGGTTAAGGAATATCTGGCTAATCCTCCGAGTGTTAGTTCCACCCTAATTAGGGAAACCTTTGCTTTTATATCTCACCACAATAGAGACAGACTATGGGAGTTATGTTAGCTCAGCAGGACGGCAAAGAAGAACGTGCGATCTATTATCCGAGTAAGAAGTTCCTGGACTATGAGACTAGATATACACCGCTAGAGAAGACATCTTTGGCTTTAGTTTGGGCTAGCAAGAAACTTAGACACTAAATGTTATCCCACACGGTACATGTGGTAGCACCCATGAATCCTATTAAGTACATACTTGAGCAACCGACTATCGGTAGTAAGATAGCGCGATGGACTGTCATGCTATCGAATTCAAACTCAAGTCTGTTTCTTAAAAAGCGATCAAAGGAAGGATAGTGTCATAATTCTTAGCGAGATCTACCCATGCCCGAATCGCAACTCGAACACCTTGACTTCCTAGACAAAGATATTTTACAAGTAAAGGTGGACATTTGGACGATGTACTTTGATGGTGCTTCCAATCAAACGGGCTATAGAGTAGGGATTCTTTCGGTCTCACCAAGGGAGAACATCCCGTTTCGGTTAAGCCAGACTTCGAGGTCACTAATAATGCTTGCAGAGTACAAAGCTTATATCACAGGACTTGAAGCTACAACAGAGATCGAGGTCAAGAACATCGGGGTTTTCGGTGATTCCAATCTTATCATCAATCAAATTTCACAAAGGTGGAAGATACGTAGTGAAGCCTTGGCACGCTACCAAGCATATTTGACAAAATTATCTAAAGGCTTCAAGAAGATTTCCTTTACCTACCTTCCTAGGGACGATAATCAATTTGCGGATGCACTAGCTAAGTTAGCATCCACGATCAATATTCTTATAGGCATTCACTTAATGCCTGTTCACATCGAGCGACGAGTGAGCCTCGCACACGTCTACACCTTAGAAGTATCTAATATCGACCATTTCAGTTGGTATCATGATATTTATCAATATTTGGATAAGCAAGAGTATCATTTGGACTCCACACCTAGAGCCCAACGAACCATCGGGATGTTGGTTGTACAATTCTTTTTCAATCAAGGACAATTGTTCAAGAAAACTAACTCCGAGATCGACTTACTTTGTGTCAATCAACATGAAGCAAAGCGCATCATGGAAGAGATTCATGGAGGAGAATGCGGATCTCATATGAATGTAGAATGTTGGTCCGGAAGGTTCGGAGACTTGCTTATTATTAGTCAACTATGGCAGTGGACTGTCACGACTTTGTTAGAAGGTGCCATAAATGTCAAGTGTATGCAAACTTACAACACCAACCCCGTCATTTCTCACTACATTATCCTCACCTTGGCCGTTTTCATTTTGGGGAATAGACATTATTGGCAAGGTGACTCCTATAGGAACAGATGATTGCGAATTTGTGTTAGTAGTTTCTTATACAAATGGGTGGAAGCGGTTTCTTATACAAATGGGGAATCGACTACTTCAAGCAAATGGGTAGAAGCAGTTTCTTATACAACCTTGACGTCGAAAAAGACATCCAAATTCATCACCCGAAATATTATCTCGTCGTTATGGAATGCCCCACGAGCTTATAAGTGACCATGGTAGTCATTTCAAGAAAGAAGAAGCGGATTTGTTGGATAAGTATAAAATCCGGCATCATAAATGTTCCCCATATCGTCCTCGGACCAATGGAGCAATTGAAGCCGCTAATAAGAATATTTGGAGAATAGTGGAGAAAATGGCAGTTACTTATAATGATTGGCCGGATAAATTACATTTTGCTTTGTGGGGTTATAGAACTTATTTTAGATCCTCCACGGGAGCAATGCCCTATTCTCTAGTCTATGGCATGGAAGCAGATCCTTCCTGTTGAAATTGTCATTCCTTTGTTAAGGATAATTGTTGAGAATCGATTCCGAAGTTGAGTGGGCTAGAGCACATTATAAGGAATTAGTATTATTGGATGAGAGGCGGCTCAATGCCCCGCATAATGTCCAAATATACCAAGCTCGTATATCCAGGGCATTTAATAAGAAGGTTAAGCCTTGCAACTTGCAAATTAGGGATTTGGTCCTTAGAGAGGTAAGAGCTCCAACTCAGGATCCACGAGGAAAATTTAAACCAAGCTGGCGGGGCCCATTCATACTTAATCAGATTTTACCCGATGGAGTAGTAAAATTAACCGATTTAGAAGGAGAAGAGATTTTTCAAGTATACCAATCTAGATTAGTTCAAGAAGTACTACGCCTAGTATAACCCTAGGCAGTGGGCCTAGCCCAGCCCAACTAGGCTTGGCCAAGGCGGGCTCCGGCCACCACCCGGTCAACGGTGGATTAGTCGGGCCACGATTTTCCTTTTCTTTCTTCCGGGTTTCTTTGGTTCGTTTATTTGTTGGACAGTCCAACTAGACCGTCCAATATGTATATTGGTTTTTCTTTATTATTATTATTTTACCTATAAGTGAGCAATACAAATATGAAAGTATAGCATAACACTTACTTTTATTCAATAAATGGTAAGCCTACTACTTACCTAAATACATAGCTAATAAAAGGAATTTAATTGCAAGCACACTACTTGTAAAACAAACAAATAAACAATGTTCTAAAGAGACAAAACTAATCCTCCTTTTATTCTATCTTCTAAGAATTCAAGTCCTAGTCTATTTTCACTTTCTTTCCTTTAGGATTGCTATACTCATTTTCCTCGTCTCGGGTGTGTTCCTTTAGCTCTTGGATTCGGCAGGCTCTCCTTTCTTCATTTTCCTGAGCTTCGGTTTCTTTTCGACGAATGTAGGCAGCCATCCGAGGGTTTATTTCACGGATTTGCAGAGGGGCAGCAGTAGGAATGACTTCTTCACGGTTTAGCTCTCTAAGTCTTAGTTCTTTTCATCGCTCGAGGTCAACTTCTATTATCCACTCTAGATAATAGGGAGAAACAACAAGTATTTACAACTCCGTCGGTATCGGCAAGGCCACAGGAGTCAGCAGTTTTGGAAGACCTTTCCAGTATTCGAGCCACGACCTAGTCCTTCTAGAGCTACCATGTCCTCTCGAACAAGTCAAAAGTTGCGAGCCAGATACATTCCAATAACTCGTGTTACTTGTTCTCTACCCATTTACCGCACCACACGGTTCGTAAAGTAATACATGCTCTCCTCCAGGCCCAATAGACGAATGTATGGATGTTGTGTAGTATGCGTTTTGAATTGGGACACCTTCCCAATGCTTAACATACCATAACGGGTCATTGCTGTGATTTTTGAGATATTCTTTCCATTGAAAAGTAGGACAATCGACTACCACCGATATTTGTTTCTGCTGGTAGAAGTGAGTTGCTAGGTACGTGTCCAGCTTAGGAGGAGTTTCGATGAGTTTCGGATGTTCCATTAGCCGGATCCGCACATCACGGATGCAAAATAAAAAATTAATTGTCCTGCACGATCAAAGTCTAACTTTTTAGGCCGCCCAATAGCAGCAAAGTCGAAATAATAAAAATAGCGTCGTCGCCTGGCTTACCGTTATTTGCTTCGTTTGTTTTTTAGTGCTTACCTGCAAGTAATAGAGGGCTACCGCAGAAATTATGTTCAACATTGGCTTTGACTCGATCTAAACCAACTATTGTTCAAGCAAATATTAGTGGGGTTAGGGAACAATAATCATCTAACTGCTCCACCGGGCATAACGGTGACGTTGGTGCCAAGTCCTCGTGACCCCCTACCAGTAGGAATCCTCCTATCATACAAGTAATTATATCTCGCTGTCTCGGGATAATGATGGACTCAACATAAGCATACACGTTGTGGTAATGCTTCAGTAGATTGGTTAAGCTAACCCGATTCCCAATAAGGATCCACCCTAGATACTTTTTACTCGGTTTTAGTAGATATTGGTACTTTTCATGGAGATTTTCCGAGATATGGCAACAACTCGGTTTTGTTCGCCTAAAACCGCCTAGTATGGCATCGAACTCTTCAGGTAGGGGGCACAGTTCCTTATCCTTAAAACTAAAGACATGGTAATGGTGATCCCAATAAGCCACAGCAGCCCTTAGGAAAGGCCAATAAATTTTCACCTGGCGAATACTAAAGCGGACATTTAGCTCATAATTGGTTAACCCCGACCTATCCATGTTGCTCATCTCATGCATCCACCGGATTAATTCAGTCATGAAGTCCATGGTTTTATGTATGGATGTAATAAGAGGATATTTTGCGGTTAGGTGAAAGCTTCCATGTGTGTATTTCTAGTTGCGCCAAGCGATCGTATTTATCGACGTTTTTCTAGAGTTCTACGAATCCTACTATGATTGGAACAGCAAGTCACTACAGTCCTTATGGGACTCATGCATGGCCGGCACCGGCCTCACCTTAGGCCCAAGCCTCGTTTCGTGCTTTCTTGCAGCCCAAGCAGTCCTTGGTTATTTTTGTTTCTCGTCCCATCCCGTGGAACGCACCTTGTTTTGGATTATGCACTTGAGATTTTCTATTTCTCTTTTTATTATTTTCTTTTAGAGGGAATGGGGCTAGTGCCCACTTTTTTTAATTTTGTCTTTATATTTTTCTTAAGTTTTGTGTATCATATTAAATACAAGAACGTATTTTTAGAATCGAGTCTTATATTTCATCTCATTGCATAAAAGTATTCATGAAAAAATAAATAGTATATTAACAAAAGAAACACCCTTCAAGAGGTCCATGAATCAGCAAGCAGTGGAAGCAAGTAAGGAATTGTCTACGCACCGTCATCGGAGTCCTCATCGAATATGTAATAATTTCCGAAATCCTCCAAGACAGACGTAGAGAAACATCCACTTCCTTGGTCCCAAGACCGAGAAACCCCATGTGATGGTCCCCTATAAGAGGACCGAGGGAAGTAAAGAAGGTTCCCATGTCGATCGAAGGCTTGCAAGGGTAAGATGTTCAAGCTCTCTTCGAGTGGCTAGGTCCCGCATCGAGGTACTAGGCCCGGAGGCATTAGGTCTTGCCTCGGACACACTCCTATGATGAGTACGTCGTGAAGAATGATGTGACGAGCCTTGTCTAACATTACTACTTGAACGCATTTGTGAGTTTGGGATGATGTCTCGGGCACACTAGGTAGATTACCGGAAGGAGTGGCTCTCGATCGGTGTCTCTACAAGATCAAGGAAGATATTAGCAAATCACTAAAAGTTTAAAGAATTTACCCTATACTAATTGAGGACTTACTCGAGAAGTACGGAAAGATCGACCGGTAAAGAAATTCTGGATTCCACGAAGAGGTGACTCGCAATCTAATAGATCTGGTCCTAGATTGCTCCCGGTCGTACAAGCAAAGTTTGTTTGAGGTTATCAATGAGAAAGATACTTTTAGCACGTAACTAAACGGAAAGAGCACATAACTCTTACCCCTCGCCAATTTCTAGGAAAGGGATGCCCAACACATTCCTCTTTCGAGATTTCGGGAATTATGACGAAACGAGAAGGTCCCCGAGAAGAGTAACATCCACATTGAGATTCGGGATGTGAATGTCAGCAGAAGTGAGCTGCCAAGGAAAAGAAGATGACGCCTAATTTCCATATAAGTTATAAGAGAGAAGTTGAGCACTTACTAATTGGGTCATGATGCGAGATGCATGATGGGCATAGGAGGTGTGTAAATTCAAAAGTGAGGTAAACGGATACTCGCACCATGGCCGCCGCTTACTCGGCCGAAGAAAGAGAACGAAAATAAACATGGTCGAAGGAGGATTGACTAGAATAAATGGAGGCCATGTGTTAACTCGAATCCGAGTAACCTTTTCCCCATATACCAACAAAACCCAAAAGGACTTTCAAACAAGATCCTTCTCTCGCTCAATTCCCGTGGATTGAAGTTGGTCTACATATAAGAATTATCAAGAAATCAGCAAGCAAGAACGAAAGACAACAAGAAAATGGACAAAACCCGTAGATATAAGGGGCTGGATTGCACCACGGGCGGCCCCACAGGAGTCTAGGCCGTGGGCATGACCAGAATGCTAAAAGTGTGTTGAAAAGCTCGTTTAGGCCTATTTTGAAGCAAATTTTGAGGGTAAAAGTAAGATACCGAGTTGTCTTGTTGAGGGATGACCTCAAAAGGCCTATCTCATATATTTTAGTTTGTTCAAGATTTATTCTAACCCATGATACTGAACGCGGGCCGATTCATTGAATCGGAGAGAGATGTGGAAAGTATTCATATAGCCATGGCTACATTTTAACAAGTCAAGTAATCTTTTTTCCACATAAGATGAAAAGTAAATATTGAATAAAGGAAAAATTTGGGCATACCTCAATGATTTTCCATAAGCCGTTTAAAGGAAAATAATTGATGAATCCGGTTCCGCCTTGTCCGCCACACACCAACATGGAGACCCCTAATAAGGCAAGTATATGAGGGAGTACACCAATTGAGCTCCTTTATTCTATCAAGATCCACTAGGTTCACCAAATAGTGAACATGAATCTTAGCGGCCTGATCGGAGGAGAGGATCATGCTCAAAAGGAGAGCAAGCCTCACTTCTTGTTGAGGAGAATGTTGAGGCCAGAAAACTTCATCCTCAAAAGGCTCAAAAAGAATGGTATATTTGAAGTGGTTATTGTGTGGAAACCTCTCTACTACAGGACCAAAAAGGTAACGGAGGTAGTCACGGTTTTTGTACAAATTTCGGTTATAAGCTAAAGGTTCCCCTGAAAAGCCTAAATCGGATAAAACAAGCAAAGTTAAAGGGAGTTATTATCATCTCACCAAAAGTAACATGGAATGTGTTGGTCGTATCCCAAAACCGCACACCGATGGCTCTAATAGGATCCCTCTCCCTCCTATCAATAAGATGGCATAAAGTGATGTAGAGAGGTCCAAACCCAACATTATACATGACATTCTCAAGAGGAAAGTGCATCCTTTCACATGTCCGCATAAACTTTGGGATGGCTCCAATGCTTCGAATTGAGCCTTTTGTAAGACAAAATCCAATAATATTTTGATTAAAACTTTACTCTAAATAAGCAAATGAAGAGGTTTAAGCCAATTAGCTTACCGAAAAGGAGATGGCAAGTGAGGAAATATGGCTTTCGGTTTCAACTAGAAGATCACTTGGATCCCATTCGCTTGCGGACGCCATTCGCGCTAAAGGAAGGAGTCTTGAGTAAGACTCTCAGCTCTCCTACAGGGTGAGCTTTTCTTCTAGGCATTTTGGAGAAAGAGAACTCTTGAGAACCAACTAGCTTTCAAGAAGCAAAACAAGGAAGTGCAAGAGGAGAGCAAGAGTATGGTGAAGAGCTGGAGTGTAAAATAAAACACACCATGCACCCCTTTTATAGGCAAACTGGTCAAGACATCCAAGCATATAAACAAAGGTCAAACAATTAATGGGGAACCAAAGGAATCCAGCTAGGCACGTCGGGGCCACGCCGCCAAAGGCTGGCCGGCGCCAGCCACGAGGCGCCGTGGTGTCCAATTCCCGACGCTTTGCAGCCTAGCCCACTTCACTAGTCCGAGCAACTTTGTCCTCTTGGATCATGTGATTTTCGCCTCTTATGCATGCAAGTGGGAGCTTCGGGCCCACCAAGAAGCTTTTTGGAACAGTTTTATGAGTCTATTTCGACTGAATTATTCGAGTAAAAACACTTTTCTTTTGTCAATTCGGTTATGCACTAACAAGTATGCTAGCATAACATATTATTTATCCAAGTTTCGGATCAAAAGACGATCGAAATTTCAGCATCGAAACATGTCAAGCTTCGGGCTCCGATCAAGCCAAGCTTAGGATCCTTTTACCGAACTTCGAATGCATACATCGCGATCAAGTTCAAGTCTCACTTTGGAGTTCGGGTTTGACTACAACCAATTCCAAGCATCACACAATGTCTTGTAAAAATCAAGGTAAACCCTTCATCGTTACTTTGACCCTTCATGTTTATAAACTCGGTCAAAGTGAGGGTTAACTCGTAAATACCTAAAAAGTGTCATACTTTCTCTCATTATTTCTTGTTTTGTTTTGTTGGCCCGATGATGATAATTTCGAGTCTTGTTTGTGGATTTGGATTTCAAAATGTGATTGATCGGTGCAACATAAGCCAAGTAAATCACAAATAAACCCCAAGCACCACATAAATAGCCTTTTGTCTTGGGTCGATCCACAAATCCTCTTTTCTTTCGGAACGTCCAAGAGCCAGGCCGAGCCTTTAGAGATTGTGGAGTCCCATGATGCATGCCACGAAATTCCAACTATAGAATACCGCATTGTACTTTTGTCCAAGTCGGACAAGGAATTGAAGACACGAAAATGATGTTAAAGCGTTGCATTTCATGATCGGGAGCATCAAAGTGCTATGTTTTAAGCTTCGGAAGACAGTCCATACGAGGCTAGAAGCTTTCCCTCAAACGACGTCGTGGTCGGCGCCCGCCTTCTAGAAGTATGGTGGAACGCTGCATTTTGAGTTTGGAGAGTCCTCGGAGACACGACTAGGGCACGTAACCCTAGGAGGATCCGATTGGCCGGCGCCCGCTTCCCTCTTTTAACCTGGTTCTATCCGTTTTTATCATCTTCTAATCCGGTTCTATCTCTTAAGGAATGACCTAGTTTTATTTCATCTGTTTGGACGGTTGATAAGAGGCAAACCCTAGGTCATTTGTAACCTAGGTCCTCTCTTATAAATAGAGAGCCTTGGCTCTCATTCCCACACAACTTCCTACCATAGTATCACGCTGGTGAAAGCCAACTCGAATACTCTCATCTAACCATTATTCGACGAATTTTCTATAAACATTCATCTTTCACCGTGAAATCCGTGCAAATAGTTAAAGAATATTCGATTCTTCCGATCTCTGGGCACTCATTCAACCGATCGTTACCATACCCTACGCATATACCTCATAAAAACAAGCCTTTTTCCTTGGATTGCCGCCATTGCATCGAGAGATCCGGCAAGGAAATCTAGATCAGCAAGGTGGCTCAACCTAAGGGCCATATTTCATCCTTCGAACGGTTATATTTATTTCAATTTTATTTTTTCCGTATTGTGATTTAAGAGATGTAATCGCTTTAATTTCCTCCCGACCGATATAATCTTTTGTTTTTCGTTTTTCTTTCCTTTATCGCTTTCTTTATCATTTTTCTTTATTATTTTCCTTGTTATGTTTTGGTTGCTTTAATTTTGTTTCGCATGTTGTATGTTTGTTTTCTTACATCTTTATTAATACACTACCCGTACTAGTAACAGCTTGTCCTCGGATCGGCGTAATGGAGGGATTTATCCCTATGTTTCTTACCTCGCCCTCGAATCCGATTCTCGGTTCAAGACCGATGGAGTCAATTTTTAGTTTTTTTCGATCATTGTTTTTCCCATACTAAGATTGAAGGAGCAAATCTTCTTTTTGTATTTTTGTTAGTTTTTTCCTTCTTAAAAATTGATTAGCGACTCCCTTATTTTATGTTTTGTTCTACGCAAAATTATATCTCGGTGTTTTCTATTTACAAGAAAAATGACCTTAGGTTCTGGATCTACCTAATAGGTAGAGACCATGGATGTTTTCATCAGCCACGGCCTCGGCCGGCGGCCACCTTGCTCCGGTGCAGGCTACGGCCAGCATCGTGGGGGCAAGCAGTAGTGGCTGCGGTCCACACTGTTGTTTTCACACCAATCGGCCCGAAAGCCCCACAAGTAGAATCATAACCCTAATATAATTAGTCCGTAATTAGAAAATTAGATCTCGGGACTTCTAAAATAATTGCTAAAATAAATTGATTAATAAAACGGCCAATCAAATCTGATTTAATTCATTTCAACTTGATTTGCTAAAACTAGGAAAATCGAATAAAAGGTTCATCCCTACATTCAAAAATCGACTTTCTAAAATCATATTCAAAATCAATCTTAACAAAAAGAGAGACCCGACACAAGTGGGAAAGTTCGGCGGACCCCAGCTGGCGAGTGGTTCCTATATATATATATATATATATATATATATATAATCAATCTTAACAAAAAGAGAGACCCGACATAAGTGGGGAAGTTCAGCGGACCTCAGTCGGTAGTGGTTCCTATATATATATATATATATATACATATATATATATAATCAATAGTGGTTCATATATATATATATATATATAATCAATCGGCGGACCCTAGCCTAGCAGTGGTTCCTCTATATATATATCTATATATATATATATATATATATATATATATATATATATATATATATATATATATACATATACATATATATATATAATCAATCGGCGGACCCCAGTCAGCAGTGGTTCCTCTATCTATATATATATATATATATATATATATATATATATATATATATATATATATATATATATATATATATAGAACCTTAGAACTCATAACTCCAGATTCGGGTTGAAGGATAAAGTAAGAAGAATGCCCTTCAAACTTCGAATGTTATAAGTTGAAATATCGGAGGAATAAGAGTTGAGGGGGAGAACAAAGATACGGGAAGAATGAACGTATAAGCATTTATATAATCATCGATCCGAGATTCAAATTCCCGTCAATTATAAATAATTAAATTTTATCCTTCAAATTATAGATAATTTTCTGGATAAATAAAAGAGATAACCTTGTAGCTCGTTCGGTGTGGTGTCAAAAACCAAATCCAATAAGGGGTCGGTTGCCTTCCCCAAATCAAAGAACAACCCACAATCGGGGTTTGACTCGAATCAAATTCACATAAATCTCCATAAGCCTCACGTATTGGAGTTGGTGACGGCCAATATTTGAGCCCAATTTCATACTCATACTCCTTTTCAACTTTTGGAAAAAATAGGCCAATCTTCGCCCTCTCTGCACTCTACCCTTTTCTCTCTCCTCTCTACCGAAGGAGCAAAATTACTGCCCAAGTTCAACCCAAGCCAGGTGTAACCGTGGAGAAGTCGGAGTCGGCTTCTACAAAGAGAAGAAAGTAGCACTGGCAATTGCATGCTCTACTCGGAAGACACCATTGGAGGTGGGTCTTCCTTATTTCCCTCTCGAGCTCATTGAGTCTCAAGATTATTGCCTTTGCTGGAAATAGCTCACCGTTGTTGCCCCAAATTTGAACTTTTTCTTAGTCGAGATATAAGATTTTTGTATTCTGGAAATAAGAAAAAAAGGTCTTATAACAGGTATTCCTCAATGTTGAGGAATTGCTGCAAGTTAATGTTTTTTGAGCTAGGTTGAATAAGGATGATTCCGAAGGTCTGCTCTTGGAGAGTCTTAGTCACCCTAGAGGGGGTGAATAGAGTGATGTGGAAATTTAAACAATAAATGATGGGTTAAAGTTTAAATTAAACTTTAAGGCTGTCTCGAGTCTAGATTGGGCTCAGAAATGAGTGAACTCGAATTACGTGGAAACCCTCCCGGGAAGAAAACCACGCCCAGTGCTAATCTAAGCACCAAGTCAACTATTTTGAATCCACAAAATACAGTAGACTGACTCAACATTATGTCTACTCATTGGTTTACTTTTGTCCGGCCTACTAGAAGTAAGATACAGTAGAGATCCAATCATACCTCTATAGAGTTTCGATCTATCGCTTTACCTTTTCCGTCCGAGTCCAACCTTATGCTGCTCGCTCATTGGTGTTGCTACATGTTTTGCATCTTGAAGTTTGTACTTCTTTAACAACTCCTTGGTATACTTTGATTGATGAACATAGATGCCATCTTTGTCTTGCTTGATTTGTAGACCAAGGAAGAAATTGAGTTCTCCCATCATGCTCATTTAGAATTCTTGCCTCATTAACTCGGAAAAATCTCGATAGAGAATTTCATTAGTAGCCCTAAATATTATATCATAGATCTGAGCAATAAGAAAGTCTTTCCCCTTGGTTTCTATAAAAAGAGTCTTATCAATCTGACCTCTTCTAAAATCATTTTCAACCAAGAAATTGCTCGAGTCTTTCATACCGAAGCTCCGGGAGCTTATTTAAGACCATAAAGAGCCTTTTGCAACTTGAAAACATGGTTTGGAAATTCTGAGATTTCAAATCCAGGGGTTGCTCAACATATACTTCCTCTTGAATAAAGCCATTAAGAAAAGCACATTTAACATCCATTTGATACGGTTTGATATTCATGCTTGAAGCAAATGCCAATAGGATTCCGATAGCTTCAATCCTAGCCACTCGGTGCAAAGGTTTCCCCACAATCAATCCTTTCTTCTTGATTGTAACCTTGAGCCACAAGTCTAGCCTTATTTCTGACTACCAACCCACCTTCATCCAGTTTGTTGTTGAAAACCCATTTGGTTCCTATGACTAGGTGGTCGAAGGTCATTTGGTCGAGTCCGGACTTGGTTTCTTTCACATTGATTAAGTTCCTCTTGCATGGCCTTTACCCATTCAAGTTCATTAAGGGCTTCTAGTGCATTTCTGGGTTCAGTTAATGATATAAATGCAGTGAATGCACCTAGATTTTGTAGAGAAAAACGAGTTCTTACCCCACTGTTGATGTCGGACGGGATATTTTCGAGTAGGTGGCTCGAAGCATATTTGAAAGTTCTACTTGTTCTCTGGCTCACCAGATTTGTAGGTTGAATTAGTTGATCCCCAGTGGTCCGATCCGATTAAGCTTGCTCATCTGATTGACCCTCGGCATTCCGAGTTGGCTCTTGAGTCGGTTCATTCCGAGTCATGGTGTTCCGAGTTGCCTCATTCCGAGTGACTTTTCCTTGACACTTCTCGAGCTCATCTTCGATACGATCATCATCTCGACCGAGCTTCAGATCCGAGAATGTTGACTCACTTGGTTTTCCCTAATCAATCTCATCAAAAACAACGTGGATACTTTCTTCCACTTTGTTAGTTCTTTTATTGAAAATGCGATATGCTTTACTATGAGATGAATAACCGAGAAAAATACCTTCATCTGACCGAGCATCAAACTTGGTCAGGTGATCCTTACCATTGTTGTGAACCTAGCACTTACATTCAAAGGGTTTGAAGTATGAAATGTTGGGTTTCTTCCCTTTGTAGAGCTCATATTGAGTTTTCTTCAGGATGCGTTGATGAGGCATCTGTTCAAAGTGTAGTTAGTCTGTGTTGATCGCCTCGACTCGTAAATAGTAAGGTAGATCATGTTCAATCATCATAGTCCTTCTATTTCTTCAAGAGTTCGGTTCTTTCTCTCCATTAATCCATTTTGTTAAGGAGTTCTTGGTGCTGAGAAGTTGTGAGAGATACCATTCTTATCACATAACTCTGCAAATTCCGAGTAATCGAACTCCCTTCCATGGTCAGGTTCAAATTCTTCCGATTTGAGTCCGAGACTCAACTTGAATTTTCCTGCAGAGCTTATCGAACTCTTTGAAAGCTTCATTTTTGTGCTTAAGAAAACAAACCCAGGTAAATATGAAATAGTCATCAACAATCACAAGCACATATGATTGACCTCCGAGACTCTTTACAAGAATTTCACCACATAAGTCCATATGCAACAATTCAAGCACTTTGGATGTGGAGACAGTCTTGAGAGATTTGAAAGATGATCCGACCTATTTTCCTTTTGTGTATGCTTCATAATTTTTTTTTAAATACACAGTTAGGCAAGCCTCTAACTAAATCATGAGATGCAAGCTTTTTAATAGTGTGCATGCTAACATAACCTAGTCTACGATGCCATGTCCAAGAATCATCATGTAGAGATGCTTTTAAGCAAGATAAATTCGACTTGGGTCGAAAGAGGAATAGTGTAAATATTACCCGAGAGCTTAGTCTCCTTGGTAGTTTCATCGAAATATAGCAGTTGGTCCGAGTGAATCTTACCTCTTGACCTTTGTCACACAATTGAGAGATGCTTGAGTAGATTGTATTTTAATCCCTTGACAAGGTAGATTGGGCTTACTAGATTGTCTCCTTTTCCAATCTTGCCTATCTCAATTATCTTGCCCTTGTTATCATCCCCAAAAGTGACTTTGCCTCCCTTGTAATCTTCTAACTCGGAAAAGAGTCTTAAGTCTCCTAACATGTGGCATGAGCATCCACCGTCCAGGTACCAATGTCCTTTTGTCCTTTTCCGAGCTACCTATAAGTCGAAACAAACTAACCCTTCTCACTTCCTCTAACGAACCCAGTAACTCCCTTACTGTGGTCCTTTCTCGAGGAAGAAGACTCTTGGGAACCCGGATTTGAATAACTTTGGGTTTGGACTGATTCCGAGTCTTCCCTTCTAAGAACCGAGTCCGTGTCTCTTTCGTTTGAAAGTCTTTTCTTTTATAAACCGGTGGAGAAGGCTTTCTCCTGTAAGCTGGTCCAGGCTCAGTCCCCTTTTATTCTTATAAATGAGACCGTGCTCATCCTTCCCGAACTTTACAGCTTCGGAACCCTTTTGAAAAGATTTGAGTAGGAATTAGATTCCTCCTCTTTGTTAAAACCGAGTCCTTCTTTTCTCGAAGGAGACACATTGAGAACCTAAGAGCTTGTCAAGGTTTTTCTGACCTTGAGTAAACTTCAAAACGAGTTCTTGAGACTCATTGAGCTTTTGCTTCAGCTTGCTCATTTTCTCTTCTCGAGTGACCTGGACTCGGTCTCATTAGCTTGAGCACTAGTCTTGAGTTCTCTTAGCGTAAGTCTCAATTTTTCTAATTCATTTTTCAAAGAGATGCTCTCGAAGTGATAGACTCAAGTTGTTCTTTAAATTGAGAGGAATCGAATTGGACTTCTCTTCCAAAGTATAAATATATTTGGCTAAATCAACTTTGGAGAACTTGAGGAAATATTCAATTAGCTCTTGAGGATTCATTTCCTCATTGTCCGAGTGATCGAGTCCGACTCGGATTCATCTTCCGAGTCCGATAGTACCATCGGACACTTTGAGTCATCCGAGTCTTCATCTTCTTCAGATGAGTCTTCATCACTCCATGTGGCCATCATAGCCTTCTTCTTCTTTCTGTCCCTTTTTTTCTTGAACAGTCTTTGACTATACGATCTTTGTCTGCCACATTCAAAACAATCGAGTTCTTAGTTAAAGATAATTTTGAAGGGGAAGAGTGTTTATCTTTTCTATCCTTCTTGTCTTTCTTGTAGAACTCTTCTCTTGGCCTTTTCTCCCATCTCTTGTGCTTCATCATTCTTTTGAAGCCTCGAGCGATAAGTGCCATGGGATCTTCTTCCGAGTCCGAAGAACTCGGATTTTCTTCTCTCGCTTTCGAGGCCTTCAACACAATATTCTTTTTAGTGCTGACCTCAAGCATCCTCCTCTTCCGGATAGATCTCATGGGTGAGTAGCTTCCCAATGAGTTCATCCGGCTTTAATAGAGAGAGTTGCTGAGCTTCCTCGATGGCGGTTACTTTTGTACCCCATCTTCTCTTGGGTAGGCTTCTTAGAATCTTTCTCGCACATTTCCTCATGGGAAATCTTTCTACCCAGAGATTTGAGATTGTTAGTAATCTCGGTGATGCGGATGAACATCCGAGCTATGTTTTCTTCTGGCTCCATCTTGAATAGCTCATATTTATGAAGATATTGGCTTATCTTCGCTTGTCCGACTTAGCTGGTGCCTTCATATGTGTTGACAAGAGCGTCCCACACTTCTTTTGTTGTGTGACAAGTCGACACTCTGTTGTATTCTTCCGAGCTGATGTCGCACATCGGAATGTTCATTGCCTTAAAGTTCTTTCCGAACTTTTCGCCTCTTCGATGGTGTACTTGATCTTTGCTTTAGGCACGAGTCTTGTTTCATCCATCTTCATTGGAATGTAATTGCCTTCTTGTATGATGTTCCATACATCTTCATCGTGATCCAACAGAAAACATTCCATGAGCTTCTTCCAAGTGTACGAAATTTGATCCTTTAAACTTTGGTGGTCTCACTGGAAGATCTTCCTTTATCGAACTCTCCATTATTCTCGAGCCATTTGATCTTTAAACCTTTGGATGGTTAGATCCTTTCCGAAAGGTTAGGTTCGATACCAATTGAAGGTTTGCTCTTGGAGAGTCTTAGTCACCCTAGAGGGGGTGAATAGAGTGATGAGGAAATTTAAACAATAAATGATGGGTTAAAGTTTAAATTAAACTTTAAGGTCTGTCCGAGTCTAGATTGGGCTCGTAAATGAGTGAACTCTGAATTACGTGGAAACCCTCCCGGGGAAGAAAACCACGACCAGTGCTAATCTAAGCACCAAGTCAACTATTTTGAATCCACAAAATACAGTAGGATCGACTCAACCATAATTGCTCCCTTAGACAATTCTTTACAAAGTTTTCCTAGACTCGAAGTTCCCTTATCTCGATCTAGTACTTCCTAACTCGAGATAACCTATACAGCTAGGGACAACCGAGCTGAGTTAACCCTTACAGCTCGGTCAAGGGACCTTACTCGAAAGTAAGAAAGAAAGTTTTGTGATCGATTACAAGACTTTACAACTCATGAAAGTGTTAAGTACAGACTTGGAGTTGTAAGATGAAGATTGAGTGAGTATTATACGGAGAGATATGATTTGAGCAATAGGTTCAGCAATCTTCAAGTCTTGTGAAGTGGCTTCTATTTATAGATGACCAAACAGATTAGTCGTTGTGACTATCTTCTAATTAGAAGTCCTCTCGTGACCGTTGTAATGGTTCTTTTGAGCCACTCGAAAAGATTCGTTGAAATGTGAACGTTGTGCGACGGCTCTTGACTCCTTAGGATGTCCCACTCCACTGGTGGTGTCTCGAAAAGTAGGGTGGAAACCACCGTTGAGCTTAGCGTTGAATATTTCTAGTTTTGGAAACACACAACCTCGACACGTTGTCCGGGCCTTGGTCGAAGTAAAAAGCCTTGTCTCGCTGGCGATTTGACATCTTGAAGCCAGTTACTTTTGTAATTTAAAAGTAGGATAACCTCATTTAGATAACCTACAAAAGTAAACCAATTTTGGTTCTCAAAGTATAAAATACTTTGGTCCAAGATTAGACACATATAATAATTTAATTAAGATAATTAAGTGCATAATTATCTCGAGTCCTTGAAGAGTGAAAATTTCCGAGTCTAATATTCATTATACTCATATTCCATCCGAGTCGGTCTAGAGAAAGATCAAGTTAGACAGAGAACATCGAGTAAGAGTACTTGATCTAGACATATATAATTCAATCAACACATGTTGACTTAGAAAGTTGAATTAACATTGTAATTCACTTGAACTTAGAATATGAAGTCGAACATGTCCGAGTGACTCAAAACTATCAAAGTGAATTGATGAACAAGATTGTGCTTTCCGAGTCAGTCAAAATCGAATAAAAACATATGCAATAGTTTACGTAAAACTCGAAAAGATACTATAACACTCGAAAAGATTCTATAATACTCGGAATGACTTGAAATCAAAACATAGAAGAGATGAAGTTTGTACCTGATTCCTTGATAGTACTCGGAATGATATAAGTGTAGAATCCGAGTCTTTAAATTCAAAAAAAAAAAACAAAAAAAGAGGAAAGTAGAAACAAGGTAGGAAGCTAAATTGTGGGCTTCACTTTTTAATCCATGACAGAGGAAGGTGGGTTGTGCGTCCAACAAACCAAGAAGAGACTTCACTTATGTATTTCCAGCACATATTTCCTTGGATTTTATGTGAATATAATGAGCATGCGGAGTTGGTGGATTGATTCGACAAGTAACAATTTTTTTAAAAAAAAGTAAATCAAGTTAGATTGATAAAATTTTAGGATCAAGATAGATGAATTATACCCAAATAAGTCCAAAATATGTGATCTGGTTATCTCCAGTATTGTCTCGTACTAAGTTATAAAGTTCCACACTAAGATGGCGGTTATGACTGACATATGTCCACCACCTTCCAATTATTCGAGACCGACGAATGGGGCAGTTTTAGAAGACAAAAATTTGTTAGCCAACTATATGTCGCCATGTGGAAAATTAAATTATTTTTATTCGACCTATTACAAATTTCCACATGTAAAATTGGTTTCGAAAGCCTTTAAAATTAAAATCGAAATAGATTAAATTCCAACCAATTAGAAGGTATCACGTGTCGCCGATGACGTAGTAAATAGTAAATATTTCTTTTAAGAAATAATTAACAAATTATGGGTTGGGCCCAAAATCCAACTCAAACCCTAACTCGAAAAAGTTATAAATAGAGGTCATCCCCTCATTTTTCACACACATTCAACATCTGCAAAATCCAGAGCTCACACTTCAAACAACATCCAGCTACCAAGCATCAAGGATCAAAGTTTGCAACCGTTCAAAAATCAAAGTGAAGAATTCAAATTCAAGACTCTCAGCACATCCATATTAAGAACCACCCAACGTTCATCATCCGCCTCTATATCAACGTTCGACATCAAGCTACAATGCCCTCGAATCGTTCAAGTTATAGGGAGATTGAATTAGAGGATTACATCAATTGTATTCAATACGGAGATCGTACCAATTCAAAGAAAATCAATACAAATACAATTTCCTATCTTTATTTATTTTACACTAGAAATTTGTGTTTACAGGTAGATACATTTCAACTATCGAATTAGCTTAGCGCATTTTTGAATATAAAATAACTCACCGCTATCCATCCCGTGGAAATGATACAATACCACTTGTTAGGCCAACACTACATTGTTTTCAATGAAAATGATGATTTGGAGGAAGTTGCTGATATGGCTCAACATAGTGTCAATATGCTCATCGCGTGGTTTCAAGTTAATCGAGTTGACCGTGAAGTAAATTGTTACACTTATGCTGAATTCCCCAATAGTATGTGTAGAATCATAGAATCAAGGAAAGGATAAAATGACAACAACATGTATGTCTTGGTCGACTTCCTTTTACACATCTTAACTCAAGTGACCATGAAGTAAATTGTTACACTTGATAATGTTGCTTGCATTCATTCGCAATGCCAAGTATTTTAAAGAGTTGAGAGTTGTTAATGTCACATAATATGCAACACTTCGTGAAACTTGTGTAACATTGGGATTACTTAATGACAATAGTGAATGGGATTATACTCTATTCGAGGTTTCCACATGGGCAACTGGGACCCACTGACGGAGTATGTTTTGCTCTTTACTTATGTATAATGGGGTGGGACAACCTCAACTACTTTGGAAAAATCATTAGAAAGACCTTTCTAATGACCTTGACCGAAGATTACAGCGTGAATCTCAAAATCTTGAGTTACACTTGAGCATTGAGCAAAGGAAAAACATATTCCTATATGATCCGGAGTTGATTATGAGAAAAAATGGTCGTTCATTGAAGGATTACCCTCATATGGCGAGTACCATCCTCGGATATGGTACTTCAATCAAGAAACCGCCTTATCACGAAGCAATTAGATTATGACATTTCTACTAAAGATAATATTAACGTGATGCTCCCTTCTTTCAATTTTGAACAAGTGGATACCTTTCTGCTATAGTGAATACTGCTGATTCTAATCATGGTGGGTGCATCTTCGTGTATGGGACTCGATGAAACAAGTAAGACATATTTGTGGAAAGTGCTTGTTTCTGCACTTAGGTCAAAACGGAAGATAATTTTTTCAGTTGTATCATCCGGGATAGCTACATTTCTACTATCATTTGGTGAAACCGCACATTCTATGTTCAAGATCCCTATTAATCTTACGAAGTAACGTATTGTTCTTTCAAAAGCATTCTGAGCTAGTAGACTTGATCCGAAAAACATCATTGATTATTTGGGATGAGGCTCCTATTGCACATCGTTTCATGTTTAAGACAATGGGTCGTACTTTAAAGGGCATTTGTGATCAACAAAATATGCCTTTTGGAGGGAAATTGTTTGTTTTTGGTGGTGATTTTCAACAAATACTTTTAGTTTTCACCAAGGGAAGTAGAGCGGACATAGTTGCTGCAAATTTTTGGCATTATTGTTGTCATGCATCTTAGGATCAATATGCGACTGAGTGGTCCAAATTTGAGCAATAATAATCATGAACGCTTAGGTCATTTCGCAGATTGAGTATTGAGTGTTGGTAATGATAGCTTACAAGGGATCTCATTATAGGCAGGGAGTTAGCCAGATTGGATAGAGATTCCATTAGAATTCCTCATACATAATGATAGTCGGGGTTTGAGCAAGTTAATACCGAAAATTTACCCGATTTATCTACTAGGTACAATGATGATCTTACATGCAAGAGCGTTGCATACTTGCTCATACAAATAATGATGTTGATTAGTTAAACTTATAGATATTAACTATGCTTCCTAGTGAATCTCGCACTTATTTGAGTTACGATATGTTTTATGAAAGCAGCGACCACCCTGGTATATAGGATATCAACCCCCTCCCCCAAGATACTACATGAGTTCAATTTTTATGGTAAGTCTAATCATGAACTTCAATTGAAAGTTGGTACTCTTGTAATCTGTATAAGGAATCTTGATCCATCATTGAGGTTATGTAATGGGACACGCTTAATCATTGAACAGTTTGAACATAAGGTTCTTCAAGCATGGATCATCACTAGTCGAAATATTGGATAAAAGGTGCTTATTCCGCATATTGATCTCACACCATCCGTAGCAGATGCACCATTTGCATTAAAACGAAGACAATTCTCGATTAAATTGACTTTTGCGATGACAATCAACAAAAGTCAAGATCAAACACTTGATCTATGTCAAAGTCTATCTTCCAAAACTAATATTCTGTCATAGTCAACTTTATGTTGTAATCTCGTGTATAACGTTGCTATCGGGGTTAAGGTTATTGATTTTCAACAAGAGCAATATATCGGATAATGTTTCAAAAAGTATTGTCTACATAGAAGTTTTTACAAATGATTGTATATATAGCTTATATGTATTTCATTTTTATGGTATTTTTAAATGTAAGAATACTTTCAATTAATTTATACACTTTCAATTCAACATACTTTACAATTTTTTATGTTGGAATCAAATGTCTAACTCATCAAATACATAGTAAAATTGGTTATTAACTTCAAAAATATATATATAATGGTTATTATAGTCCTTGCAGAAGTTACTTTATGAATAGGTTATTTAATATTGATGACTCCAAATCAACTGCAAGTGTCACCAACTGTTAGACCTATCAACTTGGCAGGCGAGTTAAATATGAGTCGAGTGTATTCGGGTTCGGGTAAAATACGGGTCGAATGTATTTCGAGTTCGGGTAAAATACGAGCGAGTCATATATCGGGTTATACGGGGTTTCGGGTCGACTCAACGGCTTGAGACCGCCTTTTTATAAGTTATTTTTAGTTTATAAATTATAAAAATCCAACATATTTTTGCTTAAAATTTCCCATAGTTTTACAAAAAAAAAAAAAAAAAGGTATAGTATTTACATTTTCTAAAAAGGATATTGAAAAAATTCAAAACTTGCATTATATTATTTGCTTGAGGATTATATTAAGTCGAACAACTTGATCACTTTACCGATTTAAATAAGACCAATAAAATGTTGGGCCAATAATGTGCTGGATAATGAGTCATTTTATTAAGAACTCGTTTAAGGTACGATGTTTATTTTTACGCTTCTATTATACTAATCCACGTATTACACTTTTTAAAATTTATTAGCAATAGTAATAAAAATTAATATTATAAGGAGGTTTGTATATCTACTCCATTTTAAAATAGATCGAGAAAGAGTCAACTCGGTCGGCTAACCGACCAATTTTATTCACTAGAAAAATTGTCTTCGTCTTAACCCAACTCAAGTACTTATCCTATACATTATGATTCAAGTACAACTAGAACAATTTCACATATATGAGAATTAAAGATTTACAATAAACTAAAATTATTATTTTTAATTATAACACTAAATTTTTTTTACTATAGTAATATTATTTCTATAAAAAGAATATATTATTTAAGATGTGACCGGGCATATTAATTCACCAAAAATACAATATCATAGCTTATGCATTTTTAATATTTTTATTATATTACACCATTTGAATTCATTCATATTTTGTTGAAATTTTACTTGTGTATAGTTGTTATATATATATATATATATTTTTTTATGAGAAATAAGTTGAGAAAAGAAATAGTATTAGTGTTTTGCTTGTAAATTATTGCGATAGTTATGCAACGTCTCTCCAAACGATATTATAAATAACCATTACAAAAAATATAATAAAGTTAAAGAAAAATTATATAATAGGCATAAAACATTCAATCAATAAGCCACAAAACTAAAATTATTGTTTTTATTACCTTCACCAAACGGGTCGAATAGGTTTAGCTCGGGTTTGACCCATTAATTTTCGGGTTTTTCGGGTTCAATTTTTTTTCGGGTTTAGGTTGAGAAAATCGTGTTCAAAACCCAAAATTTTCGGACAGGTTCAAGTTGGAATTTCGGGTCGGGTCTAGGTCTACCCACTGTCATACAAAATAGTTCAAGTTTTTTAGTTGAAAAGTTTATGATTTATATGTTTTATTTTTATATTTTTGTATTCTTTAATTATTTATTTAATTGTATTATATATTAATAGATTTAAATATAACTCCACATTCAAGATACTTTTTCAACATACAATATATAATTTTCAAACATAATTAATCTGAGGCAACGGACGGGATCTTAGCTAATAATAATAATAATAATAATAATAATAATAATGACAACAAACGAAGTGAACAAAAATAAACATAAACTAATACAAATAAACAGAAAACATAAATAGATTATGCTTTTTATGTAACTTCGAAGATGTCATTAATTATTTGAGATAAAAATCATTTGTACGAGATAAAATGTTACTGAGGAACACCAAAGAAATAAAAACTCTCACCATTTTGTTTTTGGTTTTTTTCTTTTTCTTTTTTTTTTGGGGGCCGCGGCGGGGGGGAAGGGGAATTTGCCGCTGAAAATTGCGTGAATCATTCAATAGTATCACTATGCGGAAGATGAGCTCTTGAGATCAGCTTCACTCAGTAATGAGGGTACAACTTCAACAGGTTGAACAGTAAAACCAGCCATTTTACAGGCATCCTCCATTTGCGCTGCTTGTTCTGGTCCATCAGGGCAGAATGCAACCACAGCTCCTCCGCTTCCAGTGAACTTAGATGCAGCACCAACTTCTCGGGGAATCTCCACCATCTTTATATTCAACGCCCCCAAAGCATCATCTCCAAACATTCTCCTGCCAAGTAGATTAAGAAAAAATGCTTCAGTAGTTATTAGGAAATAGAAATTAATATTAAAAGCTAAACCCTTTTTTCATGGCCATTAACTAAATCGCTATCCTGGATTCGAGTGATCTTAGAGCTTCCTGAAGAATTTTTCCCCCTCAAGTTCCTTTTTATGGTTTCAGCGAAAGACAACTGCATAATTTCCCGGGGAAGGGAATCATTTAACCTCAGCTTTTGGTTTAAACATCCAGTCCCCTGTTTCTCACATCCTGGCTTCATCTCTTCTGGAGAATGAATTTCACATATTTTCAAGTATCCTAGATTCTGACTGTGAATAGCCAGCACTTGCATCCCTATTCCCAACAAGATGCATAAAACTGATGCAAACTTGGCTTTCGTTCAATATTAAAAACTAAAGACAAGTATGGTATGTAGCATCATAAACTTTTATCAAATATTTGGACTCCATAAACATGAAAATCATTGAGCATGATCAAGATTTTTGGCAAAGGAATTTTGACATTGCTGACTCTCTTTCCAATTTATTTTGGGGTGAAATGTTGGGTAATTAGTATTTAAGGGGATTGTTCATGTCACTTAATATTGTGCTTGAAGTACCTAAACCGTCTTTCAGTTCATAATAAATCCTCCATCTCGAAGTGCACCTTCAATGGTGGAATCTAATCCCTAATGCTGGTTGTGTGCAAGTGAGAATCCTGGTTGCTCGGTTATCTAATGCAGCAAGGAAGCCTAATATGGCTGGTGAAACTTTTCCAAAGAGGCCATGGTCTAATCTCTTTGCTGGAAGTTGAACTGCTTCTAAAGGTATGAGTCTTTCCTGTATATGGGGAAGGATGGATCTTCCCTGGTATCTAGTGGCGA
The DNA here is from genome assembly GCA_021018815.1 of Talinum fruticosum. Lineage (NCBI taxonomy): Eukaryota > Viridiplantae > Streptophyta > Magnoliopsida > Caryophyllales > Talinaceae > Talinum > Talinum fruticosum. The sequence goes on along the minus strand of JAITYX010000005.1, from coordinate 9,872,900 downwards.
CTAGATCTGAGAAATGACAATCTAAAATTGTTCTTTTGTAGCATGTCATAAAAGCTTCACTTAATACTTGGTACATTGCTAAAGATAGAACATTTTGGCTAAACCAGAGGTGATTTTGCATATGCAATTTCATTGTGAAGTTCAAGCCATTTGGCAGTTTAGCTGATCAAGGTGAAGTCTTATTCAAAGATAATAAGCCATGATGAAGGCCAGGGCTGCAAGTTTTGGTTTCAAGTTCTTGAGGACTGTCACTGTGGGGTGCCTAGTGCCCACCCAATCAAACATTTCACCTTCAAAGAGCTGATTCATTAAATTGAATCGCCAAATTGGTATTGCTTTAAGCAATTCTTTGTTTTTTGTTGAATGTACTAATTTAAGTTTTCAATTGTAGGTCCAAATGGGAGAATTATATACAACAGATAGTTGCTTATTAATAGGGGATACATGCTTATTGCGGAAAGTGCAACACCACAGAACTGTGACAAGATCAGGAGACTCCTAAACCTAATGATAATAAGCCTCATAATGGCAGTACACTTCAGCTGAGGAGAAGGCCACGCTCTGGAGGCTGAACAACCACCGTTGCAGATAAGCACAGTCCATCAGGAGATACAAAACATACTCCAACTCTAACAATACTAGGTTGAAACCACAATGGTCTCAAATTTCGGAGGCGGTCTGTATAAATGAAAAACAAACAATTGATCCTGCCATGATGACATTTTAATCTTTTTAATATGTTATTACAGAGAGATGCAGAACATCATTCAGAAGCTAACAAAGTCACCCCTCCAATGATCAATTAATGTGATCATTGTCATTATACTGGAGACGAAGGGTCCAATTTTCCAGTCTTGCTCAGATGGATTGGCTTACATGGAAAGTCAAAACTAGAATAAGCCGTATAGCCGTAAGCTCAAAGAGGTAAGCCACCTACATATAGTAAGATTGGTTTTTCTGTGCTCCTTGAGTCTCAAACTAAAGAAAAAAGCGAAAATAAACACAAATTGTGTATGAGTGTGGTTTTAATGACAGCAGTGTTGTTAATGTTCAAAAATTGGTTACTATGAACTGCAAAGGAAACGGGAAAAAAAGAGATTTTGAAAAATTGGTGCTCAATAAATTCACTTGGGGTATAACACATGGGATTTTACTAGCAGCATCTCGGCAACATATGGTTTTGATTCATTGGTGCAAATATCTTTATGAGATGGTTTGAGTTTGACTATACTACATTCGCTTTCTGGACAGCTGAAAAATCACTTTTAGGCAATTTTCTTCTGGCTTGGATCATTATGGACTAAAGGAAGTGCCTATCTAAACTGTCTTCTACTTCCTTTCAGAGGAGCTATAGGCAGAAAAATGTTTTCAAAATAAGGTCCAACACAAACAGCCTCTCTGCAATAAGGCTGATGCATCTAACAACCACCCCTCAACCGTGCCTAGTGTCACGGGATGATAATTCACTCAAACTAATCACTCGTGCGGCACTAGCAAACTACAGTAAAATCCTTCTTGAGCTTGCTAGTAAGCCTTAGAGTATGCTTGACTTAGGCTTGGAGAAAGCTAAGCAAGAGAACACTTAGAGAGAGTTTGGCAGAATGCTTGTATATGACTTGGATGCTTGAATGGATTCTTCGATTGCTCTCTAGGATACTTTACAAATGAACCCCCTTGGGGGACCTCCTCAATGGACGGTGGAGATTGATTTGATCCTACGGTCTAAATTTATTCTCTAGAATCCTCTACACAAATATCTAAGTTTCTATACAAGTGTGGAACATCATAGAACATTGTGGAACTTTATGGAATGACAAAGAAAATTTGGAGGATTCCGGAGCATTCTGTTACGCTAGACAGGACTCTTGGTTTGAGAGTAGACTATATGTCATTGAAAACAAATCTTGACTTCTGAATGGAGAGTCTAAAAGCACGCTTCACCTTGTGAATAGCCATAGTGGTGCAGTCATGACTGATCTATGCAACATTCTTGTGCAAGCTTAGGTAGATGGGTATACATTATTCATGCAGCAATAGGAAAAGCTAACTCCTAGATTTAATGGCTGAAATGTTGAATTGACATTTCAAGCTCTTTGGCAATAATTTTTCGATTAATCAGTCAAACGTATTGTTGTGAGTATCTAGATCAAGAATCTCAGACCAACCTTCAGTTGCCATCCATTGCCATCATGACATTTATCCAAAAGCGGAACTTTCTGATTCCAGTTAATTCTGACTCATGTTTTAGCACCTTGTCAAGGAGGCATGGCATTCTGACGTTTAGCAGTTTGGTAAGGAGGATTGGTTCATGTTGAAGTAGTTGTAGGTAGGACTAGATTAGTTGAATTCGCAAAAGTACTACTCATTAGGTAAACGAGTATCTTGCGCTAGTGACACTTTGTGAACAACCAAGGTTAACCTCAAAGCAAATTTAACCCTGATATTCTCAAATATAATGGAGCAGCTGAGAAAAGAGGCACTCCAGCAGTCAGTGAAGTCACATGGTTCCAAGTTTAACATGAGTGATGGTAACTCTATCCTCGTTGCAAAAAATCTAGAGAGCCTCAGACTGAACTGAATTTTTAGTGGGTAAATGGTGATATGCTTCCATCATAATCTTGCCAGCACTTCTGCCAAACAGCAAGAGAGCTTATGCAAGGTGTAAACCTTCAACAGGTCATTTATGAAGGGCTAACCAGCATTAATCACCCATACAGGAAACTATTCATCTGTAAAACTAGGGCCATAATCAAACAGAATGCATGTGCCACTGTCATCGAATTCATTCATCATAGTTAAATGCCAACGCAAATCGAAAGGACTTCTATCAGATCAGCCACACTTCTATTACACTTGCACCCAAAAATCAAACACCCTTCTTTAGTTAAGGATTTCTCTCCTATTTTTTTATTCTGCAAATCCTGTACAAGCTAATTTCCAGAATAGTAAGTTAAAGCATGTTTGGTGGCTAGTTGGTGATGTTCAATAATGAGCATTCTTCACGGCAGAGAATAGCCACAAATTTGTGATGGTTCCGATAGGGAATTCATGTCCGAACAAAGGTGGACTTGAATGCTGATTTTACAAGCCTCATTGAAGCTAAGATAGGTTGAAGAAAAAGCGAGCCATTGTCACACTTTTCATTGTGTTCTAAGGGGCCATCTGATATGTACTTAACCCATCTATCTTAAAGATATTCCTAAATTCTTACCATAAATGCTCTAAGTTCGGGGTAGTGGACTCGTGTTTGTTCATGATCACCTACTTCCCGCTCTAGGCTTCTTATTTCTGTTCAGTTGCTTCACGAAGACTCAAGTGTTTTTAGAATTTCTGGTGTACAAGCAAATTCATTTAAAAGTTACCTTAGGTTTAGAGTGAGGGTTTATTTGATGGAGTTAAAATCTAGGCCCAGGAATCTCATCTACACACACACGGATCCATTAAGCGCAAGGATCCACGAGCACAGTTGCAAACATACGGGCGGGGAGGCTTTAAGTTTATAATAAGTTATGAGAATTATAAATCATCGCTCAAAATATGATCCAAAGACTAAGATTGTGCCAAGTTAAAAAGCCCTAGTAAACATAATTTTTGAGCCCCACCCCGCGGCCAAAAAAGAACCCAACCAGCCTTTCTCTTTCCTCCCATCCTCCTAACCCTACCATCTTTGTTGAAAGACCCCCACTACGGAGCTCTCCTATTGCACATCAAATTGGGCTCGCCGGTGGCTGATGAGCACTACTGCAGCCAATTCGTGCCCGCCCACTCTCATATCTTCTCCCTGACTGTATTCTCCAACATCACAAAACCTCCCACTTTCTCAAGGTGTAGCCGAAAAGACCATTAACTGCAACATGATGAAGCAATTTATCCCAAATTTTCATCCTCAAAAATAAACTTTTGGCCCATGAGCCTAGCTTCTAGATCATCATTTTTGACTTAGGGTTGACCTTGAACACTCAAAAATTACGTACTTTTATTGAAAGGCTATTGTTTTAAGTCACCTCCAAGAATATCCTACACCGATAATAGACTTGGTGGTGGTGGCGTGAACCTTAATAGGGTTTTACTAGTAACCATCTAGGCTGACAAATGGCAAAGCAAAATAGCATTTAGGAGAGAGGAGTTGGGAAAGGGTACTGGCCACCATGGGGCCCTGCTCATGTCGCCATGGAAACCTATGTAGTTGCTACTAGTGATGGTGACTAGCAACATTGACAAAAGCATAGCAAGTTGGGGTCAATTTAACGCCAAATGAGAGAAAGTAGCGAGGGATGAGTAAGGACGAGGGGTGAAAAGGATGGGATAAATAAGCTAATAGAATCCAAAGCATTAGATTGAAACTTTAAGGATTGAGGTTAAGGATTCTCATATCTCACCCCGAAACCAACTTTGGGTGCCTAGGGATGATGGATGGATGAAGGATTTAGGTGATACACAAGAGGAGATATACCACCGGTGAAATATTGTCACTAGTGAAATATTTACATAAGACAAATATACCAAGTCATTCCTAATGAAGATTATATAGTATAGTTTATTCGTCTATGGCATGGGGTTAAATTTATTAATTTTCCACAAGCAATAAAGCAATGATTTCTAGACAATTGTCAAATTTGAGCTCCATGAAGTAACAAGGATTATGATACGTGACCTGAGTTGATAGCACAATGGCAACAACAATACACACTGGTGTGGATCCCATTTGTGCAAGCTCCGGATACTAATGTAAGGGATCTTACCCCTATGAGTAAGCAAATAGACCCATTCAGAGAGTCATAAATAGGGATGGCAACAAGGAGGGGAATCCCCACCCTTGACGGGGCCGACCCAATGGGGGAAAAACACCCACCACGAATGGGTAATAGGGCGGGGACAAGGATAAAACCCAATCCCCTTCAAGGACGGGGGAATGTTTTGGCCCTATTCCCTTTTTTCATTTTGGTAAATACTTGGTACTCCAAGACTACTCTCAAGGGCATTTTGGGGATATTGATCATAATTGAACTCATCAAACCCTAAATATAAAAACCTAAACCCATCAATTCCCCCTCCCAACCATCCAAATCTCTCTCTCTCTCTCTCTCGGGATATTGATCATTATCAAGCTGATCGTCAAACCCTAAATATAAAAAGCCAAACCCATCAATCCAATCCCGTGCAAATCTCTCTCTCTCTCGTCTCTCTCTGAAGCTCTTGGAAGTAGCAAGGTGCAAACATAGAAGGCCATATCTCGCCTTCATACTCCTACATCTCCATTCTCCACCATCTCTCTCTTTAAAATCCAACCACCCACTACCACAATCACTTGTGTCCCGTAACCAATCTAAGCAACCCCTCACAACTGGGGACTCTCTCTCTCTCGGGTTCGAACATGGGGCGCAGAATCAGCCCATGCTCTTATCAGCAGAATTTTATTGGAAAAGGGTCCATTTGCGAGGAATATGTGTTGTGTTTGAGTTTTTTGGGTTTATTGGTCAATTTTGAACTTGAATCAGCCTTTACGTGCGGGGTTCAAGGACCCGTCAGGGATCGGAGACCCGCCAGGGCCAGGGCTGGGGCCGAGGTCAGGGAGTAGCTTCTTCCCTCAAAGTGGGGACAGGGGGATGGCTTGGGCAATGGGGACAGGGGCGAGGAGGGCACTACCCGGCCCTGACCCACCATGTTGCCATCCCTAGTCATGAGTAGATAGTTACTAGATAAAAAGCAAAATAGAGTTGTGCTCCAGGTCGATGTCTAAGTTGTGTTGGATGATTACAAAGGTCATTGACATCAGGCATACTCTGTCTCACTTGCAGCTTTATGGCTCTCTCCAATGGTTCTCTCTTATCTGTTGAAAGGCTCTTCAAGGGGAATTTGTAGGACCTAGCTTGGAGGGAATTTGTTTGTCATGTTATCTGATTCATCCCTGAAAAATTGTACAAGCTTTACTGGCTGGCCATGTAAGGGAGGTTCTAGACATGGGACAGGCTCTAATGGTATCTGATGTTTTGTGAGGATGGCAACTGTCTGGTTGCTGATTTGGGCCAGAATGCTACATTGATTAGAAGCAAATGGTTTTTTCTTCCCCAGAATGACGAGCATTAAATGTCAATGATGTAGTAATATTTGAATCCTGTGCTGATATTTTGTTAACACCAGCTCTTACCTGTTCAGTTCGTGTCCTATAGTTTGAATGTAATTTTCTTTCTTCAATTTCTTAGCATAGAAGCTGTGCTTGGACTTGAAAGCTAAATTTCTAAAAAGATGACTATTGTTATCAGCCAGTTCAGTGTGCTATCATATGTTACACTTTAGTAAATGATGCTAATTAGGTACTGATGTTGCTATGTTCACCAATCACATGATTTAATCTCAAATGCTTTCTATGTATTTCATTCCTTCTCATCATATTAATAAAGGCGTAAATCTCCAAGAAAAAGAAAAAGAAAAAGAGAAGACATCTGCTTTACCTTCGGAGATCAAAGTTGTGATTCATTAGGGATGCAAGTTTTCTATAGTCCTTTGCTAGTAAAGCTTGCCTTCCCTCCACAGCGATATTAGCAACTTCCTTCATCGTAGATCTTATAAACTCATCCCCATCAAGCCATCTTTGTCTAACAGTGCTGTGCACCTGCACAAGGTGTAGCATCAAATGCAATCTTAGTTGGAACAAATTGGGCCAGAAAGTGTCATGTATTATCACCCTACCAAGTATGAACCACTAGCTATTTCAGTTATAAATCATAATTATTAATGAATAAAGACAGGTATCTGTGCAACCAACTGAAAATTCGGCAATAGGTATTGGTTTCTTCATCCAACATTATCTGTTACTCTCGAGACTCTATGCTATCATTAGGCATAGATCTCCTAAAACCCCGTACCTCCACTTTGTCAGTACATGAACAATATCCACTACCATAACCTTGATAAAAAAGTAAGGCTATGTTTCATTTTTTGTAAGGTTCTAAGAAGTTGTAAGCAAAGTTGTAAGGAGATGTAAGATAACTGTAAAGTCAGTTATAAAAAGTTGTAAGTAGCCTTAGAACTCTTACTGTAACAAGTTGTAAGGAGTTGTAAGGAGCCGTAAGGCTGGAAGCTAAAGTTAAATGGAATAGGCCTAAGACTTGGTCATGCATGTCTTGTTTTTCAATTTTCCTCTTTAACCCTAATGACATCTTTCCATTTTCCCTTTGTACCTCTATTTATGTAAGCTAAAGTTATATGGAATAGGGCCTAACGTGGTCATGTATTCTTGTTTTTCAATTTTCCTCTTTAACCCTAATGACATCTTCCCATTTTCCCTTTGTACCTCTGTTCATGGTATCTTTCTTCTAAATCGAGATATTAAAAATGTTGTTTCACTTCATTCATGCTATAAAATTGCTTCTCCCAGCAGAGTATGAAATTATTTATCTCTATTCTCCTATCTCTAACTTTGGTTATTCTATCTTTTCACATTGGGTCCTAGATCTTAAAGGTGTTTACCATCTACAACTACAAAACAAAGTAGGCAAAGAACAATTAATGATACAATTTGCTTCAATTAACAACAATCCAAAGCTAAACATTTGTTAAATAATCTGACACAAAAGTAAAACAAATTGGAGACTGCGATAAATGTAGACTGGGACATTCAGCTTCTAACCTTTCCGGAGTCGCTTGGATTTTCAGCAAAGATGAGGTATAGAGGAGGAAGTAGACTAACATCCATTTGCGTATAGATGCCATGTCCCAATTTATCCATGTGAATTTTGTTAAAATCCTAGGAAAAGAGCCAAAGAGTGGTCAAAATAAGGAAAAAGCAGATGTATTCCTAACATTAGAGCTCTGCTACATCCTACATCATACCATGAAAACAAGTCCACCATAAACCTGCACCACCCGATCCTGGAGACCAGCAACAATTCCGAGCTCCTTCTCAGCTTCTAGGATAAGGTTAGGCCTCTCCTCCACCTTTACCAAGTGCCTAACCTTATAAAAGTCGAGCATGCAGTTTAAAGCGGCACACACAATGGCACTAGAACCTGAAAGTCCTGTCTGAAAAGTCAAAATCAAATTTCAGCTGCATACTGCAGCAGATAGAGCTCAAATTCATTGATAACTTTACATATTTAAACAAATAAAGCAATGCAATTGAAGTTTGTAAACATAGAGAAAATTTTTCACCTGGCGAGGAATGTTTGTATCGTAGGATAGGGTGAAATTTCCCCATGAAGAGCAATATCATTAGCTTTACAGTATTTGAAGAATATTTTACAAATGGCCATGAGCAAGCGCACCCCTCCATAGTAACCCTCACTCTCCAGACGGTTCACCTGTAAACCAAAACATGAAATCCATAAAAAAACTACGCACGTGTGCCATAAAATGTGAAAAGAAGCCAGTTGTCTTTTTTGTTATTTTCAGTTGCAACCAAGAAGGGGACTTCATTCATATTTTTTGAGAAGAGGATGAGGCTGTTCAGGCGGAGGGTATCACAAACCATTTAAACAAGGGAAGTGAGCACCAATACTATACGGAGAAAATGCAACATATTATGAAGCCACTGTGTCAGTTTCTGAATTTTCAGCAAGCTTCAAATGGAGAGAATGTTAAGCACAACGCATGATAACCACCCATGTAAACTACATCTACGCATACGGACCCATGCAAAAGTCACTGTTTACTAATCTGATATATCTTAAAGGGATCTATAAACACAATACTACGCCGCAAAATGTTTGTAACTATCAAGACAAGCCACCAATCCAAGGACTATTCATCCAAACCATTGAAAGCACAATCTATTGTTGTCAACCACGTAAAATATCAAGCAATTCGAGCTCTACAAGAAAGAGAGTTGTTTGACTCTGAATCAGTACAACAAGTAAAAGCAAATCATTAGCTGCTTGCAAGTTGCAAATTTTAAACACCAAGTGCTGAAGGGGTTCAAAAATCTAATTGATTATTGCTCCTAAATGTCTGAAATGTCGTGAATTTGAACGTCATGCTCTATCTAGATGTCAACAGTACCGGGACCAAAGCATCTTTACATGCTTCCAGCCCAGCTTTGTAGGGTCCCAAATCAGGGAAGAATACATAGATACCTAGAATCTACTTCATCACAACTTAAAAGTGAAGAACTTCCTCGACAATTGTGTCAAGAAAACAAAAGATAAACCACATTCTACCGAAACATGGCTGACCCACTATAACACGTGAAAAAAAATCAGCATTGCTGGGCATTCAAATCAGCACAACAGAAGCAGATCGGAACAAAACACGAAAACATGTCAGATTAGATCCAAACCCAGTACAATTTAAAGTGTACACACGAAAGTGAGAGAGAGAGAGAGAGAGAGAGAGACCAGCTGATAGATGGAATCAAACTGGACAAGATCGTGAAAAGGGTGGGGCTTGATGACGAGTTGATCAGAGGGCTCCAATTTGACAGTAGCCCAGAAATTGGCGAGGCTAAGAGAGATGGTATTGCCATAGTAAACATCGCTTGGATTACCCAGAAAGCCGATCCTCGCGTAAGCCTTGTGCTCTATCGTTGGCTCAGCTTGATCCATCATGAATGTTAGGCTTTTGGGTTCTATCAATTGCGAATCAAGCTGGGATGGGAAGTCGGCAACATATGGTGTTTGTTGGGTAGTGGCGGGTGAAGATATAGTTGGTATAAATTGTTTCGTAATCATATAAATTTATGCGTTGCGTCTAAGGATCCCTTTAATTATGGAAATTTCTTCATTACCAAAAACAAAGGGATTTTATTATCCTCTTCCTATCCAACTGAAGCATTTGACTAGAGGATTTTGGCTACAATTTCAAACAAGTAAAAATACTCTTTTCATTTAATTTTAACAATTTAATAGGTTTTGGTGGGGTCGTAAACACGAGAAACATAAAATTCATTGGCTTAAGGGCTCCGCAAGCTGTGTGTAACAAAAGTGGATGGAGGCCTCGACTTCTATGATATGGAGGTGTTCAGCGACACCTTCCTTGCTAAACAATTCTAGCAGCTTACTCGGAGAGACTCTCCACTTCTCTTCAACCTCCTCCGAGCCAAATACTTTCCAAGCAGTGATATCTTTGATGCGGTTCTTGGGGCTCGTCTAAGCTACACCTGTCACAATATCTTTAGCGCTAAGGAGGTCATTGTACGAGGCTCCAGATGGATTGTTAATGGGAGCTCGTTAAATGTTTGGGATAGCATATGGCTACCTCGACCGCATTCCTTCAAGGTAATCACTACTCCGCCTACTCGAAACTCATTCTCTACTTGTTTTAGACTTTCTTGATTTTGGTAACTATTGTTAGCGGACTGATTTGGTGAGGTCATTATTGCTACCTATCGACGCAGAATTGGTGCTTAGCTTGCCGTTACGTCGCTCGTGGCCTCAAGACAAGCTAATTTGGCACTACAATTCAGATGGCGTCTTCACTATCCGTAACGCCTATCACCTTCTCACCGAAGACAATCTCCACACTAATGGTAATAGCTCCTCGGCTAACACTCGGGGACCTTTGGAAAGTAGTTTGGAGGCTTGACGTCCCTCCATATATTCGGGTTTTCTGTTGGCATATGTCTAAAGGAATCTTGCCCACTAGTCGCAACCTAGCCAAGCACAATGTCTTCAATAGCATGTCATGTGCCACGTGGACACACCTGGAAGAGAACGACACCCATGCCTTGCTTAACTGTCTAATGGCTCAACATGTGTGGCTGGCCAATGGCGCCAGTCCGTGCTTCTGGTCGGCAAGTTTTCATACCCACTTTGACTGTTTTGCGCTCACGACAACTCGAATGTGTCATGAGAAACTAGGTGTTGTTGTCCTTCGGGAGATTTGGAACTCCCGTAATCTGCTTTATCTTTGGCACGTCTGACTGGGACTTAGCTTCTCTTGTCGGTATAGTTATCTCCTTCATTTACAATTATAGCTCTACACATATTAGACACCATGCCCATCTCTCACCCTATAGCTTGGCGTCCACCCGACCCAGGGATACTTAAAATAACTCAACTTTGATGAAGGACGAGTGGGTGATGACGGATGGGGATTGGTTTTTTTGTTTACAACCATATGGGGGACATTGTGCTAGCATAGACTGAGCAAGGTATGGGCTTCGCTAGGGCTGAAATGGAAGAGGTGTGTGCTTGCCTCTTCTGTGTCACATAATGTGATGCCCCGAACTAAAAGAAATATTAAGCAAATATATTTGATTTATATATATATATATATATATATATATTCACTAAGTAACTTAATTTGATAATTGGTTATAAAAAAATTCATATATTGTGCTAGTTAATATACATATATATTTATGTATATGTTTATTAGTGATGGACCAATTTAGTTAGAAGTAATATTACGAGTAAACTTATAAAATATTTATTTGGCATGCTAGTTGCTTGGATTAAATAAATCTTAAAGCATGATTATCATCCTGAGTTATAAACATCCAAAACTTACTTCTTCCTTCGAAAAATCTCAGCATTTAGGCCAAAAGTCTGATTGCTTGCTTCACTCTTCTTTGTCTACTGCTGCACCCTACAACTTTAACCCCTAGCTCTAAGAATCCATGTGTCACAATCATTATTCTCCTCCAAATTTGTTGCCCTCCACCTCTTTACACCATACCCCAACCATTATTGCAACGCCATTTCCCTTTAAAATACACTCAACCTCTTTACTCCGTACTCCAAATAATTATTGCAACCCTTCCAAATCTGCTACATAAATCAAGTAGGATATTTGAACTAGAAATGTTTGCTCATTTTTCTCATGCAAAACCAAGCAGCTCCAAGAGAGAGAAAGAGAAAGAAAAGACTAAGGGGCTCCATCTTCTTCCATCACATTCATTTCAAGCTCCAACCTTTATTATTGAGCATTTTCACTAAGGGTAGAGTCAATAACAAGGTAGAGGGATAGAAGGAAGGTTCAAAAATACAATAAAAGACAAAAATCAAGCTCTTATCATCTACGTTAAGGTAGACTTCCTTCTCCTCCCCGTTGTATATTAATTTTCAACCAAAATGAATTTCGTAAGTGTGCTTGTGTACCGACTTTGAATGCTCAAACCTTCATGAAATTAATGTATGCATGTGTTTTGGAGTGAGTCATTGATATAAATATGTTAGGAGAATGTTAGAAAGGAAAAAGGAGTAGACACATGATCATCATCATCCACTTGATTGAGTTTCTCTTTTTGTTGTCATAATTTCATGCATGAACATGAAAGTATACCAATCATGTTTAAATCTTTGTAAAATCATGATGTTGGGGTTTGAAATATGCTAGTGAATATACTTGGTGTAGTGCTCTTACAGATGGGTAATCGGAAATGTTACCTCGAGTTTTCCTAAATCTTGATTGAAAATTATATGCCTCGCATATATGTTTTAATGGGTTTTATTGAGCTAAATATGATACTTATTAGGTTAGAAATTTTCTAATACAAACCTCTCATAGATAAAACACGAAGATAAAAAGTAAAGAAATTAAAGAATGAAAAAAAAGGTGTTTGGGAATCACTACCACCTACCACGGGTGCCCCCACAGGGGTGGGGCAGACCGTGGTGACCAGCAGTGGCCAAAATGGCAAGAAACACCCACCATGGGTGCTCCCACAGGCTGTGGGGTAGCCCATGGTGGCCTCTAGAAGCTTCCACCAGCCGTGGGAGGCCCGTGATCACCTCTAAAATCAATCATTGACCCCTACTAGCCGTGGCAAGGTCTGTGATGGCCTCGAAAGCAATTTGAACCCCTACAACCCGCGGGCGTTGTTCCGTGATACTTGTGAGCCTTGTATTTTGTGTCGGGAAGTGAGTTTAAGACTTTAAAGGGTGGTCTCAGGCCTTACTAAGTAATTAATAAACATATATGTAAAGTAATGAGGGAAATAACAAACATAATGTAAAATGAGAAGTTAATTTCTTAGGTTTGAGTATTTTACCTGTACAAAATCTAGGAAGGTGACATGAGATTATGTTCCGGCCAACGGGCAACGAATTTTCACTCCTAGATCATGAGTCCTTTCGGGTGATAAACTTGTGTATATGCATAAGTGATTACGAATTCCTGTACCGTGGTAGGGTCAACTCATAGGAGTTAAAATACAAAATGTAGGAAGGTGATTTATTCTAACCTGCAGGCAGCAACTTTCACTCCTAGATTACGAGTCCTCCCGGATAGGAAACTTGAGTATACGGGTGAGTAGTTCCGAATCCCTATACCATGGTACGTTGGGTTAGCTCAAAGGTGTCAAAATATAAAATCTAGCAAGGTGACATATTCTAATTTACAAGCAGCAACTTTTACTCTTAGATCATGAGTTCTTTCGGGTAGTAAACTTTGGTATATGTGTGAATGGTTTTAAATCCCTGTACCATGGTACGTTAGGTTGGCTCACAGCCATTAAATTACAAAATCTAGGAAGGTGACTTATTCCTCCTGAGGGAATCGGCTTTCACTCCTAGATTACTAGTCCTACGCGATAGGAAACTTGTACATACACGTGAGTGGTTCTGAATCGCAATACCGTGGTACATTGGGTCGGCTCACAAGTATCAGTTTAGTAACAAGGTACTAATTCTTTTCCAAAGAAATTCAAGACAACAAAATTTAGCTAAGTTCCAAGTTGAGAAGTGATTTGGTCACATTGGTGAAGGAATTGTGGATCACTTGAATTTAATGCATTATGGTCTTCTCATTCCATTACGAGTGGAGTACGGTAAGATTACCTTTTGATGCGACTTAATTACTAATATTATTGTTATTAAGTATGATTGCTCTTATATATGTATATGAATGCAAAGCTGTTTTGGTTTTGGAAGACGAATGGCTCCCATTGAGTTGTGGTCGCTCATTCCCCTATTTTTGCATCTTTTTAGATCCAGAGTAACAATAAGGTTCTTGGAAAACTTTATCATTTTGGAGGCCGTTTTGATACTCTTTTAACTACAAGGAACTTTAATGCATTGATTACTTATGTTTAATTGTCTGTACTTTCTCGTATGACATGTAAGACTTATACGGTAATTGGGCATGTTTGTACCTAGATGTATGTTAGCATTTGTAGACGGTTTGATTCGGTCTCGGAGGCCCCCACCAAGACTTCTTCGATGATGTACTTTTATTTTATATTGTAGGGTTGTGTGAACACGAATTTTTAGTTTGAAATTGTATGGGCTTAAGACATGGAGTGGATTCTCTTTCAAAAAAAAAAAATGTTGGCTCTGCTTCCATGAGTTTTACAAGCAGCTTAAGTTAGTTAGGTTGTTTTTTAATTTAGCCTTAAGGATCCTTGAAGAGGGTCCTGACGATGTGATGTCCCTAGCAAAGGGTTGGGGCCTAAGAACATTGTCATGCAAGGTGATTGTTAATCGCTTATCAACATGCTCCAAAAAACTGACCCCATGATAGTTTAGTTGGCTTTTTTGTTCAAGACATTTTTCCCCTTGTCAGTTTCTTTGATTTGTGTTCTTGGTCATTCGTTAAAAAGGATGTAATCGAGTTGCTCATGATCTAGCTCATCTGCTATCTGTATGCTTTTGACAGGAGGTTATGGGAAGCAGATGTCTCGAATAACATTACTTTATAAACACCCGATGATATGCATGTGTTTATCGATTCCAACTTAATATAACCTCCCCTCCTTTCTTATAAAAAAACAATTTTAAAGGGATATGGATTTAAACAAAAAAATGCTTAATGGACATATGTTTATCTTATTTTCTTTTTTCAACTTTAAGAAAAAACGCACCTTAACTAACGTTAGCTAATAAAGGGTAGTACACTTCAAATAAAGTTACCTAATAAAGTTCATTTTTTTGATATAATCCTTGGCTTACATAGATAGATAGGCTTATGCGCTATTTCATTTACCATTAACTTACTGCTGTACAGCCTTCCAACTTCTTATAACTCACAACTTTTTACAACTTTTTAAAACTTCTTACAACTTTTTACAACTTCTTATAATTACATATTATTTTTCACTTTGAATTTTATTGTGAAGGTTTTTGGGAGATTGGATGAATAAACAAACCTTTAGGATAATTAGACGAAAATAAGTCGTTTTAATGACAAATCTACTACATTCAGTAGCTCCCCTTTTAATTAAAAGAGGGATTTTATTTGGTTTGGGTGATTTAACTTTTGCATGAGGTAGGAAAATTAAGTGTATAATGTGATATATTAAGTATGACTTATCTACTAGCTATCAAAAGAAGTCAAGTAAATACAATGAGCCACCATTCATATCTACCAGATCAGCTTCTCGACGAGTCAAATGTGGTTAAACTCGATGGTGGTTTGATAAAAAAAAATACCCCTTAAAAGGTTATACTATTCACGTCTAAGAAAAAGAATGACTTATTTTCGTCCAATTGCCCCAAAGGTTGGGTTTATTTTTATTGAATTTTCCTTTATTTTTCTATCATTAATGAACTTTTTTTGTTGGTGAATATTTATGTACGTAAAGTTTGTCTAGTAGGGATGATCACGGGTTATATACATGGAGGATATAGTTACACCCACACTCTATTTTTCCCCTTTCTATCATATTCTCATCGGGTATATCAAAGTTTTTGGATAGGTATGTAAGAATTTTAATAATTAATACTCGTTGGGTATATTGATTTAATTTTATGTCTTAAGAAATTCACAAATAAAATTCAACAAGTAATTAATAGCAAAAAGTACCATGTCCATTTACGCTAGTTATCATGAATAATATTACAAACATTTTGTTAAAATTTGAGTTTATAGGCGAATAATCAAGTTGAATGTGATAAAATCATTTGAGTTATTTTGGCCGTATTTCATTTAGCATAAGTTGTGAGGA
Organism: Talinum fruticosum; assembly: GCA_021018815.1. Lineage (NCBI taxonomy): Eukaryota > Viridiplantae > Streptophyta > Magnoliopsida > Caryophyllales > Talinaceae > Talinum > Talinum fruticosum. The sequence goes on along the minus strand of JAITYX010000005.1, from coordinate 9,857,080 downwards.
GATGTAAGGAGAAGTAAGGAGTTGTAAGTTGTAAGGAGGTATGAGAAATATAAAATTGTATATAATTTGATAAAAATATTTAGCGTATTTATATGTGTATTTTTATGGCTATGTATAACCTATTTATATTTTGTTTAATAATTTATTTTTTAGAAAAAAGAAATTGTGTTTGATATTTATGAAAAGAGTTTTATAGATACATAAATGATTTTCATGTAGTAGGTAGTTGAAAATAACCTTAATTCTACAAGTTTGAATCAATGTCCTCAATTACTACCTTCAAGGTAAAATTAAGGTTATTTTCAAGGTAAAGAATGTTTAGTAGTTACGGACATTTATCACAACTTGTAAAATTAAGGTCATTTTGAATTACATATTATATGGAAATCATTTATGTATCTATAAAAACTCTTTTCATAAATATCAAACATAATTTTTTTTTCCTAAATAAAATAAATCATCAAACAAACACATATGCAATTGGCATTATCAATGTATAAATTTTATAATATTATAATTTACATTAAATTCATAAATAAAACTATAAATATATTGCACATAAATATAAAAATACAAACTAGCCGTAACCATAGAAAGGTAAATGGCTTAGAGAGAGGTTAGAGAGATAAGCTCTCATCCATGGCATAGAGGAAGAAAGTTTTCCCATCTAAACCTCCATCGTCGCCTTCGCTACTCGTGACACCATTAACACCAAAAACACATGACACCGACCGATACTCGACTACTCTCCGACAACGGATAAAGCTGTAGTGGATGATCAAAATAGTAATGGAACAATGAACAAAGGTAACTCTCACTCTGTCTTTAACTCTCAACTAGGGGTTGACAAGTAGAATGAGGAAATCCTGGGCTGATAGACCAAATGACTCCGGTAGAGAGCATCCGTCCCAAGCAATGAGAGAAAGGTAGAAGTGAAATTGATATAGTGAAAATACAAAATGTTGGGTTTAGATTGGAACTCATTCCTCCAATTAAACAAAATGGGAGATCAAAACAGAAAATTGAACCAACGGATATTGATTCGGAAGTGGAGTACTCGGAATCATCAGCGATATGTCTATATAGGATGCAAATCTACCTCTGGCAGTTATGGAGGGATATCTAGCTCATATTTGGGGCAAAACAGTGATTGATAAGGTGCTTAGGAAGGAAAATGGTGTTTACTAGGTTCGATTTCATGCAAAGTGTTAGACCTCGTATTTTCTATTTTTTACGACAATATTTCACCAAATTCTATGATAATTTTGAGGATATATGTTTGGTTTTGGGTTGGTTTTTGCTCATTTTCTCTTAATCGTCACTAGGAATGAAAGTATAGCCCGAACCTGAAAAACTCGCCCTAAACCGCCCTAATTTTTGTGGATGTGGGTACAAAAAGTGAAAGATTTCGGGTATAGGGCGAGTATGGAGTAAGTGGGTTTGATTATGGGTATAAGGTTTACCTGCCCCTTACTTGTACCCATACCCAATTTTTTTGGTAATAAATTTTGTTGGGTGTCGAGAATACTAGGCCAAGTAACGACCTTGTTTCAATTTTGGGTAAAAAGTGCTTACTCGAGGAGCTAGTTCCTCCCGAAAACTCTAATTTTTTTTTTTAACAGCCTCTCGCTCTTCCCCTCTCTCCTCTCTAGCTAGCTGTTGGTTCCTCATCGTTGACGCTCGACCTCTTTGGCAACCTTCTCTCTCTCATTCTCTCTCCGCTGCAATCTTTCCATCGCGGCTCCATCTGTCCTCGTCTCCGAATCTCGTCGCTTTGACTCGCTCATATTCTTGCTCATTCATCATCATCTCTCGTCATCATTGATTCGCTCATCAGTCCTCGTCTGCGGCTCCTCAAGTTATTATTTTCTCCTTGTTTGTTTTGCAAATTTAGTTTGTCCTGAAATTATTTAAGTTGTGTGCTTGCTCATGTGCTGAAATGTTCTTGCTTGTATGCCAAATTGTTCTTGCTAGTGTGCTGAAACAGGTTCGGCTAATCTTCTTCCAATTATTTAAGTTGTTCTTGCTCAAGTGATGAAATGTTCTTGCTGGTGTGCTAAAATAGGTTCGACTCATCTTCTTCCAATTATTTATGTTTTTCTTGCTCATGTGTTGAAATGTTCTTGCTAGTGTGCTGAAATGTTCTTATCGGTTTGTTCTTATTAGCTAGTGATCGGAAAACTTACATTATTTAAATTCTTATTCTTATCGATCTGTTCTTGCTCATGTGATGAAATATTAGTCTTATTAGCTAGTGATTAAAAAATCTTACATTATTTAAATTCTTATTTTTATTAGTTTGTTCTTGCTCATGTGCTGAATTGTTGTTATGGTTTTTGTTTTTTTTTATTATCATAACCGTTCATATGGAAGGTGAAAGTGAAATTGTGGGCATCCTGACTCTCATTCCTCTAGGTTACAACCATTCTCTACCGCCACCACCACAAGTTTTGTCATCAGCACGACGTCCCTCTCGTCCTCCACGCCCAACATGTCGTTCGGTTGAGCCCTCTCTATCTACGGTAGATGAGGTTGAGCAAATTGGTGAAGTAGACTCTTCAGATATTCTTGCAGCGAGTAAAGGTAAAAACGAACTTCTTAGGTTTGGGGTGAGTTTGTTCTAGAAGGGGAAGGGACTGGAGAAGACTAGACTTGTTGTGTACATTGCAAGGTTAAACTTTCAGGAAAGAGCTCTCATGGAAGCATTTAAATAATCATTTGTTGAAATTTTGTGTAAAGAGAAAAATGCGAGCTACTCGGGCAGCAAACATTGAGGTTTAAAACCAGTAAAAGTGGAGGAAAAAGATTAAAGAATTATGAGTTTAGTCAAGAAAAATCACGGCAAGAGTTAGCTGAGATGATTGTGGTGCATGAATATCCCTTGTCTATAGTTGATCATGTGGGTTTAGGCACTTTGTTAGTGGTTTAAATCCTTATTTTGAAATGATATCACATCGCACATTAAGATTTGATGTTTTCAGAATGTATGAAAATTGGAAGTCTACTTTGAAGAAATGTTGGAAGCAAATCAAGGTAAAGTTGCAGTTACTACTAATTTGTGGACGTCCTCTAATCAAAAGAAGGGGTACATGGCAGTTACAGACTTATTTTGTGGATGATGATTAGATCTTTCAAAATCGTACTTGGGATTGATAATTATAATGTGTCTTTGATAATCATAATGTCTCATATGTGTACTTTATTCGCATAATTTTGGCTTACTTCTAAGTTTTAATATTATAAGAATCTAGTTTCTTATAATTATAATTTGTCATTGATAATGTTTGACATGCCTATTTAGTTTTAATTTTTATTTCTTTGATCATTATAATTATAGATTCATGTATGTGACACAACCTCATACCGGTGATGTTCTTGCAAATATTCTAATAAATTAATGTTTATTTGGGTTCGATTTGGAAAATAAGGTTTCTTCGTTGTTGTGGACAATTGTACAACAAACGATGTCATGATCGATATCTTGCTTGGAAAGTTTGAAACTAATTCTCTTTTACTTGGTGGAAAATTCTTGCATGTGAGGTGTAGTGCACGTATTTTGAATTTGATTGTGAAAGATGACTTGGATGTGATTGGTAATGGGATTAAGACAATTCGTGAATGTATTGGGTTTTGGGTTGCAACTCCTTAAAGATATGAGAACTTTTAGAATTCAGCTAGATTTTTGAAAATTCAGTCCACTAAAAAGATTCATCTTGACTACAAGACTAGATGGAACTTCACTTATTTAATGCTTGTGTCTACTTTACCTTACAAGGCAAACTTTGAGAGATTGAAACGTATAAATGTAAGACTGAATTTTTATTTACCTAGTGCTGATGATTGAAAATTTGCTGAGATGGTATGTGAGAAATTGAAGATTTTCTATGATGTGACTTTATTGATTTTTGAGAAGGATTTTCCTAGCCAACTTGCTTTTTAGGCTTATTTGTGAGATTAAGTTGAACTTATAAAGTTGGTTGAGTTCGAAGTTGAGATTATTGTTGTTGTGTGTAGGAACCACGGCCAGCGGACCGCACCGAGCTTCTCCACGAATTGCTTGGCGTAGGTTTTAGAAAGCTTTTGATTTTCAAAGAGACAAGATGATTTTGAAAGTGGGGATAAATCTTTTATTAAGATTTTCGAGTTTTATTAAATCTGATTTAAAGCGAATTAGACAAAGTTTGAATGGCGGTTTTATTAATTATTTTATTTTAAAAATTATTTTTATAAAGGTCATAGAATATTATTTCTTAATCAAAAGATAAATAAAATTAGGGTTCTAAATCTACCATGAGGCTTTTGGGCCGGATCGGTGTGAAAACATCAATCTGGACCAAAGCCACCACTGCTGACCCTACGGTGCTGGCCGAAGCCAGCACCTAGGGGTTGGCGGCGCCAGCCATGAGGCCACGACTGGTAAATCAGCCTCGGCCTCTTGGCCTGGCTGGCAGACCAGGAGCCCCAAATTTTTATCTTCCGAGTCATAAAAGGCCTAGATGCAACCGAATAGAATTAAAGCAGAAAGTAGGAATCGCGAGTCGGTTTTTAGGAAAGAAAAACTAACAAAAACAAAAATAAAGCTTTTCTCTTCCGATCTTAGTATAGGAAAACTAAGACCGAAAAAAGGATAAAAGTGACTGCATCGGTCTTTGAATCGAGAATCGGATTTGGGGGCGAGGGTACGAAACGTAGGGATAAACCTTTCCGTTCCGCTCATCCGAAGAGAGCCATTACTAATTTGAGTAGTGAATCTAAATAATGCGAAAAATACAAGCATACAAAAACATGCTAAGCAAAATTAAAGCAACCAAACATAGTAAAAGAAAGCGATAAAAAAGCGGTAAAGAAAGCAATAACGAAAAGAAAAGCAAAACAAAAACAAAAAGAAAAGGCAAAGCAAAAAGAAATGAAAGCGGAAAACTAAAAGATTACATCGGGCGGGGAGGAATTAAAAGCGATACATCATTTGTCCACAATACAGAAAGTGATAAAGAAATTTCAATGTAGTTGCTAACTCTTGCTAATGGGAAATTTCAATGTAGTTGCTAACTCGAGGAGAGACTCAGTAAAGCCAACCCAAATCTAGGGGCCATAGAAGATTTTGCAACATTCATACATGCTTGTTCATTAACCGACATTGTAGCAATGGGGGCCTATTATACATGGTGGAATAAGCAAGAACGAGGAGACATAGTATGGAGTAAACTTGACAGAATGTTGTGCAATCCTCGTTTTCCTATCTTTCCCCTTCAACATTCGAGCTCATTTTGCAGAACCGGGAGTCTCGGATCACGCCGAATGGAACTTATCATCTCAAAATCGGAAAGAAGGAAGCAAGTGCAATTCAAGTTCCTAAATGTATGGGCTGACAACAAAGACTCGTACAAGAGGGTTGGCGGACCAAAGTGCGGGGATGCACTATGTACAGTGTGGTTACAAAGCTGAAACTATTGAAGGCTGAATTCAAAAACTCCATTACCACTCATACGAGAGTATGGACAAGAAAATTCTTATGGCTACCTCCACCCTTAATGCTTGTCAACAACAGCTTCAAAGAGACCTTATGAATGATCGATTGCTGGCACACGAGAAAACACTAACGAATGAGCTCCTAAAACTAAGAAGAACTCAGGAGTCCATGCTACAGAGAAAGATCAAAGGCACACCACATCAAATTGGGGGACAACAATAATGCATATTTCTATGCATGTTTGAAAACCAAACAAGCTAAAGGAAGGATCTCAAACCAGGTTGATGATAGTGGGGAGTGGTAACATGCCCATAGAAAGTTAGGGATATCATCTTGAACTTTTATGAAGATCTGCTAGGGTCATCGAAAGGCACAAAAAGCATACCGACTGAGTTCTTCACCAATGGACCATCTGTTACAAGTGAGCATAAGGCAAATCTGGTGTCAAGCCCAACAAAGCAAGAAATACAGGATGTTGTATAGAGTATTCCAGACACTGAAAGCACCTGGACCAGATGGATACAACTCAACATTTTATAAAAAGCCTGGCCCATTGTGGGGACGACATATACAAAGCAGTGACGGAATTCTTCCAAAATGGGAAAATGCTGAAAGCCATCAATTCCATCTTGATTACATTGGCACCAAAAGTGGAAAATCCGTCACACCCCAGGATTACGGACCCATCGCTCGCTACAATGTCATATATAAGATCATCTCCAAAATCTTGGCAAACAGATCGCAAATGGTATTACTCGAATTAGTTGGACCCGAACAGAGTGCATTTGTGAAAGAGAGACATATCCAAGATAACATTCTACTAGCCCAAGAACTAGTTTACAAATATGAATGGAAGCATATTTCCCTCGAGCATGATCAAGGTCGATATAAAGAAAGTTTATGATTCAATGGAGTGGTCCTTTATTTCACAAATGTTAAAGGGCTTTGACTTCCCGCATCCCTTTACTCATCTAATAATGACTTGCATAACCTTTTCCTATTTCTCTATAAATATTAATGGATCCCAAGAGGGGTGGATAAAGGGAAGAGAGGGTTAAGGCAAGAGGACCCCTTGTCCCCATACATCTTTGTACTATGCATGCAGTTGTTTAATAGGTTATGCAAAAGTGCAATAGCAAACAAGCAATATGATTTACATCCAATGTGCAGGAAACTAGCATTAACCCACCTTGTGTTCGCCGACGATTTGCTCTTATTTACAAGATGGGGCAAACAGCAAGCATGCAAAGCTCTCAAAATACTCGGAGGAATTTGGAGACCTTTCAGGTTTGCACGCAAACTCAACTAAGTCTTGTATGTATTTCGGAGGGGTAAAAGAGGATGAACAACAACATATATTACAAAATACAGGGTTTGTTAGAGGAGAAATGCCATTCCGATACTTGGGAGTTCCCCTTTCCAAGCACCAAGATTACTTATATGAAATGCAAACCACTCCTACAGAAAATAACAAAGCACAAATACAAGCATTGGTCCTCCAAATTACTTTCTTATGCAGGCAGGAAACAACTAATCAGCACAAGTAATATTTAGCTTGTAGGTGTATTGGGGGTCGGTTTCGCCCTGCCTAAACAAGTAATGCATGAGATTGACAGGCTATGCAGAAAGTTCTTGTGGACTCGGTGGAATAGAAAAGAGGACCATAGCCCCAATAGCTTGGGATAGAGTATGCCGGGGATACGAAGAAGGAGGTCTAAATTTCAAGGAAATTTTGAGTCGGAACAAAGCCCAAAGGTGCAAGATACTTTGGACTTTACACAATCGGGGAGGAGGGCTGTGGGGGAGTGGGTGAGAGCTTATCGCCTACAACACACCAATATTTGGCAAGTCAAACAAACTGGAAAAGGCAACTGGAGTTGGAAGAATATATTGTGCACCGGGGATGAGCTACGTGAACTCCTAGGCAGCCTCGAAGCCATCATCCAATGGATGAATACACAAAGCAAGAAGGGAGAACTTACAAGTGGGCAGTATATACAGCATAATCCGACCAAAGGAAGAGAGAGTCCATTGGCATAAAACTTTGTGGGATCCGTCAAACATGCCCGGACACGCCTTCATCACGTGGCTGGCAGCACAAGGAGGGTTGTGGACAGAGCAAAGGAAGGCCCACATATTAAAAGAGCAGGCCGGTAAATGCTACCTATGTTCAATAGAGATTGAATCATGTGACCACCTGTTCTTTAAATGCGCCATTAGCAACCAAATATGGATAAGTATACTACAGTGGCTAGGGATAAAAGCAAGGAGCTGGAATTGGAAGCATGAACTTAGCTGGTTTGCCGGACATTTGCAAGGCAAGACAACAAAAGCAAGAGCAATCAGGTGTGCTCTATGTGCAACAGTTTACCTTATTTGGCAAGGGAGAAACAACATGAAATATAGGCAGCAAAATGTGGAAATCCCGAGTATAATACAGAGAGTCAAGTATATTGTAAGTATTAGAGTGAGTGCACTATTGGGGAGGGGAGCCCGAACATCCTCTAAACTCTCCCGGGGATGCCCGAGTATATGTGTAATTATCTCTCTTTGGAGCAATACAACCTACTTAACATTGTTCCAAAAAAAAAAAAAAAATAAACCGTTGTGAGGATTGAATCTGTGCCCTCATGTTGTCCCACCCGCTGATCTAGATCTCGAATCTGGATCTCTTGATATGATGGTGGTGATTTGAAGGGGCTTTTTGTGAGTGTTTTGTGGAGATAAGTAGGTTGATAAATGAATGATGGCGTTCTTGGGTTTAGATGTGGTGAAATTGGAGAGTAGAATGAGAATAGGTTGAAAAGAGACCAAGAGATCATAATACGGATGGGAGTATTCAGTAGCTCTTAATCGGGTTTCACCAAGCATAACAATGAAGGGATAAGCCATTGTGAGAATAAGAGCTAGGGCTCTCTTTTTATAGGGAGAGGTTAGGTCAAGGAAAGACCTAGGTTTATGGTCAGCCAGCCGTCCGGAATAGGGCACAAACTCGGGCGGGATATTATGAAGATTGAACCGGATAGAACCGGGATAAAGAAGGGATAAGACCCGCTCACGGTGCCAGCCACAAAGGGATTTCTAGGGTTTCGTGCCCTAGCGTGCTTCCAAGGGAGTTTCCGGGCAAAATGTCTGCGTTCCACTTAAAATTTAGGGGTGGCAGGTCGTAACACCCCTAGACCCACCCTAGGAGTATTACATGCCGGGGTTCCCCGAGAGCAACCCCTAAGGTCTGCTTAAGATCTCAACTTAGGGTTAATAACCCTTTCTTGGATTGGCGGAAGCGTGGTTCTAGGTTTTTGAAGGTTTTTCGGAAATTTCGGCAGAGTTTCCTCCGTAATATGGCTAATCCCATAAGCTTAAAGCCCTAACCCCGCACGAAACACAATCTTAAACTCAACGAGCCACACGCTCGGAGTAATACAACACGGACTCAACGAGCCACACTCTCGAAGTAATCACATAGGGCTTTTACATTCATAATCAAAACTTAAGTTCAAATACAACCGATCTTTACAACATCCTTACAAACAAAAGACAAATAAACAAGCAAGTAAGACCGACATCTCCTATCCGTTTGCTATTTCGAAAGCCAAAGGCAACTCTTGCGAGTCTTAACTTCGTACCTGAAATGTTGGTGAGGTCATGAGCTCCACTAGCCCAGTGAATAATCCAAACCCAGCCCCGGTTTCGCTTTGCACATTAATTCATTAACAAACACACGTAAGTTCACAATTCATTCATAACATGCGATTCGGATCATACATGCTTAAGACATGCGAGATTCTAAACTTACCAACTTGCCGAGAAACATAATGACATCACTTACTCATGAATTCAATCAAACATACTTCATTCTTCTTTCTACGCAAGTATGTCATAGAATCATTCATCATGTAAAGCATTCATCATGTAAATCATTCATCACGTAAATCATTCATCAAGTAAGTCATTCATCACGTAAGTCATATCTTAGTTCTTGTCGTATTCATTTCTTATGAAATTAGGATTCGTTCCTCTTCTCATTCTTCTTCTTGAGTTCAACCATGCATTTCATAAATCATCGATTCGTTCTTTCTTGTTCGTCATGCATGATCATTCGATTCTTCATATCATAATTATTTTAAGTCTTCTTAGTTTCGAATGGAAAGAAGATTTATGCACTGCTCTAAAGACCCAGCTTTTGGAGCCAAAACAATTTGTGGGCTCGGTTCACGAAGGCATACAATTCGTGGCCTTGAGGCAAAACAATTCGCGGCCTCGAGGCAGCCTCCCTTCCCCGAAGGATGCATACTCGTCAATAATTCTTGGAAGCAATTCAATTCGTGGCTTCGGGTTGACGAGACACTTCTATGGCCATAGCTTCAGAGGGTTCTTTAATTCGTGGGGTCTTAGATCAATAACACAATCCTTTCTCCCTTCTTTAGTTCTTTATGTTTCTTATTTTCTCATTATCTTCTTATTACTTATACATAAGATATACTTAATTCATATAATTCATGCTCTACACGTTCATGCGTAACTTCTTCAAAACAAGCAATTCACATAAGCAAGTTCCAGCTCAAGCACAATCAATTCATTTCACATAAGCATGCTTATGCCATTTATAATCGATGTAATTCAGGATGAACACATAATCACATAAACATGTCAATTAGGATTTCTAATAAATGAACTCATCGTTTTCATTATCGCGTATTATCGCGAATAGGTGGTTTATGGTTCTAAAACTTTCCTTAATCGATATATATCTTTTAATCTAGCCACATAACTTCTTAAATTTCAGTTCTTAATTCAGTTACTCACTTAGTTCCGATTTTGCTCCCAACAGGACATTTTCACTTAAAATTGCATATCTCCCAATCTACTCATCCAATGCATACCAAATTTTACAGGATATTTCCATAAATTGCCATGAAGCTACAGTAAAATTTTCAGGAAATTTGGGCTACACATGAATTCACAGAAATTCGGACAGCATGCATAATTACCGAAAATCTGCACATAAGTCATGAACTTAACTTTCTAATTTTTCTCCCTAATTCTGTTCAAGCTAATCTTATCCAATTCTCAATAATCATGCTCAATAATACTTAAACATCACAAATACAGAACTAGGTATCACATAATCACAACATGCTCTTTGATTCATGAGTTGCTAATTTAGTGAATTTAAGCCTCTAACTTCTTCAATTAAACCTAGGGTTTCCAATTTCATGAATCAATTTCGAGTTCAAGCCACCTAATTCATTTTATTTTAGAGGATGAATTCAGATTACTCACCTTAGATTCTTAGAGGTTCTAAGAATTTCAGTTTTGGAAGGTTTCGAATTGGGTGTTTTTGCTCTTCCTTCTTCTCCCTTTCGGGTTCCCTTTCCTTCTTCTACCTCTTGATTTCTTCCTCTTCTTCCTACCTCTGTTTCTGGTTCTTCGTCCCTCTCGCTCGGTCTCTCTACTCTTCTCTTTCTTCGCTCTGCTCGGCCTCCCGAGCTCGGCTCTCCCTTGCCCACCGACAGCGGTGCCTTCGCCGCTCAGCGGCCACCGGCCACCGGCTTCTCGCGCTCTCTCCCTCTCTCGCTCTGTTTTGCTTCCTCTCGCTCCCTCTCTCGCTCTCGCCTCTACTTCTTCTTTTCGTTTTCCTCTGTTTCTGTTTCTGCTCCGCTTCCTCTTCTCTTTCCCTGCTTTTGCTTCTACTACTTTCGTTCCCTTTCCTCTTCCTTTCGGTCTTCCTCTCGCTCTCTCTCGCTTTCCCCATTTCTATTTCTCGCTTCTTTTCCTCTCTCGCCCAGTTCCTCTTCATCCCAGTTTGGTTTCTCTTTCCTAATCTCCTTGTTCCACCTAATTAGCTTTATTGCTCCCTTTCAATTGGACCCCTCTCTTTCTCCTTACGTAATCTTTGACGACTCCTCCTCAAATGCTAGCAATCTCCATTTCTCATTTCCTTTTCTTTTTATTTTAATTGGGCCCAACTTCAATTTCAAGAGGCCCAACAAGTTGGCCTATGCTCGGGTTTTGGTTCTCGACTTCTAATTCCGACTCCGAAAAATTAATAAGTCACTTAATTTAATAATTTTGAATTTTTCACTTAACTTTTAGTAATTTAATTCACTAGCGAGCAAACACCTGAAATTTTGGGGTCTCACACAGGCGCCGACCATAGTAGCTTTCTAAAAATAGAAAGTTTCCATTTTTAGCGAGTTTCCATTTTTGGCACGTTTCATTTTTGGTGTGGGATGCATGCTCCTCATTTGAGGTGGACCATCTTGGAGCCAAAACGCAACACTTTGATGCTTGTGTTCATGAAATACAACGTTTAACGTCGTCTTGAGATTTTCAACTCCTTGTCCGGTTGGACTGAAGTGAAACGTAGAATTCCGATCCTGGAATTCCCTGGTACATGGCAATGGACTCTGTTGTCTCTAGAGACTTGGCTCGAGTTTGGGCCGTCCGAAAGAAAAAGGGATTTTTGGATTAATCCAAGGCAAAAGGCTATTTATGTGGTGTAGGGAGTGCTTTGTGATTTATCGGCTTCCGTCACACCAATCAAACACGATCCATGATCCAAATCCTCAAACAGGACTCGGGACTCATCATCGGGCTAACAAATAAAAACAGAGAATAGGACAACACTTTTTGGTGTCTACAATTAGCCCCACTTTGACCGAGTTTGAAAGACGAAGGTCAAAGTAGACACTAAAGGGTACTTACCTAGTGTTGTGCTAGATGCTCGATTGAATTGATGTGTTTGGAATTAGGTACCTTGTGGCTTGAACTTTTAATAGAGGGGCCTGGAATTGACTAGCGGAGTCCGAAGTCCGAGTTATTGATTTATGAACTTGGCCGCTTAGAGACTTGAAGTTCGGATTAGTGTGCCTAAACTTGACCATCTAGTTCGAAGCTTGGCTGAAAGTTTTTACTGCACTAACAGGTTTTGTTAGCTAATAATCAAATAGAAATGGTTTCAAGTGTTACCCGAAGATAATTTGTAATTAGATCATGTTTCAAATGTGGTTCCTCGACTTGGCCTTAGAGTGGTCCCGAAGTCTTAGTGTAGTGTCTAAAACTTGATCGTCGTTGGGCCCGAAGCTTGATGAGGGATTGATGTCCGAACCTTGACCACTACTCGGGCCCGAGACTCGACTAGAGTGTGTTTGAACCTTGACCACCGTTGGGCTCGAAGCTTGACCGAGTTGTGTTTGAGCCTTGACCACCGTTGGGCCCGAAGCTCGACCGAATTGTGTCTCGAACCTAGATCGTTCTTAGGTCCGAAGCTTGACGGGGTTGTCTCGAACCTTGACCGCTATTAGGCCCGAGACTCGACCGAGGTGGTGTCCGAACCTTGACCGTTGTTGGTCCCGAAGCTCGACGGAGGTTGTCCGAACCTTGATGGCTGCTGGGCCCGAAGCTCGACTCGCTATCCACTTTCCTCGGAATAAGGGTGACTCGCTTATCTTTATATAGAAATTCTCACTTAGACTTGGTCGTTGGATGACTCAAGTCTAGGGAACACTCGCTTGAAATATGATGTTCCCTGAGGTTATGTGCCTCACTCTATATTTGAGCTTTTAGTTTGTGTGCTAATAGCTCCTTTGTTTGTATGATAGAAGATTGGTGTTTTCCCCGAGTATTCTTGGAGTTGTTGTGGATGTATAACCCTTTCGATCATGAGCCCCCACGTTCTTATTAGATGCTTGTGTCTAACTCTTCTTGAATGTTGGAGAGTTGGTGAGCTTCGATATTCTTGGTTGGATTTCGTTTGAAGGTGGTGATGTCGGTGGCCTTCTTGATGCTGACTAATGCTTCATGCTCGCTTGACAGCTTGATGCTTGGTTGATTAAATAATTCCTTGTAGGGTGCTTTGTTATTAATTTTTGTATTTTTAAGAGTTTGACTCATGCAAAGGAGATGAATACAAGATTCTATTATGAGAACAAATGCATTCTTTTATTAAGATGATACAAAAATTCAAAAAGACAAAAATAAAAATGCACTTTAGCCCCCACTCCCCAAAGTAAAGCCTAAAGAAGGGTAGGTCGCTTGAACTATGATGTACTATTGCTGGCGGTGAACCGTGATCCCGATGGTTTAGTGCTAAATGAAGATGGCATGCTTCCCGATTGATTTCTGCTCCTCTGGATACGGCAAAGTGGTTTTGATTTTGGGAGTTGGAAATTGGGAATTGGAAAATGGGTTCAAGATTAGGATTTGGCCGCGGGCAGCGCACCGGTGTTACTAGTAAAGGTGCGGGACGTACTGATGTGGTATGTGCTAATGTAGGATGTATCGGTGTTGACTGTGTTGATGTTGAAGTATATTTCTTACTTCGTAAATGCTTCGTGCCAGGATTCGCGACTTGCATAGGATTTCCTATCCGTTATCTCAAAAGAGTACGTGCTCGGGATTGGCTTGTGGAAAAACTTCTAGGGGAGATAGGGCTTAAGTGCTTGACCCGAGTAAGACCGATCCTAGGAGAAAAGAAAATGATATACTTTTTTATTTGGATGCACATGAAGGGATGCAAAACAGCATGTAATGTATGTAACGATGCTTATGACTTAATCCGGGATAGTTCTATGATTTGGCTAGTGCACAACTGAAATGCATAGATGATTATTCGTAGTGGAAGATGAATTTGTTTTAGCTAAATGAGAAATAAAAGACTTTCCTTATTTGAGATGAATTTTTATTTTGGCTAAATGAAACATGACAATACAAAACGGACTAAACCTAATTAGAGATGAATTTAATTTTTCCTAATGTGAAAATAAAATGAACGGACTCACCTTACTTGGGATGGATTTTAATTTGGCTAATGCAAAAATAAGATGGATAGACTCACCTTAATTGAGATGATTTTGCTTTGGCTAAATGCAAAAAGGAAATGCAAATATGGACTCACCTTAATTGAGATGAAGTTTAATTTGGGCTAATGCAAATGAAATGCAAGATTGGATTCACTTACTTTGAGATGACTTCAATTTGGCTAATGCAAAAATAAATGGATGAACTCACCTTAATTGAGATGATTTTACTTTGTCTAAATGCAAAGAGGAAATACAAATATGAACTCACCTTAATTGAGATGAAGTTTATTTTGGGCTAATGCAAATGAAATGCAATTTTGGACTCACCTACTTTGAAATGATTTTGACTTTGGCTAAATGCAAAAAAGAAATGCAAATATGGACTCATCTTAATTGAGATGAAGTTTTCTTTTAGCTAATGCAAATATGAAATAAATGGACCGACCTAAAAGGGGAATGATTTTTACTTTTTGGCTAAAATGCACAAATTGGACCGACTCAAAGTTTTATTTTAATTTTTATTTTTGTACCCATGCAAGGATTATTCAGCGCTTCTTACGTAGAAGATTAAATCTAAAAAGCAATCACACTCATTCAAGCATGCAAACGAAGGATAAGGTAACCTAATAGTCAAAAGTTCTATGGTCAAAAGAGGTTTAGACATGGTAGGATAAATGAGAATTTGGTCCTCCTTATGGGGCACGAAAGGAATCAGCCAAAATCCTTGGTGCTTCTCGGTGAACCAAAAGGTTTGACCCAAGAGCGAGTGCTACGAGGGAAGAGGTACCTATTTCTTAGGAAATCAAGCCTAGTTGGGCTCGCTTAGGATCCAAGTGGGAGCCTCATTCATGAAAGGGTAAACAGGGGGTAGAATAAACTTTTCCTAGAGGTCCACAACAGTATTTAAACTATGTTCAAAGGTTACTAAAAGCGGGATGCCTAATGCAAGCACATCATAACAATACACTACTCAAATTTTTAAGTTTCACACTCTTAAAAATCCTTTGATTTTCGAAAAGACAAGATGATTTTGAATGTGGGGATGAACCTTTTATTAAGATTTTTGAATTTTATTAAATCTGATTTAAGGTTGAAGGTTTGCTCCTGGAGAGTCTAAGTCACCCTAGAGGGGGTGAATAGGGCGATGAGAAAATTTGAACAAACTTAGAAACTGTTTGCTTGGAAAAAGATAAACGGCTGATTCTAAGTCTAGATTGGACTCGTAAAAGTATACACTCATAATTACGTAGAAACCCTCTAGGGGCAGAAAACCACAGACAATGCTAATCTAAGCACCTAGTCAAATCCACTATTTTGAATCCTCAAAATACAACGGATTGACTCTACCAAAATTGCTCCTTTAGACAATTCCTTACAATGTTTTCTTAGACTCGAAGTTCCCTTATGTGATCTAGTACTTCCTAACCGAGATAACCTTTATAGTTAGGGACAACTGAGATGAGTTAACCCTTATAGCTCAGTCAAGGGACCTTACTCAGAAAGTAAGAGAAGTATGTAACTCATTACAAGACTTTACAATTCAAAAAGTATTAATTACAAGTTGGGAGTTGTAAATTGAAGATTGAATATGAAAACAATGATTTTTTGCTTAAGTAATGTGTTTCAACAATCTTCAAGTCTTGTGAAGTGGCTTCTATTTATAGATGACCAAGCAAAGACGACCGTTGTATCTTGGTTCTGAATAAAAGTCTTTATCGATCGTTGTAACGGCTCTTCCGAGTCACTTAGAAAAGATCCGATGGGATGTGAACATTGTGCAATGGCTCTTGACTCCTAAAGGTGCTACGATCAACTGGTGATGTCCGAAAAGCAAGGTGGAAACCACCGTTGAGCTTAGCGTTGGAGTTTTCCAGCTTTGGAAACAGACAAACCCGACACGGTGTCCGAGCCCTGTTCGTAAGTAGATAAAGCTTGTCTACTGGTGATTGACAGCTAGAAGCCGACTACTTTTGTAATTCAAAAATGAGATAACCTCGTTTGGATAACCTACAATAGTCAACCACTTTGGTTCTCAAAGTATAAAATACTTTGTTCCAAAATTAGGCGCAAATTATAATTTAATTAAGACAATTAAGTGCATAATTATCTTAGGCCTAGAAAAGTGGAATTTTCTTAGGCTAATATTCAATATACTCAAATTCCATCGGAGTCAATCCTAAGAAAGATCAAGTTAAAAAGAGTAGAATCATCGAGTATAGAGACTTGATCCGGACAAATAATTCTCAAACAAACAAACCGACTTAGAGAAAGGAATTAAAATTGTAATTCACTTTGCGTTGAAATGTGCACTTAGAACTCGGAATAAAAGAGTTAGAGAAATTATTTGAATATGCAATAGTTCTTAGTGTCTGTTTGAGTGAGTCGAAACATCAATGCGGAAGATATACAAGAATGTGTTTTCCGAGTCAGTCATAAACGAATGAAAACTTATACAGGAGTTTCTATTACACTCGGAATGACTTATAATCAAAACTTAAGAGGGATGAAGTTTATACCGAGTCTTCATGTAGTACTCGGAATGTCTTAGAGTTAGAATCTGAGTCTTCAATCTCCCCTTTTTGATAAAAGGCATTCCACACTCGGATAGAAACTCGTTAGTGTAAAACATGAGTTTTCATTCACTAAGTAGAACATATCGAGTAAGAAGTAATGAGTGAGAAATATTTCATACTTAGAAAATTCATTGCAAATACTATCATTACTTATAACAGCTTATGAGGATAACACATTAACATAGGGATATGAACAGATATATCACAACAAAAAAGAAATAAGATTATATGAGAGATCGAACTCATAAAGAGTTAGCTCGGAGATAAGTATGTTCGAGTAAAAGAAAATTCATTCATTTATATATAAAGAAAAACAAAAAGAGGGTGAGCTCCCCTAAACACAACAACATCAATATTCTTATATTTCTCCCCTTGCATTTCATCAAAAACAGGGAAGAAAAATATCAAAAAGGTACACTTGATGTTAGACAAAAAAATTAAAAAAAAAATGAAAATAAAGAAAAGAAACTAAGACGGGGCGCTGGTGGTGCTGAGGTGGAGGAGCGAGCAAGTGCGCCAAGCACTAGTAAGCTTGAGATGACGTTGATGATCGCGGTGGCGGCAGCACAGGGATGTCGGCAATGGCTCTGCTTCGGTCGTATGACCCGGAGCCAAATCATCCTCCGGCTCATCCTTCCGGAAAACAGCGGAGGTGCTTCGACTTGACCACCGTGGATCGACCAACATCCATAGTGTCTTCTTACCTACTCGGACTATCATCCGAGTTTATCGGCTCCGGCTCAGTGGACTATAGCACCTTGTCCCTCGCTCCGAGTTATTTCCTCGTTCTCCTTTTCTTCTTCCTCATTCTCCTCTTCCTTCTCTTCCTCCTTCTCTTCCTCCTCGGGATGAGCTGCTTCACTATAGCTTCTTCTTTTTCAGCCTCAGCTGAGGGAGACTTGGCTGGGTTGGAGGACTCCTCGGATGTGTCTAAGCTTTTGGGTCCTATCCAACCTTAGATCTGCGTTCTTGGAGGAACTGGAGTTGCTAGTTCTGCTCCTTGATGAGTCCCTTCATCTCGATAAGTAGATCCCGGTGCTCCTGGATCCGAGATCGAGCCGTCTTCCGGTTGATCACCGGACTCGAAAGACGGTTTTGAAAGAGCGGAGAGTGCCTCGAAATTCTTCTGGACACGGAGGAGAGTTTGTCTACCAAAACAAGAAACAAAGTAGCAGACTGTTGCAGAAGGTAGTTTAGAGGTGGATGGACCACCTGGTGGAGGAGGAAGTGATAAGGGAGTCCGAGTCCGAGTGAGAGGAGGTAAAGGGTGCTTTAACTCGGACCCGAGGACCCGGACACTAAGCTTAATTTCCTGATATCCATAGCCCGTAAGCTCCTTCCTACCTACCACTATGGCAGCCTCGGATATTGCATTTGGGTCGAGAGGAGGGGAACCTTAAATTGTTTGAAGACAATAGTTAGAAGGGCTCCGAAGGGAAAGGGAGAGGACTTTTGGATTGAGTTGGCACGAAGCCATTTGCTCGAAGGATTGTTGGGAAGAGTTCTACATTGTAGCCCTCTAGAATATCGAAAAAGCTTTGAGAATTTTGGAATTGGGATTCTCTTTGCTCGAGTGATGAGAAAAGAATGTGCTCATCGATAAAAAACGAGTAATCTGGCCTCGGTCCTCATCCGAGTCACGAGAAGTTTTTGCATGACTCGGGGACCTCCTTGGCATATTTCTCAAAGAACTCATCTGCAATCTCATTGAATGGGATGGGATTGCAGTTCAAAAGAGGGAAGAGACTTTAAAAAGTCGGTATAGGAGAGAGAGGTTGATACGAACAACCTTGTCTTGAACTCGTGAGGTAATGACTCCCTCAAAGTAAGACATGTTTGAGTAGAACTCGACAATGAGTTAAGGATAGATGAACTCACCGAAGCACAGAAAATTATAGACTCCGAGTGGTTTTGATGTGTTGCAACCACGAAAATAATGTGGTTGGGAAAAATTTGTCATCCAACTTCGGGTGTTGGGTGACAAAAACTTTAGAGGGGTTAGAGGTACCCTCTTGAGGTGGTTTGGTGTGGGGTTTCTTGGTTGCGGACCCTAGAAAATCTTGGGCTGAACCTCTTTTAGGCATGATTGAAGATTTTTGAAAGAGAGCGAAAGAGTGAAGTTGAGAGAGAGAAAGAGAAGAGAGAGAGAGAGAATGAGAGAGTGAGCATTGAGAATTCGGAGAGTGAGAGCGAGTATGCATAAAGAGTAAGTAAGCAGAGAGTAAAGTAATGAAATGAAGGTCAAGAGATGTTATTTATAGCGAAAAGGAATGTCCTTCAACTCTCGGTCCGACCTAAACCTCCGACGGTCGCCTCGGACAGGTGTGACGTTTATGCTCTCCAACGGTTACAATTCCAGCAACTTTCATCCAACGGCTAATTCTCTTATTGATGCGCGCGGCAAAGAGAGAGAGAAGAAAGATTTTAAAAAGAAATTTCTAAAATTCTCCATTATCTAGAGATGATTTCGGAAGATTGATGTCCATTTTGCTCAAAAATTGAGTCCGATTCGAGAATGGTTTCGAGTGACTCGGAATACTCGAGAGATAGAATAACTCCTAACTCGGTTTCACTCGGTCAATTGAACCAATTGTTATTAAGACAAAGAAAAACATATAACACATAATCATGCAAGATAATTTCACTTAGGACATCACATAATCATGCATTAATCATTTCAAGATCATTCCTAATAAAGCAAAACCGATCCTCACTAAGTGGCTTAGTGAAAATATCAACTAACCGAAATTTTGTAGGAATGAATTCTAGTTCAATATCACCTTTCTCAGAATGTTCTCTCGAAAATGATACTTGACCTCAATATGTTTTGTCTTTGAGTGCCGAACTGGATTCTTAGTGATGCTGATTGCACTCGATTGTCACACTTGATTGGGATATATTTGAATGAAATTCTAAGATCCTTTAAGTGTTGCTTGGTCCAAAGAATCCGAGCACGAGCATGCTCCAGCTACAATGTACTCATCTTCAAGCAATTCATAGAGCAACCGAGTTCCGCTTCTTTGAGTGCCAAGATATAAGGGATTGACCCGAAATTGGCATGCTCCTTATATGCTCTTTCTATCAACCTTGTAACCAGCATAGTCGGTGTCCAAGTATTCAGTGAGGGTAAGTTATGAGTCTTTGGAAAACCATAGACCTAGATTCCGAGTGCCTGCAAGATCTATAAAAATCCTCTTCACCGCAGATGAGATGTGATTCTTTTGGATTAGCTTGAAATCTTACGCACGGATATACACTAAACATAATGTCCGGCCTAATGGATGTGAGATATAGCAGAGTTTCGATCTACTCGGTTTACCTTTCTTGTCCGAGTCCAATTTCATGCTCGCTACTTATGGGTGTTACTGCATGTTTCACGTCTCGAAGCTTGTACTTCTTCAATAATTCCTTGGTATACTTAGATTGATGGACATAGATGCCATCTTTATCTTGTCCGATTTGTAGACCAAGAAAGAAATTGAGCTCTCCCATCATGCTCATTTGGAATTCCTGTCTCATTAACTCGGAAAATTCTCGACATAGATTTTCATTAGTGGCTCCAAAAATAATATCATCAACATAAATCCGAGCAATAAGGAAATCTCTCCCTTGGTTTTTATGAAAAGAGTTTTGTCAATCTGACCTCTTTTGAAATAATTCTCAACCAAGAAGTCTGCTCGGTCTTTCTTACCAAGCTCTGGGAGCTTGTTTAAGACCATATAGAGCCTTTTGCAATTTGAAAACATGATTTGGAAATTCTGAGTTTTCAAATCCAGGGGTTGCTCAATATAGACTTCCTCTTGAATGAAACCATTCGAAAAGCACATTTGACATCCATTTGATACAACTTAATGTTCATGCTTGTTGTAAATGCCAATAGGATTCTAATTGCTTCAATCCTAGCAACTGGTACAAAGGTTTCCCCACAATCAATCCCTTCTTCTTGATTGTAACCCCGAGCCACAATTCTAGCCTTATTTCGACTACCAATCCATCCTCATCTAGTTTTGTTTTTGAAACCCATTTGGTTCCTATAACTGGGTGGTCGGAAGGTCGTTCGGTTAAAGTCCGTACTTGGTTTCTCTCAAATTGATTAAGCTCTTCTTGCATGGCCTCTACCCATTCAGGTTCATTTAGGGCCTCTAGTGCATTTCTGGGTTCTATTAATGATATGAATGAAGTGAATGCACATAGATTTTGCAAAGAAGAACGAGTTCTTACCCCACTCGTTGATGTCGGGCAATATGTTCTCAAGTGGGTGGTTCGAAGCATATTTGAATGCTCTACATGTTCTTTAGTTCACCAGGTTTGTTGGTTGACTGGCTGATCTTTTGAGCTTACCGAGTTTGCTCATTTGCTTGTCCTTCAGCCGTTCCGAGCTGGTTCTTGAGTTGGTTCGATCCGAGTCATGATGTTCCGAGCCGACTCATTCCGGGCTGCTTTCTTCGACTGCTGTCGAGCTCAACTTCAACAAGATCATCTTTATCTCGACTAAGTTTTAGATCCGAGAAGGTTGACTCACTTGTTTTTCCCTGATTTATCTTATCAAACACAACGTGGATGCTTTCTTCCACTTTGTTAGTTCTTTTGTTAAAGACACGATATGCTTTCATTGTGAGATGAGTAACTAAGAAAGATACCTTCATCTAACCGAGCATCAAACTTGGTCAGGTGATCCTTACCATTATTATGAACAAAGCACTTACATCCAAAGGGTTTGAAGTATGAGATGTTGGGCTTCTTTCCTTTGTAAAGCTCGTAGGGAGTTTTCTTCAATATGGGTCCGATGAGGCATCCGTTCGGTGTGTAGTTTGTCTGTGTTGATCGCCTTAGCCTAGAAATAGTAAGGTAGATCATGTTCAATCATCATCGTCTTTCCTATTTCTTCAAGAGTTTAGTTCTTTCTCTCCACTACCCCATTCTATTGAGGGGTTCTGGATGCTGAGAAGTTGTGAGAGATACCATTCTTATCGCAGAACTCTGCAAATTCCGAGTAGTCGAACTCCCTTCTATGATCGGTTTGAATTCTTCTTATCCGAGTCCGAGACTCTACTTGAATTTTCCCGCAAATCTTGCTGAACTCTTTGAAGGCTTCATTTTTGTTCTTGAGAAAACAAACCCAAGTAAATTGTGAATAATCATCAACAATTACAAGTACATATGATTTACCTCTCGAGGCTCTTCACGGAGATTTCACCACATAAATCCATATGTAGCATCTCAACCACTTTGGATGTGGAAATAGGTTTGAGAGATTTGAAGGATGATCCGACTTGTTTCCTTTTGTGCATGCTTCACAGATTTTATCTTTCTTAAATGCACAGTTAGGTAAACCCCTAACTAAACCATGAGATGCAAGCCTTTTGATAGTGTGCATGATAACATGACCTAGTCTACGATGCCATGTCCAAGAATCATCATGCATTGATACTTTCAAACAAGATAAATTTTAACTTGGATCGAAAGAGGAATAGTATAAGTATTACCTGACCTCTTACCCGAGCGCTTAGTCTCTTTGGTGGTTGCATCGTAAATATAGTAGTTGGTCCGTGTAAATCTTACCTCTTGACCTTTGTCACACAACCGAGAGATGCTGAGCAGATTGTACTTTAGTCCCTTGACAAGATAAACCGGGCTTACTAGGTTGTCTCCTTTTCCAATCTTGCGAATACCAACTATCTTGCCCTTACTCGTCATCTCCAAAAGTGACTTTGCCTCCTTTAAAATCTTCTAACTCGGAAAAGAGTCTTGAATCTCCCGACATGTGGCATGAGCATCCAATGTCTAAGTACCAATGACCTTTTCTCCTTTTCTGAAGTTACCCGCAAGTCGAAACACACTAACCCTTCGACTTCCTCTAACGAACCCAAGTAACTCCCTTTACTCGTGGTCCTTTTCTAAGGAAGAAGACTCTTGGGAACCCAGATTTGAATGACTTTGGGTTTGGTCTAATTTTGAGTCTTCTTTCTAGAAAATTGAGTCTGTGTCTCTTTCTTTTGAAAATCTTTTCTTTTATAAACAGGTGGAGAAGGTTTTCTATCGTAAATTGGTCCGGGCTCAGTCCTCCTTTCATTCTTATGAATAGGACCATGTTTAGCCTTCCTAAACTTCACAGCTCTGGAATCCCTTTTGAAAATATTTGAGTAGGAATTAGATTCCTCCTCTTCGTTAAAACCGAAGACTCGGACACTCGCTCAATATTCTTCGAGTCATGCAAAAGGAATCAGGTATAATGATTCTATACATAAAGAGTTTTGATTCCAAGGCATTCTCTCGTGCCTTAGAAACTTACTTGAGTAAAATAGTATTTTCTCTAAGTGTTTCGGCCCTCACTTATCTCTTTTATCGCTTTCGGTTAGCGACTCGTAAAACTGGTTCTTTATTCCGAGTCCACTCCCACTCAAATGAATCGTTTTTGAATATACCAATATTCCGTTGTTTCTCATTCGAATCTGACTTCTGGTTGTCTCGCTCTATTGTTTGCATAGCCAATATTTGTAGTTCATTTCATGCTTAGTCTATATCAAGCTTTTCTCACTCGATATTCGTTATAGAACTTGCTCTATCGCTTAGACTACGTCGGATGGAATTCCGAGTATCATGGATATTAGACTCGGAAAATTCCACTTCGTTTCGACTCGGATAATCAATTGCGTAATTATCATAATTATTTTATTATCCGTGTCTAACTTCGGACCAAAGTATTTTATACTTTGAGGACCAGAATTGATTTACTTTTGTAGGTTATTCATTCGAGGATACACCTTTTTCAAACTACAAAAGTAGTCGGCTTCGAACGTCAAATCACCAGCGAGATATGGCTTTTCACCTTCCCCGCTTTAGTCCCGGAAGATTGTGTCGAAGCCGTCTGCTTCCATATCCGGAAAACTGGAACGCCAAGCCTAACAAGTGGTTTCCACCTCATTTTTCAAGACACAACCGATGGTTTTGGGACTTCCAAGAGAGTTAAACCGTTGTCCAACGTCCATATTTCAACGGATACTTTCGAGTGACTCGGAAAGCCCTTATCAACGGTCACGAGAGGACTCTCGGTCAGCGAGATAAAGATAACGGCTACTCGCTTGGTTATCTATAAATAGAAGCCACTTCACAAGACTTGAAGATTGCCGAATCTATTGTTAATACACATACTTGAGAAAAGTCATTGTATTTACTTTCAATCTTCTACTTACAACTCCCATTCTGTAATTCTTTACTCTACGAGTTGTAAGGTCTTGTACTTAGTTACAAACTCTTCTTACATTCTTTGTAAGGTCCCTTGACTAAGTCTGTAAGGTTAACTCAGCTTAGTTGTCCCTAAGCTGTAAGGGTTATCTCGGATAGGAAGTACTAGATCGGATAAGGTAACTTCGAGTCTAGGAAAACTTGTATAGAGTTGTTCAAGGGAGCAACTCGGGTTCGGTCAGTTCACGGTATTTTGTGGACTCAAAATAGTGGATTTGACTTCGTGTCCGGATTGACACGGGCCGTGGTTTTCTGCCCCAGGAGGGTTTCCACGTAAAATCTCTCGTGTTCTCTTTACGAGTTCATTCTAGACTCGGACAGTCTTACTCGCACTTGTTTATTCCGATTCATTGCTTTCCGAGTCCAATCTTTTCGACCCCGTGTTTAGACTCGTAAATTGTCTTTGCCTCTTTTCTGTCAAAAAGAGTGTGTTTTCGCAAAGAATTTTCTATCACCCTATTCACCCCCTCTAGGGTGACTCGGACTCTCCCCGAGCAAACCTTCAAAACCAAGTCCTTCTTTCCTAAAGGAGATACACCGAGATCCTAAAAGCATGTCAAGGTTTTTCGACCTTGAGCAAACTTCAAAAAAGCTCTTGAGACTCATTGAGTTTTCTTTTCAGATGCTCATTTTCTCTTCTAAGCGACTCAAACTCAGTCTCATTAGTCCGAGTACTAATCTTGAGTTCTTTCAGAGTTAGTCTCGGTTTTTCCAATTCATTTTTCAAACAGTTGCTCTCGAAGTAAGTGACTCAAGTTGTTGTTTAAACCGAAAAGAATCGAATTGGACTTTTCTTCCAAAATGTAAATATATTTAGCCAAATCAAATTTGGAGAACTTGAGAAAGTATTCAATTACCTCCTAAGGACTTGTCTCCTCAATGTCCGAGTTGTCGAGTCCGACTCGGATTCAGCCTTCGAGTCCGTTAGTGCCAACAGAAGACTTTGAGTCATCGAATCATCATCTTCTTCGGATGAGTCTTCATCGCTCCATGTGGCCATCATAGCCTTCTTCTTCTTTCTGTCCTTCTTTCTCTTTGGACAGTCTTTGACTATGTGATCTTTGTCTGCCACATTCAAAACAACCAGAATTCTTAATTAAAGATAACTTTGAAGGGGAAGAATATTTACCTTTTCTATCCTTCTTATCTTTTTGTAGAATTCTTCCTTTGGCCTCTTTTCCCATTTCTTGTGCTTCATCATTCTTTTGAAGCCTCGGGCAATGAGTGCCATTGGATCCTTTTCGAGTCCGAGGAACTCGGACTTTCCCTTGTACTTTCGAAGCCTTCAACGCAATGTTCTTTTTGGTGCCGACCTCAAGCATCCTCTTCTTCCAAGTGAATTTTATGGGTAAGCGGCTTCCCAATCGGTTCGTTTGGCTTTAGTTGAGAAAGGTTCTGAGCTTCCTTGATGGTTGTCACCTTGGGACCCCATCTTCTCTTTGGCAAACTTCTCAAAATTTTTCTGCACATTTCTTCATAAGAAAATTTTCTCGCCTAGAGATTTGAGATTGTTTGTAATCTCAGTGAAGCAAATAAACATTTGAGTGATGTTTTCTTCCGGCTCCATCTTGAACAGCTCATATTTGTGAAGGTACTGGCTTATCTTTGCCTCGTTTCACTTGGCTTGTATCTTCGTATGTGTTGACAAGAGTTTCCCACACATCTTTGGCCGTGTCGCAGTCGACACTCTATTGTACTCTTCTAAGCTAATAGCACACATCGGAATGTTCATTGCTTTAAAGTTCTTTCCGAACTTCTCGGACTCTTCATTGGTGTACTTGAATTTTTCTTTAGGCAAAAATCTTGTACCTTCCATCTCCATTGGAATGTAGTTGCCTTCTTGGATGATGTTCAAATATCTTCATCGTTGTCCAACGAAAGCATTCCATCGGTTTCTTCCAGAGTGCACGAAGTTTGCTCCTTTAAACTTTGGTGGTCCGGTGGAAGATCTTCATTCATCGAACTCTCCAAGTGTTCTAAGCCATATGATCTTTAGACCTTTGGATTATTAGATCCTTCTTGAAAGGCTAGGCTCTAATACCAATTGAAGGTTTGCTCCTGGAGAGTCTAATTTACCCTAGAAGGGGGTGAATAGGGTGATGAGGAAATTTGAACAAACTTAGAAACTTTTTGCTTGGAAAAAGATAAACAGCTTGATTCCGAGTCTAGATTGGACTCGGAAAAGTATACACTCGAATTACATGAAAACCCTCCTGGGGCGGAAAACCACGAGATAGTGCTAATCCAAGCACCAAGTCAAATCCACTATTTTGAATCCTCAAAATACAACGGATCGACTCTACCGGAATTGCTCCCTTAGACAATTCCTTACAATGTTTTCCTAGACTCAAAAGTTCCCTTATCTAATTTAGTACTTCCTAACCGATATAACCTTTACAGTTAAGGACAACCGAGATGAGTTAACCCTTACAGCTCGGTTAAGGGACCTTACTCAGAAAGTAAGAGAAGTATGTAACTAATTACAAGACTTTACAACTCGTAAAGTATGAATTACAAGCTCGGAGTTGTAAATTGAAGATTGAATATGAAAACAATGATTTTTTGCTTAAGTAATGTGTTTCAACAATCTTCAAGTCTTGTGAAATGGCTTCTATTTATAGATGACCAAGCAGTGTGACCGTTGTGTCTTGGTTCGAATAGAAGTCTTTACTCGACCGTTATAACGGCTCTTCCGAGTAACTCAAAAAGATCCGTTGGGATGTGAACGTTGTGCAACGGCTCTTGGCTCCTAAAGGTGCTCCAGTCAACTGGTGATGTCTGAAAAGTAAGGTGGAAACCACCGTTGAGCTTAGCGTTGGAGTTTTCCAGTTTTGGAAACAGACAACCCCGACACGGTGTCCGAGCCCTATTTAGAAGTAGATAAAGCTTGTCTATTGGTGATTGACAGCTAGAAGTCGACTACTTTGTAATTCAAAAATGAGATAATCTCATTTGGATAACCTACAAAAGTAAACCACTTTGGTTCTCAAAGTATAAAGTACTTTGGTCCAAAATTAGACACGAGATAATAATTTTATTAAGACAATTAAGTGCATAATTATCTTAAGCCTAGAAAAGTGGAATTTTCTTAGGCTAATATTCAATATACTCAAATTCCATCGGAGCCAATCCTAAGAAAGATCAAGTTAAAAAGAGTAGAATCATCGGAGTATAGAGACTTGATCTAGACAAATAATTCTCAAACAAACAAACTGACTTAGGGAAAGGAATTAACACTGTAATTCACTTTGCATTGAAATGTGCAGATCGAACTCATAATAAAAGAGTTAGAGAAATTATTTGAACATGCGATAATTCCGAGTGTTGTCCGAGTGAGTCGAAACATCAATGCAAAAGATATACAAGAATGTGTTTTCCGAGTCAATAAAAACGAATGAAAACTTATACAGGAGTTTCTATTACACTCGAATGACTTGTAATCAAAACTTAAAAGGGATGAGGTTTATACCGAGTTTTCATGTAGTACTCGTAATGTCTTAGAGTTATAATCCGAGTCTTCAAAGGCGAATTAGGCAAAGTTTGAATGGCGGTTTTATTAATTATTTTATTTTAGAAATTATTTTCGAAAGGTCTTGGGATATTATTTTTTAACTAAAATATAAATAAAATTAGGGTTTTAAATCTATCGTGAGGTTCTAAGGCCGGATCGGTGTGAAAACACCAATATAGACCAAAGCCACCACTGCCGACCCCACAGTCGCTGGCCGAAGCCAGCACCTAGGGGTTGGCGGCACCGGCCATGAGGCTACAACCGAGAAATCAGCCTCGACCTCTTGGCCTCGGCTACCGGATCAAGAGCCTTAAAATTTTTATCCTGCGAGTCACAAAAAGTCGAGATGCAATCGAATATAATTAAAGCAAAAAGTAGGAGTCGTCGATCGCTTTTAGGAAAGAAAAACTAACAAAAACAAAAATAAAGATTTTCTCTTTTGATCTTAGAATGGGAAAACCAAGATCCAAAAAGGCTAAAAGTGATTCCATCGGTCTTTGAACCAAGAATCGGATTCGGGGCGGAGGTACGAAATATAGGGATAAACCCTTCCGTTTCGCCCGTCCGAAGACGAGTAATTACTAATTCGAGTAGTGAATCTAAATAATGCGAAAAACACCAGCATACAACAACATGCTAAGCGAAATTAAAGCAACCAAACATAGTAAAAAATGCAATAAAGAAAGCGGTAAAGAAAGCAATAACGACAAGAAAAGCAAAACAAAAACGAAAAGAAAAGGCAAAGCGAAAAAAAAGAAAGCGGAAAACTAAAAGATTACATCCGGCAGGGAGGAATTAAAATGATACATTATTTGTCCATAATATGGATTGTAGAGTAGAATGAGAATAGGCTGAAAAGAGACCAAGAGGTCGAATACGAGATGGGAGTATTCAATAGCTCCTAATTAGGTTTCAGTAGAAAAACAAGTAAGGGATGAGCTATTATAGGAATGAGAGCCAAGGCTTTCTATTTATAGAGAGTGGTTAGGTCAAGGAAAGACCTAGGTTTATGCTCGGCCAGCTGTCTAGAATAGGATACAAAACCGGGCAAGATATTGTGAAGATTGAACCGGATAGAACCAGGATAAAGAAGGAATACAACCTGGTTCACGGCACCGACCACAAAGGGATTTACGGGTGGCGAGCGTCGGCCATAGCAGCTTTCCAAAATGGAAAGTTTTCATTTTTGGCAGGTTTCCTTTTTGGTAGGTTTCCATTTTTGGCAGTGTTTCATTCTTGGTGCGGGATGCGCGCTCTTAGTCTCGGGTGGACCTTTTTGGAGACAAAATGCACCACTTTGATGCTTTTGATCATGAAATGAAGCGTCTAATGTCGTCTTGAGGTCTTCAGCTCCTTGTCCGGTTGGACTAAAGTGAAATGCATAATTCTAGTCGTAGAATTTCACGGTATGCGACACTAGACTTTGTTGTCTCTAGGGGAGGCTTGGCCCGTGCTTAGATCGCCCGAAAGAAAAAGGGATTTTTGGATCGATCCAAGGCAAGAGGCTATTTATGTGGTGCTAGGGTTCTTTGTTGTTTACTAGCTTCCTTCGCACCAATCAAACACAATCTGTGATCCAAATCCTCAAACAGGACTCGGGATCTCATCATTAGGCCAACGAATAAAAATAGAGAAAAGGACGACACTTTTTTGGTGTCTACAATGTGACATCTAGAATGATTGAAAAATTTGATAAATATTGGAGCGAAATGAATGGAGTTTTGGCAATTGATTCAATACTAGATCCAAGGAATAAAGTGGATTGTGTGGAGTTTTATTTCAAGGACATTTACAAACTTTTTTGTTGTTTGATATCTTAATGGAATATGTTGATTGAAAAGGTGAAATAACTGGAGTTTTTGCAGATCCTACTTTCCCTACTCTAACTTCCCCTACTCCAACCTCCTCTTGTGACTCTCATTTGCCCCAAAAAAGCCTTATGAAGAAGATTGCCATGATAGATATGGTGCTCATAAGAAGACTAAGTAGAGGAAGAGTACGAAGAGGAAGGTCAATTTGAGATCAAAGTTAGATCACTGCTAGGAGGATGATGTGATGCCTAATGTAAAATATTCTGACATATTGGATTATTGGAAAAAGATTTCAAATATAATATTAAGGATGATTGCTAGAGATATATTAGTAATTCCAGTTTCTACGGTGGCTTTTGAATGTGCATTTATTATAGGAGGTGAGGTGGTTAGTCTACATCACTCAAGGTTGCATGCCAAAACAATGGAAGCATTGATGTGTTTGCAAAATTGGATGATTGGAAAAACTACTAAAGGTAATGTGTATTTTTTAGTTTATGGGAATACTTGGTATTGGTGATCAAATCTGCACAATCATCTCAAAACACCAAAACACAAGCGTAAAACTGAAAATGGACCATAAACACACTCCTAAGAAATGAATGCAATTCATGCACTTATCAAAACATCATGAATTTTCAAGTGCCCAGTTGGTGAATGATCAATATTGAAGACAAGGAATAAAACCCATTTAATAGTTTGAGAAAATTGTGGAGTTGAAGCGAAATGAAAAAGTGAGATCAAATTAAATGAGAAATTGAGTTCACAAAACCCAAGAGATTGAATTTCACATGCCCATCTACTTTGAGTCAACATTTCGAGAGTGGGTGGGGGAGCAAGAAGAAGAAATGGAAACAGGGGCATTTGATAAATGGAGTTGAAATTTTAAGCTTGTCAACCATGGGGATTTGGGTGGAGAGAGAGATGAGAGAGGAAAGAAGAGAGAATTAAGTGAGAGAGAGTAAGTCAACATTAACTCATTTTGGTGCTTATGTGTAAATTGTAAAAAAATCAATCAAACTATTAGAAAAAAAAATGCCATGTGAACAACTTCCACTGCCACTTCATTCAACAACCAAGTCTTACCGCTCGGAACTTGGTAGCAGGATACCCATAAATATTGGCATCAAAGATCGGAATGATGCGAGACTAATTAATACTTTGGGATATACTCATGAACAAAACCCAAAGTTCAGATATTAAAATTTAATATTCCTAAAAATATGGTGGATGAGAGAGAGAGAGAGAGTATCCCAATCTTGACCGTTTGACAATTAATGACAATGTTTTTATGATAATTGATAATTGGAGATAAAGGAGAAAGTAGGAAATGAATTGCTACATAAAAATTATGGTAGAAGAAAGAGAGAGAGAGAGAGAGTCCCAATGTTGGCCATTTGATAATTGATGATAATTTTTTTTATGGTAATTGATATTGACAATAGAGAAGAAAGTAGGTTAGCTCAGTTTGGGAATTTAAAGGGTGGGGAATATTTTTTTATTTAATTATACAACATCTATGGTGGAGATGTATTTATTCTCTCAAATCAAGTATCTTTCTTCACTATATTTCCTAAATTCACTCTCATTGCAACTTTTAATAAATTTTTGAAAAGATTACTATTATGTATAATATAAAATATAGATTATTATTATTATTATTATTATTATTATTATTATTATTATTATTATTATTATTATTATTATTATTGCTTTTTTTACTTTGCTAAGGTTCTACTTTATTGATATTAACATTTTTTAATGACTTAATGTAATAAATTGTCTCAAATCGAATTCTTAAAGCCCTATTTGATTCTTATAAAATTTGGCTAGAAAGAAAAAAATTAGAAAGTTGTTTTTTTCCATGTTTGATTTGTGTAAAATTAGTAAGAAAAAAATAGTGGGGAAATAGCTTGGAAAACTTACTAAAATAAGTTATGTTATTTTCTTTACAAAATTGAAAGGAAAAAGTAAGAAAAATGAGTCACGATTGTTCCCAATTCCCAACCCCTCTTATCTCTTTCTCTTTCTCTCTATCTACGGTGGCGGAGCTAGCAAATATATTTAAGGATGTCCATTTTTAATATTTTTAAATTTTATAAACATTATTATTTTTTATGGGTGTCCCCTTTAACAATTTTATAATTTTTTAGAATTTTTAATTATAAATTTTATTTTATTTTTTGTTATGGGTGTCCTGGGACACCCATAGGCTTCAAATGTCTCCACTTCCCCCTCTCTATCTCTCTCTCTCCCCTAACACTAGCTCTCTGGGAATCAATGGCTTCCAACAAAAATCACAGGGGTTTGAGGTGAAGTTCGATGACTCGAAGAAACTAGAACCCGAGATGTTATCTAATGATTTTTGAATTGATTGTACTACTAAGAAATCAAGTGGATTTCAAATTAGCAGATCTAGATTCTAAAAGTTACTTTTAGGAGGGAGGGAGGGAGAGAGAGAGAGAGAGAGAGAGAGAGAGAGATGGGAGGGTGGGACGACAAATAATAAGGGAAGAGGGAGAGAGAGAGAAAGGAGAAAAAGGGAGAGAGGGAGAGAGGAAAGAGGGGCTACTATTAATCAATGAAAAGGGAAGAGAGGGAGAGAGGGTGGATGATTCGTTAGTGAAGAGGAATGGAGAAGGGAGGGACGGTTGGTCGGTGAAGAGGAGAGAGAGAGAGGGGAAGGGGTGGCTGGTCATGAGTGAATAGGGAGGGAGAGAGGAGAGAAAGGGGATTGCATTAGTTATTTTTTTCCTTGCATATTTTTTTCAATCCAAACAAAAGAAAAAAAATCTATTTCTTCAAAGAAAAACACTACTACAAGAGCCATTTTTAACTACGGTTCAAAACGACCTTTAACTACTGGTATCGAGCGTCGTCTATGTGGCCGTCATTATAGGTTAGCATCTTTTACTACAGTTCAAAGCCATAGTAAAAGAAGGCCTATGACGATGATTCTATCGAAAAACTGTAGTTATAGGTTAATATATAATGACGGTTCTTCATCCGAATCATCGTTATAGGTTTGAATCTCAACCTTTTACTACAGTTCTTCCTTAAGAACCGTAGTAATAGGTCTGATTTTTTAATAATTTTTTATTGTGTTTGCTTGCCCTCTGCATCGTATAAATCATATACAACTTTACACAAACTCTTTTAGAATATAACCACAATCCAATACAGTCTTGACCAAAATATATACAAAACAAGCATATTCATCACATTTGTATATGGTACATATAAAAAGATAGTATAAAAATATATATACGTATGTAAATATATATACCTATGTAATTGTTTACCTATATATACATATATACCTATTAACTGTATGGCTATTAAAATCACAAACTTGACCAATCAAATAATGAAGAATAAGTGTAAATATATACATATATCTTTATACGGTTATATACAAACTCGCCCAACCTTGTTTTAACTTGTTGAGCACTTCATCTCGTATAGGGAGTGGGTGGGTTCTTTCCCGGGAAATATTGTGACCAATGTTGTAAAAGACATATTAATTAGGTCAAGTGCAAGTGTTAATCAAGCTAAAAAAGAACATTAAAAAATTAATTTTTTTATAATCAAATACAAGTGCAAGTGCAAGTATACCTCTTTGGAATTAGAATTATTTAAATCGAATTCGGTCACAATCTCTTTCATGTACTCGGAGAATGTAGAAGCCGCACTCCATGTTCCCCAATTGTTTATGACACTACAATAATAAAATATATTCCCAACACATAGAGAATTAATTAGTACTTTATGTAGCTAGCAAGTAATATGAAATGAAAACAATTAAAGTAGACTCTAACCAAGAGAATCTCACCTTTACGGAGATAATTAGTGGGTTTGGTCTCGCTCGTGAGTCTCTCAAGCCTCCCTTATAACAATAATGTGCTAGAGCACTATTTTTCAATCAGAAAAATAAAATTCAAATTATACATACCATTGAAAGGAATACTAATTAACAAAAAATATAAAATGATTAAAGTATGAACTAACGTGTCGAGTATGTTTTTGATATCTTTCCTCATGGGAAGACCCACAGGATCAAGCCGATAGTCGACATTAGCCCTTGAAAATATGACAGCAAGTATCCAATGGTGGCTACACAACCACAAATAACTCATTTATATAAGTATGTATAACATCATAAAAACTTCATTTAATAAGTTTATTGTACACTTACTTCTCAATGAATAGCACCAAGTAACATGTTTTATCCTACGCACTATGTTTCATGACTTTGAAGTATAGTCGACGCGTTCATTATGTTTCTTCCTAACTCCTTGAATGGAGTTAGGGTTGATAAAACCGAACGAAGTCGTTTCTAATCTCTTGCAGACCACCTTACATTTTAATTATATGTAGTTAGAATTGAAATTAATAGTTAAAAAACTTATGAATATAGTAACTCACATAATGCCAATTATAACGAGTGGTTGCATTGATCTCCTACATCTCAAAAAATTGCAGTATGTCGTTCGGGAAGACAAAGAAGGTCATGTCCCCATTGTCCCCTTCACGTTACACAAACACATGACCAGGCGCGCTCATTTGCAACGATGTCTCTGCTGATAAAGTCTTCACATAACTTTGCATAGTACACTACTACAAAAGCTGTTAAATAGCGACGGATACAATTCCGTCGCCACATAGCAACGGAATCAACGTCGAAACCGACAAAAGCGGCAATTGTGTCGGCAGCGACGGAAATAGCGACGGAAAAAGGGATCCGTCGCTTATGAATATTTCGTAGCTAATCCGTCACCGGGGTATTCCGGATTTTCAGATCTAAGAAAACCAAAAAAAAATTAAATTTTATTAATTTAGTCGTTAGCGACTGAACAGCGATGGAATTTTCCGTCGCTAAGTTCGAATAAATCCAGATCCGGCCTTTCAGCCGGATCGAATGAACGAAAGCGAAGAGAGAGAGAGCTCCGAGCGAATTGCGAGTGAGAGTGCCCGACCGTCGACAACCTCCTCCTGCCGCCGCCGCCGTCTCCGGCCGCCCCTCCTTCCGTCGGCCGCGTGAGGAACCCGAAGGCCAAAGACGGGTGAGTTCTCCTTGGTTGCTCTCGCCCCTTTTGTCGCCGCTGCTGCCACTGGAGGACGCCGCCGTCGCCACCCCTTCCTGCTGCCGGCCGCTGTCCTAACGCCGCCGCCCGTGCCGCCGCCTAATGCAAGGTATTGTTTTGTTGATTTTTATTTGATTTAGGGTTTTTGATAATTTAACTTCAAATTGATGAATTCATATAATTTATTGTAAATTAATGTTGTTTGTGAATGAATTTGAAAAGAAAAATGTGCAATTGTGCTATTTATGTATAGATGTTGTGTTGTTTAAAGTATGTGAGATTAGATTCGTTGGAAATTAGTGTTAAAGGTGAAGTAAATGTTATTTATGTATAGATGATGTGTTGGTTAAAGTATGTGAGGTTAGATTTATTGGAAATTATTATTGAAGTTGAATTAAATGTTATTTATGTATAAAATTTGTATTGTTTAAAGTATATGGGGTTAGATTTGTTGGAAATTATTGTTGAATTTGAAGTAAATGTTATTTGTGATTTATATATGTGCAATTGTTTGTGGTTTATTTATAAATTTATTTAACATTTGACAAATTATTAATAAATAGTGGTTAGTTGTGTAAAATTAGAAATGAAATGTTTGTTGTAAATTTTAAAATAATTGTATACATTATAATTGTGTGTGTGTTATTTTAGACTAATTAGGTAGAAATAATGTAATCAATTATATTTGTGTGAGTTTATTTATGCTAATTAGGTATGATTAGTTTAATTATGACATAAACACTTACGAGTAAAATATAGATTTTAAAGAAATTTATGTATAAGAAAAGTACATATGCATAATGGTTATATATATTATGTTCATTATAGAAGAAATGTAATCATAACATCTCCATGTATTGATAACTATAACTAATAATTTAATAAATTGTTAAATATATATGGACGGGCCTATGCATCGTAGATGAATGTATCGTAGGTTATTACCTGGTATCCTATAATGGAAACTGTCAATCAGAATTTCAAGAGGATAGTATGGGTACAGATCGATCCTATAATGGAAACTGTGCTGGACATTTTGGTTGATAACTCAACATCGGCAGAAGAATTACTAGATGATGTTATTTTAAACCAAGAAGACGGGATTGAGGATGTTAGTGAAGAAGAAGATGGGGAAGAAGATGAGGAAGGTGAATGGGATGATGATAACATCACCGATGAAGAAGAAGAATATCTCATATTCAATGATGCCAAAGAGGATAGTGAAGAAGACGATGATGATACTGATGATGAGGATGATGGCTAGTTGAATATGTTCTTTTTTTGGTTTGTTTTATATTGAATAACTTTCATTTATGTTGTAATCAAATGAATTCTTATTAATGCAATGAAGGTGAAACAATTGAAGTGTAATTTTTAATAGAAGAATATTTATATCTAACGCTTACATGTTTATATGTTTACTAATGTTTATATTTTGTTTTATATTGAATCACTTTAACCGTTGGATGTTTACTAATAATGTTTTTATGTTGTTTATGTTAGGAAATATGGAGAGAGGTAGAAGCAGGTCGAAAAGATCAACTACTCGGGGATGGGCTAGAAACGTCGGTACCGATGGTGAAGGTAATGATGTAAGCACCTCTACCCCCTCTCAAAACCCTCCTAACCTTCAGTCTCCTATAGGTGGAGCACTATCTCCATACTCCGCTTACAACCAAACTCCAATGGGTGGGTCATTCATTCCCAACCCTCCTTATTTCCAACCTCCAAACCACACATGCAAAGCCCAATGGGTGGGTCTTTCATCTCAAACCCTCTATATTCTCAACACCCTCATATGTACTCAAACCCGCCTAATGCGTACGCATATAACCAATATGGTACAAACAACATACCACGCATCCACGTTGGTGCCGAACAAAGGCCACCACAAAGGCCTACAAATGATGGGCCAAGCTGATGCGAGCAACGAGCATGCTAGCCTTAAATCAAGTAGTGCTAGCAGTCGGGAAAAGATTCGGATCGAGCTAGATGGTGAAGGGTAAGTGTGATAATAAGTAATAAAATAAATTAAGCTTAATAGTAGAATAGTATAACTAACTGTTTTCTATGTTTCTTGATTAGGTTCTTCCCCATTGATAAAGTTGTGGGCACGATTTCCTACATCTTCCAAAGCAAGTATGATGGAGCATGGCCTACATGGGGTAAAGTTCCTCGATCACAATGTGATTTGTGGTTTTCCGAGTTCAAGGTAATGAAAAATCTGTAGATTTCTGAATTTCGAGATAACATAATGACTTATTGTGCATGTTTGAGCATTATATATTATAATTTTATAACTTATAAACTACTTTTTCATTTATACAGAAATTTTTCACTTGGTCACCAATCGATGAAGTCTAAATAAGAAGAAATTTTGAGAAGAAAGGAAGTGATCGATTAAAGGACTTCATGCTGAAGTCAAGGAAAAATAAGAAGAAGCCAAAATGGTTGGGTGACAACTACTGGTGAGAGTTGTTGGAATATTGGGAAACTACCGACTACAAGAAGTTCTGCGAGTAGGCTCGGAAAAACCGCCATGCTCGATCAAGGCGGACTTGGTTCATTGCTCCATACTTGTGGCTCAATCCCTATGACGGAGCATAAGCGGCGATTGGTACATACCCCTTTATTACTTATTACGCATGCAACTATTAACATGTTCATATTAGTAAATTAAATCTATACTAACACCAATTTCTATTTAGATGAAGGAGCTTAAAGGAGTTCATCCTTTACCGACCCAACTATTTTCACGAACCCACAAAACAAAAAAGGACAAATGGGTCGACCAAAAATCCAAGGCCATTTATGTGAGTAACCTTATATATGTAATTTTCATATTTTTTAATATATGGTTTTCTTTGACAACCTGTGATAGTTACATACCTCAAATATTTATATATTATTCAGGAAAAGTTGTAAAACACTCAACCCACTCAACCTTCTACCGATGACCCCAACTCTTCCGAGGATCATGTATCCACCCCTTCACAACATGAGTTGTGGGTCAAAGCCAATGCAAACAGGAAAGGTTGCATTTATGGACTTGGATCCGAGGCTAAAAATTAAAACCAACCATGTCCTTCAAATCGCCGAAAGCTTCTACTCCGGATGACTCGGATTTGAGAGCAACGAGTGCATAATTTAACTTCCGAGTTACATCAATGGATTGAGCATGTTCATGTGCTTGGGTTGGAAAATAGGCAGCTTAAAGAAAAGGTGGACGGTTTCACTGAGCCAATAGCACGCTTCACTGAATTCATGAAATCTCAGCAAGCATCCGGATCTCACCGTCGACCAAGTACAACCACAAGAGCAAGAGGAAGAGGAAGAGGAAGAGGATGAGGAAGAGGAAGAGTGAGGACCCTAGATTCATTGTGAGATTTTGTGTATTGGTGAACATTTTGCAAACTTTTAAAATGTGTTTATGGTTTCTTGTGAACTTTTGTATGGTTGTTTTTGTGAACTTATGAACTGGTTTTAAATATGTTTGGATTGTTCATGATTTTGAACATGTATGTTGGATTTGTATATCCAATTTGGATGAGTACTTTGTGGCCGACATATGTAAATGCCAAATGTAAATGTCACGGATGTGAATATTGGATTTGTATATCCTTTCACAATTTTTTGTACTAGGGTAACGAATTATTAAAAAATGTATTTTGGAATTCTCGCCAAGATAGTGATGGAACAACGACGGATTAGCGATGGATCGGCGACGGAGTAGCGATGGATCGGCGACGGAGTAGCGACGGATCGGCGACGGAACAACGACGGATCTATGCGGATCGGCGACGGAAATTAGCGACGGAAATACCACAATTTCCGTCGCTAAATCAGCGACGGAAAACTCATTCAATCGCTGATTTACATCATCTAAGGTAGGAGTTTCCGTCGCCGGTTCATCGCTAATTAACAACGGATTCGGGAATTCCGTCGCTAAAATTTAGCGACCAAGCTTTTAATGACGGAATATTTATGCCGTTATTTCCATCGCTATTTCTGAAAATCTGTCGCTATTTCACAATTTTCCATCGCTATTTCCGTTGCCAATTGTCTGTTTTCTAGTAGTGGTAGCACACCAATCCGTGCGGGACTCCTCAATGGACACGAGAGGAGACTTCTTCGGACGACGAACGGGCGCCGCTGAATACTTGCTTGTGCCAACCGAGGGAGATGGAGTGTCCTTCATCCCACTCTTGGATCTGTCCGGATCGGCAACTCACACTCGCCTTTCCCGTGCATGACCTCTTTCATAGTCACCCTCACCTTATCACCTATAAGGGGTGCCCCGTGAAGGATGGTATATGACCTCCACGGGAAAAGAACACCCAATACCACAACATGCTCTAGGGGAGGGTGACAAGAAGCTAGCTTGCACTTCGCCGACTGCATAAGAATAAGCATAACAATTACAATCATGGGATAACCTTTGATATAGAAGTTAAACAACCTAAAAATCCCGAAAATAAACGGACGAGTTTCCCCTTAAAAGTAAACATTTTCTCGGCATAACGGCCTTCATCCGAAACAACAAAAACATACTATATAAGTAATTATTCAATGGCCACACACCGAGTTCCACAATAACCACACAATATACACCATTTATTCAATAAGATTATATTAGTCAAAATATAAACATGCATGTAAATAACGACACTCATCCGAAACAAAAAAACATACTATAAGTAATTATTCAACAAAATTATACACTAATTAGTCAAAATATAAACATGAATGTAAATATAATTAGGTTGAAAATTTAAATTACCTCTGCAAGAACTTTGAATTGGTCGACGGGAGCTCGCATTCGTGCTCGCCGAGTGTGTGGGGTGAGAATGGACGTAAATCATCCAAGTTGCTAGGTACCGGCATACCCATGTTGGTGAAGTATGCCCTTATTTGGGCCCGCATCTCGGCATGCATCTAGGCATGCATCTTAGCCCACACTTGCGCCCTCATCTCTTCCATTTGTGCAGCTATATGTGCAGCCAATATTTAGGACATTTGGGAGTTGTGACTACATTTAGGACTCGCATTTGGGCCTTCATTTTGGTCATTTGGGCCTCCATATATGCTTGGCTGGAAGAGACGGGGCTCTTCTTCCTACCCCTAAAGTGCTCAACTATCCCCACCTTCCCATCGACGGCTCGAACACGATCGAGATGCTCATCTCTTTGTAGGGCTAAGGCTCGCTTGTCCCTCCTTTCAATGGTGTCGGCAACTTCGAAGTCGATGCCTGTGACAAAGACTCTTATAAGAAGGAAAAAAATTATCATTAGACAATTCATAAAAATTAAAACCGATAAGTTCTCAAAATAAATAAAGGAAATAGAAAAAATTCACGAGTTGTTGAACAATAGATTCTACTTTAGTCATAGTTAAGGTTCCATCTTTCTTCTTTCTTCCTTCGACCCACATCTCGTCCCTCTTTATAGTGAGCTGCGAAGTATCTATGATGGAAGCTTCACCGGATGTGCTTTGAAGTTGTTTAATCTTTTCGTTGTACAACCTCTCCTCCAATTTCGCGTATCTCCCCCACAGGACATCACATGAGGATATGTATTGCTCCTAATCCTCTTCCGGTTGGCTTCACCTCGTACCTACGCAAGTAATTAAGACAACGAAAATATCGGATCATAAGACTTAAATAAAAAAAGATAATAAATGATGATAAATTACCATGTATTCTCGAGAGGACACATATGTTGCAAATGATCTCAAGTCCTCCTTGGTGATGAGGTTGAAGACCTCCCGAGGTCTACCTTCCGCCTTTATCCGCTTTGTTTTGTAAACCCATATCTTGGCAATTTGATGTTTGAAGTTTACAAATTTTTCGCCGCCGACATAACGGTCTTGTGTTTCACCAAGGCGATCTCGGATTCATTAACATTCAAGATGAACATTTTCTGAAACACAAGAATGACATGCATTAGTACATATATATTAACCATTTAGAATAAGTTGCAATACTAAGTTAAGATGTAGTGCATTTACCCGAATATTGTTCCAAAGGTCGTCCTTAATGGAATCGGGGACTGTCGTCCAATTTACGTAGTTGATGTTTACGTATGTGTGTGTTGCCGAACCAACATAACTCATAAAGCGAGCTTTATGATCACCTACAACATTTTCATGCCTATCAAATTCGACCCATGTAAGGAGAGTTAGATCGTTTCTACTTTGAACCAACTTATCCTTGTTCATTCGCCCCTCAAATTTTTGTACTTTTGGAAGAATCCATTGTATATTGTAAGCAATTATACAACTCTTGATAAATAAACATGTACAGCAATTTTCGGACAGAAACACGAAGTTGGGCTGGGCAGCAGCCAACACGGGCTGACCGTGTTGTCCAGCACGCTCGTGCTTGGCTGCCCAACACCCGGTTCCTCGATTTTGGCCGTTTTCTTCGGTTTCTTTGTGAGTTATGTTTTTCTCCTCTCGGTGCCACTTATACATGGCCTTTTATAATAGCATTAAACAATGTATACCATTAAACATGTACAACAATGTATTTGTCAAGTTTAATTATGCTAATAAGAGCGTGCATACTCTAAATGTTATGAGTTACATACCAAGATTCAAGCCCACAATAACGACCATAAAGCATGCCACATTTACACATTTCATTTACAAAATAAGAGAGGGAGATATGAGTTACATACTGGCCAGCGAGAGTGAAAGAGAAGGCGGCGAAAGTGAAAGAGAGGGCAGCGAAAGTGAGTTGGAGGGTGCAGCCACAACCGGAAACTGCAGAGAGAGTGAGTAGGGGGAGCAGCCACAACAGGAAACCATAGAGAGAGTGACTGGGAGGCATGCCGAAAACCATCAGAAATCATAGAGAGAAGAGCAATCGAAAACCTCAACGACGACGAGAGAGTGAAGTGAGAGTGAGGTCGAAGTGAGAGTGAGACCGAAAGTGAGAGTGAGAGAGTGAAGTGAGAGTGAGGCTGAAGTGAGAGTGAGACTGAAAGTGAGAGTGAGAGAGTGAAGTGTCGTTAAATCTAAACAACCTATAATGATGGTTCACTAAATGAACTGTCGTTAAAATTTCAGTTGAAACTTTTAATGACGGTTCATTCAATGAACCATCATCACATGTTCTTTAAAAACCGCTTTTTTACAAAAATGTTACCGCATCATTTTTTACAACGATTTTTCTTTATAATCGTTGTTAAAGACCCGTAGTTAAAAGTTGTTCCTGTAGTAGTGAAAGTTTCCATGTCACTTTTTTTCCATTTAAATTTTCTTTCCGCCTAAATTTTCAAGAATTAAAAAGACATAAGAGAAATTTAGATTTCTCTCTTCCTTTATTAAGAGATAACATTTATCAATTCAATGTTAAATCTACTAACATTTCAATATTTATCTACAAATAACCACAATACTTGTCTGGGATCTCAACCCTAACCCAAAAATTGATAAACATGTAACTTATTGAGCTAAACCCATTAACCCATTCCACTTGTTGGGTCAAGAAAATACATTAATATTTTTTTATATTTGTGACGTGTTTGTGAATATCATAAGTCATGACCCTGATTTTTCTTTTACTTTATCTCTTATAATAATAATAGTTAATTATTGTATCATATTATGCAATATTATTTAGAGAGACATTACATAACTGCCACCTCCCCTTCCTAACAAACACTAATACTATAATGACTTTTAACTACGGGCATTTTACTACGGTTGTAACAAAAAGTACTAAAAATAAGGCGGTGATATTTTTGTAAATTTTTTAAAAAATGATCTATTACTATAGTTCTTAGACAAAATCATAGTAATAGATACGGTTTTGTCTTAGAATTGTATTAATAGGTCATTTTTTTAAAAAAAAAAACACAATCTCTCGCTCGTTCACTCGTGTTCAGCCTATCCTCTCTTTCTCTCTCTTTCTCAGCTATGTTCGCTCATCTCCTACTTTTGACTGCCCATATGCCATTTTTCTCTCCTCGGATCTCGTGCCTCATTCTCGCATCAATGGAGCAAGAATCTTCTTCTCTCTCACTCGTTTGCTCTCTGTTCGTTTTCTAGGTCGCTATCCATCTCCTCATTATCTCCATTTCC
This sequence comes from Talinum fruticosum, assembly GCA_021018815.1. Lineage (NCBI taxonomy): Eukaryota > Viridiplantae > Streptophyta > Magnoliopsida > Caryophyllales > Talinaceae > Talinum > Talinum fruticosum. The sequence continues at coordinate 9,814,497 of JAITYX010000005.1, read as the reverse complement.
ATCCTCATCCTCTTCAACTGAAATCCTTAGCACATCCCAAGAACTTTTTGCTTTTCAGTATTTCGAAACAATTTTAGGCCTGGTTTTTAGTGTATGTTCTGCTTGTGGTGGGTTATTTCAACTAGTCTATAGTCTACCCTTTGGTTTTTGTTTGAGTCCGCATTATCGTGACTTGACCATCTTAGATTTTGCCTCGAGCTCCATTGGCTTTTGTTTCTTTTATTCTACTTTATTGTTTATGTTTTATTTAGTATGATGATGTTGTAGTTACATTTCACAGGCTGATCTTACATCATGTTTCAGAGCGCAAAGCTTGGAGGAACTCAAAAAGGCCAAAACAAGAAATGTGAGTGTTGGAGGTTTGTAGGAACATCAAATAATGTTAAGGTAATTTAACGCAATACAAATACTTGCTTGAATTGAGATAGATGGAAAAATTCAGAATACGCAAGATTGATTTTATGTGTAGATTTTTTCGGATGTACACATACGTGGAAGGTGGCTGTCAACTATACTTCGGATGTACTGGTTAGAAACCTTCAAGTAGTCTCCTCTCTATTTCCATAAATCTTCCAAGGATAAAGCACTAAGCTATGAGGTTTAGGTGACAGTAGGAGTAGTTGTGAGTTTGAGTAGTTAGGGGCTGTAATAGGATTTTTTTTCTTCTCTTTTGTCAGTTTTTCTGTTGTTTTGTTGTCCTTACCTTTATGACTTCCTTTCGCCATTACTAATAAAAAAATATGCAGGGTTTTTCCCATTTTTTCTCAAGATTTGAATTTTTGTAACTGCATAGATGAGCCAAAATTTCTGAAAATTTTAATACAGGTTTATGTGAATTTATATCAATTTTTTCTATTTTTTGGTGAATTTTGGATGAGTAGATTCTCTATTATAAATTTTGAAGAAAATTGCTCTATTTTCAATATTTGGACAGAAATGAATGCTTTAGGGTTAATTTTGGGTAGAGAAACGCGGAAAAAGGTTTGGAAAGCCAAGCCCATTACTATATTCTCCCACTGAACCATAGTAAAGGTCATTTTTACTATAGTTTAAAACCATAGTAAAAGATACTTACCTACGACTAAGCTCATATAAATTACGTTTTTCAGCCGTAATAAAAAGTTATTTTGAACCGTAGTAAAAAATGGTTCTTATAATAGTGAAATATTATTATTCTTTCCTTTCTAAGCTACATTCTCATAATACAGTATCATCTACAAATTATAAATATAATTTCAGGAAAATGGGTTAATCAAATTATCTAAAATAAATAATTTGTAGTCCGAGTCAAATTGGTAAAAACAACACAAATCTTGAAAATCCACTCATGGAACGATTATATATATGGCAAAGTGAATATGTGGAATCATAGTTTGAATATTAATTCTAGTTTGATGTTATATGATTACTAATTCTAGTTTGATGTTATAGTTAACAAAACGATTTTAATTTTCTAGTTTTTAAATATAGTATGTTGGTTTCAATAGTATAAAATTATACAATAATAAATGAAAACTTTAGCAATAAGCAGTAGAAAGAGGTAAATAGTTATAAGAAATTATATAAAATACTCACGAAAAGTGATAAAGTTAATTGTAAGTCATAAAAAGTGGTAAATAGCACTAAGCAATATGTTATTGGTTAAAAAAAAAAACAAGCTATAATTCCCTTTATTTGATTCTTATTTTGATTGTCTTTGACCATGATGCTCATTACATAATGAGAAATTTTTATATAAAACTCTTTTACGCAATACAATTACTATACTTTTTCACAACTTTTTAAAGCTTTGATGAGAAATTTTTATATCAAGTTCTTTTAAGCGGTACAATTACTATACTTTTCCATAACCTTTAACTAATAAAAAGGCTATGATTTTAAAATTAATGAAAAAAAACAACCAATAAAATTGACAATCTCAACCTATCGAATTGACCTGAACCAATAAAAATACACATATCATATGTACTTTACCCGACCCGAAATATACTAGACATATTTAATCCTCTGTGGGAAATTGATATGTCTGTTTCCAAGCATCAAGGATAGGAAAATCAATAAGTTCAGAATGAGGAAAGCTCATGACACCTTTCATACTAGAGCGCCAAAGAGGAAGTGGGCCAAAACAGTATGAAATAAGCTTATAAGATTATCGGATGCAAAAATCCCATGAATTAATGAACCTTTTATGAGAGTTGCAATAAGCTTAATGTAACCCTTATTTTCAAGCTATTCCTTCTCACTCACAGCAGCTCCAGAACAGAAGCAATTTAATGATGTGACATTAAGAAAAACATATGCCAAAACTTTATTCAAGAAACTAGAACCACAAGTGCTTTCAACAGAACCTCCAACTGTCCTGGAACTGTTTGATCAAAATTTGCAAGTAATTTTATCACAGGCAGCAGTGCCCTTGCTGCACTCTTGTTCTATATACTTCAATTGTCAACCACCTCAATAAGGGTTGGCTCATAATCACTAGGGGCCTCAAATCCATGGAAATTCATCACAGTTGCGGCCACATTGGCAAGCCCAGCAGCCGGCAAATCATTGCGGAATTTAACACCTGGGTTTAGACCTGGACCTCCAATCGCTATTGGTACCTAGAAGAGCATTTGCAACTCGGTGTCAGAGAATACCATTTTTACTTGCTAAAATAAGCAAAATGATTAATGGAATGTACTGGTGGAGACCACAACTGAGGCTTATTTGCTGCACCAAACATTGTTCTACTGTGGAAGTAGTAGCTCTTAGAAGCTTACTATAAATTTGAACTCTCAATTGTTTCCTACTCCTAAATGCCTAGGACATCCCCGTTTTTCATTCGTAAACTTCCTAAAAATACAGCCTACATATTGCTTGTTAAGTGTCACATCAACCGTCTCACAAGAATTAATTTGGAGGTAGTCTCATCAAATAATTTGCAATAATGTAATGTTCAACATCGACAAAACATCGGGGTTTTCTCCAATCCTATTTTCCTTATCAGAGACGAATTGACTTCAATGCTTTACAACTTTGTCAGACATAGGTAAACTGAAACATCAGTCAAGATCTTCTTTCAGTAAAGTTTTGTGAGGAACGTGAAGTTTACCGGGTTCAAAGTGTGAGAGGTCATAATTTGGACATTGCCATTCTTGTCAATTAGAGGGTTCCCTTTCTTGTCCCTCTTTATCATGTCCTCAGCATTACCATGATCAGCAGTGACGACATATATACCACCCACTTCCTCGATTGCATCAATGATAACCTGCAAATACAGAAACAAAGAATGAGAACATCACAGAATAATGAAAAAAGGTATAACATTATTTCTTCCTGTGATCTATCATACTGATTAATTTAGGGAGGGGGCTAGAACTGTAACATGACATGATCTTACCACTATAAATTCTATTCTCCAAGTGAACATAAGTCAGCCTTTTGTTCAGAGTAAGGCCATAGAAAGGTATTAGACTAGTTAAAACAGCCGCAAAAAAGACAATCTATGAAGCATTCCCATGGGATACTTGCAAAAGAATTGTTAGTATTCCCATTGTATACTTGCAAAAGAATTTTATCGTGAAAAACCATTGCCTAATTTGAGTAGTTTTAATCTAAGCAAATATAACATGATAGTAGAGCGCTGCAATAATTTTGCATCAAAGTAATTAAAAACTTATGCTCTATTGCCGTTCCAGATCGCTTGAAGAAAACATGAAAATTTGCATATGTAGACTTTCATTTCCTTGGGTAACACAAAATAATTGCATGTGTTCCATTCATTCACCACATACTTTCCTAACCCAAAACCAAAAAAGTGTCATAGAAGAGTTTCACGTTTCTGCTATTTTTAGTCTTCAATCGGCCAATTATTTTTGAAGTGCCTATGAAAACTTTTTTCCAACCTTTGTTCCTAGTCTGTCATATTTCAAACTAAGAATTCATAGTCACAGTAGAAAAGAAGAAATTTCAAACGGCAATACCTTAACAGCTTCATCAGCAGCTTTGCAACCCACAATTGTGGCCTGAATATCGCCGGTGTGGCCAACCATATCTCCATTAGGAAGGTTGACACGAACCTAAACAAACATACACCACGAGGTAATCAGGAATGATTTTCTAGTTAGTTACTCTGTACAAATGTCAAGAAAACAGTTTTAGCACCTGATTGAACTTGCGACTTAGTATTGCATCCCGTGCCTTTTCTGCTATGTCAAAGGCCTTCATCTTAGGCTGGACATTGAAGCTGATCCCAACATCGCTAGGAATTTCAACATATTCTTCCAGTTCAGGGTTGAAGTATCCAGACCGATTCCCATTCCAGAAGAAGGTGACATGACCAAATTTAACCGTCTCACTGTAAGCCAATAAAGAAAAATTAGATGATCTTATACGACTCTACTTATTTAATTTACGCTATACTTCACATAGTGAGATACTGAAACTGATGGGTCACCTGCAAGCAAATGTACGGACACCATTGTGAACCAAATATTCACCGGAGGTTCTTTCTATCTCTGGAGGTGCAACAAGGTAGTGGCTAGGAAGTTTTAGTTCACCGTCATACTGAAGCATTCCAGCATAATGAATTTTAGGAAATCGAACTCTGTCAAATTTATCAAAATCCTCATATTCCAGAGCCTTAGCAAGCATAACCATACGATCTGCTCGGAAATTAAAAGTTACAACAGCATCACCATCCATGATGGGACCGACAGGCTTTCCATTCTCATCAACAATTACAAATGGTGGTAAGTACTGATCATTAGCTTTAGGGTCTTCCCTCAATTTTTCACAGCTTCAAGAGCATTCCTAAACTTGTGTGGAGCTTCACCAAGGACATGGGCATACCAACCTCGCTTCACTACATCCCAATCATTCTGGATTTTTAAGAAAAGGAGACTTATTAGATAAAATTATCAACGTTTAAAAAATAATATTTGAAATGATGGAAATTAGGTAATGAGATGGCAGCATGAAAAAAAATGACCATAATCAATCTGCACAGCTAAGCTGATAAAGAGCACACTAGTTGATGATGCCATTCAAATCAAGATGACTGAACACTTAAATTTCCATAAATGTTTTTATAACATCATTTTAAAAGGTCGCTGCCATGGCTATAAAAATCTGATAAGGAAAATGAATAATTGTGGATCTTTGATTGTTTTTCCACAGACACAGCTAAAATGCGTTGGTTTCTTCCAGATGAAATATTTTCTACCTGAAATATAGAAATTCCCTCCATCTGAAAGAGTCCACCCTCCTTTCTGTTCTGGTCTGCCTCAAATTGACCGTAGACTACCATTCTAAACCCAAATGCAAAGCCATCACAAGTCCTGACTACGTATGGGGTGTGCTCGACTGTGTGCACTGGGGGGGTGTGGCAAACTCACCCCTATGTTTCAAAGAGGCTGGTTGCATTGGAGCCTAGATTAAAAATCATTGACTGTCCAATACCAGGGGCGTAATCGGGGGACTAGTGCTGGGTGTATGGAGCCTAATGGATGTGTTTAGGCTTGGAAATTTGCAATTCAAGGCGTGGAACGGCGAGCACGACTCAAGGGACATCGAAAACGGGTGTTTCAGGCCAAGGAGTTGACACCAGCCCAGCTGGCCGTGTCCACGGCCCGCACGAGCTGGAGGCTGCTTGGCTTCCTCGTGTTTGGGCAGTTTTCTTCCGTTTTCTTTGCATTTATTGCATATTGATGTCGGTTTTTTGGCAATAAATCAGTGAATTCCTCCATTGTTCAGTAAGTAGCAGAGGTCAAGTGTAAAATTCCTTGTAATAGCTACTCAAATTTCTACTGCATCATTCATGGTTTTTCTTAGTTTTGAGTTTTCCACGTTAAATCTTGTGTGCCGGTTTTCCTATTCTTGATTTGTTCTTGTTTTATTGTTTGTTAGTGAGCCTCCCGATCCTAACAAGTGATATTAAAGCGTGGTTAGTTTAGAGAGTTCACATCAAACATGGAGAGCGGTAAGGTTAAAATTGAAAGGTTCGATGGAAAAGACTTCATGTTCGGAAAATCCAAATCGAAGACTTGTTGTACTAGAAGGAATTGTAAGAACCCCTTGGAGAAAAGCTCGGTGATATGGAACAAAAAGAATGGGAGGTGCTTGATCAACAACTTGCTGGGAAGCCACGGAACGTTCAACATGATGGATCGAAAAGAAAATGATGACAGGGTTGCTTGAGGAATTGTCCAACATGTATGAGAAACCCTCGACCCCGAATAAGGTATACTTGATGAGGCGTTTATTTGATCTAAAGGTGCATGCTAACACTAGTGTAGCGGATCATATTAACGATTTTAATATGATTATCTCAAATTTTGCTTCGGTGAAAATTAACTTTGAAGATTAAATTAAGGCCTTGATTTTGTTATCTTCCTCACCCGAATTATGGGACATTATAGTTTCTGCAGTTAGTAATGCTAGAGGGTCTAACGCTTTAAAATATGATAAAGTGTGGGATGTAATCTAAAGGCGAAAGTATTTGCTAAGAAAAATTTAGAGTCGTCATAAGGAAATGCGTTTAATGTGAGAGGTAGGTGTTAGACCTCGCTTTTGCTCGTTTTTAAGGCATTATTTAGGCCAATTCCGTGATGATTTCAATGATATTTATTTAGTTTTGGGTTAGATTTTGCTCATTTTCTCTTTATCGTCACCTAAGTTCGTAAATCTCTTTATTACAGGTTTTGGGCTTAAATTTGAGAGATTCGAGGTAAAGTTGATGGAAAGCGATGAAGAGAAGAGTTCGGGCCCAAGAGGATGCAAGAAAGAAGCCTAAAACACATCAAGAGAAGTCGCACAGCCCCCAGTGCGAAGCCGCACAGCCGTGCGAGATCATCGAGCGAAGGACCCGAATCCACGGAAGTCCGCACGGCCCCCTGTGCACATATTGCACGGCCGTGCGACAAGTTACGGAAGATTGAAGATGCGCACGGTACCCGTGCGGAATCTGCACGGCCGTGCGAAACAGGCAGAGAGCACGTAACGCAGCGAGATTTTCGCACGGTACCCGTGCGACTCACTGCTTTCGGCGATTATTTAAGTTTCCTAATTGTATTTGTGAGAGGATTCTTTTCCAAAATTTGAGATTTTTAGCTAGGGTTTCGTGGGCAGCTCCGAGAGGAGACTCAAGAACACCCATTATTGTTATTCTACTTGAAGTTTTTATGATTGAATCGCATCAAACTTTTTATTCGGTAATCATAATTTCTCCTCTTTATCTTTTCTTCACAATTGCTCTTTGTTTCGCTATGGCTATTTTCTCCAATCTTTGTCAATTGTTTAGTATCATGTTTAGGGGCTAATTTCTTTACTTAGGTTGGGATTGATCCCTATTATGCCTTGATAATCATGAATTGAGTACCAATTGGGTTGTTCTATGCTTTTTAGGTTAGAATTCACTTCGTTCATCACTCTTTCATTGATTGCCTCGAGAGAGGACTCATATGCTTTTATTAGGGTTTTGTGGAACATCGAAAGATGAAAACTTACCTAGAATGACGTTTTGAACGATTAGAACTTTGATATGAAAATAATTAAGGTTTTAATTGGGGGTTGTGAGATGCATTCATTGTAATTTTGCCTTTATTAATCCCATGAAAATAGGTGATTGGATTGTGCAAGATTAGTCTTTGACCTTCGAAAGTAGGCAAAGATAGGCTTAATTGGTGTCTCCCTCTTCTAAACTACTAGTATAGGCAAATCTCAAGCGGTAATCGATTCTAGTTTCAGGCATATTAGTGTGATTAATCCCAATCTAAGGCTTGTTAATTCATCGGTTTCTCTTAGTTTATTTCGTTATTAGTTGATCCAAAAACCAAATCAACGTCGAACCGAGTTTTTATCTAGATTAGAGTTTTTAGGTGGATTTAGTATTTGAAAACGAGTTCCTTGTGGACACGACCCGTACTTGCCGGTTCCTAGCTACGACTACACCGTGCACTTGCGGTATTATATTTCTCTTAACAGTAGGGGAAACATAGGAATCAAAAGGGTCGACCAAAGTTTAAAGCAAGGGATCGGTCCCAAAATTCGGGGAGATTGTGTGTTGGGGCTGTGGTAATAATGGAGATTTTAAGAAAAATTGTCCTAAAAGAAATGATGACCAAGATTCCACTCGTTGAAGATGTAAGTGATGCTCTTCCGTTGAGTGTGGAAAGTCCTATAGGGTTTTGGATTGTGGATTCGAGTACCTCATTTCATTCCGAGTCTAGTATAAATTTGTTCCATAATTTTGTCGCTGAAAACTTTGGCAAGGTTTATATTGCTAATCGGAGATGTTTGGATATACTCGAAAGAAGATTAAAACCTCTAGTGGGGGGTTTGGACATTGCAAAGTGTTAGGTACCTAACTAAGTTTTGTAATGGTGGCAGGAATTGCGAAGGGGACATTGGTTGTAGCTAAGGGTTTAAAATGTGGCTCGTTATACTCTATTGAGAGGTTCAATGACTTAGTTGCAAATGTCGGGGTTAATTGTTCCAGTGGGAGTCTTCGGGGTGATAGACCTGGTATGGGTTCTGTTCCGAGTGCGAGTTGGTAAGGATGACGACAAATGGGTTATCGGGTTCTCCACAAGGAGAATTGCAAGAATCGAGTTTAATGAAAATGATGGCATTGTCAACGGAAGGTAAAGCTCGGAGGTATAAACTCTTTTTCATTATGTTTTGTTACCAACACCGGTGAGCAAGTTGTACATATTGACCTAATGCAAGAGATTGATCGATCCGAGTGGGAGTTTACGTCGGGCGATGATGGTAATGGGCTTGAAAAGGACTTGGATACCGAGATTCCGGCAAGTGTGCCAGTCCAAGGTGAAGGCGGCGGGTTATTGAGGTTGAGCAAAGCCTCGGTTGGTCTCTCTCAATGAAGAGACCAAGTTTGGCGAACTAGAGGATGCAACAAGGAGGTGAGCTATTAGTCTCTAAGTGGAAGATCGTTGGGTGTGTGGAGCCAAATGGATGCGTTTAGGCTCAGGAATTTGCAGTTCAAGGTGTGGAACGGTGAGCACGACTCAAGGGACATTGAAAACGGGCGTTTCGGGCAAAGAAGTTGATGTCAGGCTGGCTGTGTCCAAGGACACGGCAACAATAGGCTGCTTTGCTCGGCTTCCTCTTTTCGGCAGTTCTCTTCCGTTTTCTTTGCGTTTATTGCATATTTATGTCGGGTTTTTGGCTATAAATCAGTATACTCCTCCATTGTTGAGTAGGTAGCAAAGATTGCATTATGTATTAGCTAGTTTAGGTTTGAGTGTAAAATTCCTTGTAATAGCTACTCAAATTTCTAGTGCATTATTCGTGGTTTTTCCGATTTTGGGTTTTCCACGTTAAATCTTGTGTCTCGGTTTTCCTATTCTTTCTTTGTTCCTGTTTTATTGTTTGTGACTTAGCCTCCCGATCCTAACAACCACGGGTTTTGGGCTAAAATTTATCCTAAAAAAATTGTACGGGAAATGATTGTTCTTAAGGAAAATTAGGAAAATTATTATCATATTTCATTCTGCAAGTAAAATGAATTTTCATAACTATTGTTTGGTGTAAGGAAAAATTATATAATTATTGTATAAAATTTATTATTTTTCATAAAATACTTTGAACATGACTTATACTAGTTTAATAAATTAACAAAGAGAAAATTAGGGTGTATTGCTACCTGTGCTTTTTTTTTTTAATTATATATTTGTCTCTTTCTCGCTCATCATTCCTTCCTCTCTTTGTAAGATACAATACAACTTTTTCTCTCTACCCTTTAATTTAAAGTAGTGTAAATTTCATTCCCAACTTGCAATTTTCAAAATAAGACAAATGTTTTGGCATTTCAAGGCTCCCAATCCAAACACTAGATATGTTTAGCATTAATATTATATTTATTTTAGTGAGTTGATTATGTATTATTGTATTAGTTACTCTAATTTATTTCTCAAACATTAATGATAATAATACTAGTTATTACGTTGTTCAATTGAATAGTACAATTAAAGTTGTGTCCACTAATTTAATACCATAGACTAATGAAAGTCCTGTTCCATTTAGATGTATTTAGATGTAAAGAGCCGTAAGGTCTGTAAGAAACTGTAAGGAAAGTTGTAAGGAGTTGTAAGAAACTGTAAGGAATATAAAATGTTTTACATGGCTTGATAAAAATGTTTAATATATTTTATACTTATGTACAATATATTTGTATTTTTATTTATGAATTTAATGTAAATTATAAAATTTATATATTTGTAATGCTAAATGCATATGTATCAGTTTGATGATTTATTTTCTTCTTTTTTTATTTTAGAAAAAATAAAATTATGTTTGGTACTTATGAAAAGAATTTTTATAGATGCATAAATGACTTAATAAATAGTTGAAAATGACTTTAATTTTACAAATTTGAAATAAATGTTCTCAATTATTAAATGTTCTCGACTACTAATTTTAGTAGGTGAGGACATTTATTTCAAATGTGTAAAATTAAGGTAATTTTCAAGTACTTATTACATGAAAATTATTTATAAATCTATAAAAACTCTTTTCATAAGTATCAAATACAATTTTTTTTTCTTGAAAAAAGCAAATCATTAAACATGACATATATGCATTTGGTATTACAAATATATCCATTTTATTATTCTATTACGTAAAATTCATAAATAAAAATACAAATATATTGCACATAACTATAAAAACACACATATGAATACATTAAATATTTTTATCGAATCATATACAACATTTTATATTCATTCTAATAACTCCTTTCAACTTCTTACAACTCCTTATATCTTTTTACGCATCCTTACAACTCCTTATAACTTATGTTAAATGGAACAGGGCTTAAATAGCCCAAATAATTTCGTCACATTCAACTTGACTATTCATTTATAAACTTAAACTTTAACAAAATGTCTGTAATATTATTCATGATACTTTTAAAATTAATTATTCGTTGGAATTTGTTTGTGAATTTGTTAAGACATAAAATTAAATTAATGTATCCAATGGGTATTAATTATCAAAATCCTTACACATCTATACAAATAAATCCAATATACTCAAAATACCCGATGAGAGTATGAGTATAGGAATGAGGAAAATAGGGTGTGGGTATAGTTATATCCGCCACATACATATCCAACGACCATCCATAGTAGACACCTTTACATACATAAATATTTACCAACAAAAAATTTTCATTAACGGTAGAAAAATAAATTCACAATAAATTTCCATATGAAAAATAATATGTAATTGTAAGAAGGTGTAAGGAGTTGTAAGAAACTGTAAGCTAAACCTAAATAGAATAGGGCCGAAGTAGATTTTGTAGATGATAATTATTCAAGGGATGACTTATATATATTATTAGTTGTATGGTATGTTTTCTTATATATTTATTACACAAATTTTTTCATAGTACTCTTGTAGCTAATACTTGATATATGATAATAGTTTATTTTATAACCTCTATAAATAGTATTCAATACCTTACCACCCGGCTCTTGCTAAGAAAATTTTCTAGTTCTGCCCCTGCCCACTACTTCACATAAATGAAATAGAGAACAGTCCAGAGAGGCATTCTACTTCAGTCTATTATGATGATATGATCCAAGCTGAAGCAATAGCCAAAAGCTGAGATGTCCAGAAAGTGAACATTCACTCTACTGTCTACCATTCTTCTCACCACATACCTATCACTACTACCTTACTATCACTTGGCATTTTTTCAGGCCAAAATACAGGAAGCTCAGGTTGCTTTTAGACCGGGCAAGTTGTTGATATTGTTAGTGGAGAACTAGAAATGTTAAGCTGTCTAGCAAGAAAATGGATTCTACTATGGCTCTCAGAATAAAAAGCTGCCTCAACTTGGTCCTTCAGCAGCAGCTACTTGAGGGAAGCAGCAGCAATTTTCAACTACGATCCTTTTCGTGGCCAGATGTTGGAATGCATTATTTGCCAAAAAGTTTATTGTATCTTTTCCCTCCTAGATGATAGAAGTGAATAGACAACTTTGGATTCAAAAAAGCAAACCCAAACCGTATTTTAGTTGATTCCAGAAATATCAGGGTTCATATACTAACTTGATTACTAAACTTTTTCCATCGTGAAACAGAAGTCAAAGACCCACCTCATAGCGATCCATGGTCACATACATGCGGCCACCACCAGAGGCTATCTGTGCATCAACACCTTGCTCGCGTAACTTTGCTAGGTCATTCTCGAGAATCTCCACAAACTTCACACTTGTGCCATCTACAACATCACGCCCATCAGTGAGAATGTGAACACGGATTCTTTTGGCTCCACGCTCTGCACATCCCTTTAGCAACAACTGTCAATAAAAGCATTAAAGCACCATCCATGAACACAATATGGAATCACAGAAACAGCAGAATTGGGTACAGTGATGCACTTCAGTAAACATAATAATTCTGAACCTGCAGTTGGTCTAGCCGGGAGTGGACACCTCCATCGCTGAGCAAGCCAATCAAGTGCAACGTGCCATTTTGAAAGCATTGATGGATGTACTTAAACCCTTCCCCTCATAAATCTTTCCAGTTTCCAGAGCCAGGTCCACAAGCTTTGCACTAAATGAATTATGATCAACAAAGAGAGAGTGTTTACCAAAAAACAATCTAAGAGAGTGATAAGCATGATAAAGCAACAATCATTTATCATGAAATGTTAGATTTCCTTCAGTACTCCAAGTTTAAAATCTAACTATCACGGATAGGGAGTTCGTGGAAATTGGTTAATAAAAGTGAGAAAGAGTACGAGTATCGAAAAGTGAGGAAGAATAGTCATATACTTTCGTTGGGATACTTAGTGAGCACATGAAAGAGTTGAGACGTACTCTCCTCTACACCCTAAACTGGAGATAAAAAAATTGAAATAAAGAATAGTAATTAGGAGTAAGCGTTACTGTCCAGCACTCTCTCTCTTTCTTATTAAAAAGAAGCCCCCATCATAGGATTAGCAAACAATCTTCATCAACAAAACTTGAATCTCCTTTAGGCCTTTACTCCAAACCTTAGTCTCATGATTAAATAAAACCTAATCAATTCAATGGAAATATGGCTTTCTGATTGAAGCTTTGTTTTTGAAGGCATCAATTGCTTGCTACGGTCCACTAAAAAGGAAGTAGGTAAAGTAAGAATTTTCTTTAGTCCACTATGAATTCTGTCTTTAGTTTCTAGATGTGCTACCATTTTCATGACCAGATACAGGGAAAAAAAACATCACATGATAAACAGCCAAAAAGGCTAAATTTTACATTTGAATTTAAACAAGGAAACAAAAAAGGACCAGTGTCATGCCAAGAAATCATTGCGAACTCTCCTAACTTTGCCCTGGTCCCCCATCCAAAAAACAAAAAGAAAAGCATTTTTTTATCTAGATTATATGTAATTATGATTGAAAATCTAATCTAACAAGCATTATAATCCCAATAACTTACTGGTGCAGTTAATCTCCTGGAAAACAAACAGAATACAGAAATAAATTACCCTTGAGCATATATCCGTCCAGCACCAAGAGCATTATGTCCAACTTCACTGTTGCCCATGTCATCATCAGTTGGAAGTCCCACTGCTGTGCCGTGAGCCTTAATCAGTCTCCATCTGTCAGGTGTTCCCTTAAGATACAACACAAAACAAAATAAAATGAGAATGCAGTTGACAATACAAAATATGAAAGAAGTCCAACAGCTAGTTCGAAACTCAAGTTTATTCAACAAATTATAACTAGCAGAGCTTAGGAAAGGAGAAAACACAACTTCAACTCGCAAAACATTACGAAAGACAACTGATGATGATGCAAGAGGAGGTAACATAACTAAAGACAGAAAGATAAATAATCCTCCTCCCTTGTCAACCTCAACCCCCCAACCAAAAAAAAGGGGAATAAGTTAGAATACAACTCAACCTTCAACCATTGGGCTTTTAATTGAGATGATTCTTGAATAAAGAAAAAAAGATTTACAAAAAATTTTGGGAATTAAGGAATGGCGTAATATCAAAATATTTCTTCATGTTGATTTTATACCTGAGAGAGAATTATTTATAAAAGTTCGAAATTGGCAAGTTAAGTATGGCAAAGGATGCTCTGTGTGATCTGGATAACCTGCGCAAGTGAACCAACTCATAAGGTGGAAGTCGCAGCTTAGGGGAGGATTGGTGTATCTAGATTCCCGAAGATAGATGTAACCTCAAGGGGGAATCCAAGACAAAAGAGCAGGGATGAAATCCTATGTGACTACAGATATAAGATGACTGTGCTATACTCTTAACAACCTTGACCATTACTCATCCATAGTAGGATGGAGAGGGTTTCAACTTGCGATTGGAAAAAGGCATACAATGTGACATTATCAGATCACTTTTAAGTAGTTATTCAACTCTCCATAAAGAAGCAAGCACCAAGAAGCCCCAATTTCCTATATCATCATTATAAAATGTTAAAAGCTTGTACCCAATGATGATTGCGTAGTTAGATTTTTACATTGCTCTTGTCAAGCCAATTCAGTTGCACCTAGCTAGCAAAGAACGCCATTCCACAAAAGTAAGTCCTTCCAAGTCTTTGAAACCCCTCTAAATAACCTTCTCTCAATGATGTATGAGGACTTCATTGGATTGGTTGATGTAGAGCTGCCATGTACTGTTTTCATCTTTTTCTTGGGGAACCTAATCTTTTTTTTATTTTAAAATATCCGACTAAAATGTAAAATATATTGGTTGCTTAAGCTTCCAAAGGTTAAGTTTGCCATAGTAAACAACACTTTATGAAGAGAATATTACAGCATACAACAAGATGAAAGTTCAAAAAAGGTAACAAGAGTGAAATAGCCTTGGATCCTCAGACTATGATACCAAGATAAGTTGGAGTTCGACTTCGCTAGAGCCTTTCGACCTTAAATTGTAACTGGTTAGTCCCTCGACAGATATCTTTCAGAAAAGACTATATGTCAGGATTCTGCGTTTTACATAGATGAGTGACGATGTTCACTGCTGATTCATTCTGCACATTTAGACAAACAAATATGCATTTGTATTTAATTATTTCTTAGGTTACATATTGTTGGAAAAGCTTCAATATTTTCATCAAAATTAAGGCAAGAAAGGTTGTCGAGAAGCTATCATATATTGAGCTCTAACCATAGCTTTTGAATAAGAGGTCCACAGATAGGCGTGGACTAACACAGGCACACACGTGTCCTAAGACTATAGTCCCAAAACTATGCTATAAGTGCTGAGGAATGTACCCTTTTGGTTGGGATAAATGGAGAAATTTGTTGGTTAGGCATTGAAATAAAGCAATACATATGATAGCCTATGACTACCTCATAATTTGTAGAGTGAGCGCATGTCCTTTGTGTCCTATGGATTCTACTTTTAACATAAGTTTTATACCTCTAAATCAACAAACATGACGACAATCGACTGATCAAATGCCCAAAAGTATATTATTGGTCCTAGTAAAATTTCATAAACTCATACCTAAACTACAAATTGTTCAATTTGGATTAAGGTCGGATTAATTTTGGTGGAGCCAAAAGGCGTTAAATATAGCACTATCATTTGTTCAAATCTAACTTAGGGCATTTCGAACTTACATACAATACGCACATAAACATAAACCTAAACAGAAACGAATATAAAAGAGCAGAACGAACAGAAATGAATTGTTAAATAAAAAATTAACATAAACAAATATAAAAGAACATAAACGAACATAAAATATAAATAGATTCTTGTTTTTCATATAAAGTCGTATAAGCCCGAAGTTACATTTGTGCCAAAATTCCAAATAATATTTAATCAAAATTTTTTACATTGGGTCAACTCCATTTACTCAAAATATAAGTTGTCTCATTCTATGCTTGAAGTAGATTACATGGAGTGATATGAAATAACCATGCGAGTGTTTGTCTAATGGCAAACACTCCTTATTTTCATGATCTCTTTACAAGTTGGAATGGGTTATAGGCTTAAGTTATAATTTTAAGCCTTGAAGTCTAATTGAGATTGTTCCTGATTTAAGAAACCCAATTAAAAAACGCACACTTACCTTGAAAAATAAAATAAAATAAAAAGGAGTGATTGACGAAGATGTTCATAAGCATATACGAACAAAACCAAAAGACTTGCTTGGGGCGTCAAAGCCATATCAAAAAATATTTATTAAAAAACAATATCCGAAAATCCGAAAAAATATATATGTGATATATAAGAGCACATAACATTTTTGCCGCCCCTCCTCCTCACCCCCAAGAAAAACATGTCTCCAGCTCCAGGCCTACATTACCCAGCAAAGTAGGCGAGGGAGGACCATATAACAAGTCGATCGCCTCCGACCCAACCATGGGCATTGTACAATGCCCAAGTACGGAGCCATCCAATTGCAAATGCCCAAAACCTAATTAAAAAAAAAAAAAAAAACAGTTGATTGCGTTGAGAATAATACCTGTTTGAGGGAATCCATGGTGGGGGTCTGAGCAACATGGATACAATTATAAGGGCCTGGTTGGGCTTCACCCCACCCGTCCAATACGACTACACCAACCATCTTTCCTTTAGGCATTTTGGGATGATTCGCCAACTTCCACGACAATTCCGAACCCCCATCTCTCTCACTCTCTCTGCTAATTCTTTCGGAAGAAGGAATAAGAAGGTTGAAGAAGAACAGAGATGATCAATAGCTACTAAAGATTAGTAGTTGCTGAGTTGGCGAGAGGAGAGAGAAAGTGACGCCTTTGGTTCCTCCATCGGTCTTCAACGGTTCAAATTGTGTTGCGCTGTTGGCATTGGTTGCCAAATGTTTCAGCATTTGCGCGCACTTTCTGGAACATCTTAGAATCAGAAGGATCACTGGATGTCATCACAAGTGGACCTTTGCATGTTCGTACTTGTGTTGGCTATATATATCATACACAATTATTATATATTAAGAGTTGAAGCTATGAGAGATACTTAGAATATTACGTAAGATATCACGTAGTTGTTAAATGGATAAATTTAATATAATTTTAATTCAATTTAATATTAAAACTATTCACATATCTTATAAATTATTAGTAATTATATTTAATTTTAAAAATTTATTAAATATAATGGACATAAATAAAAGGTATATTAATTAAAATAAAAAAATAAAGAAAAATATATACTTACTACTTATAATAAATTATACAATCATATAATTGTTATTTTTAAAAAAATAAATTTGCTATTTTTTAGTTTATAATTATTTTTTATCATTATAGATTAATTAAAAATAATAAAATTAGATGAATAATTAATTATAAAAATAAAATTATTTAATACCCTTACATAGTAAGGGATGTAACCCTAATAACCAAAAATAATTGATCACAAAAGAAAACTGAATTAAAAAAATTAATTCAGAAAATCATAAATATGTTTTTGACAAGGTAGAAAGGAAAATTAAATATTTTTTGGAACTATGAGGGTTTATGTTGATATTTTTTTTGCTCCATTTGAGTTTGCACTTTTTCTTTGTCTAAAATTGTGGTCATCTCAGTAAAGTTTATTGTTTTAGTATAAGTTTTTTTGGATCGTTAAGTAACTCTGTCCTTATTGGTTCCCTATTTTAGGAAAGTTAAACAGCTAATTGGACTAAGGTGGAAATGTCAAACATACTATTCACATCAAACAAATTCCTTGTACAAGAGAAAATTGTGCCCCTCTCCCCCAAATCAAATTTGGAGGGAGGATGGAAATAGTTGGCCACTTACCTCTTGACTATTGTCTACTATAATATTTTCATAGTCACAAGCACTCCGTTTTGTATAGTGCGGGTAAAATGGATTCGGAAATGAATTAAGTTGGATATTGGATGCATATATATATATTCGGGGCGGAATCAGAAAATTTTTTAGGTAGGTGGGTAGTAACGTAAAAAAATACTATTTATCAACGTCGGAGTTACTATTTGGTCGAGTGGTGCCAAAATATATTGTTAGAGTGTATAAGTAAAAATCTTTAAAAAATCCACGAAAATGTTAACGGGTAGGCCCATAAAAATAATTAATATTTATAAATTCAATGATATTAAAAAAGGGCACCGCTGAATAAAATTTCTAACTCGACATTACTATTTATATAAGTTATAAAATAAGTTATTATTATATATCAAACATTATCTATAAGAATATTATGAAGAAAATTTGTGTAATAGATAGATAAGAAATTATACCTCACAACTAGTAATATAAAAATTATCCGTTAAATAATAATCACTCACAAAATCTAATACAGTTTGAAAAATAAATTAGATTAACAAGTACAATAATACATAATTTTATAATGATCAACTC
Organism: Talinum fruticosum; assembly: GCA_021018815.1. Classification (NCBI taxonomy): domain Eukaryota; kingdom Viridiplantae; phylum Streptophyta; class Magnoliopsida; order Caryophyllales; family Talinaceae; genus Talinum; species Talinum fruticosum. Next base: position 9,796,184 of record JAITYX010000005.1, on the reverse strand, counting down.
ATTAAAAGAAATATAATATTAACACAGAACATAGTTGGTGTTTGAATTAGGAGATTTAGAAGGCCAAAAAAAATTGTCTTCTTTTGAAAATTGTTAATTGGGAATGAAATTTACATTACTTTACATTAAAAGGTAGGGAGAAAAATAGTATTATATCTTACAAGACAACATATTACTAAGTTGTAACAAGGATGACAAAGCGATAACAAGAGAGAGATTAAAAAAAAGTTGAGACGATTATATGTATTATCAATTTTTCATATCGTATACCCTAACTTTCTCCATCCTAATTTATTAAACTACTATAAGATATGTATAAAATATTATGTGAAAAATAATACATTTTATATAATAATCATATAATTTTACCTTACATTAAAAATTATTATGAAAATTTATTTTACTTGAAGAATTAAAAAATATAGAAATAATTTTCCTAAGTTATTATTTTTTATCTAAATATTTTTTCTATATTATTTTTTTAGAATAAATTTTTAAAAAAATTAATTTTAAAAATCATGGGCAACGGCGGCCCCCGGTTGCGCCGTTGTTCATATCAAGTCTTACATAGATTTTGTATTTAAAATTATAAACCTTTTACGATTTATGCCATTTAATGAATATTGCAATCCAACAGAAGCTGCAACACAAGTCATATCGAATAGTTTCCACATTTAAATCAAGTTAATATCATATAATGACAGAGATAAGCTGATAACTAAATCAGCCATTTAAAGTAGGTTATACGGTTAAGTTACATCAATACAATTCAATATATTCGTCAATTTATCCATCATCGTTTAAAGATCATGAACTGGCTTGACTCCGCCACAAGAAATTTTTTTATAAAGAAAATAATAAAGAGTTAATATTCTAAATTTAAGGTATGTTTGTCCTAGGAGACAAAATTCGTAGCTAATTATATGTCTTCATGTGAAAAATTAAATTATTTTTATTTGACCTATTTGTAAATTGCCACGTATCAAAATTGGTTTCGAAGGTGTTTAAAATTAAAATAAAAAGAAATTAAATTTCCGCTAATTAGAAATGTCACATTTCACTAATGATGTAATAAATAGTAAATATTTCTTTTAAGAAATATTACTAAATTGTGGCTCTGGGTCCAAAACTCAATTCAAACGCTAACTCCTAAAAACTATAAATAGGGGTCCTCCCCTTCATTTTTTAGTTTGGTCAAGCATCTGCCAAAATCCAGAGCTCAAATTGCAAACATTATCTAACTATCAAGCGTCAAGGATTGAAATCTGCAACTATTCCAGATTCAGAAATCAAAGTCGAGAATTCAAATTCAAGACTTCCATAACTTCCGGATCAAGAATCGCTCTAGCGTTCATCATCCGGCTTTACATCAACGTTCGAAATCAAGCGACAACACCCTCAAATCATTCAAGTTACATGGAGATTGAATAAGAGGATTGCATCAATTGTATTTAATACGAAATTGTACCTCAAACAACAAATCTCAATTCAAATTATATTTGTTTCTCAATTTCTTGCCTTTATTTATTTTAGACTCAAAATTTATGTTTACAAATTTTGGCATGCTCGGTGGTATCTCTCGCTTCTCGGTTCTTTATCCAAAAATCGAAATCAGCACTTCACACCTTTGAAGAAGACATGACTCCCAAAACGTTGTTGCTCAATCTTGAAACAACAAAATTGTTGGATCCACTTCTCAAGGATCCACCAACGCTAGTAATACATCTAGTAGAATGATGACCAAATGTATGACAAAAGTTGTTGCCACTATTCGTCGTGAAGGAACAAATTGTAGCTGCACCATTGCAATCACGTCTAATTCAAAACCTTTACTCCGACCCGCTTAATGGTGTCAATCAAATTATGTCGAATGCTAGTTGAAGCAAAGAGTTGTTCCTATCTTTAAATTGAAGTAGATGATTCCACGTGAGATGAATGAATTCCAAGCTTACACCAATCCCCTCGTCATGCTTTCGGTGGAGAAGATGATGTTTATGCCGGTGAAGATTCCGCACCTCCGTCTCCCAAAGACTCGCTGTTCTCTCAATATAAAACTAAATCATATAACAATATCATCATGCCGTAATCGTGATAGGAGCTATTAACATCAAAGAACAATTGAACGAGATGAAGGAAACACTCGCCTGACTTGCTAATGAGAGTGCGAAAAGGACGCGCAGATTAAGCTTCAAAATGAGCAAATCGCTCACTTGACAAATAAGTTGGAGAAACGGTCATCCGAAGCTCCTAACAAAGGCTCTAACAACGAGAGGTCCAATAAGGAGTCCAACGGCAATGAAGAATCCGACGATGAATGGAAGGAGACTCCATTGACTTCAATGTCGGTTGAATAAATCCGAACTTAATTGCAAAGGCGGTTAAGAATCAATCAGGAGAAGGGTCTCGTACGTCTCACGTGTACACAAAGCCTTATACTAAAAGGATAGATGCCTTAAGAATGCCTCATGGCTATCAACCACCAAAGTTCCAACAATTTGATGGTAAAAGCAATCTTAAGAAACACATTGTGCACTTTATCGAAATCTGCAAGCAATGTTGGCACGAAAGGGGATAGGTTGGTGAAGCAGTTTGTTCGAACACCGAAGGGAATTGCTTTTGACTAGTACAGGGACTTGGAGCCATAATCCATCAACAGGCGGGAGCAAATGGAGCAATGATTCCTTAACACGTTCTATAGCACCCAACGCATATTAGTATGACAGAGTTGACGAATACAAGGCAATGGAAAGAAGAACCAGTTCTCGTTTACATCAATCATTGGAGAGCCCTCAGCCTTGAATGCAAAGATCGATTGTCTAAAGCATCTACGATGGAGAAGTGTGCTCAAGGTATGGAATGGGACTTTTCTACGTTCGCAGGTGAGTAAACCAAGGACTTTCTAAGAATTGGCAATTAAGGTCGGCGACATTCAAATGACGATAGCAAGTCGTCGTAGTAGGTCTTCCTTATACAAATCAAGGAAAGATCAAGGTGCATACAAGAAGAGTGCTAAGTCTTCAAAGACATCGACTAAAGAGTCCATGTCTATTTCCACTAGAGGATCAGTACAAATTTCCGGGAAGCCCAAGCTAGAGCAAAAGAAGGCCACATACTCTAAGTACGTTGCAAAGAAGCGTCCCACGCTAAAGGATCTTCAGGAGAAGAAGTACCCATTCTCCGACTCGGATCCGTCGGGAATGTTGGATGACTTGTTAGAAAACAAGGTAATTGAACTTCTTGAACCAAAACGACTAGAAGAAGCTGGAAAGACTTCGATCCGAAGTACTCGTCGATATCGTAGGGTTATTAGTCACTCTCTTGAGAAGTGTATTACACTTAAGGAGTGTATTATGTAATTGGGAAATGAGGGGAAGGTTATATTGGAAATGTCCGATTGGGCTTCGTCTCTTAAAACGAAGTTATTTACACTTCAACTTGGAAGTCCGGAACCGGTGATCTTACCATTAACGGTATAAGCACTCGCATATGGAAGTCAATCCTCGTGTAGGTATTTCGGATAAAGATCAAGAAGGATGGACCGTTGTCACTCGTCAAAGGCCAAGGAAACAAATCATGTTCAACCACCACCTATCCATCGCAGAAAAGACAAAGCAAAAGGAAGAATCCTAGGCACACGAAGAACAAGAAAAAGTAAAAAATAAGCAAAAAATAGGAAATCCAAACTGTTGACTTACTTGAACAAGAGCCACTTATTCCCATCACCTTAGAGGAGTTCTTCTCTTTGAGAAAGTTACGGTGAATATAACTTCATGTTCGGAGCCCGAAGATCAAGAAGAACAGGAGGACAAAGTGCAAAAAAGTCTTTTGAAAGGTGATGATAAGACTCCAACGGTACTAAAGGCCTTACCGAAACACATGGGTTGGAGACGAATTTTTAATTTTCCAAAAGAGATGCGCCAACATGTGATTGATGCCTTGCTCTACCCAGAGCTTTACACGGATAAGATCAAGGATGTCGGTGAACCGATAGAAGAACCTAATCAATATGCCACTTACAACACTACTATAACTTTCACTAACGATGATTTGTTGTTAGGCTTTAAGCCTCATAATCATCCTCTATTTGTGGTGTGCTACTTCGGAGAACGAAAGTTAAACGCGTATTGATAGACGAAGGATCACTTGTCAACATCATGCCCGAATGCACGATGACCGACTTAAGCATCACTATGGAAGAGCTTTCCAAGAGTCGAATGATGATTAAGGGATTCAATCTTGAGGCCCAAAGGGCATTTGGAATGATCCGTCTTGAACTAAGAATAGGTGATTTGTCGACGACGTCAATCTTTCACGTGATTGATTCGAAAATGTCTTATAAGTTACCGTTTGGACGACCGCGGCTTCATGAACACAGTATAGTTTCTTCCATCCTTTATTAGTGCCTTAAGTACTACCGTGGTAGTGAAAAGAAGATCGACAGGGATGTCAAGCCTTTTACTAAAGAGAAGTCACGTTTTCTTGATTGTAGGTTCTTTGAAGAAGGTACATCACCTAAGGAAACGATGCCGTCAACAATTTCTTGTACAGGAAAAGTTGGCTCAAAAGTTATCAAAGACACTCATATGGTATCAAAAGATGATAGTGCAAAGCAGAAACAAAACAACTCAAAGAGAAACAAGCGGGAAAGTACAAGCCAACCTATTAAACAAGTTCAACAGAGTTGTTTCGACAAACCCGACACCTCCAGTCTTGAGATATATTCCAAAGTCCCGTCATATGGAGGTTGATTCCTATTTCAGTAGGTGTACAAGTAGAAGCTCCGATGTTCAAGTTACCAAGAAGACCAACGACCCCGACTTGAGTATCCTTAGGCAAAGTGTTGTAATGTCCGTGCGAAAGGTGTATCAGCCGAAGGTGACTACACCTCTTCTAACCGGGTTTGTCTCTTCTTCTAACAGACCTACTAAAGGAGGATGATAATTTACCACATATGTGAACCAAAGAGGGATTTGATCCAAATGTGTATAAGCTCATGGAGAAAACAGGTTACAACATTGCTAACCTGGTCGCACTGGGAAAGTAGTTGAAGTTGAAACCTATGGCATCAATGAGACCTAGAAAAGATTCAAGAACATGGTGGCTCGGTGGAAGTCTTAAAAGTTAGCCTAGGCTATACACCGCCCCAACCAATTAAAATATCTAAGCGACGGAAAGGCAAGCAATCTATCATTCAAGTACATCGCGACGTAAGAAGTGGATGATAATGATGATAAAGATGTCTAGCCTACCGCCGCTTCCTCGCATTCGATAGATTGTAGTCATCTACCTCGTAAAGACGCCCTTCCGTTTTTACAAGAATAGGGAGCGGCCAAAATCCCAAACACTTGGTATTCTATAAAATAAAAGGAAGTGGGCAGCCAAGACCTTTAGTTTTCAGCAGAATTAAGAAAGAGGAAGATACGTCTAAGCCATCGACTCTTCACCGTAAAGACCGAATGTTCCATCGTCTTGGTGATATAAATGAAGTACAAAGTTCTATCCCTTCTCGTATGTGTAGACACCTAAAATGCGTCGTCCCTTATCTCTTTTAATTTTGTATTTTATATTGTTGGCTCGATGATGAGATCCCGAGTCCCGTTTGTGGATTTGGATCACGGTCGGTGTCCGATTGGTGCGACGGAAGCCGATAAACCAAAAAGAACCCTTAACACCAAATAAATAGCCTTTTGCCTTGGGTCGGTCCAAAAATCCCTTTTATTTCGGACGGTCCAAGCCCCAACCAAGCCGCCAAAGTCAACGGAAGTCTAGTGCCACGTACGGGAAATTCCGAGCTTAGAATTTCGTGTTTTATTTTTCTCGTCCAATTATACACGGAGCTGAAGACCTCAAGATAACGTTAGACGCTGCATTTCATGATCACAAGCATCAAAGTGTCGCATTTTGCTACAAGACAGTCCGCTCGAGACAAGGAGCACACCTCCCCGAAAATGACGTTGTGACTGGTGCCCCCAACCCGGGTTATTTCACTTGAAACGCCGTGTTTTGGCCTAGAGACTCCCTTTTCAGCATTGAAGGGCGCAAAACCCTAGGGAAACACTGGGTGGTCGGTGCCCCTAATGGGGTTTCTATCCTGGTTCTATCCAGCTTTATCACTTCATTTTGGCCCGGTTTTCGTTGCTATTTTTGTTTAACTTTGGACAACTAGCTGCGTACAAACCCTAAGTCATTTGTGACCTAGACTTCTCCCTATAAATAGAGAGCTTAGGCTCTCATTTCAGCACGACTTTTTCCTATGCGTTATGCCGTAGAAAGCTAACCACAAATAGCCTTCCCTAAATGTTAATCTGCTAAAAAGTAACCTCAAAAGCCTCTTTCCTAAACACTACGCCACTCGAATCCTTACTAAGAGTGAATGAATATTCAGTTCTTCCGATATCTTGGTATTCATTCAACTAATCTTTCTTATTCCCTACAAACTTACCCTCACAAAACTTACGAAGTCCTTCTCGATTCACTGCCGTTGCATCACTAGATACGGATCCGAGATCTAGATCGGCCGACAGGACAACCGTATTGCTTATTTATATTTTATGCCTTTATTGCCTTCCATATTGTAGAGAAGAAATTGTATTGCTTTTAATTCCTCCCCGCCCGATGTAACCTTTTAATTTCTCGCTTTCTTTTCTTTCCGCTTTTCTTTTGCGCTTTGCTTTTATTTTCTTTATTGCTTTTTATTTTCATTTTTATTGCTTTCTATTATGCTTCGGTTGCTGTAATTCTTATTGTAACACCCCGAAACTTAATCGTAATTAATTATTTGGAATTTGTATTTTATCATCCTAATATTGTTTAAGAGTAGTGAGTCGCACAAAACTCAAAATCGAAATGAAAGATACGAACAAATTTGATAATCATGAATAACAACGGATAATCGTACAAATTTACAATTGTACAACGGAATGTATATATTTGGATAATGAAAAATTTATTCCGAACCCGAACAAATTAAAATAACAAGCAAAAATAAAATAAAATAAAATAATATATATATATAGTATTTTAATTATGATAGCAAATATAATTTAGCCAAACGTATAGTTATACATTTAACCATGTGGTAATAGAAACAATGAAAATATAAGAAATATTAAGATATGCAAAAGAAAGAAAAAAAAAAAAAAGAAGAGGGAAGAGGGTGCTAGAATTATCGGGATAATAAGTTCGTGAAGGGAAGCCTAACATCTCTCGCTTCATTCTTCCTTTCATCTCTCCTTCCTCACTTTCCCCTCCCCGCCATTGCCGCCATCGGCGACAGGCCTCGCCGGCCGCTACTGCCGCCACCGGCCATCGATCGCCGGCTTCTTCCGCCGCCAGACAAGTCACCGCCGGTGTACCTGGCTGCCCCGCACCCACATGAAGTTTTTCTTCTCCTTCCTCCCCTGTCTCGCGCCAGAGGGGAAAACCGCCCTCGCTCGCTGCTCTCGGTCGTGCCACCACTGGCCGACGTCCCCGGTCACCGACCGGCGCCTCGGCCACCACCCAGCCACCTCCATCGCATCTCTCTCCTCTCCGCTCCGTTCGCCGAACAGGGCCGGGCTGTTTCGCCCTGCGGATATCGCCACCTCCGAACCGGCTGGCGCCGCCACCTTTGCCTGTCGTCCGGCGCCCGACACCGCCGACCAACGCTCGGAGCTTCCACCTCAAACACCGAACCACCACCACCAATTCCAGTTCAAAACCCCTTTGAGGTATATCTCTAATTCCCCATTTCTAAGCAAATTTCTATTACGAATTTATGTTGTAATTGAAGAATTAGACAAGTTAATGTGAGTTGTAACTTGGTTGTGGTGTAATTGACAGGATCTTGAGAGAAAATGAAATTGGATTTAGGGTTTAATATGTGTGGATATGGAATTGGAAATTGATTTGGGTTTATTTATAATTGTGAATGTGCTTGTTTAAGTTTTATATGAATATGAATAAATTATTTGGTGGTAGAAAAATTGAACGAAAAATATTGAGGATGATTGAAATATGAGCATATATATAATTTTGGGAGTCGGTTCCAAGAATGTGTAAATGAGACGTCGAAGATTGACTGGAGGATTGAATTTATTTGTTTGTATGTGTGCTAAACTTGAGTAAATTAACGCAATTGAGTCTTGGTTTAATTGTACAAGTGTGAATTAATTTGAAATATAGAAAGTGGATGGGATGATAGATATATGATCATGGCGAAGCGATTAAAATTAGGTTATGCTAAGCTTGATTGAAAAATGAAATTGGGTTATACTTGGGAACTTTATTGAACTTAATAGAGACTTTGGTGAAATTAGTAATTTGGTGATAATAAATGATATGATGGTGAAAGGACAAGAATAATTCAATGTGCAATGATCTTTGCGAGAACTCGACAAATTACTTAGAGTGAGACTTGGCTTGAAAGGAAAATTCGAATGTTGGATTGAGTAGGAGGAGGAGGGGGAAAAGAAATTTACAGAATTAAAGGAAGTTAGAAATTCAAATGAATTTGAGTAATAAGTGGGGAATTAGAGGAAGTCAAATGTGAAAAGTTTATCACAAATAGAGAGTAGCTATAAAGCTTATTAATGCATAAATCAAATTTCTTCCTGAAAACAGAAAATCGATGGGAACGACATGTTCGAAGAAAAGAACGAAAACGATATTTAAAAGAAAACGAACAACTACCTCGAGTACGTTATCTGTCGCACTTTTCAAAATGTTTAAATGTTAACATGTAAATATTGATGAGTTTCACTATTCTGTCTATTACCCACTAAATCATTAACCGATTATTGGTACTACTCATAAAGGAATTAATCGTACGGAGCCATCTTCCGATAATCGGGATTTTATGATTAAATTGCTTAACCGAAGCCTTAACTATAAATATATATATATGAAGGTTCTTGTCTTGATCAAAAACCGAAAAGTTCATGAGCAAGAAAATGAGAATATTGATGAGATTGTATACTGGTTTGAAATTTGGTTTTTGTGGTTGTGAATATACTCCGGCGTGTGACCGTTGAGTTGTGTACTCCGAGCGTGTGGCTCCTTGAGTTTTATTGTGGATTTTGTGCAGGTTTTTAAGGCTTTTAGCCTAATGGTTAGGCCATATTTCAAACGAAACTTTGCCAAAATTTTTAGAAAATTTGAAGACCAAATCAACACCTTAAGTAGGGGATGTAGAGTGTTGATTGTCGGTGCAAAAGCATTAAAGCCACAAAGTATATAATGTAACTTAGATTGTGAAAGGAAATTGAAGCGATTATAGGGTGATAATTCCAAGTGTGATAGTGGTGCCAATAAGAATTCATTAACTCGGATGAATTTGGATTACATCGATGAAATGAATTGGTGGTGGTTTGGAAGTAAGTAATCTTATAAATGACTAATCACAGAAGGAAGTTAAGGTATTTAGACTAGCCAAGTCAAGGAGCCAATTGGTAGGAAGAAGGACGTATATTTGGTTTACTGAGCATACTAGATCAAACTTGAGTTTTATTACAAGAACGGGAAAATAAACTCATCAATTGTTATATACAAATTCAAACCATATCATCAATAGCTTATTTCGGGAAAATGTATGAATATCGAGATCAAAAGGAAATAATATGGATAGGTACGCGAAAAGTAAAAGTTTGGTGATCGTAAACGCATATAAGTATTGTTAAAAGACTAGTAATCTACAAAAGTAGATTCGTTTGGGAAACAAAAATCGAATTGAAATTGTGTTGCGAAACAATCCGCATTTGAAGTGTTCGGCACACAGAGGTACGTTATCGCCTTTACATTTATACTAAAAGTAAAAGTTTTACGGATACTAATCGGTGCTTACAATTCATTGCATTTACGAATATGTTTTAAGAGTTTTATCATGATTTGGCCACGCAAAGGACCCTTTAATTGTTATGACGGTCTATGACCGCATATAATTGAAAACGTAAATCGTAATCGTAATCGTAAATGGTTGATCCAGGGACGCTCGGACAATGTTGCTCGCTAGCGAGCATTTAATCGTTAATCGTTTAATTGTTCACGCAACCGTTAATCGTTTAATTGTTCACGTAAGCTGTTAATCGTTCAATTGTTCACGTAACCGTTAATCGTTCAATTGTTCACGGAACCGTTAATCGTTCACGGAATCGTTAATCGTTTAATTGTTCACGACCGACTACCTTAGGGTTCAATGAACCTGGGAGCCGGATTCCATGATTGATTGTTTCACAAGTATGGGTCCTAAGTTTGGCCAAATTGGAAAAGCAAATCGGCAATTGACAAGTTTACAAACCGATTATGCAAGAAAAATGATTTAAGATATGCCCGATTTAAGAGCATTTAAATTATAATTTTATTTTATAACGGTAACGTCATCGAGCTTCTAGCTCACACGTCTATTGTCTTATGTTTTTAAATTTTAGGGACTTGAGAGCATGACAGACTATTCGCAATCACACCCAAAGTTTAAAGAGGAAGAAAAGATGAAGCTCGGTCGGAGAAGTGATGTTCGGCTGTTCGTCTTGACCCCATACATGTTAGTCCCTTCCTTCGTCTCTTGGCTCATGATTCCTCTCCAGCTGATCCTCGTCATTTTGAAAATTTCATTTTCTGTAAAGAAAAATTTGGTTTGGATTATTACATAAATTGTTTGAAAAATTAATTTGCTCAAATGAATTTGCCTTGTTTTCATTTTGAAAACGGCGGTAACGTCTCCCAATTTACAAGTCTTCCGCTGTTAATTACTTATTTATGTGGTTACGTATTGGGGCGTTACACTTTTAGCATGTTGTTTGCCTATGTTTAATACATTATGTAAGTTCACTACTCAAACTAGTGATGGTCGTCGTTTGACGGGCAAAACAGAAAGACTTTTCTCTATGTTTCATACCCTCGCCCCGAATCGGATTCTTGGTTCTAAGACCGATGGAGTCATTTTTAGTCTTTTTCAGTCTTAGTGTCTCCCATGGAAAAGTAATATTTATTTTGTTTTTGTTAGTTTTTCTTTCTTAAAAACCGATCGGTGATTCCTATTTTTGCTTTAATTCTTAATTATTGCTTCTCGGTTTTTTCCGATTGTATGATAAAATTTATTAGTTATTGAGCCTCGCCAGCCGGACCAGAGGCCAAGGCTGATTTCCTCAACCATGGCCTCGGCTGGCGCCTCGACCACTAGGTGCTGGCTTCGGCCAAGCACCGAGTGGTCAGTGGCCATGGTCGGGGTCCAAATTGGTGTTTTCACACTAGTTTAGCCCTAATAAAACCCTAATTCTATTTATTTTGTTCAGTTAAGAAATAATATCCCGGGATCTCTGAAAAATAATTTCTAAAATAAAATAATTAATAAAACCGTCATTCAAACTTTATCTAATCCATTTTAATTCGATTTAATAAAATTCGAAATCTAAATAAGAGATTCATCCCCACTTTCTTAGTTTCATCTTCAAAACGCTAAAATCATTTTCCAACTTTAAAAAATACTAACGCCAACACGTGGGGAGGCTCGGCCGGGTCCTGGCCCTGGTTCCTACAATGGCGCCTCCACTGGGGAGTAAACCACTTATTAAGAGGGTGGAACTTGAAAATTTAAGTAGTGAGTTTTAATAATGTATTTGCATTAGACATCCTACATCTAACAACCTTCGAACATAGTTTATTTCTATTGGTTGACCATTAGGTTTTACCCCCTTGTTAAACACTTCTGGTAAGAGGCTCCCACTGCGACCCGGGCAGTCCCAACTATGCTTGATTGCTAATAGAAGCAGTACCTCTTCCCTCGTAGCACGCGCTCTTGGCTTACCGAGAGGCACCGAGGATTCAAAGCATTTTTTCTTATTGTGCCCCACACAAAAGACTAAATCCTCAGATTATGAGTCACCATGTATCCTACCTAGTCTTAACCCTCTTTTGACCATAGATATTTTACCATTAGGTGGCACCTTATCTTCATTTGCATGATTGGATGAGTGTGGTTTTTAGATTTAATCTTCCGAGCTTTTAAGGATAGGTGAAGAGTGTTGATAAGCCCTTTATGGGTGCAAATAAAATATCTTAATAATTTCCTAGAGTCGGTCCATTATGTGCATTTTAGCCAAAGTCAAATTACCTTTCCCCTTTAGGTTGGTCCATTACTTGCATTTTCGAGTCATACTAAAACTTTATTTAGGTGGGTTTAGGTAGTCACCGCCAGTCGGTTCGTAAGGGTCCTACCATGGTCCCCTCTATCCTTTTAGTAAGTCGGTTTTTTAGATTTTGACCACTTTTGTTTTTCCGCATTTCATTTTGAGTTTTCATCTCTCATATAGCCAAAATAAATTCATCTCAAATTAGGTGAGTCCATTTTGCATTTTCATCTCTCATATAGCCAAAATAAATTCATCTCAAATAAGGTGAGTCCATTTTGTATTTTCATCTTTCATTTTAGCCAAAATAAATTCATCTCAAATTAGGTGAGTCCATTTTGCATTTTCATATTTCATTTAGCCGAATAAATTCTTCTTAAATTAGGAAAATTTATTTTTCATTTAGCCAAAATAAATTCATCTTCCATTTAGGAATAATCATTTATGTATTCTAATTATGCATTAGCCAAATCATAAAATCATCCCTAACTAAGTCATAAGCATCATTACATACATTTCATTTGTTTTGCATTCCTTATGTGCATCATAATAAAGAGCATTCCTAGTCTTTTCGGGGTCTCGCGCTTAAGTCCCTTCCTCCCAAAAGTGGTATTCTTTCACATGTTCCTAAGCCTCATCTTTTGGGCTGCAGAATAGGGAAGTCTACTACAATTGAGTTTCGTAAGAATCCGAGCTCCAAAAGGTTAGAATGTTTCAACAAGGAGTCCGGCACATCTTCTCCCTGCTCTACACCACATTCTACTCCACGGTCCACACCAGTGCGACATATTTTGGTGCATAATACACCAGTTCAGCCTGCTTCCGCCATAAGACAAGCATCGTAGACACAAAAAATGTCGTCCTTTTCCCTATTTTTTATTTGTTGGCCCGATGATGAAATACCGAGTTCTCGCTGAGGATTTGGAACCGGACTGTGTTCGATTGGTGCGACGGAAGATAGTAAAACCATAAAGAACCAACACCACATAAATAGCCTTTTGCCTTAGGTCGATCCAAAATCCACTTTTCCTTCTGGACGATCCAAGACCGAGCCAAGCCTCTAGAGACAATTGAATCTAGTGCCGCGTATCGGGAAATTCCGGGCTTAGAACATTGCATTTCACTTCATCCAACCGGATAAGGAGCCGAAGACCTCAAGAGGACGTTAGACGTTGCATTTCATGATCAAAAGCGTAAAAGTGTTACATTTTGGCTCCAAGACAGTCCACCGGAGACTAGGAGAACGCATCTCGCACCAAAAATGAAACTTGCCTAAAATAGAAACCTACCAAAAATTAAAACTTTTCGGCTTTGGAAACTCGCTATGGCCGGCGCTTGCCTCCCCAAAATTTTAAGTGGAATGTCGCGTTTTGCCTTAGAGTCTCCTTTGGAAGCATACTAGGGCACGAAACCTTAAAAATCCCTTTGTGGCCGGCGCCGTGAACCGGGTCTTATCCCTTCTTTATCCCGGTTCTATCCGGTTCAATCTTCGCAATATCCTCGCCCGGTTTTGTACCCTATTCCGGATGGCTGGCCGAGCATAAACCTAGGTTTTTCCTTGACCGTTCTCCCTATAAATAGAGAGCCTTGGCTTTCATTCTCCCAATGGCTCATCCCTCAAGGTTACTCTGCTGAAATTCTTCTAAGAGCTACTAAATACTCCATTCCGTATTCCGATCTCTTGGTCCCTTTCAGCCTATTCATATTCTATTCCTCACTCCTACTACATCCGAACTCGAGACCTCTATCAATCATACATCCTTTTACCTACCTACACACAAACTCACAAAAGCCTCCCTCGATTCACCACCTTCGCATCACCGGATCTAGATTTGAGATCTAGATCGAAGGTGGGACAACCCGAGGGGACAGATTCAATCTTCCATGGTTTATATTGTTTTTATGCTTTCTTTATCACTTTTTGTATTGTGGATTCAAGATGTATCGCTTTTAATTCCTCCCCGCCCAATGTAATATTTCAATTTTCCGCTTTCTTTTCTTTTCGTTTTGTTTTCGCTTTTCGTTTCCGCCTTTACCGCTTTCTTTATTTCTTCCTTTATCCCTTTCTTTTACTATGTTTGGTTTCTTTAATCTTGCTAAGCATGTTGTTCTATGCTTGTATTTTTCGCATTATTTAGATTCACTACTCGAACTCGTAATGGCCATCTTCGGACAAGCGGAACGGAAAGGTTTATCCCTATGTTTCGTACCTTCACCCCGAATCCGATTCTCGGTTCAAAGACGGATGGAGTCAATTTTTAACCTTATTCGGTCTTAGTTTTCCCATACTAAGATCGAGAGAGCAAATTTTACTTTTGTTTTGTTAGTTTTTCTTTCCTAAAACCGACTGGCGACTCCCTTTGATTTATTTCTTTTAAATCGCCTCCTGGCTATTTTTTGACCGAGCAGTAGAAAATTTAATTCTAGATCCGTTAGCCAGGCCGAAGCCGAGGCTGAATTCCTCGGCCGGGGCCTCCGGCCGGCGCCGGGCACTACTAGGTGCAGGCTGCCGCCGCACCGAGTGGTCGGCGAGCAGAGCTTGGGTCCAAACTAGTGTGTTCACACCGGTTTGGCCATAAAGCCTTACGGTAGAAACAGAATTCTAGCTTTCTTTGTTTTTCGGTTAAGAGATAATGTTCCAGGACCTTTCTAAAAATAATTTCTAAAATAAAATAATTAATAAAACGTCATTCAAACTTTACTTAATTCGTTTAAAATTATATTTAATAAAATTCAAAAATCTTAATAAAAGATTCATCCCTACTTTCAAAAATCAATCTTTCAAAACCTTAAATCATTCTTTCCTCTTTAAGCTTTCTAAAACCCTACGCCAACCATTCATGAGGAAGCTCGATCCAGTCCCGCCCACATCATGGTTCCTACAAGTACCTAAAAAGAATTCCCCTCCGATGGAAGGAACACCAGAACAATCCCCTATCCTTACTTTGCTTAATGAAAATTTAGCCGGGGTGGAGGCTAGGATAGACGCTCGGGATCAGAAATAAAGTCTAGATGAAGCGATCTTAAAGCTATCCTAAAAGCTATTCTGGATAGTAAGAGAGATGAGGAAGAAGAATGATTAAGAAGAGGGGAGGATTTCTTCCACCTCCACCTAGTCTATCTCCTCCGGACAGTCCCAAGCATGAATCTCCCAAGCATGAACCCAAACCCCAGCTCGATCCACGTATAGATAAGATAGAACAAATGTTAAGGAAGTCATCCATATTTAGTAATCATTACTTTGATCATAAGGGATTCACTTCAATCCCCACAGGGAACTACCCTTAAGTTTACCATGCCCGATATTAAATTTCGAGGTTCCGAGAATCCCCATCACCATGTTTGCAACTTCTTAGGAGCAACGAATCTTAAGAACATACCGGAAGACACTTACCACATTATTTTCCCATGAACTTTTGATACGACGTAATGAAGTGGTATAATCCGATTGACCCACGCAAGGTCACCGACCGGATCGATCTATGCAAGGAGTTCTTACATCAATTCTCTTATAACATTGATTTACTAGTTACTCTTAGAGACTTGGAGTTGATTAAGAAAGGTGAGAAAGAAAGCTTTACAAACTTTCTCACCAAATGGAGGGCAAAGGCTGCCCACATGGTAGACTCGACATTCCGAGGAGGACCAAGTCGGGATCATTGTGAAGAACCTTCAGCCTACCTACAGTCAACATCTCAAATTCCTACCGATGATGAACTTCTCAACCCTTAGAGATGCTGGCATGCTGATAGAAGAAGAGTTGTCCACCACGACCACAAAAAGTTATGACAGGGAAAAGAGGTAATTATCAATCCAAAGATAAGAAAACCTCCGATACAGGAAATACTAGCAGGGGTTCGGAGGTCAATGCCCTCAATAGGTATAATGACTATACTCTTATCGATACCACATACACTCAAGACCTTGACCGTCTACTGGTAAAAGGAAAGGTAGAATTTCTACCCATAAGAGCAGTAATCGAAACTGCGAAACAATCTAAAAGCTGGGACGTGAGAAAATTTTGTAAATACCATCGTGCGGGAGGACACAACACTAAGCAATGTTGGACATTCAAGAACAAGCTGGAAAGTATGATTCGCAATGGTCAACTCCCTCTACCTAAGGTCGCTTAGAAACCAAGTAATAACAAGAATCCTTTCAGCGACACCTTAGCTATTTTCACTAAACCCATTCCAGGTCGAGTAAGACTCGTCTATCTTCATTCAAGACATTGATGAGTCCAAACCATTTCTTATCTTGCCTCCTTTAGATCCAGAAGTCCATGGGTTGTGGTTAAGTGATGAAGAAGATGTCTACGAAACTAGAAACAATAGTGACGACAATAACGATGACTTTTGGGGCACATCACCCTTCGAAGAAGAAGACTTTTGGTGAGAACCTAAAGGTCCAAAAATTAATTTCCTTAGTAGATCCGGACGACATAATACACCCGTGGGTCAATAGCAGACTCATGAAGCCCCAAAAGAACCCGAAGCCTCTAAAGAAGAAGACCCAATCCTAAAACAGACTTCAAAAGTTAAAAGCTAACATTTCAATCCGGCAACTTATATCCGCTTCCTAGAAACATAGACATGACTCAATTGACACACTTAGTAAGATTGGGGTCTCTCCCGAAACCATGCCGGAGGAGGTAGTAGGATTGGTCAACAGTGGGGACGGAACCATTACCTTTGATCAAAATGATATCCCCGAAGAAGGCGTTGCACGTAACAATGCCCTTTATTTAACTTAGCTTGCATCAGCAAATTCATTCCCTTAACCTTAGTAGATAACAAATCACTACTCGAATGTTTGTCCTTTGAGGACTCGCCAAAAGGTTAGTAATCAAAGAGTAACAACTCTCTAAATAGACTGTTCACCTCCGAGCCTATGATAATTCTAAGAGAACAGTCTTAGGAACGCTTACCTTACCAATTAATGTAGGGCCGGTTGTGATGAACATTGACTTCCAAGTCCTAGATATCACGGCTACATTCCATCTACTTTTAGGACGCCCTTGGTTGCATGATCATCAAGCAGTTCCTCTATTCTACATCGAAAGTTAAGATGATTATCAAAGGTCAAGTTGTAACCATCAACGAGTACAATCACCTCCAAAGAATCGGTCGTCGAAATTGAGCATGGTGCTAATGATGAAGAACTCTATGGATTTGAGACTATTGCTGCCTTAGAGAAGGATGAAGCACTTCTTAACTTAAATCCTTATGGAAACCCTAGTCCCCACTCGATGCTCGGGAAGAAGGGGTATTTTCCGAGCTTAGTCTGCAGTCGAAGGGCATACCACCCTATCTTTCCACCCCTTGAACCCACTAACAACTATAAATTTTGGCTAGGCTATCAATCTACCACTAAGGAAATAACCCAAGCAAAGTGGGAAGTTCAAACTAGAAGGACCGCACCTCATACAGTCCACTCCATCAAGCCCTTTCCTCATTCTCTACATGGGCAATTCCCGAAAGAAGGGGATACTTCCCTTACTACGATTTCCCTAAGCCTTACTACCTCAAAGAGAAGGGTATTCTAGTACCTGGTCTAGAGACCTTTAATGATTGCTACATATTAGAAAAGGAGGCACCCTAACTCCTAGAAGAGGGACAATCCACACCGGATTGGACCACCTTGGCTGGGAATAATATCTTCGGTCTACTATTCGGACATGAGAAGAGCTTAGAGAAGAATTTGGTCTTAGTACTATCACGAGCCATGTCGCAACAACAGTTCGATCCATCCAGATTCATTACCGACGTCGATAATGAAGGTTCCAAGAATGTTACTTGGATTGATGCCGAGGAGGGCCAAGAATTTGCTATTAGCTTAGGAGCGCTTTCCTTTCTTGAGTCTAGTACTAAGGCTTTTGTTTTTCCTCCTGTTGCTTATAGTTTTTCTCTAGTTTTGTGGTTTCCAATTCTACATCTTCTATTTCCGAGTTTGATGTACTCATTTCTTCATTCAAGAAGATGAACCTTTCTACTTACTCTTTGCCTCCTCCTGTTTTCAATTGTTTCGCCTTTAATAATGAACAAGAAATCCCTAAAGAAGTCCATTTTGCACCCTAATCCTCAAAGAAGTCGAAGTCTATGTGGATGACATAATCATGAAGTCCAAGGATAGGGTGAGACACCTACCCAACCTCAGAAAATTCTTCGAAAAATAGAGAAGGTACAACATGCACCTTAATCCTCAAAAGTGTGTCTTCGGGGTAACCTCGAGCGAGCTGTTTGGCTATGTTGTCGAGTCTTAGAGGAATCGAAGTTGATCCATCCAAGATCAAAGCTATTCAGGAAATTCCGCCCTGAAAATAAAGAAGGAGATACGGGGTTTTCTAGGACTTTTACAAGTACATTAGTCGTTTCATATCAAACCGACTATGGTCTCCGAACCTATTTTCAAGAAGTTGAAGAAAGGGTCCGAGCCCATTTGGGATGCCAAGTGCCAAAAAGCATTCGAAAAGGTTAAGGAATGCCTAGCTAATCCTCCAAGTGCTAGTTCCACCCCAACCAAGGTAGCCTTTACTTTTGGACCTCACCACGACGGAGACATCCATGGGAGCCATGCTAGCTCAACGAGATAGAAAGGTAGAGTATGCGATATATTATCTAAGCAAGAAATTCTTAGATTATGAGACTCGGATACATGCCATTAGAGAAGACATCATTAGCATTAGTCCGGGCTACCAAGAAGCTCGGGCACTACATGTTGGCCCACATGGTACATGTGGTAGCACCAATGGATCCCATTAAGTATATCCTTGAGCAACCAAACTATTAGCGAGTAAGATAGCAAGATAGATCGTCATGCTCGTCGAATTCGAACTCAAGTATGTCCCTCAAAAAGCGATCAAAGGAAGGGTAGTGTCAAAATTCCTAGCTGATATACTATAACCGAATTGAAACCCAAACACCTCAACTTTCTAGACGAAAACATTTTACAAGTAGAGGTGGACGTTTGGATTATGTACTTCAACGGCGCTTCTAATTAGAAGGGCTTTGGAGTGGGATTCTTCTAGTCTCAATAGAGGGAGCACATACTCCTATTTTAGTCAAATTGGATTTCGAGGTCACCAACAACGCCACGAGTATAAAGCGTGCATCACGGGACTTGAAGCTGCTATAGAGATTGGAGCCAAGAGTATCGGGGTTTTTGGTAACTCCAATCTAATCATTAATAAGATTTCGCAAAAATGGGAGGTACGTAGTGAAGCCTTAGCACCCTACCAGGCGCATTCGATAGAATTATCAAAACATTTTGAAGTTTTGTACACTCGACCTTCCTAGGGATGATAACCAGTTCATGGATGTTTTAGCCAAATTAGCATCCATGATTAATATCCCTAGTGACATTCATTCAATGCCCATCAACATAAAGCGACGAGTCAACTTACACAAGTCTACGTACTAGAAGTGTCTAATACCGACCAACCGGCTGATATCCCGACATATATCATAATCTAGATAAGCAAGAGTATCCGTTGGACTCCATGCCCGAAGCCCAATGAGTCATCGGGATGTTGGCAGCCTAGTTCTTTAATCAAAGGCAACTCGTATAAGAAAACCAATACGAGGATTAGCTTATTTTGTGTCAACCAACATAAAGCAAAGCGAATCATGGATGAGATTCATGGTGGGGAATGTGGACCCCATATGAATGGAAAGATGTTGGTTCAAAAAGTTCGGAGACTTGGATAGTACTCGGTCGACCATGGAAGCGATCGCCATGAGTTTGTTAAGAAGTGCCACAAGTGTTAAATGTATGCAAATTTATAGCACCAACCACCATCGTTTCGCACAACACCGGCATCACCCTGGCCATTCTTAGTTTGGGGAATTGACATTATTGGCAAAGTGACCCCTAAAGGAATGGGCGGTCATGAATTTGTGTTAGTAGCAATTGACTACTTCACTAAGTGGGTAGAAGCAGACCTCTTATACGACTTTAACGTTCAAGAAAGTGGCTAAGTTCATTACCCGCAACATCATTTGTTGATATGGGGTACCCCATGAGTTGATCAATGACCATGGTAGTCGCTTTAAGAAAGAAGTAGCAGATTCATTGGAGAAATACAAGATCAAGTACCATAAATCTTCCCCTATCGTCCTCGAACCAATGGAGCAGTCGAGATCGCCAACAAAACATTCGCAAAATAGTGGAGAAGATGGTCGTCGGCTATAAAGATTGGCTCGACAAATTGCCCTTTGCTTTATGGGGCTATCGAACCTCCATTAGGACCTCTACGGGAACAACACCTTACTCCCCAAGTATATGGAATGGAAGTAGTCTTTCCAATAGAAATTGCCATCCCCTCGTTACGAATCACTGCTGAAAGTCGATTCCGTAAGTCGAGTTGACTAAGGCATGCTACAAAGAGTTAGTGTTGTTAGATGAAAGGCGCCTCAACGCCTTACATAATGTTCAAATATACCAGGCACGTATATCAAGGGTATTTAATAAAAAAGTCAAGCCTCTAAATCTACAAATTGGGGATTTGGTCCTTAAGGAGATTAAAGCACCGATCCAGGCTCCTCGAGGAAAGTTCGGACCCAATCGGCAAGGCCCATTTGTGCTAAGTCAAATCTTGCCGGGAGGAGTAGTAAAGCCGATCGATTTGGATGGTAAAGAGATCTTTCAAGTACACAAACTTGGATCAATTGAAGAAGTATTACATTTAACACGACCCTAAAGAACGGGCCAAGCTCGGCCAAACCAGGCCACGCCATGGCAGTGCGGACCACCACCCCGACAACAAGTGGGCTGGTCGGGCCGAGCGATGTCCCCGGGCTTTTTTTTTATCTCTCGTAATTGTTTATCCTAACTGTCCAATTAGACGATCCTTCTATTAAACTAATTGTTATCCGAATGTTTGGGTGCTCCAATTGGATAGCCCATTGGTGTAATTAATTTTTTAATTAATTTTTAAGGACGGTCCAATTAGGCGGTCCAATTTATTTATATCTAAAGGTAAGTAATAAAAAAATATATAAAGCGTAAAAATGAGCACAAAACTTACTTTTTTTACTTTTATTTAATAAAAAAAGGTAAGTGTAGTACATACCTGAATACGTAGTTAATAAAAAGGGATAAAACAAGCACACTACTTGGAAAATTAAAATTATTCTAAAGAGGCAAAACTAAACTTCCTAATTTCTTTTATTCCTTCCTAAAAAAATCCTTTCTAAAAAATTCAATCCATGTCTATTTTCTCTTTCTTTCCTTTTGGATCACTAGACTCGGCTTTATCATCTTGGGTACACTTCTTTAGCTCCTCAATTCTATGGGTCGTTCTTTCGTCCGCTTTTTAGCTACAAATTCCCTTTTGGGAGCTCGTTCATCTATTCGAGGGTTTGCTTCGCGAATTTGGAGTGGTGCTGCAGCAGGAAAAGCTCTTTGGGGATCTAGCTCTTGAGCCCTTAATGCCTTATGATGTCCGGGGTCCGCCCCGTTATCTACTCTAGATAATACGCAGATACGATAGTAATCGACTTTCCTGCAGGTTTCAACAACCTCGGCTGGTTCATTCAAGTATTCGAGCTACAATTTAACTCGCCTAGAATTGCCAAAACCTTCAAACAGACTCAAAAGTAGTAGGCCAAATGCAATCCGGAAGGAAAATCGCCTGCTCTCTTCCCATTTGTCGCAATACACGGTCGGAGAATTAATAAGTGCTAGTTTTTAGACCTAGTAGGCGTACAAAAGGATGGTGTTCGGTATGTGTCCTAAATTAGGACACATTCCAATGCGCGATGTATCAGTCTATGGTATGGCTGTGGTTTCTAAGGTATTCCTCCCACCAAGAAGCGGGGTGATCACCTACCGCTTCTACCCGCTTTGTTAACGAAGTGTATCGCCATATATGTATCTAATTATGCAGGAGTTTGAATCAATTGTAGATGCTCCATTAACAAAATCCGCACACCACAAATAATAACAAAAAAATATATATAAGTGTCCTACATGGTCAAAATTCAACCTTTCTTTAAGGCCCAACAGAGAGAAATACAATAAATAAAAAAGAGCCAAAGGCGAAAAATAGGGACTCCCAGATGAAATCCTCCTTCGGATCGGCCTCGACCCGGCCTAATCCCATTATAGTTTCATTAACTATCAGCGAAGTCAAGGAGCAAGCAATCTTCCAGTCGCTCAACTAAGCTTAGTAGTGCCACAGCGCCATGTCCCCACGGCCTCCTACCAGCGGAAACCACCTATCAAGTAGATGATAATAGCTCGCCATCTTGGGATGTTGATAGACTTGGAGAATGCATACATATGTCAATAATGTTTCATTAGGTTCACCTTATTTCGATAAGAATCCACCCTAGATTCTTATTACTCAAGTTTAGAAGGTATTTGTAGGTTTCGTTGTACAACGAGGCTTGATGCGGCGTTGGATGCCCGGAATATCATCAAACTCTTCGAGCAGGGGACACAATTCCTTATCCCCAAACCTGAAAACGTGGTGGTGAGGATCCCAATAGGCCATAGTAGCCCTTAAGAAAGTCCAATAGACTTTCACTTGGTGAATACTAAATAAAGTATTCAACCCATATTGTGACAAGCCTACCCTCTCGAGTTTGTCATCTCATGCATCCAATGAGATAAATCGATCATGAAGTTCATCTTTTGAAATTAGAAAGAAAATTGCAGGAACTGGGAAATTTCTTTAGGATATGTTTTTCTAAGGGAATTGCGGAAGAATGTTGAAAAGTCACAATTTTCAGTCATTAATAAAGGTCCAATTTATAGCAGTGAAATTAGAAAGAAAATTGCAGGAACTGGGAAATTTCTTTAGGATATGTTTTTCTAAGGGAATTGCGGAAGAATGTTGAAAAGGCACAATTTTCAGTCATCAATAAAGGTCCAATTTATAGCAGTTTCAAGGCACTAGCACCACCAGCGTTCGCCAACACCTGGTTTTCTTGCACATGGCAGGCATCGGCCAGGGCCTTGGACTGACCGATTCGCCTTATTTATTTGGCCCGAGCACTCCTTGGGCCATTATTTATTCTTATCGTGGCAAATCTTCGGTCAAGCCTCGTTATTTTTGGACCGTGCACTTACGAATTCCTATTTTTATTTTTATTATTTTCTTTTGGGAGGAATGGGGGTTGGTGTAAATATTTTTTTGATTGTCTTTGTAGATGAAGATTCGGACACTTCTCAACGCATTTCTAAGTTGCATTAAATGAATCAGGTATAACCATCTCATACTTATAGAGTTTTGATTCCAAGGCATTCTCTCGTATCTCGAAACTTCTTTGAGTAAAATGGTATCTTCTCTAAGTGATACAGCTTTTACTTCTTATATTTCTTGCTTATCCGTAAGTGACTCGAAAACTGGTTCTTTGTTCCGAGTCCAAGCATCACTCAGATTTATCGCAGATTGAATAGACTAGTATTTCATCTTTTCTCACTCGGAATCTTACTTCTAATTATAAGCTCTATTTCGTTAGAGTCGGTACCTCTAGTCTGTTTCATACTTAGTCTATATCAAGTTATCTCACTTTGATATTCTTTACGGAACTTGATCTATCGCTTAGACTAAGTCGGATGGAATTCCGAGTATCATTGTTATAAGACTCGTAAAATTCCACTTCTCTTCCGACTCGGATAATTAGTTGTTTAATCATCATAATTATTTTATTATCTCGTGTCTAACCTTGGACCAAAGTATTTTATACTTTGAGAACCAAAATTGATTTACTTTTGTAGGTTATTCAATCGAGGATACACCTTTTTCCAACCACAAAAGTAACCTGGCTTCGAACGTCAAATCACCAGCAGACATGGCTTTTCACCTTCTCTGCTCCAGGTCCCGGAAGATAGTGTCGGAGCTGTCTGTTTCCAAATCTGGAAAACTGGAACGCCAAGCTTAAAAGGTGGTTTCCACCTTATCTTTCAAGACACCGCCAATGGTTTTGGGACTTCCAAGAGAGTTAAACCGTTGTCCAACGTTCACATTACAACGGATACTTTCGAGTGACTCGTAAAGCTTCTATCAACGGTCACAGAGGACTCTCGGTCAGCGAGATGAAGATAACGGCTACTCGCCCGGTCATCTATAAATAGAAGCCACTTCACAAGACTTAAAGATTGCCGATCTTATTGTTAATACACGTACTTGAGCAAAGTCATTGTATTTATTCTCAATCTTCTACTTACAACTCCCACTCTGTAATTCATTACTTTCGAGTTGTAAGGTCTTGTACTCGATTACAAACACTTTCTTACTTTCTCTGTAAGGTCCCTTGACTAAGCTGTAAGGGTTAACTTAGCTTAGTTGTCCCTAGTTGTAAGGGTTATCTCGGTTAGGAAGTACTAGATCGGATAAGGGAATTTCGAGTCTAGGAAAACTTGTATAGAGTTGTCTAAGGGAGCAACTCGGGTTCGATCGATTCACGGTATTTTGTGGACTCAAAATAGTGGATTTGACTTCGTGTCCGGATTGACACGGTCCGTGGTTTTCTGCCCCAGGAGGGTTTCCACGTAATTTCTAAGTGTTATCTTTCCGAGTTCATTCTAGACTCGAGACGGTCATATTACTCTCGCTTGACTTGCGTGTTTGTTCGTGATAGCATTTACGAGTCCAAGCTTTTCGACCCTACTTGTTTGACTCGGAACCTGTCTCTGTCTCTTCGTTAACAAAAGAGCGAACATTTCCACGAAAAACTTCTATCACCCTATTCACCCCCTCTAGGGTGACTCGAGACTCTCCCGAGAAAACCTTCGATAGATTTTCCTAAGAATTTTTTGCATCATATTAATAAAAGAAAACATTTTTAGAATCAAGTCTTTTCATTTCATCTCATTGCATAAGAGTCAAAATCTTACAAACTATTAAACATTAATAACAAAAGCACCCCACAAGGGATTCACTAATCTTCGCCATCGAAATATCATCGAAGATATAATTCCAAAAGTCCTCCAAGACGGACATGGAGAATCGACCGTCTCCACCACCTTGAGAAGAGCTAGCTCCATGGTCCCAAGATTGAGATGCTTCATGAGAAGGCCCACTGTAGGACGCCCGATGGAAGTTAAATGGGTTCCCATGGCAATCAAATGATTGAAGGAGCATGATATCCATACTTTCTTCAAGCAAAGTTAGGCCTCGTATCGGAAGAACTAGGCCTAGAGATTCTAGGCCCCGCTTCGAAGTACTCCGATGATGTGCCCATCGTGAAGAGCAATGAGAGGTACCCACTCTAGAGGTACCACTAGGAGGTAGGGCGGATGAATGTGCTTGTACCCCGGTCCACCAAGGAGGCCTCTTAATGAAGACGTTCTAGATCGACGCCTCTAAAAAATGAAAGAGAAATTAGCACACCCACAAAGCTCAATAAAGTTAGCACTTCACTAACTAAAGACTCACCCAGAAGGTTGGGAAGGTTCTCCTAGAGAAGAAGTCTCGAATACCTCTAAGGGCATATTGGAGTCCGATGGGCATGGTCCGAGATTGCTCCCGATCATACTACAAATATTTAATGGTGTTAGTAACTTTTAGCATGTAATTAAAAGTAAAAAGCATAAAACTCTTACCCCTTGCCAATTTCTAGGAAAAGGATGCCCCACACACTCTCTTCGAAAGTTCAGGAGTCGGTATGTAACGAGGAGATTCCCTAGGTTGAGAAACATCCACATCAAGACTTAGAATGTGGATGTCCTCTGGAAGAAGCTACAAAGAGTTGAAGTTAATTTTCCATACTAGAAATTCAACTACACACAAAAGGAAGAAAGAGATGGAAACTCATCAGCCGGATCATGATCCCTCCCAAGTGATATGTATAGTACATGAATAAGTTCAAGAACTGGGTATAGGGGTACCCGGTGGTCGCTTCTTGTTGCTCTTGTGGAGAAAGAAAGCGGAAGTAAAACATGGTTTGCACAAATGGAGGCCATGTATTGTTACGGATTTGTGGCGTAACTCTCTCGGCAAGGTACCAACAAAACCCGAAAGGACCCTCAAATAAGATCCTCTTTTCACTTAAATCTCGTGCGATGATTACGCTTGGAGGAAGTTGGAGTTGGGCCCAAGGATGGAAATTGGCCTGCATATACAGGATTTATGAAGAGATAAGCAAGCATAAGCGAAAAGCAGCAAGAAAACGGGTATAGAACATGCACAACCTAGGCTGGTGTTGGCCATAGCCAAGCTAACAAGGCCCACCACAGTCGTGGGCAGTGGCAGCCAGTCGGGCGGTGAAGCAAATTTTTATGGGCACATTTTTGAGGTAATTTTTGAGTTAAAAGTGACGTACCGAAGCCACATGGTTGAGTGCAGACCTCAAGAAGCCTATATCATGAATTTTAGGTTGTTGAAGATGGATTCTAGCTCATGATATAGAGGTCAGAAATGTTGGATGATTTGTTGAGCCGGACGACAGTGTAGGAAATATTCATACAACCACGACTGTAATTTTTTTTTTTTTTTTTTTTTGCAAAACAAGTCAGATTTTATCAACGAAGTTAAAATATATTGGAAATAAAGGGAGAACTAGAGCATACCTCAATGATCTTCCACAAGCCACATAGTGAAAGATAATATGTCAAGTCCTTCTCATGCTTGGTATGTCGCACACCGGCACGGAGACCCCTTATAAGGCGGTATACGTGGGTTTTCCCCAGTTAAGCTCCTTTATTTTATCAAGGTACACTAAGTTCACCAAATAGTGAACATGAAACTTTGACACTTGGTCGAAAAAGAGTACCGTGCTTAACAAGAGAGCAAGCATGATCCGGACTTATTGTTGTGGAGAGTGTCGAGCCCAAAACCCGACATCCTCAAAAGCCTCAAAAAGTATGGTATATTTAAAGAAATTTTCTTGAGGAAAGCTACTAGCTACGAGACCTAAGATGTGACGTAGATAGTCATGATCTTTATACATGCTCTTGTGATAGACTAAAGGCTTCCTCGAGAAGCCCAAATCGGATGAAATAGCAAAATCAAAAGGGGTAATGGTCATTTCCCCAAAAGGAACGTGGAAGGTATAAGTGGTATCCCGGAAGCGCTCACTAATGGCCCTAATGGGATCTCGCTCTCTTTTGTCACAAAGATAATTCAAAGTACTAATGAGAGAACCAAACCCAGACATTATGCATGACACCTTCTAAGGAATAGTGCATTTTTTACATGTCTCTATGAAATTGGATATGGCTCCACTATTTCGAATCAAGCCTTTTTGCAAGACAAAAATCCAACAAGATTTATTTAGTATAAGCACTACTCTAAGTGAGCAAAAGTAGAAGTCTAAGTCAACAAGCTTACCAATGGAGATATGGCAAGTGAAGAAACATGGTTTTCAACCTTCACCAAGAGGTCATTTGGGTTCCATTCTTCATATGGACGCCATTCTCGCTCCTAGAAGTTGTCTTTTATCAATTTCTCAGCCCTTGTCCTCCCGGTAGGATGAGCCTTTATGCTAGACATCTTTGAAGAGAAGGTTTAGAAAATCAACTAGTTTTCAACAAGAGTAAAGCAAGAATACAACAAGAGTAAAGCAAGAATACAACAAAAGCACAGCTAGAAAGCAAGAGTGCGGTAAGTGAAGTTTGTGCAAAATGAACACACTAAGCTCCCCTTTTATAGACTCATTCAACCAAGGAAAGCCAATCATATAAGACAAGAGTCAAAAAGCAAGGGAGACCAAGAGAATCCGGCAGAAGCACGTCGTGGCCAGGCCTGCGAAAGGCCGACTGCGCGCCGGCCTCGAGGGGAGGTGATGTCCCGTCAACGGAAACCTTGAAGCCCTAGCTGATGGGGTAGCTTGTGAAGGCTCATCAAGCATGGCAAGTGGATGTTTGGCACCATATGCATGCAAATGGAAGCTCTTGGACCTACCAAATCAATTTTTTGTTTCATATAAGATTTTTAGTTTGTTCTCGATCGAGTTATTCAGGTAAGTAATTGAACTTTTGTTAATATGATTATCCACTAACAAGCATATTGGTACAGTAGATTATCGAGGCCAAGCTTCAAATCAAAAACGATTGAAGTTTCAGCATCAAAATTTACTAAGCTTTAGGCTTAAATCAAGCCGAGGCTTAGGCTCCTTTTATCGGACTTTAGAACGCATACATCACAATCAAGTCTAGGCCCCTGTCTTGGAGTTTAGGTTCAAAAACAGCCAATTCCGGACACCACACTATAATCAACGCTCAAAGGAATGCACCAAATCGAGATAAGTATCCTTTAGTGTCTACTTTGACACTTTATCTTTCGAACACGAGTCAAAGTGGGGGCTAACTATAGACATCTAAAATGTGTTGCTTGTTATCTCTTTTAATTTTGTATTTTATATTGTTGGCCGGATGATGAGATCCCGAGTCCTGTTTGTGAATTTGGATCACGTTCGGTGTTTGATTGGTGCAACAAAAGCCAATAAACCACAAAGAACCTCCAGCACCAAATAAATAGCCTTTTGCCATAGGTCGGTCCAAAAATCCCTTTTCTTTCGGACGGTCCAAGCCCAGTCGAGCCTCCGAGTCAGTCGAAAATCCGGTGCCTCGTATGGGAAATTCCGAGTCTCGGAATTTTGTGTTTTATTTTTCTGTCCAACCAAACACGGAGCTGAAGACCTCAAGAAGATGTTAGGCGCTGCATTTCATGATCACAAGCATCAAAGAGATGCATTTTACTCCAAGACAGATCAGTCCGAGACAAGGAGCATACTTTCCTCAAAACGATGTCGTGGCCGACATCCTCAACCTGGGTTATTTCACTTGAAAAGTTGCATTTTGGCCTGGAGACTCCCTTTGTAGCACGATAGGGCACAAAAGCCTAAGCAACACTGGGTGGCTGGCTCCCTCGACCGAGTTCTATCGGGTTTTATCACTTTATTTTGGCCCTATTTCTAGCTGCTATTTTCATTCGACTTTGGACGGCTAGTCTGTGCATAAACCCTAAGTCATTTGTGACCTAGACCTCTCCCTCTAAATAGAGAGCTTAAGCTCTCATTTTAACACGACTTTTTCCTATGCGTTATGCTTTGCAGAACGCTAACCACAAATAGCCTTCCCTAAATGTTACTGTGTCTGAAAAGTAACCTCAAAAGCCTCTTTCCTAAACACTATGCCGCTGAATCCTTACTAAGAGCGAATGAATATTTAATTATTCGATATCTTGGTATTCATTCAGCTGATCTTTTTATTCCCTACAAACTTACCCTCACAAAACTTACAAAAGTCCTCAATTTACAGCTGTCGCATCACGAGATCCAGATCCGAGATCCAAATCGGCCGGTGGAACAACTCGAGGGTCCAATTCAGCCTTCAAAACGGATTATTTATATTTTCTGCCTTTATTTCTTTCCGTATTGTGGACAAGAAATTGCATCGCTTTTCATTCCTCCCCGCCCGATGTAACCTTTTAATTTCTCGCTTTCTTTTCTTTCCGCTTTGCTTTTTATTTTCTTTATTGCTTTTTATTTTCGTTTTTATCGCTTTCTAGTATGCTTTGGTTGCTTTAGTTCTCGTAGCATCTTGTTTGCCTGTGTTTAATACATTATGTAAGTTCACTACTCAAACTAGTAATGGTCGTTGTTTGATGGGCGGAATAGAGGGGCTTTTCTCTACGTTTCGTACCAGTCACCCCGAATCCAATTCTCGGTTCTAAGACTGATGGAGTCATTTTTAGTCTTTTTCAGTCTTAGTTTTTTCCATACTAAGATTGGAAAAGTAAACTTTATTTTGTTTTTTGTTAGTTTGTTTTCTTAAAAACTAACTGGCGACTCCTATTTTTGCTTTAATTTTTCAATATTGCTTCTCGGTTTTTCTAACTACAAGAAAAAAGTTATTAAAGTTATTGAACCCGCTAGCCGGACCGGAGGCAAAGGCTGATTTCCTTAGCCGTGGCCTCGGCCGCTAGGTGTTGGCTTCGCCACGACCAGAGTGGTCGATGGTCGTGACTTGGGTCCAAACTAGTGTTTTCACACCGGTTTGGCCCTAAAGCCTCACGATAGATTTAAAACCCTAATTCTATTTATTTTATTCAGTTAAGAAATAATATCCCAAGACTTATAAAAATAATTTGTGAAATAAAATAATTAATAAAACCGTCATTCAAACTTTACCTAATCCATTTTAATTCAATTTAATAAAATTCAAAAGCTAAATAAGTGTAACGCCCCAACCCATAATTTCTAGTTTAGGCTAAACAACCCGCTAACCAGTGATTAGCGCAGCGGAAAGTAGGTCAAGGGCATTACCGCCGCCCTCACCGAGAGGAAAGGGCAAGGCTATAATATATATATATATATATATATATATATATATATATATATATATATATATATATATATATATATATTTAACCTTGGTTACACTTGCTTTGCCACTAACAATGAGTGACTCAAGATAAGGTATAAACTACAACTTATACAAAGATTAATTATATGCATAGAATACCGTTTAATAAACCATGACAACGACACTTAACCCTTGATACCCCAAACAAGATTGCCACTGCGAGCCTCTAAGTCCCGAACAGAATTTTTCTCTTACTTCATGCCTTCAACTTCTTTACCTAAAACAAAACAAAAAAATATTTTCGAAACGTGAGCCGAAGCTCAATACGGCCATTATCATGTCTGTAAAATAAATGTTATGAAATAGTTGAGTTGAGCGCATGCATTTCAATTCATTTGTAAATGAGGGAGAGTGAACAATGTAAAACTGTTGTTGATTAATTATCCGAATGGATCCCTTTACGATCATCGGGTTTCTCCTAAATGCATGTGCACACACCCGGACCGATCGGATAGTCCGGTTGAAGGCGGTTAACGATTACGGTGTTACCAACCTGAATATTGGGCGTACCAAATAATAGCACTTGATGGGCGGGTCCATATTAGTGATGGCAAATATTATTTGCAAACAATTCTTTATTGTTGTTGATGTCGGCCATAACCGACCTTGGTTTGTAAATAAAGCATTGAAGGGCACAATCAATGAACATACCTTGAGCTGATGTTCTTTGTCCTTTTTCTTTTGGGCGGGACCCGGATGAACGTACGACGCCGACGCTTGATGACCTTAAGTAAGGATATAAAAGTTTTATTAATAAACTGAATTTTTATATCTTATTTATTTATTAAATCACTTCAAAATTACTTGAAATGAAAAATTAACAAAGTTAGCTTTTACTAAAGAATATTAATGATGTCTTTAACCTATATAAGATTTGTTTATCTTATTTTATACACTACGAGCATAACTACAACTATAACTATAACTATATATATATATATATATATATATATATATATATATATATATATATAAATATGGCAACCTTAAATATATGTGCAGCTTTCTTCTAAACGCATACATAAATATATGTATATGCATTACACCAAATACTTCCCTTTTTCTAACAAAAACTTATTAACAAACAAGTATTAATACAATACTTGCTTTAAAACCAAGAAAAGGTTATACTTCTAATTACTATTATTAGCTACTTTATTATGTAAACACTTTTATCTATTCACTTACGTTAGTTATTTTCTAACCTTATTCTATGTCATAAGGGCAGAAGTTACCCGAGAAAGAGGTGTTCATTTCCTATACTCTTATATTACTTCATTTCCATAACTACTCGAGTATTAGAAATCATCACCAATTTTTCCTTTAATCTCATCATTAGGTCAATTGGCCCCCAATTTAATCCATAATATTTTCTAACTCAAATCATTCATGCCTGTCCTTTAAACATAAATTTGTCCAGTAATTTGTCTTCAATCTCAATATGTCCGGATATCATCAATTGTCATCAAATCCTCCTAAACTCCGGAAATCAATCACATATATGCCATAACCCAACTTTAATCTCCAAACAGAAAAAGAGTAACCAATTACAACTTAAATAATTAAATTAAAAGTACTTGAAGAACCGAATCGAAAATTATCTTAAGAAATTAAATTAACGAATCGAATCGAAATTCACTCTAAGAAATTAAATTAAAAGACTGAATCTGAAAATTTTACCCTAAGTAATTAGATGGAGGAGGTTAATTTAAGAGGGGTTTTGAGGTGGTTGAAGGTGGTGGTTGAAGACCCGGGGCTAATGAAACGGAGCGGACGGTCGGTCGCCGGGAGTAACGAACGGCGCCGGTGACCGAAGAAGACGGCCGAGGCCGGACAGGGCTTGAGGACCAAAGAAGGCGCGACCAAACCGGGCAGAAGCGGGGCCAAGGGTGGTGGTGTGCTTGGCGTTTGATGGCTGGGACGGTGACAGGGCGGTAGTAGGTGGTGGTAGCGGCTGTCGGTGGCGTCGTGGTGGCGTTTTCGGAGGCTAAGATGAAGGATAAAGGGGAGCGCGGAAGAGGGAAGTGACGGAAAGGGGTTTGGTGTTGGACAATTCGATGATGAGGCCGATGATGGTGATGGTGAGGATGATGGTGGCTGGCCGGAGGTGATTGTCGGCGCGGCCGGGAGCCGCTAGTGTTGTCGGTTGGCGGTGGAGGTGGGACAAGAGCAGAGGTCGGGGGCTGGAGAGAGAGAGAGGGGGTAGTGAGTTTAGCGGTGTTTAGGTTTAGGAAAAATGAAAGTTTTAGGTTTCCTTAAGCTTTTATACTCCCTTTTGTCTCCTCTTGCAATGGGCCATCCGACCTAACAATTCCCTGGCCTATTTCTCTTGCAGGCTTATCCTAATCCAGCTCTAATTCCCACTCTTTATACTTATCATCATCTTTTCTATTGAAGCTTATCTTAATCTAGGAATTTTATTTTTAGTAATATTAAATTTATAAAAATTATATTAATTTCCTTCATTTAAAGATTTTTAGAACTCAAAATAAATTAGCTATATAATAATGTTAATTATCTTCCGAGTCATTAAAATTTATAGAATATGCTCGTGCGTCGTCGTTGTCATCATCCGGTTCCTGCATTTTAAACAACATTGATATATATATATATATATATATATATATATATATATATAAATATGTATATACACATGTGTAATGTGAAAATATTTGGAAATTTGAAATGCACGCGCTCATGCTAATCTTGAATGTATTTAAAGTTAATTAGTTTCTTAGGGATGGGTTGTTACAGTCTTCCCCCTTAGAATGAGTTTCGTCCTCGAAACTTGTAGGTGAAATGGTATAAATATGATCTTAGAATAAATGTGGGTACTAGTTTCTCATGTCTTCCTCGGTTTCGAAGTGGCTTCGGTTGAAGTATGATTCGACCATAAGACTTTGACAAGAGGAATAGTTTTAGTACGAAGTCTGTTTAATCCTCCGATCTAGGATTTGGACCGGATATTCCTCATCTGTTAAGTTACGGGCGATAGCCACTGGTTCAAACTCTATGATGTGGCTTGGGTCGGATATGTACTTCCGAAGTTGAGATATATGAAAAACATCATGGATATTCTCGAGATCGACTGGTAAGGATAATTTATAGGTCACGGGGTTTAACTTCCAAAGTATCTCATGTGGCCCAATGTATCTAGGGTTTAATTTCCCCTTAATTCTGAATCTTTTGATTCCTTTGGTTGGGGATACCTTGAGAAAGACCATATCCCCTACTTGAAACTCCGGAGGTTTCCTTCGTCGATCTGCATAGCTCTTTTGTCTACTCGGAGCTTCTACGATTCATCTGTTATATTACTCTCACTTGTTTCGGTAGTATCTTGTATCAACTCTGGTCCTATGGTGAGTGTCTCATCTAAATCGCTTCGACACAAGGGGGTTCTGCATTTTCTTCCATAGAGGGCTTCAAATGGGGCCATTTTTATTGTGGCTCGGTAGGCTGTTGTTGTATGAAAATGCAATCGAGCCGGATACTCTTCCCAGTTTCCTTAGAAATCAAAGATGCAAGCCCGTAACATATCTTCTAGGGTTTGGTTAACTCTTTCAGCTTTTGTCTCTGGATGGTATGAGCTACTAAAGTTCAACTTAGTCCCAAAAGTTTCTTTGTAAGGCTTCCTAAAATCGAGATTGGAATCGGATGCCTCTATCGGACACTATATCTTTGGGTATTCCATGAAGTCCGACAATCTCTTTTAAGTATACTTGAGCTAATTTGCCCACACTCCAATTGTCATTAATTGGTATGAAGTGTGCGGACTTTGTAAGACGATCAACTATCGCCCAAATAGCATTTTTCCTATGGCGAGATGGAGGGAGTCCTACGATGAAATCCATTGATATAGAATCCCATTTCCAGGTTGGAATCTCTAAGGGCCTTAACTCGCCCATAGGGCGTTGACGTCCTGCCTTTACTCTTTGACATGTAAGACATCTATCCCTATCTCGCAACTTCTCGTTTCATGTTGGGCCACCAGAAATTCTTCTTTTGATGTACATACATTTTTGTTCCTCCAGGATGGACAAAATATAAAGTCGTATGAGCTTCATCTAAAATTTTCTTTTTGATCTCCTCTTGGTCGAGGCACACACAAACGATTTTGGAATCTCAAAGTTCCGTTCTCATGTAAGATGAATTACGGGAATTTCCCTTTTTAATATTCTACTCAATCCTCACCAACTTCTCATCTTTCCTCTATCCTATTTTGATCTCCTCTCGTAATTGACTGGTCGACTTCTAAAAGTTTAGCACCCCTTTGTCTCCTTGATGTCGATCGATCTCAATTCTTGCTCTATGTAATTCCCGAATAAGGATTGGTTGGGTGATAATCAAGGTATTCACATTATGTTGAATTTTTCTACTTAAGGCGTCGGCTACGACGTTGGATCTACCTGGATGGTATTGAATCTCCGAGTCATAATCTTTTAACGAGTCGCAACCATTTCCTTTGTCTCAAATTAATCTCCTTTTGAGTGAACACATATTTCAAACTTTAGTGATCGGTATATACCTTACAAGACACTCCATATAAATAATGTCTCCAAATTTTCAAAGCAAACACAAGCTATGACCAATTCCAAATCATGAGTAGGGTAATTTCCTTCATATAGTTTTAACTACCCAAGAAGCTTATGCTACCACCTTACCATTTTGCATCAATACGCACCCTAATCCGTGTTTCGAAGCATCACTATAGATGGTATACTCCTATAAATAATTAAATGAAAAGTACTTGAAGAACTCGAATCTAAAAATTATCTTAAGAAATTAAATTAACGAATCGAATCTAAAATTTACTCTAAGAAATTAAATTAAAAGACTGAATCGAAAATTTTACCCTAAGCAATTAGATGGAGGAGGTTAATTTAAGAGGAGTTTTTGAGGTGGTTGAAGGTGGTGGTTGAAGACCGGGGCTAATGAAATGGAGCAGACGGTTGTGGTCGAAGCGATCGCTGGGAGTGACGAACGGCGCCGGTGACCGGAAGAAGACGGCCGAGGCCGGACAGGGCTTGAGGACCGAAGAAGGTGCGATCAAATTGGGCAGAATCGGGGCAGAAGGAGGGCCAATGACGGTGGTGTGCTGGTGTTTGATGGCTGGGACGGTGACAAGGCGGTAGTAGGTTGTGGTAATGGCTGTCGGTGGCGTCGTGGTGGTGTTTCCGGTGGCTAAGATGAAGGATAAAGGGGAGCGCGGAAGAGGGAAGTGACGGAAAGGGGTTCGGTGTTGGGCGATTCGATGATGAGGCCGATGATGGTGATGGTGAGGATGATGGTGGCTGGCCGGAGGTAGTTGTCGGCGCGGCCGGGAGCCGCTGGTGTTGTCGGTTGGCGGTGGAGGTGGGACGAGAGCAGAGGTCGGGGGCTGGAGAGAGAGGGGGTAGTGAGTTTAGCGAGTGTTTAGGTTTAGGAAAAATGAAATTTTAAGGTTTCCTTAAGCTTTTATACTCCCTTTTGTCTCCTCATGCAATTGGCCATCCGACCTAACAATTCCCTGGGCCATTTCTCTTGCAGGCTTATCCTAATCCAGCTCTAATTCCCACTCTTCATACTTATCATCATCTTTTCTATTGAAGCTTATCTTAATCTAGGAATTTTATTTTTAGTAATATTAAATTTATAAAAATTATATTAATTTCCTTCGTTTAAAGATTTTTAGAACTCAAAATAAATTAGCTACATAATAATGTTAATTATCTTGTTAGTCATTAAAATTTATGGAATATGCTCGTGCGTCGTCGTTGTCATCATCTCGGTTCCTGCATTTTAAACACCATTGACATATATATATATATATATATATATATATATATATATATATATATATATATATATATATATATATATATAAATATGTATATACACGTAATATGAAAATATTTGGAAATTTGAAATGCACGCGCTCATGCTAATCTTGAATGTATTTAAAGTTAATTAGTTTCTTAGGGACGGGTTGTTACAATAAGAGATTCATCCGTACTTTCTAAGTTTCATCTTCAAAACCCTAAACTAATTTTCCAACTTTAAAAAACCCTATAGCCACCCGTGGAGAGGTTCGATCGAGTCCCGGCCTTGGTTCCCGCAGTATGAAGCATATCTCAACATTGGATGTAAAAACAGATAGCTCGCTGATAGTAAAAAGACGCACTATGGTCCTTACTGGTCAACGGGGTAACTCTAGTCCTAAAAGCGATGTAAAGCAAGAAGAAAGAGCTTCATCCAATCGTATCACGGTTCGAGAATGAGAAGATTTGGACTCGAGAGATAAAACTTGTAAAAACTCCTCAAACTCTTGAAGATGGGGGCAAGCTACGATCGATGATTTGAAAGAATTGAATCTTGGAATTGATAAAGAATCGCGCCCTATATATGTAAGTTCCTTACTCACACTCGAGGAAGAAAAAGAGTACTTTAACCTTCTCTCGAGTACAAGGATGAATTTGCGTGGGGTTACAAAGAAATTTTAGGGCTACACCCCACGGTTATTGTCCATTGCCCGATGATAAGAAATGCAATTTCACCTAAGAAACGACCTCGGCGCAGTTCCGCCTGAGTTAGTACTTGAGATCAAAAAGAACGTTAACAAACTCATAAAGGTAGGATTCATTCATGAGGTAAAGTACCCAACATGGATTGCAAACATCATTCTAATGAGGAAGAAAAATGGTCATTTATGGATTGCACTCGTAGGGTACAATCAAATTTAAACGGTGCCGGAGGATTAAGAAGCAACAACCTTCCATATCCCAAAAGGCATCTTTTGTTATAAAGTAATGCTATTCGATCCGAAAAATACAGTGGCCACATTCCAATGGGCAATGCAGAACATCTTCAATGACATGCTTCATAAAAAGTAGAGTGTTATGTTGATAACTTGGTTGACAAGTCCAAGAAGAGGTTAGATCACTTACAGGACCTTCATCAAATCTTTGAGCAGATTGTAAAAATGCTGATTGAAGATGAACCCGCTTAAATGTGCCTTTAGTGTCACATTTGGAAAGTTCTTGGGTTTTATTGTTTCTCACATAGGCATCAAGGTTGACTGAGAAAAGATTAAAGCAATCCAAGAAATGCTCGAACTAAGAAATCTCAAGGAGCTTTGTGGCCTTCAAGGTCGGTTGGCATACATTCGGAGATTCATATCAAATCTAGCTAGCCGTTGTCACCCCTTTAGCCACCTCATGAAAAAAGACATACTCTTTAACTGGGACAAGTCATGCCATAAGGCTTTCGAAAGTATTAAGAAGTACTTGTCAAACCCTTTAGTACTTGGGAGCACCAATTCTGTCAAGTCATGAATACTTTATATTGTAGCTTAGGATAAGTTATTGGGGGCATTATGTGCTCATAAAAGTGAAGAAGGGAAGGAAACGGCTTCGTACTACCTCGGTCGTGCTTTGGTTGGGGATGGGTTGAATTACTCCCTAATTGAGAAGATCTGCCTACCTCTTACATTTTCCATTCAAAAACTAAGTCATTATATGCAATCTCTCACAGTTCAAATCATTTCTAAAGAAGATCCTATCAAATACATCTTGTTAAGCCCAATCCTCAGTGGAAGACTTGCAAAGTGGGCTGTCATCCCAAAGTAGTATGACATCATCTATATTCCATAAAAGGTTGTCAAAAGGCAAGCATTGGTAGACTACTTGGTTGATTATCCGAGTGTTGGATAATTGGGAGCTAAACGATGATTTACCCGGGGAAGATGTGTTTTTCATCAACATCCTCCCACCATGGGAGATGTACTTTAACGAGGCGATAGGGACATGATGGTGCCGGTGCATGAGTAGTCTTTGTTTCTTCCGAGAAACACCTTCTCCCATATTAATTCATTCTTACATAGTTGTGTTCAAACAATGTGGTGGACTATCGAGCGAGTAATCCCGGGTCTTTAGATGGAAATCGAGATAAGAATCAAAGATCTCATATTTATGGCAATTCACAATTAGTCATTTACCAACTCGCTACGAGAATATGAAGTTAAGAAAGAAGATCTCATTTACCAACTGTTGGATAGATTAGACACGATCAAGTTGGAGCACGTTCCTTGAAGTGCCAACAAGACGGCACTAGGGCGGAAGACACCATAGATGTCTCAATATGCAGCCGATGGGTCGTGACACCTTCCGGTGAAGATTTTGTAGAAGATACCAACGCAGTAAGTGTGTGTAAAGTAGATAAAGAAGATTGGCGGCAACCACCGATTGATTACATAGAACATGGGAAGCTCCCTAGTGACTCGAGGCATACGACAGAGATTCAACAGAGAGCTCTGCATTTTCTTCACTATAATGGGACACTATATCGGTGCTATTCTCATGGTCTTTGGTTGCAAAGCTCTGGATATGGAAGAAGCAAGTCAAGCGAGTGGAGGAAGCTCATTCAGGAATATGTAGAGCACATTAATCTAGACCTAAACTCCATGATTGCATCAAAAGGATGGGCCACTACTAGCCCACTATGGTTCAAGACTGCATAGATTACGCCAAGAAGTGTAATGCTTGCTAGTTTCATGCAAATTTTATACATCAACCTCTAGAACCTTTACATCCTACGAGTGGCATATTGGCCTTTTAAAGCCTTGGAACTGGATGTTGTTGGACCAATCACACCAAAATCGTCTGTTGATCACGTGTACATCTTAGCCGCTACTAACTACTTCTCCAAGTGGGCAGAAACAATTGCACCGAGGGAAGTAATAAAGGAGAATGTTGTTGATTTTATAAGGACACATATCATTTATCGATACGGTGTACCTCGGTTTGTCATTACCGACAATGGTAACCCATTTTTAACGAGTCGATGACCGATCCGTGCGAAAAGTTCAAGTTTGTTTAGCACGAGTCTTCCATGTATAATACTCCTGCAAACATCTTGGCATAAATTTTCAATAAAACACTGTGCAACTTGCTCAAAACGGTTGTTGTGAAATCCAAATGGGATTGGCATGAGAGATTACGTGAAGCTCTATGGGCATATAGAACCATGTACAAAACACCAACACAATTGACTCCCTTTGCCCTAGTTTATTGAGTTGAAGCTATATTGCCGTTAGAACTTTAGATTCCATCATTTTGCATCACCCTATAAGAGGGCGTAACGGATGATAATAATCACAAGTTTCGTCTAGCTAAGTTGGAGGCCTTGGATGAAAAAAGACTACAGGTCCAACGAAGTTAGAGTGTTATTAAGCTCGCCTATCCCGGGCGTTCAACAAAAAAGTTCGACCTCGCTCGTTTCAAGTAGGAGATCAAGTACTTGCCGTAAAAGGCCGATTGTCATGTCTCATAAGATTGGAAGCAAGTTTACTTTAAAGTGGGATGGTCCATATCCAGTGCGGGAAGTCTACACAAATGGTGCCTATAAGATAGTCGACAGTGAAGGAGTGCAAGTTGGTTCCATAAATGGAATTTTTTGAAGCTTTATTATCCTTGAAC
Organism: Talinum fruticosum; assembly: GCA_021018815.1. NCBI lineage: Eukaryota > Viridiplantae > Streptophyta > Magnoliopsida > Caryophyllales > Talinaceae > Talinum > Talinum fruticosum. Next base: position 9,756,316 of record JAITYX010000005.1, on the reverse strand, counting down.
ATTGTCATTTGTAAGCTTCTAAGAAAGAGCCTATATGGCTTATTCTTTCAAGTTGAAATTAAATGTAGTACTTCCGGCCCGCAAGAGTATAAATTATGAACGAAACAAAAAAAAAAATTTTGTAATACTTCGGCCCACAAGAGTATAAACTATGAACGGTGAAACAAAAAAACATATCTATACTACTCCTAGCCCACAAGAGTATAAACTGTGAACGCCAAAAAAAAAAAAAAAAGAACCGTTACCGCAAGAGTATAAATTGTGAATGGCTAAATAAATAAATAAATCCTTTTCTTTTTGTCATTGCTTGAACTACGTACGGCTTGATCCTTTAGGATGTTTTGATTCCTTTAGGTCCATAAGAAACTTGGGCATGCACCCGAGTATAGCCCCTGCGCAAAAATAAAAATGCAAAGCAAAATGGTGTAGTCTAATCACATCATGAAGCAAGATAATTGCAAGCATAATATTCTGGAGGGTTTACATTCAAAACTTTATCTAGATAACAAGTCTGGATAAAACAAAAAGGGGCGAAAGTACATGACAATCATTATTATTTTGATAACTATCTAAAAATAACTAAGCTAAGGTGACCAATGGAAGTTTTTCAAATCTTCATATGACTCCTTACCGTAAGTCTCCAACTTCTCCAAACTAGCCTCTACATGAGGGCCTATCACTTCAGTGGCTTCAATGATGTTAAGTTGACCTTGCAAGTTTCCAACTTTGCTCTCCGCCGTCTAAACCGAAGCTCCACTTTTACCGATTTGAGCCTCAAGGTCATGTTTTTGCGTGCCTAAAGATTGCAACTCCTTTAGCAACTCGGCTCGTCTTAACTTTACCTGCTCCAATTCAGCCTCGTGCTACCTTATGCTTGAGTCATTTATGCGTCCAACTCTCTAGATGCCTCTTTAAGCTTTCCTTTTATCTCTGCTAGACAACTAGCTTGCTCCTTAGAGGTCATATGTCCAAAAAACTGTCTCGCACACTTTTGAAGTCGAATGCTTAAGTGTTGGTTTCTTCAATTATATCTTTTAAAGGGAACACACAAATGCCTACTTTGAAAAGATAGGCATCAATATCATCAAACTCATTTCCAAGGAGATGAAATCGTTTGAAAAGAGTACAAGACACCTTTCCTAATATGCGGTGGACCTTGACTTGAGTTGCCCGTGTTGAGAAAATTACCGCAAGCGCACGATGTAGTTGTAGCTAGAAATCGGTGAGTACGAGTCATGTCTACAAGGAACTTGCTTTCGAGTATCAAATCCACTTATAGACTAATCTAGGAAAACTCAGTTTTTTATGTTATTTGATGACCAAATTAAATTAATCACTAAAATAATAATATGAAAATCGAATTATAAAAAGCCTTAGATTGAGGTTAATCACACTATCAAGCTTGAAATCACAATCAAATTCCGCTCGAGACTTGTCTATGCTTGCAACTTAGAAGGGTAAAACGCCAATTAAACCTATCTCTGCCTACTTCCGAAGATCAAAGACTAATCTTGTTCATTCTAGTCACCTATTTTCATTAGATTAACAAAGAACAAAATTATAAGATATGCATCTCAAAATCCCTGGTTTAAAACCTTAATTATTTTCATATCAAAGTTCTAATTGTTCACAACGTCACTCAATTGAAAATTCAATTCATGACTATCAAGACATAATAGGGATTAACCCCAACCTCAGTAGGAATTTAGTCTCTAATCATTATGCTAAACAACATACAAGTTTCAATGAATATAGCATGAAAACTATTGAGAAATCGCTAAGAGTAAACATAAAGAGAGAGAATTAAGAATTATCAAATAGAAATCCGAATGTTTGAATTCAAATTAATCTTCAAAAGTCATAATCTTAATCTTCAATCTAACGGAATTTGAATGCTAGAAACTAACATAGAAACCCTAAAACTGATGGAGAAAAGAAGTGCCGAAAAAATAAACAAAAATCGCTTAAAAAGTCGTGAAAATAGAGTCACACGGCCATGCAGGATGGTCAAACGACAGTGCAGGGATATGCACGACTAGCCGTGCACATTTGCTGTACTTTATGCTTGTTTCTGTCTATTCCGCACGTGTGCCCGTGCAACCCTGCATAGGTACTCGTGCATGGCATCAACTTTTCGTAGTTTGTTGCATGGTCGTGCACCTCTGCACCGGTGCCCGTGCGGCCTTCCTCGGGTTTCTACCTTTTGCCCGAAGCTTCACACGACTCGTGCGACTTGACTTGGCAAGTTTTTAGGCAATTTTCTTGCTTCCTTTTAGGCTCAAACCCATCCTCTTCATCATCTTTTATCATTTTACCTCGAATCTTCTTCATTTAAGGTTAAATACCCGACGATTAAGAGGAAATGAGCAAAAACCAGCCCAAAACCAAACATATATCCTCAAAATTATCATGGAATTGGCTGAAATATTATCATAAAAAGTGGCAAATACGAGGTTCAACAACTCTCCCATGCTTAGCTCTTGCTTGTCCCCAAACAATACTCTCAATTAATGAACTTGGGGTTGAGCCTCATATTCACCCTCCTCAAGTGATGTGTTAATAATCCAACCAATAAGCAATAATTGCACATATAAGCAACCCATTCGAAGTTTAGTAATTTTCATGAAAACTCACTTAAAAAATTCAATGACTATAATGTTTGGTTACAATGCACGAATGTCATCATGTTTAATCACATTAACATTCATGATGCCGTCAAACAAATGGTGAACTAGCTTGACCAGTAGAACCTCACTTTAGGGTGAAGTGGATCACTCCAACTAATGTAGAATTACATGTGGTTCTCTCAATCTTCTTCCAAAAACACAACCTACTCGTAGGCTTGGTCAAATTCTCATTCTCTACCACTATGGTGGCAAAATGCACATGAAATCAAGATGACTTTTATAGAGTTGTAATGAGGCTAAGGTATGGGTGACAAAAGGGAATCAATTTAGGAAATGTGGAGCTAAATAATTGCCAAGTGGCCAGGTTGACTAAGCAGCATATACACTTCCAAAATATAAATAAGAACTTCTCTCCCAATTTACTTCTTTAAGCACAACAAACTCAAAGATAGCCTAAGGAATGAGTATAAACTTTCCAAACCTTCTTCATACCAATAACTTTTCCTTTTTTTTTTTTTTACTTTTTTGCTTTTTCTCATTTTTTTCATTTTTTTTCATTTCTTTTCAAATACTATTGGTACGGATATCATGAACACAACTCAATTACATCTACGTTTCATTTATATAAATCCCTTTTTTCAAATTACAAAAATAGACAAAATAATATTTTTATACAACCCAAGATCGCACATCTCAAGAAGCGCTGCTCCCTAACCTTGGCAAAGGATTGGAAAATTTGTTTTGGCCAATGGTAAATAGATATAGGTGCAGCAAGTTAAACCAATCATGCAATAAAATTATCAAAGGCAACTAGCAAGCAACACACAACATCACAATCAAATCCATTCAAGGCTTATTTTTACAAAAAGTTTTGACCAAGAATGGACAATCAAATCATGCACAATCATGCCCATTAATCAACTATCACACTTCACATCATCAACACAAGAGGGTTTTGAAAACTGTTTTTGGGATTTTTAAATTTTTTACTTTTTTTTTCAAAGTAATAAAAGCTAAGTAACAAAGTTACCTCATAGAGAAGAAAATGAAAAAAGGGGTAGAGCGTGTTTATCTTAAAAGCTTATGAATTTTCCTCCTCCATAAATCTCGGACGAGCCATGATAAAAAAATAACAAAAATGTAAGTAATGCAAAGATTTTAACCTATATGCTTAGAACTAGACCTGGCAAAAACTAACCCGATCCAAAACCCGACCCGAACCCACCTGAATTTTTCGGATTTTGGACACGATTTTTCGACCGGAACCCGAAAATAACCGAACCCGAAAAACCCGTAAATTAATGGGTCAAACCCGACCCGAACCCATTCGGCCTGTTGGGTCAAGGATATAAAAACAACAATTTTAGCTTTGTGACTTATTCATTGAATGTTTTTATACCATTATATGATTTTCTTTTCATTTTATCACTTTTTTGGTACTTGGTTATTTATTATATCACATCATTTGGAGGGACTTTACATATTTATCGCAATTGTTTTTACAAAAACACTAATAATATTTCATATCTCAACTTCTTTCTCATAAAAAATATTATATACAAAAATTATACATAAATAATTTCAATAAATATGTGTGGATTCAAATGGTGTGATATATTAAAATACTAAAAATGCACAAGTATTATATTTTTGGTGAATTAAATATACCTAGCCATATCTTAAATAATATATTTTTATATTTTAGAAGTAATATTTCCATAATAATGTAAAATTTTGATGTTTTAATTAAAATAAAATTTCGTTTATTATAAATCTTTAATTCTCATTTATTTCAAACCGTTTTAACCGTACTTGAATCATAACACCTAGGATAGGCAATGGGCTGGCTTCAAATAAAGTTAACATTTTTCTAATGAATAAAATGGGACGCGTAGGTTAAGCCTATCTCGGTCAACCTTTTCCCGATCTGTTATAAAATACGGTAAATATGCATATAAATCCTTTTATTATAATAGAAGAGGTGAAATAAATATCGAAGCTTAAACGAATTATTAACATAACAAGTCATTATTATTCACCCCATCATTGGCCTTATTTAAACCGAGTTAGCGGCTTCTAGTGAATAAAATGGGACGGTTAAGCCTATCCACGTCAACCTTTTCTCAATATGTTATAAAATGCAGTAAATATACATATAAATCTCTTTATTATAATAGAAGGGGTAAAATAAATATCGGAAGCTTAAACGAATTATTAACATAACAAGTCATTATTATTCAACCCATCATTGGCCTTATTTAAACGGGTTTAGCGGTCAAGCCGCTCGACTCAATGGGGTCTTCACACAAATATTATAATGAAATTTTTGAATATTTTTTACTATTTTTGAAGAAAATACAAATATTATACTTTTTCGTTTAATTATGGGCAGTTTTAAGCAAAACATATGTTGGATTATTATAATTACAAAAAGAAAAATAAGCTGAAAAAAGGCGCTCGCGACCCGTCGGATTGACCCGAAACTCGTATAACACGATATACAACCGCCCTTATTTTACCCGAACCCGAAATACACTCGAAATGTATTTTACCCGAACCCGAATACACCCGACTTGTATTTAACACGCCAGCCTGAATTAACGAGATCTACTTATAACTATATGATAAACAAAAATGTAAAAATGAAAATGTTATCCTAGGAAACTATATGAATGCTACCTATGTGAATGCAAATTCATCCCTACCATCTTTAAAACAACATCTAAAGGCTGCAAGCTATTCCCCCATGCTTACCTCTTTCATTGTCCTCAATGAAAGTACAAGAAAAGATGGCAAAAGGAAGAGAGCCTACAAACAAGAGAAAATTGTAATAAGGGTGGGAGGGAAGGAGGGACTATTATTTTTTTAAATTAGAAAATAGTAAAATACTTGGATTGCCTCCCAAGAAGCGCTTGTTTAAGGTCCCTAAGCTTGACTCTTACCTCAAACGGTAGACAGTGAGGACTGGGGAGGAGGACAAGCCGAAGAGTGGAGTTGTGGCATGGCTTCCACTACCTTTCCATCAAGATCAACATTCCGAGTAAACCGAATATCGGCTTTGGTTAGCACGTCTCGTGAAGCGAGATGGGTGTGCGTAGCTCATCCCATGTGTGGATATCATATCAATTGCAGGGCTTGGAACAAGAGCCAAGGGTACATGTAGTAGTAGGAGGAAGAAATCGGCGCTTCTACCACGAGATGTGAAAGGAGACCTTCTCTGCAGGTAAATCAATCATAGGTACTGCAGTTGCCGAAATGGTCTCCCTAAAATAATAGGGACTCGGATGCTCTCATTCATATCCATCACCCTTCCCTACTTGAACAAGAACATCCTCCAAAATACCCACAAGGCGCGAACGGACTGATCCGTAAGCTAAATAGAAATATTGGTGGGTTGCGGATCGCTCTAGCTAAAGCTTTCTATAGAGTAGAAGTGGCATTACACTCACACTTGCCCCGAGATCACGAGAGGGCTCTATCAATCCGCACTCCCTTGATTGAGCAAGGAATGGAAAAATTCATCGAATCTTGCAGCTTAGAAGGTGACTGGCTCTTCAAGATTGCACTACATACCTCCCTCATGCTTACTACAAAAATATCCTCTAATTTAGTCTTCTCGGAGAGAATCTCCCTTAGAAACTTAAGATATGACGGTGTCTCCTTGATAGCCTCCAAGAATGGCATGTTGATGTAGACCTTATTCAACATATCAATAAATTTCAGAAATCTAGGCTCTAGCATCCTTTGAGGATATGGTATAGGTGACCTATATGGGCATGCTCCTTTGAACTTTAAATTGGACTTTTCTACTCAACCCGATTAGTACTCGTGTTTATCTTCCTGCAGAACCATAATAGAACTTTTTACTAACCCTGCACTATAGGTTTGAATGACATTGACATGGGCCCTAGGATTAATCTCAGGTTGACTCGCAAGTTGCCCCCGAGGCCTAGACAAATGGCTCACCTACCGAGCTATCTAGGCAATCTGGGTATCCATCATATTTTGTTGAGTGGACATGATATCTAGTTGGGCAGTGATGACCTTGATGGACTAGGCCACATCATCATTAACCTTACTCGAGTCCGGATGAATGCTCTTATGAGGACATCTGTCTATGCTTCTTGTAGGAAAGAAGGTGGAAAAGTATCCTCTCGATGAAAACCAGGAGGTTGGGTGGTTATTTGTGGCCGAAGGTTGGGGTTCCGGTGAGACATGTTTTGATAGTTTGAACCCCTTGAGTTATAGCTTTGGGGGTGTGGCCTGCTTTGTGGTCCTTGGTTGAAGTTGTGAAGGGCATTAACTTACTCAGGGATAAGAGTTTGGCATTTAGCTCCTGTATGCCAATGTATAACACATGCCTCACAAACAACATATCCCTCATTTGCGGTGCTTGAAGGAGCCATTGGAAGTAGACACTCGCACTTACTCATTCTAGCTTCTAATTAAGAGCGTCCACCTTGTTAGGTAGGAGAGCTATAGAGTCAATTTCATGCATCCCTCCTTTCTTTGGAATTGACCTCTCGCTGCCCCAATTATAACTATTGGCAGCCATGTTCTTAACGAGGCCATTTGCTTCACCTTCACCCTTAGCCTTAAGTGCACCTCCAAGCATTGAAATCTGAATCTGGGTAGGTAACCCATTGTAAAAAGTTTGCAAGAGCATCCACTCTGGAATACCATGGTGAGGACATTTCTTCCGGAGATCCTTGTAACGGTCCCAAGCCTCGTAAAGTGACTCTTCATCCTCTAAGCAAAAGGTGGAGATGGCGTCTACGCAGCTCTGTATGTCTTGCTTGGTGGAAAGGACTTTGCCATGAACACCTTTGACAAAGCTTCCCAAGTGGAATACTAGTTGGGATCCTCAGTGAGCAGCCAATCCTTCCTTGGTTCTATCCTTTAGAGAAAATGGAAAGAGCTTTAACCGCAGGGCTTCGTCGATGAAATTGTTGATCTTTACGGTCCCACACTTCTCCAAAAAGAATTGATGTGTTGGATGGCATTTTCACTGGAAAGCCCTCCAAATGCATCTTGCCACACAAAATGAATAAGCGACATCTTCACCTCAAAGTCCTTGGCAGCTACATTCGGCCCAATGATGGCCGATATTGCTCCGGACGCACTAGGGATGGAATAGTCCCCTAGCGACCTCGGTTGTGGTCCTTGCTCCACCATCATTTCCTTTCTTCTCCGGCTTTTCACAGCTGCACTGATTACTCTTGTTGTTGCTTTAATTTCAGGGTCCAACGGGATAATTTCTCTCACTAGCCGACTCCTCCTGTGCATACAAAAACAAGAACTATACCAGGCAAAAACAAGTTAAAGCGTAAATTAAGAAAAGATTGGTATTAGAATAAGAACAAAAACCTAGTTTCAAGTTTTGAAGCAAACTTTATACTAAAAAGAAGAAAGTTCCTCAAGCAACGGCGCTAGAAAACTTGTTAAGAAAATTATTCCAAACGCACGTTGTAGTTGTAGTTGTAGCTAGCAACCAACGAGTATGAATCGTGTCCACGAGGAACTCATTTTCAAGTATCAAATCCACTTGTAAACTCTAATATTGGTGAAACTCAGTTCGACAAATGTTGTTTAATGACCAAATTAAACTAATCACTAAAATAATAGTACAAAAATCAAATGATAAAAGTCTTAGATTGGGTTTATTCACACTATCAAGCCTCGAAATCACAATCAAATTCCGCTTGAGATTTGTCCATGCTTGCAACTTAGAAGGGTAAGGTGCCAATTAAATCTATCTCTGCCGACTTTCAAAGATCAAAGATTAATCTTGTTCATTCTAGTCATCTATTTTCATTGGATTAACAAAAATTACAAGATATGCATTTTAAAATCCCCGACTTAAATTCTTAATTTTTTTCATATCAAAGTTCTAATTGTTCACAATGTCAATCTAGGTATAGGTTCCATCTTTCAATGTTCGCGAAACCCGAATTAAAAATGGATGATTCTTGAAGACTCGGACATCTGCTCAATATTCTTCGAGTCATGCAAAAGGAATCAGGTATAACGATTCTATACATGTAGAGTTTTGATTCCAAGGCATTCTCCGTGTCTTAGAAACTTACTTGAGTAAAATAGTATTTTCTCTAAGTGATTCGGCCCTCACTTATCTCTTTTATCGCTTTCGGTTAGCGACTCGTAAAACCGGTTCTTTATTCCGAGTCCACTCCCACTCGTACTAATCGCATTTCGAATATACCAAGTATTCCGCCGTTTCTCACTCGTAAATCTGACTTATGGTTTTCTATTCTATCGTTTGCATAGTCGCATTCGTAGTTTATTGCATGCTTAGTCTATATCAAGCTTTTCCCACTCGATATTCGTTATAGAACTTGATTCCTCGCTTAAGACTAAGTCATATGGAATTCCGAGTATCATGGATATTAGACTAAGAAAATTCCATTTCTTTTCCGACTCGGATAATCAATTACGTAATTATCATAATTATTTTATTATCTCGTGTCTAACCTTGGACCAAAGTATTTTATACTTTGAGAACCGAAGGTGTTTTACTTTTGTAGGTTATTCAATCGAGGATATTTTTTCAAACTACAAAAGTAGCCGACTTCGTAACGTCAAATCACCAAGCAAATATGGCTTTTCACCTCCCCGCTTTAGTCCCGTAAGATTGTGTCGAAGTCGCTCGCTTCCATATCCGGAAAACCGGAACGCTAAGCCTAACGGTGGTTTCCACCTCATTTTTCAAGACACAACCGATGGTTTTGGGACTTCCAAGAGAGTTAAACCATTGTCCAACGTCCATATTTCAACGGATACTTTCGAGTGACTCGGAAAGCCATTATCAACGGTCACGTGAAGACTCTCGGTCAGCAGATGAAGATAACGGCTACTCGCTTGGTTATCTATAAATAGAAGCCAATTCACAAGACTTGAAGGTTGCCGAACATATTGTTTATACACATACTTGCTCAAAGTTATTGTATTTACTTTCAATCTTCAACTTACAACTCCCACTGTGTAATTCATTACTCTCCGAGTTGTAAGGTCTTGTACTCAGTTACAAACTCTTCTTACATTCTTTGTAAGGTCCCTTGGCTAAGCCGTAAAGGTTAACTCAGCTTAGTTGTCCCTAGCTGTAAGGGTTATCTCAGCTAGGAAGTACTAGATCGGATAAGGTAACTTCGAGTCTAGGAAAACTTGTATAGAGTTGTCCAAGGGAGCAACTCGGGTTCAGTCGGCTCACGGTATTTTGTGGACTCAAAATAGTGGATTTGACTTCGTGTCCGGATTGACACGGGCCATGGTTTTCTCGCCCCGGAGAGTTTCCACGTAAAATCTCTCGTGTTCTCTTTCCGAGTTTAATATAGACTCGCATGACCCTAACCGCTCTTGTTTCTTCCGATTCATTGCTTTCGAGTCCAATCTTTTCCGACCCCGTGTTTAGACTCGTAAACTGTCTTTGCCTCTTTTATGTCAAAAAGAGTGTGTTTTCGCGAAGAATTTTCTATCACCCTATTCACCCCCTCTAGGGTGACTCGGACTCTCCCCGAGCAAACCTTCAATTGGTGTCGAGCCTAGCCTTTCGTAAAGGATCTAACAATCCAAAGGTTTAAAGATCAGATGGCTCGTAACACCGGAGTGTTCGACGAAGGAAGATCTTCCAACAGGCCACCAAAATTCAAAGGTTCAAACTTTGGTCACTGGAAGAAGCTTATGGAATGTTTCCTCATGGATCATGATGAAGAAGTATGGGAAATCATACAACAAGGAAACTACATTCCAACGAAGGCGGATGAATTCGTAATCCTTCCCAAGACAAAGGCCGAGTTCACGCCAGCGAGGCAGAGAAGTTCGAAAGAACTTCAAAGCCATGACCATCCTCATGTGCGCCATAAGCTCGGAAGAATATAATCGAGTCTCTCGCTCGTGACTCCGCTAAAGAGGTGTGGGACACTCGGTCAACACCTACGAAGGTACAAGTCAGGTGAGACAAGCGAAGATCAGCCACTATCTTCACAAATATGAGCTTTTCAAAATGGAGCCGAAGAGAACATTACTCGGATGTTCATTCGCTTCACCGAGATCACCAACAATCTCAAATCTCCGGGAAAGAAAATCTCCCATGAAGAAATGTGCCGGAAAATTCTCGAAGCCTACCCAAGAGACGATGGGGTCCTAAGGTGACTACCATAGAAGAGGCTCATAACCTCTCACTCTTGAAGCCGACGAGCTCATCGGAAAGCTTCGACTCATGAGATACATCTCGGAAGAAGAAGATGCCGAGGGTACTCGTCAAAAGGAACATTGCGCTTAAAGCCTCGTAATCCAAAGAAGCTAGTCCGAGCTCCTCCGACTCGAAGATGATCCCATGGCACTCATTGCAAGAGGCTTCAAGAGAATGATGAAGCATAAAAGATGGGACAAAAGACCAAAAGAAGAATTCTACAAAAAGGACAAGAGAGACAGTAAAAGGTAAGTTTTCTTCACCCTCAAAGTTATCTTTGTCTAAGAATTCTGGATGTTTTGAATGTGGCAGCAAAGACCACATAGTCAAGGACTCGTCCAAAACAAAGAAGGGACAGGAAGAAGAAAAAGGCCATGATGGCAACATGGAGCGATGAGGATTCATCTCGAAGACGACGAGGACTCGGATGACTCGAAGTGTCCGATGGCAATTTCGACTCGGAAGCCGAAAGAGAGTCGACTCGGACTCGCACAACGAGGAAACAGATCCTCAAGAGGTAATAAACTACTTCCTCAAATTCTCCAAAGTTGATTTAGCTAAATATATCTTTACTTTGGAAGAAAAGTCCAATTCCGATTCTTCTCATTTCAAGGAACAACTTGAGTCAATCACTTCGAGAGCACTTTTTAAAAAACGAGTTAGAAAAACCGAGACTCACACTCGGAGAACTCAAGACAAGTGCTCAAGCTAATGAGACCGAGTCCGAGTTACTCAAGAAAGAAAATGAGCGACTAAAACAGTAAGCTCACCGAGTCTCAAGATCTGGTTTTAAAGTTTACTCAAGGTCGAAGAACCTTGACATGCTCTTGGGATCACAATGTGTCTCGTTTCGAAAAGAAGGTCTTGGTTTTAACAAAGAGGAAGAATCTAATTCTTACTCGTAATTGTTCAAAAGGATTCCGTAACCGTAAAGTTCAAAAAGGTTGAGCATGGTCCCATTCACGTAAATGAAAGGAGGACTAAACCAAGACCTATTTACAAAAAGAAACCATTTTCTCCTCGTTTCAAAAGGAAAGGTTTTTAACAGGAAAGAGACACGCACTCAGCTCTCTCGAGAGGAAGACTCGTAATCGACAAAACCCAAAGTCATTCAAATCTGGGTTCCGAAGCACCTTCTTCCTCGTAAAAGGACCACAAGTAAGGAATGTTACTGGGTTCGTTAGAGGAAGTGAGAAGGGTTAGATTCTCTCTGTTTTGCAGTCACTCGTAAAAGATCAAAGGACACCGGTACCTGGACAACTGGATGTTCTCGACACATGTCAGGTGACCAAGGACTCTTTTCCGAGCTGGAGCCATATAAAGGAGGAAAGGTGACTTTTGGTGATGACAAAGAAAGGTAAAATAGTGGGCATTGGAAAGATTAGAAAAGGAAGCAATCTGGTGAGTCCAAGTGTACCTTGTCAAAGGGCTAAAGTACAATCTACTTAGCATCTCCTAGCTATGTGACAAGGGTCAAGAGGTAAGATTCACCCAATCCAAGTGCTACATCACGGATGAGACCACCAAAGAGATAAAACTCTCAGGTAAGAGATCAGGTAATACCTACATCATCCCTTTTGCCGACCCAAGTCGAACTTATCCTCGTTTAAAAGCATCTCTTCAAGATGACTCTTGGACTTGGCATCGTAGATTAGGTCATATTAGCATGCATACTATCAAAAAGCTTGCATCTCATAGTCTGGTTAGAGGTTTACCTAACCGTGCGTTTGAGAAGGACAAAGTATGTGAAGCATGCACCGTAGGGAAACAAGTCGATCTTCATTCAAATCTCTCGAAGACAGCTTCCACATCCAACGTGCTTGAATTACCGCATATGGACCTATGTGGTGAAATTCTCGTGAAGAGTCTCGGAGGTAAATCTTACATACTTGTTATTATCGATGATTTTTCAAGATTTACCTGGGTGTGTTTTCTCAAGCAAAAGAATGAAGCCTTCAAGGAGTTCAGCAAGCTCGTAGAAAGATTCAAGTTGAGTCTCGTACTCAGATTCAAAAGATTCGAACCGACCATGGAAGGGAGTTCGATTACTCGAATTCTCGTAGTTTTGTGACAAGAATGGAATCTCTCACAACTTCTCAAAGCACCCAAAACTCCTCAGCAGAATGGAGTAGTTGAGAGAAAGAACAGAACCCTTGAAGAGATAGCAAGGACAATGATGATTGAACACAACTTGCCTTACTACTTCGGGCAGAGGCAATAAACACAGCCCAACTACACTCTCAATCGATGCCTCATCGGACCCATTCTGAAGAAAACACCTTATGAGCTCTACAAAGGGAAGAAGCCAAATATTTCCTATTTCGGACCTTTTGGATGTAAGTGCTTTGTCCACAACAATGGTAAGGATCATCCGACCAAGTTTGATGCTCTGGTCGACGAAGGTATTTTTCTAGGTTACTCCTCTCATAGCAAAGCTTATCGTATCTTCAACAAGCGAACTAACAAAGTGGAAGAGAGTATCCACGTAGTGTTTGATGAGCTTGAACAGGAGAAACCAAGTGAGTCTTCATACTCGAACCGAAGCTCGTAAAGGATGATGACGAAGATGAGCCTACTAAGACTCGGATTGAGACCACTCGTAACGAGGAAGCTCGGAATGAGACAGCTCAAGAGGTCGCTCGTAACAAACAAGTCAATGAAGAGGATCACTCGTAACAAGCTTCGAAGATCAAGCAATTCAGCCCACAAACATGGTGAATCAAAGAACTGGTAAAGCATTTAAATTTACTCCCAGTCATCCCCAAGAAAACATCATTTCGATATCAACAAGTGGGGTAAGAACTCGTTCTTCTTTACACAATTTATGTGCATTCACCGCATTCATCTCATTAACTCGAACCCAAAATGCACTAGAGGCCCTTAATGAACCTGAATGGGTAGAGGCCATGCAAGAAGAACTAAATCAATTTGAAAGAAACCAAGTCTCGGACTCGACCAACCGACCTTCCGACCACCCAGCTTATAGGAACCAAATGGGTTTTCAAGAACAAACTGGATGAGGGTGGAGTGTAGTCGAAACAAGGCTAGACTTGTAGCTCAAGGTTACAATCAAGAAGAAGGAATTGATTGTGGGGAAACCTTTGCACCAAGTAGCTAGAATTGAAGCCATTAGAATACTCGTTGGCATTTGCATCCCGCATGCATATTAAATTATATCAAATGGATGTTAAGTGTGCCTTTCTCAATGGTTTTATTGAAGAAGAAGTTTATGTCGAGCAGACCTCCTGGTTTTGAAAGCTCGTAATTTCCAAATCATGTTTTCAAACTTCAAAAGGCTCTCTATGGTCTTAAGCAAGCCCCTCGTGCTTGGTATGAAAGACTCGAGCAGCTTCTTGGTTCAAAATGATTTCAAAAGAGGTCAGATCGACAAGACTCTATTCATAAAGACCAAAGGGAAAGATTTTCTTATTGTTCAAATATATGTTGATGATATTATTTTCGGTGCTACTAATGAATTTCGTGCCGAGAATTTTCTCGAGTTGATGAGTCAAGAGTTCCAAATGAGTATGATGGGAGAACTCAATTTCTTCCTTGGGTTGCAAATCAAACAAGACAAAGATGGAATCTTTGTTCATCAATCAAAATACACCAAGGAACCGCTGAAGAAATATAAACTTCAAGATGCAAAGCACACATCTACCTCCATGAGCAAGTAGCATAAAGCTCGACTCGGATGAGAAAGGTAAAGCAAGAGATCAAAAACTCTATCGAGGTATGATTGGATCACCGTTATATCTTACTTCAAGCAGGCCAGATATAGTGTTTAGTGTTTGCCTATGCGCACGATTTCAAGCTAATCCGAAAGAATCACATCTCACTCGCGGTGAAGAGAATATTCGGATATCTTGCAGCACTCGGAATCTAGGACTCGTGGTATTCCGTAAACTCGAACCGACTCGACCGGGTACTCGGACGCAGACTACGCAGGATACAAAGTTGATCGAAAGAGCACATCCGGAGCTTGCCAATTTCTGGGTCAATCCTTAATATCCCGGCACTCAAAGAAGCAAAACTCAGCAGCTCTATCAACTCGCGGAAGCCGAATACATTGCCGCCGGAGCTTGTTGCGCTCGGATCCTCTCGGATAAAACAACACTTGAAGGATCTTGGACTATTTCTCAACTCGGCTCCAATCAAGTGTGACAATCAAAGCGCAATTAGTATCACTAAGAATCCTGTCCAAAGACTCAAAAACAAAGCATATTGAGGACAGTATCACTTCTTACGCGATCACTCGTAAAAGGGTGATATTGCACTTGAGTTCATTCCTACTAATCTTCAATTAGCTGATATCTTTACTAAGCCTCTTGGTGAAGATCAATTTTACTTTATTCGGAATGAGCTTGGTATGTTAAATGCTTAGTTCTCGTGTTACGATTATTATATATTTCGTGCTATGTGCTCTCGTTGTTAATAACCATTAGTTCAGCTTGATTCCGTGATACTCGGGCTGATAGTTATTTCGTGTTTCGAGTCACTCGTAAATCTTTCCGAGTCAAACTCGCACGTAGAGAAATTTGGACATCAAATTTTCTGAAACTATCTCTAGAACAGTGGAGAGTTTCGGATTATAATTTCAAAATCTTTTTCTCTCTCTTCTCGAGCGCCGCGGTCGATCATAACCGTAGATTTCAAACCGCTTGTTTCTCAACCGTTGAAGAAGAACCGTCACACCGGTCTTTGGTGACCGATGGACAAGCCGAGTCGAACGGAGTTACTTAACGGATAGTGGACGGGCGCGGTTATTCTCTATAAATAACGTCTATCCATCTTCATCTCGGTATTTTAAAACTCCTTCCCTCTCAAACGAAAATCTTCTTGCGGAAGTTTTCTATGTGAACAAGTGACCCCCGATCGTCCGCAAGCGTTGAAGAAGCTCTCTCTCTCGTAAGTCCCGACTACTCTATTCTCTTTTCTTCTACCATTTTCGTTTTCTTCTCTTCTACACCTTCTTCTCTCTCTCACTCGAAAAGCTTCATCTTTTCTCTCCAACTCTCACAATGCCTAAATGCGGAAACCATCCCGACTTCCAGGCTTCCCCTCTTCCAAAAAGCCCCGCACCAACAAGCCGTAAAGCTCAACCCCTTCTAAACCCGTTGTCACCCAAAGCACCTTGCGCTGGACGACAAATTCTTCCCAACAACCAAATTCTCCCGGTTGTCCAACATCCAAACCACCGGAGTCTACTCTTTCTTGTGTTTCAGCGAGTTCATTTATCCCGAACTCGCTTTCGAGTTTTATACTCATCTCACCCACTCCGAAAATGTTCTAACCTCTCGGGTTCGTAACATTACTATTTGTATCAACACCTCCCTCCTTCACCGTCCTGTTCAAAGTTTCTTCTCTTTTCTTGAACAAGCAACCCTATTCCTTCACCGAAGTCGCCGATAACTTCTTTGAAAAGTACGCTAAAGAATTCCCTAGGTCCGGAAAGAACTTTTCCGTGACTCGCTTGAAGTCAAAAGCCAGGCTTCAGTGTTTTCCGCCGATGAGAACCTTCTTCTCACAAGCACTCTAGCAAGGAGAACCCCAACTCCAAGCACCTCAAAGCCCTCTTCGATATCCTCGGAGGGATACGAAGTCGACCTCTTCCCCTCCATCATTGAGCGGATGGCCGCCGTGCCAGCTCAACTTCAAACCAAGAAGAACACCTCCCTTCCTTTCGGTGCTCTTCTCACCCTTGTCTTCAAACATTTTCAAGTTCCTCTTCCCTCCGACCCTAACGAGGTGTCCGAGGCGGCCATTGTGGTCGGCAAGAAGGAACTCCAGGGTACGGATACCAGGAAACTAACCCCGGTGTCCGGGTTCACAACTCGTAGCCGAGGCCTCCTTCTCCACCTCGGACTCGTAAATCAACCCCTCTTCCTCTTCCCTCTACACCTGGTGGTGCCTCCACCTCCGGTGCTTCCAAAACTCTCTCTCGCCCTCTTGTCCCCTCGCCTTCCCGGACAAGATCGGCTCCGTGTCTTCCGAACTCGGAGACATGCTCGTGGCTTTCAAGTCTGTCCTTCAGTGGTCTAACCATCAACCAAAAGACCGGTCGAGTCCCAAATCCGAGAGCAGCAGCCTCTCATTCTTGAGATGAAAGAGCTGGTTAAGGAGCAGAATGAACCGGCCGAGCTCCTCGAGAGAGACGGTCCAAGGCGGCTCAGACCAGGATGACTCGGACGCGTCCGAGGCGTCTTCGAGCCCAAGCCCGACCTCCTCGGACAGCGAGGAAGCTAAGGAAGAAGAGGAAGAAGCTACGGATGCAGCAGAGGATGCCGAGGAACCCGCGGCCGAGGCAGGCCCTTCCGGCAAAGGGAAGAAGAGGTCGTGGCAACCGCCGAGGGTCAGCATGCTCCCCAAGCTCAAATCGCTGTACTCAGCTCGGACAGCGAGCTCGAGTGGGTCGAAGACCTCGCTCCTCCAGCCGAGTCAGCCGGAGCAGCCCCTCCAGCCCTCGAGGTCCCAAGGGAAGAACCCCTCGATCCACTCTCTCCGGGTCGGCCACTCGGAGTTGAGCCCCGAGAACAATTCCAGCTTCTCCCTTCGCCGCGCTCAAGCACATCGTCAAGATCGTATCGGCGCGGCGCACCTCCTCCTCCACTCGGAAATCCCTCCTCCCTAGTTGGAGCCATGCACCGAGTCACAATTCCTCGGTGTCTCCAGCATTTTCTTTTTTTCAATTTTCTTTTTGTCCGCACAACTAATGTGTATTCCTTGTACTTTTCTCCCTTCTTTTTGTTACTTTGTTTTTGCTCGAAAGGCAAGGGGGAGAAATGTAGTCGAAACTCGGTTGTCTTGTTTAGGGGAGTTTCTTTTTTTCCTCCCTTGTAATTTCTTTTTAATTAAGTGATGCATTTCATTATTAGTTTCGAGTTCTCTATTTTTCCGAGTTATTGTTAAATCGTACTTTATTTTATATTGCTCGATATATTATATACTGCTTCCGATTTATTCAATATGCATTACTCATGAGCAAACTACTCGAATCGATCTTTTTCTTCTAACAAAGTTTCTGTTTGAGTATAGAATGCCTTTCATCAAAAAGGGGAGATTGAAGACTCGGACACTCGCTCAATATTCTTCCGAGTCATGCAAAAGGAATCAGGTATAACGATTCCATACATGTAGAGTTTTGATTCCAAGGCATTCTCTCGTGTCTTAGAAACTTACTTGAGTAAAATAGTATTTTCTCTAAGTGATTCGGCCCTCACTTATCTCTTTTATCGCTTTCAGTTAGCGACTCGTAAAACCGGTTCTTTATTCCGAGTCCACTCCCACTCGGACTAATCGCATTTCGAATATACCAAGTATTCCGCCGTTTCTCACTCGTAAATCTGACTTATGGTTTTCTATTCTATCGTTTGCATAGTCAGCATTCGTAGTTTATTGCATGCTTAGTCTATATCAAGCTTTTCCCACTCGATATTCGTTATAGAACTTGATTCCTCGCTTAAGACTAAGTCATATGGAATTCCGAGTATCATGGATATTAGACTAAGAAAATTCCATTTCTTTTCCGACTCGGATAATCAATTACGTAATTATCATAATTATTTTATTATCTCGTGTCTAACCTTGGACCAAAGTATTTTATACTTTGAGAACCGAAGGTGTTTTACTTTTGTAGGTTATTCAATCGAGGATATTTTTTCAAACTACAAAAGTAGCCGGCTTCGTAACGTTAAATCACCAAGCAAATATGGCTTTTCACCTCCCCGCTTTAGTCCCGGAAGATTGTGTCGAAGCCGTCCGCTTCCATATCCGGAAAACTGGAACGCTAAGCCTAACGGTGGTTTCCACCTCATTTTTCAAGACACAACCGATGGTTTTGGGACTTCCAAGAGAGTTAAACCGTTGTCCAACGTCCATATTTCAACGGATACTTTCTGAGTGACTCGTAAAGCCATTATCAACGGTCACGTAAGACTCTCGGTCAGCAGATGAAGATAACGGCTACTCTGCTTGGTTATCTATAAATAGAAGCCACTTCACAAGACTTGAAGGTTGCCGAACATATTGTTTATACACATACTTGCTCAAAGTTATTGTATTTACTTTCAATCTTCAACTTACAACTCCCACTCGTGTAATTCATTACTCTCCGAGTTGTAAGGTCTTGTACTCGATTACAAACTCTTCTTACATTCTTTGTAAGGTCCCTTGACTAAGTCTGTAAAGGTTAACTCAGCTTAGTTGTCCCTAGCTGTAAGGGTTATCTCAGCTAGGAAGTACTAGATCGGATAAGGTAACTTCGAGTCTAGGAAAACTTGTATAGAGTTGTCCAAGGGAGCAACTCGGGTTCGGTCAGCTCACGGTATTTTGTGGACTCAAAATAGTGGATTTGACTCGTGTCCGGATTGACACGGGCCGTGGTTTTCTGCCCCGGGAGGGTTTCCATGTAAAATCTCTCGTGTTCTCTTTCCGAGTTCAATCTAGACTCGCACAGCCTAACCGCTCTTGTTTCTTCCGATTCATTGCTTTCGAGTCCAATCTTTCTCGACCCCGTGTTTAGACTCGTAAGCTGTCTTTGCCTCTTTTCTGTCAAAAAGAGTGTGTTTTCGCGAAGAATTTTCTATCACCCTATTCACCCCCTCTAGGGTGACTCAGACTCTCCCCGAGCAAACCTTTAATTCTTTTTTTGAGGCTTTCGTCGAATAAATGGTGAGCGAAGTGAATTCTAGATTAACAAGCATAGAACAACTCGAACGGAAATTCAATTTGTGATTATCAAGACATAATAAGGATAAACCCAAACCTAAACCCAAACCTAAGTAGGGAATCTAGCCTCTAAGCATTATCTTAAACAACTCACAAGGTATAATGAATATAAGCATGAAAAACTATTGATAAATTGCAAAGAGCAAACATTAAGAGAGAGAATTAAGAATTACTCGAATAGAAAGCCGAATACTTAAATTCAAATTAATCTTCAAAACTCAAAATCTTAATCTTTAATCAAAAGGAATTTGAATGTTAGAAATTACCCTAAAACCTTAAAAACTGATGGAGAAAAGAACCGCAAAAAAAAAAAAAACAAAAGTTGTTTAAAAAGTTGGAAACGAGCCCACACGGTCATGCGGGATTTTCGCATGGCTCGCGACCTCGCTACATGGCCGTGTAGGATATGCACAGCTAGACATGAACATTTGCTACACTTTCTGCTCGTTTCGGCTGTTCTGCATGAGTAGCCATGCAACCGTGCACGGTACCCGTGCATGACATCAACTTTTCGTAATTTGTTGCATGGCCATATACCTCTGCTGGGTGCTGTGTGGCCTTCCCGGGCTTCGCCTTTTGCCCGAAGCTCCGCACGACTGCGTGTCTCTGCACGAGCGCCTCTTCGACTTGACTTGGTAAGTTTTTAGGTAATTTTCTTGCTTCCTTTTAGGCTCGAACCCTCCTCTTCATCATCTTTCATCAAATTCACCTCGAGTTTAGGTGACGATTAAGAGGAAATGAGCCAAAACCAACCCAAAACCAAATATACATCCTCGAAATTATCATGGAATTGGGTGAAATATTGTCATAAAAAGTGGAAATACAAGGTTCAACAACATGTCTCTCAAGCTCCTCGATAACATTGCCCACGTTGGAAACCGAAACTTCACCATGTGAAGATCTTAATGGAGGAGGTGGGCAGAAAAGTGGAGTAACGCTGGCATGCGGAGTTGAATCAACTTTATCATTGTCTTGGTTAATGACGTTCGGTCCGAAGGATCTTTTCCAAGTGAACGAAAGTAGGAGCTTCCTGATGGTAAATGGATGTCTACCATCTTTTCTTTGAAGTTCACGTTATCACTTTCCCCTATAAAAAAATTAAAAAAAGGAGGATGTTGAAGTGCAAGCAACATAAGCACAAATATATTTATACAAAAAAATTACCATGCACTCGATAGAGTTTGGTTCCCAACCCAAGATGTCCAGAATTTTCTCGCACCATTAGGAGGTGGACGAATGACCATTCCAAGCTCTAGCACATAAGTCTCAACATGTTGATTGTCCTATTCATCAACAATAGATTTAAACTTTTGTCTACATATCTTGGCAGGTGAAATATCTAGAGGTGGCATGACTTGCTCTGTTACATTTGCTGGCATAGCAACACTTTGGACATGAATGACATAAATAGGTATAGTAGGGATAGCAACTTGCGCTCCATGAACGTTCTCACATGGAGATCTATCGTCTATTGTTGGGGTGGCGGATCCTGAAGGTTTCCCAAGTGCATTTAAGCTCTAATTTGAACTTTGAGCCACGATTCCCCTTATCCTTTGGAATGTATTCTTTGGATAAATCGTCTCTTTTTCTGATGGAGGTTTCCACCCAAGCCAAGCTACTAAAGATCATGGGCTATTAACAAAGCTACAAGAGGAGATAAACTTGAGCGGAGATCAACTTTTGGCACCAAAGTCTACTATTCTAGTTCGAGTAATGCAAGCTGAACTATAGCATGGGGAGCTGTGATAATTGTTATTCCATGACACTTAGTACATAAATAATCAGTGCTTAAGAGTTGAAGCAAAATAATCCACAAAAAGAGGTTCAAAAATGTCTAAAAGCCCAAACCGAGCGCTTAAGGCACAATATGTCCGGAGTGAGCTCAAAGACCTAAAGACCCATGCTCGGTCCATCAAAATGAGTCACCAAGGCATGGAGCACATTCCTAGCATATGGAGGATTCTAGAGAAATCCAAGAGCACTACCTCTAGTGGGAAGAATCAAGTGTTGGACCAATCGAAGCGAGGCTTTCTTAAGGGGAAAGAAAATACTTGGTCGGAAACTACTATTCATTTCGAGGCCACATGTTCCCAAAGCTAGCTTGGAGGAGGGGAAACCTATAGTATAATCTTGGCCTTTGATCTTGTACATACACTCTTAGCCTTTAGATTATGCTTAGCTTTAATCTATGAGCATTACAAATATCACTTGTATTCGGTCATAGAAAACAACTTTGATATTGGATGAAAACCGAGCAAGTTAATGCTCTTTTTCCCTTAAATTCTCAATTGCTATATCTAAGCTTGGCATGCTTAGTGGCGCTCGGTTGAGTCCGAAAGTCTAGCTAGTGGTGTCATCTCGTATCTAGCCCTAGTCTTTCGAGTGCCTTAAGATTCTTATAGTGGTGTGACTCGTATCCATAAGGAATGTGATTCTATCCTTGACAAATACACTTCTAGCACTCACTCGAACCCTCCCCTTCTCTCATCCCCTCACAAGCCTTCACTTTTCTCTCGGCTTCTTGCTTTGCTGTCCATCATCTTTGGTATCGAGTAAGTTACGCCTCTTGGTTGAGTTACTTCTATTCCCTAAACACATCCCTAAAACCCATAGCTACAAAATAGCCGTAAGCCCATCACCAAAATCCATAAGGAAAGATTTGAGATGTTGATGAAAGAAACAGGTGAGCTACGCAACCAGAATGAGTACCTCCGAAAGCAACTTGGGCAATCCATGAGAGATAGAGGAGATCAATTAAGAAGCACATCACCTCTCTCTCGGCCTACTCATAGTTCCAACGTAGAGGATGAAGAAGATAATCCATTTGCTTCTTCGGATGAGCCTAGTGAAAGGAGATCAAGAAGAGGTTCTAGGCGTGCAAAACACAATTCCCATGACTTCAAGGTGGAAATTCGGAGTTTGAAGGCCGCCTAAACCCGAATGAGTTCTTAGATTGGCTAAGGACCGTGGAGAGAATATTTGACTACAAAGATGTGCCAGAGGAGAAGAAAGTTAAGCTTGTTGCTCTCAAGCTTAGAGGCTTTGCATCAACATGGTGGGAAAACTTGGTGCACAAACGAGTAAGGGAAAGAAAGTCCAAGATTAGAAGTTAGGAGAAAATGAGATCAAAACTCAAGGCTCGTTTCTTGCCCCTAACTTACATCCAAGATAGTTATTCCCAGTTCTATAACCTACAATAAGGAAGTATGAGTGTAGAGGAGTACACTCGTGAATTTGAGAGATTGCTTATTAAGTGTGACATTCAAGAAAATGAGGATCAAACAATAGTGAGGTACCTTGGAGGCCTAGATGCAATGCTCAAGTGGTGGAATTACAACAATTCTCCACCTTTGATAAGGTGTGTCACTTCGCCCACAAAGTGAACAACAAAGGAAACATCATTTTGTCAAGAAAGAAGTAACCAAGCCTTTTTCCGAAAAGAACCCTTCCTATTACAAGGGGAGTTCCCACCCAACCCCACAAAAACCCCTAGCTCCATAAAACAGACCTACGCTCATTTCTACCCCAAATCTGCCCAAACGTGCACCTAACCCCAACAACCCACGGAGGTGTTTCAAGTGTCATGGCCTAGGACATATTGCTTCGGAGTGTCCTAACAGAAGAGTAGTGACTTTGGTGGAATTCCAAGAACAATACATATAGGAAGAAGAGACCGAAAAGGAACTGTACTTGGTGGATGAAATGGAGGAAGTGGTAGAGGAGGTGGATGAAGGAGAACTTTTGGTCTTGAGAAGGGCTTTGAGTGGATTTAAGAAGTCCAAAGAGGAGCAACGTGAGAACATATTTCACACTAGAGGTACAAGTGCAAGGAAAGGTTTCCTCTATTATTGTGAATGGTGGAAGTTGTACAAACATAGCCGCTTCAACCATGGTTGAGAAGCTTGGACTTATTGCTTCGGTTCGTCCTCACCCGTACAACATTAAATGGCTAAACCAAGGTCAAGGCCTCCAAGTCAATTCTAGATGTCTTATTACATTTAGTATTGGCAAGAACTATCATGATGAGTTGTGGTGTGATATTATTCCTATGGATGCTTGTCATTTGTTGCTTGGGAGACCTTAGCTATTTGATAGAAGAGTTATGCATGATGGATTCATGAACACCCATACTTTCACCAAGGATGGGAAGAAGATCACCCTAGCCCCTCTATCCCCAAGCCAACTCACAAAAACAAAGCCACAAAAGACCCCCAACCAAACCGACCTCCTTCTTACTTTAGGAGAGTCATTCCTCAAAGAAAAGCAACATGAGTTTAGACCCATGCAAGAGCTCATCCTATTGTCCCCAAATGAACTTGAAAGCCTTCCCCACAACCTACATCCTCTAGCAAAAGACCTACTGTCCAGATTTGCCCATGTCTTTCCAAATGAAATTCCTCTTAGCCTACCCCCACAAAGAGCCATCCAACATCACATAGACCTTATCCCGGAGCCACTTTACCCAACAAACCAGCATATAGGATGAATCCTAAAGATGCTCAAGAGGTCCAAAGGCAGGTTGATGAGTTGGTGGCTAAAGGCCTTGTAAGGGAAAGTAGGAGTCCATGTGTTGTGCCTGCTCTTTTGATGCCAAAGAAGGACGGATCCATGAGGATGTGTATGGACAGATCGTGCTATAAACAAGATCACTATCAAGTATAGGCATCCCATACCTAGACTTGAGGATATGCTTGATGAGCTCTATGGCTCACAAGTATTCTCCAAGGTGGACTTCAGGAGTGGATATTATCAAATCCGAATCCGAGAAGGGATGAGTGGTTAACGGCCTTCAACACCAAGGGGGATTGTATGAGTGGCTTGTGATGCCATTCGGACTATCTAATGCACCTAGCACTTTCATGAGGCTCATGAACCACGTGTTTAGGCCTTTTCTTGGCAAGTTTGTGGTCGTATATTTTGATGATATCTTGGTATATAGCAAGAGTAAAGAAGAGCACCTAAACCACCTCACACAAGTTCTTGAGCTATTGGAGGAAGAAAAGCTCTATGGCAACCTTCAAAAGTGTACCTTCTTTGCCTTGGAAGTCACTTTTCTTAGATATATTGTTACGACTCATGGTGTGAAGGTAGATGAGAGTAAGGTAGAAGTCATACAATCATAGCCTAGGTTCCCACAAGCATTCATGATGTGCGGAGTTTTCATGGCTTAGCCTCTTTTTACCGAAGATTCATTAAGAACTTTTGCACCATCACAGCCCCCATGACCAAGGTGCTAAAGGCAAGTGCGTTCAAGTGGAATGCTAAGGCCCAAGAGGCTTTTGAAACTATAAAGCTCAAACTTACTCAAGCACCGGTTCTAGCCTTGCCTAATTTTGACAAGATTTTTGAGGTGGAATGTGATGCTTCGGGAGTAGGTATTGGAGGAGTTCTCTCTCAAGAAGGGCAGCCTATAGCCTTCTTTAGTGAGAAACTTTGTGAGTCAAGGAGGAAATACTTAACTTATGATAAGGAGTTCTATGCAATTGTGAGATCTTTGGAGCATTGGAGTCATTACCTTGTGGCCAATGAATTCATTTTACATTCAGATCATGAAGCCTTGAAGTACATCCAAGGGCAGTATAAACTCAATCCAAGGCATGGGAAATGGGTGCAGTATTTGCAAACTTTCCATTTTACCATTAAGCACAAATCGGGCAAGTTGAATAATGGGGCGGATGCACTATCAAGGAGGTATCTCTTGCTATTTCAAGTACAAACTCAAGTTCTTAGTTTTGAGCATTTAAAGTCCTTGTATTCTAATGATCAAGATCTTAGTGAGTTGTTTCAAGATTGTCAAAAACACCCCAAGGGAGAGTTCCTAGTCCAAGATGGCTATCTTTTCAAGGGCACTCGGCTATGCATACCACGTTGTGGAACTAGAGAGTTATTGATCCGAGAAGTACACAAAGGAGCCTTGGCTGGCCACTTTGGTGTAAACAAAAGAACAAGCATGCTAAGGGAGCATTACTTTTGGTCGAATATGGAAAGAGATGTGCAAGACATCTTAAAGCGGTGTGCGGTGTGCGGTGTGTCAAGAATCAAAGAGTCACTTACTCCCGCAAGCACTTTACACTCCTCTCCCAACACCCAACCAGCCATAGGAGGACGTGAGAATGGACTTTGTTTTGGGGCTGCCAAGGACACAAAGAAACATAGACTATTCTTGTAGTAGTGCACCATTTTTCTAAAATGGCTCACTTTGTTCCATGTAATAAAACCAATGATGCAACTCAAGTGGCTGATTTATACTTCAAGGAGTTTGTGAGGCTACATGGTATTCCAAAGTCCATAGTTTCGATCGGGACAGCAAGTTTCTAAGCCACTTTTAGATCACACTTTGGAAGAAGTTGGGAACCAAGCTACGATTTAGCACTACTTATCATCCTCAAACAGATGGGCAAACCGAAGTCACCAATTGAACATTGGGAGTGCTTTTGAGGACTTTGATCAAGACTAATGTGAAGGCTTGGGATCAACTACTTGCTTATGCTGAGTTTGCTTACAATGGAGCTCCAAGTAAGGCCACAGTGTTAACCCCTTCAAGGTGTCTTTGGAGTTGAACCACTCACTCCCCTAGACTTGATACCGAGAGGTTTGCAAGGGAAACCCAATGTGGAGGTTGCCAAAAGAGTCCATGAAATCCAAAGCATGCATGAGAAAGTGAAGGCAAAGATTGAGTACGCCAATGCCGCCTACAAACAAAGGTTTGACAAGGGTAAAAGGAGGAAGGTTTTCCAGCCCGAAGATCTTGTGTCGGTACACTTAAGGAAGGAGTGTTTTCCTTTCAAGAGAAAAATAAACTAATGCCAAGGGCTGATGGACCATTTGAAGTGTTGGAAAAGATCAATGAGAACGCCTACAAGGTTGATCTACCCGGTGAATATGGAGTGTCCGCGAGCTTTAATGTGGTTGATTTATTTTCAGGATAATACATTGGAGAATTTGAGGGAAAATTCTTCCTTACAAGCAGAGAATGATGGAGGTTTCCACCCAAGCCAAGCTACTAAAGATCATGGGCTATTAACAAAGCTACAAGAGGAGATAAACTTGAGCGAGAGATCAACTTTGGGCACCAAAGTCTACTATTCTAGTTCGAGTAATGCAAGCTGATCTACGGCATGGGGAGCTGTGATAATTGTCATTCCTTGACAATTAGTACATAAATAATCAATGCTTAAGAGTTGAAGCAAAATAATCCACAAAGAGAGGTCCAAAAATGTCTAAAAGCCCAAACCGAGCGCTTAAGGCACAATATGTCCGGAGTGAGTTCAAAGACCTAAAGACCCATGCTCGGTCCATCAAAATGAGTCACCAAGGCATGGAGCACATTCCTAGCATATGGAGGATTTTAGAGAAATCCAAGAGCACTACCTCTTGTTGGACCAATCAGAAGCGAGGCTTGCTTAAGGGGAAAGAAAATACTTGGTCGGAAACTACTATTCATTTCAGGCCACATGTTCCCAAAGCTAGCTTGGAGGAGGGGAAAGCTATAGTGTAATCTTGGCCTTTGATCTTGTACATACACTCTTAGGCTTTAGATTATGCTTAGCTTTAATCTATGAGCATTACAAATATCACTTGTATTCGGTCATGGAAAACAACTTTATATTGAATGAAAACCGAGCAAGTTAATGCTCTTTTTCCCTTAAATTCTCCATTGCTATATCTAAGCTTGGCATGCTTAGTGCCGCTCGGTTGAGTCCGAAAGTCTAGCTAGTGGAGTCATCTCGTATCTAGCCCTAGTCTTTCAGTGCCTCAAGATTCTTATGGTGGTGTGACTCGTATCCATAAGGAACGTGATTCTATCCTTGACAAATACGCTTCTAGCACTCACTTAACCTTCCCCTTCTCTCATCCCCTCACAAGCCTTCACTCCTCTCTCAGCTTCTTGCTTAGCTATCCATCATTTTCTCTTCGAGCTTTCCTCCAAATGAGCACGGGACAAGGCATGAAATACTTTTGACCACCACTCTTGGGGATTGCAAATATCCTTTTTCTCAGGTGATGAACATGCTCCCCGAAATAACACATGGGGTCTCGTGTTGTAGCTTAAGCACACATGATGGAGGTTAAGCATAGCCTCGTGGCTTAGGGAGATTTTTGAATTCATGTGAGCAGGGATATGTTGATGAAACCCAAACTCGTTTGCTAAATCGATGAGGACAATAGTGCTTCGTGACTAAGTTGTCCTCACACCGATAATTAACAAAGCTTGAATAGATGCTCATGAAGTAAGCAAAGTCAATTTTCGACAGCCTTCCTATCATCCACGAGAGTCTCCTTAATTCGGTTGGCGATGGACGATGGATGAATGCCAAGCAAAACTCTTAGCCCGAATGGATAATTTTTTGAGCTTCTTCAAGGTGGAATTTTTAGCTCGTCAAAGGCCACTAAATTTTACCATACCTATGCTAGATGAATATTGGTTTTCAAAAGTACACATCCCAAAGTACTTTGCCAACCATGTATAAAAGAAATGGGAAGGGAAAGGGCCTTAATTTTTGCCTAGATTTGAAGAGCGGGAGACATCATTGGGTCCTTTATAGATACTTGCAAGAATTGCGAAAGGAAGACAATACATCCTTTCGACTACCATATTTAATGCAACCTTGAAAGTTATGGGACGAATACACCATGTGTCTCTAACTCGCAAAATGAACGTGCATAGCCAACAAGAAAGAAAAGTCGCAGGGTACGTATTGGTGCTCTCTCCAATGGGAATTCGTAACACATCAAAAATAATCGAGCAATAACCCCGTTCGGGAACTTCACCCCATTCGGGAACTTCCGTATTGAGGATAGATGACGTTGCTCCTATTTGGGGGAACTTAGCTCTCACGGCCTAATCTTTTGGAAATGTGGTACTTCTTAGGCCCACGTAACCAAAATGCAATTCATTACTCTATGGTCGAGTTTACATTTACGACCTTGCATAAGTTTGTGATAAGCGGAAAAGAGGTAGAAAAGAGGTAGGTGTAGCTCAAGCGAAGCTTGGTAAAGAGTTCCCACTTCGAAGGAAAAGTTTCATCATAGAGAATTGACAAGTGCATAAAATGCATTAGATTCTTAGGCGTTTTGATACTTTTCTTTGGGAAAATTTGGTTAATAGGAGTGTGTTTATGCTCTATTTTCGGTTTTACGCTTGTGTTTTGGTTTTTTGAGATGTTTTTGCAGATTTGATCATCAATGCTAAGTATTCCCGAGATTAGTGAGTGTTCCGAGCCTTAAGAAGACCAACATGTCCATCTTTGCAATCAAAATAGCCGTTCCCTTCGATTTCTCAAAGTTTGTCCTTCCACCAACCAACACGGGTGGCCCGTTTCCACCGAAACGACCCATGTTGAAGGTGAGCCTGCCCAGGAGCATTTACATCGAAACAGTCAGCCCGTGTCGAAGGAAGTGGCCCGTTTTCAGCGTCCCCGTCTTGTTTTGACGCTGCAAGCATCCAACACGGGCAGCCCGTGTTGGAGGTAAAATATGCCGAAACGATTTGGTTTTGACGGTTTCGGCTTTTGATTGTTCCTTAATGGCTTATTTAAGATGATTTGCGGCCATTGATGTAGGGAATCCAGTCCAGAATCCTCCATAGTTCATCCTCCATTTTCCATTCCTTCATTCATCCACATCAAACCAAAAACTTTGAAGATCAAAGAAGAAGATTGAAGCGAGTTATGGGATTCCATCTGAAGTCGAGAGATTCAAGTGGAGCACTTCAAGTCTATCATCTACTTGTTCATTTCTTGCTGTTTTTGGTTTGATTTCAATGTATTGGATTTTAGTTGAGCTTTCAATAAACATGTGTGAGTAGTTTAGTTTTTCTAGGGATTTGTTATCCGAAACAATGTAGTTTGATTAGTTTTCTATGATGTGTGCTTGAATTCTGATTTTGATTCAATAGAAGGTTGTGTTTATCATGTTCATGAGTGTTTTGAAGGCCTAGAATACTTATGTTTAGAGATTAAACTATCATGTACTGAAAAGTGAAATAGAACAATCCGACAACCAACCTTTCTACCTAGTTTATGAAATTTGAGAAAAGAATAGTAAATTAGGGGATCACTTTGATAATTTAAAATCCTTAACTTTGATTAACTCAAATGTATACAAAAGTTGTTTGATAGGTTAATTAGAGCAATTCTATTAAGCATCGAGAGAGCGGTAGAATTTTGTGATTATCGATCCTTGAATTATTTGAAAGAATGATTGCACAAATTATGTTTAAATAATCAAACCCATTGTTAGGAAAGCAAATCCCTAGATGTTTTTATCCATTGATTTAAGTTTAGATTAATTTTCTAATTTTAATAGTTAGAACTAGTTTAGAAAGAACAAACTCCAAAAATATGATTTTCTTAGCAATTAAATAGAGGGGTAGTTTAGTGCGTTGCTAGATCGAGTCCTTGTGGGATCGACCTTGACTAGCTACAATTTAAATACCGTGCGCTTGCAGCCTGTCAAGTTTTTGGCGCCTTGCCGGGACTCTAATTTTAGTAGCCATTAGACGAATACTCTTAAATTGACTAAGTATTTATTTTCTTTTTCTGTTTTGATTGCATTGGTAGTTTTGTTTTTGTTCTTGCTAGGTATTCTCTCCTTACATGCAAAAATCTCAATTATTTGAGTTTGATCCAGAAATTTAGCAAACCTTCCGCTCTAGATGGAAGAAGCAAAGGCTGGAGAAGGCTAGGAAGAAGCAAGAAGAAAACTCTAAGCAAAAGCCCAAGATGGCCGGTGAAGAAAGAAGAACTTTTGGGCAATATGTGACACCCAATGTCATTAATCCACCGTCGGCCATCAATGTCCCGAGTGTAGCGGCAAATGACTTTGAGTTGAAAGAATTTGCTCATCAACTTGGTGAGGGCCACTCCTTTCCATGGCCTCCCTAATGAAGACCCCAACCGACACCTCCGCATTTTTCACCAAGCATGTGATACTTTCAAGGCGAACGGGGCTTCACCGGATCAATCAAGCTGCGATTGTTTCCGTTCTCTCTTGAAGGAAGGGCATAGGAGTGGCTAGATTCTCTTCCGGCGAACTCCATCAGCACATTTAATCAACTTGCAAGTGCTTTCTTGGCAAAATACTTCCCACCAAGCAAGTTGACCAGTTTGAGGAATCAAATTTCCACCTTTGTCCAAGAGCCGGATGAGACTTTATATGAAGCATGGGAAAGGTTCAAGGATCTCCTTCGGTAATGCCCACAACATAGATTTGAGCCATGGGTCCCCATTCAAGCTTTCTACAATGGGGTCGATGATCACTTGAGAGCCACCATTCTTGCGGCGGCAGGAGGAAACATCATAAGCAAGTCCGTCGATGAGCTCCATGCCTTAATTGAGCGAGATGGCGTTCAACAGTTTTCAATGGTCCAAGCCCCGTTCTAAGAGAACGGGAGGTAAGCTTGATGTTGATGTAGTTTCTGTCCTTTCTGCTAAGATAGATGCTATAACTCAAAAAATGGACTGTCTAAATGTGAATGTTGCCCCTCCCCTTCCATGTGCTTCTTGCAATTCATATGAGCATGAGACCTTGTTTTGTCCTGTGGGTATGGCTAGTAATGAATCAACCGATCAAGCCAATTTTATTCGCAACCCGAACCCAAGGCCAAACTTTGACCCATTCTTCAATTTCTACAACCCAGGATTGAGGTATCACCCAAATTTTTCCTACCGGAACAACAATCCTATGGGTCCACAATAAGTGCCAAGACCACCCGCCCTGGATTCCAAAGACCTACCCAACCCAAGTGCCTCAAAAGTCTAACTTGGAAGTCATGATGGAAAGCATGTTTTTGGCTCAACAAAAGCAAGATGAGATTATCAAGCAAATTGCTAGCCATTATGTGCATTTAGTCCTCCATGGGTAGAATACATGGTCAAAAAGAGGGATAAAACTAGGTAGAATACATGGTGTCTCATAGTCCGAGCATTTTGTCCTCCATAGGGTGCACGACAGGAAAAAGCAAGAATCCTCGGTGCCTCTTGGCAAACCATAGAGATCGTGCTATGAGGGAAGAGGTACCATCTCCCCGATAATCAAGCCTAGTTGGGCCCGTATAGGTTAGCAATTTAAACCTTTTCCAAAATTGTTCTAAAGAGTAAAGCCTAAAGGTCGAATTTAAAAGCAACCATTCTCAACAACATTTTCAGATTGCACCTCAATGACCACATGATCACTACTAGCGCCCTTAGGCCCCGCCAATTGTGTCCCACTCCTTAAAGTTATGGCATTACATTGGTCCCTAGGGTTAGGCACCGGTTGGCTAGGAAGCTTACCCGAAGGGCTAGAGGAAGAGCTTGCTTGGCTAGCAATTTGAGTTTCAAGCATCTTATTGTGAGTGTGGTTGTTTTTAATATTTAATCTTCTACTTGTGAGCCTTTATATTACGTTAGGAGTGCTGATTAACTCTTGCATGAGTGCGAATAAAATACCAATAATTAATTTCCTTGAGTCGGTCCATTATGTGCATTTTAGCTAGAAGTTAAAAATTGCCTTTTTATTTTTTAGGTCGGTCCATTAATTGTATTTCGAGTCATCCTAAAAATTCATCTAAGTCTAGCTTTCGGTAGCCACCGCCCGGGCTTAACCAGGCACCGGCCACCGTCGATCAATCCTAGAGAGTCCCGCCGGGACCCTCCTCTCTTTCGCTCGGTTTGTCTTTTTTATGGTTTTGGCATTTAACATTCTTCTGTCCAATTTTGGATTTCATTTTGCATTTAGCCAAAAATAAATTTATCTCTAATTAGGTGAGTCCAATTTTGCATTTTAATTTTGCATTTAGCCAAAAATAAATTCTTCTCAAATTAGGTGAGTTCAATTTTACATTTTTAATTTTTGCATTTAGCCAAAAATAAATTTATCTCAAATTAGGTGAATCCAATTTTGCATTTTAATTTTACATTTAGCAAAAAATAAATTCATCTCAAATTAAGTGAGTCCAATTTTACATTTCAATTTTGCATTTAGCCAAAAATAAGTTCATCTCCAATTAGGTAAGTGCGTTTTATATTTTTGCATCTAGCCAAGAATAAATTCATCTTCAATTAGGAGTATCCATTTGTGCATTAACCAAATCACAATCATCCCAAAATAAGTCCTGAGCGCATCACATTTCATTTCATTTGCTTTACATTCCTTATGTGCATCCAAACAAAAAGGCATCCTTTATTAGTTCCTTCGGGACTTGCACCTAAGCCCCTTCCTCCCAAAAGTGGTGTTCCTTCACATGGGCCTAAGCATTATCCTTTGGACTGCAAAATAGGAAAGTCTATTGCCATCGGGTTTCGTAAAAATCCGAGCTCTAAAAGTTTAGAACGCCTTAGCAAGGAGTCCGTACCTCTTCCTCTCGCTCAACACCTCGGTCTACGCCAGTGCGACCTACTACGGTGCATACAACACCGGTTCGAGTAAACTTTTCATCGTAGGACAATACGCAAAAACAATTCCCTCTAATGGACGAAGCACCGGAAGAATCCCTGTCATTACCTCGCTCAATGGATCCTCGGCTCGGATGGAAGCCCAAATCGAGGTGCAGGACAAGAAGATAGAGTCCATATCTAGTACTCTTAAAGTCATCCTCAAGACTCTTGAGGATAATAAGAAAAATGGTGAAGGAGAGGAAGTGGGAGGAAGCCCTCCACCTAATCCTTATCCCGAAATCGATCCGAACGTAAGCCTAAGTCCGATCCACGCATAGATAAGATAGAACAAATGTTAAGGGAGCCTAAGCCTAAATTGGTTTTTTGAAGATGATTTTGAAAGTTTATTTAGAAAATGTAGGTGTGTCTCTTATTGAGATTTCGATTTTTGTAATTCAATTAAAACTGTTTAAGTAAAATAGTGATTGGTGATTTTATTAATCTTTTATTTTAGAAAATAATTTTAGAAGCCTCATGATATTATTTCATAGTCATAATGTAACACCCCTAGATCCACCCTAGGAGTATTACATGCCAGGCTTCCCGGGAGGAACCCCTAAGGCTGCTTAAGTTCTTAACTTGGGGTTAATAACCCTTTCTTGGATTGGCGAAAGCGCGGTTCTAGGTTTTCGAAGGTTTTTCCGGGAATTTCGGCAGAGTTTCCTCCGTAATATGGCTAATCTCGTAGGCTTAAAGCCTTAACCCCGCACGATTCGCAATCTTAAACTCAACGAGCCACATGCTCGGAGTAACACAACACGTACTCAATGAGCCACACGCTCGGAGTATTCACATAGGGATTTTACATTCATAATCAAAACTTAAGTTCACATACACCAATCTTTACAAGCATGAAAAACATAAAGTACATAATAAGTCCGGAGAAGTCCTATCCGATGGTTTGCTTCTTCTAAAAGCCAAAAACAACTCCGAGGAGTCTTAACTTCGTACCTGAAATGTTGGTGAGGTCATGAGCTCCACTAGCCCAGTGAATAATCCAAACCCAGCCCCGGTTTCACTTTACACATTAATTCATTAACAAACACACGTAAGTTCACAATTCATTCATAACATGCGATTCGGATCATATATGCTTAAGACATGCGAGATTCTAAACTTACCAACTTGCCGAGAAACATAATGATATCAATTACTCATGAATTCAATCAAACATACTTCATTCATCTTTCTACGCAAGTAAGTCATAGAATCATTCATCATGTAAATCATTCATCACGTAAATCATATCTTAGTTCTTATCGTATTCATTTCTTATGAAATTAGGATTCGATCTTCTTCTTATTCTTCTTCTTGAGTTCAATCGTGCATTTTATAAATCATTAATTCTTTCTTGTTCGTCATGCACGATCATTCGATTCTTCATATCGTAATTCTTTAAGTCTTCTTAGTTTCGAATGGAAAGAAGATTTATGCTCTGCTCTAAAGACCCAGTTCTTAGAGCCAAAATAATTCGTGGGCTCGGTTCACGGAGGCATATAATTTGTGACCTCGAGGCAAAATAATTCGTGGCCTCGAGGCAGCCTCGCCTTCCCCGAAGGACGCATACTCGTCGATAATTCGTAGAAGCAAAATAATTCGTGGCTTCGGGTTGACGAGACACTTCTATGGCCATAGCTTCAAAGGGTTCTTTAATTCGTGGGGTCTTAGATCAATAACACAATCCTTTCTCCCTTCTTTAGTTCTTTATGTTTCTTATCTTCTTATTACTTATACATAAGATATACTTAATTCATATAATTCATGCTCAACACGTTCATGCATAACTTCTTCAAAACAAGCAATTCACATAAGCAAGTTTCAACTCCAGCACAATCAATTCATTTCACCTGCGCATGCTTATGTCATTTATCATCGATGTAACTCGGGATAAACACATAATCACATAAAACATGCCAACTAGGGTTTCTAATCAACGAACTTATCGTTTTCATGATTGCGTAATAATGCGCATAGGTGGTTTATGGTTCTACAACTTTCCTTAATCAATATATATCTTTTAATCTAACCACATAGCTTCTTAAATTTCAGTTCTTAATTCAGTTACTCACTTAGTTCCGATTTTGCTCAAAATAGGACATTTTCACTTAAAATTTCATATCTCCAAACCTACTCATCCAATGCATACCAAATTTTACAGGAAATTTCCATAAATTGCCACGAAGCTGCAGTAAAAATTACAGGAAATTTGGGCCACACATGAATTCACAGAAATTCGGACAGCATGCTTAATTCATAGAAATCGCACATGAATCATGAAATTAACTTTCCGATTTTTCCCCTAATTCTGCTCAAGCTAATCTCATCCAATTCTCAATAATCATGCTCAATAATACTTATACATCACAAATTCAGAACTAGATAAACATCACAAATTCAGAAGTAGATATCACATAATCACAACATGCTCTTTGATTCGTGAGTTGCTAATTTAGTGAATTTAGGCCTCTAACTTCTTCAATTAGCTTAGGGTTTCCAATTTCATACTTCGAATTCATGTTCAATCCACCTAATTCATTTTATTTTGGAGTATGAATTCAGATTACTCACCTTGAATTCTTAGAGGTTCTAAGAATTTCAGTTTTGGAAGGTTTCGAATTGGGTTTCAATTTCGTTTCCTCTTTCCCTTTCTTCTTCTACCTCTCGGCTCCCCTTCCTTCTTCTTCCCGGCACCCACTTCTTCTACCTTTGCTCAAACTCTCGCCGTCTCCCTCTGCTCTGTTGTTTTCGAGTTCTCAAACCCCTGGCCTCGGTTCGTCCGATCTCGCCGGCTCCTTCTTCGCGCTCGTCGGCCTTGCGAGCACGCCGCTCCTCTTCCTCTCTGTCCCTGCGCTGGCTCTTGTCCTCCTCTCGCTTTCCTCTCGCTTCCGCGTTCTTTTGTTCCCCTTTCTTCTTTTGCTCTGCTCGGCCTCCCGAGCCCTCGCTCTCCCTTCGCCCACCGGCGGCAGCGTCCTCGTCTGTTCGAGCGGCCATGGGCCGCTGGCTCACGTGCTCTCACACTCTCTCCCTCTCTCGCTTTCCTCTGCTCCCCCTCGCCTTCCTCTCGTTTCTATTTTCCCGTTCCTCCTTTCTTTCCCTGCTTCGCCTCTTTCCTTCTAATGTCTCAGTCCCACTCTCTCTCCTAATTTCCTTATTCCACCTAATTAGCTTTGCTCGCTCCCTTTCAATTGGACCCCTCTCTTTCTCCTTACTTAATCTTGACAGCTCCTCCTCAAATGCCAAGCAATCTCCATTTCTCATTTCCTTTTCTTTTTTTCTAATTGGGCCCAACTTCAATTTCAATAGGCCCAATAAGCTAGCCCATGCTCGGGTTTCGGTTCTCGACTTCTAATTCCGACTCGGAAAAATTCTAATTCACTTAATTTAATAATTTCAAATTTTTACTTAACTTTCGGTAGCTTAACTCATTACCGTGCAAGCACCTGAAATTTTGGGGTCTTACACATAATTATCAAAAACATAATTTATATTCTCGCTGTAAGGCTTTTGGGCCAAAAGGCGTGAAAACACCGGTTTGGACCGAAAGCCTTGCCCGATGACTAGTCGGCACCGGCAAGAGCCAACAGCGTCTCGGTCACCGGTGCCAGCACCGCCCGGGCCATGATCGAAGGATTAGTCCCGGTTCATGGCCTAGACTGTTAGAAATTAAATCTGTTTTTAGCATTTTAAATTATAAATGTCGAGGTGCACTAGAGTCGTTAGTCAATTTTAAAAATAAAAACTAAGAAAAATAGAAAAATACTCTTCCAACCTTAGCATGGGAAAACTAAGATTGAAAAAGGTTGAAAAATAACTCCATCGGTCTAGAATGGAGAATCTAGTGTTCGGGGCGAAGGTACAAAATGTAAGGGTAAGCTCTTTCCATTCCGCCCGTCTATAGACAACCTCTACTAATTCGAATTGTGGGTTTGAAGGACATGTTTGAATCAAGCATACAACATATGAATACAAAAATAAAATCAACCAAACATGCGAAGAAAGCGATAAAAGCAATTACGAAAGCAATAAAGAAATCAGTAAAGGAAAGTGATAAAAAATAAAATTACAATAGACAGGAAGGAATTAAAAACGACTACATTTTGATCCATAATACGTAAAACGATAAATAGCATAAAATTTAAATAAACCGTTATCGAGATTGAAATTGAAATGAGTGCCCTCAGATTGTCCCACCTACTAATCTTGAATCGCGGACCGGATATGGAAACGTGACAGTAGATGAATGAAGACTCGGAATCTGAATTTATATCATTCTTAGTACTATCAAGGACTCGGTACAAACCTCATCCCCCTAAGTTTTCATTACAAGTCATTCCGAGTAATATAGAAACTATTGCATATGCTTTCATTTGATTCTAACTTACTCATAATCCACATTCTTGTTCATCAACTCACACAGATATTTCGAGTCACTCGGACACCACTTAGATTTATTGCATGTTCAAATAATCTCTCTAACACTTTTAATCTAAGTTCTGGCTTCATATTCTGCGGTAAAGTGAATTACAGTATTAATTCATCTTTCTAAGTCAGCATGTGTGTTTGAGATTTATTTGTGTAGATCAAGTACTTATACTCCGATATTTTTTCGATAACTTTATCTTTCCTAAGACTCGACTCCGATGGATTCTGAGTGTAATGAATATTAGACTCGGAAAATTCCACTTCTCCGAGCCTAAGATAATTTTGCACTTAATTATCTTAATTAAATTATTATATGTGCCTAATCTTGGATCAAAGTATTTTATTCTTTGAGAACCAAAATTGTTTACTTTTATAGGTTATCTAAACGAGGTTATCCTATTTTTGAATTACAAAAGTAATCGGCTTCAAGTCGTCAATCACCAAGCACACAAGGCTTTTCTACTTCGAACAAGGCTCGGACGCTATGTCGGGGTTGTCTGTTTCCAAACTGGAAATCTTCAACGCCAAGCTCAACGATGGTTTCCAGCTTACTTTTCGAGACACCACCAGCTGATTGGAGCACCTTTTGGAGTTAAGAACCGTTGCACAACGTTCACATCTCAACGGATCTTTTCTAAGCGACTTAGAAGAACCGTTACAACGATCACAAAGGACTTCTATTCGGAAGATAGTCACCACGGCTAATCTGCTTGGTCATCTATAAATAGAAGCCAATTCTCAAGACTTGAAGATTGCTTGGAATTATTACTGAACACATTACTTAAGCAAAAGTCATTGTATTCATATTCAATCTTCTATTTACAACTCCCAACTTGTAATTCATACTTTCTTAGTTGTAAAGTCTTGTAATCAATTACATACTCTTTCTTACTCTCTATGTAAGGTCTCTTGACTGAGCTGTAAGGGTTAACTCAGCCCAGTTGTCCCTAGTTGTAAAGGTTACCTCGGTTAGGAAGTACTAGATCGGATAAGAGAATTTACGAGTCTACGAACACTCGTTAGGAATTGTTTAGAGGAGCAATTCTGGTTGAGTCGATCTACTGTATTTTGTGGATTCAAAATAGTGGATTTGACTTAGTGCTTAGATTAGCACTGGCCGTGGTTTTCTGCCCCAAGAGGGTTTCCATGTATATCTAAGTTCATATTTTTTGAGTCCAATCTAGACTCGGATTATATTGATTATTCCTTTCAAGCTTTAATCTTCCAAGTTTATTAAAATTTCCTCATCACCCTATGCATCCCCTCTCTAGGGTAACTAAGACTCTCCAAGAGCAAACCTTCAATTGGTATCAAAGCCTAGCCTTTCGAAAGGATCTAACAATCCAAAGGTCTAAAGATCAAATGGCTCGGAACAACGGAGAGTTCGATGAAGGAAGATCTTCCAGCGAGACCACCAAAGTTCAAAGGATCAAATTTCGTACACTTGGAAGAAATTCATGGAAAGCTCTCTACTAGATCACGATGAAGATGTCTAGAACATTATACAAGAAGGTAACTACATTCCAATGAAGATGGAAGATACAAGACCCGTGCCTAAAGCAAAGTTCAAATACACCATCGAAGAGGCGGAAAAGTTCGGAAAGAACTTTAAAGAAATGAACATTCCGATGTGCGCCATCAGCTCGGAAGAATACATTAGAGTGTCGACTTGTGACACAACCAAAGATGTGTGGGACACTCTTGTCAACACATATGAAGGAACCAGCTAAGTAAGACAAGCGAAGATAAGTCAATATCTTCACAAATACAAGCTGTTCAAGATGGAGCGGAAGAAAACATCACTCGGATGTTTATATGCTTCACCGAGATTACAAATAATCTCAAATCTCCGGGTAGAAAGATTTCCCATGAAGAGATGTGCAGAAAAATCCTAAGGAGTCTACCCAAGAGAAGATGGGGTCCCAAGGTGACAGCCATCGAGGAAGCTCGGAACCTCTCTCAACTAAAGCCGGACGAACTGATTGGGAAGCTACTTACCCATGAAATCCATCGGGAAGAAGAGGATGCCGAAGTCGGCATTAAAAAGATTATTGCTTGAAGGCCTCGAAAGCGAGAGGAGAAAATCCGAGCTCCTCGGATTCGGAAGAAGATCCCATGGCACTCATTGCTCGAGACTTCCAAAGAATGATGAAGCAAAAGAAATGGGAGGAAAGGCCAAGAGAAGAGTTCTACAAGAAAGATAAGAAGGATAGAAAAGGTAAACAATCATCTCCTTCAAAGTTATCTTTAACTAAGAACTCTAGCTGTTTTGAATGTGGTAGCAAAGATCACATAGTCAAAGACTGTCCAAGAAGAAAGAGGGACAGAAAGAAAAAGAAGGCTATGATGGCCACATGGAGTGATGAAGATTCATCCGAAGAAGATGAAGACTCGGACGATTCAAAATGTCCGATGGCTCTATCGGACTCGGAATCCGAATCCGAGTCGGACTCGACAATTCGGATAATAAGGAGACAAATCCTCAGGAGGTAATTGAATACTTCCTCCTCAAGTTTTCTAAAGTTGATTTAGCCAAATATATTTACACTTTAGAAGAAAACTCCAATTCTAATTCGTCACAATACAAAGAACAACTTGATTCTCTTACTTCGAGAGCATTAGTTTGAAAAATGAATTGGATAAATTGAGACTCACTCTAAGAGAACTCAAGACTAGTACTCAAGCTAATGAGACCGAGACTGAGAAACTCGGAAGAGAAAACGAGCATCTAAAAAAAAAGCTCAATGAGTCTCAAGAGCTTGTTTTGAATTTAATCAAGGTCAGAAAAACCTTGACATGCTCTCGGGATCTCAATGTGTCTCCTTCGGAAAGGAAGGACTAGGTTTTAACAAAGAGGAGGAATCAAATTCCTACTCAAATCTTTTCAAAAAGAACTCCAAAATTGTTAAGTTCAGGTAGGTTGAGCATTGTCCTATTCATAAGAATGAAAGGAGGACTGAGCCCAGACTAGCTTATAGGAGAAAACCTTCTCCACCAATTTATAAAAGAAAAGATTTTCAAAATAAAGAGACACAAACTCGGTTTTCTAAAAGGAAGCCTCGGAATCGGACCAAAACCAAAGTAATTCAATCTGCATTCCCAAGAGTCTTCTTCCTCGAGAAAGGACCACGAGTAAAGAGAGTTACTTGGGTTCGTTAGAGGAAGTGAGAAGGGTAAGTGTGTTTCTAACTTACGGGTAACTCGAAAAAGACAAAAGGTCACTGGTACCTAGATAGTGGATGCTCATGCCACATGTCAAGAGATTCAAGACTCTTTTCCGAGTTGGAAGACTACAAAGGAGGCAAAGTCACTTTTGGAGATGATAGTAAGGGCAAGATAGTTGGAATAGGCAAGATTGGAAAAGGAGACAACCTGGTCAGCCTAGTATATCTTGTCAAGGGATTAAAGTACAATCTACTCAAGCATCTCTCAACTCGTGTGACAAAGGTCAAGAGGTAAGATTCACTCGGACCAATTGCTATATTTCTGATGCAACTACCAAGGAGACTAAGCTCTCGGGTAAGAGATTAGGTAACACCTACACTATTCCTCTTTCGACCCTAGTCGAATTTATCTTGTTTAAAAGCATCTCTGCATGATGATTCTTAGACATGTCATCGTAGACTAGGTCATGTTAGCATGCACACAATTAAAAACTTGCATCTCATGGTTTAGTCGGAGGCTTGCCTAATTGTGCATTCAAGAAAGCTAAAATTTGTGAAGCATGCAAAAAATAAAAACAGGTCGGATCATCATTCAAAATCGCTCAAGATCTGTTTCCACATCCAAAATGCTTGAAATGTTGCATATGGATTTATGTGGTGAAATCCCTGTAAAGAGTCTCGGCGGTAAATCATATGTACTTGTGATTATTAATTACTACTCACGATTTACCTGGGTGTGTTTTCTTAAGCACAAAAGTGAAGCTTTCAAAGAGTTCAGCAAGCTCTGCAGGAAAATTCAAGTTGAGTCTCGGAATCGATTAGAAAGATTCAAAGTGACCATTGAAGGGAGTTCGATTACTCAACATTTGTAGAGTTCCGCAATAAGAATGGTATCTCCCTCAACTTCTTAGCACCCGAACTCCTTAACAAAATGGAGTAGTGGAGAGAAAGAATAGTACTCTTGAAGAAATAGGAAGGACAATGATGACTGAACATGATCTGCGCTTACTATTTATGGGCTGAGGCGATCAACACGAGCAAACTCATCGGACCCATCTTAAAGAAAACTCCATACGAGCTCTACAAGGGAAAAAAACGTAACATTTCATACTTCAAACCCTTCGGATGTAAGTGCTATGGTCACAATAATGGTAAGGATCACCTGACCAAGTTTGATGCTTGGTCGGATGAAGGTATTTTTCTTAGTTATTAATCTCATAGTAAAGCATATCACATTTTCAATAAAAGAACTAATAAAGTGGAAGAAAGCATGCACATTATTTTTAATGAGATTGACCAGGGAAAAGCAAGTGAGTCAACATTCTCGGAACTGAAACTAAGTCGAAATGAAAATGATCTTAATGAAGCTTAGATAAGACAGAGTCAAGGAAAAGCAACTCAAAATAAGACAGCTCAAAATACCATGCCTCGGACTAAAGCAATTCTGGAGCCAGCTGAGAATGCTGAAGGTCAATCAAATGAGCAAGCTCCATCGGATCGGATCAATGAAGATCAACCAATTCAACCTATAAATCTTGTGAACTAGAAAATAGGTAGAGAATTCAAATGTGCTTCAAGTCACCCACTCGAAAACATCTTGTCCGACATCAACGAGTGGGGTAAGAACTCGCTCTTCTTTACAAAATCTATGTGCATTCACTGCATTCATATCATTAACTCGAACCTAGAAATGCACTTGGAGGCCCTAAATAAACCTGAGTGGGTGGAGGCCATACAAGAGGAACTCAATCAATTCGAAAGAAACCAAGTCCGGACTCGACTAAACGACCTTTTGACCACCCAGTCATAGGAACCAAATGGGTTTTCAAGAACAAACTGGATGAAGGTGGGTTGGTAGTCGAAATAAGGCTAGACTTGTGGCTCAAGGTTACAATCAAGAAGAAGGAATTGATTGTGGGGAAACCTTTGCACCAGTGGCCGGGATTGAAGCCATTAGAATCGTATTGGCATTTGCATCAAGCATGAATATCAAATTGTATCGGATGGATGTCAAATGTGCTTTTCTTAATGGTTTCATTCAAGAGCAAGTCTATGTTGAACAACCCCCTTGATTCGAAAACTCAGAATTTCCAAATCATGTTTTTAAATTGCAAAAGGCTTTATATGGTCTTAAACAAGCTCCTAGAGCTTGGTATGAGAGACTCGAGTAGTTTCTTGGTTGAAAATGATTTCAAAAGAGGTCAAATTGACAAAACTCTTTTTATAAAAACCAAGGGGAAAGATTTCCTTATTGCTCAGATTTATGTTGATGATATTATTATACTAATGAAATTCTATGTCGAGATTTTTCCGAGTTGATGAGACAGGAATTCCAAAAGAGTATGATGGGAGAACTCAATTTCTTCTTGGGTTTACAAATCAAGCAAGACAAAGATGGCATCTATCTCCATCAATCAAAGTATACCAAGGAGTTACTGAAGAAATACAAACTTCAAGATGTAAAACATGCAAGCAACACCAATGAGCGAGTAGTATAAAAGCTGGACTCGGACGAAAAAGGTAAAGCTATAGATCGAAACTCTATCGAGGTATGATTAGGTCTCTGCTATATCTCACATCCAGTAGGCCGGACATAATGTTTAGTATATGTCTGTGTGTAAGATTTCAAGCTAATCCAAAAGAATCACATCT
This sequence comes from Talinum fruticosum, assembly GCA_021018815.1. NCBI lineage: Eukaryota > Viridiplantae > Streptophyta > Magnoliopsida > Caryophyllales > Talinaceae > Talinum > Talinum fruticosum. Next base: position 9,713,100 of record JAITYX010000005.1, on the reverse strand, counting down.
CATTAAGGTGAAGAGAATTTTTAGATATCTTGTAGGGACTCGGAATCTAGTTCTATGGTTTTCAAGAGACTCGGAACCGACCCTCACTGGATACCTAGATGCTGACTATGGTGGATACAAGGTTGATAGAAAGAGCACTTTAGGGGCATGCTAGTTTCTGGGTCAATCCCTTATATATTGGCACTCAAAGAAGCAAAACTCAATTGCTCTATCAACTACAAAAGCTGAGTACATTGCAAGCTGGAGCATGCTCGTGCCCGGATTCTATGGATCAAGCAACACTTAAAAGACCTTGGACTATCATTCAAATGAATTCCAATCAAGTGTGATAATCGAGTGCAATCAGCATCACTAAGAATCCAGTTCAAGCACTCAAAGACAAAGCATATTGAGGTCATGTATCATTTTCCGAGAGACCATTCCGAGAAAGGTGATATTGAACTTGAATTCATTTCTACAAAACTTCAATTAGCTGATATCTTTACTAAGCCACTTGGTGAGGATCAGTTTTGCTTTATTAGGAATGAACTTGGCATGATAAATGCATGATTATGTGTTTTTCTAAGTGAAATTATCTTACATGATTATGTGTTAGATGTTTCTTCTTTATGTCTTAATAATAATTAGTTCGATTGACCCAGTGATACCGAGCTAGGAGTTATTATTTGTTTGCGCTTTCTAAGTCACTCGAAGCTTTACTGAGTCGGACTCGAGTTTTGAGAAAATTGGACTTCAAACTTCGAAATCATCTCTAAATTAGTGGAGAATTTCAGAAATTTCTTTTAAAATCTCTCTTTCTTTCTCTCTCTCTCTCTCGCGTATCGATCGGTGAACTAGCCATTGGGAGACAGTACATCGGTATTCTAACCGTTGGAGAGCGAGAAGAGACACACCGGTCCGAGGCGATCTTTGGAGAGTTAGGTCGGAAAGGATACTCGAAGGACATTTCTTTCGCTATAAATAGCATCTATTTTCCTTCATTTCGCTACTTGACTCTCTGTTAACATTCACTCTCGCATATTTACTCATACAATCTCAGCTCTTAAGCAATCTCGGTTCTCTCAAGCTCTCAGCACTCTCTCTCTCTCTCTCTCTCTTTTCTTCGAGCTAACTCACTTTCCTCTCAAAAATCTCATAACCATGCCTAAAAGAGGCTCCGCTCTAGATTTTCTTGGTTACTGCAACCAAGAAACCTAGAACAAAAAGCCACGAGGGTCCTTCTAACCCGTCGAAGATCCTTGTCACCCAACACCTTACGTTGGATGATAAATTCTTCCCAACCACAAAATTCTCGTAGTTAAAACACATCAAAATCACGGGGTATACAATTTCCTCTGTTTAGCGAATTTATTTACCCGAACTCGTAGCTAAGTTATACTCAAACCTTTCCAGCTACTGAAGGGATCATCACCTCCGAGTTCGAAATATGGTAGTTCGTATTAACCTCTTTCTTCTTCATCGTCTATTTAAAGTCTCATCTCTTTTCCTCAATAGCAACCCTATCCCCTTCAATGAGGTTGCTGATGAATTTTTAAAAAATATGCCAAGGACGTCCCTAAGTCATGTAAAAACTTTTACGTGGATCGAAATGAAGATCGAGGCTCGTCTTATATGCTTCTTGTTGATGAGAACCTTCTTTTCTCATCATTCAAGTAAAGATAATCCAAATTCAAAGATTCTCAAGGTTTTGTTTGACATTATCGACGGCTACGATGTAGACTTCTTCCCGACCATTATCGAGCGGATGGCCTCTGTGCCAATTCAAACCAAGAAATCCACTCCTCTCCCTTTCGGAGCCCTCCTCACTCTAATTTTTAAACAATTCAAGGTCCCGCTCCCCTCGGACCCTAATGAAGTGTCCGAGGCTACCATAGTAGTTGGCAAAAAGAGCTTCTTGGCTATGGATACCAGGAAACCCAACCGGGTGTCCGGGTCCACAGACTTAGAACCGAGGCAACCCTCTCCTTCGCCTCGGACTCAGAATCCTCTCTCACTCCCTCCTCCAACCGGCGGTGCTTCCACCTCAGGTCCACCTTCCTCTGTCACTGCCACTTTGTCTACCACGATGACAGACAAGCTCTCCTCTCGTGTCCACGGAAATCCGGGACACTTTTCGCTCCTTTAAGACTGTCCTTCAATCTATGACCATCAACCAAAAAATGGCCCAATCCCAAATTCGAGAGCAGCAAGATGTGCTCCTTGAAATGAAGGCTTTGGTCAAGGAGCAGCGAGGAGTTGATTGAGCTCCTTAGAGGAAGGCGCTCCAAAGCAGCTCGAGACCCGGACAGCTCATAAACATCTAAAGAGTGCTCGAGCCTCGCCAAGTCTCCATCCGGAGAGGTAGGCGAAGAAAAAGAGGAGGTTGCGGCTGAAACAACTCCTTCTAAGGAGGAGGAAGAAAAGAAGGAAGAAGAGAAAGAGGAAGACGGAGAGAAGTAGGACGAAGCCGAGGGACAAGGTGCTCCCACTCCTTAACCGGAGCCGATCGGCTCGGACGGCAGACTCGAGTGACTCGAAGACCTGCCGATGTTGGACAATCAGCAGCAGTCAAGCTAGAGGAAGCACCTCCTTCTGCAACGTTCCAAGAGGATGAGCCTTTAGACAACCTTGTTTTGGGTCAGCCACTCGGAGTTGAGCCCATTCCGGAGATCCTAGTGCTTCCACCGCCAAGATCCTCAACGTCTTCACAAGCGTATCGGTGCGGCGCAAAGCACGCTCATCCGCCTCAACTCGAGACCACTCCCACTCCACCATCTTGATTTCTTTTTCTTCTTCTTCTTATTTTCGTTTTTTTAATTTTTGTCCAAACAAACAAATTGTATCAACTTGATACATTCTTCCCCATTTTGATTTTTTTTGCTAAAAGGCAAGGGCGAGAGTACTTAGAAAAATGTGTTGTCTTGTTTAGGGGGTTTTCTCACCCTCTCTTTTGTATGTTTATTTTTGTATATATATGAATAAAATTTCTAATTTCGAGCATATTGCTTTATGTGTATAACTCCTTTTTGAGTGTAAATGTCTTATATTGTTTTGCTCTATTATATCGACTCATTTCTCTATTTTGCTCTAATATAACTTCTTGTGATTTTTCATCAAATGATCTATCTGCAGCAATATTCTAAGTCCGAATCACTTCATTTATTATTCTATATTTCTGCGATATTCTATTCTAAGCTCGATATATTCTTTGTCAAATCAGTAAGAATGAAAACTCTTGATTATTTCACTAACAAAGTTTTTATTTGAGTATGGAATGCCTTTCCTCAAAAGGGGGAGAATGAAGACTCGGACTCCGAATTTATATCATTTTGAGTACTATCAAGGACTAAGGTACAAACCTCATCCCTCCTAAGTTTTGATTACAAGTCATTCCGAGTAATATAGAAACTATTGCATATGTTTTCATTCGATTCTGACTTACTCGGAATCCACATTCTTGTTCATCAACTCACACCAATATTTCCGACTCACTCACACACCACTTAGATTTATCGCATGTTCAAATAATCTCTCTAACACTTCTAATCTAAGTTCGACTTCATATTCGAGGTAAAATGAATTACGAGTGTTAATTCATCTTTCTAAGTCGACATGTGCGTTCGAGATTTATTTGTGTAGATCAAGTACTTATACTCTGATATTTTTCTCGATAACTTGATCTTTCCTAAGATCGACTCCGATGGATTCCGAGTGTAATGAATATTAGACTCGGAAAATTCCACTTCTCGAGGCCTAAGATAATTTTACACTTAATTATCTTAATTAAATTATTATCTCGTACTCGATCTTGGACCAAAGTATTTTATACTTTGAGAACCAAAATTGTTTACTTTTGTAGGTTATCTAAACAAGGTTATCCTATTTTTGAATTACAAAAGTAACCGGCTTCAAGTCTGTCAATCACCAGCACACAAGGCTTTTTACTTCGAACAAAGCCGAGACGCTATGTCGGGGTTGTCTGTTTCCAAAGCTGGAAATCTTCAACGCCAAGCTCAACGGTGGTTTCCACCTTACTTTTCATACACCACCAACTAATTGGAGCACCTTTTGGAGTCAAGAGCCGTTGTACAATGTTCACATCTCAACGGATCTTTTCGAGCGACTCGGAAGAACCGTTACAACGGTCACAAAGGACTTCTATTCGGAAGGTAGTCACAACGGCTAATCTGCTTGGTCATCTATAAATAGAAGCCAATTCTCAAGACTTAAAGATTGCTTGGAATTATTGTTAAACACATTACTTAAGCAAAAGTCATTGTATTCATATTCAATCTTCTATTTACAACTCCCAACTTGTAATTCATACTTTACGAGTTGTAAAATCTTGTAATCGGTTACATACTCTTTCTTACTCTCTAAGTAAGGTCCCTTGACTGAGCTGTAAGGGTTAACTCAGCTCGATTGTCCCTAGCTGTAAAGGTTACCTCGGTTAGCAAGTACTAAATCGGATAAGGGAATTTATGAGTCTAGGAAAACTTTGTTAGGAATTGTTTAAGGCGAGCAATTTTAGTTGAGTCGGTTCATTGTATTTTTGGATTCAAAATAGTGGATTTGACTTGGTGCTTGGATTAGCACTGGTGGTGGTTTTCTGCCCTTGGAGGGTTTCCACGTATATTTGAGTTCACACTTTTCCGAGTCCAATCTAGACTCGGATTGTCTTGATTATTCCTTTCAAGCTTTAATCTTCCAAGTTTGTTAAAATTTGCTCATCACCCTATTCAATCCCCCTTTAGGGTAACTAAAACTCTCCAAGAGCAAACCTTCAATGAACTAGATTGAAGTAGGCTATTTGTGAAATTTGTGGAGTTAGGGTAGTTTAGGAGAATGATGAGATGCTTGGTGGAGTAATGGTTAGCTGAAAATGAGCCAAGAGATCGGAACACCGAATAGCATTAAGTAGCTCTTAACCTAATTTCAGCGAGTGTAGTTTAGTGTGGATTTAGCAACATTGAAGGTTAAAATGCAGCAGCCAAAAATGGTCAAAAGGCAACAAGCATTCATCAGCCTAAAATGAGGAATAAACTCCTCTATTTATAGGCTCAAGTTAGGTCACAAAGAAATACCTAAAAGCGTGTAGGTAACCAGTCCAAAATAGTCTGAATTGAACCAGCCGGAATCTACAAAAATCGGATAAAACCAGCTCGGACCGAAAATCCCTTGGGAAGAGCCGAGGATCGCGTTGTTGGCCTCAAAACGTTGTTGTGCGGGAAAATAGACCTTTCATGCTTCAATTGGTCTCTGGAGAAAAACGCGAGTGCTTTGGCGGAATAGGCCTTAAAGTGTGGCGCCAGCCATGTATGTTGTCGTTTGGTGAAGTTAACTTTCGTGTCTCGGTTGGACGCTTGGAACAAAACGCAGCACTTTGGTGTTGAAAGCCATGAAGCGCGACGCCAACCTGAACGATGTCGTACAAACATTTTGAGCTTCGTGTTATGTTGGGATATTGAAAATGAAACGATGTGTTTAGTGAGTAGCGAGGCACTGAAGTGCGGCGTCAACCTCATCTTGACTGGGAACTTTGACTCGGGGCTTGGTTTGGCCAAAAGAAAATGGGTTTGTGGGCCGACCTAAATAAAATGGTTTATTTCCGAGTTGCTATTGGGTTTTTGTGGTTTACTAGCTTCCGTCAAGCCAATCATACTCCGACCGTGATCCGAATTCGCAGACAGGATCGGGATTTCATCACCGGGCTGACAAAATAAAATAATAGAAATAAAGGAGATAAGGGTGACACGTCTTCGGTGTCTACGGTGGCCGGGAAGAATATGTGGCATCATCTCTCGTCATGTACGTACATGTGAGATTTGTAATACGCTAGATGATCTTCGGGATTTGTCATCCCATCATATGGATCAATGTTCGGTAATCTTATCATTTTTGTGCATGGAGCATTCATGATCTTCCTTAAGAAGGGTATAGTAAAGGTAGGCTGAGTCGGGCGTGAATCAAAGCCGGATACGGGGACAAGTGTGAGGTTGAAATCGCGGAACCTTAAGGAGGGGTTCTTCCTCCACGCATGACCGAGAGGGAGTGCACTTTGCCCTTTTCGACTTTTCAGGATTTTTCATGACTGGCCGTCCATGATGCCTCTCCACCGATCACTTGCGTTCTCTTATGGCAAATCACTCTTAGTCATGCTTAGGGATGTTACGGGCTTGCTCATAACTGCGGCCGCTTGTGGTTGATCCTGCCGGATTGATCGACCTCCTACTCCTTTGGGGTCTTTGTTCCAAGATTGGGCAAAAGGCATCTCCGCGCCCCTTGAACTAGGCAGAGTGCCTACTGTGTGTGGCGTAGGGGATCGAGGTAGTATGAGAGGTGGAAATATTTTCGTTAGCTCTCCGAAGAGCTCGTTTTGCCTCGATGATCCCTCTAGCATCACCTTCCTCATGATGCCTCATCGGATGAGCACTCAACCGCTTAGGATAGGGAGCGATTGGTGGTGCTTGGGCAGCATGTAAGGGCATTCCTCCCGAGAAGTGGCCAACAGGCTGACCTCCCTAGGGGTTGTGCCGTATCCCGGAGTGGGAGTGTAATGAAAGGGCATGATGGGCAAACTCTAATCCATGGTAGCACGCACTTGCTCCTCGCACTTGTTGTGCTACGGTGCTCTTTAGGGTCTTGATGAGGTTTTGAAGCGCCCCCAAGGTGACGTATCCCTCGAGCTGAGGTTGGTGGTTGCTCGTGGAGCATTGGGACGACTCCACATTCTCGGCAGGAGGGACGCCACAGGATTGGCCCTCCGGAGGCAAGGAACAGGAGGATTGGTTGCGTCACGTGTCATTCTAAATCGCGATCGAGTACCACCGGCGACCATGTTCTACCGCTCTCCCTACGGACGGCGCCAAAATGCTTCGTAAGGAAGCCGGGGATGCTTGAGGTGGAAGATGATACGGAAAGAACAAATTTCCTACCTCGATCATGGTGGCTTGACTTGAGTCGGCCAAAGTCTCGTGACGGTGGCGCATTCCCACAAAAAGGCACGTCCTTGGGGTAAATCTTAGGAAACGCCCCTCCGATGCTCAAGTAAGTGATGTAAGAGAGTAAGTAATTCAAGAAAAAGCTTTCTTGTGGTGCGTGAAGGGCATTGTTCTTGGGATTTGTGTAACTTATAGAAAAGGTAAGGCTTTTTTTCTCTAAGTATAGAGGATTTATGGATTTTGCCAGGTGTGGATATTTCTTAGGAATAGTGATCTCATATAATGTGATGTGACATATCATATTCTAGTTTGATGGTGAAGTTAAATGAGTATTTATAAGGAAAATAAATGAGGGGTAAAGCGAGTCATTTTATTGTAATCGAGTAGGAAACCCTAATCCTAATGGGCTTTGGGCCTTACTTGGTTCATGTAAAGATAGATTTAGGCTGATACCTTAATTATTCAACTTATCAACACTAATTGGCTAGTAACGTGATAAATGAGCTAGAGCTATCCAGGAAATAGCGGTATTAATAATGATTCATGAATTGTTTGTGAATTACTCAAAATTAGTTGATAATTTGATAGTTGATTGTTGATGCTATTTGAAAGATTAAACACTACTAAAAAATGCTATATAGCGACGTAAACTAGCGACGGAATCGAGTCCGTCGCTAATTAGCTGACTGAATCCGACATGTGTCGATAAAACTTAATTAGCGACGGAATTAGCGACGGAATTTAATTCCGTCGCTATTTTAGTCATTAGCGACGTAGATAACGACGGACAAGGAAAACTTAGCGACGGATTTACAAAAAAAAAATTAAAATAAATTTTTTTTATACTTAGCAAAGGAATCAGTCCGTCGCTGATTCCGTCGCTATATCTCATTTTTTAAAATTTTTTAACTTAGCGACGGAAACAATCCATCGCTAAATGTAATTTTTAATTTTTTTTTATTAGCTACGGAATTAGTCCGTCGCTAATTCAAAATTTTTAAAATCTTAAATTTTGCCGCCTACTTTAATTTGAAAAATATAAAAATTTTCAAATTTGCCGTCGCTTATCCAAAATTTTCAAATTTAAATTTGCCACCTATTTCATTTTTCAAATATATAAAATTTTCAAATTTTTAATTGGCGACGGACTTGTCCGTCGCTGATTCCGTCGCTAAATCAAAATTTGAAAAATTTTACGTTGGCGGGATATTAAATTTTCTTCAGTTTTGAAATTAAAAATTTTTTAATTAGCGACGGACTTATTCCGTCGCTAATTCCGTCGCTAATCCGTCGCTATTTTCGATATAAAATCCGAAGTTCAACGAAACTCGCCAAACATAAGGAGAGATAGAAGTGAGAGTTTGAGAGAGGGAGAGATAGAAGTTCAACGAGACTCCGCCTCCGCCACCGCCGTCGTCACCAACTAACCACCTTTAATCTCTTGTAGGTATGCTTTCTCCATCCTTCCTCATTGTTGGTTGTATTTATAATTTACTTTGTTTACTATAAAATTTCAGATTTTAGAGGATTTGATATAACTTATTTTGATAGGCATGGTTGGAATGAGGTAAAAGATGAAGATAATGAGAAAGAGGAAGAAGAAGAAGAGGAAAAGGAAGATGAAGAACATAACTTGTGTTTGTATAATTTACTTTGTTTACTCTTGTTTTTATTTTCAATTAGTTTTTATGGATGTTTGAAGTTGGATTATTTATGACTTTTGTGTTTGTAGATGATTTTTCTATTTGAATTAAAGTTGAATTTGATGTTGTTATGCTACTTGGATTATTTGGATTTGTATTTCATTGTAAATTTTTGTATTTGCACTCAAAACTATACAAAATTGTCAATTTTTTTAAAAATTCGCTAAAAATCAGCTACGGAATTTTACGATTCCGTCGCTGATTAGCGACGGATTAGCAACGGAATTTGATTCCGTCGCTAATCCAATCAGCGACGAAAAAGAAAATCCGTCACCGATTGGATTAGCGACGGAATCAAATTCCGTCGCTAATCTGTCGCTAATCGCCGACGAAATCGTAAATTCCGTCGCTGATTTTTAGCGACGCTGAAAATCAGCGACGAAATTTTCCGTCGCTAATTCCGTCGCTAAATAACGTTTTTCCGTCGCTATTTCCGTCGCTATATGACAATTTTCTAGTAGTGAAATAATATGAATATATCCGTTGTTGATTTGTTGTTATGTGATCTGCGGCAAACCGTTGATTTTAATAGATCAAAATATTGTTTCAAATTTATTTGTTGACCAATAAATAAATGAAATATTAATTTTTTCAATTTATATGACATCATAAGTAAAGGAACACCCATAAATGGAACTCCTAACTTTTCCACTGCCTCCCCCAAAGTTTGATTATGGAGGAGAACAACTTCCTCTTGATAAAATTGTGTAGGGGAAAGGGTTTTGGACTTTGACACCCCCTTCCCGGCCTAAAAGCTTTCTGTGATTTCCTAAAATGGGGGCCCAATAGGTGGGTTTGCTTACAAAAACGACTATAATGACTATGCGGGTAGATTTACTTCTTGATCTTTTGTTGGGCAAAGCATGTAAGAGACGAAAATTATGATGCAATAAAATACATAATTCAAACACAAGAAAGAGAATTTGAAGGGGAAAATCATACTTTTATTGTTTCAAAAACAATACACAAATAAAACTCTCTAGTTTACAAGTATCCATACTCATAAACAATTCCATTTCATTCTTTCATCCCCTTTTTCAATGCATCTCGAGAAATTATAAGACAATGTAAAATTGTATGTCTATATATACATATTAGAAAATAAGCCACTGAAAAAGAACATTCATATAAGCAAAAGAAAACTTCTTTGCGTTGTTATTTATAAAATGAAAATAAAAATCGATTAGATAGGTTCCTAAATTTTTAAAGATAAAATCGGAATCATGTGATTGGTTTTATTCTTGTCATATATCGGGGTATTCGAAAATCATGCCCATCTCTACTATAAAATCTATAATCACTTTTTTTATAGAGTTGTAATTACTTAATATACGAGCTACATCCAATGAGAAGTATTACTAGTGATGTTTGTAAAGAAGTCTTATGGGGACAAAATCTCACAATAGAGATGTTTTAACTTGTTGAGATAGGGACTAAACAAAATCTCACAATTCCTAAATTTAACTAAGGTTAACAAATTAAACAAAAAAATGAAATAAAATTTAAATTTCAACAAAAAATAGCAATCATAAACAACAATTGAGTTGGTTGGTTGGTGAAAAATGACTCGAGGGTTACCTCTAATTCTTTGGAAACTATTTTTAGGGGATTATATTATTAGAAAGGTTTCCAAAATCATTTATATTGAACTGTAACTATTACTGAGATACTTTCTGTTATATATTTGTTAGGCATCGTTAAGTTTTAATAAAATTACTTAAACGTCCATGTCATATATATACCCATTTCTCACCAAACTCCGACTTCTCTCTCTTTCTCTCCCGCTTCTCCTTTGAAAAATCTCTTCTCACTCTTCCAACTGTCTCTCTCTCTCTCTCTCTCTCGCTTCTTGTCTTCCCACATAAGGAGGAACCATTGTTGTTAAGGTAAGTTTGGCCTTTTAAGTTTTTATATTTTGAAGCTTCATCTTTTATTCGCACACCCTTTTTTTCTCTCCCTTTCTTCTTCTCTCGCTAATCTAATGTTGTTAGATATGGCTAAGAAAGAAAGTTTGTTATTTTCAAATAAGGGTTTTAGTATGTTAATTAATTTGTTACGTCGATTTGAAAATGCAAGGATCATCATCATTGTAATGACCCGAAGCCCATAATCACCATTTTAGTCTTAATGACCAATTAACTAGTAATTAGCACATTACAAAAGAGAATTAGAATTGTTATCGCCGCTCTAAACAAAGAACAAAGTAACTCTCTTAAAAATATAATATGAGCAAGAATCTAGAACGTCACCTACAAAAATAAAGTTCAAATGTTTAAAACGCCAAACTTGTACAACATAAACAAGATATCAAGTAACAATATTGTCATGATTACAATTTATTTAACCATAAAATAGACAACTCTCAACCAACGAGTTCTTAACTACCATTGTGAGCCTCTAGGTATCGTTAACCAAAATAAATACATTTACCTTTTGCTTCCATTATCATTAGCCTTACCTAAAACAAAATAAAGAAAACATTTTGAAATGGTGAGCTTAAGCACAATACATTCATCCTTGCACTATAAATGACACATTTCAATTCATTTATAAACAAGACATGAAGAGAAATAATAGAAAAGTCGTTAGTTTATTATCCGAGCATAACCCTTATGATCATCGGTTTCCCTATATATGCACATACCCGGACCGATCGAGAAATCCGGTTGAATATGACCAAATATAAATGATATAATTATGATATGGTCATGATACAATGATATTAATATGTTACACCCACGTTATTATGTGATAAACATTATTTGAAATGGTTCCTTTTTACATTCGGAAAACCATTTTGGTAATAATATATAAAATATGTGAATTTTCATAAGGCGCAAGCAATAAACATACCTTGATCTCCCTCACCGATATGTATTAATGTTCATTGGATCGACAACCGTTGAAGGATCCTCTTCTTCCGCTTTGGTAAATATTTATGTCGTCAATAATTGATTAGATTATTCATTGCAAGTTTTAAATCTCTTTATGCAATGTTTAGTATTTCATTTTGATATTGTCCGATTTCATTAGGAAGTATTTTGTTCTTTACTTAGACAAGTCCAAATGACCATCATATTAGCCCTAAATACATTTATGACTACAACTTGGCTCTAGATTCGTAATTTATATATTTTATGACTCCCGAATAATTCATATCGGTATTTCGATGTACATACCTATTCTTTTCTTTAATAATATTCTTATATTAATTTTACCCATCATTATTTTTTTCATATTCTTCCATCTCGCTAACCTTTTTTCTATCTATGTTAAAGTTTTATACTTCTCACAAAAATTCAAAAGTTATTCTTATGTAATCAATTTCATCTTGGTTCATACTAACTAAAAAAAAAAAAACACAAAAATTATATAGAATAGAAGTGAGCTCCTAATAAATCTAAGGTAGTCATTTAATATGGTTTCTTATTTTTAATTATGTCCTAACCCAACAACTTATGCTAAAATAGGGTTGTTCATCGGTCTAGGACTCGGACCGACCTGGATCAAAGACCGAATAAGGGAAAACGCGTACTACGAACCGGACCGAATAAGATTGGCCTGACACTGGACGAAACCGAACCGAACCGGACCGAGAGTGGAAACAAATCATTATTTGAGGGCTCCACGCCGATGGAGGGAGACTCTCTAGGTGCCGAGGAGAGAGGGCGAGAGAGGAGAGTATCGAGAGGTAGAGAAAGGTAGTGAGAGTGAGAGTGAGAGTGAGCAAGAGGTGATGGCGTGAAGTATGAGGGCAAAACAAGACAAAGAACTTCAAATCTAACAAATAAAATCCTAATTTAAATTTGTCCACATTATGGGGTGGACTGAACCGGATCATATCGAAGATTGAATAAGCTAAATTCTTGGATTGAGGACCGGTTCGAACTCCATCAATCTGGTTTGGTCCGGTTCGGACCGGTCCTTGCTGATTTTTGGTATGATCATATCTTGGACCGAATAATGCACAACCTTATGCCAAACCGTCATAAATCCCATAACAAAACCTTGAGTGTTTGGACATATTTCAATGGTAAGTTTGAAAATACATATCTTCTCTCCCGATGTTCAATCAAGGTATAATACCCCAACTTTGAAAGGTTGAAAAGCGCTCTAAAACTTTCATTCGCATCACAAACCGCAAAAATGACAACAAGAACCTCGAAAACTAACTTGAATCGAATCTGCTCATAGTTTACGTGAAAATTACACACTCTTGGCAAAACGGTCATAACTCGAGTTATATACCTCCAAATCAAACGAAATTTTACTTATTGGAAAGGTAACTTCCTTCACTATATTGTACCATGATTATGAACTTTTATGTATCCAAATTACTTTGTATTCTAGTTTTATATTACCCCTTACTTTACACCTTATCTAAAATTTTCCCTTCTCCTACCTTCCTTACTCCGTAAGGATAACTTATTTACTTTAACCTTTAAACATATCTCAATTTATATTTTCAGTCTATAATTTTTTACCCCAAATAACACACGCAACATAATTTTAAGATCATCCACTATATTTTTAATGAGATTAAGCATAATCAAGCAAAATCTCAAACCATCCTTAATCTTTATCTCATCTCGAATACCTTTATAATAATTGACATAATTAATAGACAAACAATGCACAATTTGAAAGATCCATGCTTGAAATCAACATATTATTGACAACTCGGAATCCTATTTCAACTTTTTAACAAATACCACAAAATACCCATAATTTTTATCATCAATATTTAAATTCAATTGAAAAGTTCATTATTATAAAATTACCTCTAGCTTTGTATGTTAATTTTTAGAATTATAAAGCATGAATTTTGAATGGTTAAAGAGAAGTATTTGAAATTGGGATTTTACCTCACAACTATACAAAGGGGAAGAAGAAAAAAACGAGGGAGTGACGACGTAGTTGGAGGCGGCGGTGGCTAGAGGTGGCTGGGCGGTGGCCGATTGCTGTAGTGAAGGAAGAGGGGGAGGGGGAGTGTGTGAGGAATTAGAGTTTTGAAGTGTGTGATATTTAAAGAAGAAAGGAATATATCATATATATGCTTTGATTTTCTACTCTAATATTTTATTTATTTATTTTGACTATATTATGATTTATTATTTGTCTTTTGAGAAAGTTATCATAATTTATCTTATTTATTAAATTTAATTTTTTACCCTCTTTATATTGAGGATATATGTTTAAGTGCATTACTATACTTTTTTTAGTTATAAGGATATAATTTTATTTTTATTGTTTAATATTTGATGTTTAATATTTATTTGAGTCATCTCATTAGTAAAACTTATTTATCTAATATTGAATGCATTGTATGTTCGATTGAATACCTCCAAGGTAGTTCGAGCCCTGCAAAACCAAACACTTATAAATTTCAAACCGAAGTGCGCGCCCTTGATTTGGTTAGCTTAATATTGTTTAAGAAAATTAATAATATTAATTAGGTTAGGGTCGATCGCAGAGTAATTGTGTTAGTGATTATGGTGAAGATTGTGTTGTGTGCCCGAGATGCAACGTGCAAGGAACAGGAAGGTCTCGCATTCAATCCAAAACCCAGGCAAAGTTTATGTCAAATGCTTGAGGTGTGGCAAGTTCTTATGTTGGGTGCATGAAATCAACTCAACATTTGCAAAGATAACAAGATTTCGACTATGATTTGGGAGCTGAAGGTGAATACAAGTTGATTAAAAAAGGGCAAAACATTATAGTTGTGTTACTAATTGTTGTTGTTGTGTTTCTTGTACTAGTAATAATTTATCCGTATTATGTAATATCTAGGCTTGTAAACATTGAAAAATGTAAGATATTGGAAAGAGTTTTATTTTTGAATGGACGAGTCTTCAACAACTTTTATCATAAAATTCCCCCAAGTCCATAAACTAGAGAGGAGTTTAGATTGAATTTGTCGATATATATATATAAATAAAAGCGTAATTGAAATGAAGAAGATGATGAATCAAAACTTACTTTGATTAATAAATTGAAACTTGTACAAAGGATTGGATAAAAGCTCTCGGGGAGAGGGGTTGGAGAAAAGGAATGGGGATTGAAGTGAGTAGTGATTACAAGTGTTTGTGAAAGGCAAGCTGAGAATTGTCGATGTTTTGTAATGCCTTCAATTGAACTAATGAGTATCTATATACAGAGTACAATATTGAACTACAAAGTAACACTTGGACGGTTGAGGATCTTGATTGGAATGGAATCATTTTGAAAATATCTTCCGACAATGTTGAATTATTGAAATAGTCTTGATCTGGACAAAAAGTATGAATAGTGGTTGATGAATCATCTTATCTTGAACAGATCCTGAACAAGTGCTTGCCAAATGGAAAGCTTGAACGAGTAATATCCATGAGTGAATAGTAGTTCAATCATCCATGAATAGTATTACCGATCAAGAGCTCGGGGATGAAGCTCGAGTACTAGGTGTGGTTTAATAGTAGGGGAAGCAGGGTGACAAATTAATTTAACAAATTGATTTTACAAAACAAAAGATGAAAACAGGCAATTGAAACAATTAAATAAAGAGTAATTGAAATGGAGAAGATGATGAATCAAAACTTACTTTGATTAATAAATTGAAACTTATACAAAGGATTGGATAACGACTCTCGGGAGAGAGATTGGATAAAAGTAGTGGGGATGTAAGGAGTAGTGATTATAAGTGATTTGTGAAAGGCAAGCTGAAAATTGGCGATGTTTTGCTATGCCTTCAATCGAACTAATGAGTATCTATATATAGAGTACAATATTGAACTACAAAGTAACATTTGGACGGCCGAGGATCTTGATTGGAATAGAATCATCTTGAAAATATCTTCCGACAATGTTGAATTATTGGAATAGTCTTGACTGTACAAAAAGTATGAATAGTGGTTGATGAATCATCTTATCTTGAACAGTCTTGAACAAGTGCTTGCTAAATGGAAAGCTTGAACAATAATATTCGTGAATGAATAGTAGTTGAATCATTCATGAATAGTATTACCACATGGATAAATGAAATGTTGAATTGGAAATGTTCCTTCATGGCGTGCAACTATGGAATTGTCTTCCATGATGTGCAACTATGTAGGACCACGAAGGACAAATTAGTGCATAGTGAATGGCTCCATGAATATTAACCCTGAATAGTAAGTGAACAAGTAATGTCCACTTCCTTCCCGAGGCTTTTTGAAAGGTGAAATAAGAAATTTCACCGAAGCAAAAACTTGAAAAACCTGCATAAAAACGTTACAAAATAATAATAAAATTTTTTTTTGGAATACCCATTATGGGTAAAATATCATAAGGATCCCGGGCGCACTCGCCCATCGAAAGGATCATAATCCGATTGAATGGATGTTGAGGAATCGGATGAATTGACGCTTGACTTGAGGAGCAAGCATTGATGCTTGTTTTTGAGTAATTTCAGTTCTTGCTTGAGTAAGCTGAATTTCGTCTTCTTGAACTTTTTCCTTTCCTTTTGAACTCTTTTCTTTCTTCCGTGGAGTAGGGGGTGCATGTTGAGTTGGTGGAGCTGTCTTAATTCCTAAGGCAGCTTTAACATCGAACTTGTCCCACTATTTGATCATGAATTCATGAACCAATGAATATGATACGGGAAGATTGTAGTATTGAGTAATGGAAAAGGACCAACGATCGGATCCAAGGAAATCCATATTTTTATGGAATGTAATCTCCTTGAGATCCGGACTAATTGTTAAAGTACTTGAATAACTATTGAAATGTTTTTGACCTCTTCTAGCCAAATATCTTGAGTAGATCCCATGGTTAACCACCATTCGTAGAACCATATGGGAAACTAGAATTCTGTTCTTGTATCAAAGTTGATGAACCAAGAATGATTGAATGGTCTGTAAAGGAATGTATAGTACCAGGCGTTTTCATAATCAATATAATTATAACCTGGTGGGTTGAATGGTTGAGAGAAAGATTTAATTGTATATCTATTTGAAAAGTCTTTTGCAGTAAGGACTTTGAGGATTCTTAGTTTTGAATAGGCTATTTGATTCGGATTAGTTCGATTGGGAACATGCTCGAATCTCAGCAGATTTTGAATCAACCGAGAATGAACTCGTAAAAGGTTCTAGTCTTAAGGGGGTTGTCATTAATAAAACAACATTCTGGAGTAAAAACAGTCTTGACAAGTTCATTGAGTTGTCAGTAGTGTTTGAGGTGTTCTATACTTAATATAGACCACATGTTCTTTAGTAGGTTTGGTAAAATATTTTGAATCAAAAGAAGAGTTTAAAATTGTTGGATTTTGAAATTTTGAGGAAGCTTGAGCATAGATTAATGGAGGAAAATCTTGACCATGCGGAACTTGAAATAAGTTTGTCATTGGAATTGAAAATTAAAAAGGAGTGACTCGGCTTGACCGCATAATGATGAGGAGTTTGAATATTCCTTTCTTTATCTTGACTCATATTGAAGGTTGAAAAGAAAGAATTGTTGTTAAAAATAACATTAATAAAAGGATGCTTTTTGAAAGATAAATCTTTTGAAAGCATTGAAGATATAAACTTGAATGAAATACATTTTTCATGAATCTGGGTATGAATTCCAAATTGATCAACAAGTGGAAAGGATAAATTTGAGTAATGAAGGGGTTCCTAATATAGCTTCTTGACCTATATCCCCGACTACGACAAAGGTGTTCTTGAAATAATAACCTTGATTACAAACATAATCATTTGATAATTTGTATTGAATTTGTAGTGTCCTTCCATTGGCACTATGGAGACGTTCTTTTGTTTTTTCATAATATATAAATGGAATTAATCCTTCTTTAATGCAATTTTGGTCTGCGCCACTATCAAGTAGAGCAATTGTATTGAATTCAAAGTCATCATTAATTTTTAAAGTAATATAAATATACCATTTTTGATAATTTATGTGATTAATTGTTGAAATAAATTGTTGATTAGAAGAACTTGGAGTTTCTTTATCAACATTTGAAGAACTTGATTTGTTTTCAATTAATGCTAATCTTGTTTCTAATTCTAAATCTTTAGTATGTAGGGAACATAAATTTTGATTAATTTCTTTAATCTGTTCTTTAAGATTATTAATTTCTATTTTTAAATCTTGAATATTAACTATCTTTAAAATGTTTGGAGTATCATATTTTTCGAATATTTTATTAATACTAAAACTAGGAGGAGTAGTTTTTAATAAATCTTCTTTAATTAAAATTCTTTTGAGTTTTTCTAAATAATCTCTTCTTAATTCAGGATTTTGAATTTGTTCAATTAAGTCTCGTAAAAATTCTTTTTCATTTTTAGTAGTATTAATCATATTAATACATTTGTAGCAAATTCTGGAAGATTCATTACCTGATGAATATTTACTCGAATTGCTTTCTAATTCATAAAGACAATGGTCTTCAGAATCGGAAGAATTATCGGAATTAACTAGAGTATCTTTGAGTTCAAATAAAGAAATAATTTTTTCTTTAATTTCTTGATTATCCTCACAGATTTCATTTAATTTTTCTTTGACTTTGCAATTATTTACATAATGTCCTAGTTTGCCACATTTGAAACAAGTAGCTTTATTAGTAGCTTTCTTTTTGGGAGTATTTTTCTTAGGAATAATATTAGGAGTATTTGCTTTGTTATTATTATTAGTACGATTGAATTGTTTCTTCTTATTAATTTGATTAGTTCTTCTTTTTTGAACAGAGGAGCTTCTACTTTTGGAAGACAAAAGACTTCACAAAAGGAACCTAACTCTTTTCTTATAACAGACTTTATCTCGTTGAATATCTTGCTTGTAATTTTAATTCATTACATAATCAAATACCTTCTTTTTTAATAAATCCTAATAATTGACCAAATGTAATTTGATCATATGGAATGGGGTCTTGACCCGTAACTTCCTTTAATTTATTGAATATTCTTTGGGAAAATAAATCCTGGTTTTATTGAATCTCTATTTAAATCTAAATTTTCTAATTTTTTTGATAATAGATCAATATCTTCTTTTTAGATATTGCCTCTATTTGACTAGAAACCATATTGACTTGTTGAGAAACCGTATATAATACTTGATTAGTATAATTATTTTGATGATAAACTTTTTTAATATCTTCTAGTGCTACTTGAAAATTATCTCGGATTATTTCTTCCTATTTTGAAAGGAGAAGCGGGAATATGACCTTGATCTGTAGGGATCAAAATCTCTTGCAAAGGAGGAGTTATTGAATAGAATTCTTTTCCATTTAATAACGTCCATTTTTTGCTAAGATCTTAATTAGTATTAATTTCTTTAATACCATGAGGATCTGGTAAATTATTTTCTTGAGCAAACGTGGTCCACCATGTAAAGAACAGAATATTACATCCTAGTCTTTCCATTAGTGAATACCATTCTTTCCTAATGAATGCTTGAGTCTGTTTGATCAAAGTGAGATAAAAACCATTCCTTTTTATCTTTATTTTATATTGAATCAAAATCTTTTCTTAAATAATCTTTATTGATTTCGGAGGATTTTGAAATAACATTAATCGAGGAGTAAGAAGGAGATTGCATAGCTGAATGAGTAGGAGAGCCTATTGATGAACTATCTTCATCAATTGGTTCTCGCTATAGGGATTTGTAATAGATCTTTGAGGAAGAAGAATTTGCTTCTTCTACTTGATTATCTTTTAAGTAATTATAATTATTAGATCTTGAAGGCATAGAGAAAGAAGATGCGGGAAGATCTCTTTTCTCTGAAAGCCTTGAAGAAAAGGATCTTTCATTGATAGAATTAAATCTTATTAATACTCTGCCATCGAGCTCTTCAATAACTCATTGAATATTCTTTTGAGCAATATTCATAGGAGGCTTAATATTTTGAATAATAAATTCTTGAGGAATTGTTATTTCATTCCACTTTAATAATTTAGGAGTAAAGGTTGAAATATTTTCAGATTCAACTTTTAATAATATTATTTCATCTAGAGATGGCTTTAATAAACACTTTGGATTTAATTGAGAAGATAATAGCTTGAAATAAACTCTATAAGTAATAGCAAAATTTCTTGATAATTCTCTGAATAATACTTTTGAATCATTTTATAGATGAATATCTAAAATTAATGTATCTAGTATCCAAGGATCATTCAGATCTACTCGAATAATTTAGAAAACAATTGAAATAAATAGGACCATAGCATATATTGGTTTGAACCATGGCTAATAATGAATCTTGATATCTAATTAATCTATTGTCTCTAAGGGCCATGAATGTAGACAATCTAATCCTAGTCTTGCTAAAGGCTTGAGTGCTATTTGAATCATTCCAAAATGAATAGATTTGTATTTTTTTTATATTTTTTAATAGAAATGTTTGATAATAACTTGATAGTTTGAAACTCTTCATCTAAACCGAAGGTTTATTCGTGATCTTTGATTCAAAAATCAGTATTGAAATCAAACTTGCCTATTTGATAGATAGTTTCTATCTTTTGTTTTGGAATAGACCAATTTGAGAAATCAACTTGACAACTAACTTCTCTACTATTGACCACATTAGTACTCTTACTACTACCTAAACTTAGAAGATCTCATAGCCTAGAGGCCATCCGAGCTTTTGTTTGAATATTTAGTAGGCAATTAAGCACATACTACCGGGACCACCCTCACCGGGACCACCTCACACGGCTGACCAACGGATAACATGGGGTCGACCAACGGCTAACCAACGCTAGCTACGGCGTAACAACCGACTAAATAGACAGACTTGGCTCGATACCAATGGGGAACAGGATCGATCTAGAGCTCGGGGATGAAGCTCGGGTACCAGTGTGGTTGAATAGCGGGGAAGCAGGGTGACAAATTAATTTAACAAATTGATTTTACAAAACAAAAGATGAAAACAAGCAATTGAAAACAATTAAATAAAGTGTAATTGAAATGGAGAAGATGATGAATCAAAACTTACTTTGATTAATAAATTGAAACTTGTACAAAGGATTGGATAAAAGCTCTCGGAGAGAGATTGGAGAAAAGTAGTGAGGATGCAAAGAGTAGTGATTACAACCGATTTGTGAAAGGTAAGTCGAGAATTTTCCGATGTTTTGCAATGCCTTCAATCGAACTAATGAGTATCTATATATAGAGTACAATATTGAACTAAAAAGTAACACTTGGACGGTCGAGGATCTTGATTGGAATGGAATCATCTTAAAAATATCTTCCGACAATGTTGAATTATTGGAATAGTCTTGATCTGGATAAAAAGTATGAATAGTGGTTGATGAATCATCTTATCTTGAACAGTCTTGAATAGTGCTTGCCAAATGGAAAGCTTGAACAAGTAATATCCATGAGTGAATAGTAGTTGAATCATCCGTGAATAGTATTACCATATGGATAAATGAAATGTTGAATTGCAAATGTTCCTTCATGACATGCAACTATGGAATTGTCTTCCATGATGTGCAACTATGTAGGACCATGAAGGACAAATTAGTGCATAGTGAATGGCTCCATGAATATTAACCCTGAATAGTAAGTGAACAAGTAATATTCTATTTGGTCATTTTATGAACCCCTTTATCACTCAAATTTACCCTTTCAAGGTTGATCAATTTGGTGTCCATACCCGCATTCATAAAAAATGTATTGCATTCAAATTTATTTCTTCAACGCTTTCAAAAGATTTATCTTTCAAAAAATATCCTCTTATTAATGTTATTTATAATTCTTTCTTTTCAATTGTCAATATGAGTCAAGATAAAGAAAGAAATATTCAAACTCCTCGTCATTATGTAGTCAAGCCAATCACTCCTTCTCAATTTTTAAATCCAATGACCAACTCATTTCAAGTTCTGCATGGTCAAGATTTTCCTCCATTAACCTATGCTCAAGCTTCCTCAAAATTTCAAAATCCAACAATTTTAAACTCTTCTTTTGATTCAAAATATTTTACCGAACCTACTAAAGAACATGTGGTCTATACTAAGTATAGAACACCTCAAACACTTCGGCAACTCAATGAATTTGTCAAGACTGTTTTTACTCGAGAATGTTATTTTATTAATGACAATCCTCAAAAACCGTAACTTTTTATGAGTTCATCTTGGTTGATTCAAAATCTACTGAAATTCAAGCATGTTCCCAATCGAACTAATCCGAATCAAATAGCCTATTCAAAACTAAGAATCCTCAAAGTCCTTACTGCAAAAGACTTTTCAAATAGATATACAATTAAATCTTTCTCTCAACCATTCAACCCACCAGGTTATAGTTATATTGATTATGAAAACGCCTGGTACTATACATTCCTTTACAGACCATTAAATCATTCTTGGTTCATCAACTTTAATACAAGAACGTAATTCCAGTTTCCCATATGGTTCTACGAATGGTGGTTAACCATGGGATCTACTCAAGATATTTGGCCGTAAGAGGTCAAAAACATTTCAATAGTTATTCAAGTACTTCAACAATTAGTCCGGATCTCAAGGAGATTACATTTCATAAAAATATGGATTTCTTTGGATCCTATGCTTGGTCCTTTTCCATTACTCAATACTACAAGCTTCCAGGATCATATTCATTGGTTCGTGAATTCAAGATCAAATGGTGGGACAAGTTCGATGTTAAAGCCGTCTTAGGAATTAAGACAGACTCCACCAACTCAACAAGCACCCCTACTCCACACAAGAAAGAAAAGAGTTCAAAAGGAAAGGAAAAAGTTCAAGAAGACGAAATTCGGTTACTCAAGCAAGAACTGAAATTACTCAAAAACGAGCATCAACGCTTGCTCCTCAAGTCAAGCGTTAATTCATCCGATTCCTCGAGCATCCATTCAATCAGATTATGATCCTTTCGATGGGCAAGTGCGCCCAAGATCCTTATGATATTTTACCCATAATGGGTATTCCAAAAAAAAATTTATTATTATTTTCTAACGTTTTTATGCGAGTTTTTCAAGTTTTTGCTTCGGTGAAATTTCTTATTTCACCTCTCAAAAGCTCCGGGAAGGAAGTGGACATTACTTGTTCACTTACTATTCAGGGTTAATATTCATGGAGCCATTCACTATGTACTAATTTGTCCTTCATGGTCCTACATAATTGCACATCATGGAAGACAATTCCATAGTTGCACGTCATGAAGGACCATTTCCAATTCAACATTTCATTTATCCATGTGGTAATACTATTCATGAATGATTCAACTACTATTCATTCACGAATATTACTGTTCAAGCTTTCCATTTGGCAAGCACTTGTTCAAGACTGTTCAAGATAAGATGATTCATCAACCACTATTCATACTTTTTATCTAGTCAAGACTATTCCAATAATTCAGCCTTGTCGGAAGATATTTTCAAGATGATTCCATTCCAATCAAGATCCTCGACCGTCCAAGTGTTACTTTGTCGTTCAATATTGCACTCTATATATAGATACTCATTAGTTCAGCTAAAGGCATCGCAAAACATCGCAAAATTCTCGGCTTGCCTTTCACAAATCACTTGTAATCACCACTCCTTACGTCCCCACTACTTTTCTCCAATCTCTCTCCGAGAGCTTTTATCCAATCCTTCGTACAAGTTTCAATTTATTAATCAAAGTAAGTTTTGATTCATCATCTTCGCATTTCAATTACTCTTTATTTAATTGTTTTCAATTGCCTGTTTTCATCTTTTGTTTTCTAAAATCAATTTGTTAAATTAATTTGTCACCCTGCTTCCCCGCTATTCAACCACACCTACTACCCGAGCTTCATCCCCGAGCTCTTGATCGGTAATACTATTCATGGATGATTGAACTACTATTCACTCACGGATATTACTGTACAAGCTTTCCATTTGGCAAGCACTGTTCAAGACTGTTCAAGATAAGATGATTCATCAACCACTATTCATACTCTTTGTCCAGTCAAGACTATTCCAATAATTCAAGCATTGTCGGAAGATATTTTCAAGATGATTCCATTCCAATCAAGATCCTCGACCGTCCAAGTGTTACTTTGTAGTTCAATATTGTACTCTATATATAGATACTCATTAGTTCGAGTTGAGGGCATCGCAAAACATCGCAAAATTCTCGGCTTGCCTTTCACAAATCACTTGCAATCACCACTCCTTACATCCCCACTACTTTTCTCCAATCTCTCTCCCGAGAGCTTTTATCCAATCCTTCGTACAAGTTTCAATTTATTAATCAAAGTAAGTTTTGATTCATCATCTTCTGCATTTCAATTACTCTTTATTTAATTGTTTTGAATTGCCTGTTTTCATCTTTTGTTTTCTAAAATCAATTTGTTAAATTAATTTGTCACCCTGCTTCCCGCTATTCAACCACACCTACTACCCGAGCTTCATCCCCGAGCTCTTGATCGGTAATACTATTCATGGATGATTGAACTACTATTCACTCACGGATATTACTCGTTCATGCTTTCCATTTGGCAAGCACTTGTTCAAGATCTGTTCAAGATAAGATGATTCATCAACCACTATTCATACTTTTTGTCCAGTCAAGACTATTCCAATAATTCAGCATTGTCGGAAGATATTTTCAAGATGATTCCATTCCAATCAAGATCCTCGACCGTCCAAGTGTTACTTTGTAGTTCAATATTGTACTCTATATATAGATACTCATTAGTTCGGTTGAGGGCATCGCAAAACATCGCAAAATTCTCGGCTTGCCTTTCACAAATCACTTGTCATCACTACTCCTTACGTCCCCACTACTTTTCTCCAATCTCTCTCCCTTGACCTTTTATCCAATCCTTCGTACAAGTTTCAATTTATTAATCAAAGTAAGTTTTGATTCATCATCTTCTCCATTTCAATTACTCTTTATTTAATTGTTTTCAATTGCCTGTTTTCATCTTTTGTTTTCTAAAATCAATTTGTTAAATTAATTTGTCACCCTGCTTCCCCGCTATTCAACCACACCTACTACCCGAGCTTCATCCCCGAGCTCTTGATCGGTAATACTATTCATGGATGATTGAACTACAATTCACTCACGGATATTACTGTTCAAGCTTTCCATTTGGCAAGCACTATTCAAGACTCGTTCAAGATAAGATGATTCATCAACCACTATTCATACTTTTTGTCCAGTCAAGACTATTCCAATAATTCAGCCTTGTCGGAAGATATTTTCAACATGATTCCATTCCAATAAAGATCCTCGACCGTCCAAGTGTTACTTTGTAGTTCAATATTGTACTCTATATATAGATACTCATTAGTTCAGGTTGAGGGCATCGCAAAACATCGCAAAATTCTCGGCTTGCCTTTCACAAATCACTTGTCATCACTACTCCTTACGTCCCCACTACTTTTCTCCAATCTCTCTCCCGAGAGCTTTTATCCAATCATTTGTACAAGTTTCAATTTATTAATCAAAGTAAGTTTTGATTCATCATCTTCTCCATTTCAATTACTCTTTATTTAATTGTTTTCAATAGCCTGTTTTCATCTTTTGTTTTCTAAAATCAATTTGTTAAATTAATTTGTCACCCCGCTTCCCCGCTATTCAACCACACCTACTACCCGAGCTTCATCCCCGAGCTCTTGATCGGTAATACTATTCATGGATGATTGAACTATTATTCACTCACGGATATTATTGCTTCAAGCTTTCCATTTGGCAAGCACTTGTTCAAGACTGTTCAAGATAAGATGATTCATCAATCACTATTCATACTTTTTGTCCAGTCAAGACTATTCCAACAATTCAAGCATTGTCGGAAGATATTTTCAAGATGATTCCATTCCAATCAAGATCCTCGACCGTCCAAGTGTTAATTTGTAGTTCTCTATATATAGATACTCATGAGTTTAGTTGAGGGCATCGCAAAACATCGCAAAATTCTCGGCTTGCCTTTCACAAATCACTTGTAATCACTACTCCTTACGTCCCCACTACTTTTCTCCAATCTCTCTCCCGATAGCTTTTATCCAATCCTTCGTACAAGTTTCAATTTATTAATCAAAGTAAGTTTTGATTCATCATCTTCTCCATTTCAATTACTCTTTATTTAATTGTTTTCAATTGCTCGATTTCATCTTTTGTTTTCTAAAATCAATTTGTTAAATTAATTTGTCACCCCGCTTCCCGCTATTCAACCACACCTACTACCCGAGCTTCATCCCCGAGCTCTTGATCGGTAATACTATTCATGGATGATTGAACTACTATTCACTCACGGATATTACTGTTCAAGCTTTCCATTTGCCAAGCACTTGTTCAAGACTGTTCAAGATAAGATGATTAATCAACCACTATTCATACTTTTTGTCCAGTCAAGACTATTCCAACAATTCAAGCATTGTCGGAAGATATTTTCAAGATGATTCCATTCCAATCAAGATCCTCGACCGTCCAAGTGTTACTTTGTAGTTCAATATTGTACTCTATATATAGATACTCATTAGTTCGGTTGAGGGCATCGCAAAACATCGCAAAATTCTCGGCTTGCCTTTCACAAATCACTTGTAATCACTACTCCTTACGTCCCCACTACTTTTCTCCAATCTCTCTCCCGAGAGCTTTTATCCAATCCTTCGTACAAGTTTCAATTTATTAATCAAAGTAAGTTTTGATTCATCATCTTCTCGCATTTCAATTACTCTTTATTTAATTGTTTTCAATTGCCTGTTTTCATCTTTTGTTTTCTAAAATCAATTTGTTAAATTAATTTGTCACCCTGCTTCCCCGCTATTCAACCACACCTACTACCCGAGCTTCATCCCCGAGCTCTTGATCGGTAATACTATTCATGGATGATTGAACTACTATTCACTCACGGATATTACTTGCACAAGCTTTCCATTTGGCAAGCACTTGTTCAAGACTGTTCAAGATAAGATGATTCATCAACCACTATTCATACTTTTTGTCCAGTCAAGACTATTCCAATAATTCAAGCATTGTCGGAAGATATTTTCAAGATGATTCCATTCCAATCAAGATCCTCGACCGTCCAAGTGTTACTTTGTAGTTCAATATTGTACTCTATATATAGATACTCATTAGTTCGGTTGAGGGCATCGCAAAACATCGCAAAATTCTCGACTTGCCTTTCACAAATCACTTGCAATCACCACTCCTTACATCCCCACTACTTTTCTCCAATCTCTCTCCGAGAGCTTTTATCCAATCCTTCGTACAAGTTTCAATTTATTAATCAAAGTAAGTTTTGATTCATCATCTTCTACATTTCAATTACTCTTTATTTAATTGTTTTGAATTGCCTCGTTTTCATCTTTTGTTTTCTAAAATCAATTTGTTAAATTAATTTGTCACCCTGCTTCCCGCTATTCAACCACACCTACTACCCGAGCTTCATCCCCGAGCTCTTGATCGGTAATACTATTCATGGATGATTGAACTACTATTCACTCACGGATATTACTTGTTCAAGCTTTATATTTGGCAAGCACTTGTTCAAGACTGTTCAAGATAAGATGATTCATCAACCACTATTCATACTTTTTGTCCAGTCAAGACTATTCAAATAATTCAAGCATTGTCGGAAGATATTTTCAAGATGATTCAATTCCAATCAAGATCCTCGACCGTCCAAGTGTTACTTTGTAGTTCAATATTGTACTCTATATATAGATACTCATTAGTTCGGTTGAGGGCATCGCAAAACATCGCAAAATTCTCGGCTTGCCTTTCACAAATCACTTGTCATCACTACTCCTTACGTCCCCACTACTTTTCTCCAATCTCTCTCCCGAGAGCTTTTATCCAATCCTTCGTACAAGTTTCAATTTATTAATCAAAGTAAGTTTTGATTCATCATCTTCTGCATTTCAATTACTCTTTATTTAATTGTTTTCAATTGCCTGTTTTCATCTTTTGTTTTCTAAAATCAATTTGTTAAATTAATTTGTCACCCTGCTTCCCGCTATTCAACCACACCTACTACCCGAGCTTCATCCCCGAGCTCTTGATCGGTAATACTATTCATGGATGATTGAACTACTATTCACTCACGGATATTACTCGTACAAGCTTTCCATTTGGCAAGCACTTGTTCAAGACTGTTCAAGATAAGATGATTCATCAACCATTATTCATACTTTTTGTCCAGATCAAGACTATTCCAATAATTCGAGCATTGTCGGAAGATATTTTCAAGATGATTCAATTCCAATCAAGATCCTCGACCGTCCAAGTGTTACTTTGTAGTTCAATATTGTACTCTATATATAGATACTCATTAGTTCGGTTGAGGGCATCGCAAAACATCGCAAAATTCTCGGCTTGCCTTTCACAAATCACTTGTCATCACTACTCCTTACGTCCCCACTACTTTTCTCCAATCTCTCTCCGAGAGCTTTTATCCAATCCTTCGTACAAGTTTCAATTTATTAATCAAAGTAAGTTTTGATTCATCATCTTCTGCATTTCAATTACTCTTTATTTAATTGTTTTCAATTGCCTGTTTTCATCTTTTGTTTTCTAAAATCAATTTGTTAAATTAATTTGTCACCCTGCTTCCCGCTATTCAACCACACCTACTACCCGAGCTTCATCTCCGAGCTCTTGATCGGTAATACTATTCATGGATGATTGAACTACTATTCACTCACGGATATTACTTGTACAAGCTTTCCATTTGGCAAGCACTTGTTCAAGATTGTTCCGAGATAAGATGATTCATCAACCACTATTCATACTTTTTGTCCAGTCAAGACTATTCCAATAATTCAGCATTGTCGGAAGATATTTTCAACATGATTCCATTCCAATCAAGATCCTCGACCGTCCAAGTGTTACTTTGTAGTTCAATATTGTACTCTATATATAGATACTCATTAGTTTAGTTGAGGGCATCGCAAAACATCGCAAAATTCTCAGCTTGCCTTTCACAAATCACTTGTAATCACTACTCCTTACGTCCCCACTACTTTTCTCCAATCTCTCTCCGAGAGCTTTTATCCAATCCTTCGTACAAGTTTCAATTTATTAATCAAAGTAAGTTTTGATTCATCATCTTCTCCATTTCAATTACTCTTTATTTAATTGTTTTCAATTGCCTGTTTTCATCTTTTGTTTTCTAAAATCAATTTGTTAAATTAATTTGTCACCCTGCTTCCCGCTATTCAACCACACCTACTACCCGAGCTTCATCCCCGAGCTCTTGATCGGTAATACTATTCATGGATGATTGAACTACTATTCACTCACGGATATTACTTGTTCAAGCTTTCCATTTGGCAAGCATCTGTTCAAGACTGTTCAAGATAAGATGATTCATCAACCACTATTCATACTTTTTGTCCAGATCAAGACTATTCCAATAATTTAGCATTGTCGGAAGATATGTTCAAGATGATTCCATTCCAATTAAGATCCTCGACCGTCCAAGTGTTACTTTATAGTTCATTATTGTACTCTATATATAGATACTCATTAGTTCGATTGAGGGCATCGCAAAACATCGCAAAATTCTCGACTTGCCTTTCACAAATCACTTGTCATCACTACTCCTTACGTCCCCACTACTTTTCTCCAATCTCTCTCCCTTGAGCTTTTATCCAATCCTTCGTACAAGTTTCAATTTATTAATCAAAGTAAGTTTTGATTCATCATCTTCTCCATTTCAATTACTCTTTCTTCAACTTATTCACCCATTCTTCACTTTCTTCTTACGCTTTTGCTTCATCTATGGAGTTAAGAGAAAACAAAGGGAAGGATAGACTCTTCAAAGGAAGAGAGGGAGAGAGAGAGAGAGAATTCATAGTTTGTGGAAAACTGAATGAGAAACAATGATGATGAGGATCATATATGACACAAGCATTTAAGTAATTTCAATAAAATTTACCTATTACTACAGTTCTCTTAGAACTATAGTAATAGGCCCGATCAAACCACTCCATAAGCCTCGTCAAAGACCTAGTTTTGACCAAACCTTTTACTATTATTCTCCCAATAAAAGGCTTGGTCCCAAGCCTTTTATATAGATAGTTTTTCTTAAGAGTCTCGAGTCACCCTAGAAGGGGGTGAATAGGTTGATAAGGAAATTTTACGTAATAAAAGATTTTCAAGCAAGTGAGAACTCGAAAAGAGATTCCAAGTCTACAATGAACTTAGAAAATACGAACACGAGAGATACGTGGAAACCCTCCCGGGGTAGAAAACCACGGACGAGTATCAATCCAAACACTAGGTCAAATCCAATATTTTGAATCCACAAAACATAAGAACCGACTCTATAGAATTGCTCCCTTCGACAATTCAATACAAGTTTTCCTAGACACGTAAGTTCCCTTATCTCGCCCTAGTACTTCCTAACCGAGTTAACCCTTATAACTAGGTACAACTAAGCCGAGCAACTCGGTCAAGGGAAATTATAGAAGCGCAGAGAAAGTAAGAGTTTGATCGATTCCAAGACTTCTTCTATTTTTAACTTAGAATTTGCGAAAACTAAGTACATAGTTAAAAGCTAGAAGAGATTGAGTGAGTGAGATCAAAGTTCGGTTCAAGCAATCTTCTAAGTCCTATAGAGTGACTTCTATTTATAATCAACAGGCGGATAGCCGTTGTGTCTCGATCCGGATCGGGAAGTTTTACTAGCCATTGTAATAGATAGTATGAGTCCCTTAGAAAGAGAACAATTGTAAAGATGAACATTGTGCATTGGTCCTTGGCTCAAAAAGTGGTCCATTCCACTTGTTGTGATCGAAATCTGGGTGGAAACAACTATTAGACTCAATGTTAAAGTTTATTAGAAACCCCGACACGATGTCCGAGCCGTCCCGAAAATAGGATTTTTCTGTCCGGTGGCGTTTAACGGTTAGAAGTCGGTTGCTTTTGCATTTTAAATTGAGATTAAATTATTTTAATCATCCCGCAAAAACAAATCAAAGTGGTACTCAAAGTATAAAAATACTTTGGTCTAAGATTAGTCAAAGATAAAAATTTATTCAAATAATTAAGAACTTAATTATCCCTAACTTGAATAAATGAAATTTTCCGAGTATAATATTCAATATGTTTTAATTCCATTTTGTGTCTATTTTTAAGTAAATGAATAGTTAAAAATATATAGACACAATGCATCAATTTGCTAATAGATAATTTCGGGTAACAAATAAATCGACTTAAGATTAGAACTAGCGCGAGTAATTACGATTCAACTTTTGCAATGAGTCGGATGTTAAGATAAATTGTGCATGTGAAATTATTTAGACAAGATGACTATCCGAGTTGTATATGAGTGGGTCGAAACCCGGAGATAAGTGTTTCACTCAAGAATTGATTTTTGAGTGGGTCGGACTGAATTGAAAACTTAAAGAAAAACTTCTTAAAGTGTGTTAATGACTTGAATTCAAAACCATAAAGAGAGATAGAGTTATACCCGAGCCTTCGCTTTTTTAATCAATTTTTTTATTTTCATTCTTTGGAACCAAGTATTCATTTTTTCGATAGTCTTCTTATCAAATTATAATTAGTTAAATTAATTTTAAAATATTAAGCTTTCTTTCTTAGCCACAACCAAGAATATTAGATTAGCGTAAAAGAAAAAGAGGGAGATAAAAAGAGAATGTGCAAATAGATGATGAAGCTTAAAAAAACTTAAGGGGCTAAGCTTAACTTTGCAACACTAGCTTCCTCCTTCGTGGAAGAGGGACATATAAAGGCCACTTTCGTTACCTTATGAAATAACTTGGGCATTTAAGTAATTTTAATAAAACTTAATAGGGCCTAACAAAGATGTAACATAAAGTACCCCAATAATAGTTACGAGTATAATATAACTCACTTTGGAAATTTTTATAATAATATAGACTCCTTAAAATAGTTTACAAAGAATTTCTTTTTTGGTATAAAGGTTAGTATTTGTATATATGTTGGCACCGATGGCAATATATTACAAAATTGTTCTCAAGGCATACCTTGAGGGTATAAAGTAGTCATTTTTCCCTTTAAAAGTCTACTTTTGACAATCGTCCCATTTCTATGACTATTGCAATGCATTCCTAGAGCATGCTTTGAATACTCTATTGTTTCTTTCTTGCCAACATACATAAACTACAATAGTTATTAAAAGAAACATTTCTCGCTTTTTCGTGCCCCTTGGTACTGCAATAGATAATGTTGTCATTGCTTGTATCCATTATATTTATTTGGTATAGTTGCTCCATTGTTTGTTGTAGTACAAAATGAGTAAAAGAACACTCGAAGAACGAGATGGTTGTGAGATTCTTCCTCATTGCTTTATCCTCTCGTCATTCCAAAATTTTGCAATTTGTCTCCGGTAAGGAGCCTTTACTACAAGGCCAACCATATAATAAAAGCACATTTTGGAATCTTCGGTTTGTGCCAAACCAGATTATACCACCGCACCTTATCCCCTTTGATTCCGATCCATTCATAACCGTGAAGTTGTAGTGTACTTGCCCATTTGTTGTGCTACTCTATGTGCCTTGCACCTTGTGAAAACCCAAATGCATTTTATCTTTTACACTCAGACAACATCCCCTAATACCGGCTGTCTTTCGCTTCGTCGCTACATTTTCATATGGTTTGTCTTTTTAAGTAGTAGTGGGTGACCTACTTGATCCATAAGTCTGTGTTTTTGCTAGCAATATGTCGTAGATGATTTGCTAATAAGGCCATATTCCTCTATCTTGCTTGTTTGATCCCCATAAGACACTAAAGTCTGGTTTCCTAACACCGGTAGCGCCCATAGGAAATCTCTCGCATTTTCTTGCAATATCTTGTATGACTAGTAGGTGATAGGAAATTTGGCTCCGAGTAGTTGAATAGGTTCATCAACACCGTGTCAATTAGTTATATTCTTCCTACAAATGATAATTTCTTTGCTTGGCCATGATCTCATTTTGGATGTGAATTTATCTACCATGGTTTGACGAGTTCTTCTAGTTCGACCTCCGTGGCTTCATTTCCGCACCAAGGTATGCAAAATGTAGTGTTCTTTTTAAAAATTTGTGCACCTTTGTAGTGCTTCTTCCATGTCTTTGTCTATTCCAAGTACATACTAGCTTGGATTTTCCATAATTTATTTCAAGCCTTAAAAATTCGGAAAAGTGGTTGAAGGTAGTCATCAATGATCCGACAGCCATCGAGTCAGGTTTAAAGAATAAAAGCGAGTCATCTACAAAGCTTAGGCTACTAAACCGCAATGCTTTACATGTTGGACGAAGCTTGAAGCCCTATTGCAAGGTAGCAATCATCAAACGTCCGTTAAGTATTCTATTACTAACATAAATATGGGGGACGTGGGGTCTCCATGTCTTGGTCCCCTCTTGCTGTGAAAGTATCCAAATAATCTTCCACTTAATTTGACAGAGAAGTCGGAAGTGTATACATGTCACTATTCTTTTCACCAATAAATGTGAAAATCCAAAACCTATTAGTATATCTTCAATAAATGACCATCTATTTTCATTATGCATCCGGGGATATGCTCTTTCTATTATAGAATTTCACAAGATCTACACAAATCATAATGTTGTGCATGACGGATGTACCCTCTATAAATGCACCTTGATTTTCATTCACTAAATGATGCAACGACAGGCTTTAATCTCATGCGGATCGGCTTTGTTATGCATTTGTAGATGGTGTTGCAACAAGCAATATTGTAGCATTTACCTGTCTCAGTAGTTTTCCCTTTTCAAGGAAGTCCCTTACAACTTTTCATACATCCGCCCTATAGTGTGCCATGTGGATTTGAAAAATAAACTCCCAAAGGTAAATAGGCCCGGGTTCTTTTCATTCCCAATATCAAAAGCAGTAGCCTTGATTTCAGAGATTCGTGAGTGATTGTAGCATTGCCTACCTTTGCTGGTCATTTAGCATAATACCCTACAACATAACCTCAAAATATGGTTTACATCCTCGCTTTTCATCTCCCTAACAAGCTTTCAAAATGCTTCACAATTATTTCACCAATTTTCTCCGATTGTTCTCAAGTTTTCCATGCTTGTCCAACATTGTTTTTATGGCCATGTTGTATTCTCTATGGGCTATGGTAGCATAGAAGTAAGTTGAGTTCAGGTGTCTATGTTTGAGCCAAGTTTCTTTGGATTTTTGCTTGAGGAATTCTCTTTCAACTTTTGCTAATGAGTTGTATCTAGAAAGGGCATCTTTTCCGTAGCATAGAGTGCAATGTCCAAGGGATTCGGTGAATTTCTTTCGAATCTTGTGAACATCAATGAGAGCTACTGTTGTTTGTATTAGGATCTTGCTAAATTCTCCTTTGTTCGTAGTTCTCGGGGCTTTTTCAATATCTTTAGTTTGGTAGTGGGTTGGAACATTGGAGTTCCATGCACTTTTGTCTTCCATGTATCCCGCACCACTTTTTAAAATGAGTCATTCAAAGTCCACATGTTGTAGACTTTGAATGAACCTTTTGTCTTGGTTCTCCCTTCTTTAACTACACAATTAGGGGGCTATGATATGACACATCTTCGAGCAAAATAATATATTCCATAATCGGGAAGTTTGTAATGCCAACACCATTTGTAAGAACCCTGTCCACTTTAGAAAAAAAAAAAAAAAACTTTGCTTTGGCCTTGCTTGTTACTCCAAGTGAAGTGTGGGCCATTGTGGTGAATTTCCTTTAGGAAGCTTATATCCAAGCATTCCTTAAAATCTTGTATATCCCCGGCTTGTACTACATCCCCACCAATCCTATCCTCAATTTCTAGCAAGCTATTAAAATCACCACCAATTATCCACGAGTCCTCCATACTCTCACCGTAATTAGCAATATGCTTCCATAGTTCTTTCCTTTCATTTTCATCATTAGAGCCATACACCACAATGATATATATCATGGGGTTGTCCCAACCCCAGTGTTTTGAGGTGTATGTATTAGGGTTATGCAAAAGAATCGAAATCGTGAATCGGATGAACCGAACCATTTATTCGGTTAACTAAATCGGTTAAATTTTCCAGCTAATCGAACCAACGAACCGATAGTTTATCTAGTTCGGTTCCACTTCGGGATTTTGAAACCGACGGTTAATCGGAATCGAATCGATAATAAATTTTTAAAAAATAATTTAAAAATAATTATAAGAAATTTTATTATTTGAAAAAAATCGATCTGTCCTCCTCGCCTTTTTTTTTTTCTTTCGTCCTTCCTGCGCTAGTATGCACTTCTTTCTTCCGGTCGAGTAAAGCAAAGTAGGGTGATCTAGGTCCAATGGGTGCTCGTTGGGCCCAATGGTTGCTCGTTGGCCGGCCTAGTGGCTTCTAGCCTAAGGTTTTGCCCAAAAATTGGTTCGTAAATTTTTTCATTTCTGGTTTCGGAGTAACAGTGAACCGAACCGAATAATCCGGTTAACCAATATCCGGTTAACCGGTTTATCCGAGCTACTGTTCCGCTTCATAATTTTACGAACCGTTTAATTCGACTAACCGGTTAAAAAGAACCGATCCGAACGGAATCGAATAGTGAACACCCCTAGTATGTATTGAGCATGAATATGTACATATTTCCACTTGCATTATGCTACATCTGTTTGATGCCATTGACCAAGTTGGTTCAATATCATTTCTAATGTAGTCCTCCACTTCTTCCCTAATTTTAGTCTCTACTATGCCCAAGAGAGGACACCGATTATTCTACAAAAGCCTTTTAATTACACTTTGCTTATTTGGCCTACTTAGGCCTCTTATATCCCAAAAACTAAGGTTATCCATGATCCCCTCATAAGGATATGAAACTATTTCAAATCAACAACAATCTTTGGTTGCCTAGTTGCTTGGTGGTGTATTGTAGTCCTCATGTTGTTGCTGTATGCATTCTATAATATGGTCCTTTTTCTTGTGTTTTTAGTGGTGGGGCTTTATTTGTAGCTTGTTGTTGTGCATGTGGTACCATAATTTGGTCATGTGGTTTGTTCCTCATCCACACTTTCTTAATGTCCTTTATGCATTCCTCCAAAGTATGGTCATATTGTTGACATTTGGAACATATACCAGTCGCCATTCATACTCAATATCCTGCACAATTATTTCACCTTTCTCATTCATAAATCTTATTTGTCTGTGGAAAGTCTATGCTTATGTCCATCTCAATTAGCACTCGAACATATCCGGCTCTCATTTTGTCCTGTGTGATTTTATCCACAACCAATGGTTTCCCCACCAAACTACCGATCTTGATAAGCCCCTCTTTACTGAGTCGACAGAGTTGTCCAAATTGGTATCTTAGCAAGTAGGTCTTTGTTAGTTGGTTGTCCAAGCCCACGGGGTTTGAAAACCAGATGGTTTTTTTTTTTTTTTGGTCAAAATACACAAAAGTATGCTTCGAATGACATCTCTCTCGAGTGTGAAATTGAGCTATGAAAACCCCATTCGGCTTAGCCACATCTTTATCATATCCCTTCCCCCGCCCCTCCCCCAAATCAATCAAAAAGCCATCCATTAGGGTTTGCCCCAAAAACATAATAAATGATCGAAGAACTCCAAGTATTCCACACTCCACTTCATATTCAATTTCATGAGCCTCTATGTGCCATTGTGTTCAAATTGGTGGTATATAATCAAGAGAAAATCCTAGATTAGGAATGTGATCAATAATCGATTGGTTACCGTGGCCCATATCAAACGAATCCATCTCATTTGCCCGAGATGTTGATTGGCGAATCTTCCTCAATGCATCAATCCAGCTCCCAAAGCTTGAGAGTTTGCTCTCATCTCTCGCTTCAATTAGGCTATAGTTATTGGCTTCTTCTTCCTCTCTATTTAATGGAACAATAACTATAGGTGTTGCCTCTATCTCCCTCGCATTAGCCTCGTCTTCTAGATGATTATCCTTGTCTCTTTCACTTTGTTTATTTGGAATTGCTAGAGATGGGCATGCATTTGTTGTTTTCTCCTAGTTTTGCCTTCCTCGCCATGGACAATTTATGTTTTCTCCTAGTTTTCTCTCTGTGGCCCATCTCTCCTATTTACACCTATTGTTCATCTTTTTAGTTTCCAAAGAATTAAGAGTCCATAGGACAAGCGGAAAGCGGGACAATTGACAAGGGAAGATCTAATGGGATCAGTCAAAAGAAGAATCATCCTTGATACGGAAAAATTGGAAGATATGTTAATGGACTTTTCTCGTCTTGCATCAAATATGAGTCTTGTGTTAGTTTAGATATCGACAGAGAATTGGTTAGGAGGGACATTTGTATCTTCGTGCATACTCCCGCCACCGATCCTGTCTAGGTTAGTTTGTTTGTGTTTCCGTCTCCTTCACCAAAAAAAAAACGAACTAGGCCTCGGGTTATTTTTGGTTGGTTGGTATCATTCGGAGAGGGGCTTAATTAAGTTGGTTGGTATATAGGCTATATTAAGAGAACCGACTCGGTCATTGACCCAGTCGGAAAAGTGGGTCAATTGTTCAATCGCTCGGACTATTTGGATCGAGTTAGACTAGTTGACCCGATTGATGGTTGGAACGGGTCAAATCGACATAGCCTGGTTGATCCTAAAATTTTTCTCTATATATTTTCAATTATTTTTTCCTTATTTTTCCTAACATAAATGTAAGAGATCCTATGACATCAATTTGAGTCTTCAAATTCTAACTTTTCCAATCATCAAACACAATGATTTGAGCAATAAAAAACACCTACTTCAACGTCGTCGACAACTCACAAACTAACATACACAACAAAAACAAAAGCAATCAGAACTAGCCAATCAGAACTAGCCAATGTATATTATCGTGAAAGATTGTTCCACAAAAGGCTTGTCCCCCAAGATTATGGGCATTTTAGTTTGGTGGCTTTCACTTTTGAGGCCGTGTATGTAATTCTAATCTGATTTGCAAAATGGAGGTTGAATTGGCTGAAGTAGTATTCTTACACCCCTGCCCCTTTCTTAGCCAATTAGTGGAATTGATTTTTGCAGTTGTGAATTGTGATAGAGGAATTCTTAGTTAAGAAACATGAAAATTGAACATCAATTAAGATAAATTATAAAGAGTAAGGGCATTACCACAATGAAGGTGAAGCACGAGCCAGCCAGACCACAGAGAAGAGAAGCAGCGGCAGAGCAGGCAACGAGAGAAGAGGGGGAGGAGAGGCGCACCACCACCACCGCACGCCACCGAGCGAGAGAGAGCAACCAGAGAATCGAGAGGAGGAGAGGAAGACTGAGTGAGATGTGAGTGAGAGAGAAAACCAGAGAGACGAGAGAGGTTGGCCGGCAGCCGGCGACCACCATCGCCACCGACGCAAGCGAGGAGCAGAGGATAGTGGGGCAGGGGACAGCGAGCGAGGAAAGAGGAAGGGACTGAGAGAGACGAGTTAGGGGTTTTTTTTCAGCAGCTTTATATACGTGCCCATAATTTATGGTTGAACCGCGGTTCAGGCGGTTCTCCTGGGTCAATCGGGTTCAGATCGATTTTCTCCTGTTCAACTGTCCAAACGAGCCTATCTATTAAACCGACTGCCAAAACCGACCGGGTCGCGGTCCGATCTAATTTTCTTAACATAACATATAGGGAGGGGGAATGAGTAGGGATGGCAACGGGCAGGTTGAAGTCGGGGACACCCCCCGCCTCGTCCCTCGCTCCTCCCTCCACCCCCGCC
Source organism: Talinum fruticosum (assembly GCA_021018815.1). Classification (NCBI taxonomy): domain Eukaryota; kingdom Viridiplantae; phylum Streptophyta; class Magnoliopsida; order Caryophyllales; family Talinaceae; genus Talinum; species Talinum fruticosum. The sequence goes on along the minus strand of JAITYX010000005.1, from coordinate 9,674,914 downwards.
TCGCCCGGGACCCAATCTCCATCGGGGCCCGCTTCCCGCCTCCACCGAGGAGAGGGAGCACGGCAAGAGGGAGGAGAGAGAGCACATCGAGAGGGAGGAGAGAGAGAGTAAGGCGAGAGGGAGGAGAGAGAGACCACGGCGAAAGGAGAGAGAGCACGGCAAGAGGGAGGAGAGAGAGACCACGACGAGAGGGAGGACAGAGGCACAGTGGACTCGGCGAGAGGGAGGAGAGAGAGACCACGGCGAGAGGTAGGACAGAGAGAGAGCATGCCCGAGAGGAGAGAGAAAGCCAAAGGAGAGATGAGAGATTGAAAGGCGAGGTTGAGAGCTAGAAAGTTTAAATATTACGAGGTTTCTCTATTATAATTACCTTTCTACCCCCAAATATTCATAATTAGATGTAAAAATAAGAAATATAGATGTCATTTTCGGGTGGGGAAAATTCCCTGGTCGGGTAACGGGAATGGGGACGGGAGGAAATTTTCCCCATCCCCCTCGGAGACTAACTTCTTCACCCCATCCCTGCCCCGACGAGGGCGGGAAATTTTCTCCGTTCCGGGCGAGGACCCAGCAGGGTCGGGAAACCCGCCCGGTGCCATCCCAATGAGGAAGGGCAAAATGTTTACCAATTATGACTGCAGGTAATATGTCTTGATTTGTTTTACGTATCCCGCCTACATAGCCTCTGTGCTTCAAAAATATATATAAATCCCCCTTTCTTTTTCCGTCCTTTGAAGGGTTACTCGATTTATGTCCCTCTTTTTTTTCCGAGTGATTTGTATCCAAATATTATTTAATTTGAAGATCAATTCAATTCATACTCCCTTTTTCTTTTGGCAAGTAATTCATATCCTATTTATATTTATTATACCATGCTCGTACAAATGCCAGTTCAACCCAGAATCATTTGCAAATGCCATATGAAGAGAAAATACGCAAATCTAAATTTTGTCAATTAAACACAAAGTGAGACTAACTTTCCAAGATCCAAGTTTGTGAAATTACAGACATCAAATCTAAAACTGCTAATAATCACAGTTGCAATTGCCATATACAACACTTTGTATACATACAATGGAAACAAATGCAGACTATCCTGATTGAATTTCAACATCCCTAAAATCAACATGATTACATGACTCACTGTCAGAACTGCCATCACTCTTCTTCTTAAACGATCGCTCACTTAGGAATCGGACAAAGCTTCCTTTTCGCTTTGGCAATGACCTAGCTCCATTGCTGGATTGGCTTTCACCATTCTTTTTAGCCAAAGTCTCTAGCATGGGTTTTGTAAAAGCTTCAACCCGGCGTCTGAAAGTTGGATACCTTGAGATTGACTTCGTGATCCCTCGAAGCCTTCATTAGCATTTTACAAACAAGAAATTAGATAGTGAAGAAATAGGATAAAATGGTTGAAAGAAGCCTCATCCCCCAATACAACTACTCTGTCTTTTATTAACATGAAGTAATAAAATACCATAGAGATGTTGGCAGAGGTAAGATCAGCTACATCTAAATCTTCCTAGATTCAGCAAAAATGGGACCCACACTGGGAGGAGTTATCATAGTTAGTACGAAAATAAAAGGATGAAAATCAGATCAGATCAGACCATACAGAATACTGACATATTATATGATTATATCCCACCCTGTCATGAACACAAAGGACTCATGTACAACATCATAAAAATCAGGGACCAGATTACCTTCGAGCCAATGCCTCGAATTCTGCTCGTTTGACCTCTGACTCAGGAGGGTTTCCAGTGAAAGAGCTTTTTAATCTTTGAGGATCTCCACTAAATAACACCAATTTGCCAAGGTAATCCTCCTCCGCTTCCGAGAGGTTTTCTGCTTTAATCTGTTCCTTCATTATCAGAAGAGGGTTCAAAAACCAATCGAAGAATTTCTCTTTCGGTCTATTTGCACTGGTTATCTCTGTAACATTATCACCTAGACACCAGAAATATGAACATAAAAACAGTGCAACTCCAAGTTCCTTGAACAAACATGAAGAAAAGGCTTGACGTACTTAGCAACAATCCCTGGGAATTAGCTTTTGCAGAGCGTATCAGCATCTTTAATATGCAATAAGCAGGTAAACCAATGCTGACAACACCATTGTTATCTTTTCCACATTTAGCTTCTTCAATATCTTTCACTGATATTAGGCCTTCAGAGACCAGTCTCTCTCCATGGCGATTGCACTCTTTAAATAAGCTATCCAGTAGCTGTTTGAGATTAAGGTAAATTAGCTAAAAATGTTGCATAGACTACAAACATGTAGGCATACCTGGTTCATTGCATAATGTACCTCAAATGGCTTCAGCTCAATCATAGGGTTCTTGAAGGAACCACTTCGGGAGGGGAACTTTTGGAAGGAAGTGGGCCTCGAGAAAGAGGGTGCACATGATGGATTATGTTCTGATGCATCCGTCTTTCGATAATGAAGCCTGCTCATAGGAAAAACATATATCACCTACACAAATTCCTTGTGAAAATTGACTTGTTAAATGGGTCATTCAGAGTGGTTCATTTGTCAGACTCACTATGGGTTAATGGGATGCTTAACTAGAGTCAGGTCCAGCTAATATAGTCATATTTGCATTCACGATTACTTCATCTTATATGCTTATCAAGAAGACAAAATCAGTAGTCAGTAATCAGAGTTAGATCTATTAAGCTAAGGTCAAAAACAGGTCAGCCATTTTAGGTCATGATTAGATCTAGCTTAGAATTGCTCAGGCCCTGTAATTGATTATGGTTAGTGTTGCCAAGTCTATAAATGAACTACCCGAGTTTCAAGTGAAAACAACCTTGGAAAACAGGTTCCTTCCGGCATATCCAGGATATCATTGCTGTATTCATCAAATATGGCCAGTGCTGCCACAATATAACGAAGTCCCATCAGAAGGGAAGACTCCTGCACTCAAACAAATATGCAAACTTCAAAAAATAATAAAAATAAAATGTGGGAACACATTGCATTAGCACACTAAGGAAGGACTTTAGTCAGTTGCCCAAAGATTAGGAACTGTGGCACAGCATTATTTGCAATAAGGATGAAGATAGAGGGGGTATTTAGTTGTTTTCTTTTCTTTTTCTTTTTTTTTTTTGGGGGGGTGGGGGAGGGGATGGTTCCAGGCAGAATATAACAGTGCATTAGCCCAGTGTTTACATTGGCAAGTTCAAAACTTGGGGGAAAGAAGAAAAAATCTAATACTAGGGTATGTTTGGTTGGGGGAATGTTTTCTTAGAAAATAATTTTCCAATTTTCCATCATTCGGTGAAGACTAGGTTAGAAAATTATTATTATATGAGGGAAAATATTTTCCATTTGAAAAGGAAGTTGATTTTTCGGACACGAGTTCAACAATTTGAATTTAAAAGTTGACCATTTGATAGCAAACATTAAAAAAGAAGTTCAACTCTAAAATTTGATGTCAAAAGTGCCTTCATTTCTCGACATTTTATCACTCTATATATATATATGTATATATATATACATATATATATATATATATAACCACTAAAACAATTCAATTAACTAATTTTTTGGATACGGGTTAACTTCAACGGATTGAATAGAAACTTGACCATTTGATAAAGAACATTAAAAGAAACTCAACTGTAAAAATTTGACAATAAAATTCATTTATTTGTCGACATTCATACCGCATATATACCTACTAAAACACTACAGTTAACTAATTTGCCAAAATATTTTGTTGTATAACCAAATGGTGTGCAAATATAATTTTAAGCATGTTTTGATTTATTGAAGAGTTTCTTAAAAACACGAGAAAAAGATGGTTAACCAAAATTGACCAAAGGTCGACCAGTCTTTACTTTGACTTGAGGGATAGTTTTTTCAGAAAATTATTTTCCTTCCTACCAATCAATAGAAAATATGAGTTGCAATTATTTTCCTTGGAAAAACATTTTCCATAGAAAATTTTTCAAGGAAATCATTTTCCCTCCAACTAAATACAATCTAAGAGTCGATGGTTTAGTGTGCAAGGTAAAAGACAGGTCACTATAAGTAGAGATTAGTACAAAGGTATCACACTACATAAAGACAAGTGCTAGACCAATGAAGTTATGACACAGACACAACATTGTCTATAGAACAAAAGATGGGATACAACTATGTTGTGTCTATAGAACAAAAGATGGGATACAACTATCCCATCCATAAGTGTATTAACCAGTAACCATCTAGATGTGTATTCAACCAATGAGCCATAATAAGGCTATGGAAGAGAACAATCTAGAAGATATTAAGAAGGGAACTATCTCTCATCAAAAACAATTTGGTTTTATGCAATTATGGTCCAATAAACCACATAAGCTATTACATACCCATATATACATTTTAGAACTCTAAGTAACTAACCATATATACATTTTAGATTTAGAGAGAAAACAACAGGGCTAGCACATGACATTTGGAAGAAGGGGGTATTATAGAGATTTTAAGAGAAAAACATGCATAGTTTTCTGACATTTGAGCTTTAAGAAATTTATGTGAAGTCTGACTGACCAATAATTTGTGTTCTAAGACTTGAGAGCAGTACCGAGTACCTCCCTACTGGTATTAGTCTTCACTAGGGGTCTTCCTTGAGCACTTTCCTATTCCCAGTAGTTACTGACAAGGCTTGTGAATGTGAGGGCAATGGAAGACGATGTACATAACCTGATGATGCATATAAACATATAATCTATTTCGATGAAAAAGGTGAGCAATTGACAAGAAGTTGGGAATGATCCAAAACCTTGCAGTGCAAAGGTTTCAAAGATGGACCATGATTGAGTAGCTAGAGTGCAAATCTAATAAGGAATGGAACTTTTCACATGTCAGCAGTCCAGGTGAAAACTAGTTACCATAATGTAGAGAAGAAACATGGCACAACATAAAGGAAATTTCTATTGAGTGACCATAATGGAGGACTGCTCAAGATTGAAAACAAAGGAAATTTCTGTTGAGTGTGATTTTCAGGTCTAGTGTTCACTCAATGTCAGCCAATTATGCCCGCACAAGCACAAAAGGGATTGCAGAGATAAGGATTTTGGGTGGCTGTGGGACCAGAACAAGAAAAATAAAATCAGAAATGAAGATATCAAGAAAAAGTAGAGATAGGATGGCTTCCTGATAAGATGTGTGAAGCAAGACCTCGATGGATTGGCATGTTAGGAAAGGTCATTGATTGTGCAATGTCATCCAATTACACTAAGGATATTGGGTGGATGTCCGACCACAACGAGAAAGATAAAATTAGAAATGATATCATGAAAAGTTGAAGTAGGATGGCTTGATGGTAATAAGTGTGAAACAGATTGGGTTGGGCATGTTAGGAAAGGTCAAGTGGATGCTGCATTGAGGAGGTGGACAAGGATCATTATCATTCTAGCTAAAAGAAGAAAGGGTGAGCCTAATAAGAATCTAAATAGTGTTACAAGGCATTGGGGAGCTGCCCGCTTTTGAAGCTATCTAGGATCTAAGGGGGCCCTTTTTTAAAACTACCTTCTCAAAAATACAAAATGTTTTCAGTTAATCATATGAACATGACCTCCCTGCTTGACAAGAATTACATTGCATCGATTATAGATCTCCCTTCACCGCACTAAACAGTATGTCATGTTACTGTTGTTGATTGTAAAAGGTAAATAATTTACTAGAAAGGCTCAAGTGAACTCAAAGCTAGAACTAATTAAGCCTTTTTGCTTCTCCCTCTTTCTCTATTCCTCCTCTTTGTTCCTCTTCCCCACCTGATTCTCCCCTTTCCCAGGCTACCCAATAAAGGCCTCTCAAGAAATAAAAAGCAATACCTCACTTATATATATATTCCAAGTGTGTCATGTGATCATTTGTATTAAATGTTAATATGAAATTAGTTCCTATAATAAGGAACACTAATGAATGCTAAGCATATGGGAGAGTAGGAATGAGCACTTTAAGTATGCTGCTGATATAATGGTGTATGCTGCAAATCAGACAAGTGAGAGAGACTTCCAAGAGTACTTCACAAGAATAAACTGAAAAAACTGAGATTTAAATAAAGCAGAATGAGAACCTGATAGGCAACAACCCCAGCATAAGCACCTAAGAAGACACTTGAAACCATAGAACCCAATACAGCCCCAACAACTGCCAACGGCCAAAGAAGAATTGCAAGACCTGCAAAAGGGACACATATTGTCTCGAGGAAAGGTCCCTCACGACCAATCAGGTCATGTATCAGACGCTGCCACCCCTTAAAAAGCATGTAAGGGCTCTTGAACAAGGCCAGTACTGAGATGACTGGTATATCGATCAAAATGCCTAGAGCACCAGCTAAAACTGCACCAGGAAGATAAAGGATTCTGCAAGAAGTACCCAACTGTCATTATACGGGAGAAAGATAAATACAAAGCATTGGGAGAAGAAATTACAAGTGGACATCCTACTGATATAATTGAAAGGTACATTGGTAGTATGCGTAATGGTGACGAAAATCACACATCCTAAATTTCCTACCAAAAGGTACATGATAAATGAAATAGACAGACATAAGTGATGATGCTTCATTCACATTCCGTAACACATAAATCACATTCTTAAGGCAACCACAGCCTCTAGTATTAATGTCAAAAACATCCCATTTTGTCTAGAAAGTAGCTGGAAGAGTGTGAGTAGTAAAAATGGCAGAAACTCATGGAACCAACACATACCTTATCTCATAATACTTTGCATCTGGAGGACCACGAATTCGCAGGTCATCCATGATTGAAAAGTACGAATGGAAACAAACATCTTTAAAGTCTCTAACAACAGTAAAGCAGCCCTGTATAGTACTCCACGTTCCATCCTGCAAGTTTGGTGAAAGCAAGTCAAAACTTTGAAGTCCAAAATTAACTGGGAATGTTATTGATCTTATTGTAATGTCTTTACTTTGATTTTCATTTTCTACTTTTCTTATGAGCCAGGAACAATGGGATTACATACAAAGAGACAATGATAGAATCCATTTGTTTTCCCTTCTCCAACAGCATCAAAGGTGGCAAACACTGGTGAGAGAAAACCATAAAGTGCACCCCCAATTATACTTGCAGGAATACCAACTACTGGCCACAATATCAACAAAACAAATATGCATGGGCTCAGCACAATCTTCAAAATTGGTCCTACTTGCTTAGCTCTGCAATTTGAGAATTAAAAATAAAAATGGTAAAAAACCTTCACAGCTACGCATTACAGCTAGTGGCACAAAGCATTAACAATGGAATTTCAATGAACAAGAAAAATCACCTGATAATACAATAATATGTCCAGAAAAAATGAGCAGGCCAAAGACCTAAGATGATTGCGGAGTTTCCCACAGTCATAATTAAGCATACCAAAGGGAAAAATAAAATGCCTGCATGAAAGATCAAACCAGACAATTGTCAACCAGCTATGGTCATTCACATGAAACTTGTAAACTTCTGCTCAAAGACAATAACGATCTAAACAAGTCACATCTTAAAACCAGGGGGAAGGAAATTTGCTTCACTTCTGAGCACTACAGAATTTTACAAAAATATTCAGTCAAAAAAGTAAAAGAAAGCAGAGAGCCAGACACTTTAAGTTAGAAAGTTTCCAGGTAGAAGAAGCATAATGTCTAATCATACATTTCAATCATATGTTGAAAGTCTATCTACATTGAAATAAGTGACATGTTAATGCCACTTGAAAAGCTCCAGGTTGAACTGCTTTCATAGAAAGTAACTCATGCTTCACTCCCTACTAATCTCAAACCTAAGATCTAAAAATAAAATCTAATCTAAAGAGAAAAGTGAAAACCCAATAGTAAAAGTTTGTATACAGTCAGAGAAAGAATAACATCACAATGGATGAGTTGAGCAAGAAAAATAAGAAAGACAAAGTATGTTCTTCATTTTAAAGGCTTCAACATCTGAAATTGTGACATATGGGACTATTAGGGAACTTTGCATCTCCCTCCCATTCCATGTCCCATCACTATAAGAAAGTGGAATTCCTCGCATAAAATTCCCTCCTTTCCCATTTCCTACTATGATCATTCATCATACACATAATACATCCTCGGCAAGATCAATATGTTGGTCATGGTCGTTCCATCCCTCCCCAAGTAGACCATAACCCTGGAAAACCATTTCCACCCCCCCAAAACCAAAAAAAAAACAGAAAAAGAAGTACACAAAGCTTCAAGATACATCTCAGAATCACCAAGGACATCAAAATAACCCCCATTCTTATTGAACAAATACAAGACTCATATTTCTTCAAAATAGACCCATCAATTTCTAAACCTCTAATGGTCCTGATTGAATATGATTTCTTACCATCTTCAGCATCAGAGAAACAATTGAGCAATTTTCAAAATCCCAGAAAAAAATATTTCAATGTCAAAGGGAAATACTATGCTACAGATAAGTACAAACAGAATAGTATCAAATAACAGGAAAATGAAGAAAGCACTAGAAGCATAAACTCAACACCAGAAACACAGTGAAGTTAATCAACCAATTGAGAATTTCAGTGACAAAAGATGGAAAATAAAGATGCAAGAGCAAAGTAATTCATTTTTTCCCCTTGCACCAACCTTTGATGATGCCCAGGAGAAGAAGTCCAACGAAAAATGGCAGAAAATGAAAGAACTGCCACACAGAAGCGCACACTCCCCTTGGAGGCTCCATTTTCTCTCTCCACGAGCACAGATCTTGAACGAACTCTAGAAACCCATATCAGAAATCCGTCTAATTCTCCCAAAACTCCGTTTCACTCCACAGAGCACACTTACCCAGAAAACCCACTTGTCTTTATCAAAGTTGGTGATGTACAGAAACTGAAATAAATTCAATTGCTTGGGGCTTTTACGGAGGATAACGGTTGGCAAACTGCTATAGGCGCCAGGAGGAGAGAAAGAGAGAGAAAGAAATGATAAGCCAGCAGTGAAACAGAGAATGACACTCGCTCAATGACTGCTAGAAGAAAGGAATACTTTGGAAAAACAAACAAATAAAGAAAACGACGGAATTAGAAGAATATATCGAGACTGCGCCTTATTTTACATGATCCGCTCAAGAAATCACCCAAAAAAAAAAACCACACTAATGTCATCGTGGTTATGTCTATTTCCTTAAAAACAAATAAAGAACATGGCAGCCCAGGCGCTTAGAAAGCACCTAGTAGAAGTAATTTATTTCCTCCACGTAACTTGAGCTGATACGTTCCTACACCGAGAACGTCTTTAATTGTGTCATTCCCTAATGTCACGGTTTGTATGCCCACCGGATAAGGGTGAAACTCTACAAATTCAGCTCGATCTTGAACTATGTGCTTGCTTGCTCCCGAGTCTACAATCCAATTAGGAAGAGTGTTAGCAACTAATGCGTGGGAAGAAACAAATAATTCGGAGACTTTAATGGAAGGGGTTACCTTTTGAGGCTCGGGACAATCCCTAGCATAGTGACCCTTCTTTCCACAATTATAACACTTCACATGTGCCATAACTTTCTCTTTGTTGCCCTTAGCCTTATGTTGTTTCTTTACAATTCCACCTGTAGGCCCAAGTTTCTTGGAGGGTGAGAACTTCCTCGTTTAAACTTGTTGCCCTTAGGCTTGTTTCCCTTAGCAACTAATGCAGCGAGAACAGGAGTAGAGGCATATGACTTCATGCGATACTCTTCAAGTTCGAGATGACGCACAATATCGTCCACGATCCGGAGATGATCACTATGCACCATTAGCGTCTTAAAGGTTTGCCAAGGACTCTCGGATGGAATAGCACGAATCACATTCGTGACTTGATCACGCTTAGAGATCTCGATCCCTCCGAGTCTTAAGATCGCGAACCATTGCATTCAATGTTCGCATGTGTTCAATTATACTATGCCCTGGGTCAAAAGTGTATTGCATCCATGTAAGATGTAATTGGCGGAGCTTAGTAGCGTAAGTTTGCCCAAACTTGATCTTAAGTTGATCCTACATGTCTTTAGTTGTGGGACAATTCTCGAACTCACCGATTAGGTCATCATGCGTAAGGTTCAATAGGGCATACCGCGTCGAGCGGTCTTTTTGAACCACTTCGATATGCTTTCAAATCCTTCCGATATCGTGCGAGTACTAGTATTAACATCCTTGTCATCTTTATCCTTAGTAGTAGGGGGATACATTTTGGCAGTAAAAAATCTAGCATTTCACGTTCATTCGAAGGAAGTTAACCCTCCGATGCCAAATGTCATAGTTGGACTAGACCAACTTTTCAATAGAGGTCATATCGAGTCAAAGGTTTCGTTGCCATATCTACAAGTAAAATTGGACATTTAGGCACATCTTAAAAACACAATCAAATTTTCACTAACTTCATCATTCAAGTCATATGATCAAAAATTTTGCTAAGCTCATAATCATCACATATGGAATGAACTAGAAATTATAGAAAAATTAATTGACACTTTAATTCCATAGAAAACATATTTATATGAATTTTAACATTAAATGAATTAACATTGAACTTTACACACCACAAAGGTGGTTAAGATGTAAAACTAATTTACATAAAGAGAATTGTGTACGTGATATTATTAATTCACATGAAACATATTCAAGTTAATTCTAAAAACTAAATTATAGGTAATATCACTTAACTCATGTTATATAAAAACTAATTTTATCATTAACATGACTTAATGAAACAAATATATATATATATATATATAGCATGTGAAGCAAAGATATTGCTTTATATAAAAATAATTTACACAACGACTATATTAAACATATATATCTATAATATTCATGCTAATTGCCCACTTTAAAGTATGTAATACGAAATTACATATATTAAACAAATAACATGCCAAAACGAAATAATTACATAAAACACAATTATATAATTTACATATATAATATGAAACAGATTCATATTAATCGATAAAATTAACCGATTAAAATAACTTACACAAAATTATAAAATCGATTAATATTAATTTAAATTTACACAATAATAAAATACACTAGAAACCGAGTCTCTCTCTAACCAGGAGCTCTATCCTCTATGGAAATGGCGAAAAGAGGAAGACCTAAAAAGAAAAATCAACACAACACCGATCGATTCCCCCAACCTCTCCAAATGGAGATTCAAAAAGAGCCGAAAATTGTGATTCCCCCATTACAGTCGTTGCCTTCGATCCAAAACCCGGATACTACATCTGCGGTGATTCATCGAATCATACTCGAAGAAGAACGCGAGATGTCGTCTTCCCGTGGGTACCTCGCTACCTATGCGTTTGTTGTTCAAGCGCCGCCCTTGATCCAAACCGCACTCGCGATGATTTATCATAACCATACCGAGGAAGAACGCGAGGCGTCGCCATCCCGGTGGGTACCCCTACTACCTACGCGATCGTTGTTCAAGGTACAAACGATTTCTCACTCCAAAAATATGATGTCAATGTTATTGATGGCAACAAATTTGTGTGAATTGAGAAAGAAGACATTCAAAGCGAAATCAATTTCCGGCAATCGGCAATTTTGTGTTGTGTAATAGGAGCCAATCCGCCATTTAAGGTCATGTCCGGATTCCTCAATAGAATTTGGGCTCCTTATAATGTACTCGTAGGTCCGATCTCTTCCTCATGGCATGTTTCTAGTATGGTTTGATACTATTGAGAATAGAGATCGAGTTTTGAGCAAGAAGATTTTCTTCTTTGATAAAAACCGTTAGTTATGAAGGCCTGGAGTGAAGATTCGATAATTGACGAAACGCAATTAAACAACCGCCTATCCGGGTCGACCTCCCGGACCTAGACTTCAAATATTGGGGTGCTCCGAGTCCGGGGAAAATTGGAAGCCTTCTAGGGACGCCTATAATGATGGATAAACAAACTAGGGAAAAATCCATGCTCAGCTATGCTAGTATCTTGGTGGAAATACCCTTGGATAAAGAATTTCCTGAATATGTTGAATTCGTGAATGAACATGATATTTTGGTTAGGCAACCAGTGGAGTATGATTGGAAACCAAGTACAATGTTCACACTCGCAAGATGTTTGACCATCAAGTTGATGTTTGTAGGGTAAAGAACGATATTAAAAGGGTTTGGGTACCAAAACAAAAAGCCCCGAGCTTGTCGCCGCTACATCTCCACAAGTAGATGGGGAAGGTTTTTAGTTAATGGGAAGTGGCTCTACTCCTACCGCACAAACCAAAACGCAACAGAAGCGAGGAATACATCTATCTCCTTTTCGGGTTCTCGCAACAAATTGGTGACCTAGAAGTGCGGATGTATACCCACAATTAGGTGGTTGGAGAACCACCTACTATGGGATGACTATAGCATCATGGAATGTTAGGGGTTTGAATAAGCCCTCTAAACAAACCGAGGTGAAGAAGTTTGAAGGTTTGCTCTGGGAGAGGCAAAGTCACCCTAGAGGGGGTGAATAGGGTGATGATGAAATTTGCTTGAAATTTACAATAGATATGAATCCGAGGTGAGCGAGAGTTAACGATGAACTCGGAAAAGTACTAACTCGGAATTCGAGTGAAGAGTGAAGAAACAAATTAAGCGAACCGTGAAACCTGCTCGAGTCTAGAATGCACTCGGAAAAGTAATAACTCGAAAGTACGTGGAAACCCTCCCGGGGTAAAAACCACGGACCGTGCTAATCCAAGCACGAAGTCAAATCCACTATTTTGAGTCCATAAAATTCGATAGATCGACTCAACCCGAGTTGCTCCCTTAGACAACTCCTTACAAGTTTTTCCTAGACTTAGAAATTACCTTATCCGATCTAGTACTTCCTAACCGAGATCACCCTTACGAGTTAGGGACAACCGAGATGAGTTAGCCCTTACATCTCAGTCAAGGGACCTTACTTAGAGAGTAAGAAAGAGAGTGTTTGAAACTGAGTACAAGACCTTACAACTCGGAGAGATAATAAATACGGAATTGGAGTTGTAAGTAGAAGATTGAGAATGAATACAATGAATTTTGCTCAAGTATGTGTATTAACAGTTGGTTCAGCAAATCTTCAAGTCTTGGAAGTTGGCTTTTATTTATAGATGACCAAGCAGCTTAGCCGTTGTGTCCATCTTCCGACTAGAAGTCCCTTGTGACCGTTGTAATGGATTTTCGAGTCACTCGGAAAATATCCATTGAGATATGAACGTTGGGCAACGACTCTTGACTCCTTTGGAAGTTCCAAAACCACCGGTGGTGTCTTAAAAATAAGGTGGAAACCACCGTTGAGCTTAGTGTTGCAGATTTTCAGTTTTGGAAACAGACAACCCTAACACGATGTGTCCGGGGCTAGGTTAGAGGTGGAAAAAGCCTTGTCTGCTGGTGATTTGACATTTTGAAGCTGGTTACTTTTGCAATTCAAAATTAGGATAACCTCGTTTGAATAACCTACAAAAGTAAATCAATTTGGTTCTCAAAGTATAAAATACTTTGGTCCAAGATTAGACACAGATAATAACATAATTAAGATAATTAAGTGACTAATTATACGGGTCGGAAAATGAATGAAATTTTTTGAGTCTAATATCCATGATACTCAAATTCCATCTTAGTCGATCTAGAAGATAAACAAGTCAAAATAAAAGATCAGAATGAACAACCTTGATCTAGACTAAACATAGTTCAAACAAGGTATGCTCGACTTAGAATAGTGAATTAACAATATAATTCCTAAAACACGAAGTCGGACCGTAGTTTATGTGCGTGAAATAACGTGTTTGAACATGCGATATTTCTAAGTGTTGAGTGACTCGAACCGAGTGTGAAGTGGTGAGTACAGGTATGCTTTTTGAGTCGATCGAGTCATGCATAAACATATATAACAATTTCTATAACACTCAAAATAGATCGTATAAGAGATGAAGCCTTATACCTAATTCCTCGATGGAACTCGGAAAAGTGTAAGTATAAAGTCTAAGTCTTCAATCTCCCCTTTTAGATGAAAGGCATTCCATACTTAGACAAAAACTTTGTTAGTGATATAAATATGATTTGCAAACTTGCTCAAAAAATAACTTAAGATTTCATAGCTATCGAGTAAGAAAAGAAATAAATCCGGATAGACAGACAATTATTAATGAAATGCATTTACTTCATTAACGTCAAAGAAAAATATTTACAGAGGGTGAGAGAGACTCCCCTAAACAAGACAACAAATTTTTCTTATCTATTCTCCCCTTGCCTTTTAGCAAAAAAAAAAAAAAAAGAAAAAGGAGGAATACAACGAGAAGTACATATTTGATGTCCGGACAAAAGAGAAAAACATGAAATGTCAGTAAATAAAACACTAAGAAACTAAGGAGGAGATGGATCGGTCGGGGTTGAGGAGGAAGGATGAGTGGTGTGCCGGCGCCGATAAGATCTTGACGATGTGCTTGAGCACGGCGGAGGAAGTACGAGAATCTGTGGTATCCGCTCGCTTCGAGTGGTCGACCTGCAACAAGGTCGTCCGGAGGCTCGTCCTCTTGGAACGCAATGACTCGGAGGGGTGTACTCGGCCGACTCGCTCGTTGACTCGTCCTTTGTCGGCAGGTTCTTCGACCCACCGAGACTGCTGTCCGAGCCGATCACTTCGGTTGAGCTCAGGAGCACCCGGACCCTCGATTCTTGCTCCTTATCCTTCGTGCTCTCCTTGTCCTTCCGGCTCTCTTTGATTAAAAGGAGCTGCCTCAGCCGCAGACTCCTCTCGCTTCTTCTCCTTCTTCTTCTTCTTCTCTTCCGTCCGAGGAGGACTTGGCTGGGCTCGAGGATTCCTCAAAAGTGTCCGAGTTACCCGGATCCTGAGCCGCCTTGGATCTTCTCTCCTGAAGGAGCTCGAGAAGCTCCCTTTGCTCCTTTACTGGAGCCTTCATCGCAAGGAGCACGTCCCGCTGCTCTCTTATTTGAGAATAGGCGGTTTTCTCGGTTGATGTTCATAGACTGGAAGACAGTCTTGAATGACCGGAGAAGGTCCTTGAGTTCCAAGGACACAGAAGAAATTTTGTCCATAAAAGCGATGGACAAAATGGAAGAAAGAGTTTTGGAAGCACTCGAGGTGGAGGCGCTACCAGGTGGAGTAGCAAGAGACAGAGGCGTTTCGATCCGAGTCCGAGGCGGGAGGGTGGCCTCGGCTCCGAGCTGTGGATCCGGACACAAGGTTTGGTTTCT
Source organism: Talinum fruticosum (assembly GCA_021018815.1). NCBI lineage: Eukaryota > Viridiplantae > Streptophyta > Magnoliopsida > Caryophyllales > Talinaceae > Talinum > Talinum fruticosum. The sequence continues at coordinate 9,659,747 of JAITYX010000005.1, read as the reverse complement.
TGGTATCCATACCCGAGAAGTTCCTTTTGCCGACTACAATGGCAGCCTCGAAACGGCGTTCGGATCCGAGGGAAGAGGAACTTTGAACTGTTTGAAAATAAGAGTGAGAAGAGCACCGAAGGGAAGAGGGGTGTTCTTCTTGTTCTGAGTTTGAGCCGGCATAGCTGCCATTTGCTCAATGATAGCGGGAAAGAGGTCTACTTCGTAGCCTCGTAGAATATCAAAAAGAGCTTTAAGATGCTTGGAGTTGGGATTTCCTTTTGTGCTTAAGAAAACACACCCGGTAAATCATGAGTAATCATCAACAATAACCAGTACATATGATTTAACTCCAAGACTCTTAACAGGATTTCACCACATAAGTCCATATGTAGCATTTCAAGCACCTTAGATGTGGAAACTGTCTTCGGAGATTTGAAAGAAGATCCGACTTGGTTCCCTTTTGTGCATGCTTCACAAATTTTATCTTTCTTAAAAGCACAATTAGGCAATCCTCCGACTAAACCATGAGATGCCAATTTCTTAATAGTATGCATGCTAACATGACCTAATCTACGATGCCATGTCCATGAGTCATCAAGAAGTGATGCTTTTAAACAAGATAAATTCTAATTCGGGTTAGAAAGAGGAATAATGTAAGTGTTACCCGATCTCTTACCCGAGATGCTAAGCGAGTTGTACTTTAACCCTTTGATAAGGTATATTGGGTCGACCGGATCGCTTCCTTTTCCAATCTTACCTATCCCAATTATCTTGCCTTTCGTTGTCATCTCCAAATGTGACTTTTCCTCCTTTATACTCTTCTAACTCGTAAAAGAGTCCCGAATCTCCTAACATGTGGCGTGAGCATCCACCGTCAAGGTACCAATGCCCTTTTGATCTTTTCCGAGTGGCCTACAAAACAGAGATAAACTAACCCTTCTCACTTCCTCTAACGAACCCAAGAAACTCTTTACTCGTGGTCCTTTTCTAAGGAAGAAGGTTTTTCGAACCTAGATTTGAATGATTTTGGGTTTGGTCCGATTCTCGAGTCTTCCATTTAGAGAACTGAGTCCGTGTCTCTTTCTTTTGAAAAGCTTTTCTCTTATAAACCAGGTGGAGATGATTTTCTCCTGTAAGCTGGTCCGGGCTCGGTCCTCCCTTTATTTTTATGAATGGCACTACTAGAAAATCGTCATATAGCGACGGAAATAGCGACGGAAAAACGTTATTTAGCGACCGAATTTCAAAATTAGCGACGGAAAAATTCCGTCAGCTGATTTCAGCGTCACTAAAAATCAGCGACGGAATTTGACGATTCTGTCGCTGATTAGCGACGAATTTGATTCCGTCGCTAATCCAATCAGCGACGGATTTTTCTCGTTCCGTCGCTGAGTGGATTAGCGATGGAATCAAATTCGTCGCTAATCAGCGACTGAATCGTCAAATTCGTCGCTGATTTTTAGCGAATTTTTTTAAAAAATTTACAATTTTGTATAGTTTTGAGTGGTTAATGCAAAAATCTACAATTAAATACAAATCAAAAATAATCCGAGTAACATAACAACATCAAATTCAACTTTAATTCAAATACAAAAATCATATACAAACACAAAAATAATAAATAATCCAACTTCAAACATCCATAAAAACTAATTGAAAATAAAAACAAGAGTAAACAAAGTAAATTATACAAACACAAGTTATGTTCTTCATCTTCCTTTTCCTCTTCTTCTTCCTCTTTCTCATTATCTTCATCTTCTACCTCATTCCAACCATGCCTATCAAAATAAGATATGTCAAATCCTCTAAAATGTGAAATTTTATAGTAAACAAAGTAAATTATAAATACAACCAACAATGAGGGAGGATCGAGAAAGCATACCTACAAGAGGTTAAAGGTGGTTAGTTGGTGACGTGTACGGCGGTGGCGGAGGTGGGCGACGAACGGCGGTGTTTGCCTTTCTCCTCGCTCTCTCACACTCTCAATTCTATTTGTCCTTATGTTTGCCGAGTCTCGTTGAAGTTCGGATTTTATATCGAAAATAGCGATGGAACCGTCCTTCGCCAACTTAAAATTTGAAAATTTTTTATATTTGAAAAATGAAATAGGCGGCAAATTTAAGTTTGAAAATTCGGATTAGCGATGGAATTAGAGACGGAAAATTCAAATTTTAAATTTTTTATATTTTTCAAATTACAAGTAGGCGGCAACTTGAAAATTTTAAAAATTTTGAATTAGCGACGGAAAATTCCGTAGCTAATTAAAAAAATGAAAATTACATTTAGCGATTGACTCGATTCCGTCGCTAAGTTAAAAAATTTTAAAAAATAGATATAGCGACGTGAATTAGCGACTGATCGATTCCGTTGCTAATTATAAAAAAAAATAATTTTAACTTTTTTTTTCAAAAATCCGTCGCTAATTTTTCCATTTCCATCGTTATGTCCGTCGCTAATGACTAAAATAGCGACGGAATTAAATTCCGTCGCTAGTTCCGTCGCTAATCCAGCTTTTATCTCGACACATGTCGATTCCGTCGTCGTTTCCGTCACTAATTAGCGATGGACTCGATTCCGTCGTTAGTTTCCGTCGCTATATAGCGTTTTTGTAGTAGTGTGGGACCGTGCTCAGCCTTCCCGAACTTTACAGCTTCGGAATCCTTTTGAAAAGCTCGAGTAGGAATTGGATTCCTCCTCTTTGTTAAAACAAAGACCTTCTTTTCTAAACGAGACACATTGAGATCTTAAGAGCATATCAAGGTTTTTCCGGCCTTGAGTAAACTTCAAAACAAGATCTTGAGACTCGTTGAGCTTTTGCTTTAGTTGCTCATTTTCCCTTCTGAGTAACTCGGACTCAGTCTCATTGGATTGAGCACTAGTCTTGAGTTCTTTGAGTGTAAGTCTCGGCTTTTCCAACTCATTTTTTAAGAAATGCTCTCGAAGAAATTGACTCAAGTTGTTCTTTAAAATGAGATGAGTCGAATTGGACTTCTCTTCCAAAGTGAAAATATACTTAGCTAAATCAACTTTGGAAAATTTGAGAAAGTATTCAATTACCTCTTGAGGATTTGCTTCCTCATTGTCCGATTGATCCGTGTCTAACTCTGTTTCCACTTCGAGTCGAAAGTGCCATCGGACACTTTGAGTCATCCGAGTCCTCGTCATCTTCCGATGAGTCCTCGTCACTCCATGTGGCCATCATAGCCTTTTTTCTTCTTTCTGTCCCTTTTTCTCTTTGGACAGTCCTTGACTATGTGTTCCTTGCTCGCCACATGCAAAACAGCCAGAGTTCTTAGTCAAAGATAACTTTGAAGGGGAAGAATATTTACCTTTTCTATCCTTCTTGTCTTTCTTATAGAACTCTTCTCTTGGCTTCTTATCCCATCTCTTGTGCTTCATCATTCTCTTGAAGCCTTTAGCGATAAGTGCCATGGGATCCTCTTTCGAGTCGGAAGAACTCGGATCCGCTTCTCTCGGTTTACGAGGCTTTCAGCGCAATGTTCTTTTTGGTGCCGACCTCTGCATCCTCCTCTTCCAGGTGGATCTTATGGGTGAGAAGCTTCCCAATGAGTTCGTCCGGCTTTAGTAGAGACAAGTTCTAAGCCTCTTCGATAATTGTCACTTTGGGACCCTATCTTTTCTTGGGTAGGCTTCGAGTATCTTTCTGCACATTTCCTCGTGGGAAATCTTTTTACCTAGAGATTTGAGATTGTTGGTAATCTCAGTAAAGCGAATGAACATCCGATGATGTTTTCTTCTAGCTCCATCTTGAACAGATCATACTTATGAAGATATTAGCTTATCTTTGCTTGTCCGACCTAGCTTGTGCCTTCATAGGTGTTGACCAGCGTGTCCCATACTTCTTTGGCCGTATCACGAGCGGACACTCGGTTGTATTCTTCTCGAGCTGATGGCACACATCGGAATGTTCATTGCCTTGATGTTCTGCTCGAACTTCTCTGCTTCATCGGCAGTGAACTCGGCCTTTGTCTTAGGTACGAGTCTTGTTTCTTCCGTCTTCATGGGAATGTAGTTGCCTCCTTGTATGATGTTCCAAACGTCCTCATCATGATCTAGCAGAAAACATTCCATGAGTTTCTTCCAAGTGCACGAGTTAGATCCTTTGAACTTTGGTGGTCTGCTGGAAGATCTTCCTTAATCGAACTCTCCGTTGTTCCGAGCCATTTGATCTTTAAACTTTTGGATGGTTAGATCCTTTCCGAAAGGCTAGACTCGATACCAATTGAAGGTTTGTTCTGGGAGAGGTAAAGTCACCCTAGAGGGGAGTGAATAGGGTGATGATGAAATTTGCTTGAAATTTAAAATAGATATGAATATGAGGTGAGCGAGAGTCAAGGATGAACTCGTAAATGTACTAACTCGGAATTCAGTGAAGAGTGAAGAAACAGATTAAGCGTAACCGTGAAATTGTCTAAGTCTAGAATGCACTCGTAAAAGTAATAACTCGAAAGTACGTGGAAACCCTCCCGGGGCGGAAAACCACGGACCGTGCTAATCCAAGCACGAAGTCAAATCCACTATTTTGAGTCTATAAAATTCAGTAGATCGACTCAACCCGAGTTGCTCCCTTAGACAACTCCTTACAAGTTTTTTCCTAGACTTAGAAATTACCTTATCTCGATCTAGTACTTCCTAACCGAGATCACCCTTACAGTTAGGCACAACCGAGATGAGTTAGCCCTTACATCTCGGTCAAGGGACCTTACTTAGAGAGTAAGAAAGAGAGTGTTTGAAATCGAGTACAAGACCTTACAACTCGGAGAGATAATAAATACTGAATTGGAGTTGTAAGTAGAAGATTGAGAATGAATACAATGAATTTTGCTCAAGTATGTGTATTAACAGTTGGTTCAAGCAAATCTTCAAGTTTTGGAAGTTGGCTTTTATTTATAGATGACCAAACAGACTTAGCCGTTGTGTCCATCTTCCGACTAGAAGTCCCTTGTGACCGTTGTAATGGATTTTCCGAGTCACTCGGAAAATATCCGTTGAGATATGAATGTTGCGCAACGGCTCTTGACTCCTTTGGAAGTTCCAAAACCACCGGTGGTGTCTTAAAAAATAAGGTGGAAACCATCGTTGAGCTTAGTGTTGCAGCTTTTCCAGCTTTGGAAACGGACAACCCCGACACGTTGTCCGGGGCTAGGTCGAGGTGGAAAAAGCCTTGTTTTCCGGTGATTTGACGTTTTGAAGCCGGTTACTTTTTAATTCAAAATTAGGATAGCCTCATTTGAATAACCTACAAAAATAAATCAATTTGGTTCTCAAAGTATAAAATACTTTGGTCCAAGATTAGACACGGATAATAATATAATTAAGTTAATTAAGTGACTAATTATCCGAGTTAGAAAAGGAATGGAATTTTCTGAGTTTAATATCCATGATACTCTAATTCCATCTTAGTTCGTCTAGAAGATAAACAAGTCAAAATAAATGATTAGAATAAACAACGTTGATCTAGACTAAACATAGTTCAAACAAGGTATGCCGACTTAGAATAGTGAATTAACAATATAGTTCCCGAAACACGAAGTCGGACCAAAGTTTATGTGCATGAAATAATGTGTTTGAACATGCGATATTTCGAGCGTTGAGTGACACGAACCGAGTGTGAAGTGGTGAGCACGGGTATGCTTTTGAGTCGATCGAGTCATGCATAAACATATTTAACAGCTTTCTATAACACTCGGAGTAGATGCTATATCACACGTAAAAGTTTCTAAGGCACATGGAATGACTTGAAATCAAAACCCTATAAGAGATGAAGTCTTATACTTGATTCCTCGATGGAACTTAGAAAAGTGTAAGTATAAAGTCTAAGTTTTCAAAGTTGCTTACTGCAAATAATGTTGGTTTGCTTAGCTTAGTAGAAACAAAAATTATAACTCAAAATTTTATGCCTATTTACAACAATATGTTCGATGGTTGGGGCTCCTTCGTCAATCACACTCATCATCCTAATTGGCGAGTTTGGGTTGTTGGAGGTTTAGTGATTATCGAGTTCAGGTGCTTGACAGCTCCAGATCAACTAGTCCATTGCTCGGCTATGCAAACATCTACTAATAAACAGTTCTTTGTTACTTTTGTCTACGACTCTAATGACGAAGCCGAAAGAGAAGATCTATGGGACACTATCGAGCATATTTCCTCTTCGATGGATCAAGACTGGATTCTATTAGGGATTTCAATGCAGCTTACGTGTTATGAGGACATAATAGGAGGTTGTCGTGTATCCTCTAATGACATCAAACTATTAGCTAGCTGCATGGAAGATTGCAATCTGGCTGAGCTGAAGTTTAATGGTTGTTATTATACCTGGTCGAAAGACAAAAACATAGTGATAGAGTCTTTTCTAAGATTGATACGAGTCTTAGTCAATCGAAATTGGATTCCGAGTTGGCTAGACACACAAGTGGATTTCCTCCCGAGGGGATATTCGATCATTCACTTGCGAGTGGTTAAATTTTATCATGACAACCCTACAAAACCTTCTCAATTTAGATTCTGCGATTTGTGGATACAAGATCCAAACTTCCAGCGAGATATTATCCAAAGTATGGGGACAAAGTTACGGAGGAACCGCTATGAACGAAGTTGACGCAAGCTCTAAAAACCTTATAGAGGCCTCCGAAACAACTTCATCGAGATAAGTTTGGTGACGTTTATAACAAGGTAGACATATATAGAACCAAACTTCATGATGCTAAAAAAATACTCCATCAAAGTCCCCTTGACCAAACTCTCCAAATCGTGAGCAACAAGCTAGGGAGCCGTTCGTTGAGGCACCGAACAATTTGATCTTGTTGCTTAGAAAACAAAGTAAATTGGATTGGATAGGTATGGGTGATCAATGCTCTAAATTCTTCTTTGCCTATCTCAAACAAAGGAAACAACAATGCAAATATCATTGGATATTGGATGATACTTGGGAAAAGAATTGAGGGGCAAGATGAGGTGGCTGATTACATGGTCCATTTTTATCGGCAACTAATTGGCAAGCAAGAGAACTCCGGATAGGCTGCCTCTAAGGAGGTTTTTTCTATAGGAAATATCCTCTCTATTGAGCAACAGTTCCACCTAACTCGTCTAGTTGATAAATAGGAGATCAAGCAAGCTATATTTGCAATCTCCAACAAAAAATCCCTAGGCCCCGATGGATTTACAAGTGGTTTCTTCAAGAGCAATTGGGAAGTTGTTGGGAGTCTAGTAACAGAGGCCATCCAAGAATTCTTCCATACAGGTAAAATTCCCAAGCATGTTAATTCAACTAATCTTGTCATTATTCCCAAAGTCTCTTGCCCTACAACGAGCAGCGAGTTCGGATCGATATCATGTTGCAACGTTATTTTTAAATGCATATCCAAGGTCTTATGTACTAGAATCAAAGAAGTGCTACCCCACCTTATCAGCTCTTGTCAAGTTGCTTTTATACAAGAAAGAGAACTTGTACACAATGTGCTATTATGCCAGGATATTCTCGGAGGTTACACCAGAAATCCCTCAGTCCGAGATGCACCATAAAAATCGGTCTAAAAAGGCCTATGACTCTATTTACTTGGGACTGTGTGAGTGAAGTTTTAGATGGGTTTCACTTCCCTGCTGCCTTCAAAACGTGGATTATGGCTTGTTCATCTACCATCACTTACTCTTTGGTGTTTAATGGGGAAAGCATGGGTTTTTTTGAAGGAGGGAGAGGTCTTAGACAGGGAGACTCTATCTCCCCCTTGTATTTGTCTTGGTAATGGAATACTTCACAAGATTAATGCAAAAACAAGCCTATCTCCAGAATTTCACTTCTATCCCGGATGTAAGCAGATGAAGATCAGTCACCTACTATTTACTGGATGATTTATTAATATTCTACAAAGCTGACCGGACTTTAATTCAGAGCGATCAAAGGTGTGTTCTCATCCTTTTCTATCACATCCGGCTTATCCATTAATGACCATAAGTCTCGGATACTCTGTGCTGGGGTAGATGCCAATACTAAGGCCCAGCTCATCACACAATCTGGGTTCACAGAGGGGACACTACCCATCAAATATCTAGGTGTTCCTATTACATATTTTAGATTAACATCAAAGGATTGCCAACTACTTGTTGATAAAATGACCAAGCATGTGAACATGTGGAGAAGCGTAAGTCTCTCATATGCTGCTAAAGTAGTTCTTATAAATTCCGTGCTCGTTAGGGACTATCTCTTTCTTGTGTTCCGTATTTATTATTCCCTAACTAGTTATGAAGCAGATTGAGAAAAGCTATGGGGATTTCTGTGGAACTCTCATGACAATGTTAAAAGATTACATCGTGTGGCATGGGAAAATGTGTGTAAGTCTAAGACAGTCTGGTGGTCTTGGACTTAAGAACCTGAAATTTTGAAACCATGCATTAATCTCAAAACATATTTGGAACATTTCATGCAGAAAGGACAACCTCTCGGGTACAATGGGTTCATACCTTCCATTTAAAAGGAAATGAGTGGTGGACTTACTCCTGCAAACATGATGTGTGCTGGTACTGGAAAAACTTGAATATGTTGAAGAACAAATTTGCTTGGAATTATGGTAAATGCTTTCCAACACCTACTTGGTGATGGTGAATACAAATCCAAAAAGGCGTATGAATGGCTATGCAACAATGATCAAAAGACTTCTTGGGCTAAAGTTGTCTAGAGTAGGGACAATATGCCCAAACATTGTTTTATCTTATGGTTTATGTTTTAAGGCAAACTCCCACTAAGGCGTCATCTTGCCAAGTTCTTACAACGTATTCCTATCACTTGTGGCATCCGTGGCTCACATTCGAAACGGCTGAACATCTCTTTTTGAATGCTCTCATGCTACCCAAGTTAGACAAGGGATTTGGCAATGGGTTAAGTGTGATTGGTTGCCCTCTAACTTGGCTATGTGGATGAGAAAACTTATTAATGGTGCATGGACCAAGCCTCCGAAGACGTTGATAATTTTGCATATCTCGCTGCTATATTTTATCGGTTGTGGTCTAATAGAAATCATTGTATCTTCCAATCTCAAACTCCTAATCACCAAGACTCTTGCAAGAAAATCAAGGATGTGGTGAAAGCTAGAATGTTATACATTAACTCCTGTAGCAAGAAGAAAGTTGACTGGAATAAATATTATATAGAAAGCTCTTGAGAGCTAGTTATGGAAGGGCCCTTCCTAGAAGGTAACTTCCTAACTAGTTGCTCTTAGGATGTACTTGCTCCCAGTTTGGGAAAGTGTTGGTGTAATGAAGCCTCAACCTTCTTGCAAAATAAATAAATAAATAAATAAAATTTATGCACTAAACGTATTGAATATAATCAGCATGCTAATTGAAAAAATAAAATTGACCATATCGAGGACCGAAGGAGCGTGCCTCGGTAATGAAAAAACAAGAATAGGGAAAAGGAAGCCTCGGGAACACTAAAAACCAGAGGAAGCGTGGCCCAGGAACACAAAACAAAAAAAAGGAAAAAAAACAGCAGTGATCCGGGAAAAAGAAAGCACGCTTGCCTTATTTCCCGCTAGCCTATTGCTTTTCTCCTTCCCCTTTTAATTACTCATTCAGTTCTTTTCCAAAGAGTTTCCTCTCTCCCTCTCGGTCTCTCTTTGTCCTCTCTCCCTCTCTCCTTCACATCCATAAGTAGCCATGGCTACGAGAGGAAGGCCTCGGCCCGACTCCACGATCTCTAGTGACACCAAGCAAAGCCACGACCTCACTTTCATTTTCCGGCGACCTAAAAATTACCCAAAAATGATGCTAATCCCCGCCCTTCTCCGTCGAGCAAAAACCGAGACCCACAAGTCTCGTTCCTTCTTTTTGACGAAAGTACCACCATCACGGTGTAGATCGGCAGCCAAGCGGTCGATTAACACCGGTCTCGAGCGGAGAAGCGACGGCGTGGTGGCGCGTGCCCCACACGCATCACCGTCGGGTCTCTTTTGCGAAAAAATGACTCGGTGGTTGTAGATCGACATTGGAGAAGCAAAATAAGAGGAAGAACCGATCTTCGACGGCGGCGCGTGTAGGTAGGTGCCACCCTCTCTCCGACGATTTGATGGATTAGTTCGATTACTTAACTTCGATTCCCTTTTTTTAATTTGGGTTTTGGGTCATTGAGGCCGGTTCGGGTTTGTGTTGGCATTGGGCCACCGAGGCCATGCCACGATTGTCGCCATCGCCACCGAGGCAATTGGTCGGGCGATAGGCCATTTACGCCATCGTCGTTGAGAAGGGGGCCGCCACGGAGGGTCAAGTCGGGGAGGTTAACACGGACACATAATCCGAACTAAATGAGAATTACAATTAGATTAGTACTAAACAAATCATGTGGGATTAATAGTTTGCCTAAACTAATCGAGGCTAAACCTAAATGGGGCTAGGAACAAACAATCCTACGCTCCGATACCACTCGTAGGAAAATTAAGGACTAACATTAGTAATGCGGAAGCAATTAGATCGATTGTCGTTCGGTAGCCCACAAGCTTATTCCCGTATCCATCGGTATCCCACAAACGAAAATGCCGAGTCACGAACACACCAATTTGGTTGTACTCCGAAATCCAAATCTACCATTATCACCAGAATGATATAATCGACGGCTACTAGAGGGTCACCGAAACAATCACGACACGAACCTCGAAGATCTCCGTGATGGTGGGTCTAACTGTGAGAAAGAGTTGAGGATTTCTAGAGAAAGTCCGAGAGAAGCAACCGATGCAATGTATGTTTTTTTTCTCCTGTATACCTCTGTTTCACTATTATTGGATTTAAGTAGGAAACAAATCCCTACATATCCAGGTACGTTAATGCTAGATTAGCGGTATGTTAATGGAGTTAATGGGCCAAAGTGGCCGTTGATGACCTTGGCCAACATTATCAAAGTTGGGGATGTACATAAACCGAAATAAATTTAATTGTTTGGGGTTTTTATAAAGGATAACGGTTGGCAAACTGCTATAGGGGCCAGGAGGGGAGAGAGAGAGAGAGAGATAGAGAGAGAGAAAGATAGAGAGAGAGAGAGAGATAGAGAGAGAGAAAGATAGAGAGATAGAGATCGAGAGAGAGAGAGAGAGAGAGAGAGAGAGAGAGAGAGTGCGGGAGAAAGAAATGATAAGCCAGCGAGTGAAACATAGAATGACACTCGCTCAATGACTCGTGCTAGAAGAAAGGAATACTTTGGAAAAACAAACAAATAAAGAACATGTCGAAATTAGAAGAATATATCGAGACTGTGCCTTTTTTTCCATCATCCGCTCAAGAAACCACCAAAAAAAAAAAACCCACACTAACTGTCATCATCGTTATGTCTATTTCCTTAAAAGCAAAAATTCACAAAAAACTTGAAATCACAATAACAATATCACAATATTCGTCTAACAAGAAGATTCCTTCTTATTCTTTTCTCTCCATTTTAATAGAGGATAACTTATGTAAAATCCTTACAAGAAGTGATACCATCTAATTGTTTTACTTATCCTTTTCAAAAAAAAAAAAAAATCACAATAGGCGTCTATCAAAAAAAGTATAATATCGGTTCCATCAAATATATATTTTTGGCCAAGCTATCAAAAAAGATTTGACAAGCTTTGTCCACACAAATACTCATCCGGCTGAAATTCCCAGTTTTGACATATATTTTTGGTCGAGTCAATGGGCTGAGCAAGTTGGCTAGTGCTATAAGCATTCCTCTCTATGCTCGATGAATGCACGACCTCGAAGGCAATGATATCTTATGCTCGTGTTTTGGTGGAAGTAGATGTGTCAAAACTCTTCCGAGTTTGTTCCGAGTATATGATCAAGTAGGACACAACTTCGAGCAAGCAATACATTATGAAGGGGTTCCTTACTATTGTCATAAATGTAAGAAATTTGGGCATGAAGAAGTTGACTACGAGACAACATCTTACTAGATAAATATGGGTACCAAAATCGAAGTAGACTACTAAGAACATTCCTACTCGGGAGACTCAAGTTGAAGAGTCTCTATTAATGCCTAAATCCAAAGACAGTGAGCAATTGGATAAGCACCAAGAGAGTGGGGGTCATAAGGAGATTTTAATTGAGGAGACACTACCTAGGTTTGACAGTATGGAAGGTGAGAAATCACCTCCTCCTGTGAAGTCTGCACAAACACAGATTAGAAGACAAAAAAGTCGAGCATACTAGCTAAGCACATGAGGCAAGGTAGCATTCCTTTGCAAAACACATTTAGTGCATTGGAGATCAATGACAAGGGAGCATGCAGAGGATCAACTATGAATAAGTTTGACAAAGCAAGGAGCATGGGTAGGGCTATAAGGAAACCTCAGCTGTGAGTATTTACTTGCTAGAATGTAAGAGGTTTAAATGACCTAAATAAACAAGTAGAAATAAAGAAGGTTATCCAGAAGGCAAAGCCAACTGTGTTTGGTCTATTGGAAATTCATGTCAAAGAACCATTTACAAGACCATAGCAAAAAGATTGTTTCCCGATACAGACTTTGCAGGCATTATGGTCAGCACTATAATAGAAGAGTATGGATATTTTGGTCCTCATCGGTGTAGTTATCTATATTACAGGTAAGTGACTAGCTTATACATTGTAAAGTTGTGTCATTAGATGATTTTAATGGCTATATAACTACGGTGTATACATCCAACTCCTATACTAGACAACTATTATGGTAGGATCTTGATAAGTTATCTCCATCTATTACATATCCATGGCTTTTGATGGGATATTTTAATGTTGTGTTGTCCCTAGAGGAAAGGGTTTCTAGGGCTAGTGCCAATCAAAGTGAGATTGATGAATTTTTGAGGTGCATTACTCGGAATATGTGATGCACTAGCTACTTGGACATTATTTCGGTCAAACATACACCATGGGCGAGTCAAGAGTTTAGGCTAAGCGAGATAGATTACTCCTCAATCATTTGGGAATTCAAAGCCCCTGGATTTTTAGAGTGGAATTTAAACCACCTGGCATTTCGAGACCATTGCCAAATCTCTGTGGATATTTTGCAAAATGTTAATAGTAGAAAGAAGTCATTCAGATTTTTGAATGTGTGGGCTGAGAATGATAAATTTCAGCAAGTGGTGCAGGAATGTTGGAATGACCGAGTGTATAGATGCCTGATGTTTCATATAACCACAAAGCTCAAACTATTGAAGAAACAACTCAAAGAGCTTCAGGGAAAATACTTTAAAGGTATACATCTTAGGGTGGATCAAGCTGTATAATGAGTTGATGCATATACGGGATGAGTTATAAGATAGTCCTTTCTCTAACTCACTGTAGCTAAGGGAAAATAATCTACTTGATGACTATATGAACGCAAGAAGTATGGAGAAATCTGGACTAAAGCAAAGAGAAAAGGATCATTTTGTCAAGCATAGGGATGAAAACAGCGAGATACTTTCATGCTACAATAAAATAGAAAATGGTGTATGCATTCTATATATAGAATCATTGATCAAAATGGAGTAGCGCATTTTACATAGGATAGCATAGCTACAACTTTTGTCAATTTTTATACTAAACTGTTGGGGACCATAAGGAAAGTATGACCTTTAAAATCAGCATGGATATTAAATGGACATATTCTAACGAAGAGCACATGCAAAAACTCAATGCTCCAATCTTAGCAGAAGAAATCATGACATCATTATTTAGCATGGATATTCATAAAGTCTGTAGGTCCCGATGGGTATTCAACGGGCTTTCATCAGCAAGCTTAGGGAATCATTGGTGCGAGATATAACAAATGTAATTACACAATTTTTTAGAACAACAAATTACTTAAACAAGTAAATGCTACTCGATAACACTTATCCTAAAAAGCCAAACCCAACACAGGTGATGGACTTTAGACCTATAGCTTTATGCAATGTCCTCTACAAAATCATATCCAAAACATTGGCAACCAGATCTGCAGCTTGTTTTACCCGATATTATTGATTTAAGTCAATGTCTTGTTGTGAAAGGGAGAGATATTATGGATAACATCTTTATGGCTCATCGGTTAGTGAAGCGTTATGAACGGAAGGTTATCTCTCCTAGAGCAATGCTAAAAATTGATATACGCAAAGCATATGATACAGATCAATTAGGTTTTTCTTGGAGGATATGTTGGCATATTTTGGTTTTCCTACTTCGTTCATTAGTTTGATCATGACTTGTGTACCTACTACAAAAGTCTCAATTAATATTAATAGAGAATCAAAAGTTTTTTTCCCCGGGGCTTGTGGATTGAGGCAAGGTGATCCAATATAAGCTTATCTATTTGTGTTTTGCATCAAAGTACTATCAAGGGGGCTGAATCGAGGCTACACAAAATAGAAAATTCTGCTTCCATCCTAGGTATGCAAGAATCAATAACACACTTAGCATTTGCGGATGATGTGCTACTTTTCTCCAAAGGGGATATGCAGTGTTTATGGGATTGTTTCAATGAGTTCTCATTGATGACCGGACTTGTAGAAAATCTAGATAAGACCGAGATATATTTGGGAGGTGTACAGAGTAATATGCAGCATGACATTTTGCACACAACGAGGGTTCTCACTAGGAAGTTTCCCATTTAGATACTTGTGACTACCTCTCTCAACTAAAAGATTCTCCCACGACGATATTCCAACCTTTAGTTGATAAGATCAAATAGAGGATTACTTCATAGGCAGCAAGAAATTTATCTTATGTAGGAAGGAAAACTCGATTGCTGCAATAATCTCGAGCCTGGTCAATTTTTGGTCCCAGATTTTCCTACTACCACAGACATACAATCCACACAATTGAATCCGTTTGTAGTAAATACCTATCGAGTGGAAGTATTGAAGGTAAAGAAAATGACCCTTGTGAGTTGGAAAAGCATTTGCTAACCAAGTCAAAATGGTGGACTCAATTTTAAAGAAATTCTAGCTTGGAATAAGACATTGTGTGTCAAATGGATATGGAAATTGATTCATTCGAGACTCCATCTTCACTAGATAGGCAACAACATATATGCTCCCTGAAAGGGATATTTTCTCTTTTCAAAGCCATTATGGTGATGCTTGGGGGTAAAGGAAACTGCTTGTAATTTGTACTGAGTTAGTACAACAGACTTAGGAATATGGATAAAGCCAAAGAGTGATTACAACGACAGAAACAAGTTCTCTCGTATAGGCCAACTATGCATTATTCTTGTCGAACCATGAGAAAGTAAGTTGGTGAAAAGTAGTATAGAAGAGTTGGGCTTCGGATAGACATAAAATGATCTTCCGGTTAGCTTGCCAAGAGAGATTGTCCATTGCTACATTACTTGCTAATAGGGAGTGCCAGTAGACAATCGGTGCTCGTTGTGTTGAGGATTATGGCGGGATAACTCGTCAACACATTTTCTTCTCATGCTCTTCTCGGCTAAAATTTAGGGTGAAGTCTTGAAGTGGTCGAAGATGAAGCCAAGAAGATGGCGATTACAAAAGGAAATCCAATGGTGTACAAAATGCTGCAAGGGGAACATATACGAAACAAGTGGTTCGGAACCATCTTGGCGGGGTCAATATATGAACTATGGCGAGAGAGATGCTTAAGGAAATTCTAGTAAAAGTCCCATTCTGCAGCAGTGATTTGTGAGACAAATTCGAGTATGTTTGCAGTGTAAGAGCAGATACATACGTTGCTAAATGGGTTGATCTTGTAGTTATCTAAGCTCTACCACTACTCCGATATACATATTTGAACTCTCCGTTTTGGAAAACTTGAATGATAATTATTTACCTTTTTTCATATATATATTATACGTATATCGGAACATGTGAAAAGAAACTTTGAAATGGACATTTATACCAAACATAAAAAAATCAAATAATAATAATAATAATAATAATAATAATAATAATAATAATAATAATAATAATAATAATAATAATAATAATAATAATAATAATAATATGTACGGCCCAGGAGCCCTTCCCACGCACAATCGGCTTGGCTGTCGGAAAATAAAAATTCTTTTTAACTTTCAATAAGAAATGCCAAGGTGCGAATTAAAGACAAATAAAAAGAGAAAATAGAGTCGCTAGTCAATTTTAGAAATAAAAACTAACAAAAATAAATAAATACTTTTAGACACCTAAAATGTGTCTTCCCTTATCTCCTTAATTACGTATTTTATATTGTTGGCCCGATGATAAAATCACGAGTTACGTTTGAGGATTTGGATCACGGATTGAATTTGATTGGTGCGACGGAGGCCAATAAACCATAAAGAACCCCCAACACCACATAAATAGCCTTTTGACTTAGGCCGATCCAAAAATCCCTTTTTCTTTTGGACGGTCCAAGTTTGGGCCAAGCTTCCAAAGACAACAGGATCCAGTCGTTGCGTAACGGGAAATTCCAGGCTCGGAATTCTCTATTTCACTTTTGTCCAATTAGACACGGAGTTAAAGACCTCAAGAAAGCGTTAGACGTTGTATTTTATGATCACGAGCATCAAAGTGTTGCGTTTAAGCTTTAAGACAGATCCGCCCAGATTAGGAGCTTTCTCCTTCAAGATGACGTTGTATGGGCGGAAGACTCCTTTTTCAGCATGCTAGGGCAAGAAACCCTAGGTATCCTCCGGTGGCTGGCGCCTCCGATCGGGATTCTATCCGGTTCTATCCAGTCTTATCCTTTCGTTTTGGCTCGAATTTTTTATTGCCATTTCTGCTGAGCTTTGGACGATTGACCGAGGGCAACCCTAGGTTATTTGTGACCTAGACCTCTCCTTATAAATAGAGAGCCTTGCCTATAATTTTTGCACAACTTATTTCCTTAGCTTTATGCTATTGAATTAGGCGAGAACGATTTCCCTAAGCGTTACTTTGCTAAAAAGTAACCTCAAACATTCCTTTTACTAAACAGTGCCGCTGAATCCTTGCTAAGAGTTAGCGAATATTCACTTATTCTGATCTCTTATCATTCATTTAGCTGATCTTTCCTATTCTCCACCCACTTACCTTCATAAAACTCACAAAAAGCCCCTTTCCTCGACTCACCACCATCGCATCACAAGATCCGAGTGCGGAGATCTAGATCAATAGGTGGGACAAACCGAGAGCATCAATTCGGCCTTCAAATGGTTATTTATTTTATGCCTTTTATCGCTTTCCGTATTGTGGGGAAGAATTGTATCGTTTTTTATTTCCTTGCCGCTCGATGTAATCTTTAAAGTTTCTCGCTTTCTCTTCTTTCTCACTTTTCTTTTCTTTCGCTTTTATTTTCTTTACCGCTTTCCTTTTATATCTTTTTTATTTCTTTCATTCATGTTTTGGTTGCTTTAATTTTGTTTAACATGTTGTGTGCTTGTGTTTGGTACGTTATTTTTAATTCACTATTCAAACTAGTAATGGTCGTATTCGGACGAGCGGAACGAAAGGATTTTCCCCACATTTCATAACCTCGCCCTCGAATTTGATTCTCGGTTCTAGACCGATGGAGTCACTTTTATCCTCTTTCGGTTTTAGTGTTTCCATATTAAGATTGAGAGAGTATTTATTTTGTTTTTGTTAGTTTTTCTTTCCTAAAAGCGATCGGCGACTCCTCTTTTTGCTTTATTTCTATTCGAATTGCATCTCGGTTTTTCTGACTGGAGGTACAAAATTTAGGGCTTCTAAATCTGTTTATCGGGCCAAAGTTCAAGGCTGATTTGTTCAGCCATGGCCCATGGCTGGCGCCCCTAACTACCGGGAGTCGGTCGAGGTCGATTTGTTTAGTTAAGAAATAATATCTCGAGAATTCGAAAATAATTTCTAAAATAAAATAATTAATAAAACCGCCAATAAATTTAATTTAATTCATCTTTAACTTGATTTAATAAAGTTCGAAACTCTAAATAAGAGATCAATCCCAGTTTCAAAAACCATGTTCAAAATCCTAAATCATTCTTTAAAACTTTCCGAAAATCCCAACGCCCAAAACCATTGGCGGGAAGCTCGGTCCGGCCTGGCCCGGTTTCGGGAGGGAGATCGACGAGCCGCAAGCGCATGGTGTATAAGTTGTAACTAGTCAAGGTCGATCCCACAAGGACTCGATCTAGCAACACACTAAACTAGTCCTCTACTCAATTGCTAAGCTAATCGGATTTTTGCGGTTTGCTTCTCTACACTATTTCTAAATATTAAAATCAAGGAAATTAATCTAAACTTAAATCAACAGGTAAAAACATCTAGGGATTTGCTTTCCTAACAATGAGTTTGATTATTTAAACATAATTTGTGCAATCATTCTTTCAAGTAAATCGAGGATCGATAACCACGAAATTCTACCGCGCTTTCGATGCTTAATAGAATTGCTCTAATTAACCTATCAAACAACTTTCGTATGCCTTTTAAGTTAATCAAAGTTAAAGATTTCAAATTATCCAAGTGATCCCCTAATTTACTATTCTTTTCTCAAATTTCATAAACTAGGTAGAAAAGTTGGTTGTCGGATTATTCTATTTCACTTTTCAGTACATGATGGATTAATCTCTAAACACAAGTATTCTAGGCCTTCAAAACACTCATGAACATGATAAACACAACCTTCTATTGATCAAATTCAGAGTTTAAGCACAAATCACGGAAAACTAATCAAACTTCATTGTTTCGGATTACAAATCCCTAGAAAAACTAAACTACTCACACATGTTTATTGAAAGCTTAAATAAAATCCAATACATTGAAATCAAACCTCAAATGGCAAGAAATGAACAAGTAGATGATAGGCTTAAAGTGCTCCACTTGAATCTCTCGACTTCAAATGTAATCTCGCAATTGCTTCAATCTTCTTCTTCGATCTTTAAAGTTTGGTTTGATATGGATGAATGGAGGAAGGAAAAAATGGTGATGGATGAGTGTGGAGGATGAATGGTAGATAGATGTAGGAATGGATTCTGGATTGCCTCTCCGAAAATTAACTTAAATAAACCATTAAGAAGCAATCAAGAGTCAAAACCGTCAAAATCGAATAGTCTCGACACAATTTACCTCCTACACGGGCCGTGTCCTCCGACATGGGTTGCCCGGGTTGCTGGCAAATCAAAAACTGAACGGAACGGTGAAAACGGGCCATGTCCACTAACACGGGCTGCCCGTTTCCGATGTTCGAGCTCCTGGGCAAGCTCACCTCCAACACGGGCTGTGTCCTCCGACACGAGCTACCCATGTTGGTTGTTGGAAATGCAAACTTTGAGAAATCAAGGGGAACGACCGCTTTGACTACAGACATTGGACTCGTGTTGGTCTTCTTATGGCTCGTAACATTCACTAATCTCGGGAATACTTGGTATTGGTGATCAAATCCGCACAATAATCTCAATACACCAAAACACAAGCATAAAACTGAAAATGGAGCACAAACATACTCCTATTAACTGATTTTCCCAAAGAAAAGCATCAAAACGCCTAAGAAACTAATGCATTTTATGCACTTATCAAATTCCCTAATGCTTAAACCTTGCTTTCCCTCAAGTAAGGTGTAACACCCCAAAACACCCCCGGGAGTATTACATCGCCGTAGTTCCTTAAAGGAACTCCCAAGGCTCCTTCCGGTGCCGGTTTGGCTGTCTAGACTCAACTTAAAATGATAAAGGTGGTTTCCCAAAAGAATCGAGATCCCTAAAAATTTGGGCGGAGTTCTGTTTGTAACATGGACTAACCCATAGGCTCAAAGCCTTAAAATCTTGCATAAAAAGCATAGTAAAACTCGACAAGCCACACGCTCGGAGTATACAACTCAACGGCCACACGCCGGAGTTCAACCATTCATGCGACGACTAAAAACAATCTAAAAGGGTTTACTACACTTATGGTACAAACTACATGAACTAAATTACAAGTACAATACTTAGAAACATAAGGAATGCACATCCGCGATTCAAATCGCGCAGCCACCAGACAAACGGCAATCAACGGGGTCCTATTATAAGCTAAGCACTTGAGAATGCACCTGCAACACTGGGAGGGGAAGTTTGTGGGGGTGAGCAATAATCAACGGGCTCACCGGAGTCCTACACCCTTAAAATGGAAATTCTTTACACATAAGACTCATAATAATCAAATCAGCGAAAGCATAATAATATAATACAAATCTATATCCTTTTCAATGAAATCTCTTGAAATCATTCGCAACATTAAGCTCATAACACTTAAATCATTTGGAAGCACGATTTGTAATCATTTTAGGCATGGAATCACATTAGACAAGGTGGAATCATCTACACTTTCTTTCAAATACTTTCGAAAATTCTTTCGAGGCTTTCGGCGATTGAACTAGCACCGAGGCGGTTCTCGGGCGCTACCCCGACTCGGGTTCCGGGACCTATCTCTAGTCAAATACCGGAAGGCTCCGCTTTCCTCATCAGGAAAGAATCAACCTCTCCGGTTGATGGGCATCTCGATACGCATATCGAGACCCCGTGGCACGATACGCACGACCACCTCCTTCCTCCGGTCTAAGCAATCTAGCCGATAATTCATTTCAATCGAAGTGATTACAATCACTTATCAAACTTGGTTTCTTACCAAGATCTCAATCAATTTCTCATCGTAGAAGGCATGACACACATGTCACCCTTCTAAATTCACTTTCTCAAATCCGATTCACTTTCTCAAATCCGATTCACTTTCTCAAATCCGATTCACTTTCTCAAACAAGATTCACTTCTTTAAAACACATTCACGTTTGAAAGGCGGTTCACAAGAAGTTGCATTCAAGGATCATTTCACGTAAAATACAAAACTCCTTTCAAAACTACTTTTGAGCATCACGTAAAGAAATCACATAGCACGAATAATCACCATTCAATGCAAGCAATCATTCTCAACTCTTTCCAACTATACATTTCTCAATCCACCACTCTAGTACGATTAGTTTCCATTTTACGAGCCACAATAACCACAAGCGGACATCACCTAATTCAGCACCTCAACTTCTCACAACTCTCTGTCTTTGTTTAAATTCCTCATTCTATGTCTCTACTCGGTGAACTCACTTCGTTTGCTTATGTCTCAACTTCTCAACTCCCTGTCTTTACTCCAATTCCCCAACTTAACCTTACCATTCCCTGTCTCAAATTCTCGTTGTATGTCTCGAACTCATTACTTAACTCTTGCTCGTCCGTCCTTAGTTATGTAACTCTTAATCACTTTTCATTATTCGGTTTCAGTTAGGTTTGCTTATTTTCACACTCAGATTAACCTCGAGGATTTATTTACTTTTCGAACTCAATTAATCTCACAATCACCCATTACTCACTTAATTGTACCGAGTTACACATCACTTAATACGAATTCATACTCCTCTTTATACTTCGACCCATCATTACCCAATATTCGTAATTAGCTCTCGGTATCACAAGTTCAAGAAATCTCTAAGGCTCAATCTGAAATATTAATTCATAACTTATACCCAAACCATAACGTGCTCATTCCCAATCGATCGAATTCTCGATACGACTCACTATACTCAAGCGACCTAACTCTGTCAGATTCCCGATTTTCACTTTAGGCCTAAACAACTACCAATTCTCTTCAAGACTCCTAATTCCACTTTCATCAACTACTAAACTCGTTCAATATCATACATGTTCAACATTCACAATCATATTCAACAATCACGATAACTCCTCAAGACTCCTAATTCCACTTTCAACGAACTCACTGAACTCGCTCAATAGCATACATATTCCCCATTCACGATTACATTTCACAATCACGATAAATTCAATTGGGTTTCGAAAGTACTAATAGTTTAGAGTATAGGACTACCCACCTCGATTCGGGGATTGAAGGTTTGTTGGTTTCTTGAGACTCGGGCTCCCTCGGTTCGGTTCCTCCTTTCGTTCCTCTTCCCTTGCTGCCTGCCACCGGTTCTGCCGCCTTCATCCGCGCCGACACCGTCGCCGGTCGCGGTCCCGCGCTCACCAGCTGCCTCTGTTCCCGTTCCTCACTTCCTTTGTTTCGGTTCGTTGTTCTTGGCCTCGGCTATCTCTTGGCCAGGGCCTGCGCGCTTGCCGCCGGTCTTCCTCCCGGGCAGCAGTTACTTTCCCCGGTTTCCGGCATCTCGGTTCCTCTCGCGCCCGCCTCGCTCGATTCCTTCCTTCGCCCTCGTTCTACCTCGGTCTCTCGCCTTCGTCCCCTTCGCTCGCGTCTGCTCGAGTCGCCGACCGTCGCCTTCGGTCTTGCGGTGGTCGCCTATCCTCCCCCTCGATCTCCTCCGCCGTGCGCTCGCCTCCTCCCCCTCTTTCTCTCCCTCTTCCCCGTTCGGTGCTCCTTTCCCCTTCCCCTGTTCGCCTCTGCGGTTACGCTTCTTCTTTCTTCCTTTCTTTCTTTCTTTCTTTTTCCGAGTCCCCCTTCTTTCTTTCCTTTTCGGTGGCTCTCATTAGGTGCAGCCAGCACTCGCTTAATCAACACTAATCCCTTTTTCTTTTTTTTTTTCATCCTCATTATAATTAACCCCATGTGCGTAACTTATGCGGTCTCCGATTAATACGTAGCTGGTCCGGGCAAACACTCGAAAACCGAATTAATACGCTTCACCAATAAGAGTTACGCGAACTAATAATAACTCGCTCAAATTAATTTACGAGTACCTAACCGCGTATAACTTGGTCTCTCGACCTACTCCATTTAACCAAGGCTAAATAATTAGCTCTAACTCGTAAGACCACCTAACCCCAAAATTACGGGTCTTACATAAGGTAAAAAAGCAAAAGATGAAATCCAGCAAAAGAATCATAACCTCCTCGAGGTTAGGCAACCATAAGTATCACAAGGAAAAACCATTCACCAATAGTCCATAAGCACACCAAATCTTTTCACAATCGGATGGAAAGAAGATTTTCAAAAACCACATTCAAAACCATAAAGACAAATTAGATCAATCACGCAAATCATCACTTAAACAATTCATGTTGGCACATGTAGAATAATGGAGCTAGAAAGGCTGGTAGAACCTCACTTTGGAAATGTGAAAACACTCCGCTCATGTGTTTAGGTTCATACATGGTTCACTCAATCTCTCTCACAATAATGCAAACTACCATAAGCTTGGTAGTTTTCTCTATTTGCCACCACTAAAGTGCAACATGCAACATGACAATCAAGAGGACTTCATATGGGTGTAATAGGGCTTAGGCAATGGGTAAGAAAGGGATATTGTACATTTTGGGAAAAATGAGGATCTAAAAGCCAATTAGCAATGAGCCTCCTACACTCTAACCAACAAAACACACAATTCAACTCATTACACCCAACCTCTAACTCCGACAAGTACTTTAGAAAATGAGCTTTACTAATAAAGATCAAACTGAATATTCCAAAAATGCCAAACGTTTTATAGATTTTTTTTTCGAAACTTTTCTTGATTTTTCTTTTTTTCTTTTTTTTTCTATGCTTGGCATTAGGAACTTCTGACAAATCAAAAAGCTCATTTAACATCAAAATACACATTTACAACCAAGATGGGGAAATCATCTCATACTCAATACATACATATAACCCCTCAATCTCAACAAAAGGATCCAAATTATCACCTCCACATCAAAGATTCCAAATGACCCAACAACATGTGTAAGAAGCTCCACTAGACTTGGCTTAGATATTAGGTTATGTGTTTGGCCAAGGGCTAGTTAGGAGGGTTCAAAACAAATGAATTAGGCAATTAGGCTCAAAGGGCTAACAAGGGTCAATGACATGAAAAAGGGTGGCAATTTGGCTAATGTAGTTCAAAAATCAAAGAATGTCTCAATCATGTTGTCACAAAGCATGCACACATGTGATTTTGAAGAGAATTCAAACAAGTTCTAGAGATGCATCATCATGGAGGAGAATCACACATGAAGAAAAATACGAAACTAATTGTAGTGTTTAGTCTATTCAAAGCTCAAAAGTCTCACATGGTCTCTACCACAATCTCAACTAGCTCAAAGAATTTCATATGCCAACACTATTGTCAAGGAATCAAGGGCAATCAACTTTCATTCATCAAATATGGACAAAATCTTGAAGTTTAAAAGCTGGTTTTCAAATATTTCTACACTTAGGGCAATTCATTGAAATCGTTCTCCATGGAAAACTTATTTGGCCTAAAAGGAATCATCATTGGAGGTTCATTTCATTTTTTTAGTTTTTAATTTTTTTATATGCAAGTCTATATGATGCTACCTAAATGCTCTAAATGCAATCCTAAATGCCCTTTTTTTTATGAACGTTTTTTTAATGTTTTTATGTTTGCAAAGTTTTTCAAATTTTTTTTCAAATGCAAAATTACATGCTAAATGTTTGCAAAATAAAATATGCTCTAATCTAAATGAAATGCAACTGTACGTTATTCCACAATGGCAACCTAAGTAGGCACTTTCCCCATGCTTGGACACAGACATTGTCCTCAATGCAAGCACAATCAGGAAAAAGGAGATGAGGAAGAACAAAACATCACTCAAATGGAGGGGAAGGAGGAGGAGGATTGGGGTTACCACTGGAAATATGCCAATCATGCCAAGCGAGTCAAACATTCACTCATCATATGCATATAATGGTTTTGATTAGCAAGCATGTCATGAAGTTCAAGTTGGGCATTTTGTATAATCACACACTCCGAATGAACATAATCTCGAAGGGAGGCTTGTTGAGAGTGGAGGTACTCCCTAAGTAAGGCTTGCTCAAATCGAAAGTAGCGTGCTCGGAATGCACATACTCCCTGAAGGAGAGCTGCTCTTGATGAATGGCGGTGAGAAGTGAATGCACGAAGCATCGGCATTAGGCTCATTATGCTCCAGGGGTAGGGGACTTCATTCTAGCCGGGCAAGAATCTCGAGGTTGGCCGCATCCCTAGGGGATGTGCGCTCAAGACAAGGGAGACGCAACACACGATTATGAGGATACAACCAATGTAACTCTCCAGAAATAGTACGACACATGCCCGTAGCCCGCAAAGCCTCAATATCGATTCGTTCGGACCCGCACACCCTATCATCATGGTGGTCATCGGGGTTCCAACCTAAAGCTACAACAATTGCAATAACTAAACCCCGATAACAATCCTACCACGGGAACTAGTAGCGGCGAGTTGCAAATTGACGAGCTAAATAAGCCTCGGGATTAAACTCGGACACATCTCCCGTCCACATCACATATAAACAAAACAATTCGAGAGAAACGCATATTATTGCCACTGTCATCCCTCCCAAACAGACCATAGCCCAAAACCCGATGAATCTACCGAATACGGGGGTTCCTAACAGTTGTTGCCTTAGTTGAACTAGGATGATATTCCTGCTTACCAGAAATAGAATGCCAAAATTGTGTCGAGTGAAACAATTAGGAACTATTCGAGAGGACCCAAGTTGGATCCAACCATTGCCAGTCTCGTCACTCAATCTGCTAACTCCTGCCAGTTAATCGTTGAATGCTTGAGCTGCCACGATAGTTTGAGGCCCGATGCTCGAGTGTTTACGCGCGGTATGCCGACGATTTACTATTGGGAATCGTGGGTGCCGTAGAGCTTCTCATAGAAATACAAAAACGTATCGCCCACTTCCTACAATCCGGCTCGAACCTTTGGGTAGGCTCAGCGGGATCAACAACAATAGGCTGCACGGAGTACGGTGAGACTTCCTCGGTGCGGTCATTCGGGAAGTCCCTCAGAAGACGACTCCCATACAATTCTTGCGAGAGCTGGAGAAGCGTCTACGGGTAAAACACCGTATCCATATAACTACTTGCCACTTACGCTCTGCCATTCATTCAAAGTTTAGGAACCTAGGTCGAGTATCCCGGTCAAGCAGTGACGAAGGGGATGAGCAAAACAGGGGCCATGTTCGGGGGCTCGAGGGAGGGAAAATAAAGCATTAAAATCACTAAGAGTGAGTTCATGGTATCTCCCTAATAGGCGAAAGGAAACTAAGCCATGCTCGGCATGAGAACCACACCCAATATCAACGGTTAACGTGCTTAGAAATTCCAAAGTCAGGCTTCTATAGGTCCCTAATCGAATATTTATAAAATTTAACAAACCACACCATTCAACCATCCAAAGAAAATCCTCAAGCAAACCCAACCTTTTTAAACTAATCTCATCATAATAACGAGTGGCAATAAGTTCACGATTAAGCAATGAATTGTAGCGTTTAATATGTTTAGGATGAGGTAAGTTAAGAGGGTTGTTTGGATTACCTCTGTTTTGCGAAATACGGACATTCGGGGTGGTGGACGAGTAGCTCGGGCTCGAGCTGTGGAGCTTGGTCGGGAAGACTCCCTTGAGTAAACTTCTGCTGTTTGGGCACCATTGGAGTAAATTTTGAGAACGTAGACCAAGTGAAGAAGCACAATTTTGTGGAGAAGAATGGGCAAGAAAAGAGGTGATTTTTATGGGAGAAGAATGAGGTGTGGAGGTTTGGATGAGCGAGAGATGGTGGAGGCGGCGATGAGCTGTAGCGCCGGCGACAAGAGCTGGAGCAACGAAAGGGAGACGCCGGCTTGAACAGGACGGCGAGATGGCGCGGGTTCGGCTCTTGAAAAGGACGTAGAACTCGTGTATAGGGAAGATAAGAGCGGTGAAAGGAAGGCGAAACAAGACACCGGCGAGAACCGGACGAGTAATGGCCGGCGTGAAGCGAAGAAACACGAGTAGAAAACGTGTGGAGAGAAGAGGAGGAGCGAGAATAAGGATGAAATTGAAGAAGAACGAGATCGGATGAATGTGGTTTGAAATTTAAAGTTTAGGAGATGTTTGAGATGGAAGAAGAGAGTGGAATTGGAGGTATGGCTATGGAGGATGCCGAGGCACAACAGAGAGCAAGAAGAAGAAGAGGCGAGGGTAAAGTGAGGAGAGAAATAGGAATAGGGCTCAAAAAGCGGCCCGCGTAAAAATTACACCCGACATGGGCCCTTTCCTCCGAAATGGGCAGCTCGTGTCGACTGCTGCCTCGAAAGCTTGTGCCCAAAGTCAGCCCATTTTCAATGACAACGGGTGCGCTGTCTGCTAAATTGGAGGTAGCACCCAACTCGGGCCGTTTCGGTGGCAACGGGTAGCCTGTTTTATTCGCTGCCTCGCTCGTTTTTATTTTTTAAATAAACACAAAACGGCTTTGGTTGCCTCCCAAGAAGCACTTGTTTAAGGTCATTAGCTTCACCATATGCAACTCATTCCTTGTGCCGTACCCAGGTCGGTAAGAGCATAATAAGTGGTCTTCACGTCGAATGCCCCACAATGTAAGGCTTAAGCCGTTGACCATTGACCTTGAAGGAACCCGTGGACTCACTCCAAACCTCAAGCTGTGCCATGAGGAAATACCTTGGTGACTTGAAACGGCCGGACCATCGGGATCTCGGTTTTCCGGAAACAACTTCAATCTTGAGTTGAACAAAAGGACCATGTCACCTTCTTCAAACCCCCTATGCAGAATATGCTTGTCATGCCACCTCTTGGTTCTCTCCCTGTAGATTCGAGAACTCTTATAAGCTTGCAATCGCAACTCCTCAAGTTCTTGCAATTGGAGAACTCGCTTCTCAACGACCGCCTTGGTGTCAAAATTTAGTGTCCGGATCACCCGAAAGCTTTGTGTTCCATTTCTACGGGCAAGTGACAAGGCTTCCCATACACTAACCTAGGAAGGAGTAGTGCGAGGGAGTCTTGTAGGTAGTGCGGTATGCCCATAGTGCATCATCAAGCTTCAAAGACCAGTCTTTCCGGGTTCGATCCACCGTCTTCTCAAGAATATTTTTCAACTCCTGGTTAGATAACTCCACTTGACCACTTGTTTGAGAATGATAAGGCATGGCTACCTTATGGAATACTCCATACTTCTTCAAAAGAACCTCAAGTGGTCGGTTGCAAAAGTGGCTCCCATTGTCACTTAATAAAGCCCTTGGAGTGCCAAATCGAGTAAAAATATTCTTCTTTAGGAACTTCATGACAACCTTGGAATCGTTGGTGGGAGAGGCAATGGCTTCCACCCATTTCGACACGTAATCAACAACGATTAGGATGTAAAGGTTCTTGTAAGAGGAAGGAAAAGGACCCATGAAGTCAATTCCTCATACATCAAAGAGCTCAACCTCTAAAATCCCATATTGGGGCATCTCATGCCTCTTGGAAATAGTGCCCATCCTTTGGCATTGGTCACAAGCTACCACAAAATTCCTTGCATCTTTGGCGAGAGTCGGCCGGTAGAAGCCAGCTTGTAAAACCTTGGAGGTGGTTTTATCGGGGCCAAAATGTCCATCATAAGTAGTGGAATGATAGTGATAGAGCACACTTTGAACCTTATCTTCCGAAATGCACCTTTGATATACCCCATCTGCACACAACTTGTAAAGGAGAGACTCTTCCCACACATAACTTTTCACCTTAAACAAGAACCGCTTCTTTTGTTGGAAAAATAAACAATGTTGTTCACAAAGTCGGTATACCATGAAGCGAAGTATGTGAGACAGCCATGAGTTGCTCCTTTGGAAATGAATCATCAATGGGGATAACTTCCTTGGGTAAATATTTCAACCGAGAAAGATGATCGGCAACCACATTTTGCGATCCAGCCTTGTCCCGGATTTCCAAATCAAACTCTTGGAGTAAAAGCACCCATCGGATAAGGCGAGGCTTAGAATCCGATTTCCTCATAAGATGCTTGATGGTAGCATGATCGGTAAAAACTATCACCTTGGAGTTAAACAAGTAAGAGTGGAACTTCCCCAAGGCAAAATCAACCGCCAAGAATTCCTTCTCCATGTTGGCATAGTTAACTTGAGCCTCACCTAGAGTTCGGCTCGCATAATGTATAGTATAGGACTTGCATCACACATCACTTCAAATGGAAGACTCCAATCCGGGGCTTACATAATAGGAGCTGTAATCAAAGCATCCCTTAACCTGTTGAAAGCACTTAAGCACACATCATCAAATACAAAAGGCATATCCTTAACAAGCAATTGGGTGAGAGGCCGAGCAATTTTGAAAAATCTTTAATGAACAGATCGGTAGAAACCCACGTGTCCAAGAAAACTCCTCACACCGGTGGAGGTAATTTCTCAATTACCTCTACCTTAGCTTTGTCAACTTCAATGCCTTTATTGGAAACCACATGACCTAGGACAACACGCTCTTGTACCATAAAATGACACTTTTCCAATTCAAGACCAAATTCACTTTCTCACATCTAGACAAGAGCTTAGAAAGATTTTTCAAACAA
The DNA here is from genome assembly GCA_021018815.1 of Talinum fruticosum. Lineage (NCBI taxonomy): Eukaryota > Viridiplantae > Streptophyta > Magnoliopsida > Caryophyllales > Talinaceae > Talinum > Talinum fruticosum. The sequence goes on along the minus strand of JAITYX010000005.1, from coordinate 9,630,567 downwards.
TGATCAAAGGTAGAACCATAGACAAAAAAATCATCCATAAAGACGTCCATAATATCCTCAATAAAATTGGAGAAAATATCCATCATGCAACGTTGAAAAGTAGAGGGTGCATTACACAACCCAAAAGGCATTCTCCTATAAGTAAATGTTCCATAAGGACAAGTAAAGGTGGTCTTCTCTTGGTCACTAGGGTGGATAGGGATTTGGAAAAACCCGGAATACCCATCTAGATAACAAAAGTATGAATTCTTGGCAAGTCTTTCAAGCATTTGGTCAATAAAGGGCGGAGGGAAATGGTCTTTATGGGTGGCATTATTCAACTTACGATAATCAATGCACATTCTCCAACCCGTAATGACCTAGTGGGAATCAACTCATTGTTCTCATTTTTTACAATAGTTATCCCTCGTTTCTTAGGCACAACATGAACCAGGGCTCACCCAATCACTATCGGAGATAGGATAAATGATACTGGCCTAAAGCAATTTTAAAACGTCTTTCTTTACCACCTCTTTCATGTTAGGATTTAACCTTCTTTGATGTTCAATGGTGGTTTTATAGTTATCCTCCATTAAAATCCTATGCTTGCAAACTGAAGGATGAATGGCCTTAAGATCATCTATAGTGTAGCCAATAGCCTTACGATGCGGTCTAAGGACTCTCAACAAAGCTTTAATTTTAGAAGCACTCAAATTCGCATTCACAATCACTGGATAAGAGGAATTTGGGCCAAGAAATTCATACCATAGGGAGGAAGGGAGATGTTTCAATTTAACCTTTAGAGCTTCATTTCCAGCAATAGATGACTCACCTTTGCTTCCATTCGACAACTTCTCCACCGTGACCGGTTGTAATGGAATTTTTGGAGACGCCTCCAAGAGTTGAGCACAAATGGCAACTTTGGGATCAATATCCCTAGTTGTACTACTATTCAACGAGCAAAACTCAAAAGGATCATTGGAGCTCAAATTAGTACTATCTTCCCTTAAAATGGAATAAATGGTATCTACTCTAAAATAATCATTAGAAAAGGAAAAGGAAGGGAATTTAGTGGCTTCAAACAAATTAAACTCAGTTGTTTCATCTCCTATACAAAAGGACATTCTCTCATTTTTCACATCAATGCAACACCCAGCAGTAGCCATGAAAGGCCTCCCAAGAATAGTGGGAGTACGGGTGTCTTCCTCCATCTCTAAAATCACGAAGTATATAGGTAAAAAGAAGCCTCCTAGCTTAATGGGAACATCCTCTAGTATTCCAATGGGGAACTTGGCTGAACGATCAGCCAATTGGAGATAAATGGTAGTGGGTTTCAGCTCACCCATACCAAGATTTTGGGACAAAGAGAAAGGCATTAGACTCACACTTGAGCCTAAATCACACAAAGCACGGTCTATGAAAATCTTCACTACCTCACATGGAATAGTGAAACTACCGAGGTCCTTAAGCTTAGGGGAAGCTTGTGTTGAAGAACGACACTACACTTGTTCGATCAAGCTACGGTCTCATGCTCTTCTAACTTTCGTTTGTTGGACATAATTTCTTTCAAGAACTTAGCATAAGAAGGCATTTGAGACAAGGCATCGATGAAGGGAATATTAATGTGGAGCTTCTTAAGGACCTCTAAAAACTTCCCTAATTGTTTATCATTTTTAGACTTTGCCAATCTTTGTGGGAAAGGCAAAGGCGAAGTATAGATTCTTTGGGAAATTTTGGCTTGGTCATTAGGAGGCTCACTCTCGGTTTGCACAGTAACATCTACCAAAGACTCTTTGGAGGGTAAAGACACCTTCTCATTCAAAACATCATGCAGCTCATTCTCATCGGTCTCAACATTCTCAACAACTTTTTCAAATTGCATTTCAATGACCACATGATCACTACTAGCACCCTTAGGTCTCGCCAATTGTGTCCATCTAAAATTATAGCATTACATTGGTCCCTAGGGTTAGACACCGGTTGGCTAGGAAGATTACCCTGGAGGGCTAGAGGAAGAGCTTGCTTGACTAGAAATTTGAGCTTCAAGCATCTTATTGTGAGTGGCTAAGATTTTAACTTTTGAAGCCAATTGCTTGATAATCACATCTTGCTTTTGTTGAGCCAAAAGCATGCTTTCCATCATGACCTCCAAGTTAGACTTTTGGGGCACTAGGGTTGGGTAGGTCTTTGGAATCCAGGGGTGGATGGTCTTGGCACTTGTTGTGGACCCATAGGATTGCTGTTACGGTAGGAAAAATTAGGGTGACACCTCAATTCCGTGTTATAGAAATTGGGGAATGGGTCAAAGTTTGGCCTCGGGTTCGGTTTGCCAATAAAATTGGTTTGGTCGAGTCGGTTCACTATTAGCCATACCCATAGGTTAAAACAAGGTCTCATACTCATAAGAATTGCAAGAAGCACATGGAAGGGGAGAGGCAACATTCACATTTAGGCGGTCCATTTTTTGTGTTATAGCATCTATCTTAGCAGAAAGGACAAAAACTACATCAACATCAAGCTTACCTCCTGTTCTCTTGGAACGGGGCTTGGACCATTGAAAGCTGTTGAGCGCCATCTACTCAATCAAGGTGTGGAGCTCATCGATGGACTTGCTCATGATGTTTCCTCCCGCCGCCGCAAGAATAGTGGCTCTCAAGTGATCATCAACCCCTTTGTAGAAAGCTTTAATGGGGACCCATGGCTCAAATCCATGTTCGGGGCATTGGCGAAGGAGATCCTTGAACCGCTTCCATGCTTCATATAACGTCTTATCCGGCTCTTGGACGAAGGTGGAAATCCGGTTCCTCAAACTGGTCAACTTGCTTGGTGGGAAGTATTTTGCCAAGAAGGCACTTGCAAGTTGATCAAATGTGCTGATGGAGTTCACCGGAAGAGAATCTAGCCACTCCCATGCCCTTCCTTCAAGCGAGAATGGAAACAATCGTAGCTTGATTGCATCCGATGAAGTCCCGTTCGCCTTGAAAGTATCACATGCTTGGGGAAAAATGCGGAGGTGCCGGTTGGGATCTTCATTGGGGAGGCCTTGGAAAGGAGTGGCCCTCACGAAGTTCATGAGTGAATTCTTCAACTCAAAGTCATTCGCCGCTACACTCGGGACATTGATGGCCGTCGGTGGATTAGTGATATTGGGTGTCACATATTGCCCAAAAGTCCTTCTTTCCTCACCGGCCATCTTGGGCTTTTGCTTGGAGTTTTCTTCTTGCTTCTTCCTAGCCTTCTCTAGCCTTTGCTTCTTCCATCTAGAGTAGAAGGTGCGCTCGATTTCTGGATCAAATTCGAGAGCCGAGCTTTTACATGCAAAGAGAAAGAACCTAGCAAGAACAAAAACAAAACTACCAACGCAATCAAAACAGAAAAAGAAAATAAACAGTTAGTCAATTTGAGAGTATTCGTCTAATGGCTACTAAAAATTGAGTTCCCGCATGACAGCACCAAAAACTTGATGGGCCGCAAGGGCATGGTGTATAAGTTGTAGCTAGTCAAGGTCGATCCCACAAGGACTCGATCTACCAACACACTAAAGTAGTCCTCTAGTCAATTGTTAACCGAATCGAATTTTTGGAATTTGCCTCTCTACATTATTTCTAAATATTAAAATCAAGGAAATTAATCTAAACTTAAATCAATAGGTAAAAACATCTAGGGATTTGCTTTCCTAACAACGAGTATTGTTATTTAAACGTAATTTATGCAATCATTCTTTCAAGTAAATCAAGGATCGATAATCACAAAATTCTACCGCTCTTTCAATGCTTAATAGAATTGCTCTAATTAACCTATCAAACAACTTTCGTATGTCTTTTAAGTTAATCAAAGTTAAAGATTTCAAATTATCCAAGTGATCCCTTAATTTACTATTCTTTTCTCAAATTTCATAAACTAGGTAGAAAAGTTGGTTGTCGGATTATTCTATTTCACTTTTCAGTACATAATAGATTAATCTCTAAACACAAGTATTCTAGGCCTTCAAAACACTCATGAACATGATAAACACAACCTTCTATTGATCAAATTCAGAATTTAAGTACAAATCACGAAAAACTAATCAAACTTCATTGTTTCGGATTACAAATCCCTAGAAAAACTAAACTACTCACACATGTTTATTGGAAGCTTAAATAAAATCCAATACATTGAAATCAAACCTCAAATTGTAAGAAATGAACAAGTAGATGATAGGCTTGAAGTGCTCCACTTGAATCTCTCGACTTCAAATGGAATCCCGCAATTGCTTCAATCTTCTTCTTCGATCTTTAAAGTTTGGTTTGATATGGATGAATGGAGGAAGGAAAAAATGGTGATGGATGAGTATGGAGGATGAATGGTAGATAGATGTAGGAATGGATTATGGACTGCCTCTCCGAAAATCAGCTTAAATAAGCCATTAAGAAGAAATCAAGAGCCGAAACCATCAAAATCGAATCGTCTCGGCGCAATTTACCTCCAACACAGGCCGTGTCCTCTAACACTAGTTGCCCATGTTGGTTGCTGGCAAATCAAAAGCTGGACTGAACGCTGAAAGCGGGCCATGTCCATCGACACGGGTTGCCCATTTTCGATATTCGAGCTCTCGGGCAAGCTCACCTCCAACACGGGCTGTGTCCTCCGACACGGGCTACCCATGTTGGTTGTTGGAAATTCAAACTTTGAGAAATCAAGGGGAACGACCATTTTGACTACAACATTGGACTCGTGTTGGTCTTCTTATGGCTCAGAACATTCACTAATCTCGGGAATACTTGGTATTGGTGATCAAATCCGCACAATAATCTTAATACACCAAAACACAAGCATAAAACTGAAAATGGAGCACAAACACACTCCTATTAACTAATTTTCCTAAAGAAAAGCATCAAAACGCCTAAGAAACTAATGCATTTTGTGCACTTATCGAGGCCGTTGTTCCTTTAGTGGCGACTTCACTGAGGATTAATCACTTATTAAGATGATGAACTTGAAAATTGGAGTAGTGTGTTTTAATGGTGTATTTGTATTAGGCATTTCGCATTTAGCAACCCTTTAAACATAGTTTATTTCGTTGTTGGACCGTAGGACAAATTTATTTTATCCCTTGTTAACACTTCTAATAAGAGGCTCCTACCGCATCCCATGCGGGCCCAACTAGGCTTGATTTCTAATAGAGGCGGTACTGTTCCTTCATAGCACATCTCTTGGTTTACCGAGCGGCATCAAGGATTCTAGCATTTTTTTACCATGCCCCACATGGAAGACTAAATCCTCGGATTATGAGTCACCATGTATCCTACCTAGTCCGAACCTCTTTGACCATAGATCTTTTTGACTATTAGGTGGTCCCATTGCCTTCATTTTCGTGCTTGAATGAGTTTATTTGTTTTAAATTTAATCCTCTGCTTGTGAGCTTTTAGGAATAGGTGAGGAGTGCTTATTAGCCCTTGCATAGGTGCAAATAAAATACCTCCAAAATTCCTAGTGTCGGTCCATTATATGCATTTAGCCAAAAGTCAAACTGCCTTTTCCATTTAGGTCGGTCCATTACTTGCATTTTCGAGTCGTACTAAAACTTTCTTTAAGTAGTCTAGGTAGTCACCGCCGGTCGGTCCGGAAGGGACTTATTAGTGTCTCCTCTATCTTTTGGCTAGTCGATCCGTCTTTTTACCTTCTTTTTGCATCACCATTTTTCATTTTTACATTTCATTTAGCAAAAATAAATTCATCTCAAATTAGGTGAGTCTATTGAAGACTCAAATTTTAACTCTTTATATTCAAGTATAAACTTCTATCTCTCTTGAGTTTTGATTGCAAGTCATTTCGACCTTCATAGTAACTCATATCTAAGTTTTCCATCTTTGTTCCGAGTGACTGAGATATCACTTTGTTCTATATCTTCTCTACCGAGGTATTCGACCTACTCATAATATACTTGAATCACCGCATGATCAAATAATTCTTCTAATGCATTTTCTTGTAGTGCGATTGTGTTTGCCAACTACCGAGTCTTTCTCTACCGAGTTCGTCTAAGTCGACTTATTCCTTAAATGATTATTTGATAGATCAAGGTCACTTTCTATGTTTGAATATTCTTCTACCTTACCTTTCTAGAAATTATTCTGAACGGAGCTTGAACCTATTTGATATTAGACTCAAAATATTCCACTTTTCTAGGCCAAAGATAATTAAGCATTTAATTATCCTAATTTAATTATTATCTGTGCATAACCTTGGACCAAAATATTTTATAATTTGAGAACTAATGTTGTTTGCTTTCATAGGATATTCAAACTAAGCTAATCTGTCTTTTTGAATTTCAAAAGCAACCAGCTTCTAGCTGTTAAACGCCAGCAGACAGTTTTAGCCAATTTTGGACGGAACTCGGACATCGTGTTAGGGTCTGTCTATTTAGAAAATTGGAAAAATCCAACGCTAGGCTCAACGGTGGTTTCCGCCTTACTTTTTAGACAACACTAGTTGATTGGAACACCTTTTGGAGCAAATAGCCGTTTCCCAACGTTTACACTCCAATGGATCTTTTCGAGTAACTCGGAAAGGGCCCTCCAATGGCTAGTGAAGACTTCAGTCCAAAACCGAGACACAACGGCTAATCTGCTTGGATATTTATAAATAAAAGCCACTTCACAAGATTGAAGATTGCTTGAACCTATTTGCAAAAACTATTCTCTTAGTGCATTACTCATTGAATCTTCTACTTACAACTCCAAGTCTATAATTAATATTTTCCGAGTTGTAAAGTCTTGTAATAAACTAAATACTTCTCTTACATTCTAAGTAAATTCCCTTGACTCAGCTATAAGGGTTAACTCAGCTCGGTTATCCCTAATTGTAAAGGTTATCTTAGTTAGGAAGTACTAGATCGGGTAAGGGACTTCGAGCCTAGGAAAACATTGTAAGGAATTGTCTAAGGGAGCAATTCGGTAGAGTCGATCCGTTGTATTTTGAGGATTCAAAATAGTGGATTTGACTTAGTGCTTGGATTAGTACTGTCCATGGTTTTCTGCCCTAGGAGGGTTTCCACGTATTTATGAGTGTAAACTTTTCCGAGTCCAATCTAGACTCGAGAATCGGTTGTTTATGTTTTTCAAGCTTAAAGTTTCTAAGTTAGTTCAAATTTCCTCATCACCCTATTCACTCTCCCTCTAGGGTGACTTAGACTCTCCAAGAGCAAATCTTCATCTGTTTTGCATCTTTACATTTCATTTAGCCAAAATAAATTCATCTCAATTAGGTGAGTCCGTTTTACATTTCATTTAGTCAAAATAAATTCATCTCAAAATTAGGTGAGTTCGTTTTGCATTTTCATATTACATTTTAGCCAAAACAAATCCACTCTAAATATAGGAAAATGCATTATCATATTTCATCAAGCCAAAATAAAAGCACCTTCCATTAAGGATCAATCATTCATGCATTAGCTAAATCATAAAATCATCCCTAACTAAGTCATAAGGCATCGCATGCACTCCATTTTTCTATTACATTCTTTATGTGCATCCAAATAAAAGTATTCGTAGTCTTCTCGAGTCTTGCGCTTAAGTCCCTTCTTCCCAAAAGTGGTATTCTTTCACATGATCCTAAGCCTCATCCTTTGGGCTGCAGAATAGGGAAGTCTACGGCAATTGAGTATCGTCGGAATCCAAGCTCCAAAAGGTTAGAATTCCTAAACAAGGGGTCTGGCCCATCTTCCCCCTGCTTTGCATTACGTTCTACTCCGCGGTCTACATCGATGCGATATATTTTGATGCACACCATACTGGTTTAGTCTATTTCTTGTCGTAAGACAATACTTAGAAAAGAATTCCCTTGTAATGGATGGAACCCTAGAACAGTCTCCTATTCTCGCTTTGCCTAATGAGAACTCAGCTAGGGTGGAATCTAGGATAAATGCTCAAGACGAGAAGATAACATCTATATCAAGTGATCTAAAGGCTATCCTAAAAGCTATTTAGTAAGAGAGATGAGGAAGCGAACGATTAAGAAGAGGAGGGAGAGTAGGTCCTCCACCTTCACCTAGTTTATCTCCTCCAAAGCAGTCCCAAACAGGAATCCCCTTAGCATGAATTCAAACCTCAGCCTGATCCACACGTAGATTAGATAGAACAAATGTTAGGGGAGTCATCTATGTTCAGTAATCACTATTTTAATCATAAGGGATTCACTTCAATTCCTAAAGGAAACTAACCCCTAAGTTTACCATGTCCGATATCAAGTTTAGAGATTCCGAGAATCTCCATCATCATGTTCACAACTTCTTGAGTGTAATGACTCTTAAGAATATTAAGGAAGACACTTACCATATCATCTTCCGATGAACTTTCGATGTTGATGTAATGAAGTGGTATAAGGCGATCGACCTATGCAAGGTCACCAACTGGATCGATCCGTGCAAGGAGTTCCTACATCAATAATCTTATAACACCGATTTATTGGTTACTCATAGAGACATGGAGCTAAGTAAGCAAGGTGAGAAAGAAAATTTCACGGACTTCCTCATCATATGGAGATCAAAGGCTGCCCACATGGTAGACCGATCATCCGAGAAGGGCTAACTCGGGCGAAGAACCTTCAGCACTGCCTACAATCAACATCTCAAATTCTTACCAATGATGAACTTCTCAACCCTTAGAGACGCTGACATGCTGATAGAAGAAGAGTTGTCCACCATGATCACAAAAGTCTTGACGGGGTATATAGGTAATTATCAATCCAAAGATAAAGAAAACCTCCAATACAAGCAATACTAGTAGGGGTGTAGATGTCAATGCCCTCAACAGGTATACCGACTACACTCCTGTTGATAGCGCTTATAATCAAGCCCTTGACCGTCTATTGGCTAAGGGAAAGATAGAATTTCCACCCATTAGAGCGGATCGAAGCTGCGAAACAGTCCAAAAATTGGGAGGCGGGAAAATTTTACAAATACCATCGTGTACAAGGACACGACACCGAGTAATGTTGGACATTCCAGAACAAAATAAAGATTATGTTTTGAAATGGTCAACTCCCTTGACCTAAGGCTGCCTAAAAACCAAGTAACAACAAAAATCCTTTCAGCGGTACCTTAGCTATTTTTACCGAACCCATTCCAGGCTAGTGAGACCCGTCTGTCTTAATTCAAGATATTGATGAGTCCAAACCACTTTTTAGCTTTCCTCCTTTAGATCTAGAAGTCCATGGGATGTGGGCAAGAGATGAAGAAGATGTTTATGAAATAAGAAACAATAGTGACGATAACGACGACAACTTTTGGGGCACACTACCCTTAGAAGAAGAAAACTTTTGGGGAGAATCTAAAGGTCCGAAATCCAATTTCTTACTAGATCCGGACGACATAATGTACCCCTAGGTCCACAACGGACTCAGGAACCCGAAAAGAACCTAAAGCTGCTAAAGAAGAAGACACAATCCTGAAACAACTTCAAAAGTTAAAAGTTAACATTTTAATTTGGCAACTTATATCTCGGTTCCTAAAAACATATACATGCTTTAATTGATGCACTTAGCAAGATCGAGGTCTCTCCTAAAACCACACCTGAGGAAGTAGTAGGAATGGTTAATAGTGGGGTGGAACCATTACTTTTGATCAAAAGGATATCCTCAAAGAAGGCATTGCACATAACAATGCCCTTTATTTAATCGTTACTTGCATCAACAAGTTTGTTCCCTTAACCTTGGTAGATAACAGATAAACCGTGAATGTATGTCCACTGGAGGACCGCCAAAGGTTAGGAATTAGAGAGCAACAACTCTCTAAACAGACTATCCATCTTTGAGCCTACGACAATTCTAAGAGAACAGTCTTGGGAACGCTAACCTTACCAATCAATATATAGCCGGTAAAAAGGAACATTGAATTCCAAGTCCTAGATATCCCAGTTACATTCAACCTACTCCTAGGATGCCCTTGGTTGTGTGATCATCAAGCGAGTGCCCTCTACACCTGCATCGAAAGTTACGATGATCATCAAAGGTCAAGTTATAACTGTCAACGGGGATAATCTTTGTGCTACTATCACCTCCAAAGAATTTGTGATTGAGATCGAGTACGATGCCAATGATGAACAATTATATGGATTTGAGACTGTTGCTGCCTTACTCAAGGATAAAGCACCTCTTAGCTTCAATCCTTACGAAACCCTAGTGTCCATTCGATGCTTAGGAAGAAGGGGTACTTTCCAGGTCTTGCTACAGGTAGAAGGGCATACCACCCTATCTTTCCACTCCTTCAACCCACTAATAACTACAAATTTCGGCTAGGCTATCAACCTAATACTAAGGAAGTAAGCCAAGCCAAGTGGGCAATTTAGACTAAGAGGACTGCACCTCACACAATCCTCTCTATTAAACCCTTTCCTTATACTCTACATGGGCAATTCTTAAGAGAAGGGGATGACTTTCCCTACTATTATTTTCCTGAACCCTACTACCTCAAAGAGAAGGCATTTTGATACCTGGCTTGGAGATTTTCAATGACTATCGTATACTAGAAAAAGGCACCCTACCTCTTTGAAGAGGGACAGTCCACATCGATCGGACCAATCTGGCTGGGAATAATCTTTTCAATCTACTGTTGGGCAAAGAGAAACTTCAAAGGAAATTCGGTCTCGGTATTGTCATGGGCCATGTCGCACCCACAGTTTGATCCGTCCGGATTCATCACCGATGCCGATAATGAAGGGTCCAAGCACGTTACTTGGATTGACGCCAATGAGGGCTAAGAATTCGTTGTTAGTTGAGGAGCGCATCCCCTTCCCGAGTCTAGTGCTAGGACTTTTAATTTCCTTTTGTTGCTTCTAGTTCTTTTTCCAATTTTATTGTTCCCAATTATGCATCCTTTATTTTTGATCTAATGTACTCGCTTCTTTATTCAATACGATGAACCTCTCAGCTTCCTTTTTGCCTCCTCTTATTTTCAATTGTTTTGCCTCTAATGATAAATAAGAAATCCCTAAAGAATTAATAAAATTTATGGAAGATCATGAAAATCGCTCACCAATAATAGAGGAAATAATAACAATTAATTTAGGATCAATAGATGAACCCAAGTGGTTAAGATAAGAAAAAAACTAGATCTAGAAGAGGAGAAGCAATTTACTTCGCTCCTTACAGAGTTCATAGATGTCTGTGCATGGTCTTACAAATACATGTTGGGGATAGATCCAAGTATAGCAGAACATAAAATTCAACTCTATGAAGACGCTAAGCTAGTTAAGCAGAAGCTAAGAAGGATGAAAACCTAAGTGGGCATTGAAGATTTAGGAGGAGATCTAGAAGCGGTTAGAGGCTTGGTTCATCAAGGTAGTTTACTATCCTCGGTGGATAGTAAATATAGTACTGGTTCCGAAGAAGGACGACGGTGTTCGGATGTGCATTGACTTCGAGAGATTTGAATAAGGCAAGCCCCAAGGATGATTTCCCGCTGCTTCATATCGACATCCTTATAGATAATACAACGGGTCATAAATTACTTTCGTTCATGGATGGCTCTGCTGGGTATAATCAGGTAAAGATGGTTGAAGAAGACATGGAGAAGACGACCTTTATCACTCAATGGGGGATGTATTGTTACGTGATGATGCCATTTGGGCTCAAGAACACCAACATAATGTAGCAGAGGACAGCTACAACACTAGTGCGATATTATCCACAAAGAAGCCAAAGTCTATGTGGATGACATGATCATAAAGTCTATAAATAGGGTAGGCACCTAACCAGCTCGAAAAAGTTCTTCGAAAGACTCGGAAAGTACAACACACGCCTTAACCCTCAAAAGTGTGCCTTCGAGGTAACCTCGGGAAAACTATTAAGATATGTTGTCGGTCTTCGAGGAATTGAAGTTGATCCATCCAAGATCAAAGCCATTCAGGGGATCCCGCCGTTAAATACAAAAAGGAGATATGGGGTTTCCTAGGACGCTTACGAGTACATTAGTCATTTCACATCAAAACTAACGATGGTATGTGCGCCCATTGTCAAGAAGTTGAAGAATATGGGCCCATTTGGGATACCGAGTGCCAGCAAGTATTCAAGAAGGTTAAGGAGTATCTAGATAACCCTCTAGTGCTAGTTCCACCCTAACCAGGGAAACCTTTACTTCGTACCTCACCACAACGGAGACAACTATGAGAGCCATGCTAGCTCAACGAGACGGGAAAGAAGAGCACGTGATATATTATCTAAGGAAGAAGTTCTTAGATTATGAGACTAGATACACGCCATTAGAGAAGACATCATTGGCATTAGTCCGGGCTACCAATAAGCTCAAGCACTACATGTTAGCCGACATGGTACATGTGGTAGCACCTATGGAGCCCATTAAGTATATACTTGAGCAACCAACCATCAACAGCAAGATAACAAGATGGAGTGTCATGCTATCGAATTCGAACTCAAGTATGTCCCTCGAGAAGCGATCAAAGGAAGGGTAGTTTTAGAATTCTTAGCTGATTTGTCTACAAGCTGAATCGCAATCCGAATAACTTGACTTTCTAGATGAAAATTTCTTACAAGTAGAGGTTGACGTTTGGACAATATACTTTGACGACGCTTACAATCGGAAGGTTGGAGTAGGGATTTTTCTAGTCTCACCGGAGGAGCACATACTCCCATTTCAGTCAAATTAGATTTTGAGGTCACCAATAACGTCATAGAGTATGAATCATGCATCATAGGACTTGAAGCTGCTCTAGAGATCAAGGTTAAGAATATCGGGGTTTTTGGTGACTCCGGTCCGATCATTAATCGATTTCGCAAAAATGGAAGGTACGTAGTGAAGCCTCGACACTCGTACCAAGCACATCTAATCGAACTATTAAAACATTTTGAGGATATTTCTTTCACTTACCTTCCTAGGGATGACAACCAATTCGCGGATGTGTTAGCCAAATTAGCATCCATGATTAATATCCCTAACGAGCATTCATTCAATTCAAGTTCACATAGAGCGATGGAGTAAGCCAATGCACGTCTACGCATTAGAAGTGTGTAATACCGACCAAACCAGTTGTTATCATGACATTTATCAATATCCGGATAAGCAAGAGTACCCATTAGACTCCACACCTAGAGCCCAACGAGTCATCGGAATGTTGGCAGCTCGGTTTTAATTAATCAAGGGCAATTGTACAAGAAAACCAACACCAGGAGTAGCTTACTTTGTGTCAACCAACATGAAGCAAAACGCATCATGGACGAGATTCATGGTGGGGAATACGAACCACATATGAATGGTGAGGTGTTGGTTCGGAAGATTTAGAGGCTTGGATATTACTGGTCGACCACGGTAGCGGATCGTCATGAGTTTGTTAAGAAATTCCATAAGTGTCGGATGTATGCAAATTTACAGCACCAACCACCATCATTTCTCACAACACTTGCATCACCCCGGCCATTCTCGGTTTGGGGAATTTACATTATTGGCAAAGTTACCTGTTAAGTCGTAGTTTATACGTATTTTTAGTAGTTATTGAGTTTATATTATATAGTTTATTTCATCTAATTTATTCTATTTTGTCTATTTATAGGTAATTATCGAATAAAGTGGGGAAGAGAAGAAAAGTCGTTAAAAGTGGATTTTTAGCTACCGACAAGCATCCAAGAAAATATATGAAGTCGGTCCATAAATATAATATGTCATAAAATATTTATTTTATGATATTATATTTTAAGAAATCCTAATTGGAAGAGAAAAAGGAAACTTAAAAGAGAAGAAAGAGGAATAACCCTATCTCCTTCACCATATATATACTACTTGTAATCATCATGGAGAAGGGAGGTTGCCCACACAGCCCTTGCTGCTCTTGCTGGCCGCCCAACAACATCCCTTCGTTGCCCACATAGCTCCCTGGCTGCCCACCACTTCGTCACTGCCCCTCACGGCCGCTGCCCACCTTCGCTGCTGCCCCTCCTCACGCTAATCCTCTCCCTCACTAATCACATTAGTCATCAATCACCATCCATAATCATCCTCATCATCCCCACGCAGCCAGCATCATCATCTCTAATCATCAACAACGTCATCGTCTTGTTGCCGCAGAAACTAATATCGGTAGTATTATTTAATATTGTAATGTTTTTACTAGTAAAGATTGAATTTTTATTAGATTAAAATTAAAGATGATATTTTTGTTTAGTTTATGTGTTCCAAGTTACATTATGTTTGAGTAGTTTTTCTTATACTTAGTATAATCTACTTGAAACCATGTTAAATTGCTTATTTTGAGACAAAGTTTCGATCTTTATTGTCTTATTGATTCGATCCATGATTTTATGATAATTTGTGTTTAATGTTTATGAATTTATGTCTAATTAATTAGAGTGCACGCTATTTAGTTTTATATAAATTCATGTGATAGTTTAGAGGGTTTAAGTACGTAATTGCTTGATCTTTTAGACATAAGTATCACCCTAGTTAATCATGGATGGCTCATACCCATCTCTTTTAATTAGGAAATTATCATAGATCCTTCTTAAATCAATTTGCTAGTAGATTGGTTATTAGGTGCTAGATGATGTTTTTCTAATACTTAATGCTCTAATTTGATTAAATTCTAGTGCTAGTGCTAGGGTTATCATTATTAGTAGGGTTTATATTAGGGCTAGGCCTAAGTAAACTAATAACTAAGGAAAAACGGGGAAGATCCGCTAGTGGTTGTCTTCTACAGTTTAGCTCATGGGTAGATCAATTTGTGTGTTGATGATAAATAATAATTTGCATGGTGGATATAGATTATACTAAGTGTTTTTATAAATTTGCTATTTTTGATAATTATTTGTTTGCTTTTAGTTATTTTCTTGAGTTTATTAATTTTTACTTATAAAGTTATAGTCTTTTATTATCAATTTCGTTACCCCCTAAAGATCAGTATTTTAGGTTAGTTTTAGTAATTTTATTTTAATTTAATTTTGAGTCTTTACATAATTTAATTTTCAGAATTAATTTTCTGTCAGTTTTTATTATTTTTGAGTCAGTTTGTTAGAAATTAGTTTAAAAATAGTTTCTTTTGTTATTTTTTGTGTTTTATTTTCTTTTAGGGTTTAGATAGAGTCCTAGTTTGCTGTGATTAAATTTTAGAATTTTTGGAATTAATTTGATAATTTTTCAGATTTAATTCTTGAATTTAATTAGTGCAGGTTTTTAGTTAAATAAATTCGTAAATTAGACTTTAAATTTTCTTTTTATATTTTTAGGGTCTGGTTAGGTTTAGAAAATTAGTATTATTATTTTGGATAATTTTAGTATTTATTTTCGTAATTATTTTAGTGCAGAATTTTACTTATTTAATTTTCTGTTTTAGAATTTATTTATTTTCTGCTTTAGTTTTCTGTTTTAATTATTCTAAAAATATACAAAAATATTTCTGGGTTATTGTAGTTTTATTATTCTGTATAAATTATTTATTTAGTTATTAGATAATTTTCTATGAATTTTAGTTATTGATTTTAATTTATATTTTCTGTTTTGTTTTGAAGAGTAGTAAAATTAATTAGATTAAAACTTGCATGTTATTATATCTTTCCTCGTGGATTCGATCCCTACTTGCCCTTGCTATATTGTTTATTATAAGTTTAAGTAGTGGTTTAATTTGTTACTCGTACGACAAGCTTAACATTACC
The DNA here is from genome assembly GCA_021018815.1 of Talinum fruticosum. NCBI lineage: Eukaryota > Viridiplantae > Streptophyta > Magnoliopsida > Caryophyllales > Talinaceae > Talinum > Talinum fruticosum. The sequence continues at coordinate 9,614,958 of JAITYX010000005.1, read as the reverse complement.
CCTAAAGGAATGGGTGGTTACGAATTGGTGTTAGTAGCGATCGACTACATCACCAAGTGGGTAAAAGCAGCCTCTTATGCAACCTTGACGTCAAAATAGGTAGCCAAGTTCATCACCCGGAACATCATTTGCCATTATGGGGTGCCCCACGAGTTAATTAGTGATCATGGTAGTAATTTCAAGAAGGAAGTAGCAGACTTGCTCGGAGGAATACAAGATCAAACGCCATACGTCTTCTCCCTATCGTCCTCATTCCAACGGAGCAGTTGAGACAGCCAACAAAAACATTCATAAAATAGTGGAGAAGATGGTTGTCGGTTATAAAGATTGGCCTCGATAAGTTTCCTTTCACTTTGTGGGGCTATGGAACCTCCAGTGAGAACCTCTATGGAAGAACACCGTACTCCTTAGTATACGACATGGAAGTACTCCTTCCAATAGAGATAGCTATTCCCTCGTTAAGAATGATCGCTGAAAGTCGATTCCGAAGTAGAGTAGGCTAAAGCACGCTACGAAGAGTTAGTGTTGCTGGATGAAATGCGCCTTAACACCCTATATAATGTTCAAATATTCTAGGCACGTATATCAAGGGCATTCAACAATAGAGTGAAGCCTCAAAACCTCAAAGAGATTAGAGCACCAATTCAGGATCCACGAGGAAAATTTAGGCCCTAATCGGCAAGGGCCATTTGTGCTTAGCTAGATATCACCAAGCGGAGTAGTAAAATTAACTAATTTAGATACCGACGAGATCTTTCAAGTACACAAATTTGGATCAACTTAAGAAATACCATGTCTAGCATGACCTTAGATAGCGGGCCAGGCTTGGCCCAACTAGGCCATGCCGTGGTAGGCGCCGACCACCACCGCACAATGGTGGCCTGGCCGGCTGAAATTATCCCCTTTAGTTTTTTTTCTCTCGTAATTTATTTTACCATCCAATTAGATGGTTTCGCTATTTATTTTTGGACGAGTCTAATTAGGCGGTCCACTCGGTGTAATTAATTATTTATTAACTTTAAGGGCAGTCCAATTAGGCGATCCAATTTGTTTATACCTCTAGGTGAGTGATAAAAAAAATATATTTAAAGTATAACATAATACTTATTTTTATTTAATAAAAGGTAAGCCTACTACTTACTTGAATACATAACTAATAAAAAGGGAAATAAAATAAGCACACTACTTGTGAAAATAATCATTCTAAAGAGGCAAAACTAATCCTCCTATTCTGTTATTCCTTCCTTAAAATAAAAATTCTATCCAAAGAACTATGCCCTAGCCTATCTTTACTTTCTTTCCTTTGGGGTCACTAGACTTAACCCCATTGTTTTGGGTACGCTTCTTTAACTCCTCAATTCTTTGGGTCCTCCTCTCCTCAGCTTCATTGGCTTCATATTCTCTTCTGCGAACACGTTCAACTACCCGAGGGTTTGCTTCGCGAATTTGGAGTGGTGCAGCAGCAGGGACAACTTCTTCGGGATCCATCTCTCGAGCTCTCGGTGCCTTACGATGTTGGGGATCCACTTCTATTATCCACTCCGGATAATAGGCAGATATAGTAGTATTCAGTTTGCTCGCAGGTTTTAGCATCCTCGGCATATTCATCCGATATTGGGGCCACGACTTTTTGTTTGCCTAGAGTTGCCAAAACCTTCAAATAGTTCGAAGTTGGTGGACCGGATGCAATCCAAAAGGGGAATCGCTTGCTCTTTTCCCATTTGCCACAACATATGATCAAGGAAATAATAAGTGCTGGTTTTTAGGCCCAGCAGGTATACGAAAGGATGTTGTCCGGTATATATCCTAAATTGGGACACTTTCCAAGTGCATGATGTACCGTGCTATATCATTGCTATGATTCTTAAGGTATTCTTCCCACCAGAGAAGTATGGTCATTAGCTACCACCTCCACTTGTTTTCACTGGCGAAGTGTATCACTAGATTCTGTCCACATTTGCGAGAGCTCGAATCGGTTTTAAATGCTCCATTAACCAAATCCGGACACCATAGATAATAAAAATAAGTGCCTTGCACGGTCAAAATTCAACATTTCTTTGAGGCCCAATAGGAGCAAAATAAAATCATAAAAAAAAAGAAAAAAAGTGAAAAATAGCGAAAGGAGAAAAAATAGAGACTTTCGGCGTGAACCGGAGGCAATTCGGCCTCGGCGATGCCTGGACAGACCACCCCGTGGCCGTAGCTGCCGACTCGGTCCATATCGTTTGGTCTCGCCAGCTGTTATTTGCTTACCTACAACAACAGGGGCTCCTAGCGAAGTCTCCCTTGGAATTGGCCTCAACTCCGTCTAAGCCTATTAGCGGCGTCGGGAACCAATAATTCTCTAACCGCTCAACTAAGCTTAGGAATGTCGCCGGCGTCTACCAGCAGGAATCCACCTACCAAGCAGGTGATAAGAGCTCATCGTCTCGGGATTATGATAGCCTCATAGAATGCGTACATCCGGCGATAGTGTGTCATCAGGTCATTAGATTCAACCGACAAGAATCCACCTTAGATTCATATTGCTTAGCTTAAGAAGATATTTATAGGTCTTGCATAAACTTTCGGAAGATTTTGGCATGACGGGTTTTGCACGCCGTTGGATGCCTAGCATAACATCAAACTCTTCATGGAGGGGGCATAGTTCCTTATCCCCAAACCCGAAGACGTGGTGGTGAGGATCCCAAAAGGCCACAACAACCCTTAAGAAAGTCCAGTGAGACTTTCACTTGGCCAATACTCGAATAAAGTATTCAACGCATATTGTGACAAACCTACCCTCTCCGTATTTGTCATCTCATGTATCCAACGAGATAAATCGCTCTTGAAGTTCATCTTTTTACAAGGAAGTAGAAGGCACCGGGAAATTCTCTTTGATTTGTAGAAGGATATGCACGGCATAATTTTCGGCCTTCGATCATCGGTCAAATTTATAGCAGTTTTCCGAACACAAGACTCCTACTGCACCACAACCACCGGAGTCCGCCAGTGCCTGGGTTTTCTTTGGTGGCAGGCGCTAGCCACCGTCCTAAACCGACCGATTCGCCTTGTTTTGGCCTCGAGCATTCCTTGGGCCATTATCTTTTTCTCTCGCCTAGCCCGTTTCTACACGAGACCATGTTATTTTGGGACCATGCACTTAAGAATTCCTTTTTCATTTTTATTATTTTTTTAGGGAATGGGGCCTAGTGCAAGTTTTTTTCGATTTGTCTTTGTAATTTTTTTCTAAGACTTTTGCATCATATTTAATAAAAGAAAATATTTTTAGAATTGAGTCTTTGCATTCCATCTCATTGCATAAGAATCACAATATTACAAAATAATAAATTTTGAGCAACATAAGCACCCTACAAAGGATTCATTAATCGTCACCATCGAAGCGTCGTCGAAGATGTAGTCCCCGAAGTCCTCCAAGACGGATGTGGAAAATCGGCCTTCTCCACCACATTGAGAAGACCTAGCCTCGTGGTCCCAAGATTGAGATGCTCCATGGGATGGTCCATTGTAAAAGGCCCAAGGGAAGTGAGGTAGGTTTCCGTGCTGGTCAAAGGCTTGAAGAGGCAGGATGTTTACACTCTTTTCAAGCAAAGTTGGGCCCCGCACCAAACGAACTAGGTCCAGATATGCTAGGTCTCGCTTTAGAAGTACTCGACGATGTACACGCCTTGAAAAGCGTCGTTAAGTACCTTCTCTAGATTGATGCGCTTGTACCCCGAGTCCACCAAGGAGGTCGTTCGATGAAGATGTTCTAGATCGACGCCTCTACAAAAATAAAGGAGCGATTAGCACACCTAATAAAAGCTCATTAAAGTTAGCATTTCACTAACTAAGGACTCACTCGAAAGGTGGGGAAAGTCCTCCCGAGTAAGGAAGTCTCGGATTCCCTAAGAGCATATTGAAGCCTAATGGACATGGTTTGGAATTTCTCCCGGTCGTATTATAAAATTTGTTCAATGGTATTAGCAAAAACACTTTTAGAATGCAACTAAAAGTAAAGAGCATGAAACTCTTACCCCTCGCAAGTTTCTAAGGAGAGGGTGCCCAACACATTCTTTCTTGGGGATTTCAGGAATCCTTACATAATGAAGAGATTCCCGAGGTTGAGTAACGTCCACATCAAGACTCGAAATATGGATTTCGTTTGGAGTAAGCTACCAAAAGATGAAGTTAATTTTCATACAAGAAATTCAAGTACACAAAAGAGAGAAAGAATTGGGAACTCATCGGTTGAGCCATAATCCGCCCGCATGATGTGCATAGGGTATGTATACATTCAAGAATTGGGTATAGGGATACCCAGTGGTCGCCTCAACTTGCTCTTGTTGGGAAAGAGAACGAAAGTAGAACATGGTTGGTGGTGGATCGAAAGGAACAAACGGCGACCATGTGTTAACACAAAATTATGGTGCGACTCTTTCACCGAGGCACCAAGAGAACCCAAACGGACCCCAAATAAAATCCTCCTCTCGCTCAAATCTCATGCTATAATAACACTTGGAGGGAGTTCGCATTGGGCCCAAGGATGAAAATTGGCCTACACATATAGGATTCATAAGAATATAAGCAAGCAAAAGTGAAAAACAATTAAAAAATGGACATAAACCGTGCATAGCCAAGGCTGGCGCCGGTCACGAGTCAAGCCCGTAAGGTCCACCATAGGCAATGGGCAATTGCAGCTAGCTAGACAGTGAAGTAAAAATTTTTTGGGCATATTTTTTAGGTTAATTTTGAGGCTAAAGTCAAGATACCAAAGTCACACGGTTGAGGGCAGATCTCAAGAAGCCAATATAATGGATCTTAGACCGTTGAAGATAGATTCTAGCCCATGATATGGACGCCGAAAATGTTGGATGATTCATCGAGCCAGGAGAAAGGTGCGGAAAGTATTTATACAACCATAGCTATATTTTGCAAACCAAGTAAAATTTTTATCCACACAAGATGAAAATATATTGGGAGTAAATGAAGAATTAGTGCATACCTCAATGATCTTCTATAAGCTATATAATGGAAGATAATTGGTCAAGTCTATGTTAGGTTTTGTGTGTCACACATCAGCACGGAGGCCCCTTATGAGGCAAGTGTATGCAGGAGGATCCCAGCTTAAGCTCCTTTATTTTGTCGAGGTCCACCGAGTTCACCAAATAGTGAGCATGAACCTTAGAGGCTTGGTCGGAAAAGAGTACCGTGCTCAATAAGAGAGTAAGCACCATCAGGACTTGTTGTTGTGCGGAATGTTGGGGCCAAAACCTAACACCTCAACAGCCTCGAAAAGAATGGTATACTTAAATAAGTTTTCCCGAGGAAACCTACTAGCTACGGGACCAAAGAGATAACGAAGATAACCATGATCTTTGTACAAATTCCGATCATAGACTAAAGGTTCCCCCAAGAAGCCCAAACCGAATAAAATAGAAAAACCAAAAGGGGTAATAGTCATTTCCTAGAAGAGAAGGTGGAAAGTATTAGTTGTATCCCAAAAGCACTCATTAATGGCTTAATGGGATCCCGCTCTCTTTTATCACAAAGATGGTTTAAAGCAAGGAAGAGAGAACCAAACCCAAGCATTATGCATGACATCTTCAAGAAAATAATTCATCTTTCTATATGTCTCCATAAATTTGGGTATGGCTCCACTACTCCGAATCGAGCTCCTGCAAGACAAAAATCCAACAAGATTTTTAGTAAGAAGAACTACTCTAAATGAGCAAAAGTAGAAGTTTAAGCCAACTAGCTTATTAAAGGAGTAATGGCAAGTGAAGAAACATGATTCTCAGCCTCCACCAAAAGGTCATTTGGATTCCATTCATTGTGAGGACGCCATTCCCGTTTAAGGAAGTTATCTTAGACAAGCTTCTCAACTCTTGTTCTTTCGGTAGGATGAGCCTTTATCCTAAACATTTTTTAAGAAAAGACTTTGGAAATCAACTAGTTTTCAATAAGAGCAAAGCAAGAATGCTCAAGAGCAAGGCAAGAAGGCAAGAGAGGAGTGTGCAGTCAAGCCAAGCCAAGCATACAAGACAAGAGTCAAAAAGGCAAAGGAGACCAAGGGAATCCGCTAGAGCACGCCAGGGCCAGGCTCGCCAAAGGCTGGTTGGCACCAGCCAAGAGGCATGATGGCATCCCATCAATGGCAGCCTTGTAACCCTAGCTGGTTGCCTAGCTTGTGAAGTCCCATCAGCCGTGGCATGTGACTTCTTGGCATCATGTGCACGCAAGTGGGAGCTCTTGGACCCACCAAATTAGCTTTTTCATATCAAATTTTCAGTTAGTTTTCGCCTTAATTACACGGTAAAACACTAGACTTTCATCAATATGATTATTCACTAATAAACATGTTAATACAATAGATTATTAAGCCAAGTTTCGGATAAAAACGATCAAAGTTTCAAGCATCAAAATTTACCAAGCTTTAGGCTCGATCAAGCCAAGCTTAGGACCTCCTTACCGGACATCGGAATGCATGCATCGCAATCAAGTTCAGGCCCCTGTCTTGGATTTCAAGTTCGACGGCAACCAATTCTAGACATTACACAATAATCAATATTAAAATCACCGCAATGAATCGAGGTAAGTATCCTTTAGTGTCTACTTTGACCCTTCGTCTTTCGGACTCGGTCAAACTGGGGCTAACTCGTAGACACCTAAAATGTGTCGTCCCTCATCTCTTTTAATTCTCGTATTTTATATTGTTGACCGGATGATGAAATCCCGAGTTCTATTTAAGGATTTGGATCACATACTAAATTTGATTGGTGCTATGGAAGCCGATAAACCACAAAGAACCCCTAATACCACATAAATAGCCTTTTGCCTTGGGCCAGTCCAAAAATCCCTTTTTCTTTCTGGACGGTCCAAGCCGAGGCCAAGTCTCGTAGAGACAACGGGACCAAGTGCTCGCGTACCAGGAAATTCAAGGCTTAGAATTCTACATTTCACTTTTGTCCAATAAGACATAGAGATGAAGATCTCAAGATGGTGTTAGACACTACATTTCATGATCACGAGCATCAAAGTGCTACATTTAAGCTTAAAGACAGTCCACCCAAGACTAGGAGCTTTCTCCTTCAAGACGACGTCGTATGGCCGGTGTCCTCTACCCGAATTTCTTAAGTGGAACACTGCATTTTGGCCAAAAGACTCCCTTTTCAGCATGCTAGGGCATAAAACCTTAGGTATCCCCGGGTGGCCGACGCCCCAACCGGGATTCTATCCGATTCTATCCGGTCTTATCCCATTTTGGCCGATTTTTTGTTACCATTTCTCGCTCGGGTTTGGATGGTCGACCGAGGGTAAACCCTAGGTAATTTGTGACCTAGACCTCTCACTATAAATAGAGAGCCTTGCCTCTCATTTCTGCACGGCTTATTTCCTTAGTGTTACGTTGTTGGACTAAGCTTAGAACGGTTTCCCTAGGCATTACTTTGCTGAAAAGTAACCTCAAACATTCCTTTTACTAAACATCACGACTGAATCCTTGCTAAGAGCTAGCAAATATTCAGTTATTCCGATCTCTTGGCATTCATTCAGCTGATCTTTTCTATTCTCCACCAACTTACCTTTTATAAAACTCACAAAAAGCCCCTTTCCCTAACTCACCACCGTCGCATCACCGGATCTAGTGCGGAGCTCCAAATCAATAGGTGGGAGAACCCGAGGGTATCAATTCGGTCTTTTAAACATTATTTATTTTATGCATTTTACCGCTTTTTGTATTGCGGAGAAGAATTGTATCGTTTTTTATTTCCTCCCCGCCCGATGTAATCTTTAAAGTTTCTCTTTTTCTTTTCTTTCGCTTTTATTTTCTTTACCGCTTTTCTTTTATATGTTTTTTATCACTTTCATTCATGTTTTGGTTACTTTAATTCCGTTTAGCATGCTGTGTGCTTGTGTTTAGTACGTTATTTTTAATTCACTACTCAAACTAGTAATGGCCATCTTCGGATGAGCGGAACGGAAGGGTTTTCCTTACGTTTTATACCCTTGCCCTCCAATCCGGTTCTTGGTTCTAGACCGATGGAGTCACTTTTAGCCTCTTTCAGCTTTAGTTTTCGATACTAAGATTGAGAGAGCATTTATTTTGTTTTTGTTAGCTTTTCTTTCCTAAAACCGACTGGCGACTCCTCGTTTTACTTTATTTCTATTCGAATTACATCTTGGTTTTTTCCGATCTGTAATTGTAAAATTTAGGGCTTCTAAATATGCCTATCAGGCCAAAGACCGAGGCTGATTTGTTCAGCCATGGCCTCGTGGCTGGTGCCCTTGACCGCCAAGTTCGGCTTCGGCCAAGACCGAGTGACCAGTGGCCGTGGCTTGGGTCCAAACCGGTGTTTTCACACCGGTTTGGCCCTAAAGCCTCACAACGACAGGTGAATCCCTAGTTTTCTTTTTATTTTGTTGAGTTAAGAAATAATATCCCGACAATTCTGAAATAATTTCTAAAATAAAATAATTAATAAAACCGCCAATCAATTTAATTTAATTCATCTATAACTTAATTTAATAAAATTCAGAATTCTAAATAAGAGATCAATCCCCACTTTCAAAAACCATCTTTAAAATCCTAAATCATTCTTTAAAACTTTCGAAAACCCTAACGCCCAAAGCCACTCGTGGGGAAGCTCGGTCCGGCCCGGCCCGGTTCGGGCGGGAGGCCATGGTTCCTACAATACTCTTCCAATATTAATATGGGAAAACTAAGCTTGAAAGAGGTTTGAAATGATGAATCCATTGGTCTAGAACCGAGAATGCAGATTTGAGGGTCAAGGTACGAAATGTAAGGATAAGCCCTTACCTTGCACCCATTAACGGACGTCCTTATCGATTTGAGAAGCGAGTTTAGGGAATGCGCTCATGACAATCATACAATACATTAAATATGAAATTTAAATTAACCAAGGCATGCCAAAGAAAGTGATAAAAACATATACGAAAGCAAGTAAATGAAAGCGATAAAGAAAACGAAAAGTGAAAGAAAGCAAAAAGAAAATAAAAGATTACATTGGGAGGGGAGGAATTTAAAAGCGATTACATTCTTTCTCCACAACACTAAAAGTGATAAATAATACAAATTAGATAAAATGTAATAGTTAAAGGTATATTTGGCGCCCTCATATTGTTCTATCTACCGATTTGGGTCTCGAATCGAATCTGAAAGCGCGACGGTGGTGACTGGAAGAGGCTTTTTGTGAGTGTTTGTGAAGGTAGATAAAAAGATGCCCATGAATCGATGAAGGATTGAGGTTCGAATGTCGGTAGTGTAGGGAGGATTAGCTGAAAGCAGACCAAGAGATCAGAATATGCAAATATTGGGTAGCACTAAATCAAACTTCAACAAAGTTTTAGCATCATAACACATAGTAAATGGCCATATGCGAAATGAGAGCCTAAGATCTCTATTTATAGGAGAAGATTACGTCACAAAATGACCTCGGGTTAAGCTAAAGCAGCCGTTTAAATAAAACAACAAACCGGCTAGCAAAATCATAAAAAATTGAACCAAATCCACCTTGAACTGGATCCTGGGGGCAATGCCGAGATACGTGATGCCGGTAAAGAAATGACGTCGTACAACCTCAGCCTCCTTCCGTGTTGCGGTTGAACTCCGGAGCAAAACGCAGCGTTTGGGGAAAACTCCTCTAAAATGCGGCTTCGATAAAGAACGACATCGTTTTGTGAAAGTGAGTTCCGTGTCTCAGCTTGGACGCTTGGAGCAAAACGCTACGTTTTGGTGACGTTTTCCATGAAACGCGGCGTCGGTTAATGCGACGTCATAGGACGAAATTAGCTCCGTGTCTCAATTGGACACCGAAGATGAAACGCGGCGTTTTGAGTGTAGTAGATCCTTATGCATGGCGCCAGCCAAGGTTGACTCTGGAGCGTTGACCGGGCTTGGACCGGTCGAAAGAAATGGGTTTTTGGACCGGCCCAAAGCAAATAAGGTTTATTATTTGGTGCTAAAGGGTTTTTTGTGGTTTATCGGCTTCCGTCACGCCAATCATACTCCAACCGTGATTCGACTTCGCAAACAAGATTGGGATTTCATCATCGGGCTAATATGGTAATAAAAGAGATAAGGATGTCATGTTTTAGGTGTCTACATTTAGCAAACTCTTTAAACGCATCATTTCTATTTCTCAAAAAATATACCCAAGTACATCTAGAGTAATCATCTACTATAACCTAACAATTTTTTTATTGTGCTATTTTCATTTTAGGTTATATAAGCGTATTTTCTTCAATCATATTCGTAATACAATATTTGAATAGAAGATTTAATTTGAAGGTAATAAGTATGTAGTCACCTAAATTTATTTACATTATTGAATACAATATTAGGCATGCCATTACAAAAGAAAGTTAAAATAACGACGGGAATCCCGACGGAATTTCAGAATTACGACGGGATTTCTAACGGTGCGGATTGATTAACGGACCCGTCGGACAATTCCGACAAGAATTCCTTATATATATATATATATTTCCGTCGGAATTCCCTTCAGAATATTCGTCGGATCTGTAAAATTTTTCGTCTCTATTTTTGTACTTTTTTATAGTGTGTACATAGTGACTTTTCTAATACGAATAATGGGCATATCTCATAAAGAATATGCTTATAAATGTTTTTTTTAATTATTGTGGTTATTACAATGTGTACCTAAAAGGAATATGATAATTAGGATATTGTTTTTTGGTATAAATTGATTATTAGGATAACAAGGCCTACCAGCACTCATTAGATTTATGAGCCCAGGTCCATAGTAATAGATGGAATCAATCCAAAATCAACGCGCTCATTAGATTTATGAGGCCTGTGTATTACACATGCCAATTTAGCCAAGCTCGAACATGCAAAAATTTACTTTTTTAAAAAATGACTTCTACATATAACCTAAGTTTCCCTAAAGGAGAATCTAAATCAAAAGATTTGCATTCAATAATGGAAAATCCTTTTCTGATCAATCAAACAAGAAATTTGATTAAAAAAGAGGTTGGAGAAAAATCAAATAGGAATTTATAAAGCTTAACAACAAATTCAATGTTCAATACCAAAAACTCAATTGGCCCTACTAGATAAACAAATAAATATTGATGCTCAAATTTGATTATCAAACACATCACTAACAATCCATCAAGTATAATGAGAACCTTCACGAATTAACTTAACTTCTTCTGAGATTGATACTCAACAATCAAGTCCATAAAATAGAGAATTTTCCAGAATGCTTGAGCATTTAGATAACTAACATTGAGCATTTTGTTCAAACACATTGAAGCATAAAGTAGAAAATGGTATAAGCATTGCTAGTTCATATATTTCTCATTCATTAATATATTAGAGAATCTTCTAAAAACTTTAGCATTTAGATTGCAAATATTTAGCAATAAGAAACAACATATTACTGTTAATCCCAGAATGCTTGAGAAATTCGGTAACTAACATTGAGCATTTTGTTTAAACACATTGAAGCATAAAATCCTAGAATGATTGAGCAATTAGGTAACTAACATTGAGTATTTAGTTTAAACACATTAAAACATAAATATCAGAATGCTTGAGCAATTATGTAACCGACATTGAGAATTTAAACACATTAAAGCATACATAACAACATGCTACAAACATTCTTGTTCATATATTTCTCATTCATTACTATACTAATGCCAAGCCAAACAACAAAATTGTAGTAGAGGCAAATGAATTAGAAATGTTGGGAAAAATAGTGAAATCAAAACAAGAAGCATATGACCTATATAATGATTATTCTTACCGCATAGGTTTTGGCATAAGAAAAAGTAAGAAAAGGTATAGAGATGACACAAAAATATTGCGTGCAAGAGAATTTTGTTGTTTAAAAGAAGGAAAAAAGGAAAACAAGGGCACTAAAGACAAAGCCTACACAAAAGTTGATACAAGAACGAACTATCAGGCAAGAGTATACTTCAAAATTGATGATAAGAAGCAATGGACAATTGTGAACCAAAAAATGGAACACAACCACAAGTTCTGCAGCAACAAAGATATTTACTAAGATTACATAGAAAGGTCACGAGAGTACAACTAGATTACTTGAAGCAACTCACAAACAATTAAACATCAATAGGAGATGCCAGAGATGAATACAATCAATTGGCAAAAGAGAAGAAAAGGTCCTTAGAAACTGGCGACCCAAAAAGTTTATTGAACATTTTCAAAGAAAGGAGTAATAATAAATAGGGATTTTTCTATGATTTCCAACTATACTTAAATCGTGTATTATTCAACTTTTTTTTTTTGGAGAGATGAGAAAATGAGGTATGATTACGAGTTATTTGGAGATTTGGTTATTCATGATACAACATTCAAGACAAACAAGTACAATTTGATATGTGCACTACTCATTGGTATGAACAACCACAACACTAATATCATGTTTGAATATGGCTTTGTCTTGAATGAGAAAATAATATTTTTGTTGGTTATTTAGGACTTTTTGAGGTCAATGGGAGGCAAACATCCAACAATAATAATGGAAGATCAAACCTTTTCTATGGCATCAACTATAGAGCAAGTGTTCCCAAACACTTGTCATGTCTATGCATTTGGCACATAGGAGAGAACTCCAAAAAGCAAATTAGAGCTTTAAGAAGCATAGAAGAATTCCTAAACCATTTCAATTATGCATTGAAGTTCTGTGACACAAAACATGAACTCGACATACTTTAGAGAAGGTAAAGTACTTAAAATAGTTGAGCGTTCTGATCTACAAAGTTGAGCGTTGTGTTCTACACTTCCAAGATTATGACTATGTTTAATGTAACAGTTTTCTCGACAAGTATGACTACTCCAATAATCCTTGGTTGATTAGGTTACACGATATCAGGAAAAAATGGTGTCCAACATTGAACAAGACACTTTTCAGGAGGAATATTTTCCTCTCAAAGAAGTGAATCGACAAATCATGCATTGTTAGATAAAGTTGATGCAACAGTTGACCTATGCGACTTCTATAAGACCTTTTCTCAGATTGATTCAGAATGGAGAAGAAATGAAAAGGATGAAAACTTCATATGTGCAAAAGGGCTTCCAGAAATTGCATATAGAAATCTAAGCATTCTAGTATAAGTAACTAACGTTTACACAATTAAGACGTTCAAAGCTTTTTAAGAGGAGTATAGAAGAAGCAATCTAAATAGCCAACTGAGAGTTGAGGAGGACAAGCAGAAGAACATTTATCATGTGTGGTGGAAACATATTGATCCTGTTTCACATGTTATCTACCAAAAGCAAAGACTCCACCATAGAATACACATGCAAGAGATTTGAAGAAGTAGCGTATTTGTGTTGTCATTGCTTAAGGGTTTACAATACTAATTATGTCTAAAGGGTTCCAGACTAGTACACTCTCAAGATATGGACAAAAGGCATTAAGAAAAATGATGAAGAGGCATTTGTATCAACAAGGCTTTCAATTAAAATGCAAACATCAGCTCGGGGAATACAAATAAAAAGAAAATTTGATGCACTTATCTTAGAAAATGCAACAAATCAGAAAAGACAACAACATTGTGATATGCTCAAATAAAGAAACTAGTAGCGTAAAAAATTGGAGGCATTTGTGTCTAAATCAAATAAAGAAAAAACACATTAGCAGGAAATATCTTAAATCCTCCAAGCTTAAGGTAAAAAGGACAACAAAATGCAAGGCAAAAGAGCATTGTTAAGAAGAAAACTAATCAAGCAAGAGTAAGGAAAAGATGCTTTGAAGAAAAACCAACACTGTATATTATTGGCATTCTGCAACCACCAATACAGGTAAAAATAAGATCTTTCATTCTCAAGACTACATTAAATAACATGGATATTAACTATATATTTTCACTTAACAATCAACAACAATACTAAACAATGGCAGCATATCAACAACAACAAAGTAATGAAAGGAATGTCCTTTCCTACACTCCAGCATACTAGTGTCACTGAAGTTACTTCCACACATACTACTGAAATTCCTTCCATACATGCTACTGAGAGTGAGATGCAGTTCAACTAACTAAACCGGCAAACTTGTGCATCTTATGTCCTGATAGCTCCTCTGACTATTGGTCACTTCCAAACACAACTCAATCAAGATAAAACATGCAGTTAAATATATGCATTTGATAAGGGTTTATTGAGTGTATATTTTATTTTATTTTATCATGAAAAATGTATGCAGTTGACTAGGATTTATTAAGATTATCATTCAATTTATGTTACCATGGAACCGTGTTCTTTAACCAAATAATATTTGTTCACCAGATATTTGTCAAATTGTAAATGCTCAGTTTCAAGTAAACAAATGATCAAGAGTTAAGAACTTAATACTCAACCTCAACTCAGCTAGTCATATTGCTAGTTCACTTAAACTCAAATAGTCATATTAAGAGTATCTTTTTTATTTTATATTATCATGGAACCGTGTTTTATTAACTAAATAATATTTGTTCACTAGATATTTGCCGAATTGTAAATGCTGAGGTAGATAAATGTTCAAGAGTTAATGAGCTTAATGCTCAACTTTAACTCAATTAAAGCAAAATGCTCAACTCACACACAAAGAATGCTAAACAAAATGAATTGAATAATGGCAAACAACAAAAACCTTAAAAATTACCACCTTAAAGCATCATTTTGAAAACAAGAATCTTTCTTCTTCTCTGAACCAATATAACCTTTTCAGAATCCATCTCAAACAAACCCTAAAATTACAACAACAATACAACATAGACAGAAGACAAGGAGAATAAATAAATAAAGCGAAAGCAAAAGGAATTAAAACATCGAAGAATGATACGAAGGAAAGACGACAAAGTGAAAATAACCTTGTAATTGAAAGTAGAGATTCACAAAAGCGATAATTTCTATTGTGAGACCTTGGATAGCATAAAAACAGATAGATCTTAGATAGCACATAGTCATATGATTGGTGAAGATTTCTACTTAGAAATCCAAAATGAGCAATAATGAAAGATGGATGATGAGAGAGAAACATAAAAACTGAGCATAATGTCCACAATGGAGCTCAAAGGGAACACAAATGACCTCAAATTAAAAATAATATACCGAAATTAGCTATAAATCAAAGAATGAAATTTATACTTCAACAAATGCACAACTCCAAATGCCAAAATCCGCCAACATTTACAGAAATTTCTAAAAGTCAGAAGATGAGAACAGAGAGATTGACAATCAGAGTTGAGAATAAAGAGAATCTAAGAACTTCTGGAGAGAAGACATAGTAGCGAGAAGCAGAAGATCAGGATGAAGAGAAAAAACTGAAAAGACAGAGATAGAATAGTAAGCAAAATGAAATTAAAAGGGGAGGGAAGAAGAAGATGCGTGCATATTAAGCTCTTTAATATGTACATGAAATAGAATCTACATGGCATAGCCTGAGTCCATGGACCCAGGCCTATGATATAATTTTTGCTAGGTCTATACCCCCTTGCTCTATAAGGATTTGAGGTAAATATTTATTTTTTAATTTTATTAATATTTTCATACGAAATTTTTAAAAATATAATAATTTTTTAAAAATTTATATTATTTTAAATTCAACTGTTACTATATGAATTTTTTTATGAGTAGTTATGATATGAGTAGTTATGAGAGAGATACAATTAAGTATAATTTATTTTCATATTAAGGAGGATTTTCAAAGATAAATAAAATATTAGGATTTGTTTGCATCCTTGCTAAATATTAACATGAAGTATATTCTATATATATAAATAATTCTAAATTTGTTGGTCTTATTATAATTACAACTGTTTATTTTTTAAAAATTTGTATTTTTCCTTTCTAAATAATAATTTACTTAATTACTTATTTGTGACATATAAATATTTATTATAATAGTATTATAGAGTTTTTGGTAGATGAATTGTCTTTTTTATATATAATTTAATAATTTATATATTAATTTTTTTTGCATGATAAATTATATTTATTTTTCTATTTGTACAATCATTAATTTTTATTTTCATGACAATCCTACTTGTCATTCGTACATGAATTCAATTTTTAATATACTAGTGCGAATCTCGTGCTTCACACGAGTATGTAATATTATTTAAGTAGTTGATATATTGTTATAAATATTAAATATATATTTCTTGTAAAATTATAGACATTACCCTTAGAATACATATGGAGGCCTTATAATTTAAAGGTAATCATTAGGAGGAAGAACGAAAATTTTGAGTTACTCATTATACATAAATTAAACATATTTGATTGTACAAATAGAATATACTCCCACCATATTTTAATAGCCTGCCATCTCATTATTTTCTCCCACCATATTTTAGATTTGAGACGTATATGTCCCACTTTGTTATCACCAAACTCCTTTAAATATATGTATTTATTATTGATTCTTATTTGCAGAAGTATCTTAAATGCGCTACTCGATTAATCTAGAATTTGAACATATTATAGTAATATAATTACTCATTATACATAAATTAAACATATTTGATTATATATATAATAACGAAAATTAAATATCAAAATAATGAAATACACAACTATTAATTTCTTCTAAAAATGGTGTCATTTGCCAACCTTACTTGCCTTGTTAATGCTATACTGTTATAAAACCTCTAAGTAGACGATAGAGATGAAGAGCCCCATTAAGGACTAATCACTCAATTGAGTAGTAAGCTAGAAGCTGATTGCTTCTTGTAAAGGAAGTTTTTGATGAAAAAAGGCAATGCCATATGGTATTTTGATGCCCTAACGCTTATCTCTTATCTCATAATTTTTACCTTATTATAATACAAACAACAAAGTCTTGAATAAATATACTTAATAAATATGACATACGTTACATATACCATTAAAACAAATAATATGACTTTGACCAAATTCTTCATCATAATAGCAAAAATGTTAGACAATCAACATAATGTCCTCGACTAATTGCTAACTTAATAACATGCAGATTCTTTTAATTGAATATATGCAATAAAAATAAAGACAATTGAATGATTAAAGAAATTTCAAACAATTTAAATTATAATTATTATAATGCTATATTATAATTGTCATAATTATCATAATTTATTAAATTTATATAAGTTTCAATATTATAATTAATAAATGCATTATATTATATTTTTTTAATAGTTACATTAATTATATAAAATAAATATTATGTCTTTTGGATTAAAATAAACTGTACTTTGGGTGTGTTTTTTTTCACCACTGATTTTTATTCAGTATTCTTTTTAAAAAATTATTTTAGAACTATTTAAGTAATGGCATAATCCTTAAAAAAAAATATTGATTATGATTATAACATTTATAGGTAATAAAGTGTAATTGATGATCATAATCATTTAAGAGTAATAAATGGACTTTAGTTTACTTGTAATTAAAATATATAGGTAATAAAGTTTCTATTACAAAAAGGTTTTAATAATACACAAAGAAAGTAAAAATAATAAAACGAAAAGAATTAATGGTGATGTGTCAAGTGCATAGCCTATAGAACAACACTTTGTATGTGTGTGTGTGTGTGTGTGTATATATATATATATATATATATATATATATATATATATATATATATATATATATATATTATGATTTGATTTGATGATATATGATATGATATTTATGTTTGATTAGTGAGAGTGCAAGCTAATTAGTTTAATATAACTTCATATGATAGCTTAAAATGTTTAGGTACGTAAACGCTAAAGTCTTTTAATCACAAGTGATTCGGGTATTTCCCGGACAGTTCCAGCTCACCCGCCACATCACCGAGTCAACCGGGCCTAATAAGTCGGATAAGGAAGATATCGGCCCAAACCAACTGTTAACGGGCCAGGTAAAAGCCCAAAGTCCATTAGGGTTAGGGTTTCTCCCTAAATCACGGTAAATTACTATGCTACCCCTTTCAAATCCCTCTATAAATATCCATCATTTCCGAACTCCATTGGACATGTTGACATTCCACAAATCTCATTTTCCTTATAATCACACATTCAAGCTTCCAAGCTCTCAAGCTCTTAAACTCGAGCACTAATCAACACTCATCCCAAGAGTTTCCACCTTTGGAAAACCTCAATTCCCAAGGAATTCCCCCACGCGCATCGAGGAAGATTTCCTCGATCCCTTCAATCAAGTCAATCACTAACTTGAGCATCGGAGGGGCATTCCCGGGATCCACCACTTGGGGCTTCGTCTTTTGCGAGGTTCAAGTAGTCGCCACGCGAATCGGATCGATCGTGCCACGTCCTCGAGACTTGGAGCGATAAATCCTTCCTCTCTCCGAATCAACATCCACATCATCAACTCGGTTTTCTCCGGAAATAGTTTGGTGTCGTCCGTGGGAAGGAATGTATCATATGGTCGCTAGTGGCACTCGATCTCCGTCTAAGATGATATGCGACACGACCAACCTACCGGTCCCTCACCCTTATCGTTCAATGCTTACGGAGGGCCAATCTCGCGACGCTCCTCAAACCGAGGATACGGAATCGTCTCGGCGGTCTATCGGCAACCGCCACGGAGGGCCGGAGGGGTAAGTCACCCTAGGGGCTCGTCGGAATTTAATAGAGACCCTTAAAACGACTATCATACAACAAGTGCAAGAATAGGTGCGCACCACCATGGAACAGCGCATGCCCATCATGCCCTTCCACTACGCCTCGACTCCGGGTACGGCATAACCCCTGGGGAGGTCGGCTGTTGGCCACTTCTCGGGCGGGATGCCCTCCCATGCAGCCCCGTAACAACCAATTGAGGCATTAACTATGCTTACTCTTGAGCAGCTAAGTGCCCTCCCGACAAAGCATCACAAAGAAGGCGATGCCCGAGGGATTATTGAGGCAAAGAAAGCTATCCATAGAGCCAAAGAGAAGATTGTCACTTCGCACACGGCCTTGACCCCTATGCCACCCACAGTAGGTGTTCTGCGTGGTTCGAGGATCATGGCGACGCCTTGCCTCGAACACGAGCGAGGGCCCGGGAGAGCAGAAGGTCCGCCGGTCCTGCATGATCAACTACACGTAGTTGCAAATTCTCAGTGAGCCTACAATGCTCTAAGGCACGACCAAGAGCGGCTCGTTTGCTCGTTAGCGAGAGCGATCAAGAGAATGGTGTCACAAGCAGTCAAATCTAAAGGGTCCCGAGAAGTCAAAGAGGACCAAGCGCACTCCTCCTCGATCCGAGAGGAGGAAGAGTCCTTCCCCGGTGGAGGTTCTATGCCACCAGCTCCGCGCCGTTTCCATCTCTCGGCTCCGATTCAAGGCAACCCAAGATACTTTCAAGACTCCATTTTCGAAGAAGATTATGAATGCTCCCCGAATAAAGAAGATAAAGATCCCAAACATCGATCCATACACCGGCACAACCGATCCTCGAAGATCACCTGGCATTCTATAAGTCTCATATGTACGTGCAGGGACGAGGATGATGCGACCTACTGCCGATTCTTCCTTGCTACACTCGAAGGGAGTCGTGCATAAATGGTTCCACAATCTTCCTCAAGGGAGCATCTCTTCCTTTGAAAAGCTATGCGATAAGTTCGTTGAACAACTTATCGTGAATTGCAAGCGTAAGAAGACTGGCATCCACCTCTCCAAGATTAAGCAAGGGAAAAACGAGACCCTTATGGACTATGTCCGAAGGTTTCATGGAGAGGTCGTCCTTATCTCTCGACTTGCAAGGCGTAGTCGCCTACACTCGCCTTCCTTAACGGACTCGAAGCGGAAGATTCAAATTTTCCCTCGCTGAACAAAAGGTGTTCGCTTTGGCGAAGCACTTCGAAAGGCGGCTGACTTTATTCAGAGCCACAGAGATCTGCACGGAGGAAGGAGATGAGGTCGGGAAGAAAGAAGGAGATGAAAAATTTAATCCTTTAAATAAAGAGAAGTCTTGGAGAAATGAAGTGGACCACCGCTTTAACACCAACCCCCAAAGTATTATGATGGAGATCAAAGGGCATCCCATGCTTAAGAAACCACCTCCCATGTCCAGATCCTGTAAAAGCGTGAGCTTCCAAAAAATATTACGAATTTCATGAACAAACCGGACACAACACTACAGAGTGTCGCACGATAAAGAAGGCGCTTGGGGAGTTGGCCGATAATGGGAAAATTGATCGTTTCCTCAAAAAAGATACTCATGGAGCACAAGGAGGTTCTTCAAGGCACGGATATGAGCACTATGATGATGACAATGCTACTAAGATTGTAGCCACCATCGCTGGGGAATTTGCAGGGGCACGACCCTCTCTTCCTAGAAGGCTCACCTCGAGAGCGCTCAACAAGTCCCGATCACCGGCCAGCCTCCACCTGTGAAGGTGCCCACAGTGACCTTCGGAGAACAAGATTTGAAAGGCATGGCCACCCCACATGAGGATCCTTTGGTCATCACATCGAAGATTTCGGACGCTATAGTCCGTAGGGTCCTTATCCACACGGGGAGGTCGGTAGAAATCATCACCATGGAATGCCTAAGTCAGCCTAAAGTATACCCCTTAGAATCTTATTTCCCTCTTCAATCCTCGTCATCGATTCGGAGGGCGGACGATACACCCCATAGGCATGATCCGCCTACCAGTCGGGGTTGGAGAGAAGGTCGGGGACGAAACATCAAAGTGAAATTCCTAGTGATCGACATCCCCTTTGCCTACAATGTTATCATTGGACGACTCCCTCAAACCGGATCAAAATCGTCCGAAGGTTTGCTCGGGAGAGTCCGAGTCACCCTAGAGGGGGTGAATAGGGTGATGAAAAATTCTTTGCGAAAGCACACACCTTTTGACAGAGAAGAGTCAAAGACAGATTCCGAGTCTAAGCAAGGGGTCGAAAATATTAAACTCGTAATGTAATGAATCGGAGTAAACACGTTCAGCAGGTCATGCTCGAGTCTAGAATGAACTCGTAAATAGAACACAGAGAATTTACGTGGAAACCCTCCCGGGGCAGAAAACCACGGCCCGTGTCAATCCAGACACGAAGTCAAATCCACTATTTTGAGTCCACAAAATACCGTGAACTTGACGGTAACCCGAGTTGCTCCCTTAGACAACTCTATACAAGTTTTCCTAGACTCGAAATTCCCTTATCTCGATCTAGTACTTCCTAGCTGAGATAACCCTTACAGCTAGGGACAACTAAGCTGAGTTAACCCTTACAGACTTAGTCAAGGGACCTTACAAAGAATGTAAGAAGTGTTTGTAATCGAGTACAAGACCTTACAACTCGTAAAGTAATGAATTACAGAGTGGGAGTTGTAAGTTGAAGATTGAAAGTAAATACAATAACTTTTTCAAGTTGGAGTATTGACAATATGTTCGGCTATCTTCAAGTCTTGTGAAGTGGCTTCCTTTTATAGATGACCAGGCAGAGTAGCCGTTATCTTCATCTCGCTGACCGAGAGTCCTTTGTGACCGTTGTGAAAGGCTTTCCGAGTCACTCGAAAGTATCCGTTGAAATATGGACGTTGGACAACGGCTTAACTCTCTTGGAAGTCCCAAAACCATCGGTTGTGTCTTGAAAAATGAGGTGGAAACCACCGTTAGGCTTGGCGCTCAGCTTTTCCGGATATGGAAGCGCATGACTTCCGACACAATCTTCTCGGGACTAGAGCAGTGGAAGGTGAAAAGCCATATCTCGCCGGTGATTTGACGTTCAAGCTCGGCTACTTTTGTAGTTTGAAAAGATATCCTCGATTGAATAACCTACAAAAGTAAAACACCTTTCGGTTCTCAAAGTATAAAATACTTTGGTCCAAGGTTAGACACGTGATAATAGAATAATTATGAAAATTAACCAACAGATTATCTCGAGTCGAAAAGAAATGGAATATTCTCGAGTTTAATATCCATGATACTCGGAATTCCATATGACTTAGTCTTAGGTAAAGAATCAAGTTCCATAACGAATATCGGAGTGGGAAACACTTGATGTAGACTAAGCATGAAATGAACTACGAATGCCGACTTTGCAAACAATAGAGTAAATAACCACAAGTCGGATTCTCGAGTGAGAGTGGACTCTGAATGAAGAACAAGTTCTTCCGAGTCGCTAACCGAAAAGCGATTAAAGAGATATGTGAAGGCCAAATCGCATAGAAAAGATACTTTTTCACTCAAGTAAGTTTCTAAGACACAGAGAATGCCTTGGAATCAAAACACTATATAAATGACATCGTTATACCCGATTCCTTTTGCATGACTCGTAAAGATATAGAGCAGTTGTCCGAGTCTTCAATCTCCCCTTTTGATGAAAGGCATTCCATACTTAAACAGTAAACTTTGTTAGAGGAAAAATAGAGTGATTCTCGAGTAGTTTGAGTAAAAGTAAGGCATATTGAATGGATCGAGCAATGTACAATATATCGTAGCAAAATAAAGTATGCTTGAACTCATTAACTCGTAAATTAATAATGAAATGCATTCAGTTCGTTAAAAAATATTACAAGGACGGAAAGAACTCCCCTAGACACGACAACCAGTTTCGACTACATTTTCTCCCCTTGCCTTTCAAAGAAAACAAGAAACAAAAAGAAGGGAGAAAAGTACATGTAATACACATAAGTTGTCCGGACAAAAAGAAGATTTTGAAACAGAAATTCCGGAGGCACCGAGGAATCGTGACTCAGATGCATGGCTCCAACTAGGAGGGAGGGGATTTCCGAGTGGAGGCGGAGGTGCGCCGGCGCCGATAAGATCTTGACGATGTGCTTGAGCGCGCGAAGGGAGAACCGAAACACTCGCAGGGGCTCAGCTCCGAGTGGCCGACCCGGAGAAAGTGGATCGAGGGGTTCTTCCCTTGGGACCTCGGGGCCGGAGGGGCTCGCTCCGGCCGACTCGCCGGAGGAGCGAGATCTTCGACCCACTCGCACCGCTGCCTCGAGCCGAGTACAAGCAATTTGAGCTCGGGAGCAGGCTGTCCCTCAGCCAGCCGCCACGGCCTCTTCTTCCCTTGGCCCGGAAGGAGCCGCCTCAGCCGCAGGTTCCTCAGCGTCCTCCGCCGCATCCGCAGCCTTCTTCCTCTCGCTTCCTCGGCTTCCTCGCTCTCCGAGGAGGTCGGCCTCGGGCTCGAAGACGTCTCGGATGTGTCCGAGTCTTCCGGCTCCCGAGCCGCCTTGGACCGTCTCTCTCCGAGGAGCTCAGCCAGCTCCTTCGCTCCTTAACCAGCTCTCTCATCTCAAGAACGAGAGATTGTCGCTCTCGGATTTGGGACTCGACCGGTCTTTTGGTTGATGGTCGACCTCGAAGAACAGATTTGAAACCTCCGAGCATGTCTCTGAAATCGAAGACACCGAGGTGATCTTGTCCATGAAAACAGGGGACAAGAGGGCAGAGAGAGTTTTGGAAGCACCGGAGGTGGAGGCACCACCAGGTGAAGAGGGAAGAGGGAGAGGGGTTGATTTCCGAGTCCGAGGTGGAGAAGGAGGCCTCAGCTCCGAGTTGTGAACCCGCACACCGTGGTTAGTTTCCGGTATCCGTACCTCGGAGTTCCTTCTGCCGACCACAATGGCCGCCTCGTACACCGCGTTAGGGTCGGAGGGAAGAGGAACTTGGAATTGTTTGAAGACAAGGGTGAGAAGAGCACCGAAAGGAAGGGAGGTGTTCTTCTTGGTTTGGAGTCGAGCCGGCACAGCTGCCATCCGCTCAATGATGGAGGGAAGAGGTCGACTTCGTATCCCTCCGTGATATCGAAGAGGGCTTTGAGGTGCTTGGAGTTGGGGTTCTCCTTGCTAGAATGCTGTGAGAAGAAGGTTCTCATCAGCAAGAAACACGTAAGCCTCGGCTTCGACTTCAACCGAGTCACGTAAAAGTTCTTTCTCGGACCTGTGGAATTCTTTAGCATACTTTTCAAAGAAGTCGTCTGCGACTTCAAGTGAAGGGATAGGGTTGCTGTTCAAGAAAAGAGAAGAGACTTTGAATAGACTGGTGAAGGAGAGAGGTGTTGATACTGAACGGTAATGTTCCGAACCCTAGAGGTTAGAACATTTTCGAGTGGGAGAGATGAGTATAAAACTCGTAAACGAGTTCAGGATAGATGAACTCGCTGAAACACAAGAAATGGTAGACTCCGTGGTTTGAATGTTGGACAACCAGGAGAATTTGGTTGTTGGGAAGAACTTGTCGTCCAGCAGCAAGATGCTCGGGTGACAATGGGTTTTGAAGGGGCTGAGCTTTCGGCTTGTTGGTGCGAGGCTTTTGGAGGATGAAGAAACCCGAAAGTCGGGGTGGTTTCCTCTTTTAGGCATTGTGAGAGATGAAAAGATGAAACTTTTCGAAAGAGAAAGAGAAAGAGAAAGAGATGGAGGTGTAGAGGAGAAGAAAACGAAAATGGTAGAAGAAAATGAGAAGAGAGCAATGAAAACTTACGAGAGAGAGAGAGAGCTTCTTCAACACTTGCAGACGATCAAGAGTCACTGTTCACGTAGAAGACTTCCGCGAGAAGGTTTTCGCTTGAGAGGGAAGGAGTTTTAGAATACCGAGAGGAAGATAGATAAACGTTATATATAATGAGTACGCGCGCCCGTTCACTATCCGTTAAGTAACTCCGTTCCGTCTTACCCGTCCATCGATCATTAATGCCCGTGTGACAGCTTCTTCTTCAACGGTTGAGATATCGGTGGTTTGAAATCTGCGGTTAAGATCTCGATCGCAGCGCTCGAGAAAGAGAGAGAAAAAGAGTTTGAAATTATAATCCGAAACTCTCCACTGTTTCTAGAGATAGCTTCGTAAAATTTGATGTCCAATTTTCTCTACATCTCGAGTTTGACTCGTAAAAGTTTCGAGTGACTCGAAACACGTAAATAACTATCAGCCCAAAGATCACATGATCAATCGAACCAATGGTTATTGACAACTAAAGCACATAGCACGTAAAAATTCAAGAATCATAACGCGAAACTAAGCATTTAACATACCAAGCTCATTCCGAATAAAATGCAATTGATCTTCACCAAGTGGCTTAGTAAAGATATCACCTAATCGAAGATTAGTCGGAATGAATTCAAGTGTAATGTCACCCTTTTCTCGAGTGATCGCGTAAGAAGTGATACCCGACTTCAATATGCTTTGTTTTTGAGTGCCGGACAGGATTCTTAGTGATACCGATTGCGCTTTGATTGTCACACTTGATTGGGACAGAGTTGAGAGTTAGTCCAAGATCCTTCAAGTGTTGTTTTATCCAGAGAATCCGAGCGCAACAAGCTCCAATGCGCAATATATTCAACTTTCGCAGCTTGATAGAGCTACCGAGTTTTGCTTCTTTGAGTGCCAGGATATTAGGGATTGACCTGAAACCGGCAAGCTCCGGATGTGCTCTTTCGATCAACTTTGTATCCTCGCGTAGTCCGCGCCTCGAGTACCCAGGTCGAGTCGGCTCCGAGTCTCCGGAGTACCATAGTCCTAGATTCTCGAGTGCCCGCAAGATATCTCGAATATTCTCTTCACCGCAGTGAGATGTGATTCCTTTGGATTAGCTTGAAATCGTGCGCATAAACAAACACCGAACATTATATCTCGGTCCGCTTGAAGTAAGATATAGCAGTTGATCCAATCATACCTCGATAGAGTTTCGATCTACCGCTTTACCTGTCTCATCCGAGTCGAGTTTTATACTCGCTGCTCATAGGAGTAGATGCGTGCTTTGCATCTTGAAGTTTGTATTTCTTCAGCAGCTCCTTGGTGTACTTTGATTGATGGACAAAGATTCCATCTTTGTCTTGTTTGATTTGCAGCCTCAAGGAAGAAGTTGAGTTCTCCTATCATGCTCATTCGGAACTCTTGACTCATCAACTCGTAAAATTCTCGCACGTAAATTCATTAGTAGCACCGAAAATAATATCATCAACATATATTTGAACAATGAGAAAATCTTTCCCTTTGGTCTTTATGAATAGAGTCTTGTCTATCCGACCTCTTTTAAAATCATTTTGAACCAGTAAAGTCGCTCGCTCTTTCGTACCAAGCTCTAGGTGCTTGCTTAAGACCATAGAGAGCCTTTTGAAGTTTGAAAACATGATTTGGAAATTCTCGAGTTTTCAAAACCAGGAGGTCGCTCGACATAGACCTCTTCTTCAATAAAACCATTGAGAAAGGCACACTTAACATCCATTTGATAAAACTTAATATGCATGCAGGATGCAAATGCCAACAGTATTCTAATGGCTTCAATTCTAGCTACTCGGTGCAAAGGTTTCCCCACAATCAATTCCTTCTTCTTGATTGTAACCCCGAGCTACAAGTCTAGCCTTGTTTCCGACTACTACTCCACCCTCATCCAGCTTTGTTTTTGAAAACCCATTTGGTTCCTATAACTCGGGTGGTCGAAGGTCGGTTGGTCGAGTCCGGACTTGGTTTCTCTCGAATTGATTCAGCTCTTCTTGCATGGCCTCTACCCATTCGGGTTCATTAAGGGCTTCTAGTGCATTTTTGGGTTCAGCTTAGTGAAATGAATGCAAGTGAATGCACATAGATTATGAAGAGAAGAACGAGTTCTTACCCCACTCGTTGATATCGTAAATAATGTTTTCTTGGGGATGACTGGAAGTAAATTTGAATGCTTTACCAGCTCCTTTGATTCACCAAGTTTGTTGGTTGAATTGCTTGATCTTCGTAGGCTTGTTCCGAGTGATCTTCTTCATTGACTTGCTCGCTTCGAGTGACCTCTTGAGTTGTCTCATTCTCGAGCTTCCTCGTTCGAGTGGTCTCCTTCTCGAGTCTTTATAGACTCATCTTCGTCATCATCCTTTCCGAGCTTCAGCTTCCGAGTATGTAGATTCACTTGGTTTTCCCCTGTTCAAGCTCATCAAACACTACGTGGATACTTTCTTCCACTTTGTTAGTTCTCTTGTTGAATATACGATAAGCTTTGCTATGAGAAGAATAACCTAGAAAAATTCCTTCGTCCGACCGAGCATCAAACTTGGTCGATGATCCTTACCGTTGTTGTGGACAAAGCACTTACATCCGAAAGATCTCGAAATAGGAAATATTTGGCTTCCTTCCTTTGTAGAGCTCATAAGGTGTTTTCTTCGAATGGATCCGATGAGGCAACGATTGAGAGTGTAGTTGGCCGTGTTTATCGCCTCGCCTGCAAATAGTAAGGCAAGTTGTGTTCAATCATCATCGTCCTTGCTATTTCTTCAAGGGTTCTGCTTCTTTCTCTCAACTACTCCATTCTGCCGAGGAGTTCTGGGTGCCGAGAAGTTATGAGAAATTCCGTTCTTGTCACAAAACTCGAGAATTCTCGAGTAGTCGAACTCCCTTCCATGGTCAGTTCGAATCTTTTGAATCTGAGTCCGAGACTCAACTTGAATCTTTCTACAGAGCTTGCTGAACTCCTTAAAAGCCTCATTCTTATGCTTCGTAAAACACACCTGGTAAATCTTGAAAAATCATCAATAATAACAAGTATGTAAGATTTACCTCCGAGACTCTTCACAGGATTTCACCACATAAGTCCATGTGTAGTAATTCAAGCACGTTGGATGTGGAAACCGTCTTCGGAGATTTGAATGAAGATCCGACTTGTTTCCCTTTGGTGCATGCTCCACATACTTTGTCCTTCTCAAACGCACGCTTAGGTAATCCTCTAACCGGATGATGAGATGCAAGCTTTTTGAGAGTATGCATGCTAATATGACCTAATCTACGATGCCAAATCCAAGAATCATCTTGAAGATATGCTTTTAAACATGATAAGTTCCGACTTGGGTCGAAAGAGGGATGATGTAGGTATTACCCGATCTCTTACCCGAGAGCTTTACCTCTTTGGTGGTCTCATCTCGTGATGTAGCACTTGGATTGAGTGAATTTTACCTCTTGACCTTTGTCACAAAGCTCGGAGATGCTAAGTAGGTTGTACTTTAGTCCTTTGACCAGGTAGACCGGGCTCACCGCATTGTTTCCATTACCAATCTTCCCAATGCCCACTATCTTGCCCTTGCTATCATCACCAAAGGTCACCTTTCCTCCTTTATATGACTCCAGCTCGTAAAAGAGTCCTTGGTCACCCGACATATGTCGAGAACAACCGCTGTCCAGTGTACCAGTGTCCTTTGATCTTTTCCGAGTGACTCGCAAAACAGAGAGAATCTAACCCTTCTCACTTCCTCTAACGAACCCAAGAACATTCCTTACCGTGGTCCTTTCTCGAGGAAGAAGGTGCTTCTGAACCCGGATTTGAATGACTTTGGTTTTAGTCTCGATTCTCGAGTCTCCTTCTTTCGTAGGACCGAGTCTCGTGTCTCTTTCCTTTTAAAAACCTTTCCTTTTGAAACAGAGGAAAATGGTTTCTTTTTGTAAATAGGTCTCGGGTTTAGTCCTCCGTTCATTTTTGTGAATGGGACCATGCTCAACCTTTTGAACTTAACAGCTTCGGAATCCTTTTGAACAATTCCGAGTAAGAATTAGATTCTTCCTCTTTGTTGAAACCAAGACCTTCTTTTCGAAATGAGACACATTGTGATCCTAAGAGCATATCAAGGTTCTTCCGTCCTCGAGAAAACTTCAAAACCAGATCTCGAGACTCAATGAGCTTCCGTTTCGCTTGCTCATTTTCTTTCTCGAGTAACTCGGACTCAGCCTCATTAGTTTGAGCACTTGTCTTGAGTTCTCTCGAGTGTGAGTCTCAGCTTTTCCAATTCATTTTTTAAAAAGGTGCTCTCAGTAGTGATTGACTCAAGTTGTTCCTTGAAATGAGAAGAATCGAATTGGACTTTTCTTCCAAAGTGAAGATGTACTTAGCTAAATCAACTTTGGAGAATTTGAGGAAGTAGTTTATTACCTCTTGAGGATCAGCTTCTCGTTGTCCGAGTCTCGAGTCCGACTCTCTTTCGACTTCCGAGTCGAAATTGCCATCGGACACTTCGAGTCATCCGAGTCTTCGTCGTCTTCGCATGAGTCCTCGTCACTCCATGTTGCCATCATGGCCTTTTTCTTCTTCCTCGTCCCTTCTTCGTTTTGGACGAGTCCTTGACTATGTGGTCTTTGCTGCCACATTCAAAACATCCAGCATTCTTAGACAAAGATAACTTTGAAGGTGAAGAAAACTTACCTTTTCTCGTCTCTCTTGTCCTTTTGTAGAATTCTTCTTTTGGCCTTTTATCCCATCTTTTGTGCTTCATCATTCTCTTGAAGCCTCTTGCAATGAGTGCCATGGGATCATCTTCCGAGTCGAGGAGCTTGGACTTGCTTCTTTGGATTCCGAGGCTTTAAGCGCGATGTTCCTTTGGAAGTACCCTCAGCATCTTCTTCTTCCGGATGTATCTCATGGGTCGAAGCTTTCCGATGAGCTCGCCTCGGCTTCAAGAGTGAGAGGTTCCGAGCCTCTTCTATGGCAGCTTACCTTAGGACCCCATCGTTTCTTGGGTAGGCTTCGAGAATTTTCCGGCACATTTCTTCATGGGAGATTTTCTTTCCCAGAGATTTGAGATTGTTGGTGATCTCAGTGAAGCGTATGAACATCCGAGTAATGTTCTCTTCTGGCTCCATTTTGAAAAGCTCATATTTGTGAAGATACTCGGCCGATCTTCGCTTGTCTCACCCGACTTGTACCTTCGTAGGTGTTGACCAGAGTGTCCCACACCTCTTTAGCAGAGTCACGAGCAGAGACTCGATTATATTCTTCCGAGCTTATGGCGCACATGAGGATGTTCATGGCTTTGAAGTTCTTTCGAACTTCTCTCGCTTCGCGGCGTGAACTCAGCCTTTGTCTTTGGAAGGATTCTCGAATTCATCTCGTCTTCGTTGGAATGTAGTTTCCTTGTTGTATGATTTCCCATACTTCTTCATCGTGATCCATAAGGAAACATTCCATAAGCTTCTTCCAAGTGACCGAAATTTGAACCTTTGAATTTTGGTGGCTCGTTGGAAGATCTACCTTCGTCGAACTCTCCGTGTTCCGAGCCATCCGATCTTTAAACCTTTGGACTCGTTAGATCCTTTCCGAAAGGCTAGGCTCGATACCAATTGAAGGTTTGCTCGGGAGAGTCCGAGTCACCCTAGAGGGGGTGAATAGGGTGATGAAAAATTCTTTGCGAAAGCACACACCTTTTGACAGAGAAGAGTCAAAGACAGATTCCGAGTCTAAGCAAGGGGTCGAAAATATTAAACTCGTAATGTAATGAATCGTAGTAAACACGTTCAGCAGGTCTGTCCGAGTCTAGAATGAACTCGTAAATAGAACACGAGAATTTACGTGGAAACCCTCCCCGGGCGTAAAACCACGGCCCGTGTCAATCCAGACACGAAGTCAAATCCACTATTTTGAGTCCACAAAATACCGTGAACTTGACGTAACCCGAGTTGCTCCCTTAGACAACTCTATACAAGTTTTCCTAGACTCGAAATTCCCTTATCTCGATCTAGTACTTCCTAGCCGAGATAACCCTTACAGCTTAGGGACAACTAAGCCGAGTTAACCCTTACAGACTTAGTCAAGGGACCTTACAAAGAATGTAAGAAGTGTTTGTAATCGAGTACAAGACCTTACAACTCGTAAAGTAATGAATTACAGAGTGGGAGTTGTAAGTTGAAGATTGAAAGTAAATACAATAACTTTTTCAAGTTGGAGTATTGACAATATGTTCGGCTATCTTCAAGTCTTGTGAAGTGGCTTCCTTTTATAGATGACCAGGCAGAGTAGCCGTTATCTTCATCTCGCTGACCGAGAGTCCTTTGTGACCGTTGTGAAAGGCTTTCCGAGTCACTCGAAAGTATCCGTTGAAATATGGACGTTGGACAACGGTTTAACTCTCTTGGAAGTCCCAAAACCATCGGTTGTGTCTTGAAAATGAGGTGGAAACCACCGTTAGGCTTAGCGTTCCAGCTTTTCCGGATATGGAAGCAGCAGCCTTCCGACACAATCTTCTCGGGACTAGAGCAGGGAAGGTGAAAAGCCATATCTCGCCGGTGATTTGACGTTCGAAGCCGGCTACTTTTGTAGTTTGAAAAGATATCCTCGATTGAATAACCTACAAAAGTAAAACACCTTTCGGTTCTCAAAGTATAAAATACTTTGGTCCAAGGTTAGACACGGATAATAGAATAATTATGAAAATTAACCAACAGATTATCCGAGTCGAAAAGAAATGGAATATTCTGAGTCTAATATCCATGATACTCGAATTCCATATGACTTAGTCTTAGGTAAAGAATCAAGTTCCATAACGAATATCGAGTGGGAAACACTTGATGTAGACTAAGCATGAAATGAACTATGAATGCCGACTTTGCAAACAATAGAGTAAATAACCACAAGTCGATTCTCGAGTGAGAGTGGACTCGGAATGAAGAACAAGTTTTTCGAGTCGCTAACCGAAAAGCGATTAAAGAGATATGTGAAGGCCAAATCGCATAGAAAAGATACTTTTTCACTCAAGTAAGTTTCTATGACACGAGAGAATGCCTTGGAATCAAAACACTATATAAATGACATCGTTATACCTGATTCCTTTTGCATGACTCGGAAAGATATAGAGCGAGTGTCCGAGTCTTCATCGTCGTCGCTCCATACGTTTTCCTCATGAATTTTGAGCTTGATGATGGATTCGTAGGTGAGATCTATAGAGACCAAAAGACAACACATGAATGCTATGTAGTAAGCCTTCAGCCTTTGATGGAGAAGCGAAAGAGGAGGGGAAGACTCATTGAAGGTTTGCTCGGGAGAGTCTCGAGTCACCCTAAAGGGGGGTGAATAGGGTGATAGAAAATTCTTTTTGGAATCAAGCTCTTTTGCGCAGAATAGAGACGAAAACAGATTCCGAGTCAATCAACGAGGTCGGAAAAGATTGGACTCGAAGGAGATCAATCGGAAAGAACAAGAGAGGTAAAGCCGTCCGAGTCTAGAATGAACTCGGAATGATAACACTTAGACTTTACGTGGAAACCCTCCTGGGGCAGAAAACCACGGACCGTGTCAATCCGGACACGAAGTCAAATTCACTATTTTGAGTCCATAAAATACCGTGAACTGATCGAACCCGAGTTGCTCCCTTAGACAACTCTATACGAGTTTTCCTAGACTGAGAAATTCCCTTATCTCGATCTAGTACTTCGTAGCTGAGATAACCCTTATAGTTAGGGACAACTAAGTCGAGTTAACCCTTACAGCTTAGTCAAGGGACCTTACAAAGAATGTAAGAAAGAGTTTGTAATCGAGTACAAGACCTTACAACTCGTAAAGTAATGAATTACAGAGTGGGAGTTGTAAGTAGAAGATTGAAAGTAAATACAATGACTTTTCTCAAGTATGTGTATTAACAATAGATTCGGCAATCTTCAAGTCTTGTGAGATGGCTTCTATTTATAGATGACCAGGCAGAGTAGCCGTTATCTTCATCTCGCTAACTAAGAATCCTCTGTGACCGTTGATAGAAGCTTTCCGAGTCACTCGGAAAGTATCCGTTGTAATATGAACGTTGGATAACGGTTTAACTCTCTTGGAAGTCCCAAAACCATTAGCGTTGTCTTGAAAGATAAGGTAGAAACCACCGTTAAGCTTTTCGTTCCAGTTTTCCAGATTTGGAAACAGACAGCCTCGACACAATCTACTGGGACTGGAGCGAGAGAAGGTGAAGAGCCATGTCTCGCTGGTGATTTGACGTTCGAAGCCGGTTACTTTTGTAGTTTGAAAAGTGTATCCTCGATTGAATAACCTACAAAAGTAAATCAATTTTGGTTCTCAAAGTATAAAATACTTTGGCCCAAGATTAGACACATATAATAAAATAATTACGATAAATAAACCAACTAATTATCCGAGTTAGAAATGAAATGGAATTTTCGAGTCCAATATCCATGATACTCGGAATTCCATCCGACTTAGTCTAAGCGAAGAATCAAGTTCAATAAAGAATATCGGAGAGGATTAACTTGATATAGACTAAGCATGAAATAAGCTAAGAATACTGACTATAACAAGATAGGACTTATAGCCACAAGTCGATTCAAGCTGCGATTAATCCGAGTGAAGCTGGACTCGGAATAAAGAATCGGTTTTACGAGTCGCTTCCGGATAAGCAACAAATATAATAAGTAAGAGTTGTGTCACTTAGAAAATATACTATTTTACTCAAATAAGTTTCGAGATGTAGAGAATTCCTTGGAATCAAAACTCTATAAGTATGAAATTGTTATACCCGATTCCTTTTATATAACTCGGAAAAGTATTGAGCGAGTGTCCGAGTCTCGACTCATGATGATCCCAAGGGTAAGAAGCTAAAGGCGGAGTCCCAACCAAAGTCTTCGAGACTATGATGGTGTGCTTCACCACCACGGAAGATCATGTCAAGGTCCGGCTTGCGCTACCCGAAGACATCGAACTCATGAGATAATGGTGCTTATGTAAATAGTTCGAGCTCATTGTCCGGCTTGGGGGTCGAAGGTTTGCTCGGGGAGAGTCCGAGTCACCCTAGAGGGGGATGAATAGGGTGATGGAGGATTTTCGTAAAGATTAAACTCTTTTTGCCAAAGTGGAGACGAAACAGATTCCGAGTCTATAAAACGAGGTCGGAAAATATGAACTCAAAATTTCGATAAAAAGTAAGGAAGCGGATTCAAGCTGCAGTGAGAAAATGTCCGAGTCTAGAATGTACTCGGAAAGTAAAGACACAGAGATTACGTGGAAACCCTCCCGGGGCAGAAAACCACGGACCGTGCTAATCCAAGCACGAAGTCAAATCCACTATTTTGAGTCCACAAAATACCGTAGATCGGTCGAACCCGAGTTGCTCCCTTAGACAACTCTTTACAAGTTTTTCCTAGACTTAGAAGTTCCCTTATCCGATCTAGTACTTCCTAGCTGAGATTACCCTTACAGCTAGGGACAACTAAGGTGAGTTAACCTTTACAGCTCGAGTCAAGGGACCTTACTTAGAAAGTAAGAAGAAAGTGTTTGTAACTAAGTACAAGACCTTATAACTCGGAATATAATGAGTTACAGAGTGGGAGTTGTAAGTAGAAGATTGAGAATGAATACAATGACGTTGCTCAAGTATATGTATTAACAATAGGTTCGGCAATCTTCAAGTCTTGAGAGTTGGCTTCTATTTATAGATGACCAAGCAAGCATAGTCGTTGAGTCCATCTTCCGACCGAGAGCCCTTTGTGACCGTTGTTAAGGGCTTTTGAGTCACTCGAAAGTATCCGTTGTGATATGAACGTTGGGCAACGGTTCTTAACTCTCTTGGAAGTCCTAAAACCAGTGGCGGTGTCTTGAAGGATAAGGTGGAAACTACCGTTAAGCTTGGCGTTTCAGTTTTCCAGATTTGGAAACAGACAGCCACGACACAATCTTCCGGGGCTAGGTCAAAGAAGGGGAAAAGCCATGTCTGCTGGTGATTTGACGTTTTGAAGCCGGTTACTTTTGTATTCGAAAAAGTGTATCCTCGTTTGAATAACCTACAAAAGTAAATCAAATTGGTTTTTAAAGTATAAAATACTTTGGTCCAAGATTAGACATCGATAATAATATAATTAGGATAATTGAATGATTAATTACATGAGTCGGAAAAAGAATGGAATTTTACGAGTCTAATATAAATGAAACTCAAAATTCCATCCGAGTTAGTCTAAGCGAAGATTAAGTTATACAACGAATATCGAGTGAGACAAACTTGATCTAGACTAAGCATGATTCAAACTAGAAGCGCGACTATAACAGAATAGGACTTATAACATGAAGTCGAGATCCGAGTGTGGTTAAGCGAAAATACTAGTCAATTTAACATGCGATAATTCTAAGTGATGAGGGACTCGGAACCGAGTGGGACAGCGTGAGTGCATATCTGTTTTCCGAGTCACTTAGAGACAAGCAAAAGTACATGAAGTAAATGCCATATCACTTAGAGAAGATACCATATCACTCGGAAAAGTTTCTAAGGTACGAGAGGATGCCTTGGAATCAAAACTCTATAAGTGAGAAGCTCTTATACCTGATTCCTTTGATAGTACTCAAAAATGTGCGGAGTAAAGTCCGAGTCTTCAATCTCCCCTTTTTGATGAAAGGCATTCCATACTTAGACAGAAACTTTTGTTAGTGATAAAGATCTGCTTTTGAATACTTGCGCAGGAAATAAGACAAGTAGAGCAAGCTTAATGAATCGGATCACAAAGAGTATATACTTAACAATGAAATAATGCTAACTCGTAAAAGGTTGCAATAAACAATGATCACATAGAATTTGGACGAAAATGCATTAATTCATTGAAAGTAAAGAGAGTACACACAGAGATAGGGATGAAGAAACTCCACCTAAATAAGACAACAAATTTTCTATCTATATTCTCCCCCTTGCCTTTCAGCAAAAACACAAAAACAAAGAAAGAATACAGCAAGTAATACATATTTGATGTCCGGACAAAAAGAAATAAGTAGAAAAATTGTCGAAAGAAGAAGAAACTGCGGACTGTGGAATTGTGACACGAGTGCATGGCACCTACGAGGGAGAGGGGGATGTCCGAGTGGAAGAGGAGGGATGAGAGGTACGCCGCGCTGGTAGGATCTTGACGATGTGCTTGAGTGCGGTGGAGGGAGAACTGGGATTGCCGTCAAGGGCTCAACTCGAGTGGGCTGACCCGAACGAGAGGATCTAGGGGTTCCTCCCTGTGGACCTCGGTAGCTGGTGGGCTCGCTCAATCCAACCCGCTGCTATTTTGCTTGGAGCAACAAGGTCTTCGACCCACTCGGATCGCTATCCGAGCCGAGTACGCCCCTTGAGCTTGAGGGGCAGGTTGGCCCTCGCCTATCCTTCCTCCTTCTTCTTTTGCGCCTCCCTTTGCCCGGAAGGAGCTGCCTTAGCCGCAGGCTCCTCGGCGTCTGCTTCTTCTTTGTCCGCTTCTTCTTCCTCCCCGCTTTCGAGGAGGTCATGGCCGGGCTCGAGGACGCTTCGAAGTGTTTGAGTCACCACGGTCCTGAGCCGCCTTGGACCTTCTCTCCTGGAGGAGCTCAATCAGCTCCTTTTGCTCCTTCACCAAACCCTTCATCTCAAGAACCAGTTCTTACTGCTCTCGGATTTGAGACTCGGGCTGTTTTTGGTTGATGGTCATAGACCGATAGACAGTCTTGAATAATCGGAGCATGTCCTTGAAGTTTGAGGACACGGAATTGATTTTGTCCAGAAAGCGGAGGACAAAAGGGAGAGGGTTTTAGAAGCACCTGAGGTGGAAGCACCAATAGGTGGGGCGAGGAGAGAGACAGAGGGGGTTTCTTTCGAGTCCGAGGCGGAGAAGGAGGCCTCGGCTATGAGTTGTTTACCCGGATACCGGGTTGAGTTTCCGATACCCGTACCCTCGGAGTTCCTTTTTGCCGACAACGATGGCAGCCTCGGACACATCATTTGGGTCCGAGGGGAGAGGAACCTTGAATTGTTTAAATACAAGTGTGAGAATAGCACCGAAGGGAAGAGGGGTGTTCTTCTTATTTTGAAGTTGAGTCGGCACAGCTGCCATCCGCTCAATGATAGAAGGGAAGAGGTCTACTTCGTAGCCGTCAAGAATGTTAAAAAGAGCTTTTAAGTGCTTGGAGTTGGGGTTCTCCTTGCTTGGAATGCTTGAGAGAAAAAGGTTCTCATCAGCAAGAAGCACGAAGGCGTGCTTCGACTTCAACCGAGTCACTGAAAAATTTTTCCGCTCTTTGGCGAATTTTTCAAAGAAGTCATCGTCGACTTCAATGAAAGGAATATGGTTGCTATTCAAGAAGAGAGAGGTAACCTTGAACAGACGGTGGAGGAGAGAGGTGTTTATTCGAACGAGTAACGTTCGAACTCTAGAGGTTAAGACACCTTCGAGTGAGTGAGGTGAGTGTAGAACTCGAAACGAGTTCGGGGTAAATGAACTCGTTGAAACAAAGAAAATTATAAACTCCGGTGGTTTGAATGTGAGCCAACCAGGAGAATTTGGTGGTTAGGAAGAACTTGTCGTCCAAGCACGAGATGCTTGGGTGACAACGGGCTTAGAAGATGAAGAGCCTTCTTGGCTTTTGGTGCGTGGCTTCTTCGAGGAAGAGCCAAGAAAGTCGAGGTGAGAACCTCTTTTAGGCATTGTTTGAGAATGAGGAAAGAAAGATGAAACTTTTGAGGAAGAGAAGAAGAGAGTAGGTCGACAAGAGTGAAAGAAAAAGAGTAGAACAAAGAGGTTGAGAGTAGTCGAACTTACTTGAGATGACTTTACGTCGCTTGAAGAAGTCCAGAGATCACTCGTAGACGTAGAAAGCTTCCGCGAGAAGTTTTGCGTTTGAGAGAGAGAAAGAGTGGATGAAATGTAAAGTAGAGAAGAAGGAGAAAAGTTGCTATTTAAAGGAAAATAATCGTCCTTCAGCGTAACGTTAATTTTTAACTTTGTTCTCGCTCCCGCTCTTTCAATAGTCACCTCGGACCGGTGTGACGGTTCTCTTCTCAACGGTTAAGAATCGTGCGGAATCATCCAACGGCTAGAAACCGATCACAGCGCCCAAGAGAGAGAGAGAAAAAGATTTTGAAAATATATTCGAAATTCTCCATTGATCTAGAGACAATTTCATGTAAAGCCCTCAATCACCATTACTTTATAATCCCCGATTAGAGAGTATGAAGAATGGTCGCAGCGGAAGTTACGATCGAAGGCGTCACCGCCGTCCTAGAAATAGGACCAGGCTAAAATAGAATGCACATAAGAAAACTTGCGGCAATCATTTACGTTTATACAAGTTCTAATAGGAGTAAATATTTATGTCCCAAAGAGTTAGGCCATACCATATGACTAACCGACTCCCAACATACATTTCTAAGACATTTTATATATCATACAAGCCTCTGCAATTATCTATCCGAAAGTACACCGTATGTAATACCTTCCCGGGGCAAACCCAAGACCGGATGCGAATCACTGTGAGCTTCTATATCCATCACGAGATAAGTGATAACGATTTGACCAGCTAAGTCTTGCTTCCATCGGACTTCTTTAGGTAATGGGCTGTTCACATGTGCTTTTCCTAAAAACAAAAACAGATAAAATATTTCGAAGAATGAGTCGAAACTCGATACGAACATTCCTGCATCTGTAAAAATTGCTTTGAAAACATTTTAATTGAGCACGCGCATTTCAATTCATTTTAGTTCGAAATCGAGGGGAGAGAATATGAGTCAAACTTGCTTGCCGTTTATTATCCGAAAGTGGAACCCCTTGATAATTGATACGATCTTAGTAAGGTGCACACCTCCCGGCCGATCGAGAACCCGAGTTGAAGCCGCGCGGTGGAATTGAAGGGCATAAGCCCCGATAATTCATACGCAATCAATCCATCAAAATACTACACCAATTCACAGTTTCCCCAATTCAAACCTTAAATTCACACCATAAACATATTTCTAAATCATATACTTCAATTTATAATTATAATTGCTTAAGTAAATGACGAACTTGGTAATTTAGGGTTTAGCGTTTTACCTTCAACTTCGAGAGAGGAGAAGGCAAGGAGAGGAAGGAGGAGATGTTGGTGTGGTGCAGAGCTGGGCTCCGGCGGCTACTGGGGAGCACCGGAGTCTATTTCCAATGGCCGGGCTCCAGTTGGTTGGCCGGAGATTGGGCGGCGAGCAGGCGAGGCGGGCAGCCGCCTAGAGAGAGAGAGGAGAGCGCGAGAGCAGGAGAGGGCGCAGCGGCGCCGACGCCGGCTTCGGCCGACGTTGGTGGCGTCCGGTGGTCGGAATCGGGCGGCAGTAGGGTGGTGAAGCGGGAGGCGAGAGAGAGAGACAGGAGCGCGGATGCGAGAGACACAGGAGAGAGCGGGCGCGGTTGGCGACGCTAGCGCCGGCGTTGGCGGTGCTCGGTGGCCGGCAGAGAGGCCGCCGCCGGGAGGCGGAGTAGGGGAGGGGAAGGTAGAGGAACGGGAGAGAGAAATGGAGGCAGTGACGACCTTGCGTTATTTGAGCCAACCGATCTTTCTTTCCTTTTTAATTGCACGTGAATATTCCAGAAGCCCTCTCTGGATTTTTCTTTAAAAAAATCTATTTAGTGTATTTATTATTTTTATTTATTTATTTATTTTATTTTCTTTTATTGTTACTTTTAATTTCAGTTCAATAATGATGTTCACAAATTATAATTGTAACGGTTTACTTGAAATATACTGTTAGCAACCTTCTAATCATATACCATCTCATGTAAATTTTAAAATTTCATTTTTCTCTTTTAAACATATACGTAAATTATAATCATTATTATGAGATTTTTATTAGGGTCACTTCGTCGCCTTAGCTGCATAACACATACATAAAAATAATTTAAATATAAAATATGGAATTGA
The DNA here is from genome assembly GCA_021018815.1 of Talinum fruticosum. Classification (NCBI taxonomy): domain Eukaryota; kingdom Viridiplantae; phylum Streptophyta; class Magnoliopsida; order Caryophyllales; family Talinaceae; genus Talinum; species Talinum fruticosum. The sequence goes on along the minus strand of JAITYX010000005.1, from coordinate 9,575,667 downwards.
AGTGCACGCGCTCAATTATATAAATCTCGTAATTAATAAATAATGTGATTTAGGGTCGGGTTGTTACAGTCTTCCCCCTTAAAATAAGTTTCGTCCTCGAAACTTGAGCATTCGGCAATGAGGTTTGCAGACTTACCTTAAAATAAGTGAGAATATTTATTTCTCGTATCTTCCTCGCTTCCCATGTAGTTTCCAAGGATGTATGGTTAGTCCACAATACTTTCACCAAAGGAATGCTTTTATTACAGAGTTCCTTGACTTTATAACCTAATGCTTACACTAACAGTTTCTCATATATTAAATTCTCAACATTTGCTAGAAGCTCAAATAGTATAGCTTGGGCCGGACATATAATCCCCGAGTTGTGAAACATGAAATAAGTTGTGCACATGGTTGAGTTAAAACGACAAGGCTAACCTATAAGCCACTCGTATTTAACTTCTCTATGATTTCAAATGGCCCAATATATCTAGAGCTTAATTTTCCCTTATAATCGAATTGTCTAACCCCTTATACTCGGGGACACTTTGGCAACTACTTTATCTCATACTTCAAATCACAATGGTCTTCTTCTTTATTTGCATAGCTCTTTTAATGGTGGCATGATAACTATTATTATAAGAGAACTCCATCAAGGTACATCGTCTTCCCATCTTCCCTAAAAATCAAGTACACATGCTCTTAACATATCTTCTAAGATTTGATTTACCCGCTCAGTCTGTCGATCTATTTTTGGGCGATACGAACTATCGAAATTTAGTTTAGTCCCAAAACCTCGCTGCAAAGCTTGCCAGGGACGTGCTTGGAACCTCTTGTCCCCATCAGATATGATGTCCTTAGGTATTCCCATGTAACCTAACGACTTCTTTGATGTATAATTGTGTCGATATCTCTACATTCTATGTCTCATGTGTTGGTACAAAATCCGCAGATTTCATAAGTTGATCAACAACCGCTCAAACATCTTTCGTTGAAGTAATAATAGGTAATCTTATGGCAACGTTCATTGAAATTGAACCTCATCTCCATGTAAGAATCTCCAAAGGTCTCAATTTACCAACAGTAACATTGATATCTCTTTTCATATTATACTCTCCAATGTTTGGTTTTAACCCTTTGACAAATGGAACACTTATCTACATGTTCCGTAATATCCTCTTTATAGTATTCCCCCAAAACATTGTTTCAAATCTTTATACAGACTTATTCCTCCTAGATGTACCAAATATTGTGTATTATGTGCTTCCTTAAGAATTTTCCTTTTCAATTCCTCTTTCTTCAAGTACACAAAATTGATTCTAAAACCTTAAGGTTCCATCCTCGTGTATTCCTTAAAACCAGGAGATTTTTTTCCTCTTAATATTTTTCCTAATCCTTTCCATAATGACATCATCGTTCTGGTCTAATTGAATTTTCTTCATTATTATATATTATACCTCTATCGCAGCTAGTAACCCATTCATTTGTCCATACGAGACTCGACTCAATACTTATATTGTGGAGATCTCATATAACCAAGAGCTAAGTTGTCATTATTACATTCAAACTGTGTTTTGTCTCCGTACTCTATGCATTTGCCATTATATTTACTTTCACTAAGTGGTATTATATTTGTAAGTCATAATCCTAAAGTAATTTCACTAGCAACATTGCCTCGTATTGATCTTCTTTTGGGTAAAAATTTACTTCAAACTCTAAGGGTCAATATAAATCTTACATGTTACCCCATACAAGTAATGTCTCCAAATATTTAAATCAAAAACAACAGCAGCCTACCCCAATTCATGAGTAGGATAAGTCTTTTCACATGGTTTGTGTTGTTGAGATGCATAAGCTATGACCTTGTCGTCCCGTATTAATACACATCCTAACCCGTTTTTAAACGGCTCACTATAGATGGTATACTTTTTATCTTTCATAAGTAAGGTTAGAATTTGGGTTGTGGATAACCTTTTCTTCAACCTCTAGAATGTCTCTTCACATTTATCCGACCATTTAAATTAGTTTGTTTCTTTAGCAAAATTATTAGAGGTGACGTTGTTCTTGCAAGATCATGTAGAATCCCTTTGTAGTACCCTGTTAACTCAAGGAAACTCTTCACTTCGTACCATTGGTTGGTATGGGGTATTCGGTTACTACCTTTACTTTATGACAGTTGACCTTAATCCCTTCCTTAGAAACATTATGCCTATAAATGTCACTTCTTCTAACCAACACTCACATTTTTGCCATTTAGCATACAATCGATGTTCTCTCAAGGTTTGTAGCACTATTCACAACTCGCTCGTCATATTCTCTCTTATCCTTAGAATATATAAGAATATCACCAAGAACCACCACCATAAATTTATCTAGATAAGTCCTCAAAAATTCTATTCATGAGATCCATAAATGCAACCTATACATTAGTAAATCCTCCGGGCATTACCGTAAATTCGGAGAGTCCATATTTAATTTTAAAGGCAGCTTTGGGAATATCTTCCCGTTTACTTCCAAGTTGGTAAAATATGCTAACTCCTTGTATCTCGATCAAATAAATCATCAGTTCGGGGTAGCGGATACTTGTTCTCGACAATCCCCTTGTAGTAATCTGCCAACCCAAGAACACTCCTCATTTACGTGACATTAGTTGGTCCGGATCATTCCGTTACTGCGTTTACCTTATGAGGACCGACCTTAATCTTTTCTTTGAAAACAACAGGCCTAAAAATGTCTCTTCTTCTAGCCGTAACTCACATTTTTGCGATTTGGTACACATTTGATGTTTTCTCAAAGTTTGCAGCGCTATTCTCACATGCTCGACATAATGTTCTCTTATCATTAGAGTATATAAGAATATCGTTAATACTACTACCTCAAATTATCTAGATAACGCCTAAAGGTTCCATTTGTGAAATTCATGGGTTCAACAGGTGTATTGGTAAGTCCACATAGAATCACCTCAAATTCATGATGCCCATATCCGGTTCTAAACGCAATTTTGGGAGTATCTTTCGCTTAATTCCAAGTTGATAAACACATCAACCCCTTGAAGTTGATCAACCAAATCATTAATTCGGGGTAAAGGATGCTTATCTTAGGGAGGGGTTATCTTGTTTAACTCCATACAATCTATATAGAATCTCCAAGTATCATCCTTCTCCTTCACAAACAAGATCGAAGTTTTCCAAGTCGACCCACTTGGCCTAATAAACCCTTTTTATAATAATTCATCAGGATGGCTTTCAACACTTTGAGTTCCATTGGGGTCATCCTATATGGCGCTTTGAAAATGAATTATGCGTCAGGAATTAGTTCAACCTCAAACTCACTCTCCCTTTGAGGAGGTGGACCATGTAAATTTTTAAGAAATACATCAGGAAAATCACATGCTACAGGTGTAACATTTGTATGTGTCTCTTCTTTTCTATCCTTAATAGCATAACATCAATACCTCATGTAGTCATTTCGTAATGATTAACTAACTTCATGACTCGAAGTTCATGAAATATTCCTTTGTATCTTTTCTTCCCGACACACTTCTTTCTCTTTTATGGCCCTTTTAAAACAATCTTAGAACCTTTACAAGCTTTGTTCACTTCATATGTCGCCAACCAACCCATTCCTAACATTACTTCAATAATCTGGTGCGGTGTGATTCGTTTGGGAACATTTGCCACAATGAATGACCCTTGTTGGAACTAGTAACATGTATCTTTGGAATTCCCCTCTCACTTGTATTGTTTCACTTCCTTTCAAGGCTCCGAGATTTAAGGTTCTTAGTTTGCTCTTTACTCGCTCAACCTCCACTGCTTCTCTTATATAATAATTGACAATCTTTGATAGATTAACTGGCAGGTTGGTGTCGAATATAATAGGCCAAGCCTTCCTCAAGTCTTGACATTTCCACCCTATCAATAACGACAAAGTCCGAGTCATATCCTCGATAACTCCATAAATTTATTAGGATACTCCCTTACTCGTCATGTTGTAGTCCATTTTTAACTCCCCGAACCCCTTTTCTTTTTATCTATGGATTGCGATGGGATAAAATTTAGCTCTAAACTCTTCCGGACATTTACCCCAACCGAACTCACAACCTCGTTTTTCATTGTGCTTCACCATATGTCTATCGCACCAGCTTAGATAATATGTCTCTATACCTCTTTTTCCTCAGTGCAAATATCTTTTCCATTCCCCTAGTCCATTCCTCTATTTCTACTGCATCAATTTTACCATCATAGGTCTTAGAGTTATGACGAATCACTTTGTCGGCTTATTTGTTAGGCTTAGAAGTGGATTCAGTAGGTATAGGAGGAATCCTTTTCATTAACTCTATCACCAAGTTCCACCAATAGTTTGGGTCCATGATGTACTCAGTGAAAATCTCTAAGGGTATAAATTGTATTTCACTAAGGATTTGTTGCGAGTTTGGAGGAGTTTCTCACACCTATTCAACATTGCCTAAATCTACAATTACATTCGTAATTACGTGATTACTTTCTAGTTAAGACATGCTGAACCATATAAATATAAGTTTTCCTAATTAATTTCTTTCCCTTCTCCTATGAAACAAATTGTTAACAACTTCTAATGTAAAACAAACTTAGTTAACTCCTACTTTTATTGCGTTTCTATAATAAGTAATACCAAATTGTATGTTAGATTATCATTTTGAAAATTTTCATAGGTTGAGAAATCCTCAATAAAGAAACTCCCAAGGCTCATTCATGTGTCGATTTTGCTTTCTAATTCCAACTTAAAGATAATAAAGGAAATTTTCTAAAAGAGTTTGATATTTTCTAAAAATTTCAGCAAAGTTCTGTCTGTAATATGGTCTATCCCCTAAACTTAAAGCTTTAAAGCCCTGCATTAAAACCACAATATCACTCAACGAGCCACACGCTCGGAGTACACAACTCAACGGCCACATGCCGGAGTCCAACCAATATACATTAAGGTTTATAACAACCTAAATGGTTCATAGTACATACGAAACAAACTATATGAATTTAATTATAAACTACAACACTTAAAAGCATATGGAAGGCATGTCAAGCAACTTAAGTCATTACGTACATCGTTTATATTAGCATACCCAAAAGCATATATAACAACCCAACATTCACTACATTACATACACAAGTCCCAAACGACAACTTGGGAAATAATAGCCGCATAATTTTCCTAAAGGTCAAATCATGACACCTCGTAATCCTATTGCTCACAAAGTGATTTCTAACCCGGCTCGATACCACAACCGTAACGTCCTCAATCACCATTACTTTATAATCCCCGATTAGAGAGTATGAAGAATGGTCGAAGCGGAAGTTACGACCGAAGGCGTCACCGCTGTCCTAGAAATAGGACCAGTGCTAAAATAGAATGCATATAAGAAAACTTACGTCAATCATTTATGTTTATATAAGTTTTGATAGGAGTAAATATTTATGTCCCAAAGAGTTAGGCCATACCACATGACTAACCGACTCCCAACATACATTTCGAGACATTTTATATATCATACAAGCCTCTGCAATTGTCTATCCGAAAGTACACCGTATGTAATACCCGCCTGTGGCAAACCCAAGACCAGATGCGAATCACTGTGAGCTTCTATATCCATCACGGATAAGTGATAACGATTTGACCAACTAAGTCTTGCTTCCATCGGACTTCTTTAGGCAATGGGTCTGTTCACATGTGTTTTTCCTATAAAAAAATAGTAAAATATTTCATAAATCGAAACTCAGCACGAACATTCCTGCAGAGTGTAAAAATTGCTTTGAAAACATTTTAATTGAGCGCGTGCATTTCAATTCATTTTAGTTCGAAATCGTAGGGGAGAGAATATGAGTCAAACTTGCTTGCCCGTTATTATCCGAAAGTGGAACCCCTTGATAATTGATATGATCTTAGTAAGGTGCACACCTCCCGGCCGATCGAGAACCCGAGTTGAAGCCGCGCGAGTGGAATTGAAGGGCATAAGCCCTAATAATTGATAATTGATAATTGAGTGGGGACTACGTAATTAGGTGACAAAACTTGATTTGGAAATGATTCATTATTAGTTATTTATATAAGAAATGTTGAGATTTGCTAAAATATCTCGAATTTTCGAAGGGCACAGCAATGCACGTACTCGAACCGAGAATATTTGTTTCTCCCTTTTATAAAGACTTAAGTTACCAGCTAATCGGCAACGAAGCGGCCTCGCTTTTGTTTCAAATAGATTTTTGTTGTTAATAATGTATCTCTCGAGTTTTAATAATTGAATTTGTATAAGCATTGATAACTTATTTCATTTCCTATACTTACACATTATCTAGTTTCAGCTTCGCATACACTTTCCCCTTCGGTTGCTCAATATAACCATTCCCACAATATGACAAATTCATCAAATTACCCAATTTTGTGACAAAACATCCCTAACCTCATCCACTAAATCATAATTTCCTAAACGAATCACATTCGTTCACATTCATACGCAATCAATCCATCAAAATACTACTCACGATGGTTCACACCAATTCACAGCTTCCCCAATTCAAACCTTAAATTCACTCCATAAACATATTTCTAAATCATATACTTCAATTTATAATTACAATTGCTTAAATAAATGACGAACTTGGTAATTTAGGGTTTAGCGTTTTACCTTCAACTTCGGAGAGGAGAAGGCAAGGAGAGGAAGGAGGAGATGTTGGTGTGGTGCGGAGCTGGGTTCCGGCGGCTATTGGGGAGCACCGTGGTCGATTTCCAGTGGCCGAGCTCCAGCTTGGTTGGCTGGAGATCGGGCGGCGAGCAGGGTGAGGCGGGCATCCGCCGAGAGAGAGAGAGAGAGAGCGCGAGAGTAGGAGAGGGCGCAGGCGGCGTTGACGCCGGCTTTGGCCAACGTTGGTAGTATCCGGTGGCCAAAATCGGGCGACAGGAGGGTGGTGAAGCAAGGGAGGCGAGAGAGAGAGATAGGGAGCGCGGACGAGAGAGACACAGGGAGAGTGCGAGCGCGGTTGGCGACGCCAATGCCGGCTTCGGTCGGCGTTAGGCGGTGCTCGGTGGCCGGCAGAGAGGCCGCCGCCGGGAGGCGGAGCAGGGGAGGGGAAGGTAGAGGAACGGGAGAGAGAAGTGGAGGCAGTGACGACCTTGCGTTATTTGAGCCAACCGATCTTTCTTTCCTTCCTTTTTAATTGCACCCGAATATTCCGAAGCCCTCTCTCGGATTTTTCTCTCAAAAAAATCTAATTAGTGTATATTTATTATTTTTATTTATTTATTTATTTATTTTATTTTCTTCTATTGTTACTTTTAATTTTAGTTCAATAATGATGTTCACAAATTATAATTGTAACGGTTTACTTGAAATATACTCGTTAGTAACCTTCTAATCATATACCATCTCATGTAAATTTTAAAATTTCATTTTTCTCTTTTAAACATATACGTAAATTATAATCATTATTATGAGATTTTTATTAGGGTCACTTCGTCGCCTTAGCTGCATAACACATACATAAAAATAATTTAAATATAAAATATCGAATTGAAGTGCATGCGCTCAATTATATAAATCTCGTAATTAATAAATACTGTGATTTAGGGTCGGGTTGTTACATTTCGAAATATGATGTCCAACTTTTCTCAACGTCCGAGTTTGACTCGGATAGGTTTATGAATGACTCGAAACTAGAAATAACTAACAACTACTAGCTCAGTATCACCGGATCAACCGAACTAATGGTTATTAACAATTTGAAAACACAAAACACATAATCATACAATGAGATTATCACAAAGAGAGCACATAATTGTGCATTTAACATTCCAAGTTCATTCCTAATGAAACAGAACTGATCTTCACTAGGAGGCTTAGTAAAAATTTCAGCTAATTGAAGATTAGTAGAAATGAATTCAAGTTCAATGTCACCTTTCTCGGAATGGTCTCGTAAGAAATGATATCTCGACCTCAACATGCTTTGTCTTTGAGTGCTGAACTGGATTTTTGGTGATGCTAATTGCACTCGATTGTCACACTTGATTGGAATTGATTTGAAGGATAGTTCGAGATCCCTCAAGTGTTGCTTTATCCATAAAATCCGAGCGCAACATGCTCCAACTGCAATATACTCGACTTCAGCAGTTGATAGAGCTACCGAGTTTTGCTTCTTTGAGTGCCAAGATATTAAGGATTGACCCGAAATTGGCATGCTCCTCGAAGTGCTCTTTCTATCAACTTTGTATCCAGCGTAATCCGCATCCGAGTATCCAATGAGGGTCGGTTCGAGTCTCTTGAGTACCATAGACCTAAGTTCCGAGTCCTCGCAAGATATCTTAATATTCTCTTCACCGCAATGATATGTGATTCCTTTGGATTAGCTTGGAATCTTGCGCATAAACAAACACTCGAACATTATATCTGGCCGGCTGGAAGTAAGATATAGCAAAGATACAATCATACCTCGATAGAGTTTCGATCTATTGCTTTACCTTTCTCGTCTAAGTCAAGTTTTATACTCGCAACTCATGGGTGTAGCTGCATGTTTTGCACCTTGGAGTCTGTATTTCTTCAGCAGCTCCTTGGTATACTTTGATTGATGGATATAGATTCCATCTTTGTCTTGTTTGATTCGTAGACCAAGGAAGAAATTGAGTTCTCCCATCATACTCATCTCGGAATTCTCGACTCATTAACTCGGAAAATTCTTGGCACGTAAATTCATTAGTAGCTCCAAAAATTATATCATCGACATAGATTTGAACAATAAGGAAATCTTTCCCCTTGGTTTTTATAAAGAGAGTCTTCTCGATCTGACCTCTTGTAAAATCATTTTGAACCAAGAAATTGCTCGAGTCTTTCATACCAAGCTCTGGGAGCTTGTTTAAGATCATAAAGAGCTTTCTGAAGTTTGAAAATATGATTTGGAAATTCCGAGTTTTCAAAACTAGGAGGTTGCTCGACATAGACTTCCTCTTCAATAAAACCATTGAGAAAGGCACACTTAACATCCATTTGATATAATTTGATATTCATGCTAGATGCAAATGCCAACAAAATTCTAATAGCTTCAATTCGGCAACAGGTGCAAAGGTTTCCCCACAATCAATCCCTTCTTCTTGATTGTAACCTTGAGCCACAAGTCTAGCCTTGTTTCTGACTACCAACCCACCTTCATCCACCTTGTTCTTGAAAACCCATTTGGTTCCTATAACTGGGTGGTCGAAGGTCGTATGGTCGAGTCCAAATTTGGTTTCTTTCGAATCGATTGAGTTCCTCTTGCATGGCCTCTACCCATTCAGGTTCATTTAGGGCCTATAGTGCATTTTGGGTTCGAGTTAATGAGATGAATGCAGTTAATGCACATAGATTTTAAAGAGAGGAACAAGTTCGTACTCCCACTGTTGATATCGGATAATATGTTTTCTAGTGGGTGACTAGAAGTGAACTTGAAAGCTCTACCTATTCTCCGATTCACCAGATTTGTAGATTGAACTGCTTGACCTTCGAACCTTGTTCCGAGTGAACTTGTTCATCGATTGTTCTTCAACATTCCGAGCGGGTTCCTGAGTTGTCTCATTCCGAGTCACTTCATTCCGAGTGACTTCATTCCGAGCTAGTTGAGCTTGAGTCTTATGTTCATCATTGTCATCTTCTCTGCTGAGCTTCAAGTCCGAGTATAAAGACTCACTTGGTTTTTCCCTGTTCAAGCTCATCAAATACAATGTGGATGCTTTCTTCCACTTTGTTAGTTTTCTTATTGAAAATGCGATAAGCTTTACTATGAGAAGAATAACCTAGAAAAATACCTTCATCTCGATCGAGCATCAAACTTGGTCGGTGATCCTTACCATTGTTGTGAACGAAACACTTACATTCAAATGGTCCGAAATAGGAAATATTTGGTTTCTTCCTCTCGTAGAGCTCATAAGGTGTTTTCTTCAGAATGGGTCCGATGAGGCATCTATTCGTAGTGTAGTTGGTCTGTGTTGATCGCCTCAGCCCGGAAATAGTAAGGTAAGTTGTGCTCAATCATCATCATCCTTGCTATTTCTTCAAGAGTTCTGTTCGGTCTCACTACTACTCCATTTTGTTGAGGAGTCCGGGTGCTGAGAAGTTATGAGAGATTCCATTTTTGTCGCAAAACTCCGAGAATTCCGAGTAATCAAACTCTCTTCCATGGTCGGTTCGATTATCCGAATATGAGTCCGAGACTCAACTTGGATTTTTCTGCAGAGCTTGCTGAACTTCTTGAATGCTTCATTTTTGTTCTTAAGAAAACACACCCAAGTAAATCGTGAATAATCATCAATAATCACAAATATATATGATTTACCTTCGAGGCTCTTAATTGGGATTTCACCACATAAGTCCATATGCAGTAGCTCAAGCACTTTGGATGTGGAAACTGTCTTCAGAGATTTGAATGATGATCTGACTTGTTTCCCTCTTGTGCATGCTTCACAAACTTTATCTTTCTCAAAAGCACGGTTAGGTAAAACCCTAACTAGACCATGAGATGCCAATTTTTTGATAGTATGCATGCTAATATGACCTAATCTACGATGCCATGTCCATGAGTCATCATGAAGAGATGCTTCTAAGCAAGATAAATCCCGACTCAGGTCGAGAGAGGAATAATGTAAGTGTTACCCGATCTTTTACCCGAAAGCTTGATCTCCTTGGTGGTAACATCGAAATGTAACAGTTGGTCCGAGTGAATCTTACCTCTTGACCTTTATCCTACAGATTGAGAGATGCTAAGCGGATTGTACTTTAATCCTTTGACAAGGTAAACTGGACTCGACCGGATTGCATCCTTTTCCAATCTTGCCTATCCCAACTATCTTGCCTTTGCTGTCATCTCCAAAATGACCTTTCCTCCTTTATGTTTTTCTAACTCATAAAAGAGTCCTCGCATCTCCCGACATGTGGCGTAAACATCCACCGTCAAGGTACCAATGTCCTTTTGATATCTTCCGAGTGACCTACAAAACAGAGACAATCTAACCCTTCTCACTCCCTCTAACGAACCCGAGTAACACTCTTTACTCGTGGTCCTTTCTCGAGGAAGAAGGTTTTTCGGAACCCAGATTGAATGACTTTGGGTTTAGTCTCGATTCTCGAGTCTTTTCTTTAAAGAAGGGAGTCTCGTGTCTCTTTCTTTTTGAAAACTTTTCCTTTAGAGACTGGATAAGATGGTTTCTTCTTGTAAACCGCTTCCGGGCTTAGTCCTCTCTTCATTTTTATGAATGGGACCATGCTCAGCTTTCCTGAACTTTATAGTTCTGGAATCCTTTTGAAAAGCTCCGAGTAGGAATTGGATTCCTCCTCTTTGTTGAAACCAAGACCTTCTTTCTGAAGGAGACACATTGAGATCCTAAGAGCATGTCAAGGTTTTTCCGACCTTGAGTAAATTTTAAGACCGAGATCTTGAGACTCAATGAGCTTTTTCTATAGCTGCTCATTTTCTTTTCGAGTAACTCGGACTCAGTCTCATTGGATTGAGCACTAGTCTTGAGTTCTCCGAGTGTAAGTCTCAGCTTTTCCAATTCATTTTTCAAATAGATGCTCTCGGACGAAATTGACTCAAGTTGTTCTTTGAAGCGGGAAGAGTCAAGATTGGACTTTTCTTCCAAAGTAAAAATGTATTTAGCTAAATCAACTTTGGAGAATTTGAGAAAGTACTCAATTACCTCTTAAGGATTGGGTTCCTCATTGTCCGAGTCCGACTCGCTTCGATTCTCGAGTCGGAGATGGCCATTAGACATTTCGAGTCGTCCGAGTCCTCGTCATCTTCGATGAGTCCTCATCGCTCCATGTTGCCATCATAGCCTTTTTCTTCTTTCTGTCCCTTTTTCTTTTTGGACAGTCTTTGACTATGTGGTTTTTGCTGCCACACTCAAAACATCCAGAATTCTTAGTTAAAGATAACTTTGAAGGACAAGAATACTTACCTTTTCTCGTCGTTCTTATCTTTCTTGTAGAATTATTCTTTTGGCCTTTTATCCCATCTTTTGTGCTTCATTATTCTCTTGAAGCCTCTTGCAATGAGTGCCATGGGATCCTCTTCCGAGTCAGAGGAACTCAGATTTACTTCTCGGGTTTCGAGGCTTTCAGCACTATGTTCTTTTTGGTGCTCGCCCTCGGCATCCTCCTCTTCCAAGTGGATTTCATGAGTGAGAAGCTTTCCAATGAGCTCGTCCGGTTTTAGAAGTGATAGGTTCCGAGCCTCCTCTATGGCAGTCACTTTGGGACCCCATCTTCTCTTGGGTAGACTTCGAGTATCTTTCGCACATTTCCTCGTGTGAAATCTTCTTACCCGGAGATTTGAGATTGTTGGTAATCTCAGTAAATCGAATAAACATCCGAGTGATGTTCTCTTCTGGCTCTATCTTAAATAGCTTATATTTATGAAGATACTGGCTGATCTTCGCTTGTCCGACTCGGCTAGCGCCTTCATAAGTGTTGACTAGTGTGTCCCACACCTCTTTGGCTAAATCACGAGGCAGATACTTGATTGTATTCTTCCGAGCTGATGGCGCACATTAGAATGTTCATTGCCTTGAAGTTCTTTCGAACTTCTCTGCTGCACCTGGAGTAAACTCGGCCTTAGTCTTGGGAATGAGTCTAAATTCTTCGGTCTTCATGGGAATGTAGTTTCCTTGTTGTATGATCTCCCAAACATCTTCATCATGATCTAGGAGGAAACATTCCATGAGTTTCTTCTAGTGCACGAAATTTGATCCTTTGAATTTTGGCGGTCTGCTGGAAGATCTTCCTTCATCGAACTCTCCGTTGTTATGAGCCATTTGATCTTTATACCTTTGGATGGTTAGATCCTTTATGAAAGGCTAGGCTCGATACCAATTGAAGGCTTGCTCGGGGAGAGTCCGAGTCACCCTAGAGAGGGGGTGAATAGGGTGATGGAGGATTTTCGTAAAGATTAAACTCTTTTACCAAAGTGGAGACGAAACAGATTCCGAGTCTATAAAACGAGGTCGGAAAATATGAACTCGGAATTTCAGTAAAAAGTAAGGAAGCGGATTCAAGCTGCAGCTGAGAAAATGTCCGAGTCTAGAATGTACTCGGAAAGTAAAGACACAGAGATTACGTGGAAACCCTCCTGGGGTAGAAAACCACGGACCGTGCTAATCCAAGTACGAAGTCAAATCCACTATTTTGAGTCCACAAAATACCGTAGACTGACTGAACCTAAGTTGCTCCCTAAGACAGACTCTTTACAAGTTTTTCCTAGACTCGAAGTTCCCTTATCCGATCTAGTACTTCCTAGCTGAGATCACCCTTAAAGCTAGGGACAATTAAGCTGAGTTAACCTTTACAGCTCGAGTCAAGGGACCTTACTTAGAAAGTAAGAAGAAAGTGTTTGTAACTAAGTACAAGACCTTACAACTCGGAATATAATGAGTTATAGAGTGGGAGTTGTAAGTAGAAGATTGAGAATGAATACAATGACTTTGCTCAAGTATATGTATTAACAATAGGTTCGGCAATCATCAAGTCTTGAGAGTTGGCTTCTAATTATAGATGACCAAGCAGCATAGCCATTGAGTCCATCTTCCGATTGAGAGCCCTTTGTGACCGTTGTTAAGGGCTTTTGAGTCACTCGAAAGTATCCGTTGTGATATGAACGTTGGGCAACGGTTCTTAACTCTCTTGGAAGTCCCAAAACCACTGGCGGTGTCTTGAAGGATAAGGTGGAAACTACCGTTAAGCTTGGCGTTTCGGTTTTCTAGATTTGGAAACAGACAGCCACGACACAATCTTCCTGGGCTAGGTCGGAGAAGGGGAAAAGCCATGTCTGCTGGTGATTTGACGTTTTGAAGCCGATTACTTTTCTATTCCGAAAAAGTGTATCCTTGTTTGAATAACCTACAAAAGTAAATCAAATTGGTTCTTAAAGTATAAAATACTTTGGTCCAAGATTAGACACGAGATAATAATATAATTAGGATAATTGAATGATTAATTACCCGAGTCGAAAAAGAATGGAATTTTCCGAGTCTAATATCCATAAAACTCAAAATTCCATCCGAGTTAGTCTAAGCGAAGATCAAATTATACAACGAATATCACAGTGAGACAAACTTGATCTAGACTAAGCATGATTCAGATTAGAAGCGCGACTATGACAGAATAGGACTTATAACATGAAGTCGGATCCGAGTGTGGTTAAGCGAAAATACTAGTCAATTTAACATGCGATAGTTCTAAGTGATGAGGGACTCGGAACCGAGTGGGATAGCGTGAGTGCGTATCTATTTTCCGAGTCACTTAGAGACAAGCAAAAGTACATGAAGTAAATTCCATATCACTTAGAGAAGATACCATATCACTCAGAAAAGTTTCTAAGGTGCGAGAGGATGCCTTGGAATCAAAACTCTATAAGTGAGAAGTTCTTATACCTGATTCCTTTGATAGTACTCGAAATGCGCAGAGTAAAGTCCGAGTGTTCAGGGGCCTCTCTTTAAAGACCCACCCAACCTAAGTCCCAAAGATTTTGAAAAGGAATCACCCACGATTGACGTGACTTTTCCAAAAGCGCTCAACGGGGCACATATTGCTCCCTTTTGTACGGACTTCGATCTTTTATACAACGAGCAAGCTTTCCGCATCATTACGTCTCACACTTTACATTAAGACGGTCTTTGGGGCGTGAATAGGGGCTAATACGAACCCCTAGAGCGCCCAAGCCCTCGGTTCCTTTCGTTGTATTTTCTTAACTTTGCCAAAGTTAGAAGAAAAAGTAGTGGCTCATCTAACCCCTAAGGCATCTACGTTGCTAGTTTCTTTCGTTGTATGTTTTTCATTGCTCCGATTTTGGGGGCAACACCAGGGGCTAATACAACCCCTTAGGACAGCCAAATTGTACAACTCAAAGAAGACCCAACTATGATGAAAGGTGATCATGTACCCGAAGCGGCAAGAAAGCAAAAATCGACAACAATAAAAAGAAGCAACGAGGCAAGTAAGCATCCAACAAGTATCAAGTAAGGATCGAGTCGAAGACAAAAGTTCAAGCAAAACGAATCTAAAATAGCGAGAGAATCAAGTCAAATGGCACGCAGGACCTCAAAAATAACTCATATCATACGAAGAGTCATGGAAAGGGCGGCCAAAACACGGAGCCATCTTTGGCATCCTCGTCAATGCCATCATCCTCGGGGATCTCACCCCTCCTCTCGGTGCTTCCTTCTCGGGGATGGACACGGCCAGAGAGCTTAACTCCAAAGTGAGACCTTCGGAGCGAGATCCAAGCATAAGACAAGTAAATGCCAGGCATGAAGAGGTCGACTATGGTCTTCAAATGCGTACATTCGTCAAAAAAGGCCTCTTGGACGAAAAAATATTGAGTGCACGCGACTCGATAAGCGAAGATCTCATAGGATCGTAGAGGATCCCTAAAAGACATCACTTAAGCTCTCAGTCATCGGAAAAAGTACAAGGTCAACGCCCTTGAAGAACACTTTTGTGCCGCAAGAAACCGCTCCAACGCTATAAGGTTCAATCTACGATTGCTTATCTCCGGATTCCAACAAAGGTCAATCGGGTGCCCACATTTTCCGTCAAAAATGAAGGGAGTGATGGTTCACAAATTGAAGACGAAGAAGATTTTTGGCCGTCAAGGTGCACGGTCGTTATTATAGCCCAACGCTAAACGTCATTTGATGACATCAAGCTTGGAGGCAAACGAGAAGCTAACGAAGACCCCAACGTAAAATTGTGACTTGGGCACAATCGGAGGCACCCTACAAAGGCCCATATTAAGGAGTCAATATATTTCAACTTAACATGGAGTCAACACGGACTCACCGAAAATGGGTTTGATTTCTCTCGATCAAAAAACAACAACATGTTTCGATTAACAGAGCCGGGGCCATCATATTTCCACTCCGAATTAGGTTGATATTTTCCATCCGAAGGAGCCTACAATTTCTTCGCTTTAAAATCGAGGTCGGTATTTTTCCGTCCCCTTCGAAAATTTTTGCGCATAAAATTGGTTGGAAATGTTTCCCAAAAAATATGCCAACATTAAAAATAAAAAAATTAATTAAATTAAAAAATTAGGGTTAGGGTTAGGATTAGGGTTAGGGTTAGGGTTAGGGTTTTTTATTTTTGGGTGTTTTAAGGGAGGGGTCCGGTAAGGCTCGGGGCTAGGGCTCGGTCCAAGGGGTCGGTCCGGGGGTCGGGGAGGGGCTAGGTCCGAGCGAGCAAGGAGAGCGTAAGAGAGAGTTTGCGCAAGCGAGGAGAGGACTCGGGGCTAGAGCTCGGGTTTGGGGTCGGTCCGAGGGTCGGCTCGAAAGGTCGGTCCCGGGGGTCGGAGGGGGAGTTGGGTCCGAGTGAGAGAGTTGAGTTCGAGCGCATGAAGAAGAGTGAAGCGGTGAGAACGCAGGGAGAGGGTGCGTGAGATGGCGGGGAGGGGCGACTCGGGTTCTGGGGTCGGTGCTTGGGGTCGGGAATAGCTGGGCTGGGCTTCCGGAGGTGTAGCAGAGCGAGAGATTGAGGGAGAACAAAACAGAGTAGCGGCGAGGGAGAGAGAATGCGCGAGAGAGGGTGAGAAAGTGAGGGGAAGGGTCGGCTCCAAGGGTTGAGATGAGCACTCGGCTCCGGGGTCGAGGTAGGCGGTCGATCCTGGGTGCAACAAGCAAGAGTTGAGCGACGAGCAGGCAAACAGAGAGAGAGGCGGCCGAGTGTAGGTGAGTGGAGAGGTGGGAATAAGAGAGGGAGGGGTTTGAAGAATGGGCTAAGGGAGAGAGATCGAGCCCGGAGGGAGAGAGAGCAGAGCGAGGGGAGAGCGGGCCGAGAGGGAGGTCGGGCCGAGAGAGAGAGCAGCCCAAATGGAGAGCAGGCCGCGAAGGAGAGGGGGAGCCGAGAGGGAGAGAGAGTGTGCTAAGAGGGAGGGAGTGGGCCGAGAGGGAAACCAGGCTAGGAGAGAGAGCAGGTTGAGGGGAGAGTGGGCCGAGAGGGAGGTTGGGCCGAGAGAGAGAGAGTATGCCCAGATGGAGAGTAGGCCGCGAAGGAGAGGGGGAGCCGAGAGGGAGAGAGAGAGTGGGCCGAGAGGGAGGGAGTGGGCCAAGAAGGAAACCAGGCTGGGAGAGAGAGCAGACCAAGGGAGGGGCGCTAACGATTGGGATGAACAGTTGGAGTTAGGGGTCGGGGAGGAGTCGGGTGGGGGTCTTCATAAAAAAAATATTGCGTAACCTCGCAAAATATTTTCGCAACGAAGCATATGATTTCGGAGCCGAAACGTCTCTCGACGTCAAGCAATGACTTAGCCTCCAGGAGCCGATAAGTCGCATTTCCACCTCCACAAAGGGACATCCTTTGAAGTTACGCTCAACGATAGCTTAGCCTCCGGAGCTAAAAATCGCACTCCTAACTCCGTAAAAGGAACACCCCTTAGAGGACACACCAATCATGCACTTCTAAGCCTACGGGAGCTGGAAGGTCGCGTAAAGACTCATGTCCGCATGGGCGCTTGCACTCCTAACTTATAGGATGTTCCCTAGCGAGAATCATGCACTTTTAAGCCTACGGGAGCCGGAAGGTCGCGTAAAGACCCATGTCCGCATGGGCACTCGCACTCATAACTTAAGGTTAGGGGTCACGCTCTCCGTGGGATTTTCCCTAGTGAGAATCATGCATTTCTAAGCTTACGAGAGCTGGAAGGTCGCGTAAAGACCCATGTCCGCGTGGGCACTTGCACTCCTAACTTAAGGTTAGGGGTCGCGCTCTCGGTAATATGTTCCCTGGTGAGATACTTACATTCGTGAACTTTTAAGCCTCCGGGAGCTGAAAGGTCGCGTAAAAGACCCACAACAACATTACCATGGGCAAAATCACTTTTTCGAATCCAAGGCACATAAGGGCTGGGACGCCTTGAGGATCCTAGAAGGACTACGGGAGGACTCATCCTCCCCGCAAGAGCCCTAGAAGGACGACAGGAGGACTCATCGTCCACGTAAGAGCCCCTAGAAGGATCGAAGAGAACTCATCCTTTCCACAAGACTCCTTTTAGCCCAAGGGGCTAAGTAAAAATCATTCATCATAACAGAGCGTCAACGATGGGATAGAAAGGAGAAGGAAATTAAGGCTGGTAAAAGTAAACTTCATTCATTCATTCATTTATTGAGGCAAGAGTGCTCAACGTGCCATTATAAGAGAAGCAAAAGCATCTAAAGTTCAAGATACTACTCTACAACCCTACGATCACACTACTACGCTACGGTTACACCACTCGGACGGAAGAAGAGCCATGGCTACCACCTCACTTCTCTTTCGGAAGGTTCCTCTTTTCTCCGCCGGAAGGTTCTTCTTCTTCTCCGCATGGAGGCTACTCCCCTTTGCCTTGGGCAAGTCCCTTCGACCCCGAGAGGAGTGGGTAGAAGGGCCATCCACCGACTCGCCACTCTCCATAGGAGGATTAGAAGACAAGCCAACACTTGAAGCAACCCCTCCTCCTCGCTTGCAGAAAAAGCTTAGGTTCGTTGCCTTAAGTTCGACAAGGCGATCATGGTTGCGCTCCACCCAAGCCTCAAGAATATCCCATTCGGGATGGATCGTGGCTTGAAACAACCTATCATACACCTCACCATCATTTATCAACCTCAGCTTCCAAGCATCGTGGATGAGAAGCTGGTAGAACGCCTGCACAACCCGGGATGGCTGGCGATGCTTAATACCTGTTTGTCGGCCTCGTCTCGGTTGAAGAGAGGGCACAACTTCTCGTATCCGACTGGAAGTGCTCAAACGATCATTTTCTCCAAAGTAAGAGAAAAGAGAAGAGTAAAGAGGTGGAAATTTTCTATCCTCCTCAAGATTCACCCCTATTTATAAGAACTTGGGGTCATAAAGACATAGCGGAGTGGGCTCCACATTCCACCTACCTACCTCGGGAGGCCGCAGGTAGAACGTGAGGGGCTAAATGATTCGGGTATTTCTCGGACAATTCCAGCTCACCCGCCGCATCACCAGTCAACTAGGCCTAATCAGTCGGATAAGGAAGATATCGACCCAAGCCAACCGCTAACAGAGCCAGGTAAAAGCACAAAGCCCATTAGGGCTAGGGTTTCCCAAGTCTGTATTTTCATGAAAAAAGTGAGTCGCTATCGGATCCATCGACCTATAGGAGTATGTATGGTGGGTTCTTTTATTCTCGGGTAGTAATGTGTTCAAGGCCAATCGAATTTTCTTGCTCGAAAGACGAAAGTCAACTAGCACTTTCGTTCTACACGAGAAGAATCGTTCTCTATCGGATATTTGTTCTCGCTCCCGAAAGGGTACGCCCTAAACCACGGTAAATTACTATGCTACCCCTTTAAAATCCCTCTATAAATATCCATTATGTCCCAACCCCATGGGACATGTTAACATTCCACAAATCTCATTTTCCTCATAATCACACATTCAAGCTTCCAAGCTCTCAAGCTCTTAAGCTCTCAACACTTATCAACACTCATCCCAAGAGTTTCACCTTTGGAAAACCTCTCAACTCCCAAGGAATTCCCCCACGCGAATCAAGGAAGATTTCCTCGATCCCTTCAATCAAGTCAATCACTAACTTGAGCGTCGGAGGGCGTTCCCAGGATCCACCACCCCGGCTTCGCCTTTTGCAGGTTCAAGCAGTCGCCACGCGGAATCGGATCGATCGTGCCACGTCCTCGGCACCGGAGCGATAAATCCTTTCTCTCTCCGAATCAACATCCACATCATCAACTCGGTTTTCTCCGGAAACAACAAGTATCACTCTAATTGATCATGAATGATTCATACCCATCTCTTTTAATTATAACATTATTATAGATTTTTGTTAAATTAATACCCATCTATTTTAATTATGAAATTATTATAAATCTTTGTTAAATTAATTTTCTAGTAGATTTGTGACAAGGTGCTTGATGATATTTTTCTCATACTTAATGCTCTAATTTGATTAAATTTTAGTGCTAGTATTAAAGTTATCTTTAGTAGGGTTTATATTAGGAATGTGCCTAATTAAATTAATAACTAAGAAAAAATGGGGAAGATCCGCTAGTGGTTGTCTTCTATAGTTTAGCTCATGAGTAAATCAATTTGAGTTTTAATGATAAATATTAATGTGCATGGTGGATATAGATTATTCCAAGTGCTTTTTATAAATATGATATCTTTGATAATTATTTATTTGTCATTTTTAGTTTTTTTTAGTTAGTCAATTTTATTTACAAGTTCATAGTCTTCATTATTGATTTCGTTTATCCCCCTTGGATTATTCTTTTATACGAGTTTTAATAGTTTTAGATTAATTTAATTTTTAGTCTTTAGATATTTAAATCCTCGGACTATTTTGCTATCGCTTTATTATTTTGAGTCAGTTTGTTAAAAGTTAGGTTAAAATTAGTATATTTTATTAATTTTTATATTTTAAGTTTTTCTAAGGTTTAGATACAGTTCTAATTTTCTGTGATTAAATTTTAAAATTTATTTGATAATTTTTCATATTTATTTCTTGAATTTAATTACTACAGATTTTTATTTAAACAAATTCGTAATTCGGTTTTTAATTTTGATGTTATATTCTTAGGGTTTAGTTAGGTCTAGTAAATTAAGTTTAATATTTATTTTAATTTTATTATATATTTTTTTTGTTTATTTTAGTTGAGTTTATTACTTATTTAATTTGTTTTAAATTCTATTTTTGTTTTATTGCTTTTATTTTCTATTTTAATTTCTAAAATTAGAAAAATATATTTTATGGGTTTTATATTAATTATATTATGTTAAAATTATTTGGTAATTTTATTAGAAATTTTTTATTATTTTAGTTATTAATTTTTCTAATTTATAGTTTCTGTTTTGTTTTAAAGAGTAGTAAATTTAATTAGATTAAAACTTGCATAATACTATATCTTTTCTCGTCAATTTGATCCCTACTTGCTTATGCTATATTGTTTATTATAAGTCTAGTTAATGGTTTAATTTGTTGTTGTACAACAAGCTAACACCATTGTCCATAAAACTAATGTAGCGTTTGGTTGGATGTAATACAATAGGGATATAATGTAATCAAATATGTAAAGTAATTAGGTATACAATGTAATGAGATAATAATTACATTGCATGTTTGGTTTTATAAAAAATGTAATGTAATCACACAGGTAATCAATTACTTTGATCGTAAAAAATAATAATTAAATAATCATAGTGGACATAAGTGTTATTTACATAAAATTTAGAGCTAAATATTTAAATTTGAGCTTTTTTTATTAAATAATTAAGTCCTAATAATTACATAACCAAAGTACCAAACCACTATCAAAGCCTAAATTCTAAAGCATCCATGTCCACACTTGATTGACCAATCCAAGTATCATTCGAAACTTTAAAAGGGTAAGAGACGATTGTAGCTATTAGCACGCTGAAACAAAACTGAAAGGAAAAAAGGGCTATTGGAAGCCATACCTTACCGGAACTTGCTTGAAACACCAATATGCATTGATCTAATGAAGGAGAAAGAAAGAGAGTGTTATTTCTTTAGTGAGAGAGAGAGAAGCAATAGAGAGACTGGAGAACTATGGAGAGCTGCAATAGAGGAAAGAGAGAGAATGGAGAACATGGAGGAGAGCTGCAGTAAAGGAAAAGAAATGAATGATGAACTAGGGTTTCATGGTTTAGAGAAGTTATATACTCGGGCCAATAGGATTAGTAAAATATAGGTTCAGGCGATTAAAAGGTCCAAAAAAATAAGGGGAAAATTACCGCCAATTTTTTAAGGTCGGACCTTCCCATTTTTTCACATAACTTAAAAAAATCCAAAAACTTATTATATACGCGTTAAATGAGTTTTCGGATGAATTGGTTAACTCTGTAAACTAATTTAATTAAATGAGTTAAATAGGTTATTTTTCGTGTTGACAATCTCGACCTAAATCTTCTATTAAACGGTTTATGCATGTAAACTCAATTGATTAAACTGGTTGAAATTCTTAACCCAAACCAGCTTAATTTCATGTTGAGTTTGTACGGGTAATCGTGTGGAGTCAGCTTTTCTCTATGAATAACAACGTGAAAAATGTAACAGATATACTTTTTGAGTTTAACCTTTTTCCTCCAAATAATTTTAGTTGTAGGTTATGTTTATGGAACTCCATCCCTTTATTGAATCTTCCTCATTTTCTAGACTTTATGAGCGAAGATTAATTAATACCAAAAGAGACAAGATGAAGTGATGTTCAAATTTTATAGATTGTTTTTAATTACACACAAAATTAAGTGCAAAATTAAAATAACCTCACATATAAAAAGTACCATATAAATTGATTTAAGTAATGTTGATATGGAAAATTATAAATTTTTTAAGCGGAGAATACAAAAGGTTAAGATACCTTTATTATTTTATTATGATATGAAGTATAAAGTAAATTTTAATATGATTAACCAATTTAACAATTAAGTTACTTTCATGATAAAAACAACATATAGTATGCTACCATTCTATCTATACAATATATAATAATAATCTTTTTAAATTGGCCAAATCAATATAATATATAATAGTAATATTTTCAAATTGATCAAATACTCGTAATGACAGGTGACTATAGGTGTTTAATGCAATTTCAACCATAAAAATTATTTGTCCATTAAATATAAATTCTTCATGTAAATAATTAAATAATTAAATTTATCAAAAAGAAAAAAATAATTTTCCTTTTATAAGTGGACTCTTCTTTCCCTTTCTTTTTCTTTATGCGATAATATAGTCTTATTAATATTTTTTCACCAATTTTTTAAAATAAAGAAAAGTTTTCTCAATTTTAAAAATTATTCTTACGTTGATAAAAAGATAATTACAATTCTATTTTTGCCAATGTGTCTAATCATCTATTAGCACCTTTTTTTCATCTTTTGAGATAATCAATAAATTTTTAACCCAAGAATTAATTACAATTATAGTTAGCAATAATATGATAATGTTTAGATATTTTAATATATAAATTTAATTAAGGTCGATTCAATGTATTTTGTTTCACTTAACTTAAACTCCTAATAATGGCTCGAAACGGCTCATGGACATTGCTTAAGTTTTTGTAATAATGATGAATTTATTGGGAATGATTTTATGGACAACTTATAAATTTTAATAGGTAGAATGATGTATTTAAAGTATATTCTAAGCACTTGCCCCCTATTTTTAGTGTTCTCTTTTCTTGTATTGCATTCTAGGTTTAGTAATTTTTATTTTTGAATTGTGTACGACTTAAGTATATTTTGTCGAGTACTAGTTTTTTTTTTTTTTTCCTCCTCAATCTTTTAATGAGTAGTGAAATGAGTGGTTTCTCCACTTCACTCTCAAACACCATTTTTTTAAATTTATGTTACAAAAGAGGTAGTGATGGTGGTTTTGATTATTTCCCGCAGGAGTGTGGTGGCTGATAAATTTCTCAAATTTTTGGTAAGCTCGTGCTTCTTCCCCTTGTTTCTCTCTCATCTAAATTCGTTACATACCTTTCTCTCACCTCCCTTTTTCTCTATCTATCGTAATTGCTACAATAGAAGAGAAGATATAGCTGTGGTTCAAGCTCAAGAATTTAGTAATTGGTTTTGGCATTGAACTAAAGATGAAGCAAATAAAGAAGAAATGGCGGAGATGTTTAAAGTTTTACATATTCTCTTATTTGATCCAATGCTCCATTCCCTCCCCTGTAATGTTTTACATAATTTTACGGATAAGTGTTGTCATCTTTTCTTTTCTTCTTTGTTTTGGATATTTGTAGTTTCTGGTGGTGAGAAGAGGGAAAAAACTTGCTAATTCAGGAGAGATTAACTCTTTCCCTAATTTTGGTACTTACAGTTTGGATAAGGTATGATTAAGGGGTGTTTAGAACTAGGCAATGGAAGGAGATAGTGAGCACGTAAGATCAAACAAGTAATGAAGGTTAATTCGTGTTCACAAATATCGTTACAACTATTTTCTTATTCTTTTTAAGTGGGTAATATTTTAGTTGGACTCGCATGCTTAAGGCCTGGTGTTTGAGAATACAAGGAGAACATTAATAGCTCGAGGTGTTCGAGATAACCGTCAGTAACTCCCCAACATAATTGCATTATAGAAGTGGTTACTATCTATTTAACTAAATACATCATTATTTGATTTTTGGATGACTATTATGCATTTTTATTATCATTAGAACGGGTCATTTGTACTTAGTTAGCACTTCCCTCTTTTCTTTTAGAGAGGTAGAAATGGAAAATTTGTTGTAATGTTTGTTATGGATAAATTGGGTCCTTGCAGTAGTCGGACTCTTGGCAATATTGATTTCAATAACTAGAATTGGATATTTTGCAGTAAATTCATCCTTTTTATTTTTTGGAAAAAGAAAGGAACTTTTCATGTTGTAATTTTAAGAGTTATTGTAATTTTACAAGTTATTTTTTATTATATATTGTTAAAGGAAAAATTCAGAAGTTATACTTGTAGTTGAATATTTAAATTGTCTCATAATTACATATTTATTTATAATGAGTTATGATTAACTAAGCTTTCATTTATTTTTGTGTATAGATATGTGATATTATTATGCATGTGTAATCAATTTCTCAAAATTATTAATAATTTTCTCAATTTCATTAATTAATAATTTCTTAATATCTATACATTCCTCTCGTGCATAATACGGGTCCATGAACACTTAGGTATAACTCTATCTCTCTTTATCGTTTTGAATTCAAGTCATTCACACATTTGAAGAAGCTCATTTTTAAGTTTTTAATTCCGTCTCGACTCACTTAGAAACCAATTCTTGAGTGAAAAGCTTATCTCTAAGTTTCTAACCCACTTAGATACAACTCACACAATCATCTTGCCTAATATAATTTCACTTGCACAACTTATCTTAAGCATCCGACTCTTTACAAAAGTTGAGTCGAATTATTGCGTTAATTCTATTCTTAAGTCGATTTGTCTATTAACTAAAATTATTTACTTTGCAAATTGATGCATTGTGTCTATGCATTTTAACTCTTCATTTACTTAAGATAGACACAAAATGAATTTAGAACATATTGTATATTAGACTCGAAAATTCCATTTATTCGGGTTAAGGATAATTGAGAGCTTAATTATTTTATTAATCTAATCTTGTACCCAAGTATTTTTATACTTTGAATGCCACTTTGATTTGTTTTTACAAGATGATTAAAGTGATTTAATCTAAATTTGAAAAGCAAAAGCATCCAACTTCTAACCGTTAAATGCCAGCAGACAGTAAAAGTCACTATTTCGGGACGAGGCTTGGACACCGTATCGGGGTTGTTTGTTTCCAATTCCGGTAAACTTGAACTTTGAGTCTAACGGTTGTTTCCACCCCGGATGTTAGTCACAACAGGTGGGATGGACCACCGTTTGATTCAAGGACCGATGCACAATGTTCATCTTTACAATGGTTCTCTTTCGAGGGACTTAGACTATCCGTTACACGACTAGTGAAGCTTCCTAGTCCAAGAATAGTCACATCCGCCTCGCTGATTATAAATAGAAGCCACTCTACAAGACTTAGAAGATTGCTTGGAACCGAACTCTAATCTTATACACTCAATCTTTTCTAGCTTTCAACTCTGTACTTAGTTTCTTAACTTCGAGTTGAAAACGGAAGAAGTCTTGTAATCAGTCAAACTCATACTTTCTTTACTTCTCTGTAATTTCCCTTGATCGAGCTATAAGAGGTAATTCAACTCATTTGTACCTAGTTGTAAGAGGTAAGTCGGTTAGGAAGTACTAGGACACATAAAGGAAATTTTGTGTCTAGGAAAACTTGTATTAAATTGTAAATTCTGTAAGAGTTAGTCCTTGTATTTTTTGGATTCAAATTATTAGATTAGACTTGGTGTCCGGATTGACATTGTCTGTCATTTTCTACGCCCAGGAGGGTTTCCACGTATCTCTTTGTGTTTTTAGTTTCGAGTTCATTATAGACTCAAAATCTCTTTTTGAGTTCGACTTGCCTGAAAATCTTTTAATTCCGCAAAATTTTCTTCTCACCCTATTCACTCACCCCATTAGGATGACTCAAACTCTCAAGAGCCAACCTTCAATTGGTATCGAGCCTAGCCTTCTCAACGGATCTAACAATCTAACGTTTAAAGATCGGATGGCTCTTAACTATGGAGAGCTTGACGAAGAAAGATCTTTCACAAGGCCACCCACATTCAAGGGATCAAACTTTGCACCCTAGAAGAAGATCATGGAGTGCTTCATCCAAGACTATGATGAAGAAGTTTGGGATATCGTCTGCAATGGCAACTACATTCCTACCAAGATGGATGGCACTCGCACAGTAGCCAAAGTAAAGTTAGAATTCACTACTCGAAGAGAACGAGAGGTATAAAAAGAACTTTAAAGCAATGAACATTTTCATGTGTGCCATCGTTACGATTGAATTCAACGAGTATCCGCTTGTGATACTCGCCAAGGAAGTATGGGACACATTTGTCACTACCTATGAAGGTACCGATCAAGTGAGGCAAGCTAAGCTAAGTCGGTGTCTCCATAAGTACGAGATGTTCAAGATGGAGGATGATGAGAATATGACTCGGATGTACATTCACTTCACTAAGATTGTTAACAATCTCAAGTTCCTTGGTAAGAAGATATCTCATGAAGACATTGTCCGAAAGATTACGAGGAGTCTACCTAAGAAGAGATGGAGTCCCAAGGTGACTCGCTATTGAAGAAGCCGAGGACCTTGTACAATTAAAGCCAGATGAGCTCATTGGGAAACTTCTCACCCATAAGTTACATTTAGAGGAGGAAGAATGTGAGGCAAGCACCAAAAGAAACATTGCTCTCAAGGCCTTAGAGGAACCTGATTCAAGTCTAAGCTCCTCGGATTCTAAAGAAGACCCCATGACACTTTTAGCTCGAGGATTCAAGAAGATGAAATACAAAAAGTGGCGGAAGAAGCGTAAGCAAGAATTCTTCGAGAAGGACAGAAGAGGCCTTATCTTTCAAGACACCACCAGTGGTTTTGGGACTTCCAAGGGAGACAAGAACCGTTGTCCAACGTTCATATCTCAACGGATATTTTACGAGTGACTCGGAAAACCCTTAACAACGGTCACAAAGGACTCTCAGTCAGAAGATGGACTCAACGACTAAGCCGCTTGGTCATCTATAAATAGAAGCCAACTCTCAAGACTTGAAGATTGTCGAATCTATTGCTAATATACATACTTGATCAAAAGTTATTGTATTCATTCTCAATCTTCTACTTACAACTCCCACTCTGTAATTCATTATATTATGAGTTGTAAGGTCTTGTACTTAGTTACAAACTCTCTTCTTACTCTCTAAGTAAGGTCCCTTAACTGAGCTATAAGGGTTAACTCAGCTCGGTTGTCCCTAACTGTAAGGGTTATCTAAGCTAGGAAGTATTAGATCGAGATAAGGGAATTTCGAGTCTAGGAAAAGTTGTAAAGAGTTGTCTAAGGGAGCAACTCGGGGTCGATCGATCGACCCTAGGAGGGTTTCCACGTACTTTACTGTGTCTTCACTTTACGAGTACATTCTAAACTCGGACCGACTCAAAGTTTCGGTTTTATCTTCTTCTTTTCTCCTCACTACAATTGTGAGTTCATAGGTTTCGACCCCATTATAGACTCAAAATCGTTTCTGTCTATCCCTTGCTCAAAAGAGTTTTATTTTCAGAAAAATCTTCCATCACCCTATTCACCCCCTCTAGGGTGACTTAGTCTCTCCTCGAGCAAACCTTCAATTGGTATCGAGCCTAGCCTTTCGAAAGGATCTAACCATCCAAAGGTCTAAAGATCAAATGGCTTAGAACAACGGAGAGTTCGATGAATGAAGATCTTCCAGCAGACCACCAAAGTTCAAAGGATCCAATTTCGTGCCTCTGGAAGAAACTCATGGAATGTCTCCTCCTAGATCATGATGAAGATATTTGGAACATCATACAACAAGGAAACTACACTCCCATGAAGACTCGTAGAAACAAGACTCGTGCCTAAGATCAAGGCGAGTTCACAGTGATGAAGCTGAAAAGTTCAGAATGAACTTGAGGCTATGAACATTCTTATGTGCGCCATCAACTCGGAAGAATACAAACAAGTGTCCGCTCGTGACACGGCCAAAAAGTGTGGGACACACTGGCCAACACTTATGAAGGTACAAGCCGGGTCGGACAAGCGAAGATCAGCCAATATCTTCACAAATATGAGCTATTTAAGATGGAGCCGAAGAAAACATCACTCGGATGTTTATTCGATTTACAGAGATTACCAATAATCTCAAATCTCCGGGTAAAAGGATCTCCCACGAAGAAATGTGCGGAAAGATACTCGAAGCCTACCCAAGAAAAGATAGGGTCCCAAGGTAACTGCCATAGAGGAGGCTCGGAACTTATCTCTACTAAAGCCGGACTAACTCATTGGGAAACTTTTCACCCATGAGATTCACCTGGATGAGGAGGATGTAGAGGTCGACACCAAAAAGAACATTGCGGCGAAAGCCTCAAAACCAAAGAAGAAATCTAAGTTCCTCCGACTCGGAAGAGGATCCCATGGCACTAATTGCCAGAGCCTTCAAGAGAATGATGAACCACAAAAGATGGGACAAAAAGCCAAAAGAAGAGTTCTATAAGAAAGACAAGAAGGATAGGAAAGGTAAATACTCTTCTCCTTTAAAGTTATCTCTAACTAAGAACTCTGGATGCTTTGAATGTGGCAGCAAGGATCACATAGTTAAAGACTGTCCAAAGAGAAAACGGGACAGAAAGAAGAAAAAGGCTATGATGGCCACATGGAGTGACGAGGACTCATCGGAAGATGACGAGGACTCCGATGACTCAAAGCGTCTAATGGCCCTCTCGGCTCGAAGCGAAGCGAGTCGGACTCGGATCAATCGGACAATGAAGAATCTAATCCTCAAGAGCTAATTGAGTACTTTCTCAAATTCTCCAAAGTTGATTTGGCTAAGTATATTTTTACTTTGGAAGAAAAGTCCAATTCGATTCTTCTCGTTTCAAAGAACAACTTGAGTCAATTTCTTCGAGAGCATTTCTTTGAAAAATGAATTGGAAAAACTAAGACTTACACTCGAGAGAACTCAAGACTAGTGCTCAATCCAATGATACTGAGTTTGAGTTACTCGGAAGAGAAAATGAGCGGCTAAAATAAAAGCTCAATGAGTCTCAAGATCTTATTTTAAAATTTACTCAAGGTTAGAAAAACCTTGACATGCTCTTAGGATCTCAATGTATCTCTTTCAGAAAAGAAGGTCTTGGTTTCAACAGAGAGGAGGAATCCAATTCTTACTCGGAGCTTTTCAAAAGAATTCTAGAACTGTAAAGTTCGGGAAAGCTGAGAATGGTCCCATTCATAAAAATGAAAGGAGGACTAAGCCCGGATCGGTTTACAAGAAGATACCATCTCCTCCAGACTTTCAAAAGAAAAGTTTTTCAAAAGAAAGAGATACGGACTCAGTTCTCTACACGGAAGACTCGAGAATCAGACTAAGCCCAAAGTCATTCAAATCGGGTTTCGAAAAACGTTCTTCCTCGAAAAGGACCACAGTAAAGAGTGTTACTTGGGTTTGTTAGAGGAAGTAAGAAGGGTTAGATTGTCTCTGTTTTGCGGAGTTACTTAGAAGACATCAAAAGGACACTGGTATCTTGACGGTGGATGCTCACGCCACATGTCGGGAGGCTCGGGACTCTTTTACGAGTTAGAAGAGCATAAAGGAGGAAAAGTCACCTTTGGAGATAACAGCAAAGGCAAGATAATTAGGATAGGCAAGATTGGAAAGGGAAGCAATCTGGTCAGCCCAGTTTACCTTGTCAAAGGACTGAAGTACAATCTGCTTAGCATCTCTCAATTGTGTGATAAAGGTCAAGAGGTAAGATTCACTCAAACCAAATGTTACATTTACGATGACACCACCAAGGAGGTCAAACTCTCGGGTAGGAGATCGGGTAACACTTACATTATTCCTCTATCTCGACTCTAGTCGAACTTATCTTGTTTAAAAGCATCCCTTCATGATGATTCATGGACATGGCATCGTAGATTAGGCCATGTTAGCATGCATACTATTGAGAAATTAGCATCTCATAGTTTAGTTAGAGGTTTGCCTAACTGTGCTTTCAAGAAAGATAGAGTTTGTGAAGCTTGCACAAGAGGGAAATAAGTCGGATCATCATTCAAATCATCGAAGACAGTTCCCACATCCAAAGTGCTTGAGCTGCTGCATATGGATTTATGTGGTGAAATCCCGGTTAAGAGCCTCGGAGGTAAATCATATGTACTTGTTATTATTGATGATTATTCACGATTTACCTGGGTGTGTTTTCTTAAGCACAAAAATGAAGCATTCAAAGAGGTTAGCAAGCTCTGCAGAAGAATCCAAGTTGAGTCTCGGACTCGGATCCGGAAAATTCGAGCCGACCATGGAAGGGAGTTCGACTACTCGGAATTCTCGAGTTTTGTGACAAGAATGGAATCTCTCACAACTTTTCAGCACCAAGAACTCCTCAACAAAATGGAGTAGTGGAGAGAAAGAACAGAACTCTTGAAGAAATAGCAAGGACAATGATGATTGAGCACAATCTATCTTATTATGTCAGAGCTGAGGTAGTCAACACAGACTAACTACACTTTGAACAGATGCTTCATCGGACCCATACTGAAGAAAACACCTTATAAGCTCTACAAAGGGAAGAAACCCAATATTTCCTATTTGAAGCCTTTTGGATGCAAATGTTTTGTTCATAACAATGGTAAGGATCACTGACCAAGTTTGATGCTCGATCGAGATGAAGGTATTTTTCTAGGTTATTCATCTCATAGTAAAGCTTATCGCATCTTCAATAAGAGAACTAACAAAGTGGAAGAAAGCATCCACGTTGTGTTTGATGAGCTTGAACAGGACAAACCAAGTGAGTCTTCATTCTCGGACCTAAAGCTCAGTAGAGAAGACGATGATAAAACTGAATCCATTAGGATTCAAACTCAACCAGACTCGGAATGAAGCAACTCGGAATAATGTGACTCGGAACGAGATAACTCAAGAGTCTCGCTCGGAATGACCAAGCTTACGAAGATCGAGCGGTTCAACCTACGGATCTGGTAAATTAGAGAACAGGTAGAGCATTCAAGTATGCTTCTAGTCACCCACTAGAAAATATATTATTTGATATCAATAGTGGGGTAAGAACTCGTTCCTCTCTTCGAGTCTATGTACATTCACATCATTCATTTCATTAATCGAACCCAAAATGCACTAGAGGCCCTAAATGAACCTGAATGGGTAGAGGCCATGCAAGAGGAACTCAATCAATTCGAAAGAAACTAAGTCCGGACTCGACCAAACAACCTTCCGACCACCCAGTCGGAGGAACCAAATGGGTTTTCAAGAACAAAGCTGGATGAAGGTGGGTTGGTAGTCGAAACAAGGCTAGACTTGTAGCTCAAGGTTACAATCGGGAAGAAGGAATTGATTGTGGGGAAACCTTTGCACTGTTGCCGAATTGAAGCCATTAGAATCCTGTTGGCATTTGCATCTAGCATGAATATCCAATTATATCAAATGGATGTTAAATGTGCATTTCTCAATGGTTTTATTGAAGAGGAAGTCTACGTCGAGCAACCTCCTGGATTTGAAAACTCAGAATTTCCATATTATGTTTTCAAACTTCAAAAAGCTCTTTATGGTCTTAAACAAGCTCCCAGAGCTTGGTATGAAAGATTGAGCAATTTCTTGGTTCAAAATGATTTTAGAAGAGGTCGGATTGACAAGACTCTCTTTATAAGATCCAAAGGGAAAGATTTCCTTATTGTTCGGATCTATGTTGATGATATAATTTTGGAGCTACTAATGAAATTACGTACGAGAATTTTCTGAGTTAATGAGTCGGGAATTTCAAATGAGTATGATGGGAGAACTCAATTTCTTCCTTGGTCTACAAATCAAACAAGACAAAGATGGAATCTATGTCCATCAATCAAAGTATACCAAGGAGCTGCTGAAGAAATACAAACTCTAAGATGCAAAACACGCAGCTACACCCATGAGCAGCAATATAAAACTTGACTCGGACGAGAAAGGTAAAGCAATAGATTAGAAACTTTCTCGAGGTATGATTGGATCTTTGTTGTATCTTACTTCCAGCAGGCCGGATATAATGTTCAATGTATGTTTATGCGCAAGATTCCAAGCTAATCCAAAGGAATCACATCTCACTGCGGTGAAGAGAATATTCGAGATATCTTACGGGGACTCAAAACTTAGGTTTATGGTACTCAAGAGACTCGAAGCCGACTCTCACTAGATCCTCGAGATGCTGATTACGCTGGATACAAAGTTGATAGAAAGAGCACTTTAGGAGCGTGCCAATTTCGGGTCAATCCTTAATATCCTGGCACTCAAAGAAGCAAAACTCAGTAGCTCTATCAACTACCGAAGCTGAGTATATTGCAGTCGGAGCATGCTTGTGCTTAGATTTTATGGATAAAGCAACACTTGATAGATCTTGGACTTTCTTTCAAATATGTTCCAATCAAGTGTGATAATCAAAGTGCAATCAGCATCACCAAAAATCCTGTTCGGCACTCAAAAACAAAACACATTGAGGTCGGGTATCATTTTTTAAGAGACCATTTTGAGAAAGGTGATATTGAACTTGAATTCATTCCTACTAATCTTCAATTAGCTAATATTTTTACTAAGCCTCTTGGTGAAGATCGGTTTTGTTTTATTAGGAATGAGCTTGGAATGTTAAATGCATAATTATGTGCTTTCTTTGAGAAAATCTCATTACATGATTATGTGTTATGTGCGTTCAAATCGTTAATAACCATTTGTTCGGTTGATTTAGTGATACTGAGCTTATAGTTATTATTTATTTCTAGTTTCTAAGTCACTCGAAACTTATTTGAGTCAAACTCGGACGTTTGAGAAAAATGGACATCAAATCTCTAAAATCATCTCTAGATAAGTGGAAAATGTCGAATTTATTTTCAAAATCTTTTTCTCTCTCTCGCGCTGTGATCGGACAACTAACCGTTAAAAGACAAACTGCTAGAATTCTAACCATTGAGAAGAGAACTGTCACACCGGTCTAAGGTGACTGTTGAAAGAGCTGAGTCGAAACGAGATATTGAAGGATGATTATTTTCCTACAAATAGCGCCTATTCTCCTTCATCTCGCTACTTTACATTTCACTTACTCTCTCTCTCTCTCAATCAAAACTTCGCGCACAAGCTCTCTCTCTCTGCGTCTACGGTGACTTCCGGACATTTTCAAGCTTCGTGAAGCTCATCTCAAGTAAGCTCGATTGCTCTCAACTCTTTCTTCTACTCTTTTTCATTCACTCTCTTCGATCTATTCTCTTCTACGTTTGTCTTCTATCTCTTTTCTCATCCAAAATGCCTAAAAGAGGTTCTCACCTCGACTTTCTTGGCTCTTCCTGAAAGAAGCCTCACACAAAAAGCCAAGAAGGCTCCTCCGACACAAAACCTCTCGTCACCCGAGCATTTTGTGTTGGATGATAAGTTCTTTCCAACCACAAAATTCTCGTGGTTTCCACACATCCAAACAACCGGTGTTTATCATTTTCTTTGTTTCAGCGAGTTCATATATCCTGAACTCGTATCCGAGTTCTATACTCATCTCGTAAGCTCGAAGGTGTTCTAACCTCCGGGGTTCAAAATATAACTGTTCGTATAAACACTTCCCTTCTCCATCGCTTGTTCAAGGTCTCCTCTCTCTTCTTGAACAGCAACCCAATTCCTTTCACCGAGGTCGCTGACGACTTCTTTGAAAAGTACACAAAAGAGTTTCTCGAGTCACGCAAAATTTTTACGTGACTCAGCTGAAGTCAAAGCACGTCTTTCGTGTTTCTTGCTGATGAGAACTTTCTTCTCTCAGCATTCTAGCAAGGAGAACCCCAATTCCAAGCATTTAAAAGCTCTTTTTAACATTCTTGAGGGCTATGAAGTAGACCTCTTTCCCTCCATCATCGAGCAAATGGCAGCTGTGCCAGCTCAACTCCAAAATAAGAAGAACACCCCTCTTCCTTTTGGTGCTCTTCTCACTCTTGTCTTCAAACAATTCAAAGTTCCTCTTGCCTCGGACCCAAACGCTGTTTACGAGGCTATCGTTGTTGTCGGCAAAAAGGAACTTCGAGGGTACGGGTATCGGGAGACTCAACCTGGTATCCGGGTACACAGCTCGAGCCGAGGCCACATTCTCCGCCTCGGACTCGAAAGAAGCCCCCTTTCTCTCTCTACCCCACCTGGTGGTGCTTCCACCTCAGGTGCTTCTAAGTCTCTCTCCTCCATTTTGTCCTCCGCTTTCATGGACAAAATCAACTTTGTGTCCTTGGAATTCAAGGACATGCTCCGGTCATTCAAGACTGTCTATCGGTCTATGACCATCAACCAAAAACAGCCCAATCTCAAATCCGAGAGCAGCAAGACCTCGCTTCTTGAGATGAAGGCCTTGGTGAAGGAGGCGATCGAGCTCCTCTAGGAGAGACGGTCCAAGGCGGGTCGGGACCATGGCGACTCGGACACATCCGAAGAGTCCTCGAGCCCGGCCAAGACCTCTTCGAGATAGTGGGGAAGACGAAGAAGAAGACCAAGAAGAAGCGGACGTCGAGGAGCCTGCGGCTGAGGCAGCTCCTTCCGGGCAAGGGGCGGAACAAAAGAAGAAGAAGGAGGGACAACCGAGGGTCTAAATGCTCTCGAAGGTCAACTCGAAGTGATAAGCTCAAACAACGGTCTAAGTGGGTCAAAAGACCTAGCTGCACAAGGACAAACTGCAGCGGGTCGGACCGAGCGGACCCCTTCAGCCTACCGAGCTTCAAGTGGAGGAACTTCGGATCCTGTCGTTGCGGGTCAGCCACTCGTAGTCGAGCCCTTGACGGTGATCCCTGTCCTCCCTCCACCGCGCTCAAGCACATTGTCAAGATCCTACCAGCGCCGGCGTACCACTCGTCCTTCCTCTTCTACTCGGACAACCCCTTCTCCCTCTTAGACACCATGCACTCGTGTCACAATTCCAAAGTCTGCAGATTCTTCTTCTTCCCGGAATCTTTTTCATTTCTTCATCTTTTACTTATCTCTTTTGTCCGGACATCAAATATGTACTACTTGTTGTATTCTTCCCATTTTTTTGTTTTTCCTGAAAGGCAAGGGGAGAATATAGATATAAACATTTGTTGTCTTGTTTAGGGGAGTTTCGACTCTCTCTCTCTCTATATATTTTTCTTTAACTTCAATGAATTAATGCATTTCTTTCAATTCTTTGAGATTAATGTTTAATGCAAGCATTTACGAGTTTCAATCAAATACGCTCTCTTGCTTAGCATCTTCGGCAACATAAATGCTTTCATTGACTATTCTTTATACTTTGATACTTCAAGTATACAAAAACAGATCTATATCACTAACAAAGTTTCTTTCTAACTATAGAATGCCTTTCATCAAAAAGGGGAGATTAAAGACTCGGACTTTACTCCGCACATTTCGAGTACTATCAAGGGAATCGGGTATACGACTTTCTCACTTATAGAGTTTTGATTTCAAGTCATTCTCTGTACCTTAGAAACTTTTCTGAGTGATATAGTATTTCCTCTAAGTGATATAGCAATTATTTCATGTATTTATGCATGACTTTGTCCGACTCGAAAGCATATCTTTACTCACTTTTGTTTACTCGGTTCCGAGTCTCTCATCACTTAGAATTATCGCATGTTCAAATGACTAGTATTTGCATAACCGCACTCGGTCCGACTTCATGTTACAGGTCTTATTCTGTTAAGAGTCGCGCTTCTAGACTCGAACCATGCTTAGTCTAAATCAAGTTTGTTTCACTACGATATTCTTTATTTAACTTGATTCTCGTTTAGACCGACTCGAGTTGGAATTTCGAGTTTCATGGATATTAGACTCGGAAAATTCCATTCTTTTTCCGACTCGGATAATTAGTCACTTAGTTATCTTAATTATGTTATTATCTCGTGTCTAATCTTGGACCAAAGTATTTTATACTTTGAGAACCAATTTAATTTACTTTTGTAGGTTATCCAAATGAGGCTACACCTTTTGAAATACAAAAGTAACCTGGCTTCAAAACGTCAAATCACTAGCGAGACAAGGCTTTTTCCACCTCGACCTAGCCACGGAAGACCGTGTCGTGGCCGTCTGCTTTCAAAACTGGAAATCTGCAAGACCAAGCTAAACGGTGGTTTCCACCTTATCTTTCAAGACACCACCGAGTGGTTTTGGGACTTCAAAAGGAGACAAGAACCGTTGTCCAACGTTCATATCTCAACGGATATTTTCCGAGTGACTCGGAAAACCCTTAACAACGGTAACAAAGGACTTTTAGTTAGAAGATGGACTTAACGAGCTGAGCTGCTTGGTCATCTATAAATAAAAGCCAACTCTCAAGACTTGAAGATTGCCGAATCTATTGCTGATATACATACTTGATCAAAAGTTATTGTATTCATTCTCAATCTTCTACTTACAAATCCCACTCTGTAATTCATTATATTCCGAGTTGTAAGGTCTTATACTTAGTTACAAACTCTCTTCTTACCCTCTAAGTAAGGTCCCTTGATCGAGCCGTAAGGGTTAACTCAACTCGCTTGTCCCTAGTCTGTAAGGGTTATCTCAGCTAGGAAGTACTAGATCGAGATAAGGGAATTTCGAGTGTAGGAAAAAGTTGTAAAGAGTTGTCTAAGGGAGCAACTCGGGGTCGGTCAGTCTATCGTATTTTGTGGACTCAAAATAGTGGATTTGACTTCGTGCTTGGATTAGCACGGTTCGTGGTTTTCCGCCCCGGGAGGGTTTCCACGTACTTTCGTGTTCTCACTTTCCGAGTTCATTCTAGACTCAAACAGATTATAAGCTTCAGCTTTATCCGCTTCTCTACTCCTCACTGCAATTCCGAGTTCATACTTTTCGACCCCATTTTAGACTCGGAATCGGTTTTGTCTGTCCCTCGCTTAAAAGAGATTGATTTTCAAGAAAATCTTCCATCACCCTATTAACCCCCTCTAGGGTGACTTTGTCTCTCCCCGAGCAAACCTTCAAAATGGTATCGAGCCTAGCCTTTCGGAAAGGATTTAACCATCTAAAGGTATAAAGATCGGATGGCTCGGAACAACGGAGAGTTCGATGAAGGAAGATCATCCAACGAGACCACCGAAATTCAAAGGATCCAACTTTGTACACTCGGAAGAAACTCATGGAATGTTTCCTCCTGGATCATGATGAAGACGTTTGGGACATCATACAACAAGGAAACTACATTCCCATGAAGACAGAAGAATTTCGACTCGTTCCCAAGACAAAGGCCGAGTTTACTCCTGGTGAAGTAGAGAAGTTTACTTAATTATCTTAATTATTCTATCATCTCGTGTCTAATCGTGGACCAAAGTACTTTATACTTTGAGAACCAACACTTGATTTACTTTTGTAGGTTATTCAAATGAGGATTCACTTTTCGAAATACAAAAGTAACCGGCTTCAAAACATCAAATCACCAGAGAAACATGGCTTTTCCTCTTATCCGTCGCAGTCCCGGAAGATTGTGTCGTGGTCGTTTGTTTTCAAATCGGAAAACCGAAACGCCATGCTTACGGTGGTTTCCACATTATCCTTGAAGACACCGCTAGTGGTTTTGGGATTTCCAAGAGAGTTAAATCGTTGCCCAACGTTCATATCACAATGGATACTTTCGAGTGACTCGAAAGCTCTTTTCAACGGTCACAAAGGTCTCTTAGTCGGCAGAAGGAGATAACGGCTACTCTGCTCGGTCATCCATAAATAGAAGCCAACTTTCAAGACTTGAAGATTGCCGAACCTATTGTTAATACACGTACTTGAGCAAAGTCATTGTATTCATTCTCAATCTTCTACTTACAACTCCCAATCTGTAATTCATTACTTTACGAGTTGTAAGGTCTTGTACTTAGTTACAAACACTTTCTTACTTTACGAGTAAGGTCCCTTGACTAAGTCTGTAAAGGTTAACTCAGCTTAGTTGTCCCTAGTCGTAAGGGTTATCTCAGCTAGGAAGTACTAGCTCGAGATAAGAGAATTTCGAGTTTAGGAAAACTTGTATAGAGTTGTCTAAGGGAGCAACTCGAGTTCGGTCGATCTACGGTATTTTGTGGACTCAAAATAGTGGATTTGACTTCGTGCTTGGACTAGCACGGTCCGTGGTTTTCTGCCCCAAGAGGGTTTCCACGCATTTCTTGTCTCTTTGCTTTCCGAGTTCATTCTAGATTCGGACAGTTTCAAAGCTTCGCTTTATTACTCGTTCTGCAATTCGAGTTCAACCTTTTCGACCTCGCTTTTGACTCGGAATTCATTTGCGTTTCTTCTTGGGCAAAAGAGTTTGGTTGTCAACGAAAAACTTCCATCACCCTATTCACCCCCTCTAGGGTGACTCGGACTCTCCCCGAGCAAACCTTCAATTGGTATCGAGCCTAGCCTTTCGGAAAGGATCTAACCATCCAAAGGTCTAAAGATCAAATGGGTCGAACAACGGAGAGTTCGATGAACGAAGATCTTCCAACGAGACCACCAAAATTCAAAGGATCAAACTTCGGGCACTTGGAAGAAACTTATGGAATGTTTCCTCATGGATCATGATGAAGATGTCCGGGACATCATACAAAATGGAAAGTACATTCCAATGAAGACAGAAGAATTCAAAATCATTCCCAAAACAAAGGCCGAGTTTACTCCGAGCGAAGCGAGAAGTTCGAAAGAACTTCAAGGCCATGAACATCCTAATGTGCGCCATCGGCTCGAGAGGAATACAATCAAGTGTCTGCACTGTGACTCAACAAAAGATGTGTGGGAGACTCTTGTCAACACTTACGAAGGCACTAGCCAGGTCGGACAAGCGAAGATCGGCCGAGTATCTTCATAAATATGAGCTCGTTTATGATAGAGCCGAAGAAAACATCACTCGAGATGTTCATTCGATTTACTGAGATTACCAACAATCTCAAATCACTGGGTAAGAAGATTTCACACGAGGAAATGTGCGGAAAGATACTTAGAAGTCTACCCAAGAGAAGATGGGGTCCCAAGGTGACTGCCTTAGAGGAGGCTCGGAACCTCTCACTCTTAAAGCCGGACGAGCTTATTGGAAAGCTTCTCACTCATGAAATTCACCCGGAAGAAGAGGATGCTGAGAGCAGTACCAAAAAGAACATAGCACGTAAAGCCTCGGAATCCAAAGAAGCAACTCGAGCTCCTCGACTCGGAAGAAGATCCCATGGCACTCGTTGCAAGAGGCTTCAAGAGAATAATGAAGCACAAAAGATGGGATAAAAGGCCAAAAGACGAATTCTACGAGAAAGATAAGAGAGATAGAAAAGGTAAATATTCTTCTCCTTCAAAGTTATCTTTATCTAAGAATTCTGGATGCTCTGAGTGTGGCAGTAAAGACCACATAGTCAAAGACTGTCCGAAAAGAAAAAGGGACAGAAAGAAGAAAAAGGCTATGATGGCAACATGGAGCGATGAGGACTCATCGGAAGATGATGAGGAGTCGGATGACTCAAAATGTCCGATGGCAATCTCGACTCGAAGGCTGAAAGAGAATCGGACTCGAGACTCGGACAATGAGGAAACAAATCCTCAAGAGGTAATTGATTACATTCTCAAGTTCTCCAAAGCTGATTTAGCTAGATATATTTTTACTTTGGAAGAAAAGTCCAATTCGACTCTTCTCGTTTCAAAGAACAACTTGAGTCGATTTCATCTGAGAGCATCTCTTTAAAAAATGAATTGAAAAAGCTGAGACTTACACTCAGAGAACTCAAGACTAGTGCTCAATCCAATGAGACCGAGTCCGAGTTACTCAGAAAAGAAAATGAGCAACTAAAGCGAAGCTCACTGAGTCTCAAGATCTGGTTTTAAAATTTACTCAAGGTAAGAAAAACCTTGATATGCTCTTAGGATCTCAATGTGTTTCCTTCGAAAAGATGGTCTTGGTTTCAACAAAGAAGAGGAATCCAATTCCTACTCGAACTATTCAAAAGGATTCCGAAGCTGTAAAGTTCAGGAAAGCTGAGCATGGTCCCATTCATAAAAATGAAGGGAGGACTAAGCCCGGAACAGTTTACAAAAAGAAACTATTCTCTCCAGGTTTCAAAAGGAAAGGTTTTCAAAAAGAAAGAAACACGGATTCGGTTCTCTGCAAGGAAGACTCGGAATCGGACCAAACCCAAAGTCATTCAAATCGGGTTCCGAAAAACCTTCTTCCTCGAAAAGGACCACAGTAAAGAATGTTACTTGGGTTCGTTAGAGGAAGTGAGAAGGGTTAGACTTTCTCTGTTTTGCGAGTCGCTCGGAAGAGATCAAAGGGACACTGGTACCTTGACGGTGGATGTTCAACTCATATGTCGCGAGACACCGGACTCTTCTACGAGTTAGAAAAACATAAAGGAGGAAAGGTCACTTTTGGAGATGACAGCAAAGGCAAGATAGTTGGGATAGGCAAGATTGGAAAAGGATGCAATCCGGTCGGTCTAGTCTACCTTGTCAAAGGATTAAAGTACAATCCGCTCGAGCATCTCTTAAGCGTGCGATAAAGGTCAAGAGGTAAGATTCACTCGGACTAATTGTTACATTTCTAATATTACCACCAAGGAGGTCAAGCTTTTAGGTAAACGATCGGGTAATACTTATGTTATCCCTCTTTCGACCCGAGTCGAATTTATCTTGCTTAAAAGCATCTCTTCATAATGACTCTTGGACATGGCATCGTAGATTAGGCCATAGTAGCATGCATACTATCAGAAAATTAGCATCTCATGGTTTGGTTAGAGGTTTACCTAAGCGTGCTTTTGAGAAAGATAAAGTGTGTAAAGCATGCACAAGAGGGAAACAAGTCGGATCATCATTCCAATCTCCGAAGACGGTTTCCACATCCAAAGTGCTTGAGTTACTGCATATGGACTTATGTGGTGAAATCCCTGTTAAGAGCCTCGGAGGTAAATCATATATATTTGTTATTATTGATGATTATTCACGATTTACCTGGGTGTGTTTTCTTAAGCACAAAAATGAAGCATTCAAGGAGTTCGGTAAGCTCGTAGAAAGATTCAAGTTGAGTCTCGGACTCGAGATCCGAGAGAATTCGAACCGACCATGGAAGGGAGTTCGACTACTCGAGAATTCTCGAGTTCTGTGACAAAAATGGCATCTCTCACAATTTCTCAGCACCAAGAACTCCTCGGCAAAATGGAGTAGTGGAGAGAAAAACAGAACCCTTGAAGAAATAGCAAGGACGATGATGATTGAGCACAACTTACCTTACTATTTACAGGTCGAGGCGATCAACACGACCAACTACACTCTAAATAGATGCCTCATCGGACCCATTTTGAAGAAAACACCTTATGAGCTCTACAAAGGGAAGAAACCAAATATTTCCTATTTCGACCATTTGGATGTAAGTGCTTCGTTCGGAACAATGGTAAGGATCACTGACCAAGTTTGATGCTCGGTCGAAGAAGGTATTTTTACGGGTTATTCTTCTCACGACAAAGCTTATCGCATTTTCAATAAAAAAACTAACAAAGTGGAAGAGAGCATCCACGTTGTGTTTGATGAGCTTGAACAGGAGAAACCAAGCGAGTCCTTGTACTCGAAGTGAAGCTCGGAGAGAAGATGATGAGCCGAGCCCATAAAGACTCAAACTCAACCAGCTCGGAATGAAGTCACTCGGAACAAAGTGACTCGGAACGAGACAACTCAAGAGTCCGCTCAAAACAAACGAGCTAATGAAGAAGACCACTCGGAACAAGCTTCGAAGATCCGGTAGTTCAGCCCACAAATCTTATGAATCGGAGAACAGGTAAAGCGTTCAAGTTTTCTTCTTGTCATCCACTAGAAAACATAATATCCGATATCAACGAGTGGGGCAAGAACTCGTTCCTCTCTTCAAAATCTATGTGCATTCACTGCATTCATCTCATTAACTCGAACCCAAAAATGCACTAGAGGCCCTTAAT
The DNA here is from genome assembly GCA_021018815.1 of Talinum fruticosum. Lineage (NCBI taxonomy): Eukaryota > Viridiplantae > Streptophyta > Magnoliopsida > Caryophyllales > Talinaceae > Talinum > Talinum fruticosum. Next base: position 9,533,633 of record JAITYX010000005.1, on the reverse strand, counting down.
GAACCTGAATGGGTAGAGGCCATGCAAGAGGAACTCAATCAATTCGAAAGAAACCAAGTACGGACTCGACCAACCAACCTTCGACCACCCGGTTATAGGAACCAAATGGGTTTTCAAGAACAAAGCTGGATGAGGGTGGAGTGGTAGTCGAAACAAGGCTAGACTTGTGGCTCAAGGTTACAATCAAGAAGAAGGAATTGATTGTGGGGAAACCTTTGCACTTGTTGCGGAATCGAAGCTATTAGAATATTGTTGGCATTTGCATCCAGCATGCATATTAAATTATATCAAATGGATGTTAAGTGTGCTTTTCTCAATGGTTTTATTGAAGAGGAAGTCTATGTCGAGCGAGGCTCCGCGTTTTGAAAACTCAGATTTTCCAGATCATGTTTTCAAACTTCAAAAGGCTCTCTATGGTCTTAAACAAGCCCCTCGAGCTTGGTATGAAAGAGCGAGCAATTTCTTAGTTCAAAATGATTTCAAAAGAGGTCGGATCGACAAGACTCTCTTTATAAAAACCAAAGGGAAAGATTTCCTTATTGTTCAAATCTATGTCGATGATATTATCTTTGGAGCTACTAATGAATATTTGTGCTGAGAATTTTCCGAGTTGATAAGTCGGGAATTCCAAATGAGTATGATGGGAGAACTTAATTTCTTCCTTGGTTTACAAATCAAACAAGACAAAGATGGAATCTACGTCCATCAAACCAAGTATACCAAGGAGCTACTGAAGAAATACAAACTTCAAGATGCAAAGCACGCATCTACACATATGAGCGACGAATATAAAGCTTGACTCGGACGGGAAAGGTAAAGCAATAGATCGAAACTCTATCGAGGTATGATTAGATCTTTGCTATATCTTACTTCCAGCCGGCTCGATATAATGTTCGGTGTTTGTTTATGCGCAAGATTTCAAGCTAATCCAAAAGAATCACATCTCATTGCGGTGAAGAGAATATTCGAGATATCTTTCAGGAACTCGGAACTTAGGTCTCCGGTACTCAAGAGACTCGAACCGACTCTCACTAGATACTCGAGATGCGGACTACGCTGGACACAAAGTTGATCGAAAGAGCACTTACGGAGCTTGCCAATTTCGGGTCAATCCCTAATATCTTGGCACTCAAAGAAGTAGAACTCGGTGGCTCTATCAACTGCTAAAGCTGAGTATATTGCAGGCTGGAGCATGTTGCGCTCGGATCTTAAGGATAAAGCAACACTTGAGGGATCTTGGACTATGTTTCAAATCGGTTCCAATCAAGTGTGACAATCGAGTGCAATTAGCATAACAAAGAATCCAGTTCGAGCACTCAAAGACAAAGCATATTGAGGTCGAGATATCACTTCTTACGAGACCATTCGAGAAAGGTGATATTGAACTTGAATTCATTCCTACTAATCTTTAATTAGCTGATATCTTTACTAAGCCTCTTGGTGAAGATCGGTTTTGTTTTATTCGGAATGAGCTAGGTACGTTAAATGCATAATTATGTGCTATCTTTGTGATAATCTCATTGCATGATTATGTGTTATGTGTTTTCAATCTATTAATAACCATTAGCTCGAGTTGCTACGGTGATACTTGGGTTAGTAGCTGTTAATTATTTCTAGTTTCGAGTCACTCAGAAACCAATCCGAAGTCATACTCGGACGTTGAGAAAAAAATTGGACTTCAAATTCTCCGAATACATCTCTAGATCAGTGGAGAAGTTCGGAATATATTTTCAAAATCTTTTTCTCTCTCTCTCTTGGGCGCTGTGATCAAACGCTAGCCGTGGATCTCTAACTGCTAGAATCTTAACCTTTGAGAAGAGAACCGTCACACCGGTCCGAGGTGACTTTTGAAAGAGCGGGAGCCAAACGGAGTTACAATTAACGTCACGGTGAAGGACGATTCTTATTCTTTAAATAGCAACTATTCTCCTTCTCCTCGTTACTCTACATTTCATCTCTCTCTCATACACAAAACTTCTCGCGAAAGATTTCTACGTCTACGGTGCTCTCTGGTCCTCTTCAAGCGACGTAAAGATCATCTCAAGTAAGGTCCCCTGCTCTCAATCTTTTTCTTCTACTCCTTTTTCTTTTGGATCTCGTCTACCTACTCTTCTCTTTACTTCTTCACACGTTTCATCTTTCTTTCTCTTACTCAAAATGCCTAAGAGAGGTAATCATCCGGACTTTCAAGTCTCCTCCTCCTCCAAAAAGCCTCGCATCAAAAACCCGAAAGCTCAACCCCCTCAAAACCTATTGTCACCCAAGCATCTCGCGCTGGACGACAAGTTCTTCCCTACAACCAAATTTTCTTGGTTGGCTCACATTCAAACCACTAGAGCATATAACTTTCTTTGCTTCAGCGAGTTCATCTATCCCGAACTCGTTTCGAGTTTTACACTCACCTCACTTTCTCCGAGGGTGTCCTAACCTCCGGAGTTTAAAATGTGACTGTTCGCATCAACTTCAAGTTTCCTCTCTTTTCTTGAACAACAACCCCATTCCCTTCACTGAAGTCGCCGACGACTTCTTTGAAAAATACGCTAAAGAGTTCCCCGAGTCACGGAAAAAATTTTCGGTGACTCGGTTGAAGTCCGAAGCACGCCTTACGTGCTTTCTGCCGATGAGAACCTTTTTCTCTCAGCATTCTAGTAAGGAGAACCCCAACTCCAAGCACCTCAAATCCCTTTTTGACATTCTTGAGGGCTACGAAGTAGACCTCTTCCCCTCCATAATTGAGCGGATGGCAGCTGTGCCAGCTCAACTCCAAAGCAAGAAGAACACCTCTCTTCCCTTTGGTGCTCTTCTCATCCTTGTCTTCAAACAATTCAAGGTTCTTCTCCCCTCGGACCCCAACGTCTGTGTGTGAGGCTGCCATTGTTGTTGGCAAGAAGGAACTCCAGGGTACGGATACCAGGAAACACAACCTGGTGTCCGGGTGCACAACTCGGAGCCGAGGCCTCCTTCTCCCCTCGGACTCGAGGAATCAACCCCTTTCTCTCTCCCTGCCCCACCTGTTGGTGCTTCCACCTCAAGTGCTCGCAAATCTCTCTCTGCTATTTTGTCCCCCATTTTCTTGGACAAAATCAGCTCCGTGTCCTCTCGAATTCGGGGACTCGCTCCGCTCACTCAAGACTATATATCGGTCTTTGTTCATCTACCAAAACACCGCCCAATCCCAAATCCGAGAGCAAGCAAACCTTGGTTCTTGAGATGAGGGAGTTGGTGAAGGAGCGAAGGAGCTGGTCGAGCTCCTCAAAGAGAGAAGGTCTAAGGCGGCTCGGGACCGTGGCAACTCGGACGCGTCCGAAACGTCTTCGAGCCAAGGCCCGACCTCTTCGGACAGCGGGGAAGAAGAGGAAAAAGAAGCTGCAGACAACGAAGCAACGAACGCGAGGAGCTCGCGGCTGAGGCAAATCCATCCGGGCAAGGGGTGGAACACACGAAGAAGCAGCGGGAATTGCCGAGGGTCGAGCTGCTCCTCAAGCTCAAATAGCGAGTACTCGGCTCGGACAGCAATCCGAGTGGGTCGGAAGACCTCGCTGCACCGGTAGGTCGAGCGAGCAAACCCCTCCAGCTGCCGAGGTCCACAGGGAGGAACCGTTAGATCCTCTCGTTACGGGTCGACCACTCGGAGCCGAGCCCTTAACCGTGGTCCCTGTCCTCCCTCCGCCGCGCTCAAGCACATCGTCAAGATCCTACCAGCGCGGCGTACCTCCAAGCCCTCCGCTTCCACTCGGGCATCCCCTCTCCCTCGTAGGCGCCATGCACTGAGTCACAATTCCTCGGTCTGCCAAATTCTTCTTCTTTCGAGAGATTATCTTTATTATTCTTTTGTCCGGACATCAAACTTGTACTAATCGTTCTTTCTTCCCACTTTCTTTGTTCTTTTGTTTTTTTTTTTTTCTGAAAGGCAAGGGGGAGAAATAGAGTCACCAAAACTTGTTGTCTTGTTTAGGGGAGCTTTCCCTCTCAATCTGTGTACTCTTTTTGATAATTTCAATGAATTAATGCTTTCTCATCAATTCTATCTGTGTTCACAAGCAACCCTTTACGAGTTAACATTATTTCATTGTTAAGCATTCTTTTCTCTCGATACATTAAGCTTGCTTTACTATCCAAAAGCAGATCTTTTTACTAACAAAGTTTTTGTCTAAGTATGGAATGCCTTTCATAAAAAGGGCGAGATTGAAGACTAAGACACCGCCCAACACATTTCCGAGTTGTATCGAAGGAATCGGGTATATAAGAACTTCTTAAGTATGGAGTTTTGATTCCAAGGCATTCTCTCGATCCTTAGAAACTTTTGTGAAGTAATAAAGTACATTTTCTAAGTGATATAGCACTTACTTTTCATATTCTCGCTTGTCTCTGTGTGACTCGGAAAACAAATATGCTTGGTCTCACTCGGTTCCGAGTCCCTCATCCTTTAGATATATCGCATTACGAATTGACTAGTATTTCGCTTTATCACACTTAGGTCCGACTTCATGTTTTAAGTTCTACTTAGTTGGAGTAAGTGATTCTATTCTGAATCGTGCTTAGTCTATATCAAGTTATTTCACTCGATATTCGTTATGTAACTTGATTCTTCGCTTATACTAACTCGATGGAATTTTGAGTCTCATAGATATTAGACTCGAAAATTCCACTCACTTTCTAACTCGGATAATTAGTTGCTTAATTATCTTAATTATTCTATCATCTCGTGTCTAATCGTAGACCAAAGTACTTTATACTTTGAGAACCAAAACTTGATTTACTTTTGTAGGTTATTCAAACGAGGATTCACTTTTCGAAATACAAAAGTAACCGACTTCAAAACGTCAAATCACCAGCAGACATGACTTTTCCTCTTCTCTATCCCAGTCCCAGAAGATTGTGTCGGGGCTGTCTGTTTCCACATCTGGAAAACTGAAACGCCATGCTTAACGGTGGTTTCCACATTATCTTTGAGAGTTAAACCGTTGCCCAACGTTCATACCACAACGGATACTTTCTTAGTGACTCGGAAAGCTCTTTTCAACGGTCATAAAAGGTCTCTCGGTCGGCAGAAGGAGATAACGGCTACTCTGCGTGGTCATCCATAAATAGAAGCCGACTTTCGGGACTTGAAGATTGCCGAACCTATTGTTAATACACGTACTTGAGCAAAGTCATTGTATTCATTCTCAATCTTCTACTTACAACTACCAATCTGTAATTCATTACTTTCTAAGTTGTAAGGTCTCGTACTTAGTTACAAACACTTTCTTACTTTCCGAGTAAGGTCCCTTGACTAAGTTGTAAAGGTTAACTCAGCTTAGTTGTCCCTAGCTGTAAGGGTTATCTCGGCTAGGAGGTACTAGATCGAGATAAGAGAATTTCTGAGTCTAGGAAAACTTGTATAGAGTTGTCTAAGGGAGCAACTCGGGTTCGATCGATCTACGGTATTTTGTGGACTCAAAATAGTGGATTTGACTTCGTGCTTGGACTAGCACGGTCCATGGTTTTCTGCCCCGGGAGGGTTTCCACGTATTTCTTGTCTCTTTTCTTTACGAGTTCATTCTAGACTCAAACAGTTTCAAAGCTTACGCTTTATTACTCGTTCCGCAATTCGAGTTCAACCTTTTCTAACCTTGCTTTGGACTCGGAATCCATTTGCGTTTCTTCTTGGGAAAAAGAGTTTGATTGTCAACGAAAAACTTCCATCACCCTATTCACCCCCTCTAGGGTGACTTAGACTCTCCCGAGCAAACTTTCGAGCCGGAAGAGAACATCACACAAATGTTCATTCGATTTACTCGGATTACCAACGAGTCTCAAATCTCTGGGTAAGAAGATTTCCCACTGGGAAATGTGCGGAAAGATACTCACAAGCCTACCCAAGAGAAGATGGGGTCCCAAGGTAACTACCATAGAGGAGGCTCGGAATCTATCACTTCCAAAGCCGGACGAGCTTATTGGAAAGCTTCTTACTCATGAAATCCACTGGAAGAGGAGGATGCCGAGGGCAGCACCAAAAAGAACATAGCACCGAAAGCCTCCGAAACCGAGAGAAGCAAATATAAGTTCCTCTTACTCGGAAGAGGATCCCATGGCACTTATTACGAAAGGCTTCAAGAGAATGATGAAGCACAAAAGATGGGATAAGAAGCCAAAAGAAGAGTTCTACGAAAAGACAAGAAGGATAGGAAACGTAAGTACTCATCTCCTTCAAAGTTCTCTTTGACTAAGAACTCTAGCCGTTTTGAATGTGGCAGCAAGGATCACATAGTCAAAGACTGTCCAAAGATAAGATGGGACAGAAAGAAGAAAAAGGCTATGATGGCCACATGGAGTGACGAGGACTCATCGGAAGATGACGAGGACTCGGATGACTCAAAGTGTCCGATGGCAATCACTAACTCGGAAGTCGAAGCGAGTCGGACTCGGAATCGGACAATAAGGAATCTAATCCTCAAGAGCTAATTGAGTACTTTCTCAAATTCTCCAAAGTTGATTTGGCTAAGTATATTTTTACTTTGGAAGAAAAGTCCAATTCGACTCATCTCGTTTCAAAGAACAACTTGAGTCAATTTCCTCCGAGAGCATTTCTTTGAAAAATGAATTAGAAAAGCTGAGACTTACACTCGGAGAACTCAAGACTAGTTCTCAATCCAATGAGGCCGAGTCCGAGCTACTCGAAGAGAAAATGAGCAGCTAAAGCAAAAGCTCAATGAGTCTCAAGATCTGGTTTTAAAATTTACTCAAGGTCGAAAAACCTTGATATGCTCTTAGGATCTCAATGTGTCTCTTTCGAAAAGAAGGTCTTGGTTTCAACAAAGAGGAGGAATCAAATTCCTACTCGGAACTTTTCAAAAGGATTCCAGAACTGTAAGGTTCGGGAAAGCTGAGAGTGGTCCTATTCATAAAAATGAAAGGAGGACTAAGCCCGGATCGGTTTACAAGAAGAAACCATCTCCTCCAGGTTCCCAAAAGAAAATTTTTTCAAAAGAAAGAGATACGGACTCGGTTTTCTACACGAAGACTCGGAATGAGATTAAGCCCAAAGTCATTCAAATATGGGTTCGAAAAACCTTCTTCCTCGAAAAGGACCACGAGTAAAGAGTGTTACTTGGGTTCGTTAGAGGAAGTGAGAAGGGTTAGATTGTCTCTATTTTGCAGGTCACTCAGAAAAGATCAAAAGGACACTCGGTACCTTGACAGTAGATGCTCACGTCACATGTCGGGAGATTCGGGACTCTTTTACGAGATAGAAGAACATAAAGGAGGAAAAGTCACTTTTAGAGATGACAGCAAAGGCAAGATAATTGGGATAGGCAACATTGGAAAGGGAAGCAATCTGGTCAGCCCAGTTTACCTTGTCAAAGGACTAAAGTACAATCTGCTTAGCATCTCTTAATTATGTGATAAAGGTTAAGAGGTAAGATTCACTAAGACCAAATGTTACATTACTGATGACACTACCAAGGAGATCAAACTTTCGGGTAGAAGATCGAGCAACACTTACATTATTCCTCTTTCGACCCTAGTCGAACTTATCTTGTTTAAAAGCATCACTTCATGATGATTCATGGAAATGGTATCGCAGATTAGGCCATGTTAGTATGCATACTATTGAGAAATTAGCATCTCATGGCTTAGTTAGAGGTTTGCCTAACCGTGCTTTCAAGAAAGACAGAGTTTGTGAAGCTTGCATAAGAGGGAAACAAGTCGGATCATCATTCAAATCTCAAGGTTTGCTCGGGAGAGTCCGAGTCACCCTAGAGGGGGTGAATAGGGTGATGGAGGATTTTTGTTGAAAATCAAACTCTTTTGCCAAAGAAAGTACAGAAATAGATTCTAAGTCTAAAAACGAGGTCAGAAAAATATGAACTCGGAATTGCGGTTTAGAGTAGTGAGTCGGATAAAGCTGAATCTTTGAGGCTGTCCGAGTCTAGAATGAACTCGGAAAGTAAAGACAAAGAAGTTACATGGAAACCCTCCTGGGGCAGAAAACCACGAACCGTGCTAATCCAAGCACGAAGTCAAATCCACTATTTTGAGTCCACAAAATACGATGGACTGACCGAACCCAAGTTGCTCCCTTAAACAACTCTTTACAAGTTTTCTTAGACTCGAAATTCCCTTATCGGATCTAGTACTTCCTAGCTAAGATAACCCTTACAGCTAGGGACAATTAAGCTGAGTTAACCTTTACAGCTTAGTCAAGGGACCTTACCCGGAAAGTAAGAAAGTGTTTGTAACTAAGTACAAGACCTTACAACTCGTAAAGTAATGAATTACAAAGTGGGAGTTGTAAGTAGAAGATTGAGAATGAATAACCTACACAAGTAAATCAATTTTGGTTCTCAAAGCATAAAATACTTTGGTCCACGATTAGACACGAGATAATAATATAAATAAGATAATTAAGCAACTAATTATTTGAGTCGGAAAAGAAATGGAACATTCCGAGTCTAATATCCATGAAACTCAAAATTCCATCCGAGTTAGTCTAAGTGAAGAATCAAGTTACATAAAGAATATTAGAGTGAAATTACTTGATATAGACTAAGCACGATTTAGACTAGAAGCACCGACTCCAACAAAATAGAACTTATAACATGAAATCGGACTGAAGTGCGATTATGCGAAATACTAGTCATTTGAACATGCGATATTACTAAGTGATGAGGGACTCGGAACTTAGTGAGACATGCGGATCTGTTTTCCGAGTCACTTAGAGACAAGCAAGAAATACATGAAGTAAATGCTATATCACTTAGAAATATCACTCAGAAAAGTTTCTAAGGTACAAAGAATGCCTTAGAATCAAAACTCTATAAGTGAGAAGTTCTTATACCCGATTCCTTTGTTAGAACTCGGAATTGGGCCGAGCAGTGTCTAAGTCTTCAATTTCCCCCTTTTGATGAAAGGCATTCCATACTTAGACGAAACTTTGTTAGTGATAGAGATCTGCTTTTGAGTACTTACGTATGAAATCGAGATAAGTAAAGCAAGCCTAATGTATCAAATCATAAAAAATATATGCTTAGCCATGAGATAATGTTAACTCGTAAATGGTTGCAATAATCAATAATCACGAAAAAATTGAAGAGAAAGTATTAATTCATTGAAATTAAAGAGAGTACACGAAGAAGAATCGAAGAAGAATCTCCCCTAAATAAGACAACAAATTTTCTATCTATATTCTCCCCCTTGCCTTTCAGCAAAAACAATAACAAAAAGGGAAGAATACAACGGTTAGTACAAATTTGATGTACTGGACAAAAGAAAGAAGTACAAATCTCTCGAGAGAAGAAGAATCGGCGGATCGTGGAATTGTGACACGGTGCATGGCGCCTACGAGGGAGAGGGGGATGTCCGAGTAGAAGCGAGAGGGATGAGAGGTACGCCGGCACTGGTAAGATCTTGACAATGTGCTTGAGCGTGATGGAGGGAGAACAGGGATTGCCGTTAAGGGCTCAACTCGAGTGGCTGACCCGAACGAGAGGATCTAGGGGTTCCTCCCTGTGGACCTCGGTAGGCTGGAGGGGCTGCTCGGTCGACTCGCTGCATGTTGTCGTGGCACGGCGAGGTCTTCGACCCACTCGGATCGCTGTCTCGAGCCGAGTACTGCCACTTGAGCTTGAGGAGCAATCGACCCTCGGTGGTTCCCGCTGCCTCTTCTTGCTTTTCCACCCCTTGCCCTGTCGGAGTTGCCTCGGCCGCGAGCTCCTCGGCGCTGCTTCTTCTTTGTCTGCAGCTTCTTCTTCCTCCCGCTTTTGAGGAGGTCGGGCCTGGGCTCGAGGATGCTTCAAAGTGTCCGAGTCGCCACGGTCCTGAGCTGCCTTAGACCTTCTATCTCGGAGGAGCTCGACCAGCTCCCTTTGCTCCTTCACCAACTCCCTCATCTCAAGAACTAGTGATTGCTTGCTCTCGAATTTGGGATTGGGCTGTTTTTGGTTGATGGTCATAGACAGATCTCGAATGACTGGAGCATGTCCTTAAATTTAGAGGACACGGAGTTGATTTTGTCCAGAAAGCGGAGGATAAAATAGAGAGAGTCTTGGAAGCACCTGAGGTGGAAGCACCAATAGGTGGGGCGGGAGAGAGAGAGGGGTTTCTTTATGAGTCCGAGGCGGAGAAGGAGTCCTCGGCCGCTGAGTTGTGCACCCGGACACCGAGTTGAGTTTCCTGGTATCCGTACCCCTAGAGTTCCTTCTTGCCAACAACAATGGCGGCCTCGGATACAGCATTGGGGTCCGAAGGGAGAGGAACCTTGAATTGTTTAAAAACAAGGGTGAGAAGAGCACTCGAAGGGAAGAGGGGTGTTCCTCTTGGTTTGGAGTTGAGCTAGCACAGTTGCCATCTCGCTCAATGATGGAGGGGAAGAGGTCTACTTCCATTACTAGAAAAAGGTTTCTAACGACCACATATTAACGACCATATATAAAATTTATCATTAAATAATACTAATAACGACAAAAGTGCATTTTCGTCGTCCGATTTTACTTGGACAAATTATCGCTAGACGATGGGTTACAAAAATCATCGTTATTAATATGTAAAATATGGTCGTTAATGTAAATAGGAGGGAAAATAAAAATAAAATAAAACATTTTACTTATAATTTCCCTCTTATGTCAAAATTACTGCACGAAACTATCAAACCACGCACGATCGCTACTTGTCTTCTTTCTTCGTTTGCCTCTAGTTCTTCAATCGCCATTGATGCTTTGCTCTCAATCGCACTACTCTCAGCCTCTCGTACTACTCACGGTCTCTGTCTCTCTCCGACACTCGATTGCTGGTTGCCGACCACGGACTGCCTCGCCATCCACCCTCCTCTCTCGCTCGCTCTTACCCTCTCGCATCTGCTACTATCACGCTCGATCCGAAATCGCCGACCACGGACTGCCTCACCCTCCGCCCTCCTCATTCACACAGTCTCTCCGACGATCAATCGCCGGCCGCCGACAGCTTTGCCATTGCCAAAGCCCGCGCTGCCTAATTTTGCGGTTGATTTCCAGTACGAGGGTTTCGTTCTCCAAATTATCCCCTAATTTTTCAATTGATTTCTGCTTTGATTTTTAGTCTTTATTCTTTTACAAGTTGTACGATAGGTAGCTGCGATGCAGAACACTATGTGCTAAGTACGGAACCCTAGCCTTTAATCCTTGCTAGTTAAGCTGAAAGGGTAGCTGAAGCTAAATTGTTCATCTCTCTTTAGATCCGCTGCCTCTTAGTAAAAGGTCCTGTATTTGTGGCTTTGTCTTGCTTGCTGACTTTTGGCTCCGAACTTAAGCTGCTTTCAATGTTTGGCTAGTGTACATTCTTAATTGCTCCCCCTCCCTCCCAACTATCATTCTTCATATCATTGGTCTTTCTTCACCATAATCCATTATGTAGACAGGGGTTGGTGTTGAGTGGTAATGGTTCGAGATGTAAATGAGGCATGTCGCCTAGCTACATTTGTAAACATAACCTAATATTACATTGATGTTGTTCTATATATGTCACTTCCTAAAGTTCATTCAAAATCTGCCTCTGGACTGGCTTAGGGTGGAATGACATAGCTATCTTAGCTTGTGTTGGTTCTTGATGCAATTAGCTGAGTTATGATGAGTGTTTTGGATCTGCACCGAAGATATACCTAATTACTAATTAGTGATAAGTTCTAAGCTCTTCTGCTATAGAAAACTATGAGATTCTTAATTTTCCGGTGTCTACTACAGTCCACCTGATTCAAGGATTGTTTCGATCACATAGTAAGCAAAATCTTTCTACACTTAGATAATGACATTCGACTTTGTTGGATTTCCTTGACTTCAACATTTGGTGCTAGTAGTCACCTGCAGCTTTGAATACAACTTTTATTAGTCTTTAGGGGTGTGATACATTTTATTGCAATGAATCATGCCAGTCCTAAGATTTGAGCGAAGTGGGAAAAGTCTGTTGATTTGTCAAATTTTTTGTTCAAAGAAATCTGGTTTCATATATGTGCCTTTTCGGTTGTTTGTCATGATACGATATTAGGCAATCACTTCGAGCTAAAAGTTAATGGATGGCTCTGTTCAAATGTACTCTCTCTCTCTCTCTCTCTCTCTCTCACACACACACACACCTTAAAATTAATAATACAAATTAAAAGCGAGTATCCACTAGTTTTGGCCACACATATATAAAAAAGCACAACCTATAGACCCCCACAACCTTAAAATTTCGACAACTATATAAATAATCAATGATTGATGTTGAAAAATACTTTCAAGATAATGAAAACCATTAACTTATCTTTATTACATGGACTTCCTATATAGGTTTTAGGACGGGTATACTTGACCTCTTATTCCGTTGCAGCAGGGCAAGTCGGAGGGGCTCACAACTTCTTGCTTCAAGCAAAATAATGAATCCTTCAACCTTGAGATCCGAGGCGGAATTACAAAAATTTTCATACAATGGACTCATAACTATGAAACTCCGATGGTAGAATAGAAGATTGAGCCTATTTACAGCATAAACAAAAAGGATCTGCTATTCTAGCTTGCTTATAGCTATCAAGCGGCAGATCAAGAAATAGATAAGGTTGATTTCACATATTAAATGTCTTATGTGTCACTTTACTGCCCAATTGGAATTCATATTGGACATTTTCATATGCCAAAGCTTTTGCGAGATGCAGCTAGAGACTCGGCCTTTAATTTAGATCTACAACAGCAACTGCCATCTGCAGCGAGAAGGCTGCTGTAGCCAACAGCAGTTGCTATCCGCAACTGAAGGCTACTGCAGCCAGCCGCAACCTTCGCCGCGAGATAGGCTGCTGCAGCACTGCAGCTACCTTCTGCTGCGAGATAGGCTGCTGCTGAGTTATGAGATGAAATATCTAAATTAGAGGCTGAGTCTCTAGCTGCATCTGCAAAAGCTTTGGCATATGAAAATGTTCAATATGAATTCCTTTGGGCCGAAAGTGAGACATAAGACATTTGGTATATGAAATCAACCTTATCTGTTTCTTGATCTGCTGCTTGATAGCAATAAGCGAGGTAGAATAGAACTCCTTTTGTTTATGCTTGTAAATTAGCTCAATCTTCTATTCTACCATCGGAGTTTCATAGTTATGAGTCCATTGTATGAAAATTTTTGTAATTCTGCCTCGGATCTCATGGTTGAAGGATTCATTATTTTGCTTGAAGTAAGAAGTCGTGAGCCCCTGCGCACGATAAATTTTAGATGTTTGAGTATTTATTAGATTTGAATTAGGTTAGCTCATGTATTTTTCTTTTGTTCCAAATATAAGGTACTCTTTTTGGCACATCAATTTTGAGACAATGACACCTAACAAGGGGTGGATGAACAATGAAGATCTCTTGAGTACTAAATATGAAAAGGGAGTTCAAAGTTTTTGGATTATGCCTTTACTAATCTAGGAACAAAGTCCATTTGTTGTCCATGTGTGAAATGTGTGAACATAGAGTTTGGGACTCGTGAGCAAGTTCAAGGGCATCTATTGGCTTATGGAATTGACAAAAGGTACACATTTTGGTATCATCATGGGGAGAGGTTTAGCGAGTCTAACATAGATATGGGTGATGAGGATGATATTGGTGAACATGATGAAATAGATGGAATATTAAGGGATTTATATCATGAATTTAATGATATAAATTCTTTAAGCTATGAGAATGGTGAAGAGGAACCAAATGATAAGGCTAAGACATTTTATAAGCTACTAAAGGACTTACAAGATCCTGTGTATGATGGTTGTAAGTCTTCAAAAATGTACGCATTGGTGAAACTCCTTCACATTAAGACTTTTGGTCGTTGGAGTAATGAATCTTTTACCATGCTATTGCAATTCTTAAAAGATGAGTTGTTACCTAAGAGTTCAAATTTGCTCGACTCTTATTATGAGGCGAAAAAGACCATCAAAGATCTTGGACTTTCTTATGAGAAAATTGATGCAAGTGTGAATGATTGTATGTTATATTGGAAGGATGAGAAGAAGTTAGACAAATGTAAAGTATGTGGTGCATCTAGATGGAAGACCGATAAGCGTAATAGGGATGATAAGTGTGGGTCAAATGGTAAAAGAATACCTTAAAAGACATTACGATACTTTCCATTAAAGCCAAGGTTGCAAAGGTTATATATGTCCTCCAAGACAGCTTCTTTAATGAGATGGCATCATGATAAACGAAAGAAAGATGGGATAATGAGGCACCCAGCCGATTCCGTTGCGTGGAAGTCACTTGATGAAATGCATGAAGGGTTAGCTTCGGATCCTCGTAATGTTAGACTTGGCCTTGCTAGTGATGGCTTTCAACCCTTTACGAATTCAAAAACTTCATATAGTATTTGGCCTGTCATTCCGATTCCATACAACTTGCCACCTGAGCTCTGTATGAGACAATCTAATATGATTCTTTCAATGCTTATTCCTGGTCCTAATAGTCCTGGCAATGCAATTGACATATATGTGCAACCCTTAATTGAAGAGTTGAAGGAGTTATGGGAAGTTGGAGTTGAGACATATGATGCCTTCGCTAAATGTCACTTTCAACTTCATGCTACGTTGCTTTGGACAATAAATGACTTTCCAGCATATCATGCCTTCGCTAAGTGTCTTCTTTCGTCTTCCATATTGGAGGGACCTTTTATTACGCCACAATTTGGACGTGATGCATATTGAGAAAAATATATGTGATAATATTCTTGGAACAATTATGAATATCAAAGGAAAAACCAAGGATACGATGATGATGCGTCTTGACTTGGAAAAAATGGAATTGAGATCCAATCTGCACTTGTTGAAAGAGGGGGATAAGTTAAAGATGCCCCCTGCACCATATACTTTATCTACTCTTGAAAAGCGCATTTTTTGCCAAATTTTGAAAGAGTTAAAAGTTCCGAGATGGGTTTTCTTCCAATATTTCCTATTGTGTAAATATGAAGGAGACAAAAATATCCGGTCTTAAGTGTCATGATTGTCATGTTATACTCCAACATTTCTTACCACTAGCATTGCCTGGTCTTCTTACTCCGGTTGTACGAGAGGCACTTATTGAGCTATCTATGTTCTTTGCTATATTAGGTGCCAAAGAACTAAACATAGATGAACTGAATCAAATTAAGGCTCAAATCCCTATTACTCTATGTAAGCTAGAAAAGGCTTTTCCTCCTGCATTTTTGATGTTATGATGCACTTACCTATCCACTTAGCTTATGAAGCTAGAATTGGAGGGCTAGTTCAATTTAGATGGATGTATCCAGTCGAACAAGTTATGCATACATTCAAAAGTTACATTCGCAATAAGGCACGGCAAGAGGCATCAACTGCGAGAGGGTTATTTGGCTGATGAATGTATGACCTTTTGTTCAAGATGTTTACATAAAATGGAGATAAGGTTCAATCGCCTCGATCAAAATCATGAAAATAAAAATGACCATGATGGAGGTTTACATATCTTTAATCATCCCGGTCGGATACTTGGATCCTAAAGAGTTCGTACTGATGTTGAGAAGTATGAGTTAGATGAAGCTCACATTTATATTTTGAAGAATTGTGATGATGTTCAACGTTTTCTAGAGTACGTATCATATCTAAAAGTTTTTTATGTCATATTATGAACTTTAAGTTGATGAAATTAATTTTTAACTTAAGTAATGTATTTGTTTCATATAGAAAATACTCTGCAAGCCAACTATCCGATGTTTCTCTCTCCGAGGAAGAATGGTGTAAAAACTTTAGGGAATGGTTCAAGTGTGAAGTAAGTATATTACGTTACAAGTAAATAGACTCGTATATGTAAATTAATATGCATAATTAATATATTCAATATTATTTTTTAAGAGGTAACGCAGCTATATGAGCATGAGAAGACTAAGAAAATGGAAGATTTACTCGCATTGGCACGTGGGCCAACACAATATGTCACATCCTTTAGTGGCTATACAGTCAATGGATATAGATTTCATATAGAACAGCGAGAAAAGAGGTTGACAACTCAAAATAGTGGTGTAGTTGTCATTGGAAATACAGAGTCAAGGAGATGAAAATGTAGATTATTATGGGGTCTTAACCAATGTACTTGAGCTACAATATCTTGGGGGAAACGAGTAGTGCTATTTCGCTGCAAATGGTTCGATGTATATGATAAAGCTAAAGGGATTAAAATTGACCAATATGGCTTTGTTAGTATTAATTGCAAACGGCAATTAAAAACTAACGAGCCATTTATCTTGGCTAGTCAAGCACATTAGGCTTTCTATGCAATCGACAACGTGAACAAAGGTTGGCATGTAGCACTTAAGTCACGCCTTTATTGCTCTAATGAGATGGAACCAGTGGATGATCTTTGAACTAGAGGCTCTCCCAGTGAAGCAAATCTAGAGGATGAACAAAGATCTAGAAAGAGACGAAGATGAAATATAGTTGCACTTTCTTTCATAGTTAATTATTGATATTGATGTATTCACATTTATCGAACATATGTTTCCTTTATTACACCGAGATAAGCTTAGTGTATCCTACCATATGGGTTTGTTGTTGATCATAATTTACTAGTTACAAGTGTTTGCTTTGCTGACGTTGCTTATTGTTAAGAGGTCCACAGGACATTTGTAGTATACGTAACATGCCCACAGAACATCTGCGGCCCACAGAACATCTGCGGCTAACACCGGCTACTGCTGGCTGTTGCTCATCATCTGCAGCAGACCAGCAGCGACCTTGTCGCTGCGAGAAGGTTGCTGCGGATAGCGGCAGATGGCTGCTCTGCTGGCTGCAGCCATCAGCTGCTATCTATAGCACAAGGCTGCTGCGATCGGCAGCGAGATGGCTGCTGCAGCCAGCAATCGCTATCTGCGGCGAGCAACCATCTGCAGTTGTGTGCATCAAATGGCCATTTGTTGTTAATCTTGTATTGACATGTTTATTTTGGGAAATTATTTAATTTTATTTGCTTTTAACATATTGCGGGAAGATGATTAATTCCAATTCCACCAAATCGGGGAATAAGTCATGTATGTCGTGGTCCGATAGACCGTCATTTCTAGCACCTGGTATGTTAGCTAATGGTTGTGGAAAGAAACTACATGAACTATGTGTTTCTAAAAATCAATCTTCTTCATCTACATCCCCGGGATGGTTAACAACTCAAAAAGTCGATCTGCTATGAATGTTCCAGTCACCGGTAAAACAACTACTAATCCATTTGTAAGGCATTCTCCAATCGGAGCTTCTTTGGATGATAGAGTTCCCTTCAATCCAACTACAAGGTTTCCTGAAGACACTACACCTGCTCCTGCTCGCAATATTTCTCCTCCTCCCCTACTTCGTAGGGATGATGTTGAGGATAATACTAATGTTGAGGACAATGTTGCCTTGGTGTCGAGAGGATGGTGTTTCATCATCCTCCGGAGACGAGGACTTGCATATTCCTAACCGTGCTTGTGTTCCTAACCATGTAAGAGAGGAACATGTTCATGAGACACCTCCAGCTGATGAAGAAATGAATTGTAATGCTAATGAGGCAGAGACACCACAACTAGAGGAAGAATTGAACAACGGTAACTTAATAGTTGGATTTGCGTGGGTTTTGCATTTGATATTATTTTCTATTCATTGATATTTTATTGATTTCATATTCTTAGGAGGAGTGGCTTTTAAAAAGAGAATTATCAGCAAAACACGAGGTAAAAATAAATGTATAGAAATCGTGAAGTTGAAGCCCGGAGAAAAACTTGAAATAGAATTCTATAATAACCGTGCTGTTGGAAAAAATCATGTTGTCTGGTCTAGACACTTGGGAATTATTGTTCGTGATACAAATATGTGCCCTCTCAGAGTGCACAAGTGGAAAGATATTGAAGATCGACAATTGGAACACATGTGGAGGGCTGTGACGGTATAATTCTCAAATTTTGAACAAGATATATTACATCTTACTCTTTTTTAATGTAATTTTTCTTTTTATTTCAGGATGTTCTTTCCAACGATAACATAGAAGCACAACGAGAACATGTTCTTCACCATATGTA
Organism: Talinum fruticosum; assembly: GCA_021018815.1. Classification (NCBI taxonomy): domain Eukaryota; kingdom Viridiplantae; phylum Streptophyta; class Magnoliopsida; order Caryophyllales; family Talinaceae; genus Talinum; species Talinum fruticosum. Next base: position 9,515,630 of record JAITYX010000005.1, on the reverse strand, counting down.
TGAGTTGTGGATTAATTGGAGGGCTGATTTGAAGAGGTATAATATCAGAAAACCAAAAAGGACTCTACGACAAGCTTTGGATCATACACCTGATGGACTTAGTCATGAGGAGTGGGAGTGGCTTATAAAAGAGATTTATTCAAAAGAATCCCACAAGGTCTGAAATTAACATCTTTTCTTGTCTATTAACTACTTGTTTTGTAATCGACTATTATTTCAACTAATATATGTGATATTAATGTGTTGCTATTTTTAAAAAATAGAAAGCAAGTGCTAGAAACACTTCAAATAGAGCAAACTATAATAAGCGAGAGACTTCATAGGACTTGGAAGTAAGCCTTATAGACAAGTTGCTTGGGAATTGGTATTAAAACTATCTCTTTTTCTTTTTTTAAATTTCTTACCACATTGATTATATTTTGACTATCTACTTGTTATTGCAAAAGGGTGCAAAGGACGGGAATGGGCCATCTTTCCTTCAAATGTTCCGCAAAACTCATAAAAAGGGTGATGAGCTTGCAACTCTAGAGATAACTCAAAAATATGTACGTATAATGTTATAAGCTTACATTTTTTAACTTTAGTTGGCAAGTGCGATGTATTAATGTAATTGTTGTACTTTATAGGATGAAATCCGAGATGTTATAGAAAAAGACCCTTCTCTTTCCCATCTGGAGGTACATTGTGTTTTTGCCAAATAATTTTTATAACATGTTACATGATAGTTATGTTTTATATATGCATTTTCCGATTTAATGTGCAGGTTGCTAATAAGGTTTTCAAATCAAAATCGAAAGATCGAATAGTTGGCTTTGGAGGAGGAGTAAAGGCAAAAGATTTAAAGGGACCTTGTCCTACTAGAGCTGAACTTGAAATTGAACTCCATGCTGCGAGAAAGAAAAATGAGGTTCTTCATGAAAGTGTGGCAATAGTTGTAACGAGAAAACGAAAAGCTTCAAAATCATTTAGAGTCGGTGGAATCGAAATAGCGAATTTCAAGGATGCCATTTTCCAGCGAGTTCAACATCCATAATCCATCGACTTAAAATGAACCTTGTTTTCGCCAGGTGAGTAGCTTGATTTAGTTTAATAGAATGCCATGAAATATCATACGTTGTTTCAGGTGAGACATGAAGGTCAATTGTGATTGAAACTTAGTGTAATTGGTTAATAGTTGACAATTGGGATATACTTCGGCTGCCTAAGATTTGTTGTCACATTTAGAGGGAAAGAATTGAAACATTTGCTTTTGGGAATTCCTTTTGGGTTTGTGATTATAATTGTGATTCTGGAGTAGGAAGGTTATAAAGATAATTGAGACAAAGTCAAAGCATGATTTTGTCATATATGTTTCAATCAAGTGTAAGAACACTATTAAAAACTTGATTTTGCTTGAATATGCTTTACGGAAGAACCAGTAAGTTTGGCACTAAGATCTGTTAGCTTTGCTTTGTGGTTCCTTGATTGAACAATATACTTTTTGATTGTAGGGAACAATATATTTTTTGAGATTAGAAAGAAAGAATGTTGATGTGTAGGAATCATGGATATATTTCCATTGCACTTGCTCTTAACTTGATTGACTTAAGAGATTTATCCCTTTTTAGAAAGTCTCACCTATTATGCTCCCCTTAGCTCTTCCTGTCTCCTTGTCATGGTATTGATGCCCTTGGTATAACCTTTCCATCTATGGACAAAATTTGTTGGACCATTTTCAAACATTCATGCATCTTTGATATTTTCGATAGAGATGCGGCACAACTTCTGCATGTATTGTAATGCAATGCACCGATGATGCGAGTTGTAGCTCCGAACATCAAATGGTGGTTGTTTGTTTGAGTTACATAAATCTGATAAGAAGTTGAATACTTTTGCAATTTTGTATAAGTTCTAATAATTCTCTATTTTTGTATATGTGGATTTGTTTTGAGATATGGACTGCTTATTCAAGTTCTAACACTTACCTTTTATGAGTAGTTGATGAAGATTTATACTTTCAAAATCATTTGGAGGACTTCATTTTTTTAGTTTTTGGTTAATATTGCTTGTACTCGGATATCAATTACTATGAGAACTTCTAGTTTCCTCGATTGTTTTTTAGATTTTGTGTTTTAGGATGCTTTGATATTAGGTTATGTTTTATATTGTGTTTCCGCAGACTAGTCGTATTCAAAGGAATTAATGCATATCAATTCGAGTTTGTTGTTACTATATATATATATATTAGTGATCAATAGTTTATTACAGTACTTTAAAGATAATTGGTAAAATTATATATTTAGGTTATCCATAATATTATTAACGATGAAAATGTTCATCGTTAAAGAAATAACGATGAACCAAATTGGTTGTTAATGATCATGATTTTAATTTTTGTATTTATGGTTATTTTAAATGTACGACGAAAAATTTTGTCGTTAATAATATGTAGTTCATCGTTATTAAATCAACTAATTACGACGACATCTTGTTTCATCGTTATTTTAAGTAACAACGAAAATTTTAAAGTCATCGTTAAAAGTATTAACGAGGGAAGCACTAACGACGACTAACGACCAAAATTTTTTGGTCGTTAATCACTTTAACGACGTTAAAATGTACTTTTAACGACCAATTTTTTCGTCCTTAGAAGCCTTTTTCTAGTAGTGTTCGTAGCCCTCAAGAATGTCAAAAGAGATTTCAAATGCTTGGAGTTGGGGTTCTCCTTGCTTGGAATGCTTGAGAGAAAAAGGTTCTCATCGGCGAGAAGCACGAAGCCGTGCTTCGACTTCAACCGAGTCATCGAAAAATTTTTCGTGACTCGGGGAACTCTTTAGCGTACTTTTCAAACAAGTCGTCGGCGACTTCGATGAAAGAAATGGGGTTGCTTGTTCAAGAAAAGAGGAAACCTTGAACGAGGCGGTGGAGGAGTGAGGTGTTTATTTGGACGAGTCACATTCGAACTCCGGAGGTTAGGACACCTTCGAGTGAGTTAGGCGAGTGTAAAACTCGAAACGAGTTCGGGTAAATGAACTCGCTGAAGAAAGAAAGTTATATGCTCCGGTGGTTTGAATGTGGGGCAACCACGAAAATTTTGTGGTAGGGAAAAACTTGTCGTCCAGCGTGAGATCTTTGGGTCACAACGGGCTTTGAAGGGGTTGAGCCTTACGAGTTTTTGGTGCGAGGCTTTTTGGAGGAGAAGGCACTGAAAGTCGCGATGATTACCTCTCTTAGGCATTTTTGAGAATAAGGAAAGAAAGATGAAACTTTTGAGGAGGAAAAGAAAAGAGAAGGTTCACGAGAACGAAAGAAAAAGAGTAGAAGAAAGAGATTGAGAGCAATCGAACTTACTTGAGAGGAGCTTTGCGTTGCTTGAAAATGTCCAGAGAGCACTCGTAGACGTAGAGAGTTCGCGAGAAGTTTTACGTACGAGAGAGATAGAGAGAATGGAATGTGAAGTAACGAGACGAAGATGAATAGGGACTATATATAGAAGGAAAACGTCCGTTAACTTTCCGTTCGACTCGGGTCGTTCATCGGTCATCTTTGACGGTGTGATGGTTCTCTTCTTCGACGATTAGGATTCAGCGCAGTTTGAAATCCAACGGCTAGTGTTTCATCACGGATCGCGAGAGAGCGGGAAAGAGAAAAATTTGAAAAAATATTCTGAAATTCTCCACTCATCTAGAGATAATTCCAGAAACTTTGAAGTCCAATTTTTCTCGACGTCCGAGTTTGACTCGGATTGGTTTCGAGTGACTCGAAACTATAAATAACTAACAACTACTAGCTAAGTGTCACCGGATCAACTAAACTAATGGTTATTAACAGTTTGAAAACACATAGCACATAATCATGCAATGGAAAATAGTTATGCATTTAACATACCAAGCTCATTCCGAATAAAGCAAAGCCGATCTTCACCAAGAGGCTTAGTAAAGATATCAGCTAATTGAAGATTAGTAGGAATGAACTCAAGTTCAATATCACTTTCTCGGAGTGGTCTCTTAAGAAATGATATTTCACCTCAATGTGTTTTGTCTTTGAGTGTTGAACTGGATTCTTCGTGATGTCGATTGTACTACGATTGTCACACTTGATTGGAACCGATTTGAAAGTAAGTCCAAGATCTCTCAAGTGTTACTTTATCCATAAAATCTGAGCACAACATGCTCCAGCTGTAATATACTCGGCTTCAGCGGTTGATAGAGCTACTGAGTTTTGCTTCTTTAAGTGCCAAGATATTAGGGATTGACCCGAAATTGGCAAGCTCCGGAAGTGCTCTTTCTATCAACTTTGTATCCAGCGTAGTCTGCATCCGAGTATCCAGTGAGAGTCGGTTCTAAATCTCTTGAGTACCGGAGACCTAAGTTATGAGTTCCTGCAAGATATCTGAATATTCTCTTCACCGCGAGTGAGATGTGATTCTTTTGGATTAGCTTGAAATCTTGCGCATAAACAAACACTCGAACATTATATTCTCGGTCACTTCGTTACGAGTGACTTCGTTACGAGCCGGTTGGGCTTGAGTCTTTGTAGACTTAGTTTCATCATCTTCTCTGCTGAGTTTCAGATCCGAGTATGAAGACTCACTTGGTTTTTCCTGTTCAAGCTCATCAAATACAACGTGGATGCTTTCTTCCACTTTATTAGTTCTCTTATTGAAAGTGCGATAAGCTTTCTTTGTGAGAAGAATAACCCGGAAAAATACCTTCGTCTGACCGAGCATCAAACTTGGTCAAGTGTTCCTTACCATTGTTGTGAATGAAACACTTACATCCAAATGGTCTGAAGTAGGAAATATTTGGTTTCTTCCCTTTGTAGAGCTCATAAGGTCTTTTCCTCAATATGGGTCCGATGAGGCATCTATTCAAGGTATAGTTGGCTAGCCCGGAAATAGTAGGGTAAGTTGTGCTCAATCATCATCGTCCTTGCTATTTCTTCAAGAGTTCTGTTCTTTCTCTCCACTACTTCATTTTGTTGAGGAGTTCTTGGTGCTTTGAGAAGTTGTGAGAGATGCCATTTTTGTCATAAAACTACGAGAATTCCGAGTAGTCGAACTCCCTTTCATGGTTAGTTCATATTCTCTGGATCCGAATGCGAGACTCAACTTGGATTTTTCTGCAGAGCTTGCTGAACTCCTTGAATGCTTCATTTTTGTATTTAAGAAAACACACCCAGGTAAATCGTGAATAATCATCAATAATAACAAATATATATGATTTACCTCCAAGGCTCTTAACAGGGATTTCACCACATAAGTCCATATGCAGTAGCTCAAGCACTTTGGATGTGGAAGCTGTCTTCGAGAGATTTGAATGAGGCTCGACTTGTTTCCCTCTTGTGCATGCTTCACAAACTTTATCTTTCTCAAAGGCACAGTTAGGTAAACCCCTAACCAAACCATGAGATGCCAATTTCTTGATAGTATGCATGCTAATATTGCCTAATCTACGATGCCATGTCCATGAGTCATCATGAAGAGATGCTTTTAAGCAAGATAAGTTATGACTTGGAACAGAAAGAGGAATAATGTAAGTGTTACCTGATCTTTTACTTGAAAGCTTGATCTCCTTGGTGGTAACATCGAAATGTAACAGTTGGTCTAAGTGAATCTAACCTCTTGACCTTTATCGCACAGTTGAGAGATGTGAAGCGGATTGTACTTTGATCCTTTGAAAAATAAAGCTGGACCGACCAGATTGCATCCACTTCCAATCTTGCCTATCCCAACTATCTTGCCTTTGCTGTCATCTCCAAACGTGACCTTTCCTCCTTTATGTTTTTCCAACTCGGAGAAGATTCCTGCGTCTCCGACATATGGCGTGAACATCCACTGTCAAGGTACCAATGTCCTTTTGATCTCTTCGAGTGACCTGCAAAACAGAGAAAATCTAACCCTTCTCACTTCCTCTAACGAACCCAGTAACATTCTTTACTTGTGGTCCTTTTACGAGGAAGAAGGTTTTTCGAAACCAGATTTGAATGACTTTGGGTTTGGTCCGATTCCGAGTCTTTTCTTTAAAGAACTGAGTCTGTGTCTCTTTCCTTTTGAAAACCTTTCCTTTGGAAACTGGAGAAAATGGTTTCCTTTTGTAAACTGTTCCGGGCCTAGTCCTCCCTTCATTTTTGTGAACGGGACCATGCTCAGCTTTCCTAAACTTTACAGTTCGGAATCCTTTTTGAATAGTTCGAGTAGGAATTGGATTCCTCCTCTTTGTTGAAACCAAGACCTTCTTTTCTGAAGGAGACACATTGAGATCCTAAGAGCATGTCAAGGTTTTTCGACCTTGAGTAAATTTTAAGACCAGATCTTGAGACTCGATGAGCTTTTGCTTTAGTCTGCTCATTTTCTTTTCGAGTAACTCGGACTCGGTCTCATTGGATTGAGCACTAGTCTTGAGTTCTCCGAGTGTAAGTCTCAGTTTTTCCAATTCATTTTTCAAAGTGATGCTCTCGAGACGAAATTGACTCAAGTTGTTCTTTGAAACGAGAAGAATCGAATTGGACTTTTCTTTCAAAGTAAAAATATATTTAGCTAAATCAGCTTTGGAGAATTTGAGGAAGTATTCAATTACCTCTTGAGGATTTGTTTCCTCATTGTCCGAGTCCGAGTCCGACTCTCTTTCAACTTCGAGTCGGAGATTGCCATCGGACATTTTGAGTCATCGACTCCTCATCATCTTCCGATGAATCCTCATCGCTCCATGTTGCCATCATAGCCTTTTTCTTCTTTCTGTCCCTTTTTCTCTTTGGACGAGTCTTTGACTATGTGGTCTTTGCTGCCACACTCAAAACATCTAGAATTTTTAGTTAAAGATAACTTTGAAGGAGAAGAATACTTACCTTTTCTGTCCCTCTTATCTTTCTTGTAGAATTATTCTTTTGGCCTTTTATCCCATCTTTTATGCTTCATCATTCTCTTGAAGCCTCTAGCAATAAGTGCCATTGGATCCTCTTCGAGTCGGAGGAACTTAGCTCATACTTATGAAGATATTGACTTATCTTGTGCCTTCATAAGTGTTGACCAGTGTGTCCCACACTTCTTTGGCTGAATCGTAGGCGGATACACTATTATATTCTTCGAGCTGATGGCACACATCGAATGTTCATTACCTTGAAGTTCTTTCGAACTTCTCGCTCGCCTGGATTGAACCTGACCTTTATCTTGGGAATGATTCTGAATTCTTCTATCTTCATTGGAATGTAGTTTCCTTGTTGTATGATTTCCTAAACATCTTCATCATGATCTAGAAGGAAACATTCCATGAGCTTCTTCCAGAGTGCACGAAATTTGATCCTTTGAATTTCGGTGGTCCGATGGAAGATCTTCCTTCATTGAACTCTCCGTTGTTCCGATCTAGTACTTCCTAGCTGAGATAACCCTTACAGCTAGGGATAACTAAGCTGAGTTAACCTTTACAGGTTAGTCAAGGAACCTTACCCAGAAAGTAAGAAAGTGTTTGTAACTAAGTACAAGACCTTACAACTCGAAAGTAATGAATTACGAGTGGGAGTTGTAAGTAGAAGATTGAGAATGAATACAATGACTTTGCTCAAGTACAAGTATTAACAATAGGTTCAACAATCTTCAAGTCTTGAAAGTTGGCTTCTATTTATAGATGACCAAGTAGCATAGCCGTTATCTCCAACTTCGACGGGAAGTCCTTTGTGACCGATGTTAAGAACTTTACGAGTCGCTCGGAAAGTATCCGTTGTGATATGAACGTTGGGCAACGGTTCTTAACTCTCTTGGAAGTCCCAAAACCACTGGCGGTGTCTTGAAGGATAAGGTGGAAACCACCGCTAAGCTTGGGTTTCAGTTTTCCAGATTTGGAAACAGACAACCACGACACAATCTTTTGGGGCTGGGACGAGAGAAGAGGAAAAGCTATGTCTGCTGGTGATTTGACGTTTTGAAGCCGGTTACTTTTGTAATTCAAAAAGTGTATCCTCTTTTAAATAACCTACAAAAGCAAATCAATTTTGGTTCTCAAAGCATAAAATACTTTGGTTCACGATTAGACACGAGATAATAATATAAATAAGATAATTAAGCAACTAATTATCCGAGTCGGAAAAGAAACGGAACATTCGAGTCTAATATCCATGAAACTCAAAATTCCATCTGAGTTAGTCTAAGCGAAGAATCAAGTTACATAAAGAATATTAGAGTGAAATAACTTGATATAGACTAAGCACGATTTAGACTAAAAGCATCGACTCCAACAAAATAGAACTTATAACATGAAATCGGACTCGAGTGCGATTATACGAAATTCTAGTCATTTGAACATGCGATATTACTAAGTGATGAGGGACTCGGAACTTAGTGAGACATGCAGATCTGTTTTACGAGTCACTTAGAGACAAGCAAGAAATACATGAAGTAAATGCTATATCACTTAGAAAAGATACCATATCACTCGAGAAAAGTTTCTAAGGTACAAAGAATGCCTTGGAATCAAAACTCTATAAGTGAGAAGTTCTTATACCTAATTCCTTTGTTAGAACTCATAATTGGGCCGAGCGAGTGTCCGAGTCTTCAAAATCTCTCGAAGACGGTTTCCACATCCAAAGTGCTTGAGCTGCTGCATATGGATTTATGTGGTGAAATCCTGTTAAGAGCCTCGGAGGTAAATCATATGTACTTGTTATCATTGATGATTATTCACGATTTACCTGGGTGTGTTTTCTTAAGCATAAGAATGAAGCATTCAAAGAGTTTAGCAAGCTTTGTAGAAAGATCCAAGTTGAGTCTTAAACTCGGATCGAGAGAATTCGAACCGACCATGGAAGGGAGGTGGACTACTCGGAATTCTCGGAGTTTTGTGATAAAAATGGTATCTCTCACAATTTCTCAGCACCAAGAACTCCTCAACAGAATGGAGTTATTGAGAGAAAGAACAAAACACTTGAAGAAATAGCAAGGACAATGATGATTGAGCACAATCTACCTTTCTATTTACGGGCTGAGGCGATCAACACAGACTAACTATACTTTGAACAGATGCCTCATCGGACCCATATTGAAGAAAACACCTTACGAGCTCTACAAAGGGAAGAAACCCAATATTTCCTATTTCAAGCCTTTTGGATGCAAATGTTTTGTTGATAACAATGGTAAGGATCACTGACCAAGTTTGATGCTCGGTCGAGATGAAGGTATTTTTCTGGGTTATTCATCTCATAGTAAAGCTTATCGCATTTTTAATAAGAGAACTAACAAAGTGGAAGAAAGCATCCACGTTGAGCTTGATGAGCTTGAACAGGAAAAACCAAGTGAGTCTTCATACTCGGATCCGAAGCTCGGCAGAAAGGATGATAGTGATGAACATGAATCGCCAAGACTCAAACTCAACCAACTCAGAATGAAGTCACTCGGAATGAAGTGACTCGAGAATAAGACAACTCAAGAGCCTACTCGGAATGAAGAAGATCACTCGGAACAAGCTACGGAAGATCAAATAGTTCAGCCTACAAATCTTGTGAATCGAGAGAATAGGTAGAGCTTTCAAGTTCACTTCTAGTCATCCACTAGAAAACATATTATCGGATATCAATAGTGGGGTAAGAACTCGTTCCTCTCTTCAAAATCTTTGTGCATTCACTGCATTCATTTCATTAACTGAACCCAAAAATGCACTAGAGGTCCTAAATGAACCTGAATGGGTAGAGGCCATGCAAGAGGAACTCAATCAATTCGAAAGAAACCAAGTCCGGACTCGACCAAAGGACCTTCGACCACCCAGTCATAGGAACCAAATGGGTTTTCAAAAGCAAACTGGATGAAGGTGGGTTGGTAGTTAGAAACAAGGCTAGACTTGTGGCTTAAGGTTACAATCAAGAAGAAGGGATTGATTGTGAGGAAACCTTTGCACCTATTGCCGAATTTAGGCCATTAGAATCCTGTTGGCATTTGCATCTAGCATGAATATCAAATTATATCGGATGGATGTTAAGTGTGCCTTTCTCAATGGTTTTATTGAAGAGGAAGTCTACGTCAAGCAACCTCCTGGTTTTGAAAACTCGGAATTTCCAGATTATGTTTTCAAACTTCAAAAAGCTCTTTATGGTCTTAAACAAGCTCCCAGAGCTTGGTATGAAAAGACTCGAGCAATTTCTTGGTTCAAAATGATTTTAGAAGAGGTCGGATCGACAAGACTCTCTTTATAAAAACCAAGAGGAAAGATTTCCTTATTGTTCGAGATCTATGTTGATGATATAATTTTTGGAGCTACTAATGAATTTTTGTGCTGAGAATTTTACGAGTTAATGAGTCGGGAATTTCAAATGAGTATGATGGGAGAACTCAACTTCTTCCTTGGTCTACAAATTAAACAAGACAAAGACGGAATCTATGTCCATCAATCAAAGTATACCAAGGAAGCTGCTGTAGAAATACAAACTCCAAGATGCAAAGCATGCAGCTACACCCATGAGCGAGTAGTATAAAACTTGACTTAAACGAGAAAGGTAAAGCAATAGATCGAAACTCTATCGAGGTATGATTGGATCTTTACTATATCTTACTTCCAGCCGGCCGGATATAATGTTCGAGTGTATGTTTATGCGCAAGATTCCAAGCTAATCCAAAAGAATCACATCTCACTACGGTGAAGAGAATATTCGAGATATCTTGCAAGGACTCGGAACTTAGGTCTTTGGTACTCAAGAGACTCATAACCGACTCTCACTTGGATACTCGGATGCGGATTATGCGGGATACAAAGTTGATAGAAAGAGCACTTCAGGAGTGTGCCAATTTCAGGTCAATCCCTAATTTCATGGCACTCAAAGAAGCAAAACTCAATAGCTCTATCAAGCTGTTGAAGCTGAGTATATTGTAGCCGGAGGATGCTTGTGCTCAGATTTTATGGATAAAGCAACACTTGAGAGATCTTGGACTTTCCTTCAAATCTGTTCCAATCAAGTGTGATAATCAAAGTGCAATCAGCATCACCAAAACTCCGGTTCAGCACTCAAAAACAAAACACATTGAGGTCAGGTATCATTTCTTAAGAGACCATTATCGGAAAGGTGATATCGAACTTGAGTTCATTCCTACTAATCTTCAATTAGCTGATATCTTTACTAAGCCTCTTGGTGAAGATCGGTTACATTTCATTAGGAATGAGCTTGGAATGTTAAATGCATAATTATGTGCTATTTTATGTGAAAATTTCATTGCATGATTATGTGTTATGTGCGTTCAAATCTTTTAATAGCCATTTGTTCGAGTTGATTTCATGATACTTGAGCTAATAGTTATTACTTATTTTTAGTTTCGAGTCACTCGGAAAACTTATCCGAGTCACTCGGAAAACTTATCCGAGTCAAACTCGGACATTGAGAAAAATGGACATCAAAACTCTGGAATCATCTCTAGATAAGTGGAGAATTTCAGATTTTATTTTCAAAATCTTTTCCTCTCTCTCACTCGCTGTGCTCGGACATCCAGTCGTAAGAAGACAAACTGCTAGAATTTGAACCGTTGAGAAGCAAACCGTCACACCGGTCCGAGGTGACTAATGAAAGAGCTGAGTCGGAACGGATAAATAATGTTGAGTTGAAGGACGTTTATGTTTCGTAAATAGCACCTATTCTCCTTCGTCTCGCTACTTTACATTTCATTTACTCTCTCTCTCAAAAGCGAAACTTCTCTCGGAAGCTTTCTACGTCAACGGTGATCTTTAGCCATTTTCAAGCGACGTAAAGCTCATCTCAAGTAAGCTCGATTGCTCTCAACTCTTTCTTCTACTCTTTTTCTCCACTCTCGTCGACCTACTCTCTTCTTCTCTCTTTCTTAAAGTTTCACTTCTCTCTACTCTTCTTCACAAAATGCCTAAGAGAGGTTCTCACCACGACTTTCTTGGCTCTTCTTCGAAGAAGCCACGCACAAAAAGCCAAGAAGGCTCTTCTTCTTCTAAGCCTGTTGTCACCTAGCATCTCATGTTCGGACGACAAGTTCATTCCAACCACAAAATTCTCGTGGTTGCCTCACATCCAAACCACCGGTGTTTATAATTTTCTTTATTTCAGTGAGTTCATCTACCCTGAACTTGTCTCTGTGTTTTACACTCATTTGACAAGCTCGAAGGTGTCCTAACCTCCGGGGTTCGAACGTTACTTTTCTCATAAACACCTCTCTCCCCACCGTACTGTTCAAGGTTTCCTCTCTTTTCTTGAACAGCAACCCTATTCCTTTCACTTGAAGTCGCTGATGACTTCTTTGAAAAATACGCCAAAGAGTTCCCCGAGTTGCGGAAAAATTTTTCGGTGACTTAGGTCAAGTCGAAGCACATCTTTTGTGCTTCCTGCTGATGAGAACTTTTTCTCTCGGCATTCCAGCAAGGAGAACCCCAACTCCAAACATTTAAAAGCTCTTTTTGACATTCTTGAGGGCTATAAAGTAGACCTCTTCCTCTCTATCATTGAGCATATGGCAGCTGTGCCAGCTCGACTCCAAAATAAGAAGAACACCCCTCTTCCCTTCGAGTGCTCTTCTCACCCTAATCTTCAAACAATTCAAAGTTCCTCTCCCTCGGATCCAAACGTTGTTTCGAGGCTGCCGTTGTTGTCGGCAAAAGGAACTTCGGGTACGGGTACCAGGAAACTCAGCCTGGTATCCGGGTACACAACTTCGAGCTGAGGCCTCCTTCTTCTCCTCGGACTTAGAAAGACACCCCTCTTTCTCTCCCTGCCCCACCTGGTGGTGCTTCCACCTCGGGTGTTTCTAAGTCCCTCTCCTCCATTTTGTCCTCCACTTTCCTACATAAAATCAACTTTGTGTCCTTAGAATTCAAGGACATGCTCCGGTCATTTAAGGCTGTCTATCGGTCCGTGACCATCAACCAAAAACAGCCCAGTCTCGGATCCGAAAGCGGCAAGATCTGGTTCTTGAGATGAAGGCTCGGTGAAGGAGCAAAAGGAGCTGGTCGAGCTCCTCCAGGAGAGAAGGTCCAAGGTAGCTCGGGACCGTGGTGACTCGGACACTTACGAAGCATCCTCTAGCCCGGCCATGACCTCCTCGAAAGCGGGGAGGAAGAAGAAGCGGATGCTAAGGAGTCTGCGGGCTGAGGCAGCTCCTTCTAGGCAAGGGGAGACACAAAAAGACGAAGAAGGAAGGGAAGAAGGAAGGACCGCCGAGGGTAAAAATGCTCCTCAAGCACAAATGGAAGTACTCAGCTCGGACAACGATCCGAGTGGGTCGAAGACCTAGCTGCACAAGAACAAACCGCACCGGGTCGGCCGAGCGGACCCCTCTAGCTACCGAGATTCATAGGGAGGAACCCCTAGATCCTCTTGTCCTGGGTCAGCCACTCGGAGCTGAGCCCTTGATAGCGATCCCTGTCCTCCCTCCACCGCGATCAAGCACATCGTCAAGATCCTACCAGCGCCGGTGTACCTCTCGCCCCTCCTCTTCCACTCGGACAAACCCCTCTCCCTCGTAGGCGCCATGCACTCGTGTCACAATTCCACAATCTGCAGATTCTTCTTCTTCCGGGGATGTTTTTACTTATCTCTTTTTCCGGACTTCAAATTTTGTACTAATTGTTCTTTTCTTCCCAATTTTCTTTTTGTTTTTTGCTGAAAGGCAAGGGGGAGAAATGGAGTTACAAAAACTTGTTGTCTTATTTAGGGGAGTTTCTATCTCTGTGTATACTCTTTAACTTCAATGAACTAATGCATTCCTTTTTAATTATCCGAGTTCATTGTTTAATGCAAGCCTTTTTGAGTTTAAAACTCAATTGATGCATTACTTTAAGAATGTTTTACTTGTCTTATTTTCTACGCAAGTATACACAAATAGATCTTTATCACTAACAAAAGTTTACTGTCTAAGTATGGAATGCCTTTCATCAAAAGGGGAGATTGAAGACTCGGACTTTACTCCGCACATTTCGAGGTTCTATCAAAGGAATCAAGTATAAGAATTTCTCACTTATAGAGTTTTGATTCCAAGGCACTCTCTGTACCTTAGAAACTTTTCTAAGTGATATGGTACTTTCTCTAAGTGATATAGCATTTACTTCATGTATTTTTACTTGTCTCTAAGTGACTCGGAAAACGAGATATGCACTCACGTCTGTCTCACTCGGTTCCGAGTCTCTCATCACTTAGAATTATCGCATGTTCAAATGACTAGTATTTCGCATGTTAAAGTCGGCATTTCTAATCTGGACCATGCTTAGTCTATATCAAGTTTATCTCACTCGATGTTTCTTATGTAACTTGATTCTTGCAAAGACTAACTCATATGGAATTTTGAGTTTCATGGATATTAGACTTAAAAAATTCCATTCCTTTTCCGACCTAGATAATTAGTCACTTAATTATCTTACTTATATTATTATATGTGTCTAATCTTGGACCAAAGTATTTTATACTTTGAGAACCAATTTGATTTACTTTTATAGGTTATTCAAACGAGGCTACGCTTTTTGAATTACAAAAGTAACCGGCATCAAAACGTCAAATCACCAGGCAGACAAGGCTTTTTCCACTTCGACCAAGTCCTAGAGGAGTGCGTCGGGACTGTCTGTTTCCAAAACCGGAAACTGAAACGCCAAGCTAAACGGTGGTTTCCACCTTATCTGTCAAGACACCACTAGTGGCTTTGGGACTTCCAAAATAGTCAAGAACCGTTGCTCAACGTTCATATCTCAACGGATACTTTCCGGGTGACTCGGAAAGTCCTTAACAACGATCATAAAGGGACTTCCGAGTCAAAAGATGGAGATAACGGCTATGTTGGCTGGTCATCTATAAATAGAAGCCAACTCTCAAGACTTGAAGATTGCCGAACTTATTGTGAATACACATACTTGAGCAAAGTCATTGTATTCATTCTCAATCTTCTACTTACAACTCCCACTCTGTAATTCGAGTATACTACGAGTTGTAAGGTCTTATACTTAGTTACAAACACTTTCTTACTCTCTCAGTAAGATCCATTGACTGAGCTGTAAGGGTTAACTCAGCTCGGTTGTCCCTAGCTGTAAGGGTTATCTCAGCTAGGAAGTACTAGATCGAGATAAGGGAATTTTTGAATCTAGGAAAACTTGTAAGGAGTCGTTTAAGGGAGCAACTCGGATTCGAGTGTCTACTGTATTTTGTCGACTCAAAATAGTGGATTTGACTTCGTGCTTGGATTAGCACGGTCCGTGGTTTTCTGCCCCAGGAGGGTTTCCACGTACTTTCGTGTTCTCACTTTCCGAGTTCACTCTAGACTCAAACAGATTATAAGCTTCGACTTTATCCGCTTCTCTATTCCTCACTTGTAATTACGAGTTCATACTTTTCGACCCCATTTTAGACTCGGAATCGGTTTACGTCTATCCCTCACTTAAAAGAGATTGATTTTCAGGAACATCTTCCATCACCCTATTCACCCCCTCTAGGGTGACTTTGTCTCTCCCGAGCAAACCTTCGATACTAACGTGCTTGTTAGTAGATAATCATATTAACGAAAGTTTGGTATTTTACCCGAATAATTTAATCGAAAACATACCGAAAATCTGATATGCAAAAGCTGACGTGGTGGATCCAAAAGCTCCACTTGCATACACATGGTGCCACGAATCCACTTGTCACGCTTGATGGGACTTCACAAGCTATACCACCAGCTAGGGGTGTAAAGCTGCCGCCGATGGGACGTCGTCGAGCCTTGTGGCCGATGCCGATCAGCCTTTGGCGAGCTTGGCTCCGGCGTGCTTGTCGGATTCCCTCTTGGTCTCCTCTTGCTTTTTTACTTTTTGTCTTGTGTGTTTGGCATTCCTTGGCCGAATGTGTCTATAAAAGAGGAGTTAGTGTGTTCATTTTTCACACTTCACTTACTGCTCTCTTGCTTACTCTAGCTTTGCTCTTGTTACTCTTATTTTCCTCTTTGAGAAAAGTAATTGGTTTTCAAAACACAACTCTCCAAATACGTCTAAAAGAAAGGCTCATCCAACTCAAAGGACCAGGGTAGAGAAGTTGGTTCATGATAACTTCCGAGAGCGAAAGTGGCGCCTCCATGATGAATGGAGCCGAAATGATCTCTTGGTAGAAACCGAGAATCATGTGACTTCACTTGCTACTTTTCCATCGGTAAGCTTGTTAGCTTAGTCTTCTATCTTTTCTCACTTAGAGTAGTACCTCTACTAAAAATCTTGTTGGATTTTGCAGAAGGGTTCTATTCGGAGTAGCGGGGCTATACCGAAGTTCATAGAGACGTATAGAGAAAGGAACTACCCCTTGGAGGACATCATGAATAATGCCGAGTTTGGTTCCCTTTTTACAACTTTAAACCATTTATGTGACAAAAATGAGCATGATCCCATTAGAGCCATTAGTAAGTGCTTTCGGGATACAACTAACACCTTTCATCTTCCTTTTGGGGAGATGACTATCACTCCTTTTGATTTTTCCGTCTTGTCAGGTTTCGACTTCTCGAGGGACCCTCTAGTCTATGACTAAAACTTGTATAAACACCATGACTATTTACATGACCTCTTTGGTCCCGTGGCTAGTAGGTTTCCTTAGGAGAACTTTAAATACACTCTTCTTTTTTATGCTTTTGAAAATGCTGAGTTTTGGACTCAACACGAGAACTCAACAAGTTCGAGTTGTACTTGCTCTCTTGCTAAGCACATCTATTTTCTTCGACTAAGCTTCAAAGGTGCGTGTTCACTATTTAGTGAACTTAGGTGACCTAGATAAGATTAGAGAGCTTAACCGGGGTGTATCCACCTATACTTGTCTCACAAGGGGTTCACGCTTTAGTGTGAGGCATACTAAGCCTAAGAAGGATTTGACAAACTATCTTCCCCTGTGTGGCTTGTGGAAGATCATTGAGGTATACTCCGTTTCTTCTTTTATTGCCAAAATATTTTTATCTTGGATGGATAAAAGACCTCACTTGTCTTGCAAAAATTGTAGCCGTGGCTGTATGAGTATTTTCTACGCCTTTCGCCCGGTTCAAGGAATCACCTAAATTTGCCTCAAAATATACGTCAAAATTTTCTTCCTTCACTACCCGGTTGCTGCCTCAGCCCATGGCATGTGGGCTCCACCGTGGTGGTCGGCGCCTGTCATAGGTTGGGCATTGGTGCCCAATTTTGTTTTTATTTTGTGCTTGTCTCCTTATGGGTCCTGTGTGTGCAAGCCAACTTCCATCCATGAGCCGAACTTCAACTCCCTTCAAGTGTACATGCTGCATGGGAATTGAGTGAGAGGAGGATCTTGTTTGAAGATCCTTTCGGGTTTTGTTGGTACCTTGGCGAACGGATCACGCCTCAAATCCATTATAACACATGGCTTCCGTTCATTTCTTATGATCCACCCCAAACCATGTTTTATTTTCGCTCTCTTTCTCAATAGGAGCAAGACGAAGCAACTACCGGGTATCCTTATACCCAGTTTTTAAATTTGTATTCATTCTATGCTTATCATCCGGGTTGGATTATGATTCATTTGGTGAGCCTTCATCTTTTTCTCCTTTTTGTGTGGTTGAATTTCTTACATGGAAATTAACTTCATTTTTAGCTTCTCCCGGAGGATATCCATACCCCGAGTCTTGATGTAGATGTCTCCCAGCCCGAGGAATCCCCATGTTACATAAGGGTTCCGAAATTACCGAAGAGGAGTGTGTGGGGCATCCTCTCCCTAAGAACTGGCAAGGGGTAAAAGTTTTGTGCTCTTTACTTTTAGTTGCATGCTAAACGTGTCTTGCTAGTTACCATAAATTTTACAGATACGATCGAGAACAATCCCGAACCATATCTATCATATTCCAATTTGCTTTTAGAGGTATCCAAGATTTATTTACCGGAAAGACTTTCCAAACATTCAGGGTGCGTCTTGTTAGTGTAAATGCTAAGTTTACTGAGCTTTTAGTCAACATGCTAATTGCTCCATTATTTTCTAGAGGCCTCGATCTAGAACGTCTTTATCGGGAGGCTTTCTTGATGGCTCGAGAGCTCAAGCACACTCATCCGGCCAACAAATGCCTTCTAGTGATATGGCCGGAGCGCGCCCTTCCCGATGCTCTTTATGTCGCTTACATCATCGGAGTGCATTCCGAAGAACACTTGCCCCCGTCTTACCGCGGCTGCTGGCACGGAGTTAGCCAGGGCTTCTTCCTCGAGTCCTGTCATGATCGATTGTATGGACATCCTTCCTCTTCAGGCACTTGATCATCATGGAAACTCGATTGACTTCCACTGGATATCCTATAGTGAGCCTTCTCATAGAGCTTCTAAATCTCCTTAGGGCCAAGGGGCTAGCTCTTCACAAGCTGGTGAAGACGATTGATTTTCCACATCTATCTTAGGGGACTTCGACAATTATCTCTTTGATGATGCTTTCGATGAGGAAGATTAGTCAACTCCTTGTAGCGTGCATTTGTTTTTAATGTTTATTTTGTAAAATTTTGACTCTATGCAATGGGATAAATTCAAGGACTCAATTCTAAAAATGCTTTTTTTATTAATATGGTGCAAAAAATTCTAAGGGAAGTTGCAAAGACAAATAAAAAAATTACACTAGCCCCCATTCCCCAAAAAGAAAATAATAAAATGAGAAATAGGAGATTGTAAGTGCACGGTTCAAAATAGTTGGCGTTGGTGGTCTTCAATGGTGTGGTGCGTCGGGATTCCGAACTTGGAGATTGCTGTAAATTGGACCCTCCGTCGGATACCGAAAATCATACCTTCTAAACCTTCTTCTGCAATTCCCTCGAAAAAAGTTCCTAAGAAATTTCCTCTATGCCTTTAATTTTCTCTTTCAAATTATGAATTATATGACTAAGTTGTCTAGTTGGATGCACGAGATGACAAATGTTAATAGGGTAGGATTGTCCTAATATGGGCTGAATATCTTATTCTTTAACATTTGACAAGTATAAATCTATTGGACTTTCCTAAGGGATGCTTGTGGCCTATTGGGATTTGCATTACCATGGTTTCGAGGTTTGGGGATAAGGAGTTGTGTCCCCTTCCCGAAGAGTTGGATTTTTATTAAGGATGAGGTGGACTTATTAAACTTCGCTGAAGCATTATCGTCTTATGTAGTCCTCGGGATCCGTCCTCATTCCTAAACGTCGACCTATAATCACCTATCCGATAGGTGGGTTTGTAATGTTAGAAGGCCATAGGGACATGGCGCCCGCTGAACTATTGAGCTTTGTTGAGCAAGCTGTAGGATCACTGTTCCCTTACATCAAATAGGGCTGGACCGGGTTAAAGCAAATCCGGATGAAGGCTTCACTGGTAGCCCCCTGTTATTGCAGGTGAATAGAAAATAACAACTGGGACCGTCCGGTGAGACTAGGGAGGCGTCGGCCAAGGGGTTGCGGTCGGACTTCAGCCGTGGCTAAAAAGCCTCCGGTTTTTGCCCAAAATATCGATTTTTCGTTTTTCGTCCTTCTTTTTTATTTATTTTTGATTTTTCTGCTGTTGGGCCATGAATAAGGTTGAAATCGACCATGCAGGACTCTTACGATTTTTCTATCTATTGCATGCGAGATGTGGTTGATGGAGCACCTTCAACCGATTCAAACTCCTGCAAAAGTGGACTCATATCCGGCAACACAATTTTGTTAGCGGAAGAGAGAAAGTGTGGTTACCGACGATCCCGCTTCCTGGTGGGAGGTTTGTCTTAGGAACCATAGTAGCATTGAATGGTACATTATGCATTGGAAAGTGTCCTAATTGGACACATACTAAGCAAGCATCCCTTTGAACGTTTTTAGGTTTGAAAACCGATACGTACTACTTCCCCGACCGTATTTTACGGCAAATGGGACCGGAGCAAGTGATCCCTTATCCGGACTACGTTTTTAGGTTTGCGGGTCATGGTAGTTCTAGGCGGGCTTGTCGTGGCTTGAGTCTTAGATTAACTCTGCCTAAGTTGTTGAAATCTATAGATAAATGTACCGCTACAATTTCGAATATTATCCGGAGTGGATAACAAAACTAGACTCCAAGCATCTCAACGTATTGAGGGCTTGAGAATAGGATCCCAAATGAGTTGTTCCTGCTACTCGCACCGCTTCAAATTCGCGAAGTAAACCCCCAAATTGATGAACGAGCCTCGCAAAAGAGAATTAGAGGATAAAGAAGTTGAAGAGAGGAGGGCCCGCATGATTGAAGAGTTAAAGAAGTGAACCTAGGAGGATACAACTAAGTCTAGCAATCCAAACGGGAAGAAGGTGAAGACAAACTAGGGTCTGGAGAATTTTAGAGAGAATTTAGGGACAATAAAAGAATTTAGGAATTTTAGTTTTGCCTCTATAGAGCAGTTTATTTTTCCAAGTAGTATGCTCATTTTATTTCCCTTTTATTAGCCATGTATTCGGGTAAGTAGTAGGTTTACCTTTTTATTAATAAAAGTAAAAATTAAGTTTTACACTCACTTTTACGCTTTATTTATTTTTTATCACTCACCTAGAGGTATAAATTTGGACTGCCTAATTGGATCGTCCTTAAAATTAATTTAAAGCAATTAAAGGATTAACTAAACATGTGGACGAGTCTAATTGGATTGTCAAAATAGAATAACAATTAATTAGATAAGCGAACTGTCTAATTGGATCTGTCGAAACAAATAATTACAAAAATAAGGCCGGGTTGGATTGCTCGGCTTGACCAGCCCATCGTTGCTCGGGTGGTGTCCGGCGCCGCCTATGGCACGACCTGGTTGGGCCAGGCTTAACCCATTCCAAGGATTGTTTAGTGTCGTGCTAAACGTAATATTTCTCTAGTTGATCCAAGTTTGTGTACTTGAAAAATCTCTTCACCATCCAAATCGGTCGACTTAATTGCTCCTCCCGGCAGCATGTGACTAAGTACAAATGGGTCTTGCCAGTTGGGCCTAAACATTCCTCTAAGATCATGAATCGATGCCCTAATCTCCTTTACCATAAAATCACCAAACTGCGAGTGCTAAACGTAATATTTCTCTAATTGATCCAAGTTTGTGTACTTGAAAAATCTCTTCACCATCCAAATCGGTCGGCTTAATTGCTCCTCCTGGCAGCATGTGACTAAGTACAAATGGGTCTTGCCGGTTGGGCCTAAACATTCCTCTAAGATCATGAATCGATGCCCTAATCTCCTTTACCATAAAATCACCAACTCGCAGATTACGAGGCTTCATTTTCTTGTTAAATGCCCTCGATATATGTGCCTGGTATATTTGGACGTTATGCAAGATATTAATGCACCTTTCATCTTGCAACACTAACTCTTCGTAGCGTTTCCTAGCCCATTCTACTTCAAGAATCGGACTCTCAGCAATGATTCATAATGAGGGAATGACGATTTCTATTGGAAGGACTGCTTCTATGCCATACACTAGGGAATAAGGTGTCGCTCCCATGGAGGTCTTAATGGAGGTCCGGTAGCCCCATAAAGCAAAGGGCAACTTGTCAAGCCAATTCCTATAGGCTGACAGTCATCTTCTCCACTATTTTGCGAATATTCTAATCGGCAGCCTCGACCGCTCCGTTGGTCCGAGGGCGATAGGGAGAACATTTGTGATGTTTGATCTTGTACTTGTCCAGTAGAGTCTGCTACTTCTTTCTTGAAATGACTACCATGGTCATCGATCAGTTCATGGGGCACCCCATACCGAAAGATAATATTCCGAGTGATGAACATAGCCACCTATTTTGTCATCAAGGTCGTATAGGTGGCTGCTTCAACCCACTTAGTAACGTAGTTAATTGTTATTAACATAAATTCGTGACCACCTGTTCCATTAGGGGTCACTTTGCCAATGATATCAATTACCTAAACCGAAAATAGCCGGGGTGATGCAAGTGTCGTGAGAAAAGCCGGTGGCTAGGGCGATGCTATAGGTTTGCATACACCGACACTTGTGGCACTTCTTAACAAATTCGTGGCGATCTGCTGCCATGGTCGACCAGATAGTACCCTAACCTCTAAATTTTGCGAACCAACATTCTTCTATTCATATGGGGTCCACATCCCCCCTATGAATTTCATCCATGACGCGCTCTACTTCGTGTTAGTTGACACAAAGTAAGCTAATTTTCGTGTTGGTTTTCTTGTACGGATGTCCTTGGTTGATGAAGAATTGAGCTACAAGTATCCTAATGGCTGGTTGGGCTCTAGGTGTGGACTCCAACATGTATTCTTGTTTTTCCGGATATCGATAGATTGTCATGGTACTCGACCGATTTGATCGAGTACTAGACACTTCGAGTGCGTATACGTGCGCGAGTTGACTCCATCATTCTATATGGATTGACATTAAATGAATGTTGCTAGGGATATTGATCATGGATACTAATTTAGCTAAAGCATCTGCAAATTGGTTGTCATCCCTTGGAAGGTATGTGTTTTGCTAATTCTATCAAATGTGCCCGATAAATTGCCGGGGCTTCACTACGTACCTTCCATTTTTATGAGATCCGATTAATGATCGGACTAGAGTCACCGAAAACCCCGATGTTCTTGGCTCCAATCTCTATGGTCGCTTGAAGTCCCGTGATGCATGCTTCATATTCTGCGGCGTTGTTGTGACCTCAAAATCCAACTTGACTGAAATGGGAGTATGTGCACTCTCGGGTGAGACTAGAAGGATCCTCATTCCAAAGCCCTTCGATTAGAAGCACTTGTCAAAGTACATGGTCTATATATCCACCTCTACTTGTAAGATGTTTTCGTCCGGAAAGTCGAGGTGTTCGAGTTCTTATTCGATTACAGTGTAAATCAGCTAAGAATTTCGACACTATCCTTCCTTTGATCGCTTTTGAGGAATATACTTGAGTTTGAACTCTTATAACATGGTAGTCTATC
Source organism: Talinum fruticosum (assembly GCA_021018815.1). Taxonomy (NCBI): domain Eukaryota; kingdom Viridiplantae; phylum Streptophyta; class Magnoliopsida; order Caryophyllales; family Talinaceae; genus Talinum; species Talinum fruticosum. The sequence goes on along the minus strand of JAITYX010000005.1, from coordinate 9,492,843 downwards.
GTGCTATTTTGCTGCTGATGGTCGGTTGCTCAAGAATGTACTTAATAGGATCCATCGATGCTACCACATGTACTTGTGTGGGCCAACATTATAATACCTGAAAATTTAAGGTATTTGCTTGGTAATGAATTAAGTTATTAAAAGTTAAGTTAAAAATTCAAAAATTTTAAATTAAGATGAATTATAATTTTTCCAAGTCGAAAATGAAACTCGAACATAATTTAATTAATTGGGCCTTGTAATATTTATTGGGCCCAATTCACTTGTATACCAAAACAGAAGGTAAAAAGAAAAAGAAAACAAAGAGGAGAAGGGATTGCTTGGCAGTAGATAAGGTAGAGGAGTAGTGACTGGCTTTTAGTGAATTTGTCGGCAAAGGATTAAGGAGGGGAAAATTAGGGGTCCAATTAAAATTGGGCACCAAAGTTACTTAGGTGTAAAAAGAAAAGAGGAGAGAGAAATTAGGATTGAGAACAAAAGAGGGAGAACGAGGGGAACGAAAGAAGCAGAACTAGAGCAAAGGGAAAGAGAGCAGAGTCCGAGAGGTAAGGAACCAAAAGAGAGGAAGGAGAGCTCGGCCGGAACGGAGGAGAAGCGGCGAGACAACGAGAGGCAAAGAGCGAGAGAGCCCGAGAGGAATCGGGAGCGAGAGGGAGACCGAGAGGAAGACGAAAGCCAGAGCAAAAATGGAGAGAAAGAAAGATCGGGACAGCAGCAACGATAGACACGAGGAAGGTGGCGAGCGAGCGAGAGGAGCGGTCGTCGTCGCCGATGAGCAAGAGTATACCGGTCGGCAAGTGAAGGGAACGGCGGGCAAAAGAGGAAAGTGAGAAACAGAGAGCGAGAACCCAAGGGGAACCAGAATAGAGCAATGGAAGCCAGAGGTTGGGACTGAGAGCAGAGAGAGGAGGAAGAAGAGGGTCGGGTAGAGGAGACCAAAACCGAAAAGAAGAAAGTAGAGCAAAGCACCCGATTCGAAATTGAATTCAAAACTGAAATCCTTAGAACCCTAAGAATACAAGGTGAGTAATTTGAATCATCCTCTACAATAAAATGAATTAGGTGGATTAAACATGAATTTGATTCATGAAATTGAAAACCCTAAGTTTAATTGAAGAAATTATAGGCCTAAATTCACTCAATTAGCAACCCATAAATCAAAAAGCATGTTGTGATTATGTGATATCTAATTCATGAATTTATGATGTTTGAGTACTGTTGAGCATGATTATTGAGTTGTATGTTTAAATTTTGATGAATACAAGTTGAATAGGATTAGAGGGTAAAATCGGAGAATCGAATACATGTTAAAAATGCTGATTTTTACCCCGATTATGCTGCTATCCGAATTTTTGTAAATTCATGTGTAGCCTAAAATTTCTAAAACTTATACTATAGCTTCCTGATAATTTATGGGAATTTTATGTAAATTTTTGTAAGCGTTAGAGAAGTATCTTGGAAGATATGAATTTTTGAGTGAAATGTGCGGTTTTGGGCGAATCGGGGCTTATTGTATAATTTGGTTGGAAACTGAAATTTAAGAAATTAAATGGATAAATTAATAGATATTTAATGATTAAGGAAAGATACAAAACCATAAAATACCTATGAGCGATAATACGCAATCATGAAACGTTAGTTCGTTAGTTAGAAATCCTAATTGATATGGTTATGTTATGATGTGTTTATCTTAAAGTACATCGATTAAAAATGATACAAGCACGTCTATATGAGTTAGATTGATTGTACTTGAGTTGGAACTTGTTTACGTGAATTGCTAGTTGTAAAGATGTTATTTATGAAGCTATTGAACATGCTTTATATGAGTTAAATAAGTAATAAGAAATTAAGAAACATAAACGACTAGAGAAGGGAGATAGGATTATATTATTGATCTAAGACCCCACGAATTAAATAACTCTCTAAAGCTATGGCCATAGAAGTGTCTCGTCAACCGAAGTCACGAATTATTTTGCTTCCACGAATTATTAATAGTATACGTCCTTCATAGTGAGGCAAGCCTCGAGGCCACGAATTATTTTGCCTCCAAGAACCGAGCCCATGAACTATTTTGACTCCAAGAACTGGGTCTTTAGAGCATGACATAAATCTTCTTTCCATTCGAAACTAAGATGAGTTAAAGAATTATGATATGAAGAAACAAATTATCATGCATGATAACCAAGAAAGAAAGAATTAATGATTTACATGATGAGGTATGAATTTTTTTATAAAAATACCACTTTTAGATATGAAAATTTGGGATCTAAAGATGATAACTGAAACGGAGAGGGGAAAAAATTGAACGAATGAAATGCATGAATGAACTCAAGAAGAAGAATGAGAAGAAGAATGAATCCCGATTTCATAAGAAATTAGTACGATAAGAAGTAAGATATGATTTACATGATGACTAACTTACATGATGAATGATTATATGATGTATTTGCATAGAAAGTATAAATAAAGTATGTATTGATTGAATTCATAAATATGTGATGTTATGTGTCAATCTCGGTAAGTTCGGTAAGTTTAGTATCTTGCGTATATCGGGCATGTATACTCGAATCACATGTTATGAGTGAATATTGAACTTAAGTGTGTTTGTTAATCAATTAATGTGCAAAGTGCAACTAGGGGTTGGGTTTGGGTTATTCATTGGGCTCATGGAGCTCATGACCTCACCAACATTTTCAGTACGAAGTTAAGACTCCCGGGAGTTGCTTTTGGCTTTTAGAAGAAGCAGACCAATGAATAGGACATCTCCGGACTTGTTATGTGTTTTATGTTTTCATGCTTGTAAAGATCGTTTGTATGTTGGGACCGAATTTTTGACTATGTATAATAAAAGATCCATGTGTTTGCTCCGAGCGTGTGGCTCATTGAGTTTGTGTTGTAGATACTCCAAGCGTGTGGCTCGTTGACTTTTTAAAACGTGTTTTGTGCAGGGTTAAGGCTTTAAGCCTATGGGATTAGCCATATTATAGACGGAACTTTGCGGAAATTTTTAGGAAAACCTTTGAAAATATAAATACGCTTCCGACAATCTAAGAAAGAGTTAGGAAACCTAAGTTGAGATCCTAAGTAGCCTTAGGAGTTCCTTTTGAGGAACTCGGCAATGTAATACTCCTACGATGGGTTTTGGGTGTAACAAACATGTAGTGCCCGAACTTCTTGGTAGCCCAAACTAATGCCAATGATGTCTTCTCTAATGGCATGTATCTAGTCTCAAAATCTAAGAATTTCTTTCTTAAATAATATACCACATATTCTTCCTTTCCGTCCCGTTGAGCTAGCATGGCTCCCATAGCGGTTTCTATTGTGGCGAGGTACAAATGTAAAGGTTTTCCTGGTTGGGGCGGAATTAACACTCGGAGGATTGGCTAGATATTCCTTAACCTTCTCGAATACTTTCTGGCGCTCATCATGCCAAATAGGCTCGAGACCCTTTGTTCAACTTCTTGAAAATGGGTTCACGGACCATAGTCGGTTTTGATATAAAATTACTAATGTATCGTAAACGTCCTAAGAAACCTTGTATCTCCTTCTATGTCTTCGGGGCGGAATTTCATGGATAACTTTGATCTTGGATGGATCAACTTTGATTCCTTTAAGACTGGCCACATAGCCTAACAATTTGCTTGAGGTTACCCCAAAGGCACACTTTTGAGGATTAAGGCGCATGTTGTACTTTCTTAGTCTTTCGAAGAATTTTCTAAGGCTAGGTAAGTGCATTGCACTATCTTTGGACTTAATTATCATGTCGTCTACATAAACCTCAGCTTCCTTGTGGATCATGTCATTCAGTAATGATGTGGTCGTGCTCCGATATGTAGCTTCCACGTTTTTAGCCCAAATGGCATCACCATATAACAATGACGTCCCCCATTGAGTGATAAAGGTCATCTTCTACATGTCTTCTTTGGCCATTTTCACCTGATTGTACGCAGCATGGCCACCCATAAACGAGAGCAAGGCATGTCCTTCTGTATTGTCTACGAAGATCTCGATATGGGGTAGCGGGAAATCGTCGTTAGCACTTACCTTGTTCAAATACCCGAAGTCAACACGCATCCGAACCGTGCCATCTTTCTTCGTAACCAGGACTATGTTTGCTACCCACTAAGGATAGTGGACTACTTTAATGAACCCAGCCTTTAACCGCTTCGAACCTCCTCCTCAATCTTTAAGGCCCATTTATGTTTTATCTTCCCGAGCTTCTACTTAATTGGCTTGGCATCTTCATAAAGTGGAATTTTGTGTCCCGCTATACTTGGATCTATCCCCAGCATGTCTTTATGGGACCATGCAAACACATCTATAAACTTTGTAAGGAGGGAAGTGAATTGCTTCTACTCTTCTAGATCTAGAGTTTTCCCAATTTTGACCTCATGGGGTTGATCAACAGATCCTAAATTAACTCGTTATTGTTTCCTCTATTATTAGTGAGCAATTTTCATGATCTTTCATAGCTTTTATTAATTCTTTAGGGATTTATTGTTCATCATTAGAGGCAAAACAATTAAAAATAGGATAAGATAAGGAGTAAGCAGAAAGGTTCATCTTATTGAAAGAGAAAATAAGTACATCGGACTCGAAATAGAAAAAGTTGAATTAGAAACAATAGAACTAGAATATGAACTAGATGAAATAGAAATAGAAATAAAAGTCCTAGTGCTTGGACTCGGGAATGGGATATTTTCCTAAGCTAACAGACAAATTCTTGGCCATCCTCATAATCGATCCAAGTAATATGCTTGGATCCTCCGGCGTCGACCTCGGTGATGAATCTGGATGGATCAACCTGCGGGTGGGACATGGCTCGAGACAGTACCAAAATCGAATTCCCTCCGGGTTCTTCTCCTGTCTAATAGCAGACCGAAGATATTACTCCCAGCCAAATTGGTCCAGGTTTGGTATGGACCGTCCCTCTTCAGGGAGGTAGGGTGCCTCTTTTTCCAAGTACATGATAGTTATTGAAGATCTCCAAGATAAGTACCAAGATGCCCTTCTCTTTGAGGTAGTCGGGCTCAAAAAATCGTAGGAGGTGAAGTCGTCCCCTTCTTTTAGAAACTACCCATTTAGGGTATAAGGAAAGGGCTTAGTGGAATGGACTGTGTATGGTGCGAGTCCTTCTAGTTTGAACTTCCCACTTGGCTAGAATTATTTCCCTAGTAGTAGGTTGATAGCCTAACCCAAATTTATAGTTGTTAGTGGGTTCAAGGGGTGGAAAAAATGGCCGGTATGCCCTCCCGCCTACAGCTAGGCCTGGAAAGTACCCCTTCTTCCTAAGCATCAAGTGGACATTATGGTTACCATAAGGATTGAAGTTGAGAGGTGACTCATCCTCGATAGTCTCAAACCTATAAAGCTCTCGTCATCAGCATCGTGCTCAATTTCGACCACGGATTCTTTAGAGGTGATAGTGGCACAAACATTATCCCCATTGACGGTTGCGACCTGGCCGGTGATAATCATCCGAACTTTCCGGTGCGAGTGTAGAGGGCTGCCTGATGGTCATGTAACCAAGGATGTCCTAGAAATAGATTAAATGTGGCTAGGATGTCCAGGACTTGAAAATCAATGTTCTTTACCACCGGTCCCACATTAATGGGTAAAGTCATCATTCCCAAGACTATCTTTTAGAATTATCATAGGCTCAAAGATGAACAATCTATTTAGAGAGTTGTTTCTTTCTACTACCTAATCTTTTGGCAGTCCTCTAAGGACAAACGTTTACTGGCAGATCCATTATCTATTAAGGTTAGGGGAATAAACTTGTTAAGGCAAGTTATAGTTAAGTAAAGGGCATTGTTATGTGCAATGCCTTCTTCGAGGAGGTCTTTCTGGTCAAAGGTAATGGTTCCGTTCAAATTGTTGACAAATCATAATACTTCCTTAGGTGTAGTTTCAGGAGAGATCTCAATTTTGCTAAGTGCATCAATTAAGGCATGTCTATACTTTTGAGAAGCGGATATGAGTTGCCATATAGAGATATCAGCTTTTAAGTTTTTGAAGCCGTTAAAGGATTGTGTCTTCTTCTTTAGCAGACTTTAGGTTCTTTTGGTCGTATTACGCCATCCAGATCTTGTAAGGAATTGGATTTCTGGACTCTTTGGTTCTCCCCAAAATTCTTCTTCTTCTAAGGGTGGTGTGCCTCGAAATTGCCGCCATTATCATCTTTGGTTTCGTACACATCTTATTCATCACTTACCCACAATTCATGGACTTCGGGTCTAGGGAGGCAAGCTAGGAATTGGTTTGAACTCATTAATGTCTTAAATTAAGATAGATGACTTCCACTAATCAAAACCGAGTTTAGAGAATATGGTTGCGGTACCGCTAAAAGGATCTTTATTATTGCTTGGCTTTTGGGCGGCCTTATGAAGATGGAGTTGATCATTGCGAAACATGTTCTCCCTCTTATTCTTAAACGTCCAACATTGTTCCGTGTCGTATCCTCCCGCACGATGGTATATGTAGAATTTTCCCGCATCCTAGTTTTTAGACTCGTTTCGCGGTTTCTAATTCCGCTCTTACAGGTGGCAATTCTATTTTTCCTTTTGCCAATAGGCGGTCAAGGGCTTGAGCGTAAGTAGTATCGATTGAATTGTAGTCATTATAATAGTTAAGGGCATTAACATCTACACCCTAGCTAGTATTGCCTTAGTTGGAGGTTTTTTTGTCCTTAGACCGATAGTTACCTCTCGTATTCGATCCACAACTTTTGTGGTCGTGGTAGACAGTTCTTCTTCTATTAGCATGCCAAGCATCTCTAAGGGCTGAGAAACTCATGAACTGTAGGAATTTAAGGTACTAATTGTGGGCAGGCTGGAGGTTATTCATGATTATTCGCACTTGGTCCTTCTCGGAAGTTCGGTTTACTATGTTTGTAGCCTTTGCCCTCCATCTCATGAGAAAGTCTTTGAAGCTTTCTTTTTCACCTTGTTTGATTAACTCTAAGTCTCCAAGGGTAATAGGTAAATTAGTGTTGTAGGAGTATTGGTGTAGGAACTCCTTACACAAATCATTCTAATTGGTGACCTTGCGTGGGTCAACCGTGTTATACCACTTCATTACATCACTGTCGAAAGTCCACGGAAAGATGATGTGGTAATTGTCTTCTGGTATATTCTTAAGAGTCATTGCTCCTAAGAAGTCGTGAGCATGTTGATGGGGATTCTCGGAACCTCAAAACTTGATGTCGGGTATGGTAAACTTAGGGGCTAACTTCCCTTTGGGGATTGAAGTGAACCCCTTATGGTCAAAGTAGTGATTACTGAACATGGATGACTCCTTTAACATTTGTTGTATTTAATCTATACGTGGATCGGGCTTGGATTCAAGTTTGGGACAACCTGGAGGAGATGGTGGGAGTGGAGGACCTCCTCCTAATAATTCTTCTTCTTCTCCTTTACCGTCTTCCTTACTATCCTCAATAGCTTTTAGGATAGCTTTGAGAGTGTCCGATATGGACTCTATTTTCTTATCCCGAGCCTCAATCCGGGCTTCCATTTTGGCTGAGGTTTCATTAAGCAAGGTGATAATGAGAGATGGTTCTGGAGCTCCAACCATTGGAGGGGAATTCTTTTTAAGTACTATCCTACAACGGAAAATGGACTGAACTGGTGTGGTATGCACCGAGGTAGGTCGCATTGGTGTAGACCATGGGGTAGAGTGTGGTGCGGAGCTAGGTGATTATTTGTCGGACTCCTTGTTGAGGCATTCTAACCTTTTAGAGCTCGGATTCCGATGATACTCAATTGTAGTAGACTTCCCTATTCTGCATCCCAAAGGATGATGCTTAGGAGCATGTGAAGAAATACCACTTTTGGTAGGAAGAGGCTTAAGCACGAGACCCAAAAAGACAAAGAATGCTCTTTATTCGGATGCACATAAAGAATGCAAAAGCGAGATGGAATATATGTAATGATGCTTATGACTTAATTTGGGATGATTTATAACTTGACTAATGCATAATTGGAATGCATAAATGGTTATTCCTAACTGAAGATGTATTTGTTTTGCCTAAATGAAATGAATGCAAAATCGGACCCACCTAATTTGAGATGCATTTTATTTTGGCTAATGGGAAAATGAAAAATGCAAAATGGACTCATCTAATTTTAGATGAATTTTATTTTGGCTAAATGGAAAAATGAAAATGCAAAATGGACTCACCTAATTTGAGATATATTTTATTTTAGCTAAATGTGAAAATAAAAATGCAAAATGGACTCACCTAATTTGAGATGCATTTTATTTTGGCTAAATGGGAAAATGAAAATGCAAAAAATGGACTCACCTAATTTGAGATGAATTTTGTTTTGGCTAAATAGAGAATGAAAAATGTAGACAAATAAAAAGGTCAAAAAACTTAAAATAGATCGATCGAAGAGATAGAGCGGTCCTAGGTAGGACGCTTCGGATTGGCGGTGATTGCCCGAAACCTAGACTTCCTAAACTAAGATGAATTTTTAGGATGACTTGGAAATGCAATTAATGGACCAACCTAAAAGGGAAAGATAATTTGGACTTTTGGTTAAAAATGCACGAGTGGACCGACTCGGGAAATTTATTATGGTATTTTATTTGCACTCATGTAAGGACTAATTAGCAATCCTTACCTATCCCTAAAGGCTCACAAGTAGAAGATTAAATCTAGAAACAATCACACTCATCCAAGCATGCACATGAAGAGAAAAGGGTCCACCTAAACAACCAAGCGTTTATGGTCAAAAGAGGATTAAATCTAGGTAGGATACATGGTTTCTCATAGTTCAAGAATTTAGTCCTCCGTGGGGTGTAGGACAGGAAAAACATGAATTCTCGGTGTCTCTTGGTAAGCCAAAAGTACTTGCTATAAGGGAAGAGGTACCGCCTCGCTCACAATCAAGCCTTGTTGGGCCCATTTGGGTTAGCGGTTCGAACCTCCTCCAAAAATTGTTCTTAAAAAGGTAAGGACTAATGGTCCAACAACATAAAAATAAACTATGTTCAAGGTTGCCTAAATGTGGGATTTTAATTTTCTTTTTGAAGATGAAAATGATTTGAGTTTTGAAGATTGATTTTTTAAAGTGGGGATGAACCTCTTATTTAGATTTTCGAATTTTTACAAGTTAATTAAAAATAAATTAAATAGGGTTGAATGGTGGTTTTATTAATTGTTTTATTTTAGAAATTATTTTTAGAATTCCGAGATATTATTTCACAACTAAAAAATAGAAAAATTAGGGTTTAATTGATTATGTTGTGGGGCTTTAGGGCTAAACCGGTGTGAAAACACCAATTTAGGCTGAAGCTCCACCCACCGACCACTTGGTGCCGGCGAAAGCCAGCACGTGTGGTCAACCACGCCGGCTAGGGGTCGTGGTTGAGGTGGTTAGCCTCGGCTTCAAGCCTGACTGGTGGATCCAAGAACTCTTTTTTTATTTCCAATCGAAAAGCCGAGAAGTAGATTGATAGAAATAAATAAGAAAATAGAAGTCGCCGATCAGTTTTAGGAATAAAAACTAACAAAGAAGTAAATTTGTCTAGAACCAAGAATCCAGATTCAGGGCGAGGTACAAAACGTAGAGATAAGCCCTTCTATTCCACCCATCAAACGACGACTTTTACTAGTTTGAGTAGTGGGTTTAAATAATATATTAAAAACAAGCACACAAAATAATTAGATGCGAAAATAAATGCAACCAAAGCATGCTAAAAGAAAGCAATAAAGCAGATACAAAAAGCGATAAATGAAAGTAATAAAGAAAAAAAGAAATGAGAAAAAAACGAAAACGAAAATAAAAAGTTACATCGGACAAGGAGGAATTTAAATGCGATACATCTTTTCTCCACAATACCAAAATGATAAAGAATAAAAGTGATAAATAAACCATCGCAAATGCTGAATTGGCGCCCTCAGGTTATCCCACTTGTTGATCCGGATCTCGAATGTGGATATAAGAGTGCGACGATGGTGAACCAAGAGAGGCTTTTTGTGAGTTTTTATGAAGGTAGGTAGGAAGATATGTCACCGATTGAGTAGTAGGGTTCGGATGTAGGGAGTATCATAAAAGTATGCTGAAAAGAAACCAAGAGATCAAAATACAAGCAAGTGCATTCAGTAGCTCTTAATTAGGTTTCAGCGAAGCATTTAGCATAGGAAATGGCCATTATAAAAAATAAGAGCCTAAGTTGTCTACTTATAGGGAAAGGTTACGTCACAAAGTGACCTAGGGTTTCGATTAAACACCCGTCTAGGATAAGCCTGAACCAGCTGAAAAATCACAAAAATGGAACCTAAAAAAGGGATAGAAACGGAGCCGGGATGTGCGACAAACAACGTCATTTGGTTCTCCAGCTTCTTCCGTGTTGCAGCAAGACTCGAGCAAAACGCATCATTTCAAGATTGTTTGGGCCCAATGCGCGGTGCTGGACATAAACGACACTCGTTTTGAGAAAGTAAGCTATGTGTCTCGGTTGGATCTGTTTGGAGAAAAACACAGGCGTTTTGGTGATTTTGTCCATGAAACATGGCGCCGACTATACGACATCATTTTGATATCTTCAGCTTCATGTCCGGGTTGGACGCTGGTGGTGAAACACGATGTTTTGAGCCTTGAATCTCCCTACACGTGACGCCGGACTTCCGTTGACTCCGGAGGTTTGACCGGGCTTGGACTGTCTAAAAGAAAAGCATTTTTAGACCGACCCAAGGCAAAAGGCTATTTATTTGGTGCTAAAGGGTTTTTGTTTTTCACACCAATCAAATACCGACCGTGATCCAAATCGTCAAACAGGACTCGGGATTTCATCATCGGGCAAACAAAATAAATTACAAAAATAAAAGAGATAAGGATGACAGGTTTTAGATGTCTACAGACCTAATTCGACCCATTTTGAAGAAAACACCCTATGAGCTCTACAAGGGGAAGAAACCTAACATTTCCTACTTCAAACCATTCGGATGTAAATGTTTTGTGCATAATAATGGTAAGGATCATTTGATTAAATTTGATGCAAGGTCATGATGAAGGTATATTTCTTGGTTATTTATCTCACAGACAAAGCTTATCACATTTTCAACAAACAAACTAACAAAGTGGAACAAAGCATTGATGTTATCTTTGATGAGGTTGATTACGGCAGGATAAGTGAGTCTACCTTTCTCACACCACAAACTCAACCAAGATGATGATGACATAGTGAAAGCTGAGCTCAAAATCATTGACAACAAGAGAACTGAGCCAACTCGGAATGAATCAGTTCAAGAACTAGGTCAAACCACCGAAGCAAAGATTCAACAAGCTGAACTAGTTGAATAACAAAGTATTCAACCATCAAATCTGGTAAACTAGAGAACATGTAAAGCTTTCAAATATTCATCAAGTCACCCACCTGAGAACATCATTTCAAACATCAACACAAGGGTAAGGAGTCATCCTTCTTTGCAAAATTTATGTGCATTTTCTACATTCATCTTATTAATTAAACCTAAAACTTTATTAGAAGCCCTACTTAAACCTAAATGGGTAAAGGCCATGCAACAAGAACTATCTCAATTTGAAAGCAACCAAGTTTAGACTCGACCAAATGACCTTCCGACCAACCAGTTAGTTATAGGAACCCAATGGGTATTCAAGAACAAATTGGATGAGGGAGGTTTGGTAGTCGAAATAAGGCTAGACTAGTTTATCAGGGATATAATCGGGAAGAGGGAATTAATTGTGGGAAAATCTTTGCACTTGTTGCTAGGATTAAGGCAATCATAATTCTCTTAGCTTTTACATCCAGCATGAACATTAAATTATATCATATAGATGTTAAGTGTGCTTTTCTTAATGGTTATATTCAAGAAGAAGTTTATGTTGAGTAACCTCCTAGATTTGAAAACTCTCAATTTTCTAATCATGTTTTCAAATTGCAAAAAGCTTTATATGTATTAAAACAATCTCCAAAATCTAGGTATGAAAGGTTAAGTAGCTTTTTGGTTGAAAATGATTTCAAAGGAGGTCTTATTGACAAAACTCTTTTCATAAAAACCAAGGGGAGTGACTTTCTTATTATTCGGATTTATGTTGATGACATAATCTTTGGAGCTACTAATGAAATTCTCTATCAAGAATTTTATGAATTGATGAGATAAGAGTTCCAAATGAGTATGATGGGAGAACTCAATATCTTTCTTGGATTGTAAATTAAACAAGAAAAAGATGGCATTTTTCTTTATCAGTTCAAATACATAACGGAGTTACTCAAGAAGTATAAGTTATAAGATGTAAAACATGCAGTAACTCTAATGAGTAGCAAGTACCAAACTGGACTCGGATGAGACAGGTAAAGTTGTAGATCGAAACTCTACATAGGTATGATTCGTTCTCTACTTTATATTACATCTAGTAGACTAGATATTATGTTTAGTATTTGTCTATGTGCAAGATTTTAAGCTAATCCAAAAGAATCACATCTCGAGTACGATGAAGAGAATATTCGGATATCTTGCAAGAACTCGGACACTTGGTCTCCGGTATTCAAAAGACTTAAGTCATACCCTCGGTGGATACTTAGATACCGACTACGCTAGATACAAGGTTGATAGAAAGACTACCTCAGGAGCATGTCGATTTCGGGTCAATCACTCATCTCCTGATACTCAAAGAAGCAAAATTCAGTTACTCTATCAACAGTTGAGGCAAAGTACATAGCAACTGCAGCCTACTATGCTCATATTCTATGGATCAAGCAACATTTGAAGGATCTAGGACTATCATTCACAACCATTCTTATCAAGTCCGATAATCAAAGTGCCATCAACATCACTAAGAATCTACTTCAACAATAAAAAATAAAACACATTGAGGTCGAGATATCATTTTCCGAGAGATCACTCTAAAAAGGTGATATTGAACTTGAATTTGTTCCTACTAAATTTCAATCAGGTGATATCTTCACAAAGCCTATGAATGAAGATCAATTTTGCTTCATTAGGAATAAACTTGGTATGTTAAATACATGATTGATTGAGTGATTGCATGAGAAATTATGTGTTTTTCATTGTTTATTAATTGTTCCGTGAGAATAACTAGTGGTTCAGTTGAGATATCATGATACTAAGTTACTGTTATTAGTTGCAATATGTGTTACGAGCGCCTCGGACAGTCTACTTAGTCGAGACTCAAAAAAATTATATTTGTGTCCATTGTGGTTTGATATATTAATTTATGGAACTCACAATTTTAGATAAATAATTACGGAAGATATAAGCTTTAAATTCGGTTGCCATGTCGGCTTTTTTATCGAAAATTAACTGGAAAATAAAGTTTGTCCCTAGAGTTGGCCCCTCATAATATGTAACAAAACCTCATATGTTCCATAATTATTTATCTAAAATTGTGGGTTGCATAAATTAATATACCAAACCACAATGGACCCAAATGTAATTTTTTCGTCGAATCAATTTAGAGAAAATGGACATTAAAATTCTAAGATCATCTCTAATTCAATGGAGAATCTTGAAAATACTTTTGAAAATTTCTTTTTCTCTTTTTAGCAAGCAAACGGTTAAGAAACTAGACGTTAGAGGAAATCGGTTTCAAGAAGTAACCATTAAAGGATGTTGGAATGCCAAACGGTTAGCTATTCGTTACTCTGCAAACCGAGTTAGTTGAGGTTTCGTTCTATGAGAGCCCTTTATCTATAAATAGCCTTTGTTCACCCTTATTCTGTCACTTTGCTATTTTTGTTCTCTCACTCTCACTTCCTTAACTCATAATTGTCACTCAAACACTCTTTCGGACTCGGAACCCTACCTCTCTATTCTCTCACTTTTATTCTCACTCGTTCAACACTTCATCCTTTTGTAAAATCTTCTATTTCTCTCAACATGCCGAAGAGAAAAAGTGTCGCTGAAGGAGGGTTTGCCTCAAAGAAGGCAAGAACCCGAGTTTCTCGGACTGAGGATCCGCAAAAGGATACCTGAAAAGGTAAAGCCCTCGTTTTGAAGGAACCAAAACATTCCATCATCGCACAACATTATTTTCCGGAAGAAAAATTCTTCCTTTCCACCAAACTTTTCTGGATCAAACCATTCACCAAAACAGGAGTTTTCAACTACCTGTGTTTCTACGACTATATCTATCCCGAGCTTGTCTTGGAATTCAATTAGAACATGTTCTCAAAGGTCAATGTTGTCTACTCTTCCTTTCAAGGAAAGAGCATCACTATCAAGCTCATTTTCCTTCACAAACTATTTGATGTTCAAAGCTTGTTTCGAACTCAAACCCCATTCCTTTCACTAAAATTGCTAATGAATTCTTTGAAAAGTATACCCGAGTTTTTCCAAAATCTCGAATCTGTCACCCAAATGAAGTCCGAGGCCGGATGTTTTTGCTTCTTTCTTATAAGAATTGTGTTCTCATTCCATCATTCTAAGGAGAACCCAAACAGCAAGGTTCTCAAAGTTCTTTTTGATATTCTTGAGGGATATAAGGTTGACTTCTTCCCTTACATCGTTGAACAAATCGTTTTTGTCAATTGGATCGGAAGAATCCCCATCTTCCATTTCGAGCTCTCCTCTCTAAAATATTTGCTCAATTCTAAGTGGAACTTCCCAGTGATCCTAACAAATTTCAAGAGCAAGTCGTTTACATTGCTAGGGCTGAGATGCTCAATCTTGGATACCAGGAAACTAAGCCCGGTGTCCGGACTCATAGTTCTAAGCTCCTCATCTTCCTTCTCTATCTCGGAAGACAGCGAGTTGAAACACTTCTTATGACTATTGGTCCATCTTCTTAGCCAACCCCTTCTACTAATCTCCTTCGAAGGTGGATTCTCAATTTGTCTGCTCTTACCAAAGAGTTGCAATCAACTCTTGGTGCTTTCTAGGCTTTTATGCCAATCTTGGTCGAGCTTCGAGCACGGCTCGAAGTAGATTGATCGGAGTCAAGCTCCGGTCAACAAGCTCAAGGAAGTCATCAAAAGCAGCAATAGTAGATCGGTTGCCTCCAAAACAACGGATCTAAGGCTGCTGAGGAATCGGAATTGGCATCGGAATCGGACTCGTCGTCGAGTCTTCCACATCTTCTAACTCACACGTAGAAAAAGGAGAAGAAAAAGAAGTTGGAGCAGGCCAAGAAGAAGGCCAAGGAGAGAAAGAAGCTGAGGATATTTCCTCTAAGCACACGAGTTAGCTTCGAGGAAGTAGGGGATGTTCGTCAGTCCAAAGCCCAACCATCTTCACAACCCACTCAACTCTGAGCAAGGTGAGGGCTCGAAAAGAAAGTTCAGGAAGCACAACCCTTAGTTTGAAGAACTGTTCAACCAAAACCGCTGCCTCCTCTTCTACTGCCACCAATCGAGCAATCCGCAGCCTTCATCCCAATGGTACAGGTGTAAGAACAGGGCACCTCGTTCCTCATCCTCCATTCGAACCGCTTCACCCCCTTTTAGTTTCTTTTTTTTATTTTTTATCTAACATTATGTTTTTCCTCTCTTCCCTGGTTATATTTTGATGAAGTGCATAGGGGAGAGATAATTAGAGAGATATTTATTTGGTTTAGGGAGTTAACAATTTTTTTATGTTCTATGTTTCTTTTTGTGAGCAAAATTCAATGAAAATCTCGAGTATTTTATGTGATTCAATGATTCTTTATAGTTTTTCTTTACTTTGATCATTCGCTATTCTCGCTCCGATATGCTCAAATATTAGATTATGATCTGATACTATATCAAATAGCTTTGATAACTTGTTATAGTTCCGAACCGTTATTCTAACTCAAACTGCAAATATTATGCTTACTCAAACTATTCTAACAACTATCGGTTTTTTGTCCCCTAAAAACTTAACTATCTGAATTTATAACTCTTACTTTTAAGTGTTGAATGCCTTTCATCAAAAAAGGGAGATTGAAGACTCATGTATAACTCTATCTTACTTTATGGTTTTGAATTCAAGTCATTCGCACATTTTAAGAAGCTTATCTTTAAGTTTTCAATTCCGTGTGACCCACTCGGAAACCAATTCTTGAGTGAAATGTTTATGTCTGGGTTTTTGACCTACTCAGATACAACTCGGACAATCATCTCGCCAAAATAATTTCACTTGCACAACTTATCTTAAGCATCCGACTCTTTACGAAAGTTGAATTAGAATTACTCGTGCTAATTCTATTTTAAGTCGAATTGTCTATTAACTCGAAATTATTTATTTTGCAAATTGATGCATTGTGTCTATGTATTTTAACTCTTTATTTACTTAAGATAGATAGAAAATGTAATTAGAATATATTGTATATTAAATATAGAAATTTTCATTTATTCGAGTTAAGGATAATTGAGAGCTTAATTATTTTAATTAATCTTCATCCTTGACTAATCTTGGACCAAATAATTTTTATACTTTGAGTACCACTTTGATTTGTTTTCTCAGGATGATTAAAGTGATTTAATCTCAGTTTGAAAAGCAAAAGTAACGGACTTCTAACCGTTAAAAGCTAGCAAACAGAAAAGTCACTGTTTTAGGATAGGCTCAAACACCTTGTCGGGGTTGTTTGTTTCCATTTTTGGTAAATATCAACTTTGACTCTAACGGTTGTTTCCACCTTAGATTTCAGTCACAATAAGTGGGATGTATCACCTTTTGAGTCAAGGACCGATGCACAACGTTCATCTTTACAACGATTCTCTTTCTAAGGGACACGGATATCCGCTATAACAGACTAGTGAAGCTTCCTAGTCCAGGATCGGTCACAACGGTTATCTCGCCTGCTGATTATAAATAGAAGCCACTCTACAAGACTTAGAAGATTTTTAGAATTGAACTCTAATCTTATACACTGAATCTTTTCCAGCTTTCAACTTTGTACTTAGTTTTCTCAACTCCTGAGTTGAAAACAAAAGAAGTCTTGTAACTTTCTTTAATTCTCTGTAATTTCCCTCGACTGAGCTCTAAAGGGCAACTCAGCTAAGTTGTACCTCACTATAAGGGGTAACTCACTTAGAAAGTACTAGGGCGAGATAAGGGAACTTCGTGCCTAGGAAAACTTGTATTGAATTGTCTACGAGAGCAATTGCAGAATGATCGATCCTTGTATTTTGTTAATTCAAAATAGTGGATTTAACTTGGTTTCTAGATTGATACTCGTATGTGGTTTTCTGCCCAATGAGGGTTTCCACATATCACTTTGTGTTTTTATTTTCCGAGTTCATTATAGACTCAAAATCTCTTTCTTAAGTTCTTAGTTGCCCGAAAATCTTTTAATTCCGCAAAATTTTCTTCTCATCTTATTTACCCGCCCTAGGGTGACTCTAGCTCTTAAGAGCAAACCTTCAGTCCAAACTTGTTTTATAAAGACAGAAACCTCCAACTTTACGATAATAAAGAATAGGAGAGCAGCTACCTTTAGATTCTTGATTGCCATGAAACAGACGACAACTTTGATGACAAACAATCTGATAATTACTTTAGCAACTTCTCCGATGATTTCTCCAGCTTGGATCACTCTATGGGGGAAGGACAGCTTCCATGGGAATCAATGGAATAGTAAATCCAAGTAACACCATTCCATCTAGTTAGAGGGGGAATGAGAACCCTATTAAGGATAGAATATCATGGGCTGAACGATTAAAAACAATTGTGAATAATAATAAGGAGGCTTAGCTGAAGTTTGCAACAATAGAGGAGAGTAGGTAGATAGATATAAAAACAAGATCCCTAATGGTGGATTTAGACTGTAATTCGATAAGCCAATAAAACAAGATGGTAGGCGATTTCAAAAAATTGAACATTTTGATATGTCTCAGAAATGGAGTATTGGAAATCTACTCTAATATGTTGCATTTTAGGGAAACCCATCTCTGCCAGTTATTGAAGGCTTTTTTATTGATAAAATTTTGAGGCAATCGAATGAAACTTATATTGTGAGGTTTCATGCTGAGATGGTCTTAAAGCATCAATGTATTATCTTGATAAAAACCAATTAAAATAAAATCATAGTCCCTTAGTAATGATTTTAATGTGGAGGTAAACTTTGCTCTAATTGGGTTAAATTTTCAAAAGGTAAGGTGGCTGGTCTGGTAGACATTCCTACCATGATTGATAAACATACTATTGAGAACGCTAGACTGAATCTTAATTAAGGTTGATATATCTTAACCATTACCTAAATGGGTAGAATTTGTGGATGAACATGATAAGTTAGTAGAGCAAGTAGAGGAGTATGAATGGAGACCGAATAAATGTACAAAGTGTAGTATGTTTCACTATGTTCAGGAGAATGGTAGAAAAGGGAATTAGAATGGAATAGAGGCCTAAAAGGTAACTGCTGCTACTGAGGATGAAAAGGAGTAGCAAGAACTAGTACATGCTTAGAGGGTATCTCAAAGTTTAGTTACAACTCAAGTAGATGTAGTTGGAAAAGGAAATTCTTTTGGTTCTTTAATCAACCTTGCTAAAGAGGTAGATTATTGATAAAGTGTAGAACTAGGACAACAAAAAAATCTCCTAGGGTATACCTAGGAGGTGAACTTGGATAATATTAGAAATTGGAATGTGAGGGGTATGAATAACCCCTCAAAGTAAGAAGTTGGCTTCATCTTCAAAAGCAAACACATTTAAGACAAAAAAATTACTCACAAAAATATTGATATGGTGGCTTCATGTGTCAACTAATGCATTAATCGATAGGAAGAGTAGGATTTGGTTAATTTGGTCATAAGATTATTTTAAGGTTTCCATAGCCTATATTCATGAACAAACTATTCATGCCATGGTGAGAAATATAAGTATACAAAGTGTCTTATATCCTACTGTTCATTATGCCTCAAATAGTGACATAGAGAGGATAAATTATGGGAGTTTTTCGTTCATTTAAATTTAGGGAGTCAGTTATGGCTTGTTGCAAGGGATTTTATTATGCTTTGTAAGAAGAGGAAAGAATCAAAGAAGTTGAACTGACCTATCAGGATATGGAAGGCTTTAGACAATGTGTTGAGGATTGTTAATTACATGAAATGAAGCATTTAGGGTGCTCTTTTACTTGGACTAATAAGCAAAAATCATTGATAGGATCTTCTTTAGATTAGAAAGGGTGTTTATTAACGAGGCTTGGTTAGAGCCTTTCCTGGGTGTAGACTGCACTATTTACCATAAGGGTAGTTTGGTCACTGCTTCTGGTTGATAAGCAGTCATATTGTAGTTTATAGCAAAACTTCTTTCAAGTTCAATAATATGTGGACACAATATAAATAATATAATTACACAAAGGTATCTTAAGATTTGGTGTGACTAGTGTAAGACCCCTCACTTTTGAAAACTCAATCTTAGATACCATAACTTTTGATGAAATAGACACATAGGGGCTTGTTAAGTCGTATTTTATACGTATTTTTAGTAGTTATTTAGTTTATATTATATAGTTTATTTTATCTAATTTATTCTATTTTGTCTATTTATAGGTAATTATCGAATAAAGTGGGAAAGAGAAGAAAAGTCGTTAAAAGTGGATTTTTAGCTACCGACAAGCATCCAAGAAAAGATATGAAGTCGGTCCATAAATATAATATGTAATAAAATATTTATTTTAGGATATTATATTTTAGGAAATCCTAAGTGGAATAGAAAAGGGAAACTTAGAAGAGAAGAAAGAGAAATAAACCCTAACTCTTTCACCCTATATATACTACTTATTATCATCATGGAGGAGAGACCTAGCACCCACACATCATCACCACCTCTTACTGCTTGCTGCCGCCTGCACCTGCTGCCCAGCCACCACCAGTGCTGCCGCCTGCACCTGCTGCCCAGCCACCACCCGCCAGCTGCTGCTGCTGTCCGCTTGCTCCTGGCTGCTGCCGCTGCTGCTTGTTCCTAGCTGTACCCTGCTGCCGCCTGCTTGCTGCTGCTGTCTGCTGCCAGCCCACACCAACACCACCATCCATCATCATCTTCTTCATCTTCCCGGGTCAAAGAAACTAATATCGGTAGTATAATTTAGTTTTGTAATTTTTATTAGAAAAGATTGAGTTTTTATTGATAGGTTAATACTAAAGATGCTATTTTTATTTAGTTTACATGTTTTAAATTACATGATGTGTGAGTAGTTTTTCTTATACTTAGTATAATCTCATTGAAGCCATGTTAAATTATTTATTTTGAAACAAAGTTTTGATTTTTATTGTCTTATTGATTCAATCCATGATTTTATGATAATTTGTGTTTAATGTTTATGAATTTATGTCTAATTAATTAGAGTGCACGCTATTTAGTTTTATATAAATTCATATGATAGTTTAGAGGGTTTAAGTACGTAATTGCTTGATCTTTTAGACATAAGTATCACCCTAGTTAATCATGGATGGCTCATACCCATCTCTTTTAATTAGGAAATTATCATAGATCCTTCTTAAATCAATTTGCTAGTAGATTGGTTATTAGGTGCTAGATGATGTTTTTCTAATACTTAATGCTCTAATTTGATTAAATTCTAGTGCTAGTGCTAGGGTTATCAATATTAGTAGGGTTTATATTAGGGCTAGGCCTAAGTAAACTAATAACTAAGGAAAAACGGGGAAGATCCGCTAGTGGTTGTCTTCTACAGTTTAGCTCATGGGTAGATCAATTTGTGTGTTAATGATAAATAATAATTTGCATGGTGGATATAGATTATACTAAGTGTTTTTATAAATTTGCTATCTTTGATAATTATTTGTTTGCTTTTTAGTTATTTTCTTTAGTTTGTCAATTTTTATTTATAAATATATAGTCTTTTATTATTAATTTCGTTACCCCCTAAAGATCAGTATTTTAGGTTAGTTTTAGTAATTTTATTTTAATTTAATTTTGAGTCTTTATATATTTTAATTTTCAGAATTAATTTTCTGTTAGTGTTTATTATTTTTGAGTCAGTTTGTTAGAAATTAGTTTTAAAATAGTTTCTTTTGTTATTTTTCTTGTTTTATTTTCTTTTAGGGTTTAGATAGAGTCCTAGTTTGCTGTGATTAAATTTTAGAATTTTTGGAATTAATTTGATATTTTTTCAGATTTAATTCTTGAATTTAATTACTGCAGGTTTTTAATAAAATAAATTCGTAAATTAGATTTTAAATTTTGTTTTTATATTTTTAGGGTCTGGTTAGGTTTAGAAAATTAGTATTATTATTCTGGGTAATTTTAGTATTTATTTTCGTAATTATTTTAGTGCAGAATATTATTTATTTAATTTTCTGTTTTAGAATTTATTTAATTTCTGCTTTAGTTTTCTTTTCTGAAAATTTATAAAAAAAACATTCCTGGGTTATTCCAAGCTTTATATTCTGTCTGGAATATTTATTTTTATTATTAGATAATTTTCTGTTATTTTTAGTTATTTAATTCTGAATTATTCTACGTTTTAATTTTCTGTTTAAGTTTTTATTTGATTTTCTGTTTTGATTTTTCCAGAATTAATTAGGATAGTTTTGTTAAATTTAGGTTATTAGAATTATAGTGCATAATCTCAGAAGTTTTTCTTAGAATTAAAATTAGAAATTTAGTAGTTAAGTTGGTTTGTTTAAATTTTATAAGGTAAATAACTAGAATAGTTAGTTTAATTAGATTGGAAGTTTGATTTTTTACAGTATCTTTCCTCGTGGATTCGATCCCTACTTGCCCTTACTATATTGTTTATTATAAGTCTAAGTAGTGGTTTAATTTGTTGCTGTACGACAAGCTTAACAGGGCTTATATGTGGAAAAAATATAATTACCCTTTACTAAAATAAAATAATTCATAAAATTCTCAAAAATATAAACTAAATATCCAAAAATCTAAAATTCTATTCCTAGAAAAAAATTCCACTACCCCGACCCCCATCTACAACCCCCTCAACCATCCTCACCTTTCCTCCTTCCTAAACCGCACAACCCACCACCACCTCTTCTTTACTCTCTCTCTCTCTCTCTCTCTCCTCCTTTCATCGCGCCAATCCAACATCTCTAAGCAGGATAACTTGAGTACATCCATAGGTGGTGGTGAAGCGACATAACATCGGGGTAGGCTCGAGTGGTTTTGTGTCAAAGGGTTGGTGTGGAGGAGGAGGAGGAAGGGTTAAGGTGGTTTGCTTTTTAGATTTTTTGCGAAGGAGTTATGGTAGTTACACCACACCTTATGGTATCTTTGTGTAATTTTTTGTGAATGTGGTACAGGACCATTGGAAGTTTCAAGGTAGGGGTACAAAAATGTTTATGATGGTGAAGAAAATGAGAAACATGAAGAAGGCCTTGTAAATGTTGCACAAACATGCATTTTAGAATCTTGAAATCGAGATTAAAGAGACTAGGAAGGAGTTGGTGTAGATTCATGAACATATTTTCAAGGGTTTAGGAATGTTGAGATATATAACAAGACAGGTTTAGAAACATTGTTGGATATGAAAACATATCATAGAGAACCCAATACGCACGAAGTAAAATTAGATGGTTCTTGGACGGTGATAAGAATTCTAGTTTCTTTCATGTTCAATTAAGCAAAAGAATATATAGGATTAGAATCACATCTATTCTTACATAAGAGGGACAAATTTATTACGAGGCAAAAAATATGAAGGCACTATTACGGTAATCATATTTTACAATGATTCAAAAAGAACTTTTAGTACGGTTACAAGGTGTCATGTATGTGTGCATAGTACTAGATGAGCATCTTTTACTATGGTTCACAACCATAGTACAAGTTGGCCTATTACTATGGTTCATTTAAAGAATCTAGTAATAGGTGCATCTATTACTACGATTATTTCTTTCGAATCGTAGTAATAAATGCAGGTCAAAACCCCCTTTTGGCAAAATTTTTTTAAGGGTAGGGGTGGTCAACGCCTATTACTATGGTTGTTGCCTAAGAACCGTAGTAATAGGTTATTTTCAAATCTATTATTACAATTCTTTGGTAAGAACCAGTAATAAAACGTCTTAAATTTTTTTATTAATTTTTTTCATACCCCAGTACAATTATACAACCAGAATATATGCATGTACATTTGCAACCATAACAATTTACAAAGCAAACCACCAACAGTCTCACTTGCTTCACAACTATTACCACAACCATTTACATTTTTTTAGCTATGCAAGAATAGTTCATGAATGATATTGTGCAAACTTTTAGCAAATCATACTACATGTGAGATAATACCAGGAGTATAGAACAACAGGATACCATCATAATCATCGGAATCAATGATGACCATAGGACTAGTAGCAAGGACCATAGTTGTACTTTGGATGTTGTCCAAGTCTTCTTTCTTCACCAACTCTGCTTCTCCATTAAGATTATGTTACTGTGAGTAGGGATGTACATTCGGTATTCGGATGCAAGAGGAGCATTGACTCCTCTACAGCATACATTTACGTCATAAACAAATGAACATGAAAAGATAAATTAAATTTTCATAAATAAATGTAACAAAGGGTGCTTAGAATTAATTAGGTTTGGGATCATCGAAATTCTGCTAGGTCACACTCCACGGTCTCCGATTGTTTATGACACTATACAATAATCAAAATAGAATTTGGTCTCGAGGATATGTCCACGTTCTCGAGAATATGTCCATAACCATCATGACTAAAGAAGGAATTTGATCTTCTTCTTAGGATAAAAATAGCTCCAATTCTTACCCCGAGGCACTACATTCAACTTCAAAGACTTTGGAGCAAGCTGGGCGGGGCTAAGGCTAGGGTCATAGTCGGTTTGTGTCGGACAACTTGAAAATTCGTCCGAGCTGAGGCAGTCCACTTAAATTTCTTGCCCTTGATCAATTCGGTCATGGGGTCTATGATTGAGATGAAATTCTTCACAAACCTCTTGTAGAAAGTGGCTAAGCCATGGAAACTCCTAACTTCTTGAATAGAAGTAGGAGCCGACCAATCTTGGATGGATTGAATCTTACTCTCATTAACTTGAATTCCCTGCTCGGACATGACATAGCCAAGAAAGATTACATGTGAAGTGAAAAAGTGGCATTTATTAAGGTTACCATACAATCGCTCTCACGATAAGATCTCAAGGATCTATCTCCGGTGGGTAGTATGCTCTTGCTACGAGTGGTTATAAACTAAAATCTGAACAAAGTAAACAATCACAAATCTCCTAATAAGGAGCTTTAGAATATGGTTCATGAGCCTCATGAAGGTGTTAAGAACATACAACCCTGTCTTAGTCTTGAAGATTGTCTTCCATTCATCTCTTTCGTGAATTTTGATATGGTAGTACCAACTTTTTGAGATCAATCTTGGAGAATATGGTAGCACCATGGAGTTCATAAAGAAGGTCCTCCAGTCCAGGAATAGAGAACCTATACTTGATAGTGATCTTATTGATAACTCTACTATCCACACACATCCTCTGACTTCTATCCTTGTTTGGCATAAGAAGAGCTGGCATAGCATGACTTAGACTCTTCTTAATCGGACTCTTGGACAACAAATCATCCACTCATATCTAAATCTCGAGAGGTTTCTTGGGGATTCATTGTATAGGCTGATTTGTTTGGAATAACTCACCCAGGAACAAGGTCAATCTTATGTTGAACAAATCTTTTTAGAGGCAAGCTAGAAGGTATCTCATGTGGAAATATATGACTGAAATATTGTGGCATTGAAGTTAGAAAAGGGTGTTATCTAGTATCGAAACAATCATACTTGTGGGTTAGAAGTAGCCATTCTTGGTATGACTCAAACTCATGATGTTGAGATCCGAGCAAGTTGGTTAGAAAAATAGATGTCCGAGGGCTTTCTTTGGATTTGTGGATTCCGAAAGGTCTAAGGGGTGTGAGAGTTATGATTTTCTTATGGCCTTTGGTGAAAGAGTAAGTGTTTAGTCCTCTATCATGGGTAACTCCTCTGTGAAATAAGCAATGTCTCCACAACAATACATAACAAGCATCCATTGTGCACTACATGTACCCAAACATGTTTTACAAAACAACAGCAAGAGGTTGGTTAGTAGAGACTGACATGACATAAATATAATGTGTCTAAACATACTTTTTGTCTACGGATGGTTCTTAAATAGAAGATTCCGACTAGGGACATATTGCAAACATGGATCAACATTAATGACACTACATGTATATTTTATGATAAGCAAAAGACCATTGATCACATCTTCCTTCAATGCTCCTATGCTCAACAAATCTTCAATGGTCTTACTCTACGGATCCCTAATTTTGGCTGGAGAACGAGTGGAACAACGAGTCTCGGAGGTAACAAACTTACATAGGAAAATTAGGTAGTGACATTCCCTATGATTATTGTAGTGACATTCATAATATGGCAAGAGAGAAGCTTAAGAAGTTTTCAAAGAAAAAGCGGGACAGTTGAGCGACTCATAGCACACATCGGATGGACACTCGGGACACGACTTGTTAATAGGAAGAAAATACACAAACCTTGGCTAAAGAGACTATAGATACTAATTTCGTATAAACTCTTCAGGTATGCCTAAATACCATATATATATGATTTGATATTAATGGTAAATGCCTTACTTATTACAAAAAAGAAAGTTACTGTTGTACGAAAGTAGAAAAAGTTACACAAACTTTTATATGAGACTATTTCACATAAGAGTTATTGTGAGATAGACTTTATTAGAGGTGACTTTTTGAAGGTTATAATATGACTAGAAACTTATATTAGAGTGAACTTTTAATTCGCAAGTGAATAATAATTCATCAAGAAGTGACTTTTGTTACGATTATCCCTAAAAGAATTCTTAGTCACCCTATAATTATTTAAAGTCATTGAAGACTCGGACTTTACACCTCACTTTTCTGAGTTCTATCAAAGGAATCAGGTATGAGAATTTCTCACTTATAAAGTTTTGATTCGAAGTCATTCCTTGTGCCTTAGAAACTTTTCCGAGTGATATAGTGTTTTTCTCTAAGTATTATAGAAACTATTTCATGTATTTATGCATAACTCTGTGTGACTCGGAAAGCATATCTGCACTCACTATATGACACTCGGATCCGAGTCACTCATCACTTAGAATTATCGCATGTTCAAACGCTAGTATTCGTATAACCGTACTCGGGACTCGACTTCGTATTACAGGTCTTATTCTGTTAGAGTCAGCGCTTTTAGTTTGAACCATGCTCAATCTAGATCAAGTTTGTTCCCTCCGATATTGTTTATTTAACTTGATTCTCTTTTAGACTAACTCGGATGGAATTTTAAGTATCATGAATATTATACTCGGAAAATTCCATTCTTTTTCTCGACCCGGATAATCGAGTCACTTAATTATCTTAATTATATTATTATCTTTGTCTAATCTTGGACCAAAGTATTTTATACTTTGAGAACCAAATTGATTTACTTTTGTAGGTGATTCAAACGAGGTTATCCTAAATTTGAATTACAAAAGTAACCGGCTTCAAAACGTCAAATCACCAGCAGACAAGGCTTTTCCACCTCCGACCTAGCCCCGAGACATCGTGTCGGGGTTGTCCGTTTCCAGAAATGGAAATCTGCAACACTAAGCTCAATTGTGGTTTCCACCTTACTTTTGAAGACACCGCCGGTGGTTTTAGGCACTTCCAAGGGAGTCAAGAGCCGTTGTCTAACGATCATATTTCAACGAATATTTTCCGAGTGACTCGAAAAATCCTTCACAACGGTCATAAAGGAACTTCCAATCAGAAGATGGACACAACGGCTAAGCTCGCTTGGTCATCTATAAATAGAAGCCAACTCTCAAGACTTGGAGATTACTTAACCAATTGTAAAAATACATTCTTGATCAAAAGCTATTGTATTCATGCTCAATCTTCTACTTACAACTCCAATTCTATATTTCATTGTATTCTGAGTTGTAAGGTCTTGTACTCAGTTACAAACTCTCTTCTTACTCTTTAAGTAAGGTCCCTTGACCGAGTCAGTAAAGCTTAACTCAGCTCGATTGTCCCCAGCTGTAAGGGTTATCTCAGCTATGAAGTACTAGATCGGATAAGGGAATTTCGAGTCTAGGAAAAACTTGTAAGAAGTTGTCTAAGGCGAGCAACTTGGGTTGAGTCGATCAATTGTATTTTGTGGATTCAAAATAGTGGATTTGACTTCGTGCTTGGATTGGCACGGTCCGTGGTTTCCTGCCCCAGGAGGGTTTCCACGTACTTTACGTGTTACCGGTTTTCGAGTTCATTCTAGACTCAGATTGTTTATTTGCTCGATCTATTCCGCTTCTATATTCTTTATCGATTTCGAGTCGGATCTATTCCGAGTTCATCCGCGACTCCGACTCTACTCACACGAACTTATTCTACAATCGAAGCAAATTTCTTCATCACTCTATTCACCCCCTCTAGGGTGACTTAGTCTCTCCAAGAGCTAACTTTCAATTGGTATTAGAGCCTAGCTTTTCAGAAAGGATCTATCCATCCAAAGGTCTAAAGATCAAATGGCTCGGATCAACGGAGAGTTCGATGAAGGAAGATCTTCCAGCAGACCACCAAAGTTCAAAGGATCCAACTTTGTGCACTAGAAGAAACTCATGGAATGTTTCCTCCTGGATCATGGTGAAGATGTCCGGAACATCATACAAGAAGGAAACTACCTTCCCATGAAGACAGAAGAAACAAGAATTGTGCCCAAAACAAAGGCTGAGTTCACCGCGATGAAGTCGAAAAGTTCGAAAGAACTTCAAGGCTATGAACATTCTTATGTGCGCCATCAGCTCAGAAGAATACAACCGAGTGTCCGCCTGTGATACAGCCAAAGAAGTGTGGGACACCCTGGTCAACAGTTACAAAGGTACAAACCAGGTCGGACAAATGAAGATAAGCCAATATCTTCATAAATATGAGCTATTCAAGATGGAGCTAGAAGAAAACATCACTCGGATGTTTATTAGATTTACAGAGATTACCAATAATCTCAAATCTCTGGGTAAAAAGATCTCCCACGAGGAAATGTGCAGAAAGATACACGAAGCCTATCCAAGAAAAGATGGGGTCCCAAGGTGACAGCTATTGAAGAGGCTCGGAACTTATCTCTACTGAAGCCGGATGAACTCATTGGGAAGCTTCTCTCCCATGAGATCCACCTAGAGGAGGAGGATGCAGAGGTCAACACCAAAGAGAACATTGCGCTGAAAGCCTCGAAACCAAAGAAGCAGATCTAAGTTCCTCCGACTCGGAAGAGGATCCCATGGCACTTATTGCTAGAGGCTTCAAGAGAATGATGAAGCACAAGAGATGGGATAAGAAGCCAAAAGAAGAGTTCTATAAGAAAGACAAGAAGGATAGAAAAGGTAAATACTCTTCTCCTTCAAAGTTATCTTTGACTAAGAACTCTGGATGCTTTGAATGTGGCAAGCAAGGAACACATAGTCAAAGATTGTCCCAAGAGAAAACGGGACATAAAAAGAAAAAGGCTATGATGGCCACATGGAGTGACGAGGATTCATCGAAGGCGACGAGGACTCGAGATGACTCAAAGTGTCCGATGGCACTTTCGACTTGAAGCGGACACGAGAATCGGACTCGGATCAATCGGATAATGAGGAAGCTAATCCTCAAGAGGTAATTGAGTACTTTCTCAAATTCTCCAAAGCTGATTTAGCTAAGTATATTTTCACTTTGGAAGAAAAGTCTAATTCGATTCTTCTCGCTTTAAAGAAAAACTTGAGTCAATTTCCTCCGAGAGCATTTCTTTAAAAAATGAGTTGGAAAAGCCGAGACTCACACTCGGAGAACTCAAGACTAGTGCTCAAATCAATGAGACCGAGTCCGAGTTACTCAAAAGAGAAAATGAGCGAGCTAAAGCAAAAGCTCAATGAGTCTCAAGATCTTGTTTTGAAGTTTACTCAAGGTCGAAAATCCTTAACATGCTCTTGGGATCTCAATGTGTCTCCTTCAGAAAAGAAGGTCTAGGTTTTAACAAAGAGGAGGAATCCAATTCCTACTCGGAGCTTTTCAAAAGGATTTCGAAGCTGTAAAGTTCAGGAAAGCTGAGCACAGTCTCATTCATAAAAATGAAAGAAGGACTGAGCCTAGACTAACTTTTAGGAGAAATCCATCTCCACTGTTTTCCAAAAGAAAATCTTTTCAAAAGAAAGAGACACAGACATAGTTCTCTAAATGAAAGACTCAGAATCGGACTAAATCCAAAATCATTCAAATCGGGTTCCGAAAAACTTTCTTCCTCGAAAAGGACCACGAGTAAAGAGTGTTACTGGGTTCATTAGAGGAAGTGAGAAGGGTTAGTTTTTCTCTGTTTTGTAGGTTACTCGTAAAAGATCAAAAGGACATTGGTACCTTGACGGTGGATGCTCACGCCATATGTCGGGAGACTCGGGACTCTTTTCCGAGTTAGAAGAGTACAAAGGAGGAAAAGTCACTTTTGGAGATGACAGCAAAGGCAAGATAATTGGGATAGGCAAGATTGGAAAGGGAAGCAATCTGGTCAGCCCGGTTTACCTTGTCAAGGGGTTAAAGTATAGCCTGCTTAGCATCTCTCAACTGTGCGATAAAGGTCAAGAGGTAAGATTCACTCAAACCAACTGTTACATTTCTGATGACACTACCAAGGAGATCAAACTCGCAGGTAAGAGATCAAGTAACATGTACATTATTCCTCTTTCTAACCCGAGTCGAATTTATCTTGTTTAAAAGCATCACTTCTTGATGATTCATGGACATGGCATCGTCGATTAGGCCATGTTAGCATGCATACTATTAAGAAATTGGCATTTCATGGTTTAGTTAGAGGTTTGGCTAACCGTGCTTTTGAGAAAGATAAAGTTTGTGAAGCATGCACAAAAGGGAAACAAGTCGGATCATCATTCAAATCCTCGAAGACAGTTTCCACATCCAAAGTGCTTGAACTACTACATATGGACTTATGTGGTGAAATCCTCGTTAAGAGCCTCGGAGGTAAATCATATGTACTCGTTATTATTGATGATTATTCACGATTTACCTC
This sequence comes from Talinum fruticosum, assembly GCA_021018815.1. Classification (NCBI taxonomy): domain Eukaryota; kingdom Viridiplantae; phylum Streptophyta; class Magnoliopsida; order Caryophyllales; family Talinaceae; genus Talinum; species Talinum fruticosum. The sequence goes on along the minus strand of JAITYX010000005.1, from coordinate 9,462,903 downwards.
TGTGTGTTTTCTCAAGAACAAAAATGAAGCATTCAAGGAGTTCAGCAAGCTCTGCAGAAAAATCCAAGTTGAGTCTCGGACTCGGATCCGGAGAATTCGAACCGATCATGGAAGGGAGTTCGACTACTCAAAATTCTCGGAGTTTTGTGACAAGAATGGTATCTTTCACAACTTCTCAGCACCAAGAACTCCTCAACAGAATGGAGTAGTGGAGAGAAAGAACAGAACTCTTGAAGAAATAATTAGGACAATGATGATTGAGCACAATCTACCCTACTATTTACGGGTTGAGGCAGTCAACACAGCCCAACTACACGTTGAACAGATGTCTCATCGGGCCCATCCTGAAGAAAACGCCATACGAGCTCTACAAAGGGAAGAAACCCAATATCTCATACTTCAAACCCTTTGGATGTAAATGTTTTATTGACAACAATGGTAAGGATCACCTGACCAAGTTTAATGCTCGGTCGGATGAAGGTATTTTTCTAGGTTATTCATCTCATAGTAAATCTTATCGCATCTTCAATAAAAGAACTAACAAAGTGAAAGAAAGCATCCACATTGTGTTTGATGAGCTTGAACAGGAAAAACTAAGTGAATCAACATTCTCGGACCTAAACCTCAGCAGAGATGATGACTCGACAAAAATGAGCCTATCAGGAATCAAACCTAATCAGCTCGGAATGAAGTCACTCGGAACAAAGTGACTCGGAATGAGACAACTCAAGAGCCTCGCTCGGAATGGTGAAGGACAATCTTATGAACAAGACCACTCAGAACAAGCTTCTAAAGATCAAGTAGTTCAGCCTACAAATCTTGTGAATCGAGAGAATAGGTAAAGCATTCAAGTATGCTTCTAGTCACCCATAAGAGAACATATTATCTCATATCAACAGTGGGGTAAGAACTCGTTCCTCTCTTCAGAATCTATGTGCATTCACTGCATTCATATCATTAACTCGAACCCAAAAATGCACTAGAGACCCTAAATGAACCTGAATGGGTAGAGGCCATGCAAGAGGAACTCAATCAATTCGAAAGAAACCAAGTCCGGACTATGACCAAACGATCTTTTGACCACCCAGTCATAGGAACCAAATGGGTTTTCAAGAACAAACTGGATGAAGGTGGGTTAGTAGTCAAAAACAAGGCTAGACTTGTGGCTCAAGGTTACAATCGGGAAGAAGGGATTGATTGTGGGGAAACCTTTGCACTGTTGCTGAATTGAAGCCATTAGAATCTCGTTGGCATTTGCATCTAGCATGAATATCAAGTTATATCAAATGGATGTTAAGTGTGCTTTCCTTAATGGTTTTATCGAAGAGGAAGTCTATGTTGAGTAGCCCCTGGCTTTGAAAACTCGGAATTTCCAAATCATGTTTTCAAACTTCAAAAAGCTCTCTATGGTCTTAAACAAGCTCCCAGAGCTTGGTATGAAAGACTCGAGCAATTTCTGGCTCAAAATGATTTTAGAAGAGGTCGGATCGAGAAGACTCTCTTCATAAAATCAAAAGGGAAAGATTTTCTTATCGTTCGGATATATGTTGATGACATAATTTTTGGAGCTACTAATGAAATTCTATGTCGAGAGTTTTCCGAGTTAATGAAACAGGAATTCCAAATGAGTATGATGGGAGAACTCAATTTCTTCCTTGGTCTACAAATCAAGCAAGACAAAGGTGGAATCTATGTCCATCAATCAAAGTACACCAAGGAGCTGCTGAAAAAATATAAACTCCAAGATGCAAAGCACGCAGCTACACCTATGAGCAGCGAGCATAAAACTTGACTCAAACGAGAATGGTAAAGCTATAGATCGAAACACTATCGAGGTATGATTAGATCTTTGCTATATCTTACTTCGAGTAGACCGGACATAATGTTTAGTGTCTGTCTATGTGCAAGATTTCAAGCTAATCCAAAAGAATCACATCACACTGCGGTGAAGAGAATATTTAGATATCTTGCAAGGACTCGAAATTAGGTCCGTGGTACTCAAGAGACTCGAACCGACTCTCACTAGATACTCGGATGCTGATTACGCTGGATACAAAGTTGATAGAAAGAGCACTTCAGGAGCTTGCCAATTTCGGGTTAATCCTTATTATCTTGGCACTCAAAGAAGCAAAACTCGGTAGCTCTATCAACTGCCGAAGCTGAGTATATTGTAGCTGGAGCATGCTTGCGCTCGGATCTTATGGATAAAGCAACACTTGAGAGATCTTGGATTCTCTTTCAAATTAGTTCCAATCAAGTGTGACAATCGGAGCGCAATTAGCATCACCAAAAATCCGAGTTCGAGCACTTAAAGACAAAGCACATTGAGGTCGGTATCACTTCTTAAGAGACCATTCGAGAAAGGTGATATTGAACTCAATTTCATTCCTACCAATCTTCAACTAGCTGATATCTTTACTAAGCCTCTTGGTGAGGATCGGTTTTGTTTCATTAGGAATGAGCTTGGCATGATAAATGCATAATTATGTGCTTTCTATGTGAAAATCTCATTACATGATTATGTGTTATGTATTTACCACTCATTGATAACCATTAGTTCGAGTTGACTTAGTGATACCGAGCTGATAATTATTATTAGCTTCCGGTTTCGAGTCACTCAAAAATTAGCCGAGTCGGACTCGGACGTTGAGAAAAATGGACGTCAAATATCCGAAATCATCTCTAGATAAGTGGACAATTTCAGAATTTATTTTCAAAATCTTTTCTCTCTCTCGCGCGCTGTGTTAAGACAACTAGCCATTGGGAGACAACCGTTGGAATTCTAACCGTTGAAGAAGAGAACCGTCACACCGGTCCGAGGTGACTGGTGAAAGAGCTGAGTCGAACGGATATTGAAGGACAATTATTTTCCTATAAATAGCGACCATTCTCCTTCATTTCGTTACTTTACTTTTCACTTACTCTCTCTCTTGAAATCAAAACTTCACGCACAAGCTCTCTGCATCTACGAGTGCTTTCTTGTAATTTCAAGCTTCGTGAAGACCATCTCAAGTAAGCTCATCTGCTCTCAACTCTTTCTTCTACTCTTTTACTTTTTCTCTCTTCGAGTTCTTCTCTCTTCTCAAGCCTTTCTACTTTCTCTTTTTTTCCCCTCAAAGATGACAAAAAGAGGTTCTTACCCTGACTTTCTTGGCTCCTCTACAAAGAAGCCCCGCACAAAAGCCAAGAAGGCCCTTCCACCTCTAAACCTCTCGTCACCCAACATCTTGCAGCTGGATGATAAGTTCTTCCCAACCACCAAATTCTCGTGGTTGCCTCACATCCAATCAACCGGGGTTTATAATTTTCTTTGTTTCGGTGAGTTCATATACCCTGAACTCGTTTATGAGTTTTACACTCATCTCACCAGCTCGAAGGCGTTCTAACCTCCGGGGTTCAAAACATAACGGTTCGCATAAACACTTCCCTTCTCCATCGCCTGTTCAAGGTCTCTTCTCTCTTCTTGAATAGCAATCCAGTTCCTTTCACCGAGGTCGCCGACGACTTCTTTGAAAAGTATGCCAAAGAGTTCCCTAGGTCACGCAAAAATTTTCTACGTGATTCGGCTGAGGTCGAAGCACGTCTTCGTGTTTCTGCCGATAAGAACCTTCTTCTCTCGAGCACTCTAGCAAGGAGAACCCCAACTCCAAGCACCTCAAAGCTCTGTTTGACATTCTCGAGGGCTACGAAGTAGACCTCTTTCCCTCCATAATTGAGCAAATGGCAGCTGTGCCAGCTCAACTCCAACACCCCTCTTCCTTTCGGTGCTCTTCTCACCCTTGTTTTCAAACAATTCTAAGTTCCTCTTCCCTTAGACCCAAACGCTATTTCGAGGCTGTCATTGTTGTCGGCAAAAGGAACTTCGGAGTACGGGTACCAGGAAACTAAACCTAGTATCTAGGAACACGGCTCGAGGCCGAGGCCATCTTCTTAACCTCGGACTCGGAAAGATGCCCCACTTTCTCTTCATGTCCCACCTGGTGGTGCTTCTACCTCTGGTGCTTCTAAGACTCTCTCTCTTCCATTTTGTCCTCCGCCTTCATGGACAAAATCAGCTCTGTGTCCTTGGAATTCAAGGACATACTCCGGTCATTCAAGACTGTCTTTTAGTCTATGACCATAAACCGAAAACTGCCTGAGTCTCAAATCCGAGAGCAGCGAGAACTCGCTCATTGAGATGAAGGCCCCGGTGAAGGAGCGAGAGGGAGTTGATAGAGCTTCTCCAGGAGAGACGGTCCAAGGCGGCTCGGGACCAAGGCGACTCGGACACATCCGAAGAGTCCTCGAGCCGGCCAAGACCTCCTCAAATAGAAGCGAGGATGAAGAAGAAGATCGAGAAGAAGCGAAGCCGAGGAGCTCGCGGCTAAGGCGGCTCCTTCGGCCAAGGGGAGGAACAAAAGGAAGAACAAGGAGCAACAGTGAGGGTCTCGGTGCTCCTAAAGCTCAACCGGAGGTGATCGGCTCAAACAGCGGTTTGAGTGGGTCGAAGACCTTGCTTGCACAAGGACAATCGGCAGCGGGTCGAGCCGAGCGGACCCCTCCAGTCGCTGAATTTCAAGAGGATGAACCTCTGGATCCCCCGTTCCGGGTCAGCCACTCGGAAGCCGAGCCTTTCCGAGAGATCCCTGTCCTCCCTCCGCCGCGCTCAAGCACATCGTCAAGATCCTATCGGCGCCGGCGCTCCACTCGTCCTTCCTCTTCCACTTAGACAAACCCATCCCCTTCTTAATTTCTTTATCTCTTATTTACGGTTTTTTTTTTCCCGGACATCAAACTTGTACTTCTTGTATTCTTCCTATTTTTTTGTTTTTCTTTGAAAGGCAAGGGGAGAATAAATAGAGAATTTGTTGTCTTGTCTAGGGGAGTCTCTCTCTCTCACACTTTGTACATATTTTCTTTCAATTCAATGAACTTATGCATTTTGTTCCAATTCTCTCGAGTACAATGATAAATGCAAGCATTTCGAGTTTCCATCAAATATGCTCTCTTACTTAGCATCATCTCTACAATAAATGCTTTCCATTGATTATTGCTGCATATCTATTTTGTTGCTTCATGTTCCGATACTTCAGTATGCTCTAATTTAGTTTACGCTATACAACCTTGCCTTACTTGTTTGCACTAAGTTTGCAAAAATATATTTATATCACTAACAAAGTTTCTATCTAAGTATGGAATGCCTTTCATCAAAAAGGGGAGATTGAAGACTCGGACTTTACGCCTCACTTTTCTCGAGTTCTATCAAAGGAATCAGGTATAAGAATTTCTCACTTATAAAGTTTTGATTCCAAGTCATTCCGGTGCCTTAGAAACTTTTACGAGTGATATAGTGTTTTTCTCTAAGTATTATAGAAACAATTTCATGTATTTATGCATAACTCGTGTGACTCGAAAGCATATCCGCACTCACTATATGACACTCAAATCCGAGTCACTCATCGGTTAGAATTATCACATGTTCAAACGTTAGTATTCGTAAAACCGTACTCGGGATCGACTTCGTATTACAGGTCTTATTCCGTTAGAGTCGGCGCTTTTAGTTTGAACCATGCTCAATCTAGATCAAGTTTGTTCCCTACGATATTGTTTATTTAACTTGATTCTCTTTTAGACTGACTCGAGATGGAATTTTGAGTATCATGAATATTAGACTCAAAAATTCCATTCCTTTTCCGACCCGGATAATCGAGTCACTTAATTATCTTAATTATATTATTATCGGTGTCTAATCTTGGAGCAAAGTATTTTATACTTTTAGAACCAAATTGATTTACTTTTGTAGGTGATTCAAATGAGGTTATCCTAAATTTGAATTACAAAAGTAACCGGCTTCAAAACGTCAAATCACCAAGCAAACAAGGCTTTTCCACCTCCGACCTAGCCCTAGACATCTGTGTCAAGGTTGTCCGTTTCCAGAAATGGAAATCTGCAACACTAAGCTCAACGGTGGTTTCCACCTTAGTTTTGAAGACACCGCCAGGTGGTTTTAGGCACTTCCAAGGGAGTCAAGAGCCGTTGTCTAACGATCATATTTCAACGGATATTTTACGAGTGACTCGGATTATCCTTCACAACGGTCATAAAGGAACTCCAATCGGAAGATGGACACAACGGCTAAGCTGCTTGGTCATCTATAAATAGAAGCCAACTCTCAAGACTTGGAGATTACTTAACCAATTGTAAAAAATACATACTTGATCAAAAGCTATTGTATTCATTGTAAATCTTCTACTTACAACTCCAATTTTATATGTCATTATATTCCGAGTTGTAAGGTCTTGTACTCGATTACAAACTCTCTTCTTATTCTCTAAGTAAGGTCCCTTGACTGAGTTGTAAAGGTTAACTCAGCTCGGTTGTCCCTAGTCTGTAAGGGTTATCTCGGCTAGGAAGTACTAGATCGAGATAAGGGAATTTCGAGTCTTGGAAAAACTTGTAAAGAGTTGTCTAAGGGAGGAACTCGGGTTGAGTCGAGTCTACTGTATTTTGTGGATTCAAAATAGTGGATTTGACTTCGTGCTTGGATTGGCACGGTCCGTGGTTTCCTGCCCCGGGAGGGTTTCCACGTACTTTACGTGTTACCGGTTTTCGAGTTCATTCTAAACTCATATTGTTTATTTGCTCGATCTATTACGCTTCTATATTCTTTGCGATTTCGAGTCGAGTCTATTCCGAGTTCATCCGCGACTCCTACTCTACTCGGACGAACTTATTCTTCAATCGGAAGAAAATTTCTTCATCACCCTATTCACCCCCTCTCTAGGGTGACTTAGTCTCTCCAAGAGCTAACTTTTAGTAAACTCTCGCTCCTTTATTGATTTGCTCATTTCTTTGTTTGTTGCTCGAATGAGGATAAGCCTTAGGTCGCTCCCGCCAATTACCAAAGATTGTGTCCGAACTTCAAAAAGTACGGGTAGAGGAGGTAGCTGCGAAGCTAATCGTCCATCCTTTGCTTTTCTGTTTGGATGTTGATGCTCGTGGCGATGAAAGATTTTTCTTAGCCCCTTAGGGCTAAGAAGGAGTCCGGAGGATGAGTTCTCCCTTGGTCCTCTTGGGACCCTTGCGAGAGAGGATGAGTCCTACTATGGTCTTTCCGGAACCCTCGAGGTGTTCCGGCCTCTATGTACCTTGGATTCGAAAAAGTGAGTTTGCCCACGGCAACATCGTTGTGGGTCTTTTACTCGGCCTTTCGGCTCCGGAGGCTTGAAAGTGCATGAGTGTAAGTATCTCGCTAGGGAACATCCCACGGAGAGCACAACCCCTAACATTAAGTTAGGATTGCAAGTGCCTATGCGGACATGGGTCTTTGCATGACCTTCCAGCTCCCGGAGGCTTGGAAGTACATGAGTGTCGCTAGGGAACATCCCACGAGAACGCAACCCTCTAACCTTACGTTAGGAGTACGAGTGCCTAAGACGGAATGGGTCTTTGCGTGACCTTCTAGCTCCCGGAGGCCTGGAAATGCATGAATCTTGCTAGGGAACATCCCACGAAGAGCGTGACCCCTAACCTTAAGTTAGGAGTGCAAGTGCCCATACGGACATAGGTCTTGCGTGACCTTCCAACTCTCGGCGGCTTGGAAATGCATGATTCTCGCTAAGGAACATCCCACGGAGAGCGCGACCCCTTAACCTTAAGTTAGGAGTGCAAGTGCCCATGCAAACACGGGTCTTTATGCGACCTTCCACCTCTCGGAGGCTTGAAAGTGAATGATTCTCGCTAGGAACATCCCACGAGAGCGCGACCCCTAACCTTAAGTTAGGAGTTCAAGTGCCCATACGGACATGGGTCTTTACACAACTTTCCAGCTCTCGGAGGCTTGGAACTGCATGATTCTCGCTAGGAAACATCCCATGGAGAGCACGACCCCTAACTTTAACTTAGGAGTGCAAGTGCCCATGCGGACATGGGTCTTTACGCGACCTTCCAGCTTTCGGAGGCTTCGAAGTGCATTATTCTCGCTTAGGAACATCCCATGGAGAGCACGACCCCTAACCTTAAGTTAGGAGTTCAAGTGCCCATACGGACATAGGTTTTTACGTGACTTTCCAGCTCCGGAGGCTTGGAAGTGCATGAGTGTGTGTCCTCCAAGGGGTATTCCTTTATGAAGTTGGGAGCGCGATTTTTAGCTCTCAAAGTCTAAGTTATTGTTGAGCATAAGTTGACGCTGAACTCCGAAGGATGTCCCCTTGTGGAGGTGGAAATGCAAATTTTTAGCTCCTGGAGGCTAAGTCATTACTTGACTTCGAGAGACGTTTGGGCTCCGAAATCATATGCTTCATTGTTGCGGTTTTTACAAAGTTGTGTAATTTTTAAATGTAATTTTTATTTTTCTTTGAACCCTTGAGGACCCGACTCCCGAATCCCAACTCCTACTAACTACGCGCTCAAAAATGTACTCTAGAAAATCTCCGTCACACGGACCCTCTCCCCACCCGACCCTTCTCTCTAGACTCTTACCCGGACCCGGACCTAGACCCATACCTAGCCCCGGCTCCCCTCCTCTTTCTCATGCCCCCACAGTCGGGACCACTGGTCCCCCGAGTCCCTTCTCCCCTCCCTCTCTCATGCCCCCACGGCCGGGACCCGGGTCCCCCGAGTCCCGAGTCCCTCCTCTCTTCTACGCCCAAACGGCTAGGATCAGAGCCCCAGAGTCCCGCCTCCCCTCCTCTCTCTCACAACCCCTCGGCCGGGACCCGGGTCCCTCCCGAGTCCCCGGCCCCTGCTGAACTCTCTCCCCCTGTTGTTGCCGGGACTTGGGACCCCTCCCGAGTCCCGACTCTCCCTCCCGTTCTCGCCGCTCGCTGCTTGCCGGGACTCGGGACCCCTCTTGAGTCCCAATTCTCCCTCCCGCTCTTCTTTGTTGGCCTACCCGGCCCCACTCGCTCACTCTCCCGGGACCCCGAGAACCATCTCGAGTCCCGATTCCCCTCCCCATCTCTTTCTTTCGCCAGCACCCAGATTCGATACCCCACCCGACTCCGGACTTCCCAGCCACTGATCCCCTAACACTGAATGCCAACTTCCCAGCCATGACCCCCAACCCGAACCGACCCCAGGCCCCAACCCCTCACCTGACCGAAACCCTCCACCGACTTGAACCCCCTCACCCCAACCGGGTCCCAAACCCGACTCCCCTCAAACCCCGATCCTAACCCAAAATTTTTAAATTCTTTCCTTTAATTTTTATGTTGGCATATTTTTTAGCGGAAACGTTCCCAACCAATTTTATGCATAAAGAGATAATATTGAAAGGGACGGAAAAAAATACCGACCTCGATTTTAGGGCGAAGAAATTGTAGACTCCTCGGTATGGGCCTTCATAGGGTGCCTCTAATTGTGCCCAAGTCACAATTTTACGTTAGGGGTCTTTGTTAGCTTCTCGTTTTCCCCCAAACTTAATGTCAAAAGGCATCCTTTAGCGAGCTAAAATAATGATTGTGTGCCTCGATGACCAAAACATCCTCTTTGTCTTTAATTTGTGAACTATAACTCCTTTCATGTTTTAAGAAAAATATGGGCACCCGATTGACCTTTGCTTGGAGTCTAAAGATAAGTGATCGTAGATTGTACCTTATAGCATTAGGTCGGTTTCTTGGGGAACAAAAGCGCTCTTCGAGGGCCTCGACCTTGTGCTTTTTCTCGGTGACATAGATCTTAAGTGATGTCTCTTAGGGATCTTCTATGATCCTACGGAATCTTCGCTTAATGAGCCGCGTATGCTCAAAAACTTTTCAGTCTAAAATGCCTTCTTTTGGTGGGTGTATGCTTACGCGAGATAGCCGATCTCTTCATGCTTGGCATTTACTTGTCTCATGATTGGATCTCGCTTGCTTTGATTTTTCATATACTTCTTGCCTTAGCTTGATTTTTACATCATTCTTGGCTCTAACATACTTGTTTCTGAGACTCTCCTCAAGGTCTGTTGAGCCGGAGAGTCTCAACCTTCTTCTTCCGATCTTCCTTTGTGAGGTGGTGAGCTAGTTGAGGGCTTACCCAAAGGCTGCCTTAGGCGGGCAGTGGGATCTAAAGTCTCGCCTTTAGTTTGCCGGAGAGGAAGGTGCAACGATCGGGGACAACCATCGAAAGCTTCTCATGGAGATTTCCGCTTGTGTGGGGCGATGATGAGGAGATGCTTGAGAGGTGGGTTGCCTATGCTTCCTACCTTCACTCTAAAGTTCTCGCTCCGGAGTCAAGCTCTCTAGCCGAGTCCACCCCTAAGGAGGAGGCATCAAAGGAGGGGAGATCCTTGAGGATGATGGAGTTGACGAGGATGTTAGAGATGGTTCCGAGGATTAGCCCCCTTTTCTTGACTCTTCATAGGTTATGAGTGATTTTTTATGGCCTGCGTCTTTGTATGAATTGATACTCTGCTACTTTAGATTTGTTTTTCTTGAACTTTTATCTTCACATGAACCTTGCTTGATGCTTGCTTGGATGCTTACTTGATGCTTTCTTGCCTTGTTGTTTCTTTTTTATTGTTGCCGATTTTTTCCTTCTTGTCACTTAGGGTACATGATCACCCTTCATCATGATTAGGTCTTCTTTGAGTTTTAGCTTTCGTAAGGGGTAGTATTAGCCCCTAGTCTTACCCCCAAAATCAGCACAAGTAAAAGTACACAACGAAAGAAAAGCGAGGGCTTAGTTGCCCTAGGGGATCATATTAGCCCCTACTCTTACCCTCAACTTCGAAAAAGAAAAAATATATGACAAAAGAGATCGAGAGTTTGGTTGTTCTAAGGGATCATGTTAGTCCCTATTCTTGCCCCTAGCTTAGTGAAGGTAAAGTGCGAGATAAAAATATCTCAAACACTTGCTTATTGTATTAAGAGAAAAGATCGAAGTCCATCCAAAAGGAGGAATGTATGCCTCCATTTAGCGCTTTTGGAACAGCCGCGTCAAGCGTGGGTGATTCCTTTACAAAATTTTGGACTTTGGTTGGGTGGGTCTTTAAAGAAAGGCCCCACGCCGGACAATGAGCTCGAACTATTTACGTAAGCACCATCATCCCATGAGTTCGATGTCTTCGGGAGGCGTAAGCCGGACCTTGCTATGATCTTACTGTGGTGATGAAGCACACCATCATAGTCCGAAAGACTTTGGTCGGGGCTCCAACTTTGGCCTCTTACCCTTGGGATCATCATGAGTCTTCCCCTCCTCTTCTCGCTTCCCCATCAAAGTTCAAAACCTTACGACATAACATTCACATGCGGTTTTTGGTCTCCGTAGATCTCGCCTATGGATCCATCATCAAGCTCATACTTCATGAGGAGAAGGTATGGAGCGACGACCGCTTTAATCTAGTTGAGGGTGGGACGTCCAATGATGACATTGTAGGCGGAGGGTACGTCGTCCACCAAAAGCTCACTTCGGTGTTTCGGCCCCTACCCTTTTCTCCGACCACTGATTGGTATGCGGATCATGCCTATGGGGTGTATCGTCCGCCCCGAATACAATGATAGGATTGACGAGGGAATGAGATTCCGAGGGGTATACTTTAGGTGATTTAAGCATTCTATGGTGATGATGTCAACCGAGCTCCCCATGTCAACAAGGATCCTGCAGACTAGGACATCCGAAATCTTCAATGCGATGACCAAAGGATCCTCATGTGGGGCGCCCAAGCCTTTCAAATCTTACTTTCCAAAGGTCACTTTAGGCACCTTCACAGGTAGAGGCTAACTAGTGATCGGGACCTGTTGAGCCCTCTTGAGGTGAGCTTTCGGGAAGAGGGGTCATACCCTCTACAAAGCCCCCGGCGATGGTGGTCACAATCCTAATAGCATCATCATCATCATAGTGCTTATCTCTATGGGCACCTTTCTTAAGGAAATGATTAATCTAACCATTGTCCTCCAGTTCCCCAAGGGCTTTCTTCATATCACGACACTTAGCAATATCATGCCCGGCTTGTTCGTAGAACTCGTAATATTTGTTGGAGTTCCGTGCCTTGGGGGTGGACATGGGAGCTAGTTTTCTCGGCATGGGATGACCCTTGATCTCCATGAGGATGCTCTTGGGATCGGTGTTGAAACGGTGGTCCTCTTCATGCCCCTAGGGCTTTTTATCATTTTGATGATTGAACTTTCCGTCCCTTCCCTTCCTTCCGACCTCTTCTCCTTCTTCGGAGCATATTTCAGTGGCTCTGGATGAAGTAAGCTGCTTTTCGGAGCACCTCCGCTAAAGTCGTTATCTTTTGCTCAACGAGTGAGAATTTGAATCTCCTGCTCCCGAGTCTATTAAGGAAGGCGGTGTAGGCGACCCCGTCTTGCGAGTCGGGGATAAGGATGACCTCTTCATGGAACCTTCGGACATAGTCCTTAAAGGTCTTGTTCCCCCTTTGTTTGATCTTGGAGAGGTGGATGCTAGTCTTCTTACGCTTGTAACTCAAAATAAATTGTGTAACAAACTTCTCACATAACTCCTCGAATAAGGAGATGTTTTCCTGAGGAACATTGTTGAACCGTTTATGGGCGACTCCCTTTAGTGTAGCAAGAAAGAATTGGCGATACGTACATATGGGACTTATAGTATACCGGGGATCTTCGGGATTAGTTTTACCATTGTATGGGTCAATGTTTGGGACTTTTATCTTCTTTATTTTGGGAGCATTCATAATCTTCTTTGAAAATGGTGTGTTAAAGATGGGTTGAGTCGATCGTGAATCGAGCCGAGAGATGGGACTTCCGGTAAGGAAGGGCTCTTCCTCCTCTCGGATCAAAGGGGTGTGTGCCTAACCCTCTCTAACTTCTCCGGATTCTTCGATTTGATTGCGCATGATGCCTTTCCCTTTATTGCTCGTGTTCCCGAACGACGGACCGCTCTTGGTCGTGCCTTGGAGCATTATAGGCTCACCGAGAATTGCGGCCATGCGTAGCCGATCGTGCAAGGCCGGCGGACCTTCTGCTCCCTAGGACCCTTGCTCCGCGTTCGGGGCAAGGGTGTCGCCATAGACCCTCAAACCAGGCAAAACGCCTATTGTGGGTGGCATAGGGGTTGAGGTCGTGTGCAAAGTGGCAATCTTCTTATTAGCCCTATGACGGGCTCTCTTGGCCTCAATAATCACCGGGGCATCGCCTTCTTCGTGACGCCTTGTCGAGGGGCACTTGGCCGCTCGAGAGCAAGCACGGTGGGTGCCTCGGTTGGTTATGTTGGGGTTACATGCGAGGGCCAACAGGCTGACCTTTCCAGGGGTTGTGCCTTACTTGGGACTTGGGGTGTATTGAAAGGCGTGAGGGCAAGCCCTACTCTATGGTGGCTCACACTTACTCCTGCACTTGTTGTGCAACGAGTAGTCTTTAGGATCTCAATCAAGTTTTGACACTACTATAGGAACCACTTTTAATTATGGTTAAAAACGACATTTAAATACGGTTAACAGGCGTCGTGTATGTGGGCGTTGTTGTGTGTACCACCTATGACTATGGTTCAAAACTATAGTCATACGTCACTATATGACGATGATTCGGATGTAAAAATCGTAGTCATAAGTCAATCTATGATGCCGATTTCTTCATCCGAACCGTCGTCATAGGCCTTCCTCTATAGTTGAAAAAACTTATTAAAGAGTACCTATGACGATGGTTCCCTCATTTGAACCGTCGTCATAGGTGATCCTATGACTACGGTTACGCCTTAAGAACCGTAGTCATAAGTCCGATTTTTTTTTTTAATAATTTTTCTCGTATTTTCTTACCCTCTATATAGTACAAAAAATAATATATAAACACGTATACAAACTACAATCCAATACACTCTCACCAAAATATACACGAAACAACATACTAATCACATTTTGTATATGGTGCAAGACAGTGTAAAAAAAATATATACATATGTACATATTATACACTAGCATGTGTATGATTGCTAAAATCACAAACTTGACCTATCAAATAATGAAGAAATAAGCTGTAAATATATACCTATTTCTTCATACGATTATGTACAAACTCTACCCAACCTTTTTTAACTCGTTGAGCGCTTCATCCGTATAGGGATTGGGTGGTTTCTTTCCAGGAAATATTGTAACCGATGTTATAAAAGACATATTAATTAGGTCGGTGCAAGTGTTAATCAAGTTGAAAAAACAATATAATCAATTACAAGTGCAACTATACTTCTTTAGGACTAGCATTTAAGTCGATTTCGGTCACAATCTCTTTCATGTACTTGAAGAATATATAAGCCGCACTCCACGTTCCCAGGTTGTTTATGCCACTACAAATAATAATATAGATTCCCAACACATAGAGAATTAATTAGTACTTTATCTATCCGGCAAGTAATATGAAATGAAAAACAACTAAAGTAGACTCTAATAACCAACAGAACCTCACCTCAATGTGGACAATTAGTGGTCGTGCTTTCTTCACTTGTTTGTCTCCGATGCCTCTGCCATAATAATTGTAACATCCCAAAACCCACCCTAGGAGTATTACACCGCCGGAGTTCCTCAAAGGAACTCCCAAGGCTCACTCAGGTGTAGACTTAGTTATCTTAAATCAACTTAAGGGTACGAAATGAAATTCTCCCCAAGGGTCGAAGTTTCCTAAAAATTTCGGCGAGTTCCGTTTGAGCTATGGTCCAACCCATAGGCTAAAAGCCTTAGAACCTGCATAAAATTCACAATAAAACTCAGCGAGCCACACGCCCGGAGTACACAGCTCAACGGCGACACGTCGGAGTATATTCACAACCACAAAGCTTACATTGCGAACTAGTTTACAACCCAAGTCATGAATTCGACAAAAACCAGATTTACAACCACTTAAGATCAAAATTGCCGGAGAAAGAAATCTACGGCTTGTCGAAGCTACTAGTTTGGTCTCCATACACACGTCTAACTTACTATACATTACTGTCTACTTACATAAGTAGCCGAATAGATACAATATATTAAACATAAAACACATAGACTTGATCTGCAGCCCTAATCGCCACCAAAGACAAGCATTCCAGACCATTCGCCTCGGGGGTACTCTGACTCGGGAGGGGACGGGGCAATTTGTGGGGGTGAGCAATAAACCACGGGGCTCATCGAAGTCTTACACCCTTAAAACAGAAATTCTGTACACATAATACTCATAATAATGAAATCAGCAAAAGCGTAATAATATAATACAAACCTATATACTTTTCAACGAAATCTCTTGAAATCATTTGCAACATAAAACTCATACCACTTCAATCATTCAAAGCACGGGTTGCAATCATTTTGGGAATTGAATCACATGAAACAAGGTGGAACCATTCTGCACTTTCTCTCAAATACTTTACGAAAATTCTTTCGGGGCTTTAGACGATTGAACTAGCACCGGGCGGTTCTCGGGCGTTACCCACGACTCGAGTTCCCGGGACCTATCTCTAGTCAAATACCTGGAAGGCTCCGCTTTCCTCGTCAGGAAAGAATCAACCTCTCCGGTTGATGGGCATCCTGCTACGCAAGGACCCCGTGGCTCGATACGCACGACCACCTCCTTCCTCTCGGTCTAAACAATCCTTAGCCCAAAATTCATTTAAACCGAAGTGATCACAATCACTTGTCAAACTTGGTTTCTAACCAAGATCTCAAATCACTTTATCATCGTAGAAGGCATGACACACGTGTCACCCTTCTAAATTCACTTTCTCAATTAGTTTCACTTCTTATAGAACACATTTCAAGTTCGAAAGTATTTCTCAAGAATCATACACAAGTATCCTTTTGTGTAAACATTTGAACTCTTTTCAAAACCAACTTTCAAGCATTATTTAGAAACAAATCACTTCACGTGTCAAGCATCTCTATACTAAAACTTAACATTTCAAGCTAGCACAATTATTCAAGTATTCGCGCAAGTATCTCACATTTACTCATATTCCTCCATGTTCTACTCAAGCATGAGTCTCCTATTCCCATATGAGTAGTTCTCGCCATATTTTGTTTTCAATGCCACAATCAATCTACATGGATGCATATTCCCTAACATTCTTATTTCCCTTTCCTCCTCTATATTCCAAAGTCCATTCCCCTTAACTTAATTTACTTTCAAATTGAATGAGTTTAGGAACTAATACTTTTCCGAGTCACGATAACCATAAATAGATACCATCTAATTCAATGTTTAAACTTTTCATAATTCATTATCTTTACCTCAATTCCTCATTTTATGTCTCTACTTTATACTCAACTTCTTTTACCCATGTTCAACTATATAACTCTTGATCTCACTTCGTCACTTAAGATCCTCTCACTATGCTTATCTTCAACTTGATTTATGCTCAAGGCTTAGACATATTCTAAACTCAACTTAACCTTACCATTCTCAGCTCGTCATTTCTGCCTTAACTCCCATCGTATGTTTCTTTCTCATTAATTGACTCCTATTCGTCCATCCTTAGTTGTATAACTCTTAATCACTTTTCGTCACTCAATTTTGGTTAGCTTCGCTTACCTTCAAGTCTAGTTCAATCTCACGGACTCGGGCCCATCTCCAATTCAATTTAACCCAACCATCGATTTCTACTCTCGTTCCTCAATTGTGTACCAATCAATATAAACTCATATTCTCCTTTTCCTTCAACTCGTTATTTCCCAATGTTAGCGAGTTATCCCCCCTTAACATCATAAAATCAAGTAATCTCTAAGCATTCGCACTCAAATCGCAGCTTCTTTGTCTTTGATCGCTAATTGAAACTTCGATAATAGTCCTTAGACCTCCGGAATCTAACTTTCTCATAATCCCTAATATCCTAATTCAGCCTTCACACTTAATCGGATTATCTCAAGTTCTAATTCATCCTAACCACTTCCTATGGAACAATCATTCCGTATTCCCAAGCAAACATTCGATATTTACAATAAAACGGACATTCGATATTCATAAGAAATTCATTTGGGTTTCGAAACCGATAATAGTTTAGAGTATAAGGCTACCCACCTTGATTCGGGGATTGCGGTTTGTGGTTTCTTGAGATTCGAGCTCCCCTGCTTCCCTTCCTCCTTTCGTTCCCTTTCCCTGCTGCTAGCCTCGGATTCCGCCGCCCTCCTCTGCGCCGGACACCGTCGCCGGTCGCTGTCCCGCGCTCACCGGCTGCCTCCTCGGCCCTCGCATTCGCTTCTCTTTCCCGGCCTCGGTTCCGCCCTCCTTCGGCCTGGTCGTTTCCTCGCGCTCGCTGGCCGCTTCACTGCCGCTCGCCATTCGGCGCGCCGGTCTCGGCCTCTCTTCCTCGCCTTCGCTCTCGCTTGCCCTCTCGGTCTCGCTCTATCTCCCTCACTGGGTCTCTCTCTCTCCGTTTCCTAGGTCCGTTCGGTCTCCCCCTCCCTTCCTTCCTTTTCCTCTACTCCTCTCTTTTCCTTCTTTCGGTGGCTTTCATTAGGTGCAGCCAGCACTCGCTTAATCAACACTAATCCCTTTCCCCTTTTTTTTTTTAAATAGGGGTAAATAAGCATAAGTCCGCTCGGGTCTCTATAACGAGCACTAACCTCTATTAATTAAGCTATATAAACACACAAGGACATAACAATCACATAAAATATATTACGTATAAATATCTAGCTTAATTCAACTATAAAATTAATCTACTCAAAATTCCGGGTCTCACAATAATAACGGAGTAGAGCACTATTAATTAACAAAATAACGAGAAAATGATTAAAAGTATGAACTCACGCCTCGATGACGTCCTTGATATCTTCCCACACGTCACGACCCGAGAGAATCAAGCCGATAGGCAATATTAGCCCTCGGATATAGGGCAGCAAGTATCCAATGGTAACTACATAACCACATAACACATTTTTAGATAAGTATGTATAACACCATATAAAAACTTCATCGAGTTAATTAGTTCATTATTTATCCACTGACCTCTCATTAAATGCCGCCAAGTACAATGTTTTATCATCCGTAGTATGTTTCATGACGTCAAAAATATAGGGACTCGTTCTTCACGATTCAGCCCAGCTCCTCGAATAATTTAAGTAGGGTTCGAAACCGAACGAAGTCCTTCCCAATCTCATGCAGCCACCTTACATATTAATTGTATGTAGTTAAAAATTTAAATTAATAGTAAAAAGAACTGATTATGAACATATTAACTCACATCATGCCAAGCATAATAGCGGATACGCCGATTTCCTCCATGCGCAAAAATTGAAGTATGTCATCCGAGAAGACAAAGACCGACATATCCGCTTCACGTGGCCCAAACACGTGACCTAGCGCACTACAAATGAACGGTTATTGTGGTGACGAGTCTCCACATAACTTTCCAAAGTAACATACCAATCCGTGCGAGATTCCTCAATGGATTTGAGAGGAGACTTCTTCGGACAACGAATGGGCGCCACTTGAATGTTTGCTTGTGCCATCGACTCCCTTCATCCCACTCTTGGATCTATCTCAGATATCCTAATGAATAATTAATAAAAAAATGAGAAATATATATACGTTATATTAACAACGACTAAATCTAATAATTTTAATAAAAATGAATTACCGTAGTGAGGATGACCAAACTCTTGGGCCAACAAAGAAAAGCGTTGATCGAGTTATCAACGAGTGTGAAGGTCTAGTCCCGGATCGGCAACTCATATTCGCCTTTCCCAGGCATCACCTCTTTCATACTCACCCTTACCTCATCAGCTGCAAGGGGTGTCCTGTGAACGACAATATCTGCCCTCCACGGCAAAACAACACCCAATGCCACAACATGCTCTAGGGGAGGGTGATGAGAAGCTAGCTAGTAATTTTTCGGCTACATAAGAATAAGTAAACATTTGACATAGAAGTTAAATAACCTAAAAACCCCGAAAATAAATGGATAGAGTTGAGTAAATAATTTCCCGGGATAACGACCCTCATCCGAAACAACAAAAACATACTAAATAAGTAATTACTCAATGCCTACACGCCCGGAGTTACGCAACAACAAAAAATTACTATAAGTAATTATTCAAAAAGATTATACATTAATTAGTCAAAATATAAACATGCATGTAAATATAATTAGGTTGCAAAATCTGAATTACCTCCGCTGGAACTTTGAATTAGTCGACGAGTGAGCTCGTGTTCACATTAGACGGTGTGTGGGATGCGAATGGACGTACATCATCAAAGTTGCTAGGTAACGACATACCCATGTTGGTAAAGTACGACCTCATCCGAGACTGCATCTCCGACCGCATCCGGGATTGCATCTCCGCCCACATCTGCGCCCTCATCTCTTCCATATGTGCGAGTCATCTATGCAGCCATTTAGGATATTAAGGACTGTTGGGACTACATTTGGGACATTTGGGCCTCCAAATGTGCTTGGCTGGAAGAGATGGAGCACTTCTTCCTAGTCCCAAAGTGCTCAACTATCCCCACCCGCCCAACGATGGCTCGAACACGACAGAGATTATCATCTCTTTGTAGGGCCAAGGCTAGCTTGTCCCTCCTCCCGGTGGTGTCGGCGACTTCGAAGTCGATGTCCGTGACAAAGACTCCTGTAAGAAGAAAAAATATTATCATTTGACAAATTCATAAAATAAACCGATAAGTTCTTAAAATAAATAAAGGAAAATAGTATTAAAAAAACTCATCGATCGATGAGAAATAGCTTCTACATTGGCCGTAGTGAAGGTTCCACCTTTCTTCTTTCTTCCTTCGACCCACACCTCGTCCTTATCGACAACGAGCTGCGAAGTATCTATAGTCGACCCTTCATTGGATGTGGTTTGAAGTTGCTCAAGCTTTTTCTTTTACAACCTCTTTTCCAACTTCGCATATCCCCATGGGACAGCACATGAGGCTATAGATTGCTCTTAATCTTCTTCCGATTGGCTTCACCTATCGCCTGCGCAAGTAATTAAGACAACGAAAATATCGAGTGCATAACACTTACATTTCTTCCTTTTTATATCAATTCGACAATGAAAATATCGGTGAATAAGACAATTCTCCTCTCATTGTCCTCTACATCCGCCCTTCTCAAGTATATCTCGCTACTTACATTTATAGAAAACTAACATCACCCTATTTGTATACGAGATTGAATATTAAATGAACTTACCATGTATTACGGAGATGTGACATGTGACTCAAACGATCTCTAGTCCTCCTCGGTGATACAATTGTAGACCTCTCGGTGTCTACCTTCTTGTTTTATGTAACTTGTTTGGTAGACCCATATAGAGGTAATGCAATATTTGAAGTCTCTAAACTTTTCGCCGCCAACATGAGGGTCTTGTGTTTCACGGAGGGGATCCGAGATTCATTAACGTTCAATTTGAACCTTCTTTGAAATACAAGAACGATATGCATTAGTACATATATATTAACCATTTACAATATAAGTTGCAATACTAAGTTCGGATGTACTTCATTTACCCGAATATCGTTCCATAGGTTGTCCTTAATGAAATCGGGGACGTCGGCCCATTTTTTAAAATTGATGTTCACGTGGGAGCGGGTTGCCGCACCAACGTAGCTCATAAAGGTAGCTTTATTCTCACCTACAACATTTCCGTGGCTATCAAAATCGACTCGTGTCGGGAGAGTTGGATCGTCTCTACTCCGGACCAACTTCTCCTTGTTCCTCATAGTTGGCCCCTTCGATTTTTTGTACTTTTGGAAAAATACATTTTATGCTACAAGAAATTATACAACTCTTGATAAATAAACATGCACAAAAATTTTCAGACGGAAACACATAAGTTGGGTCGGGCGACGGCCAACACGGGCTGACCGTGTAGTCCGGCACGGCCCGTGCTAGTTGCCCAGAACCCCAGTTCCTCAATTTTGGCCGTTTTTATCTCTTCTCTTATTTTCATATTCTATCCATTCACATTCCTCAAATATAAGATTAATCTACAAATTTTCTCTAAAACACCGTGAAAAATAAAACTCCTACAATACACTTTCGAGTTTATATCTAAAATTGGAAAGCACTATCTACACTTTCGAGTTTTATGAATGCCGAAAATGACAAGGCAAACAATAAAAGAATTAAAAACTCGTAATGGAATTTAGGGCAAAATGCTAAGGATTAAGAGAAAGAGACAAACTTGGTGGTGCTCGGAAAGAGGAGTCGGCGAGAGAGGTGCAGCCACGTGGAGAGAGTGAGGTCGAGAGAGAGGTGTAGCCATGCGGAGAGAGTGAGGTCAAAAAGAGAAGTCGGGGAGAGAGTGGTGTAGCAACAACCAGAAATGAGAGAAAGAGAGGAGGGGAGTGCAACCATGACTTGAAATCGCAAAGTAGCATCGGAAACCACTTGCAATCATGGAGATATGAGCAACCGAAGTGAGAGAGTGTGGAACCGAAAAATGAGAGACCGTAAGAGACTTGGCGTTGACCGAGAGTTTTGGTGTAGCACTTTAGACGACGATTCACTACCAACAATCGTCACCTAAAGTACTTAGACTACGGGTCGATAAATGAACCGTCATCATAGATAAGTCTATGACGACAATTCGATAAAAGAACCGTAGTCAAAGGTTCAATAGAAACTTTAAACGACGGTTTTTATGTTACGAATGGAGAAATGATTTAAGGGGATGATTTATTGCTTTGGTTGCGAGGGCGTAGCGTGATCGGATAGATTCCATGTGGCGGTTATGAAACCCGCAAAAGGCGAACCCCTAGGGGTGGATCATGAGGAAGGCCCCTCCGACGCTCGAGTTAGTCGAAGGTTTGCTCGGGGAGAGTCTAAGTCACCCTAGAGGGGGTGAATAGGGTGATAGAAAATTCTTCGCGAAAACACACTCTTTTGACAGAAAAGAGGCAAAGACAGCTTCGAGTCTAAACACAGGGTCGAAAAGATTGGACTCGAAAGCAATGAATCAAAAGAAACAAGAGCAGTTAAGGCTGTCCGAGTCTAGATTGAAATCGGAAAGAGAACACAGAGATTTTACGTGGAAACCCTCCTCGGGCAGAAAACCACGGCCCGTGTCAATCCGCACACGAAGTCAAATCCACTATTTTGAGTCCACAAAATACCGTGAACCGATCGAACCCGAGTTGCTCCCTTGGACAACTCTATACAAGTTTTCCTAGACTCGAAGTTACCTTATCTCGATCTAGTACTTCCTAGCCGAGATAACCCTTACAGCTAGGGACAACTAAGCCGAGTTAACCTTTACGACTTAGTCAAGGGACCTTACAAAGAATGTAAGAAGAGTTTGTAACTGAGTACAAGACCTTACAACTCGTAGAGTAATGAATTACAGAGTGGGAGTTGTAAGTTGAAGATTGAAAGTAAATACAATAACTTTGAGCAAGTATGTGTATAAACAATATGTTCGGCAACCTTCAAGTCTTGTGAAGTGGCTTCTATTTATAGATAACCAAGCGAGTAGCCGTTATCTTCATCTCGCCGACCGAGAGTCTTCTGTGACCGTTGATAATGGCTTTCGAGTCACTCGAAAGTATCCGTTGAAATATGGACGTTGGACAACGGTTTAACTCTCTTGGAAGTCCCAAAACCATCGGTTGTGTCTTGAAAAATGAGGTGGAAACCACCATTAGGCTTGGCGTTCCAGCTTTTCCGGATATGGAAGCGCATGCATTCCGACATAATCTTCCGGGACTAAAGCAGGGAGGTGAAAAGCCATATCTCGCTGGTGATTTGACGTTCGAAGCTTCGGCTACTTTTGTAGTTTGAAAAGATATCCTCGATTGAATAACCTACAAAAGTAAAACACCTTTCGGTTCTCAAAGTATAAAATACTTTGGTCCAAGGTTAGACATAGATAATAAAATAATTATGATAATTACGTAATTGATTATCCGAGTCGAAAAGAAATGGAATTTTCCGAGTCTAATATCCATGATACTCGTAATTCCATATGACTTAGTCTTAAGCGAGGAATCAAGTTCTATAACGAATATCGAGTGGGAAAAGCTTGATATAGACTAAGCATGCAATAAACAACGAATGCCGACTATGCAAACGATAGAATAGAAAACCATAAGTCAGATTTTGAGTGAGAAACGGCGGAATACTCGGTATATTCGAAATGCGATTAGTCCGAGTGGGAGTGGACTCGGAATAAAGAACCGGTTTTCGAGTCGCTAACCGAAAAGCGATAAAAGAGATAAGTGAGGGCCGAATCACTTAGAGAAAATACTATTTTACTCAAGTAAGTTTCTAAGACATAGAGAATGCCTTGGAATCAAAACTCTACATGTATAGAATCGTTATACCCGATTGCTTTTGCATGACTCGGAAGAATATTGAGCAAGTGTCTCGAGTCTTCAATCTCCCCTTTTTGATGAAAGGCATTCCATACTCAAACAGAAACTTTGTTAGAAGAAAAAGATCGATTCCGAGTAGTTTGCTCATGAGTAATGCATATTGAATAAATCGGAGCAAGTATATAATATATCGTAGCAATGTAAAATAAAGTATGCTTTAACAATAACTCGAAAAATAGAGAACTCGTAAATTAATAATGAAATGCATCACTTCATTAAAAAGAAATTACAAGGGAGGAAAAAAGAAACTTCCCTAAACAAGACAACCAGCTTCGACTACATTTCTCCCCTTGCCTTTCAAAGAAAAACAAAGTAACAAAAAGAAGGGAGAAAAGTACAAGGAATACACATTAGTTGTCCGGACAAAAGAAAATTGGAAAAAAGAAAATCTGGAGACACCGAGGAATTGTGACTCAGTGCATGGCTCCAACTAGGGAGGAGGGGATTTCCGAGTGGAGGCGGAGGTGCGCCGGCGCCGATACGATCTTGACGATGTGCTTGAGCGCGGTGAAGGGAGAATCGGAATTGTTCTCGGGGCTCAGCCCGAGTGGTCGACCCGGAGAGAGTGGATCGAGGGGTTCTTCCCTTGGGACCTCGGGGCTGGAGGGGCTCGCTCCGGCCGACTCGCCGGAGGAGCGAGGTCTTCGACCCACTCGCACCGCCGTCCGAGCCGAGTACAGCGATTTGAGCTTGGGGAGCAGGCCGACCCTCAGCAGCTGCGACGGCCTCTTCTTCCCTTTGCCCGAAGGGCCTCGCCTCACCCACAGGTTCCTCAAGATCCTCTCGCTGCATCTGCAGCCTTCTTCCTCTTCTTCCTCGCCTTCCTCACTGTCCGAGGAGGTCGGCTCGGGCTCGAAGACGCCTCGACGCGTCTCGAGTCATCCCGGTCCCGAGCCGCCTTGGACCGTCTCTCTCGAGGAGCTCAGCCAGCTTCCTTCGCTCCTTAACCAGCCTCTCTTATCTCAAGAACGAGAGACTCGCTGCTCTCGGATTAGGGACTCGACCTGGTCTTTTGGTTGATGGTCGACCTCGAAGGACGGACTTGAAAGCCCCGAGCATGTCTCCCGAGTTCGAAGACACAGAGCCGATCTTATCCACGAAGGCAGGGACAAGAGGGCAGAGAGAGTTTTGGAAGCACCGGAGGTGGAGGCACCACCAGTGTAGAGGGAAGAGGGAGAGGGGTTGATTTCCGAGTCCGAGGTGGAGAAGGAGGCCTTAGCTCTGAGTTGTGAACCCGCACACCGTGGTTAGTTTCCCGGTATCCGTACCCTCGGAGTTCCTTCTGCCGACCACAATGGCCGCCTCGTACACCGCGTTAGGGTCGAGGGAAGAAGAACTTGAAATTGTTTGAAGACAAGGGTGAGAAGAGCACCAAAAGGAAGGGAGGTGTTCTTCTTGGTTTGAAGTCGAGCTGGCACAGCGCCATCCGCTTCAATGATGGAGGGAAGAGGTCGACTTCGTATCCCTCCAGGATATCGAAGAGGGCTTTGAGGTGCTTGGAGTTGGGGTTCTCCTTGCTAGAGTGCCGTGAGAAGAAGGTTCTCATCAGCAGTAAAACACGTAAGCCTCGGCTTCGACTTCAACCGAGTCACGTAAAAGTTCTTCTCGGACCCGTGGAATTCTTTAGCGTACTTTTAAAAGAAGTCGTCTGCGACTTCAAGTGAAAGGAATAGGGTCGCTGTTCAAGAAAAGAGAAGAAACTTTGAACAGATCGGTGAAGGAGGGAGGTGTTGATACGAACAGTAATATTCGAACCCGAGAGGTTAGAACATTTTCGGAGTGGGTGAGATGAGTATAAAACTCGAAACGAGTTCGAGATAAATGAACTCGCCGAAACACAAGAAAGCGTAGACTCCGGTGGTTTGGATGTTGGACAACCGGGAGAATTTGGTTGTTGGGAAGAATTTGTCGTCCAGCCGCAAGGTGCTCGGGTGACAACGGGTTTAGAAGGGGTTGAGCTTTCGGCTTGTTGGTGCGGGGTTTTTGGAAGAGGGGGAAGCCTGGAAGTCGGGATGGTTTCCGCATTTAGGCATTGTGAGAGTTGGAGAGAAAAGATGAAGCTTTTCGAGTGAGAGAGAGAAGAAGGTGTAGAAGAGAAGAAAACGAAAATGGTAGAAGAAAAGAGAATAGAGCAGATCAGGACTTACGAGAGAGAGAGAGCTTCTTCAACGCTTGCAGACGATCAGGGGTCACTGTTCACGTAGAAAACTTTCGCGAGAAGATTTTCGTTTGAGAGGGAAGGAGTTTTAGAATACCGAGATGAAGATGGATAGACGTTATTTATAGAGAATAACCACGCCCGTCCACTATCCGTTAAGTAACTCCGTTTCGACTCAGCCTTGTCCATCAGCCACCAAAGACCGGTGTGACGATTCTTCTTCAACGGTTAAGAAACAAGCGGTTTGAAATCTACGGTTATGATCCGAGCGCAGCGCTCGAGAAAGAGAGAGAAAAGATTTTGAAATTATAATCCGAAACTCTCCACTGTTCTAGAGATAGTTTCGTAAAATTTGATGTCCGAATTTCTCTACGTCCGAGTTTGACTCGAAAGATTTCGAGTGACTCGAAAGATTTCGAGTGACTCGAAACACGAAATAACTATCAGCCCAAGTATCACTGAATCAACCGAACTAATGGTTATTAACAACGAGAGCACATAGCACGTAAATATGTAATAATCGTAACACGTAACTAAGCATTTAACATACCAAGCTCATTCCGAATAAAGCAAAATTGATCTTCACCAAGAGGCTTAGTAAAGATATCAGCTAATTGAAGATTAGTAGGAATGAACTCAAGTGCAATATCACCCTTTTCCGAGTGATCGCGTAAGAAGTGATACCCGACCTCAATATGCTTTGTTTTTAGTGCTGGACAGGATTCTTAGTGATACTGATTGCGCTTTGATTGTCACACTTGATTGGAACCGAGTTGAGAAATAGTCCAAGATCCTTCAAGTGTTGTTTTATCCAGAGGATCTCGAGCGCAACAAGCTCCAGCGGTAATGTATTCAGCTTCCGCAGTTGATAGAGCTACTGAGTTTTGTTTCTTTGAGTGCCAGGATATTAAGGATTGACCCGAAATTGGCAAGCTCCGGATGTGCTCTTTCGATCAATTTTGTATCCTCGCGTAGTCTGCGTCTCGAGTACCCAAGTCGAGTCGGTCTCGAGTTTCGGAATACCACAAGTCCTAGATTCCGAGTGCCCGTAAGATATCTAAATATTCTCTTCACCGCAGTGAGATGTGATTCTTTCGGATTAGCTTGAAATCGTGCGCATAAGCAAACACTAAACACTATATCTCGGCTCGCTTGAAGTAAGATATAACAGATGATCCAATCATACCTCGATCGAGTTTTTGATCTACCGCTTTACCTTTCTCATCCGAGTCGAGCTTTATCGTCGTCGCTCATGGGGGTAGATGCGTGCTTTGCATCTTGAAGTTTATATTTCTTCAGCAGTTCCTTGGTGTATTTTGATTAATGAACAAAGATTCCATCTTTGTCTTGTTTGATTTGCAACCCAAGGAAGAAATTGAGTTCTCCCATCATACTTATTTGGAACTCTTGACTCATCAACTCGTAAAATTCTCGCACGTAAATTCATTAGTAGCACCGAAAATAATATCATCAACATATATTTGAACAATAAGAAAATCTTTCCCTTTGGTCTTTATGAATAGAGTCTTGTCGATCCGACCTCTTTTGAAATCATTTTGAACCAAGAAGCCGCTCAGTCTTTCATACCAAGCACGAGGGGCTTGCTTAAGACCATAGAGAGCCTTTTGAAGTTTGAAAACATGATTTGGAAATTCCGAGCTTTCAAAACCAGGAGTCCGCTCGACATAAACTTCTTCTTCAATAAAACCATTGAGAAAGGCACACTTAACATCCATTTGATATAATTTAATATGCATGCAGGATGCAAATGCCAACAGATATTCTAATGGCTTCAATTCTAGCTACTCGGTGCAAAGGTTTCCCCACAATCAATTCCTTCTTCTTGATTGTAACCTTGAGCTACAAGTCTAGCCTTGTTTCCGACTACCACTCCACCCTCATCCAGTTTGTTCTTGAAAACCCATTTGGTTCCTATAACTCGGGTGGTCGAAGGTCGGTTGGTCGGAGTCCGGACTTGGTTTCTTTCAAATTGATTTAGTTCTTCTTGCATGGCCTCTACCCATTCAGGTTCATTAAGGGCCTCTAGTGCATTTTTGGGTTCAGTTAATGAGATGAATGCAGTGAATGCACATAAATTGTGTAAAGAAGAACGAGTTCTTACCCCACTGTTGATATCGAAATGATGTTTTCTTGGGGATGACTCGGGAGTAAATTTGAATGCTTTACCAGCTTCTTTGATTCACCATGTTTGTGGGCTGAATTGCTTGATCTTCGAAGCTTGTTCCGAGTGATCCTCTTCATTGACTTGTTCGTTCCGAGCGACCTCTCGAGCTGTCTCATTCCGAGCTTCCTCGTTCCGAGTGGTCTCAATCTGAGTCTTAGTAGGCTCATCTTCGTCATCATCCTTTCCGAGCTTCAGCTCGAGTATGAAGACTCACTTGGTTTCTCCTGTTCAAGCTCATCAAACACTACGTGGATACTCTCTTCCACTTTGTTAGTTCGCTTGTTGAAGATACGATAAGCTTTGCTATGAGAGGAGTAACCTAGAAAATACCTTCGTCTCGACCGAGCATCAAACTTGGTCGATGATCCTTACCATTGTTGTGGACAAAGCACTTACATCCGAAAGGTCTCGAAATAGGAAATATTTGGCTTCTTCCCTTTGTAGAGCTCATAAGGTGTTTTCTTCATAATGGGTCCGATGAGGCATCGATTGAGAGTGTAGTTAGGCCGTGTTTACTCGCCTCGCCCGTAAGTAGTAAGGCAAGTTGTGTTCAATCATCATTGTCCTTGCTATCTCTTCAAGGGTTCTCGTTCTTTCTCTCAACTACTCCATTCTCGCTGAGGAGTTCTGGGTGCCGAGAAGTTGTGAGAGATTCCATTCTTGTCACAAAACTCGAGAATTCTGAATAATCGAACTCCCTTTCATGGTCGGTTCGAATCTTTTGAATCTAAGTCCGAGACTCAACTTGAATCTTTCTACAGAGCTTGCTGAACTCCTTGAGGGCTTCATTCTTATGCTTGAGAAAACACACCTGGTAAATCTTGAAAAATCATCGATAATAACAAGTATGTAAGATTTACCTCCGAGACTCTTCACAGTAATTTCACCACATAGGTCCATATGCGATAATTCAAGCACGTTGGATGTGGAAACTGTCTTCAGAGATTTGAATAAAGATCCGACTTGTTTCCTCTCGGTGCATGCTTCACATACTTTGTCCTTCTCAAACGCACGCTTAGGTAAACCTCTAACTGGACTATGAGATGCAAGCTTTTTGATAGTATGCATGCTAATATGACCTAATCTACGATGCCAAGTCCAAGAGTCATCTTGAAGAGATGCTTTTAAATAGGATAAGTTCCGACTTGGGTCAGCAAGAGGGATGATGTAGGTATTACCCGATCTCTTACCCGAGAGTTTTATCTCTTTAGTGGTCTCATCTCGTGATGTAGCACTTGGATTGGGTGAATCTTACCTCTTGACCCTTGTCACATAGTTGGGAGATGATAAGGAGATTGTACTTTAGCCCTTTGACAAGGTACACTCGGGCTCACCAAATTACTTCCTTTTCCAATCTTTCCAATGCCCACTATTTTACCTTTGCTGTCATCACCAAAAGTCACCTTTCCTCCTTTATATGGCTCCAACTCGAAAAGAGTCCTTGGTCACCCGACATATGTCGAGAACATCCGCTGTCCAGGTACCGGTGTCCTTCGATCTTTTCTGAGTGACCTGCAAAACAGAGAGAATCTAACCCTTCTCACTTCCTCTAACGAACCCAAGTAACATTCCTTATCGTGGTCCTTTCTCGAGGAAGAAGGTGCTTCGAACCCAGATTTGAATGACTTTGGGTTTTGTCTCGATTCCGAGTCTTCCTCTCGAGAACCGAGTCCGTGTCTCTTTCCTGTTAAAAACCTTTCCTTTTGAAACAGGAGAAAATGGTTTCTTTTTGTAAATAGGTCCGGGTTTAGTCCTCCTTTCATTTCGTGAATGGGACCATGCTCGACCTTTTGAACTTTACAGCTTCGGAATCCTTTTGAACAATTCCGAGTAAGAATTAGATTCTTCCTCTTTGTTGAAACCAAGACCTTCTTTTCGAAACGAGACACATTGTGATCCCAAGAGCATGTCAAGGTTCTTCCGACCTTGAGTAAACTTTAAAACCAGATCTTGAGACTCGGTGAGCTTCGTTTTAGTCGCTCATTTTCTTTCTTGAGTAACTCAAACTCAGTCTCATTAGCTTGAGCACTTGTCTTGAGTTCTCTCGAGTGTGAGTCTCGGCTTTTCTAACTCGTTTTTTAAAGAAGTGCTCTCGAAGTGATTGACTCAAGTTGTTCCTTGAAATGAGAAGAATCGAATTGGACTTTTCTTCCAAAGTTAAGATATATTTAGCTAAATAAACTTTGGAGAATTTGAGGAAGTAGTTTATTACCTCTTGAGGATCGGTTTCCTCGTTGTCCGAGTCCGAGTCCGACTCTCTTTCGCCTTCCGAGTCGAAATTGCCATCGGACACTTCGAGTCATCCGAGTCCTCGTCGTCTTCGGATGAATCCCCATCGCTCCATGTTGCCATCATGACCTTTTTCTTCTTCCTGTCCCTTCTTCGTTTTGGACGAGTCCTTGACTATGTGGTCTTTGCTGCCACATTCAAAACATCCGGAATTCTTAGACAAAGATAACTTTGAGGGTGAAGAAAACTTACCTTTTCTGTCTCTCTTGTCCTTTTTGTAGAATTCTTCTTTTGGTCTTTTGTCCCATCTTTTATGCTTCATCATTCTCTTGAAGCCTCTTGCAATGAGTGCCATGGGATCATCTTCCGAGTTAGAGGAGCTCGGACTAGCTTCTTTGGATTCCGAGGCTTTAAGCGCAATGTTCCATTTGACGAGTACCCTCAGCATCTTCTTCTTCCGGATGTATCTCATGAGTCGAAGCTTTCCGATGAGCTCGTCTAGCTTCAAGAGTGAGAGGTTCCGAGCCTCTTCTATGGCAGTCCCCTTAGGACCCCATCGTCTCTTGGGTAGGCTTCGAGAATTTTCCGGCACATTTCTTCATGGGAGATTTTCTTTCCCGGAGATTTGAGATTGTTGGTGATCTCGGTGAAGCGAATGAACATCCGAGTAATGAAGACTCGGACAACTGCTCTATATCTTTACGAGTCATGCAAAACCAATCGGGTATAACGATATCATTCATATAGAGTTTTGATTCCAAGGCATTCTCTGTGTCTTAGAAACATACATGAATTAAATAGTATCCTTCCTATGCGATTCGGCATTCACATATCTCTTTAATCGTTTTTAGTTAGCGACTCGGAAAAGTCGTTCTTTATTCCGAGTCCTTTCTCACTCGAGAATCGACGTGTGATTATTTACTCTATCGTTTGCATAGTCGGCATTCATAGTTCATTTCATGCTTAGTCTATATCAAGTTCTTTCTCACTTTGATATTTCTTTGTAGAACGTGTTTCTTTTCTTAAGACTAAGTCATATGGAATTACGAGTATCATGGATATTAGACTCGAAATTTTCCATTTCCTTTCGACTCGAGATAATCAATTACGTAATTTCTCAAGATTATTTTGTTATACGTGTCTAACCTTGGACCAAAGTATTTTATACTTTGAGAACCAAAGTTGTTTTACTTTTGTAGGTTATTCAATCGAGGATATCTTTTCAAAACTACAAAAGTAGCCGAAGCTCGAACGTCAAATCACCGGCGAGATATGGCTTTTCACCTTCCTGCTTTAGTCTCGGAAGATTGTGTCGAAGGCATGCGCTTCAATATCCGGAAAAGCTGGACGCACGAGCCTAACGGTGGTTTTCACCTCGGTTTTCAAGACACAGCCAGATGGTTTTGGGACTTCAAGAGAGTTAAGCCGTTGTCCAGCGTTCATATTTCAACGGATACTTTACGAGTGACTCGGAAAGCCTTTCTCAACGGTCACGAGAGGACTCTCGGTCGGCGAGATGGAAATAACGGCTACTCTGCCTGGTCTTATCTATAAGAAGAAGCCATTTCACAAGACTTGAAGATAGCGAGAACATATTGTCTATACACTTACTTGTTCAAAGTTATTGTATTTTTACTCTCAATCTTCAACTTACAACTCCCACTCTGTAATTCATTACTTTACGAGTTGTAAGGTCTTGTACTTCGTTACAAACACTTCTTACATTCTTTGTAAGGTCCCTTGACTAAGTCTGTAAAGGTTAACTCGGCTTAGTTGTCCCTAGCTGTAAGGGTTATCTCAGCTAGGAAGTACTAGATCGAGATAAGGTAACTTCGAGTCTAGGAAAATCCGTATAGAGTTGTCTAAGGGAGCAACTCGGGTTACGTCAAGTTCACGGTATTTTGTGGACTCAAAATAGTGGATTTGACTTCGTGTCTGGATTGACACGGGCCGTGGTTTTACGCCCCAGGAGGGTTTCCACGTAAATATTTACGTGTTCTCTTTACGAGTTCATTCTAGACTCGGACTGACTTTAGTGCTCCTGCTTCTTCGATTCACTGCTTTACGAGTCCAATCTTTTCGACCCCGTGTTTAGACTCAAGTCTGTCTTGGTCACTTTTACGCATAAAAGTGTGTGTTTTCGCAAAGATTTTTCCATCACCCTATTCACCCCCTCTAGGGTGACTCGAGACTCTCCCGAGCAAACCTTCAAGTAATGTTCTCTTCGGCTCCATTTTGAAAAGCTCATATTTGTGAAGATCTTGGCTGATCTTCGCTTGTCTCACCCGACTTGTACCTTCGTAGGTGTTGACCGAGTGTCCCACACCTCTTTAGCGAGTCACGAGCGGAGACTCGATTATATTCTTACGAGCTTATGGCGCACATGAGGATGTTCATGGCTTTGAAGTTCTTTACGAACTTCTCTCGCCTGCGAGCGTGAACTCGGCGTTTGTCTTGGGAAGGATTACGAATTCATCTGTCTTCGTTGGAATGTAGTTTCCTTGTTGTATGATTTCCCATACTTCTTCATCATGATCCATGAGGAAACATTCCATAAGCTTCTTCCAGGTGACCAAAGTTTGAACCTTTGAATTTTGGTGGCTCGTTGGAAGATCTTCCTTCGTCGAACTCTCCGGTGTTACGAGCCATCCGATCTTTAAACCTTTGGATTGTTAGATCCTTTACGAAAGGCTAGGCTCGATACCAATTGAAGGTTTGCTCGGGGAGAGTCCGAGTCACCCTAGAGGGGGTGAATAGAGTGATAGAAAATTCTTCGCGAAAACACACTCTTTTTGACGAGAAAAGAGGCAAAGACAGTTTACGAGTCTAAACACGAGGTCGAAAAGATTGGACTCGAAAGCAATGAATCGAAGAAACAAGAGCGATTAGGGCTGTCCGAGTCTAGATTGAACTCGAAAGAGAAAACAGAGATTTTACGTGGAAACCCTCCTGGGCAGAAAACCACGGCCCGTGTCAATCCGGACACGAAGTCAAATCCACTATTTTGAGTCCACAAAATACCGTGAGCTGATCGAACCCAAGTTGCTCCCTTGGACAACTCTATACAAGTTTTCCTAGACTCGGAAGTTACCTTATCTGATCTATTACTTCCTAGCTGAGATAACCCTTACAGCTAGGGACAACTAAGCTGAGTTAACCTTACGACTTAGTCAAGGGACCTTACAAAGAATGTAAGAAGAGTTTGTAGCGAGTACAAGACCTTACAACTCGAGAGTAATGAATTACGAGTGGGAGTTGTAAGTTGAAGATTGAAAGTAAATACAATAACTTTGAGCAAGTATGTGTATAAACAATATGTTCGGCAACCTTCAAGTCTTGTGAAGTGGCTTCATTTATAGATAACCAAGCAGAGTAGCCGCTATCTTCATCTGCTGGTCGAGAGTCTTCCGTGATCGTTGATAATGGCTTTACGAGTCACTCGAAAGTATCCGTTGAAATATGGACGTTGGACAACGGTTTAACTCTCTTGGAAGTCCCAAAACCATCGGTTGTGTCTTGAAAAATGAGGTGGAAACCACCGTTAGGCTTAGCGTTCAGTTTTACGGATATGGAAGCGAGCGACTTCGACACAATCTTACGGGACTAAAGCGGGGAGGTGAAAAGCCATATCTGCTGGTGATTTGACGTTACGAGCCGGCTACTTTTGTAGTTTGAAAAATATCCTCGATTGAATAACCTACAAAAGTAAAACACCTTCGATTCTCAAAGTATAAAATACTTTGGTCCAAGGTTAGACACGAATAATAAAATAATTATGATAATTACGTAATTGATTATCCGAGTCGAAAAGAAATGGAATTTTACGAGTCTAATATCCATGATACTCGGAATTCCATATGACTTAGTCTTAAGCAAGGAATCAAGTTCTATAACGAATATCGAGTGGGAAAAGCTTGATATAGACTAAGCATGCAATAAACAACGAATGCGACTATGCAAACGATAGAATAGAAAACCATAAGTCGATTTACGAGTGAGAAACGGCGGAATACTTGGTATATTCGAAATGCGATTAGTCCGAGTGGGAGTGGACTCGGAATAAAGAACCGAGTTTTACGAGTCGCTAGCTGAAAGCGATAAAAGAGATAAGTGAGGGCCGAATCACTTAGAGAAAATACTATTTTACACAAGTAAGTTTCTAAGACACGGAGAATGTCTTGGAATCAAAACTCTACATGTATAGAATCGTTATACCGATTCCTTTTGCATGACTCGGAAGAATATTGAGCGGTGTCACGAGTCTTCATTAGCGTTGTGAACTAAGTGAGCGAATCGAGGAAATCTTCCTCGATGTGCGCGAAGGGGAATGTCCGGGACTTGCTTACTTGGAGTAAGGCTTTTTGGAATTTGTGAGACTTTCCAAGAGAGGAAAGTGATGGAATTGATCATGTGAACTTGTGATTTGATGGGGCTAGGTGGGTATTTATAGAAAAATTTAATGGCGAGTAAGATAGTAATTTATCATGATTTAAGAGGAAACCCTATCTTTAATGGGTTTTGCGCTTTACCTGGCTCGTTGAGAGGAGGTTTGGGCCGATACCTTCATTGTCCAACTAATTAGGCATAGCTGGCTAGTGACGTGGCGCGTGAGTTAGAACTATTCGGGAAGTATCCAAATCATAATCAAAATTAAAAAAACTATAATAGAAAAGAAAATATTAAGAAATTATCACTGAAGATAAAAAAAACAAAAGAAATTATTGGATGGATCTTAATATAAAAGAAAATTAAATGTGTCTTCAATTCAATTAGTAAAAGAAGGGAAATGTCAAAAACTAAATTTAATGGGCCATAGTAAAAAAAAATTTAATGATAGGTACAATATCAATGATAAGACCTGTTATTATTTATTTATTTTAATAAAATGAGTTAGTTACAGTTTCGTAATTATCATTGTCAGTATTATTTTTCATATAACTTAATAATTTTTAGTTGATGATATTCCTATTATTAACTAGTATATATGTATTTTTTTATAATTTATTTGATGTTAAGTTGTAAATTATATTTATTTTTCTCCAATACAAATGTGACATAAGCCTTTTTTGTTGTTTATGTTTTCCTTGTACATCAATGTGAAGTTTTCAAGTAAACATTCAAATCATCCAAGTGATTTTACTAAAGAAATTGAAAAAATATATACCGAACTTGATACTATTAAAAATAAAATTTTCTCTTTACATTAATCTGTAGAGATTATTTTACTTCATCTAAGAAAAATGACGATAACATGAAAGATCACTTTTATAGGAATAATTGTGAAAAAACTGAGATTCCACCAAACACTCCTAATGTAAAGTCAATAAATGATATGTGTAAAAAAATATTAAAATTACCTTAAAATTACCATTTATGCATACATCTAGACAAAAATTTGGTCAACCCACTAAAAATACTAAGAGAAAACTATATCTTAATACTGAATACAATAATAAATCCTCCATTATTGAAATAGTGATTCCTAAGTCTTTGGCTGACTTATGTTTTAGTAAATCTTGCTTTAACAATGAGTTAGTTACTGTTAGAGATAGACCTAGTTCTTTAAAAGATTAAAAAAACAAAAATAATCTGACATAGAAAAGATGCCCAAACACCCTAGTCATAAGATACAAAAGGTTCAAGGTCATAAAGAAAAAGATTTAAATGTGAGGTTCTCATCCGAAGAGAATGACATAAAATCAGCGAGTTGACAAGTTCACAACGAGAAAAGATCACACTTGTGAAGGAAGAAGATACAATGAAATTTCAAGATTTTTCTCCATGTGGATCCCAAAAAGTAATGTTTGGAGAAATTCAGGCTGATGTTAATTTGACTCTCAATAAACGAGAGAGACTCGTCATTAGAAAATGAACACGGAATGATATATCATTCAAATGATATAAGCATGTCGGAAAGTATTATTAATAATAAAATAGTTAAAATACATGCATATATATATATATATATATATATATATATATATATATATATATATATATATATATATATTTCTACGTGCAGGCTATAGATGTGGATGAGATTCAAGATAATTTATAAAAAATAGGATGGCGTTTTTTCATATGGTGTTGATAATAAGTATAAAAATTATTTGGAATTTTTTACTCTGAATAAGTAATAATATGTGACAAAATGTTTAAGCTGCAAAACACAAGGAAGGCTACTTATACAAATCCTTCAAAGAGTCATCGTTACAGCGAGCATATGTTACTATCTTTTTCCCGAATCAATGGCTAATGAATTGGGTATATATATGCATAAATTTATCTTTTAATGAGTAATGCATATTTCAAATATATTATTTAAAAAATAATAATCATTTCATTAAATGTGAAGGCTATTGACGCATATTTATATGATTTACATCTAAGAGCACGAGAATGAAGGGATACGTAAGAGATTATATTTGCTCGTCGTGCTTCAGGTATTTAACTTTATAATTGTTTGACTATTTTGTTTGCAAACTATTATGTTTAATTAATTTTAAAAATATAAATTATGTGTGCGAGATAACTATGTCTTGCGTACTCTTAAATGAAACAATGACATTCTCAAAATTGCACATTCGTTATCTTTATAATAGTGTCGAAGAGTATCTTCCTGATGATACTAATAATATTGAGCGAGTATATAAATAAAAATATATCAAGTCCCTAAACCATTATTATTATTATTATTATTACTAGTACGGACCCGTGCTATGCACGGAACAATGTTATACAATGCATAACTTAAGAAATTATTAAATTACGGAGCAATATTGTACTTATGAGTTTCTTTTTCTCGATCATTTGATTTTATTGAATGATTTCACTTTCAACAACATTCTTGTACATATTATCCCCTCATAGTGAAAACGCTTTCGTGACTCATCAAAGTTATCGGAACCCAACACACAAAAATCATTAGAGCCCTACCTACACACATTCATCTTACAATCATTCTAAATTTTAAAAGAATAAATAAATAATCTAAAATAATAAATTAAAAATATTAAAAATTATCATCAAGGTTTTAAGATGATACTCGTGATTTGGAATATTAAGAAGCCAAGCCCCTTTAAGAATCAAACAATTTAAATAATCCTAACTTATACGGTTATAGAAATAGTGTGACAATATGTTTGGATATCAAAAGGTAAATATTAGTAGGAAAAGGAATAATATATGATTGGTAGATATTGAGTTATATAACCTATAGATGACAATAAATATCATTATGTCACGAATTAATATTACAACACAAAGTACATCAAATCAATAAAAGAACATCAAATTATTATAACTCATAACTCTCTACAAAGTTAATACTAATTTAACTTAATAGACGCCTAGATAAATATATATATGCAACTAACCTACTAAAATATCATTGACTTAAATATTACACAAACTCTTAAAAAGTATAGATATACCCATAATGAGATCTAATTTTTTAAAATTATAAGGTGAATATAATGATTTATCCATTCTTACCTACTTGTGCACACAAAGATAGTTAAACATATAATGACTACTTATACTGAGATTAATAGTGAAAAATATTATATAATAGAAGTGTCCAAATATATTTAACAATAACAGGTAATTTGTATCATGGTAAAGGGCATGATAGGTCAATTCGCGAGTGTAGGTTAATAAAATCATCTATGTTTTGTACTTATATTGAAAATTAATCGCGATTTTAGTAGTGAATCAATGGGGCAAAACTATTGATACAATTAGTTTTATAAATACATGTTTTACTTAATTAACAACCAATTGCTTCCCTCGAGACACAACTCTTCCTCTCAATTAATTAACACAATAAGAGTAACATGAAGTTGTATTTCAAGATGGCGGGGAGGTTTGATGGCAAATACTCTTCTTTTAATAATTTACAAAACTTACAATAGTAAAATATATGATTTAAATATGTTTATCAATAATAAGTCACGAGATAGACATGTTAGGAAGAAACTAAAATAAATTGTATATGTACCAAAAAAAACAATGATCTGTATGTTATGTAAAAATTTTGAGACAAATGAATTTATTCGAAGTCGATACGGGCTTAATAGAAGTTGGCATATTAAGTTTGTAATCCTTTAAACATAACACAAATTTAAAACTTAAAGTCCACAGATTACGTTCGAATCAATATAATTTCTAATTTTTTATTCATTACGTTTTATTCCACAACATATTTGAATCATAACTTTCTATCTTGTAGGCATTTTTAATTATTAATATCAAGTATATATATAGTTGTTACATTTTTATTATATTAATTTATGATTTCTTAAGGTTTATTAAATCATTCTTACATAGGATGAATGTAATAACCAAATTACTTCCTCACATAATTAAATATTTAAATATTATTTTCATAATGTGCTCCTATTGATTTTAATTTTTAAAAAATCTTATAATAAATATATTTTGAACTAATACAAGTTTATGGCACCAAGTCAAAAAACATCAACAACAATGAAAAATTAATAATATTAGACAAAATTATTATATTTCAGGCCCAAAATAATATTGCATATCAATATACATAAAAATAAATGAGAGCTAATATACAAACCAAACCCTAAATAAATAAATACATAAATATATATATTAATTTTATTTTATGTTTTAATATATTTTAATTTTCAAATTAATTTTCTCTTCGTTTTTATTATTTTTTAGTCAGTTTGTTAGAAGTTAGAATAAAATTATTCTTATTCGGTTAATTTTATTTTTATATTATTATAGGGTTTAGTTAGAGTCTTTTTAATCTATTAGTATTAAATTTAGTTTTTTCGTTTTGATTTTAGGTGTTTAGGATATATTCAGGTCCAAAAAATAATTTTAATATTTTGATAATTTAATTATTTATTTTCTCATTTACTTAGTGCAGTTTATTATTTGTTTTACTTTATGTTTAAGATTATATTTTTATTTTATTATTTTTAATTTTGTTTAATTTTTCTGGAAAACTATAAAAAAATATTTTTGGATTTTAGGTTACTTTTATATTTTTTCAGATTTTTGATTTAATTTTTATATAATTTTGTATATTTGTTATTTATTAATTTTCTACTTGGTTTTGTTTTTATTTTCTGTTTTATATTTTTATGAATTAATTAGGATGATTAATTATTATTTAATTTTTATATTATGATTAGATAATTTTATAATATATAAATAATTTGATAATTTTTCAAACTTATTTACTAATTTAGGTTCAAGCATGTTTTTAATTTAATAAATTTATAAATTTAGTTTTTTCATTTTTATTTTAGATTTTAGGCTGTTAGGTCCGGAAAATAGTTTAATATCTTGGTTATTTAATTATTTATTTATTTATTTATTTAGTTTATTTTATTATTTGTTTAACTTTTTGTTTAAGATTATATTTTTATTTTATTATTTTTAATTTTGTTTAATTTTTCTGAAAAACTATATTATTATTATTATTATTATTATTATTATTATTATTATTATTATTATTATTATTATTATTATTATTATTATTATTATTATTATTATTATTATGAGAGTCCATAGATGGGTGGAAACGTATTTTTTAAATAAATTATTTATTTTTTATTGGACGAAACTCCTTAATTCACTCTGGTTGCAACATTTCAAAATTTGAAAAGATTGGCATTATATAGTGTATAGATTATTATTATTATTATTATTATTATTATTATTATTATTATTATTATTATTATTATTATTATTATTATTATTATTATTATTATTATTATTATTATTATTATTATTATTATTATTATTAATAGTCTAGACCCGTGCTATGCACGGAGTAATATTGTATAATGCATAACTTAAGAAATTATTGAATTACAGAGTGATGTTGTACTTGTGAATTTCTTCTTCTCGATCATTTGATTTTATTGAATGATTTCACTTTTAACAACATTCTTTTACATGTTCTCCCCTCATAGCGAAAACGCTTTCATGACTCATCAAAGTTATCAAAACCCAACACATAAAAATCATTAGAGCCCAACACACACATTCATCTTCCAATCATTCTAAATTTCAAAAGAATAAATAAATAATCAAAAATAATAAATAAAAAAGAATGTTAAAAAATATTATCAAACAATTTAAATAATCCTAACTCATACAGTTATAAAAATAGTGTGACAATATGTTTGGATATCCAAAGGTAAATATTAGTAGGAAAATGAACAATATATGATTGGTAGATATTGAGTTAAATGACCTATAGAAGACAATAAATATCATTATGTCACAAATTAATATTACAACACAAAGTACATCAAATCAATAAAAGAATATCAAACTTATAACTCATTACTCTCTACAAAGTCAATACTAATTTAACTCAATAGAAGCCTAGAAAAATATTTATATGCAACCAACCTACTAAAACATAATTGACTTAAATATTACAAGAACTCTTAAAAAATATACATATACCCATAATGGGATCTCATTTTTTAAAATATAAGGTTAAAATAATGATTTATCTATTCTTACTTACCTCTGCACACAAAGATAATTAAACATATAATAACTACTTATATTGAGATTAATAGTGAAAAATATTATATGATAGAAGTTATCCAAAAATATTTAACAATAACTTAATAGACGCCTAGAAAAATATTTATATGCAACCAACCTACTAAAACATAATTGACTTAAATATTACAAGAACTCTTAAAAATATACATATACCCATATGGGATCTCCTTTTTAAAATATAAGGTGAAAATAATGATTTATCCATTCTTACTTAC
Source organism: Talinum fruticosum (assembly GCA_021018815.1). Lineage (NCBI taxonomy): Eukaryota > Viridiplantae > Streptophyta > Magnoliopsida > Caryophyllales > Talinaceae > Talinum > Talinum fruticosum. The sequence continues at coordinate 9,422,325 of JAITYX010000005.1, read as the reverse complement.
CTCTGCACACAAAGATAATTAAACATATAATAACTACTTATATTGAGATTAATAGTGAAAAATATTATATGATAGAAGTGATACAAAAATATTTAACAATAATAGGTAATTTGTATCATACTAAAAGGCATGATAGGTCAATTCGTGGCGTAGGGTAATAAAATCATCCGTGTTTTGTACTTATATTGAAAACCGATCGTGATTTTAGTAGCGAATTAATGGGGCAAAAATATTGATACAATTGAGATATTATAAATACATGTTTTACTCGATTAACAACCAATTGTTTCCCTCGAGACACAACTCTTCCTCTCAATTAATTAACACAATAAGAGTAACATCAAGTTCTATTTCAAGATAGTGGGGAGGTTTGATGGCAAATACTCATCTTTTAATAATTTACAAAACTTACAATAGTAAAAGATATGATTTAAATATGTTTGTAAATAACAAGTCACAAATAGAAATGTTAGGAAGAAACTAAAATAAATTGTATTTGTAACAAAAAAAATGATTTGTATGTTGTGTAAAAATTTTGAGACAAATGAATTTATTTGAAGTCATATGTTGTTAATAGATGTTGGCATATTAAGTTTGCAATCCTTTAAACATAACACAAATTACGAACTTAACGTCCACAAATTACGAACTGAAGCAATATAATTTCTAACTTTTTATTCATTACGTTTTATTCCACAACATATTTGAATCATAACTTTCTATCTTGTTAATTATTAATATCAAGTATATATATAGTTGTTACATTTTTATTATATTAATTTATGATTTCTTGAAGGTTTATTAAATCATTCGGTACATAGGATGAATGTAATAACCAAATTGCTTCCTCGAGATATTTAAATATTTAAATATTATTTTTATAACATGTTCCTGTTGATTTTAATTTTAAAAATTCTTATAATAAACATATTTTGAACTAATACAATTTTATGACACCAAGTCAAGAAACACCATCAACAATGAAAAATTAATAATGTTAGACAAAATTATTATATTTCAGGCCCAAAATAATATTGCATATCAATATGCATAAAAATAAATGAGAGCTAATATACAATTCAAACCCTAAATAAATAAATACATAACTATATATATTTATTTTATTTTATGTATTAATATATTTTAATTATCAGATTATTTTTCTGTTCGTTTTTGTTATTTTTTAATCGGTTTGTTAGAAGTTAGAATCAAATTAATCTTCTTCGGTTTATTTTAGTTTTATGTTATTATATGGTTTAGTTAGTGTCTTTTTAATCTGTTAGTATTCATTTTCTTAGTTTTTATAACTGATTTAATAATTTTTAGATTTTTTCTAATTTAGGTTAAAGCAGGTCTTTAATTTAATAAACTTATAAATTTAATTTTTTCATTTTGATTTTAGGTGTTTAGGATATATTTAGGTCTAAAAAATAATTTTAATATTTTGGTAATTTAATTATTTATTTTTCTCATTTATTTAGTGCAGTTTAGTATTTGTTTTACTTTCTATTTAAGATTATATTTTTATTTTATTATTTTTAATTCAGTTTAATTTTTCTTGAAAACTATAAAAAAATATTTTTGGGTTTTAGGTTACTTTTATATTTTTTCAGATTTTTGATTTAATTTATTATATAATTTTGTATATTTGTTATTTATTAATTTTCAACTTGGTTTTGTTTTTATTTTCTGTTTTATATTTTTATGAATTAATTAGGATGATTAATTATTATTTAATTTTCATATTAAGATTAGATAATTTTATAATATATAAATAATTTGATAATTTTTCAGACTTATTTACTAATTTAGGTTAAAGCATGTTTTTAATTTAATAAATTTATAAATTTAGTTTTTTATTTTTATTTTAGGTTTTTAGGTTATTAGGTCTAGAAAATAGCTTTAATATTTTGATAATTTAATTACTTATTTTTGTATTTATTTAGTGCATTTTATTTTTTTAACTTTTTGTTTAAGATTATGTTTTTATTTTATTATTTTTAATTATTTTTAATTTTTCTGAAAAATTATATATAGCATTATTATTATTATTATTATTATTATTATTATTATTATTATTATTATTATTATTATGGCATGGAGTAAAAAAGAGTCCATATATGAGTGAAAACCTATTTTTTTCAATGATAAAATATTATTTTTTATTGGACGAAACTTCTAAATTTACTCCCGGACCACCATGTCATCTTTTTGAAAAGATTGCTATTATATATAGTATAAAAGATTATTATTATTACTAGTTTGGACCCGTGTTATGCACGGAATAATGTAATACTCGCTTAATAAGTTATGAACTAAAAAAGTAAATATTTAATAACTACATTTAATAAATGAGATTAATAATCGAAAATGCTACAATCACCGTATGGTATGCTTCCACCCTTATCTAATTACACATGATTGAGTGTGGCAGAAAAATAAGCAAAAATGAGTTGCTCGAAATCATTTTCACACATAATAATGTGGAAAAATATAACCACTCTTGTAAGAGTGGTACTAACTTATTAAGTTATATCCATGTATATTAAGAGTGGTGATTTACATCTATTGAAAAAATGATTATTTAGCATGGATAATAAGCGTGGCGGATAATAAGCGTGACAGTTATTTTGAGATAATTGAAATACATAAAAAGAATTTTTTTCACATTGGACAATTTATGATAATCATATAAGTCAAATACTAAATTTACAATCAAAAAGAAGTTTTTTAAAAAATAATTGAAAAGAATTTTTATAAAAATTAAACACATAAAGGAAATATTTTTATGCAAATTTTCGATTTCTCTTTTATAGCACAATGCCCAATATATTGAAAAAATCAAAATAAGAAATAAACTTCAAATCTCAAACTCTAATCTCGTTTTCTCTCTTATTTTCTGCTTAATCGATAAATTTCACATGTGCCCGCTTTATATCTTTTTTTTTTCTTAATGTTGTTTAAAGAAAAGTAAAATAAAATAAAACTAAAAAAATTCACCTTAATGAACAGAACCCTAATTTGAAGAAGAACTAAGTATTTTTAATCCAGAGGCGGATCTACGTTAGGGCAATCGCGGTCACCCAACCCCGTCCTTTCGAGAGAAAAACATGGCATAAAGAGTAAAAAAATAATATATTTTAATTAACCCTAGTTAATTTCAAAAAGAATTTTGTAACTTAACTGGTGACAACCTAAGTGTCTATATCGGTGAGAAGTTGCTTCAAGCGCAAACCGGTACTAGGAAAAAAATACTCGCTCAAGGGATAATAGGAAAAAGAAAACTCGCTCAAGGGTTAAAGACGACTCTCATCCGACTTATTTAATGTATGGAATATTTGTCCACTTATACCATTTCCACACTTAACATAAGTATGGTAAAAGCGTGGATGCATGTCGTATTTTGAAAATGATAGAATAGATACAAAATTAAAAAGTAAGTGGAAAAACAGAGAAACTCATGATCCAAACAAATCAAATTAGACAAAAAATTACATAAATAAGTAGTTAAACTCATACCTTAATCATAACAGACCTCCTCCAATTGACCGACCCTTACTCGATTCAATCAATTTCAAAACTTAAAGCCACTAATTAAAAATTAGTTTGAAACCGATACCATGTTCTTTAGTCACCTCGACCACATCTTCCTGGCAAATTAATAAACCAAACAATGACAGAAGCTATTGTTACATCTTTACAATACATATTTTATTTTTTAGTAGAAAGGAAGAACAAATTTTCTCATCTAATGAAATATCTTATTCATCTACCCAAAAATATATAATTAAATATATATTGTTCACTTTGATAGTTATCTCATTAGATTTCAGTCAAAGTCGCAATTTGAAGTCACAAAGGAAAAAAAAACGTAACTTGTGATTCTCAAATGTAAATTAAATCAAACCAAAATTTGAAATAATATAGATTATACTTTTTAGGTTAAAAATATTGGTGAATTAACTTTAACACCGTTAAAAATAATAGAATATCCTTTCATTATTTTCTAAAATATTATTCTATTACTTATCTTAAATAAAATTACTCTTAATTACATCCCTTCTTTAAAATCATTCAATATACTTTTTGTCATCAATATATTTTTTTGAATTTTTCACAGGTTTTTATTAATGATTGACGTGAGAATGAATTACATTGATTGATAATAGGATAGATATCTGTTAAGCTTGTCGTACAGCAACAAATTAAACCACTACTTAGGCTTATAATAAACAATATAGTAAGGGCAAGTAGGGATCGAATCCACGAGGAAAGATACTGTAAAAAAATCAAACTTCCAATCTAATTAAACTAACTATTCTAATTATTTACCTTATAAAATTCAAACAAATCAACTTAACTACTAAATTTCTAATTTTAATTCTAAGAAAAACTTCTGAGATTTTGCACTATTATTCTAATAATCTAAATTTAACAAAACTATCCTAATTAATTCTGGAAAAATCAAAACAGAAAATCAAATAAAAACTTAAACAGAAAATTAAAACGTAGAATAATTCAGAATTAAATAACTAAAAATAACAGAAAATTATCTAATAATAAAAATAAATATTCCAGACAGAATATAAAGCTTGGAATAACCCAGGAATGTTTTTTTATAAATTTTCAGAAGAGAAAACTAAAGCAGAAATTAAATAAATTCTAAAACAGAAAATTAAATAAATAATATTCTGCACTAAAATAATTACGAAAATAAATACTAAAATTACCCAGAATAATAATACTAATTTTCTAAACCTAACCAGACCCTAAAAATATAAAAACAAAATTTAAAATCTAATTTACGAATTTATTTTATTAAAAACCTGCAGTAATTAAATTCAAGAATTAAATCTGAAAAAATATCAAATTAATTCCAAAAATTCTAAAATTTAATCACAGCAAACTAGGACTCTATCTAAACCCTAAAAGAAAATAAAACACAGAAAAATAACAAAAGAAACTATTTTTAAACTAATTTCTAACAAACTGACTCCAAAAATAATAAAAACTGACAGAAAATTAATTCTGAAAATTAAAATATGTAAAGACTCAAAATTAAATTAAAATAAAATTACTAAAACTAACCTAAAATACTGATCTTTAGGGGGTAACGAAATTAATAATAAAAGACTATATATTTATAAATAAAAATTGACAAACTAAAGAAAATAACTAAAAAGCAAACAAATAATTATCAAAGATAGCAAATTTATAAAAACACTTAGTATAATCTATATCCACCATGCAAATTATTATTTATCATTAACACACAAATTGATCTACCCATGAGCTAAAGCTGTAGAAGACAACCACTAGCGGATCTTCCCGTTTTTCCTTAGTTATTAGTTTACTTAGGCCTAGCCCTAATATAAACCCTACTAATATTGATAACCCTAGCACTAGCACTAGAATTTAATCAAATTAGAGCATTAAGTATTAGAAAAACATCATCTAGCAACTAATAACCAATCTACTAGCAAATTGATTTAAGAAGGATCTATGATAATTTCCTAATTAAAAGAGATGGGTATGAGCCATCCATGATTAACTAGGGTGATACTTATGTCTAAAAGATCAAGCAATTACGTACTTAAACCCTCTAAACTATCATATGAATTTATATAAAACTAAATAGCGTGCACTCTAATTAATTAGACATAAATTCATAAACATTAAACACAAATTATCATAGAATCATGGATCAAATCAATAAGACAATAAAAATCAAAACTTTGTTTCAAAATAAATAATTTAACATGGCTTCAATGAGATTATACTAAGTATAAGAAAAACTACTCACACATCATGTAATTTAAAACATGTAAACTAAATAAAAATAGCATCTTTAGTATTAACCTATCAATAAAAACTCAATCTTTTCTAATAAAAATTACAAAACTAAATTATACTACCGATATTAGTTTCTTTGACCCGGGAAGATGAAGAAGATGATGATGGATGGTGGTGTTGGTGTGGGCTGGCAGCGGACAGCGGCGAGCAAGCGGCGGCGGCAAGGTGCGGCTAGGAACAAGCGGCGGCGGCAGCAGCCAGGAGCAAGCGGACAGCGAGCGGCGGCTGGCGGGTGGTGGCTGGGCGGCGGAGTGCAGGCGGCAGCAAGCGGTAAGAGGTGGTGATGATGTGTGGGTGCTAGGTCTCTCCTCCATGATGATAATAAGTAGTATATATAGGGTGAAAGAGTTAGGGTTTATTTCTCTTTCTTCTCTTCTAAGTTTCCCTTTTCTATTCCACTTAGGATTTCCTAAAATATAATATCCTAAAATAAATATTTTTTTACATATTATATTTATGGACCGACTTCATATATTTTCTTGGATGCTTGTCGGTAGCTAAAAATCCACTTTTAACGACTATTCTTCTCTTCCCCACTTTATTCGATAATTACCTATAAATAGACAAAATAGAATAAATTAGATAAAATAAACTATATAATATAAACTAAATAACTACTAAAAATACGTATAAAATACGACTTAACAAATCCCCCACACTTAGACTTTGGACGTCCTCGTGCAAAGAAATCTAAGACTCGATCTAATAATACGCTTTCTTATAAAGATATACAAAAAACATAAAATATACACTAAGTTTGCCTTGCTTTCAAAAATACTTTGATGAAATTTTTGTCTTTCCCAAGCAAGTGAAGAACTAAACATTTCATTGCCATCGGAGAGTTTATTCATCAGCCTCACAATATCTCTTTTAATTAAGCAACAATCAAAAATTTATCCATCTTTTTCAAACATGTACATTCCGGTCAAGAGGTCTAAAACTTTTTAGGATGGGAAAAATTAAGGTGCGGTATGGTTATAGAGACATTGAATCGACGAGATAACTCACTAAAAATCGATAATAAACTTGTTTTGCAAACCTTTTTTTTTTTTTGTTTTCAATTATATATATATATATAACTCCATTCAAGCACATATTCGAGGCCCATATAGGGTCTTAGAAATATAACACTCCCTGTCTCCCACTCACCCAAACAGAGGTCTTGGAGTTAATGCTCTATTTTTTTTTATTTTTTTTTCGTTAGTATGGTTCGAGCCATTGATCGGCCTAAAAGGGGCATGACTCTCCCAACATGGGTTACTCCATTCATAAGGCTCAACTTGAGACCTAAACTTAAGGGAAATGGCGCCGAGCCACCAACTCCGACCCATGTTGGTAAACTAACAATTTTTTTTTTTTTTTTTTTTTTATAGGCCAAACAAGAAAAATCAAAATTTTAATGAGTCAATCTGCTAAGTTCGGTAGTCTAGGTGAACGGTTTAAGTCAATTTATTGCCTCTATCACGATCATATAACATGATCAAATTGACAGAAAAATTATGATTGTCACTAATTGAAGAAATATATGAAGATCAACTCAAACAACTCGAATGACAATTAACATGTTCAAATTTCTCACTTTCAAAGGGAAAGAAAAATTAGAAACAGAAAAATTTAAGCAAGTTAACCTAACATATATTCATGTTCATGCATTTCTTTACAAGAATATTTTATTTTTTATTTTTTTATTTTTTTTATTTTTTATTTTTTTTTATTTTTATTTTTTCAAAAAATAAGATAAAGATAAATGCAAAAAATTAAAATGTAATAAAGATAAATGCATAAAATTAAAATGCAGGATGCACTCCCCATACTTAATTCATGCATTGTCCCTAATGCATGCTAAATAAAAATAAAAATTAAATTAAAGTAAAAATTATAGAAACTTCCTGAAAATGTTGGGTTGCCTCCCAACCGGCGCCTTTGTTTACTAGTCTTTGGCTCGACATCGTTGTCACTCATGGATCTTCTAAATGTATCTCCTCTACTAAGCAAATTTGGCTTCCTTCATAAAAATTCTTTAACCTGTGACCATTCACCTTAAAAATTTTGTTAGTAGAATAGCTTTTAATCTCAACGACCCCATGTGGATAAGTCTTTACTACCTCAAATGGTCCTAGCCATCTAGAGTTTAACTTTCCAGGAAAAAGCCTTAGTTTTGAATTGAATAATAACACTTTCTCCCCTTTTGAAATTCCTTCCTGACAAGCTTAGCATCATGAAATGCTTTGGCTTTACCTTTATAAATTACTGAATTGTCATAAGCCTCCATACGAATCTCTTCTAATTCTTGCGAGTTGCAGCTTACGTTCCTTTCCCGCTAAGTCATAATCTAAATTACACTTCTTTACAGCCCAATATGATTTATGCTCTAACTCTACAGGAAGATGACATGCTTTTCCAAAGACTAGTCCGTAAGGTGACATACCTATAGGGGTCTTGTATGCGGTTACGTAAGCCCGGAGAGCTTCATCTAACCTAAGACTCCAATCCTTCTTATATGGTCTAACAACTTTTTCTAGAATTCCTTTGATTTCTCTATTAGAGATTTCAGCTTGGCCATTTGTTTGGGGATGATAACTTGTAGATACCTTATGAATTACATGGTATTTAGCTAGCGGGGTACCTAATGTTTTATTACAAAAATGCGTCCCTCTATCACTAATGATTGCTCTAGGTACTCCATATCTATGTAAAATACGAGATTTAACATGCTTCACCACAGTCTTAGCATCATCGGCTTAGTAGCTATCGCTTAACCCATTTAGACACATAATCAACAAACAGGAGTATGTAAGTAAAACCAAAGGAAAAGGAAATGGTCCCATGAAATCCACTCCCCACACATCAAATATTTGACACACATACATATTATATAAGGGCATTTGATTCCTCCACGATAAATTTCTGTCTTTTGGCATGCTTCACATTTTTGCAAAAATCATAAGCATTACGAAAAATAGTAGGCCAATAGAATCCACATTCTAAAACTCTGTGTCGTTGTTCTTTTTGGGCCAAAATGCCCTCCACTTTCGGATGAGTGACGAAAGTTAAAATCGAATGAAACTCAGTGTCATCTACACAACGCCTTATAATTTGATCTCCACAAAATTTCCACAAGTACGGGTCATCCCAAACATAATATTTAACCCGAGATCTTATCTTTTCTTTTTGGGCTCTAGACATGTCTCTTGGAAAAGTTTTGGCAACTATGTAATTTACTATGTCAGCATACCAAGGTAATTTATCAATGACAACATATAAAGTCTCGTCAGGAAAACAATCACTGAAAGAATCACTACTTTCCCCATTTTCTAGCCTACTCGGATGGTCTGCGACTAAGTTTTCAGCTCCTTGCTTGTCTTTAAATTCTATTTCAAATTCTTGTAGTAATAAGACCCATCTAATCAATCTTGGTTTAGAGTCGTTCTTTTTCAAGAGATATTTGATAGCGGCATGATCAGTATAAACGAGTAACTTTCACACCTAGCGAGATAAGGACGAAACTTTTCGAGAGCAAAAACAATAGCATACATTTCCTTTTACGTCGTGGTATAGTTACATTGTGCTTGGTTAAGAGTTCTAGAAGCATAATGAATTACATGTGGTACCCTTCCTACTTTTTGACCTAAGACAGCCCCTACCACCTTATTACTAGCATCACACATCAACTCAAAAGGTATGGCCCGGTTAGGAGGTTGTACAATAGGAGTAGTGGTCAATTTTAGCTTCAGTTCATCAAACGCCCTCTCACATTCCTCATGAAAATCAAATTTAACATCTTTTGCAAGTAAAGCACATAAAGGAGAGGCAATCTTTGAAAAGTCTTTAATAAATCTCCTATAAAATCCAACATGACCTAAAAATGATCTTACATCCTTAACGCATTTGGGGTAGGGTAAAGATTGAATGATGTCTACTTTTGCCTTGTCAACTTCTAAACCCTTAGATGACACAGACATGCCCTAATACGACCCCATGTTCAACCATGAAATGACACTTTTCAAAATTAAGTACCAAATTAGTTTCGATGCACCGCCTGAGTACTAAAGTAAGGTGATGTAAACACTCATCGAATGAATCACCATGCACAGTAAAATCATCCATGAAAACTTCCATAATCTTGGTGATAAACTCGGAAAAGATACTCATCATACATCTTTGAAATGTAGCAGGAGCATTACATAAACCAAAAGGCATTCTCCTAAAAGCATAAGTGCCAAAGGGACATGTAAAAGTGGTCTTTTCTCGATCTTCGGGAGCTATAGGGACTTGAATATACCCTGAATATCCATCTAGAAAACAATAATGTGTCTTTCCAGCTAATCTTTCTAACATTTGGTCCATAAAAGGCAAGGGAAAATGATCTTTCTTTGTGGCTTTGTTCGGTTTTCTATAGTCAATGCACACTCTCCAGCCGCTCCGGACTCTAGTAGGGACTAGTTCACCTTCCTTGTTTTGTACTACTTGTTGTACCCCCTTTTTAGGAACTACATGAATTGGACTAACCCATTCGAGAATCGGCTATGGGGTAGATCACTCCAGGCATCGATCCACTTAAGAATTTCTTTTGCACCACCTCCATCATAGGTGGGTTTAATCTACGTTGAGGGTCTCTCTTAGGCTTAACCTCTAACTCTAAAGTGATTTTATGTGAACACAATGTTGGGTTCAGCCCTTTCGAGTCTGCTAAAGTCCACCCTAAAGCTTCACTATGTTCTCTAAGCACCTTAATAAGCTTATCTTCCTGTTCAAGTGTTAGTGCATTAGAAATTATAACAGGTAAGGTCTCATTATCTCCTAAATAAGCGTATTTTAAATTTTCGGGCAAGGGTTTCAAATCTAATTTAGGGGTGAAACAAGAGAAGGTAGCAACTTTTCATGATTTACTGAGCAACTTTATCATATTAGGTTTTTCCATTACTTGCAATTGTAACAAAGACTCTATGCTATCTACTAGTCCTGAGTTAACATGATAGGGTATAGCATGAAATACGGAATGATCCAACCCTTTGGTAATCACAGTTAACAATTCATCTTCTTGAGACAAATCATAAACATTTTGGGACATTTCATCAATTGTATCAAGTGCACAAACATAATTTACATCTGCAGGAAATCTCAAGGCATCAAAAATATTGAACTTAATAACATCACCATCAAATTCCATAGTCAATGTTCCCCATGTACATCTATTTTTGTCCTAGATGTTTTAAGAAATGGTCTACCAAGCAAAATAGGAATGTCATGGCATGCATTACCCATGTCCAAGTACATAAAAATCAGCAGGAAAAATAAGCTCGTTGACTTGGACTAAGACATCCTCTAAGACTCCATCCGGATACGTACTACTTCTATCAGCCAACTGAATTACTAGCCCAGTTTTCTTCAACTCTCCCAAATTCAGTTTATCATAAACAGACCGAGGCATCACATTAATGGAAGCACCTAAATCAAGCATGGCTCAGTCAAAGTATAGGTTTCCAATCTTACAAGGGACAGAGAACACACACGGGTCCTTACATTTAGGAGGGAGCTTCTTTTGAAAAACAGCGAGATGCATTCTCCCCACACTTATCTTCTCATTTCCTTTTAATTTTCTTTTAGAAGTACAAAGCTCCTTAAGAAATTTAGCATAACGAGGAACTTGTTTAATGGCATCTAGGAGAGGAATGTTGATCTCTACCTTCCTGAATGTTTCTAAAATTTCTTGGTTTGCCTCATCTGTTTTAGGAGTTATGCTTCTCGATCTACTAGGGAAAGGTGGAATAGGTTCATAACGACTTTTCTTAGTGTCACTTATCTCTTTAGCATTAGAGGAGTTATCCTTCTTTAAGTCGAGTTCGGATTCCTTAACCTCTAGTTCGAGTTCTACCTCTCTGTTGTTTTTAGGTTCATTAAGTTCCTTTCCACTCCTTAGTCTTATCGTACTCACATTTTCTTTGGGATTACGGAAGGGTTGAGATGGTAATCTATTTTGCAATTGGGCTTGCAGGTTACTAAACATGGTATACATTGCGCTTTGTCTCTCTTGAACCCGCTTAATACTCATTTCTAAACTTTGGAACCTAAGGTCAGATTCCTTCTTTTGGTCATCCATTTTCTTAATCATTTGCTCCAAAAGGAAGTTCGTTTTATCTTGAGCGAGATGGTTGACGCTGGGTTTGGTCAAAACCAGGGGGTTGTTTCTAGGTCCATACCTAAGGTTAGGATGATCCCTCCATCCTTCATTGTAGGTGTTTGAAAATGGATCGTACTTTCTTTGACCTTGGTTAGGGAAAACAGCATTTACTTCTCCCCCCTTGTAATGTAGGACATGAATCAGTAGGATGCCCTTCTAAACGAGCAAATTCCACACACTACTCGCCTTTTGAACTCCTCCAGTGACGAGTTTGTTCAACATAGCAGATGATTTGAGTCGATTGGTTTTCCAATGATGTACTTGAATTTAGTTCATTAACCTTCCTAAATTGGACATCTCTAGTCCCAAATTGTTGAGTATTTTGGGCCATGTTATTAAATAATTCTCTAGCTTGAGCTGGAGTCTTATTAACCAAAGCCCCCACTAGCGAGCATCTACCATATTTCTATCAATTGATGAGTAGCCCTTCATAAAAATATTGAATCGGTAATTGTTCGGAAATTTGATGTTGGGGACAACTAGCACATAATTTATTAAAACGTTCCCAGTATTCATAAAAAGTTTCTCCATTCATTTGTTTAATGCCACAAATTTCTTTTCTAATGGATCCAATCCTAGGTGTTGGAAAGAATTTTTCTAAGAATGCTTTATGAACTTGGGTCCATGTAGTAAATGTTGCGGGGGTATGTAATATAACCAGTCTTTAGCCTTATCTTGAAGTGAAAAGGGAAAGGCTCTTAATTTAATTTGGTCTTGTGTGATTCCCTCGAGGTTGCATGGTAGAACAAGTAATCATAAATTCATTAATATGACGATATGGGTCCTCACCGGGTAGTCCATGAAACTTAGGTAGTAAGTTCGGAAATCCAGAATTCAATTTAAGAGGTCGGTCCAAAGTAGGGTATGATATAGACAAAGGTTGTGTTTCTAAATTAGGTGCAGCAAGCTCACGTAAAGTAGCCATTTCAAAGTTTATAGAATCAACCTCAATTTCGCTTTCGAAGTTTCGGATTGTAGAGATTCGATGTCGTTCTCAACTTTTTCCGTCGAATGCTCTTCCAATTCTCCGATCATACGACCACTTCGTAATTGCATGAACTAAGCTGTAATCAATTAAAATGCATAAGTTCAAAAATATATAAATAGTTAATTAAATTAGATTGAAAGAAAACTAAGATTTTTTAATTTCTGTCCCCGACAACGGCGCCAAAATTTGTTAAGCTTGTCGTACAGCAACAAATTAAACCACTACTTAGGCTTATAATAAACAATATAGTAAGGGCAAGTAGGGATCGAATCCACGAGGAAAGATACTGTAAAAAAATCAAACTTCCAATCTAATTAAACTAACTATTCTAATTATTTACCTTATAAAATTCAAACAAATCAACTTAACTACTAAATTTCTAATTTTAATTCTAAGAAAAACTTCTGAGATTTTGCACTATTATTCTAATAATCTAAATTTAACAAAACTATCCTAATTAATTCTGGAAAAATCAAAACAGAAAATCAAATAAAAACTTAAACAGAAAATTAAAACGTAGAATAATTCAGAATTAAATAACTAAAAATAACAGAAAATTATCTAATAATAAAAATAAATATTCCAGACAGAATATAAAGCTTGGAATAACCCAGGAATGTTTTTTTATAAATTTTCAGAAAAGAAAACTAAAGCAGAAATTAAATAAATTCTAAAACAGAAAATTAAATAAATAATATTCTGCACTAAAATAATTACGAAAATAAATACTAAAATTACCCAGAATAATAATACTAATTTTCTAAACCTAACCAGACCCTAAAAATATAAAAACAAAATTTAAAATCTAATTTACGAATTTATTTTATTAAAAACCTGCAGTAATTAAATTCAAGAATTAAATCTGAAAAAATATCAAATTAATTCCAAAAATTCTAAAATTTAATCACAGCAAACTAGGACTCTATCTAAACCCTAAAAGAAAATAAAACACGAAAAATAACAAAAGAAACTATTTTTAAACTAATTTCTAACAAACTGACTCCAAAAATAATAAAAACTGACAGAAAATTAATTCTGAAAATTAAAATATGTAAAGACTCAAAATTAAATTAAAATAAAATTACTAAAACTAACCTAAAATACTGATCTTTAGGGGGTAACGAAATTAATAATAAAAGACTATATATTTATAAATAAAAATTGACAAACTAAAGAAAATAACTAAAAAGCAAACAAATAATTATCAAAGATAGCAAATTTATAAAAACACTTAGTATAATCTATATCCACCATGCAAATTATTATTTATCATTAACACACAAATTGATCTACCCATGAGCTAAAGCTGTAGAAGACAACCACTAGCGGATCTTCCCGTTTTTCCTTAGTTATTAGTTTACTTAGGCCTAGCCCTAATATAAACCCTACTAATATTGATAACCCTAGCACTAGCACTAGAATTTAATCAAATTAGAGCATTAAGTATTAGAAAAACATCATCTAGCACCTAATAACCAATCTACTAGCAAATTGATTTAAGAAGGATCTATGATAATTTCCTAATTAAAAGAGATGGGTATGAGCCATCCATGATTAACTAGGGTGATACTTATGTCTAAAAGATCAAGCAATTACGTACTTAAACCCTCTAAACTATCATATGAATTTATATAAAACTAAATAGCGTGCACTCTAATTAATTAGACATAAATTCATAAACATTAAACACAAATTATCATAGAATCATGGATCAAATCAATAAGACAATAAAAATCAAAACTTTGTTTCAAAATAAATAATTTAACATGGCTTCAATGAGATTATACTAAGTATAAGAAAAACTACTCACACATCATGTAATTTAAAACATGTAAACTAAATAAAAATAGCATCTTTAGTATTAACCTATCAATAAAAACTCAATCTTTTCTAATAAAAATTACAAAACTAAATTATACTACCGATATTAGTTTCTTTGACCCGGGAAGATGAAGAAGATGATGATGGATGGTGGTGTTGGTGTGGGCTGGCAGCGGACAGCAGCGGCAAGCGAGCGGCGGCAAGGTGCGGCTAGGAACAAGCGGCGGCGGCGGCAGCGGGAGCAAGCGGACAGCGGCGGCAGGCTGGCGGGTGGTGGGCTGGGCAGCGGAGTGCGGGCGGCAGCAAGCGGTAAGAGGTGGTGATGATGTGTGGGTGCTAGGTCTCTCCTCCATGATGATAATAAGTAGTATATATAGGGTGAAAGAGTTAGGGTTTATTTCTCTTTCTTCTCTTCTAAGTTTCCCTTTTCTATTCCACTTAGGATTTCCTAAAATATAATATCCTAAAATAAATATTTTTTTACATATTATATTTATGGACCGACTTCATATATTTTCTTGGATGCTTGTCGGTAGCTAAAAATCCACTTTTAACGACTATTCTTCTCTTCCCCACTTTATTCGATAATTACCTATAAATAGACAAAATAGAATAAATTAGATAAAATAAACTATATAATATAAACTAAATAACTACTAAAAATACGTATAAAATACGACTTAACAAATCCCCCACACTTAGACTTTGGACGTCCTCGTGCAAAGAAATCTAAGACTCGATCTAATAATACGCTTTCTTATAAAGATATACAAAAAACATAAAATATACACTAAGTTTGCCTTGCTTTCAAAAATACTTTGATGAAATTTTTGTCTTTCCCAAGCAAGTGAAGAACTAAACATTTCATTGCCATCGGAGAGTTTATTCATCGGCCTCACAATATCTCTTTTAATTAAGCAACAATCAAAAATTTATCCATCTTTTTCAAACATGTACATTCCGGTCAAGAGGTCTAAAACTTTTTAGGATGGGAAAAATTAAGGTGCGGTATGGTTATAGAGACATTGAATCGACGAGATAACTCACTAAAAATCGATAATAAACTTGTTTTGCAAACCTTTTTTTTTTTTTGTTTTCAATTATATATATATATATAACTCCATTCAAGCACATATTCGAGGCCCATATAGGGTCTTAGAAATATAACACTCCCTGTCTCCCACTCACCCAAACAGAGGTGCTTGGAGTTAATGCTCTATTTTTTTTATTTTTTTTTCGTTAGTATGGTTCGAGCCATTGATCGGCCTAAAAGGGGCATGACTCTCCCAGCATGGGTTACTCCATTCATAAGGCTCAACTTGAGACCTAAACTTAAGGGAAATGGCGCCGAGCCACCAACTCCGACCCATGTTGGTAAACTAACAATTTTTTTTTTTTTTTTTTTTTTATAGGCCAAACAAGAAAAATCAAAATTTTAATGAGTCAATCTGCTAAGTTCAGTAGTCTAGGTGAACGGTTTAAGTCAATTTATTGCCTCTATCACGATCATATAACATGATCAAATTGACAGAAAAATTATGATTGTCACTAATTGAAGAAATATATGAAGATCAACTCAAACAACTCGAATGACAATTAACATGTTCAAATTTCTCACTTTCAAAGGGAAAGAAAAATTAGAAACAGAAAAATTTAAGCAAGTTAACCTAACATATATTCATGTTCATGCATTTCTTTACAAGAATATTTTATTTTTATTTTTTTATTTTTTTATTTTTATTTTTTTTTATTTTTATTTTTCAAAAAATAAGATAAAGATAAATGCAAAAAATTAAAATGTAATAAAGATAAATGCATAAAATTAAAATGCAGGATGCACTCCCCCACACTTAATTCATGCATTGTCCCTAATGCATGCTAAATAAAAATAAAAATTAAATTAAAGTAAAAATTATAGAAACTTCCACTGAAAATGTTGGGTTGCCTCCCAACCAGCGCCTTTGTTTACTAGTCTTTGGCTCGACATCGTTGTCACTCATGGATCTTCTAAATGTATCTCCTCTACTAAGCAAATTTGGCTTCCTTCATAAAAATTCTTTAACCTGTGACCATTCACCTTAAAAATTTTGTTAGTAGAATAGCTTTTAATCTCAACGGCCCCATGTGGATAAGTCTTTACTACCTCAAATGGTCCTAGCCATCTAGAGTTTAACTTTCCAGGAAAAAGCCTTAGTTTTGAATTGAATAATAACACTTTCTCCCCTTTTGAAATTCCTTCCGACAAGCTTAGCATCATGAAATGCTTTGGCTTTACCTTTATAAATTACTGAATTGTCATAAGCCTCCATACGAATCTCTTCTAATTCTTGCGAGTTGCAGCTTACGTTCCTTTCCCGCTAAGTCATAATCTAAATTACACTTCTTTACAGCCCAATATGATTTATGCTCTAACTCTACGGGAAGATGACATGCTTTTCCAAAGACTAGTACGTAAGGTGACATACCTATAGGGGTCTTGTATGCGGTTACGTAAGCCCAGAGAGCTTCATCTAACCTAAGACTCCAATCCTTCTTATATGGTCTAACAACTTTTTCTAGAATTCCTTTGATTTCTCTATTAGAGATTTCAGCTTGGCCATTTGTTTGGGGATGATAACTTGTAGATACCTTATGAATTACATGGTATTTAGCTAGCGGGGTACCTAATGTTTTATTACAAAAATGCGTCCCTCTATCACTAATGATTGCTCTAGGTACTCCATATCTATGTAGAATACGAGATTTAACATGCTTCACCACAGTCTTAGCATCATCGGCTTTAGTAGCTATCGCTTCAACCCATTTAGACACATAATCAACAAACAGGAGTATGTAAGTAAAACCAAAGGAAAAGGAAATGGTCCCATGAAATCCACTCCCCACACATCAAATATTTGACACACATACATATTATATAAGGGCATTTGATTCCTCCACGATAAATTTCTGTCTTTTGGCATGCTTCACATTTTTGCAAAAATCATAAGCATTACGAAAAATAGTAGGCCAATAGAATCCACATTCTAAAACTTTGTGTGCTTGTTCTTTTTGGGCCAAAATGCCCTCCACTTTCGGATGAGTGACAGAAAGTTAAAATCGAATGAAACTCGGTGTCATCTACACAACGCCTTATAATTTGATCTCCACAAAATTTCCACAAGTACGGGTCATCCCAAACATAATATTTAACCTGAGATCTTATCTTTTCTTTTTGGGCTCTAGACATGTCTCTTGGAAAAGTTTTGGCAACTATGTAATTTACTATGTCGGCATACCAAGGTAATTTATCAATGACAACATATAAAGTCTCGTCGGGAAAACAATCATCTGAAAGAATCACTACTTTCCCCATTTTCTAGCCTACTCGGATGGTCTGCGACTAAGTTTTCAGCTCCTCGCTTGTCTTTAAATTCTATTTCAAATTCTTGTAGTAATAAGACCCATCTAATCAATCTTGGTTTAGAGTCGTTCTTTTTCAAGAGATATTTGATAGCAGCATGATCGGTATAAACAGTAACTTTCACACCTAGCGAGATAAGGACGAAACTTTTCGAGAGCAAAAACAATAGCATACATTTCCTTTTCTGTCGTGGTATAGTTACATTGTGCTTGGTCAAGAGTTCTAGAAGCATAATGAATTACATGTGGTACCCTTCCTACTTTTTGACCTAAGACAGCCCCTACCACCTTATTACTAGCATCACACATCAACTCAAAAGGTAAGGCCCGGTTAGGAGGTTGTACAATAGGAGTAGTGGTCAATTTTAGCTTCAGTTCATCAAACGCCCTCTCACATTCCTCATGAAAATCAAATTTAACATCTTTTGCAAGTAAAGCACATAAAGGAGAGGCAATCTTTGAAAAGTCTTTAATAAATCTCCTATAAAATCCAACATGACCTAAAAATGATCTTACATCCTTAACGCATTTGGGGTAGGGTAAAGATTGAATGATGTCTACTTTTGCCTTGTCAACTTCTAAACCCTTAGATGACACAGACATGCCCTAATACGACCCCATGTTCAACCATGAAATGACACTTTTCAAAATTAAGTACCAAATTAGTTTCGATGCACCGCCTGAGTACTAAAGTAAGGTGATGTAAACACTCATCGAATGAATCACCATGCACGAGTAAAATCATCCATGAAAACTTCCATAATCTTGGTGATAAACTCGGAAAAGATACTCATCATACATCTTTGAAATGTAGCGGGAGCATTACATAAACCAAAAGGCATTCTCCTAAAAGCATAAGTGCCAAAGGGACATGTAAAAGTGGTCTTTTCCTGATCTTCGGGAGCTATAGGGACTTGAATATACCACTGAATATCCATCTAGAAAACAATAATGTGTCTTTCCAGCTAATCTTTCTAACATTTGGTCCATAAAAGGCAAGGGAAAATGATCTTTCTTTGTGGCTTTGTTCAGTTTTCTATAGTCAATGCACACTCTCCAGCCGCTCCGGACTCTAGTAGGGACTAGTTCACCTTCCTTGTTTTGTACTACTTGTTGTACCCCCTTTTTAGGAACTACATGAATTGGACTAACCCATTCGAGAATCAGCTATGGGGTAGATCACTCCAGCATCGATCCACTTAAGAATTTCTTTTTGCACCACCTCCATCATAGGTGGGTTTAATCTACGTTGAGGGTCTCTCTTAGGCTTAACCTCTAACTCTAAAGTGATTTTATGTGAACACAATGTTGGGTTCAGCCCTTTCAGGTCTGCTAAAGTCCACCCTAAAGCTTCACTATGTTCTCTAAGCACCTTAATAAGCTTATCTTCCTGTTCAAGTGTTAGTGCATTAGAAATTATAACAGGTAAGGTCTCATTATCTCCTAAATAAGCGTATTTTAAATTTTCGGGCAAGGGTTTCAAATCTAATTTAGGGGTGAAACAAGAGAAGGTAGCAACTTTTCATGATTTACGAGGCAACTTTATCATATTAGGTTTTTCCATTACTTGCAATTGTAACAAAGACTCTATGCTATCTACTAGTCCTGAGTTAACATGATAGGGTATAGCATGAAATACGAGAATGATCCAACCCTTTGGTAATCACAGTTAACAATTCATCTTCTTGAGACAAATCATAAACATTTTGGGACATTTCATCAATTGTATCAAGTGCACAAACATAATTTACATCTGCAGGAAATCTCAAGGCATCAAAAATATTGAACTTAATAACATCACCATCAAATTCCATAGTCAATGTTCCCCCATGTACATCTATTTTTGTCCTAGATGTTTTAAGAAATGGTCTACCAAGCAAAATAGGAATGTCATGGCATGCATTACCCATGTCCAATACATAAAAATCAGCAGGAAAAATAAGCTCGTTGACTTGGACTAAGACATCCTCTAAGACTCCATCCGGATACGTACTACTTCTATCAGCCAACTGAATTACTAGCCCAGTTTTCTTCAACTCTCCCAAATTCAGTTTATCATAAACAGACCGAGGCATCACATTAATGGAAGCACCTAAATCAAGCATGGCTCTGTCAAAGTATAGGTTTCCAATCTTACAAGGGACAGAGAACACACACGGGTCCTTACATTTAGGAGGGAGCTTCTTTTGAAAAACAGCGAGATGCATTCTCCCCACACTTATCTTCTCATTTCCTTTTAATTTTCTTTTAGAAGTACAAAGCTCCTTAAGAAATTTAGCATAACGAGGAACTTGTTTAATGGCATCTAGGAGAGGAATGTTGATCTCTACCTTCCTGAATGTTTCTAAAATTTCTTGGTTTGCCTCATCTATTTTAGGAGTTATGCTTCTCGAGTCTACTAGGGAAAGGTGGAATAGGTTCATAACGACTTTTCTTAGTGTCACTTATCTCTTTAGCATTAGAGGAGTTATCCTTCTTTAAGTCGAGTTCAGATTCCTTAACCTCTAGTTCGGGTTCTACCTCTCTGTTGTTTTTAGGTTCATTAAGTTCCTTTCCACTCCTTAGTCTTATCGTACTCACATTTTCTTTGGGATTACTGGAAGGGTTGAGATGGTAATCTATTTTGCAATTGGGCTTGCGGGTTACTAAACATGGTATCCATTGCGCTTTGTCTCTCTTGAACCTGCTTAATACTCATTTCTAAACTTTGGAACCTAAGGTCAGATTCCTTCTTTTGGTCATCCATTTTCTTAATCATTTGCTCCAAAAGGAAGTTCGTTTTATCTTGAGCGGATGGTTGACGCTGGGTTTGGTCAAAACCAGGGGGTTGTTTCTAGGTCCATACCTAAGGTTAGGATGATCCCTCCATCCTTCATTGTAGGTGTTTGAAAATGGATCGTACTTTCTTTGACCTTGGTTAGGGAAAACAGCATTTACTTCTCCCCCTTGTAATGTAGGACATGAATCGGTAGGATGCCCTTCTAAACAGCAAATTCCACACACTACTGCCTTTTGAACTCCTCCAGTGACGAGTTTGTTCAACATAGCGGTGATTTGAGTCGAGTTGGTTTTCCAATGATGTACTTGAATTTAGTTCATTAACCTTCCTAAATTGGACATCTCTAGTCCCAAATTGTTGAGTATTTTGGGCCATGTTATTAAATAATTCTCTAGCTTGAGCTGGAGTCTTATTAACCAAAGCCCCCCACTAGCGGCATCTACCATATTTCTATCAATTGACGGTAGCCCTTCATAAAAATATTGAATCGGTAATTGTTCAGAAATTTGATGTTGGGGACAACTAGCACATAATTTATTAAAACGTTCCCGAGTATTCATAAAAAGTTTCTCCATTCATTTGTTTAATGCCACAAATTTCTTTTCTAATGGATCCAATCCTAGGTGTTGGAAAGAATTTTTCTAAGAATGCTTTATGAACTTGGGTCCATGTAGTAAATGTTGCGGGGGTATGTAATATAACCGAGTCTTTAGCCTTATCTTGAAGTGAAAAGGGAAAGGCTCTTAATTTAATTTGGTCTTGTGTGATTCCCTCGGGTTGCATGGTAGAACAAGTAATCATAAATTCATTAATATGACGATATGGGTCCTCACCGGGTAGTCCATGAAACTTAGGTAGTAAGTTCAGAAATCCAGAATTCAATTTAAGAGGTCGGTCCAAAGTAGGGTATGATATAGACAAAGGTTGTGTTTCTAAATTAGGTGCAGCAAGCTCACGTAAAGTAGCCATTTCAAAGTTTATAGAATCAACCTCAATTTCGCTTTCGAAGTTTCGGATTGTAGAGATTCGATGTCGTTCTCAACTTTTTCCGTCGAATGCTCTTCCAATTCTCCGATCATACGACCACTTCGTAATTGCATGAACTAACTGTAATCAATTAAAATGCATAAGTTCAAAAATATATAAATAGTTAATTAAATTAGATTGAAAGAAAACTAAGATTTTTTAATTTCTTTCCCCGACAACGGCGCCAAAATTTGTTAAGCTTGTCGTACAGCAACAAATTAAACCACTACTTAGGCTTATAATAAACAATATAGTAAGGGCAAGTAGGGATCGAATCCACGAGGAAAGATACTGTAAAAAAATCAAACTTCCAATCTAATTAAACTAACTATTCTAGTTATTTACCTTATAAAATTCAAACAAATCAACTTAACTACTAAATTTCTAATTTTAATTCTAAGAAAAACTTCTGAGATTATGCACTATTATTCTAATAATCTAAATTTAACAAAACTATCCTAATTAATTCTGGAAAAATCAAAACAGAAAATCAAATAAAAACTTAAACAGAAAATTAAAACGTAGAATAATTCAGAATTAAATAACTAAAAATAACAGAAAATTATCTAATAATAAAAATAAATATTCCAGACAGAATATAAAGCTTGGAATAACCCAGGAATGTTTTTTTTATAAATTTTCAGAAGAGAAAACTAAAGCAGAAATTAAATAAATTCTAAAACAGAAAATTAAATAAATAATATTCTGCACTAAAATAATTACGAAAATAAATACTAAAATTACCCAGAATAATAATACTAATTTTCTAAACCTAACCAGACCCTAAAAATATAAAAACAAAATTTAAAATCTAATTTACGAATTTATTTTATTAAAAACCTGCAGTAATTAAATTCAAGAATTAAATCTGAAAAAATATCAAATTAATTCCAAAAATTCTAAAATTTAATCACAGCAAACTAGGACTCTATCTAAACCCTAAAAGAAAATAAAACATGAAAAATAACAAAAGAAACTATTTTTAAACTAATTTCTAACAAACTGACTCCAAAAATAATAAAAACTGACAGAAAATTAATTCTGAAAATTAAAATATGTAAAGACTCAAAATTAAATTAAAATAAAATTACTAAAACTAACCTAAAATACTGATCTTTAGGGGGTAACGAAATTAATAATAAAAGACTATATATTTATAAATAAAAATTGACAAACTAAAGAAAATAACTAAAAAGCAAACAAATAATTATCAAAGATAGCAAATTTATAAAAACACTTAGTATAATCTATATCCACCATGCAAATTATTATTTATCATTAACACACAAATTGATCTACCCATGAGCTAAACTGTAGAAGACAACCACTAGCGGATCTTCCCGTTTTTCCTTAGTTATTAGTTTACTTAGGCCTAGCCCTAATATAAACCCTACTAATATTGATAACCCTAGCACTAGCACTAGAATTTAATCAAATTAGAGCATTAAGTATTAGAAAAACATCATCTAGCACCTAATAACCAATCTACTAGCAAATTGATTTAAGAAGGATCTATGATAATTTCCTAATTAAAAGAGATGGGTATGAGCCATCCATGATTAACTAGGGTGATACTTATGTCTAAAAGATCAAGCAATTACGTACTTAAACCCTCTAAACTATCATATGAATTTATATAAAACTAAATAGCGTGCACTCTAATTAATTAGACATAAATTCATAAACATTAAACACAAATTATCATAGAATCATGGATCAAATCAATAAGACAATAAAAATCAAAACTTTGTTTCAAAATAAATAATTTAACATGGCTTCAATGAGATTATACTAAGTATAAGAAAAACTACTCACACATCATGTAATTTAAAACATGTAAACTAAATAAAAATAGCATCTTTAGTATTAACCTATCAATAAAAACTCAATCTTTTCTAATAAAAATTACAAAACTAAATTATACTACCGATATTAGTTTCTTTGACCGGGAAGATGAAGAAGATGATGATGGATGGTGGTGTTGGTGTGGGCTGGCAGCGGACAGCAGCGGCAAGCGAGCGGCAGCAAGGTGCGGCTAGGAACAAGCGGCGGCGGCAGCAGCCAGGAGCAAGCGGACAGCGGCGGCGAGCTGGCGGGTGGTGGGCTGGGCAGCGAGGTGCAGGCGGCAGCAAGCAGTAAGAGGTGGTGATGATGTGTGGGTGCTAGGTCTCTCCTCCATGATGATAATAAGTAGTATATATAGGGTGAAAGAGTTAGGGTTTATTTCTCTTTCTTCTCTTCTAAGTTTCCCTTTTCTATTCCACTTAGGATTTCCTAAAATATAATATCCTAAAATAAATATTTTTTTTTACATATTATATTTATGGACCGACTTCATATATTTTCTTGGATGCTTGTCGGTAGTTAAAAATCCACTTTTAACGACTATTCTTCTCTTCCCCACTTTATTCGATAATTACCTATAAATAGACAAAATAGAATAAATTAGATAAAATAAACTATATAATATAAACTAAATAACTACTAAAAATACGTATAAAATACGACTTAACAATATCTCAGTAATTTTATATTAATTTTATTTTGAGTCCTGATATATTTTAATTTTCAGATTATTTTTCTATTTATTTTTGTTATTTTTAGTCAAATTGTTAGAAGTTGGATTAAATTAGTTTCTTTTGGTTAATTTTATTTTTTTATATTATTATAGGGTTTAGTTAGAGTATTAATATCTTAGTATTAATTTTCTTAGTTTTTATGATTAATTTAATTATTTTTTTGATTTATTTTCTAATTTAGGTTAAAGCAAGTTTTTAATTTAAATAAATTTATAAATTAAATTTTTGTATTTTAATTTTAGGTTTTTAGTGTATGTTTTGGTCCAAAAATAGTTTTAATATTCTAATTTATTTAATTATTTATTTTCATATGTATTGTAGTGTAATTGATTATTTGTTTAACTTTCTATTTTAGATTATGTTTTTTTTTTTTTTGTTTTAATTGTGTTTAATTTTTCTGAAAAATTTAAAAAGTTTTTATGTTTTTAATTCTGTCCAAATTTTTAATTTAGTTCATTATATAATTTTCTGTAATTTTTATTTATTAATTTTCTGCTCAATTTGGTTTTATTTTATGTTTTATATTTTTTAAAATTAATAAGGCTAATTATTTACTGTTTAATTTTTAGATTTAGATTAAATAATTTTATAATATTATTTATTTATTTTTCAGCAAGGGGATCCAATATTACCTTGATACAGTCTACTTTTAAAGGCAAACCTTTTTTTTTTCCCTTTCGTTGAATTTTATCGTTTATTTAATTATTTACATCAATGACTTATTTTTAATGAACAAATAATTTTTATGGTTGAGACTACACCAAGCTCCTACAATCACTCTTGTTGTAGTATTTAGTCTATTTAAAAAGATTACTATTATATATTGTATAGATTTATTAGAAAAACATACTAATGAGACTGTATTATCACACACACAAAAAAAGGAGGAGGATAGTTCACTTATAAAAGGATTTTTTTTATTTGGATAAATTATATTATTTATTTATTTATTTAATTATTTACATCAATGACTCATATTCAATGGACAAATAATTTTTATGGTTAAGATTACCCTAATTTCTTACTATCATTCCCATTACAATATTTTACCAATTTAAAAATATTACTATTATATATTGCATAGATTATTATTATTATTATTATTATTATTATTATTATTATTATTATTATTATTATTATTATTATTATTATTATTATTATTATTATTATTATTATTGTTGTTGTTGTTGTTGTTGTTGTTGTTGTTATTATTATTATGATTACTATTATAGTTATTATTATTGCATAGATTATTAATATTATTATCATTATTATTATTATTATTGTTATTATTATTATTATTGTTATTATTATTATTATTATTATTATTATTATAGTTATTATTACTGTTATTGTTATTATTATTATTATTATTGTTATTATTATTATTATTATTATTATTATTATCATTATTATTATTATTATTATTATTATTATTATTATTATTATTATTATTATTATTATTATTAGAGTCCATAGATGAGTGGAAACTTAATTTTTTTAAAGGATAAATTATTTATTTTTTTATTGGACAAAACTCCTTAATTCACTCTGGTTGCAGCATTTCAAAATTTGAAAAGATTGGCATTATATATTGTATAGATATAGATTATTATTATTATTAATAGTCCGGACATGTGCTATGCACGAGTAATGTTATACAATGCATAACTTAAGAAATTATTGAATAACGGAGTGATGTTGTACTTGTGAGTTTCTTTTTCTAGATTATTTGATTTTATTGAATGGTTTAACTTTCAACAACATTCTTCTACATGTTATCCCCTCATAGCGAAAACGCTTTTGTGACTCATCAAATTTATCGAACCCAAGCACATAAAAATCATTAGAGCCCAACACACATTCATCTTCCAACCATTCTAAATTTTAAAATAATAAATAAATAATCTAAAATAATAAATAAAAAAGAATGTTAAAAAATATCATCAAGGTTTTAAAATTACACTCATGATTTGGAATATTAAGAAGTCAGGCCCTCTAAGAGTCAAATAATTTAAATAATCCTAACTCATACGAGTTATAGAAATAGTGTGACAATTTGTTTGGGTATCAACATCAAAAGGTTAATATTAGTAGGAAAAGGAATAATATATGATTGGTAGATATTGAGTTAGATGACCTATAGATGACAATAAATATCATTATGTCACAAATTAATATTACAACACAAATTACATCAAATCAATAAAAGAATATCAAACTTATAACTCATAATTCTTTACAAAGTCAATACTAATTTAACTTAATTGACGCCTAGATAAATATTTATATGCAACCAACCTACTAAAACATCATTGACCGAAATATTACACAAACTCTTAAAAAGTATACATATACCCATAATGTGATCTCATTTTTTCAAAATTATAAAGTAAATATAATGATTTATCCATTCTTACCTACCTCTGCACACAAATATAATTAAACATATAATAACTACTTATATTGAGATTAATAGTGAAAAATATTATAATGATAGAAGTGATCCAAGTATATTTAACAATAATAGATAATTTGTATCATAGTGAAGGGCATGATAGGTCAATTCGCGGCGTAGGATAATAAAATCATCCGTGTTCGTACTTATATTTAAAATTGATCGCGATTTTAGTAGTGAATCAACGAGGCAAAAATATTGATACAATTGAAATTTTATAAATACATGTTTGACTTGATTAACAATCAATTACTTCTTTCGAGACACTACTCTTCCTCTCAATTAATTTACATAATAAAAGTAATATGAAATTCTATTTCAAGATAGCGGGAGGTTTGATGGCAAATACTCATCTTTTAATAATTTACAAAACTTACAATAGTAGAATATATGATTTAAATATGTTTGTAAATAATAAGTCACGAGATAGACATGTTAGGAAGAAATTAAAATAAAATGTATTTGTAACAAAAAAATGATCTCGTATGTTGTGCAAAAATTTTGAGACAAATGAATTTATTCGAAATCCTATGGGTTTAATATAAGCTGGCATATTAAGTGTGTACTCCTTTAAACATAACACAAGTTATGAACTTAAAGTCCACAAATTACTGAACCGAAACAATATAATTCCTAACTTTTTATTCATTGCATTTTATTTCACAACATATTTGAATCATAACTTTCTATCTTGTTAATTATTAATATCAAGTATATATGTAATTGTTATATTTTTTTATATTAATTTATGATTTCTTAAAGTTTATTAAATCATTACGTACATATAGAATGAATGTAATAACCAAATTGCTTCCTCGAGATAATGAAATATTTAAATATTATTTTTATAACATGTTCCTGTTGATTTTAAGTTTAAAAATTCTTATAATAAATATATTTTGAACTAATAAAATTTTATGGTACCAAGACAAAAAAACACCATCAATAATGAAAAATTAATAATGTTAGACAGAATTATTATATTTCGGACCCAAAATAATATTACATATCAATATACATAAAAATAAATGAGAGATAATATACAATCAAAACTCTAAATAAATAAATACATAACTATATATATTAATTTTATTTTATGTCTTAATATATTTTAATTTTCATATTACTTTTACTGTTCGTTTTTGTTATTTTTTAGTCTCGTTTGTTAGAAGTTAGAATAAAATTAGTCTTCTTCGGTTAATTTTATTTTTCTATTATTATAGAGTTTAGTTAGAGTCTTAATCTGTTAGTATTAATTTTCTTAGCTTTTATGACTGATTTGATAGTTTTTTAGATTTTTTTCTAATTTAGGTTAAAGCGGGTCTTTAATTTAATAAATTTATAAATTTAGTTTTTTCATTTTAATTTTAGGTGTTTAGGATATATTCAGGTCCAAAAATTAATTTTAATATTCTGGTAATTTAATTATTTATTTTCTCATTTATTTAATGCATTTTATTATTTGTTTTACTTTCTGTTTAAGATTATATTTTTATTTTATTATTTTTAATTCTGTTTAATTTTTCTGGAAAATTATAAAAAAATATTTTTAGGTTTTAGGCTACTTTTATATTTTTTCAGATTTTTGATTTAATTTATTATATAATTTTGTATATTTGTTATTTATTAATGTTCTACTTAGTTTTGTTTTTATTTTCTGTTTATAATTTTATGAATTAATGGATAATTAAATATTATTTAATTTTTATACTAAGATTATATAATTTTATAATATATAACTTATTTGATAATTTTTTAAATTTATTTACGAATTTAGGTTAAAGCATATTTTTAATTTAATAAATTTATAAATTTAGTGTTTTCATTTTTATTTTAGGTTTTTAGGCTATCAGGTTTAGAAAATAGTTTTAATATTTTGATAATTTAATTATTTATTTTTGTATTTATTTAGTGCATTTTATTATTTGTTTAACTTTTTGTTTAAAATTATATTTTTATATATATTTTTGTTTAATTTTTCTAAAAAATTATATATAGTATTATCATCATCATCATCATCATTATTATTATTATTATTATTATTATTATTATTATTATTATTATTATTATTATTATTATTATTATTATTATTATTATTTTGGCATGGAGTAAAAAAGAGTTCATATATGAGAGGAAACCTATTTTTTTAATGATAAATTATTATATTTTTATTGGACGAAACTCCTACATTCACTCTCGGACCGCCAAGTCATCTTTTTTAAAAGATTTCTATTATATATAGTATAGATTATTATTATTATTATTATTATTATTATTATTATTATTATTATTATTATTATTATTATTATTATTATTATTGTTATTATTATTATTATTATTAGAGTCCATAGATGAGTGGAAACTTATTTTTTAAATGATAAATTATTTATTTTTTTATTGGACGAAACTCCTTAATTCACTTTGGTTGCAGCATTTTAAAATTTGAAAAGATTGGCATTATATAGTGTATAGATTATTATTATTATTATTATTATTATTATTATTATTATTATTATTATTATTATTATTATTATTTTTGTGAATGCAGGTTTACATTCCCTTATTTGATGCATTGAGACAACATTGGATATTGGCCGTGGTTAACATAATAGATAAATAATGGTATTATTTGGATTCATTCGTCAAAAGAATGTTATTGTAGTTGTTGTTGTTGTTGTGTTATTATTATTATTATTATTATTATTATTATTATTATTTGTGAATGCAGGTTTACATTCCCTTATTTGATGCATTGAGACAACATTGGATATTGGCCGTGGTTAACATAATAGATAAAAAATGGTATTATTTGGATTCATTAGTCAAAAGAAGGAATTAAATTAGCACATGAGCTGGTAATTAAATAATTATAGCAATTTATTATTTATAAATTGAATACTAAATGTTAGTGGCGTGGTTTTAAATCACAGTTCATCTAGCTATATACTAACGCCATTTTGATATAGTTAGTTAAAGCATCAATGGTCTTTGCAGAACATCCTCAACGGAGTCGAATTTTTAAAGATATATCAACTTTTACATTACAAATCCCAACTACGCATAAGCAGTCAAACTCATAAGTAAAAATTTGGAGACTTAAGCTATGCATAAGCCATGTTATGTTACATGAGATTGTAAAATATATTTTTTATGATATAGATATGATTGTGGCATGTATATTTTCAAGTATATTGAAGCGACAATGCTACATGGAGTGAGATGAAATTTAAGGTATGAATTAAAATGCAAAATAATTTTCCCTGGTATATAGTAGATATAGTAAAGCAATCATGTGTAATTGCTTTGGTTCTTTTTATGTAGTCAGATGAAATGGTCCTGGAGCGATTGAAATACGTGACTAAATTTGTGGAAAGTTAGTTCAATAATGCGTCTTTTAAATTAGCGTGATATATTATACATTAGAAAATTATAATATTTGAGATTATTTTTTTAGATTATAATTCAAATTTTTTCGCTTTTGAATTAAGATATTTAATATTTACTTTGAGAAATTTTAATTTTAATTTTTTATATTGCAATATAAAGCTAATTCACTATTTTAAGCTAATTTATGCAATAAAAATTCATAAACTATGGTGCCAAATGAAAATTCAAAAATTTATCAATAATAAAGAAAACAAACTTTGAAATTTCGGCTCAGAAGAATAATTGTTAATATATTACAAATTCGGTACCCTAAATATAGATAATATCTATAAATGAAAGATAATACCGTGCAACAAAAAAGAAAAAGGAAAACAAAAAAACTTTTTAAAATGTTGCTACCAAGATTACCAGCAAGCCACGGCTTATCTTGAGGTAGTTAACCCCTTAATTGTATTATTTATATACTTCAGAAAAATAAAAGTTAAAAAACCCCAAACTGAATCACTCTTCTTCATCTTGGCATCGCGTGGGTAATGTTGTTTAGTTCTAGTGACGCCTTGAATTATTTTCTGCCACTGGCGACGAAGGGATCGTTGCCGCGGGGAAGAAGGGGTGGTTGCCGCCGATAAGAAAGGGGTGACAATCCACCATGTTCTCATTGCTTCTCAATCTTTTTCGTCAAAAATTTCAACCTCACCGGAATAAAGAGTTTAACCGAAAAAATTGAGCTTCAACAACAAAGGGGTGATAACAATCCTAATTTTTCTTTTTCTTCATTAGAATTTTTAGGCTAGAAAAAATTGATTTGGTCGAAAAAAATTCTTTTTAACCTATGTTTATGAAATTGAAGCAACCAAACACGTCTTAAAAAAATTATTTTTCTTATTATTTATAAATATTTTTTAATAAAAATATAATTTTTAATTTTTTAAAATTAAAAAATAAATGGTCAAGATTTAATATGCCACGTGTACTATTAATATTTTTTCTACTATAATAATTATCTTATAACGACAATCATTATAAGTAATTCTTATAAAAAATTATAAAAAATTATAAAATTTAAAATTCTTTAAAATTAAATAAAACATAACGTGACTAATTACGGTTGCAATAGGATCAAGAATGGCCTATCTTTTCTTAAAAACACCGTACAATTTGTCCTTTTATGTGACTAACATCGTTCTTAACACCGCAATTTATTCAATAGAGAAGCGATCATGGGTTTATGCACAATAATTCACGCAATATAAAAGGTTGCAAATTTACTTGTAAATTGTAGTTTGCTCAAACATCCAAGTCATTGCTCTTTTCCATGCCATAAATGGACAAGCATATAAAATGTTTGTTGACAGTGAGAGGTTCACATTTATGGCAATATTAATTACAATGCCCTAGAAATCTTTCTTGATCCCCAAAAAAATATACGATTAATGGCCTTGAGAATAAATTACTAATCTTAATGAGCTCTTGTTACGGTATTTTGGTTTAACGTTTCTGATAGTTGCTTCCAAGATTTGAACACATAATTATGGTCTCCAAGTTAACTAAATCACTCTAACCTCCTCTCCTCTCCTCTCCTCTCCTCTCCTCTCCTCTCCTCTATTTTCTTCTAATTTAAGAATCTTTTTTATATGCTTTTTTTTAAAAAGAAGTGTATGTAAGAATGTCTTTAGAGTTTTTAACGGATTTCAGATTATATTAGGTTTTTAGTAATATAAAAAGGTATAAGGAGTTATAAAAGTGTAAGTTGTAAAAAATTGTAAACAATTACTTTTTCTCTTTCAAAATATTTGTGATTTTAAGGTATGAGAGATGACAAAATTTGGGTCAAAAGATCAAGTTGTCTCAAAATTTCATTGAAAATAAAAAAAATCAATGAAAAAAAGGAAAGAAAAATATAATTTAATAAGGACAAAATTGATAAATTAGATATTAATAGGTCATTGGAATTGTAAAATGGCAGATATTGTGAAACGAAAAAATTAGTTAATTGATATATATTAGAAAATGAAGGTACTATAATATAATTATAAAGTTAGTTATTAAAAGTTATAAGAAACTATAAAATTGTAACCTAAAATTATAGAGAAGAAAACCAAACTCGATTCCCTATATATTAATATTTAGGATTTGTGGATAGAAATAATATGAACTTTGGGGGTATTGGTAAAATAATACGACTTTTTTCTTAACCATGAACAGTACAAACTTTAACATTATTTAACGATTTCAGAACACAACCAAATTTGAGGGCGGAACTCGTTGAAAAGTTGATGTATCAAGCGGAGTCAAAATTTTGACCTTGTATTTTTAGGTTTAATGGTCACATAAGCTAGCTTCCGTGTATTGGGGAATTAATTGGGAAAAAAAGGTTGTTTATGTGGCAATTAACCTAAAGAATACGAGGTTAAAATTTTGGCTCCGCCTGACACGTTAACTTTCCAACGAGTTCCGGCCCCCAAATTTGGTTGTGTTGTAAAATCGTTAAATAATGTCAAAATTCGTACTGTTCATAATTAAGAAAAAAGTCGTATTATTTTTGCCCAATACCCTCAAAATTCATATTATTCCCATCCAAATATTTATAATATGGTATGTTTGTTTTTTTAGGAAATTAGTCTCTCTAGTTGAAAGTATTTTGTCCTACTTTTGATGAGTTTTTCAATTTCTGGATTGCATATAACTACGATAATTCTGTGAAGAGCAATAAGTTGCAGTTAATGTGTGGTACGTATAGCCTATAGTTGGCCATCTGACTTTAATCTCGAAAGAGTTTGAGTTACAGTTTACAAATCCGTTTCGAGTTCTTGGTATGAGTGTCCATTCAACTATAGCAAGAAGGTATCTTCAACTTCAAACTAGGAAGACTTGTATACTTTAAAGCACCAAAAGCTGATGAGAGAACTGCAAAAAAGAACCGAACCAGGGGAGGGGGAAGATATTCAAACCTGGAGCATATGTTGTACTTAAGATTTATGATTCTCCACCATTGTGCCGAAACCTCATTGACACTTAAAGAATAAAATCAAATACATATACATCGTACACTCACATAAATGACAAATTGTTTATATCTACATTAATTAAGGTACAAACATCAACTCAGTATTTTATGCCTATTAGTTTTTTTTTTTTCGGTAATTGATTAACCTTCAAAAGAGGTAAAAAAATTGGGCAAAAATAGCCCAAACCTAACAGTATATGTACACCTCATTTTAGTCTCCTAAGGACACCTTAAAATCTAAGTACAACTTCTAACTAGACACTTTCATGGTTCATAATTATATTAGATGACAAATAGTACTCCTAACATATAACCCCAAACGACAATATATAATAGGCCCACAGACGATCCAACAAACATCCAATAATGACCACCTCTTCGTATACCCTTTCGTATCTATTCTAGCACAAAACTCACACTCTTGTTATATTTATTTCTAAATCTTGGCGAGTTTCTTCTTTACTGTATCTATTTTATGCCTATTAGTACTGTACTAGTCGAAATTGAAATCTCTCCATTACATTGATCAGCTGAATCTAATGAATCCTCACATTATTAAATCCAAATTTGGTACGATTGATGATAAGGATTGTGAATATCATAACAAGTTAATTAATCAAGTTACACATGATTGCCTTGCCAACTACACACTAATTAATTGGCAGTTGGTTGGTTAGTTGCATCAGCTAAAAAGAAAATGGATCATGTTGGTGTTAACTAACTTAATTAGGGCATTAATTTTTTGATTATCAAACACTAACTGTGGGGTATGGTGCACCAAATGCCTTGCTGTTTCCTAATAAACTACGAAGCTTCTTTTCCTTAAAGGCAGGGTCTTCCAGCAGCAACACTTTGTCTTTGTCTCCCACCCCCACCATATGCAAATGCTCCTCATCTTCTCTCTCTTTTCCTCTGTATAATAGCCTTTGCTCTTTTGGATGTAACCCCGTTGACACTGATATAAGCTTCTTTAGCTCCCCTGAAATAAGTTGTGGAATTATTAGACAATCAAATATTACTTACCCATTTAGTTCTAATGTTCTAGTTTTATGGGAAGTAAAAATAATTAAAAAAAAAAATCTTGACTCGGGATCAGATGGAAATAATTTTTATATTGTTTTAAAGTAAGTAGGTTATATTTGATACTTCATAATTAATTTATAGTAGTTTCTCGAGTATGATTTTTGGTTGCAAATTCGCATTGTGTACTCATTTTTTATTGTAACATCCTGGTGGAAGAAAAAAATTTTAAAAAGGAAAAGTCTTCTGGTTTAGTAGAGGCATAAACATATTTTTTTAAAAAACTTTTCCCCTTGTATGTGCCTTTTTTCTTTAGGATGCCCTTTTATGGCCCTTTTAGTATTAACAAAAAAAAAAAAACAAAGAATTGGCGGTAAATTGCATGATACAATTAAGAATCCTAATTCTTCATTAAACACCATAAACGTTAAGCCATTAAAATTATGCAATGATAGAAACTGTGCGGTTCACTTTTAAGAAAATTTGATTATACATTCAAATAACATCAGGAATAAGAGTTTTCCTTCTTCTTTACCTTCTTCGTCCTTCAAAAATGGTCAAATTTTAGAAATATAAAAATTTAAGGGAATATCATTTGTTATATACAAATTTCAAATAAAGCGTCACTTTTTTACTATATAGAGAAAGTTTTACAATGTTTTTTAATATAAAAATAAAATTTTTTGACAATTTTTATGAAAAGAACAAATTAAATTGTTATGAAAAAATTCTACATTTTTATAGGCAGACAGTAATTCGATTACAGTCAGATGGAGGGGCTAAAAGCGCGCAAATAAAAAGGATTGACAAACTACAGGCTGAGGAGACTGACTTACCAAAGGTAGAGGTTGCTTGAATGGAAACACAATGGCATTGCGAGACAGCAGAGACCTTGATAGTGATCATCATCCTTTCTTCGCCAACTTTCTCTCCTCCACTCTCTCTCTTCTGAACAAGCATGCCGCTCGGCCGAACCTCCCACTTGATCTCGTTGCTTGCTCCGCTCTCTCTCTCCAAGCCTTTGAAGCTTCGGTTACCACCATTGCTATGGCTTGACCCCTTGGAGTTGCTCCTTAACATGAGAAACTTCTTTGATCTTAGCTTCATCATTTTTTGGGATTTTTTTGGGATGTTTTTTGAAGCTTTTTGGAGAAAAAGTGGGAAGAGGTAATGGAGAATGTTGAAGGGGTTGGAGAGTTATATAACGCTAGCAAACAAGGATGAGGACAAAAGGGATTATATATTACAATGTGGTATACACATGCATCAATGATGAGCAAAACCTAGAAACATTTTTTTAAAAACTTTTTTGGTTAGACTTGGAATATTGTCCAAACCAAAATAATCAAATATTAAATGAGAAAAATTGGCCAAATGTAGGTGCTTATTTTTTTATTTCTTTGTCCGCCATCTGAATTTGATTTTGAGATAAATTTAACTTTTTATCTATTTGAATTAAATATATTAAATATGATACAAATTATTGCCTAAATTTTATATGCTATCTAAATGATTTTCAAGAGCTTCCATCCCAATATTTCTTTTTAGTTTATATGAGTCATGAAAGGAAAATATATAACATAATTAGCTATAACATATACAATAAGAAAGACAGAAATTAAACTTCAAATGACGATCATTTCTCACAAGCTCGCTATTAGTCATCAAATTAATATCTCATTGGTTAGGTTTGCTAATTATAAAAATGAGAAAAGAACTTAGCTTGAAGACTTGAAATAAACAAGTGATGAGGTGGGCCAATAAGGTGATGGGGGAAAGAGGAAAACAAACATTTCTTGAACTAAAACAGTGGCTAAGGCACATGGGGGTGGAGTTAGAGAAACTTATGAATATGGATTGCTTAATTAAAGGGGCTAATCTCTAAGTCGGTTAGGTCCAATAATTCGATTGGTAATCATCGTTGATCAACATAAAATCCAAGTTACATGTATATAGGCGCAAATTATTACCTAGAAAGCGACAAACGGACGGCTATTCATATATTTCAGTTATGTCATGCATGTACAAAAGAGAAAACTACGGAGTAATAATTAAAAAAAACTAGTCATTAATTATTGAATTAAACACAAATGATTAAAGACACTTATTAATTTGGTCTTAGGTATTGTTTAATTTTATCTTAGGCAATGCCCTTATCAATAAAAGAAAAATTATCTTAGATGTTGTCATTGAAATCTAATTTAATAGTGATGGTGTTCTTTTGAAACAAGTTCTCATTAGCCCAAATAAAAAGTTATTGTTATTTGACTATAAGTTTAAGTTTTTTATTAGATAATTATTATACAATGCATGTAGCATCAAGGTTTTTGAACAGGAAATTTTCAGTTTAAATCATAGTAGCCATACAATAATTTATTAAGAAAGGTTAGGGAGTTTTTATATCAATTATGCTTCGAATTTAAAGTGTATTTATATGAAGAGACATGTTACAGTATACAACATTCCTAAACCTTCAAATCCGAGGTTGAGTAAGTTCTTGCTTAGATGTTATGTAGATCAAGATTTAGATAAAATATTCCTTATACCTTGAACCACAACTAGTCCAAATATTTGTTAAGCTTGGCTCTAAAATATGCGCTCTCGGCCACTCCTTCTCTTTGAAACTTCGAATTCTATAAAACATTGTTTAATACAGATTCCATTAAATACGTAACTAATCTATTCATCAAAAAACAAACCAAAAAAATTTAAAAAGTGTTCGGCTAAGTGAAAATTTTATATTGTTTGGTAGAAAGAAAAATGAGTACAAATTGTCTTGAACCCCAAGTCAAATTAGCAAGCTTTGGTCAACATAGATCAACTTTTTTTTTTTGAATTTTTAGAAGACCAAGAAAAATTCAAAATTCTTGTAAAATAATATCGAATTTGAATACTCCCCTATTTTAAAATACATGTCGTTTTAAGGTTATGCGGGAATATCAAGGAAACACAAAATTCATGACAAATTTTAAGTTAAAAAACCAAGTTACCCCTATATTTCATTGGAAATAAAAAAATCAATAAAAAAAAAGAAGAGAAACAAGACAATTAATAAGGACAAAATTGGTAAACTAGTAATTAATATGTCATTGCAATTGTAAAGTAACATGAATTGTGAAACGAGAAAAGTTAATTAAAATGACATGTATTTTGAAATGAAAGGAGTATTATTTAGACCTTCAACAAAGCATTTTGGCCAAACAGTATATTGAATTGCTCAAGCGTTAACTAAATTGTCATGGCAGTAATAAATGTTGAGCTAGTGAAAGAACTTTTACCTCAAGTTTCTTATTCGAACTTCTTTTAATATTCCTCATCATATGGTTATGTTTCAATTCACATTGTTTATTGTCGATTAAGTTGTCTTAGTAGTCATTAAATGTCGACTGAATTATCATGGGACAATAAACACTAATTAATTGATGAAATTTTGACCTTAAATTTAAAATTGAATTTCTTTTAATGTATCCTATCATATGATCAAGTTTTGATTTAAATATTTAAAATCACACCATAATTAGAAAATCTAACTTCCTTTTTTAAATGGAAAATATTACCTATTGTTGAAAATAATTTTCCTTAAATAATGATTTTCTATTCTTTTCTTCTCCAAACGACAAAAAAAAAAAAAAATTAGAAATTTTTTTCCAAAGAAATCTTTTCCTCCACCCAAACAAACACACCTTTAAGCTCACTACATCCATGGTTTAAATTTTAAAGGGATAATGAAGTCCACGAGTTCCAACTTACCAAGCCTCCGACAGTGTAAAACAAAAAAGGCAAATGTTAAATGGTGTCCTAAGGAAAACAAATATGAGTCATTAATAATAACTTCATTCATTATCATCCACTAACCCTTATCTTTAGCTTCCCTCCAAAATGCATTAATTAGCATATTTTGTTTCCCTCCAGTAGGTTGACTCTTGGTATTCCACTAGTATTAAAATTTAGGATTGGCTTATCACAATTATTGGACTAACTCATTATAAATAAAGCTAAAACCTAGCAAGAGGTATTTTCTGATTTTCACTCAGTATTTTTTTTTTTAATAATCTTTTGATGATATTTGTAGAAGTAAAATGGTAGAAGAAAATCACATCGTTCTTTTGACTTAGATGAACTTCCTGACAATGAAGAAATTTTGGAGTTTGAGCAGTTGAATATGATAAATTCTAACATAAAATCTTGAAAATTTTGATCGGTAGACAACTTGGAGCCTTTTAGCCTTTCCTAATCAAGAAGAGGCATTTGTCTTCTCTAGAAATTATGCAAGATAGCAAGGGTTTGTCATTCGAAAAGATCGGTTTGTTACAATTAAAGGGAAGATAAAGAGGCATGACTTCTATTGTCATCATAGTAGGAAGCTATCAGAAAAGGTTACTGATCCAATCAAGAAATCAAGAGATAGAAGATCTTCTAGATGTACTTGCAATGCTCATATCCGTATTACATTACAAAGATGCGGTGAGATATTTCCATTAGAATGGCATGTCGCCAAACTTATTTTTAATCATAATCAGAATCTTCTATCTTTTGAAGAAGTTCGTTTTTGCCAGCTAATCGAGAAATTAGTGAAGAGGATGGAAAATGTATTCTTTCGTTGAAACACACGGGTCTTTCGGCAAGACTTATTCTTCGTATTTTAGAGCTTGAGAAAAATATCAATCATGGAGAGCTTCCTTTTCTTAAAAAGAAATGATCTAAACTTTTTAGTCAAAATCATGAGAAATATATGAGGGAATGATATTACAAACCTTTTAGATTACTTCAAACAAAGCAAGCAAAAAATTCACATTTCCAATATGTGGTTATGGTGGATGAAGAAAGATGGTTATAGCACTTGTTTTGGTCCTCTTGCTCAATATTTCGAATGGTATGATAAATATGGAGATGTTGTCTTTGATATCATTCATAAGGTGAATGCTTATGAGATGCGTTGCGGGTTTTTGTTGGAGTCAACAATCATGGAAAAACAATATTATTTGGATATGCCCTTCTCCGAAATGAGAGAACGACAACTTTTAAATGGCTTATGAAGTTAATTATTTAATGAAGACTATATGTTGGTCATATGCATTCAATAGTTGTAGCATGACTTTTAATTATGACAATCCATTGTTAGTTATGTGCATAATTTATCTATATCATATGATTCTTAGAATATTCTATCGTATTTGAAATATGAGTACATTTTCTAATATCGATCCCAGGACACGGACGATGATGTTTGAGTTAGCAAGCTATCTCTACAAATTCATCTGATATTATACTTGAGTATATATGATTATATGGTAAGTGGATACTCGTTTACTTAATGTTAAAATATTCTAAGTAGTCAGATATATCGGTATGAACACCTAGATATATTGTCTAAGTACACTGGCGAGGTAATTAATCTTTAACTTATTTAGGCCTATAATATTCTATCATTTCTTGGTTTATTTTATGCCTTATATGTTGATTATATGATGAGAAAATTGTGTTGATTTATTTGTATATCAAAATATATTTTTCTAAAATTGTTTCCTTAATTAGCTATAGTTTATTTTATCTATGTTTAGTTAAGATTTTATGTGATCTCTTTTATGGTAGAATTAAATTATCTTTATGAAGTTATGTCTTATTTGGTAATCATGTGCTTTATCGGACTATATATATATATATATATATATATATATATATATATATATATATATATATATATATAGTCTACCTTGTTATACTTACCATATCTGACTCTTAGATATGCTGGAATCAAGTCTAACTAATTCCATATTATACATGATTATCTCTTTGATAACACTTTTAGAAAGATATCTCAATCAGCTCAACTTGAGCCATTTTAGCCGAAAATAGGAGTAAAACAACATTATTAAAAGAGCTTCAATTATGAGTGAAGGGTGTTAAGGTTGGAACTTAAATCACAAATTGTTGAAGTATTAGAAGTAACAAAGAAGGAAAGTATCAAGATTCATGGAGTCAGATTTCATATTGATCATTACCATATCAACTTAGATTCTCAAAATCTATCACAATGGCTAATCGATTGAAGAGTAATGGTCATCCCAAGCTAAAAGATATAAAAGCAGAATTGAAGACCAGATGAATTATAACCAAGATACAGAATCTCAATTTGATATAATTTTCTCTCTTGTAATTGTGCTAAATACTTTCTCATTCATACTTTCTTTTAGCAAAGAGTTTAAGTGTAAATTCTCTATAAGTGTACCACACTTGGTGAAGTATGAGAAGGACCATAAGAGTTATTGAACTCAAGTGGTTCGTCAGAGGGTTAAGTGAAGAACCCTTATGAGGTGAACTCAATATGAGTAAAAGAAGTAGAGGTTAATTCTAAGGAAGGAATCCTTAAGTGGTTACTAACCCACAATTTGAATATGGGTTAAGATCGTGAATAAACTATTTATTTTGTCTCATATTTAATTTTCACATTATTTACTTTTTTTCAGCATCTAAATTCATTCTAGAACAAAGATATAAGACTCAAATAAAAAATTTTATTATCCTATTCACCCCTTTAGGGTAATATAAACCTTAATTCATCCTATTTTAATTACTAACTCCAGTTCTTCTAATGGTGTCAAATGTCTTTCATGCTATGTTTGTGTTCATCTTTCTTATATGAAATTTCACTTTTCAAATCATTTACCATTCCCTTCTATGTTTCCTTTTTTTAATTTCTCGTAATATGCCCCTGTACTCATATTTTGAATAGTTATTATTCGGATTTTATCTTTCATTATTACAACAGAGTTTGGATAAGTTTTGATTGCCTTGTAAAGCATTAGGTGATATGAATCTTTGTATCATGCTCACGTAGAAATGACATAAAAGGCAATGGAAGGGATAAGGTTGAATAAAATAATTTTTTGTCACTCTTGATTTTTAGTTGTAGACATGCTTTAATTAAAACTATTGTCACCCCTTTTCTTCTTCCTGTTTTCTTTTTTAATTGTAACTTGTATTATTTATTCTCTATAGACATTTGTGTCTGTAACAAAGAAGCCTCTTATAACTATCATAATTGATTAAGATCCATGGATGACAGAAGTAATAGTAAAAGATATGCCAATGAGTGAACATTGGTTATGTATGTGATATTTCACTTCGAAATTTAGTGGCTAGTTTGCGCCAATTTTTGGTAACCAATACCAACAATGGTGTACTAATTTTTATATGCTTTATAAGTTGGCTCCACTTGAAAAGTTTGAGTGTAAATGGCCCCAAGTAGTGGGTAAATACAATTTGAGTGACAACAAGTATGTCATCGGCATCTATCAAATCACATATTTTTGGTACCAGATTATCTTTGTGGTTACCTTTGATGGAATGATAAGTACTGCAAGATCTTAGTATCGCAATTGTTTCATCAAGATATTTATCTCTTTAAATACTACTTGAAGGGATATTGCTAAGCAGGTTAGTAAATATATTTTTTAAGTTTCCATATTTGAAATTAAATTGACATGTCAATAAAAATTTCATTTACAAAGGTGCTATTTATTTTGTAGATTGATATTGTTATTCAAGAGATTAGACAAACCCAATTGAATGACAATATGGTAGCTAAATTTACTATTATTCCTTTGAGGACTGCTTCACCATTAAAAAACAGGCTTCTTACATGTTTTACTTTCTGAAAGTTACAAGAAGAGATTCTTAGATCAAGCCAATATTCAATAATTCTTATTAGTGGTTATGAATTTGAATTATGATACTATGGTGCCACAAGTACTACTTGAAGCCACAAAGTGTTTTGGGATGGAAGAATAACCATATGTACTTGTAAGCATTTTGAATTTTTATGGATACTTTATTTATCACATATTTTGTGTTTTTCTTCAAAAGATTGTGATGAAATTTTATTTGCCTACTTCCCCTTATATTGGTGCCTAGAGGATGGTAATAGTAAATTAAATAGCTCTACTGAGTAAGTTATAATTGGACAAGAGGCTACTTTGATGAGTAATAATCCTAACAATGAAGACAATATTCTTTTTCCTCCTAAATCGACAACAAAAGGACATCCAAGGAAGAGATGCTTGAAAGGTGGAAAAGAATCAAGGAGTCGAACCAAGACTTGTTCCATATGTGGAAGCGCCGAACACAATGTAAGCAGTTGCCCATAAATGAAAGAGAATGCAATTTCTAATACTACATATAAAAAGAAGAAAGTTGCTGCTAGTGATTTAGATTTCAATTCTATCTACTCATTGAAATACTAGGTAGAAATGCAAATGGCAACTTAATTGCTACTACTTTGGGCAAGTAATTGTGAGAAAGCTTGAAACTTAAATATTTCTTAATAATTTTAATCTATTTTAGTACTGGTCTATGTTTTCTCACATACCATTTGAGTTTTTCTTTGGAATTGAATATTAATGTTTCCTATCATATGTGTTTGATATACACTATTATTTTGTAAAAAAAGGAATGAACGTAATTTTCAGTTATTTAATCCAACTCCTATTTTCCAAAAACAAAAATTGAAACCATTGTATAAGACAAAAAAAAAAATATTTAACAACCAAAAAAAACAAGTGAGTGGGCAATATGCAGATGGGCTGATGCAAATACCAAAACATCAATTATAATGACAAATGCATATATCAAAAACATGGGTAAATGGCTATTAATTAATGAAGCAAATATTAATTACCCTTTATCTATTGTTCTGAGGTCACCATATATCAGCTTTCTATATATAATAGTAATCTTTTTTAAATTTATTCTGTAAGTAAATTTCGGAGTTTTATGTACTGTGTGTTGTTGATTAAATATAATAAATTTATCTCCACCATTGTTAAACAAAAAAGTTCAGGTTCCATCTTATCTTTAGACTACATCCAAATAACTACAAAAAACCCCACACTCCCTAAAAATTCACGTTTCTCCCTTCTCCCTCACACAACCACCTCGAGGATTCTTCTATACTCCTATTTCTCTTTGGCAGCTAAACCCATTCATCTTTTACAAACCTTCCCATGCTCACCCAAATTGCAAAATTCGCATATAAAATTAGAAAGAGTAAATTTTCTGCAAAATTTCAATTATTGGTCTTTTTCATCTTTTGATAATCAGCGAGGCACCTCCTCCCCCAACACACACACAACCGCAACGAATAGAGAACCACTGGCTTCGTCACTCCCAAGATTATCGTACGACAATAAGGATGAGTTTCTCTATCTCTTGCTTCTTTTTCCTAATTGAAGTTAAGATATAATTGATTACACATTATCAATTTTGAAGCAGGAATTTTTGTCATGGAAGGATTTTTGGCGGAAATTTCCCATCGGGACTTTATTGGTGCTCATTAATATGAGAATTTATTTTTTTCTTGAACGACAATTAAATTAAGATCTCATTATCAGTATTTTCACTCTCTATTTCAAACATGGCTTATGATAGTTAGAACTTATACATGTAGGTTATTTAGCCTTATTGGACTAATTTATTATATAAATATTTCTTCCGATGAGCTTTGGAAATCATATGGATGTTGTTGTCATGTAATTTTCCCCTTTGTTATCTTACAGAAACTCCATATTTTTTCGGTAACTTTAAAGTGTTCAAATTGCTTCAATTTCACAGGTTTTTGTTTCTTGATGTACTGTTAACAAGATTTGATTTTTTTTTTGTTTTAAGTGATATTGTTTTATGTGGTACCCTTTCTATTATTCTAAGTCTCTATCAATGCTACATTATAATACATGAGGTATTACTTGATTGAGCCACGAACCATCCCATAGGAGAGGATTGAGTTTCCCCATGAATGTCGGCTTCACACAAGATATGATCATCAAGCAAACGATAAGGCTTTTAAAAGAGAGATTTGTAAGAAGGGTTTGATTGGCAATTTTAGGACGTCATTTTATTTTTGAAATAACTTTTAGAATTTTGGGGATGCCTTTCTAGTCGAAGAGTTAAAATAAAAATATATCTACTTCAAAGCTCTACTTGGGGCAAATAGCCAAGCTCGTGTTAGACAAGGATCTAAGCCCAAATGGTAGTTTGGGGGCCGGGCTGGCTGGCCGGTGCTCTTGTCCGATAGTAGCCATCCGGCTAGCATTGTCGAGACAATTCCGGTCGGATGGCTCATGCTATCGCCTAAGTTTTTATTTTTTACCAATTATTATAAAACAAAAAGATCCAATTTAAGAGTTAAAAAGATTAAAAGAGGGGAGTCGCTAGTCAGTTTTGAAATAAAATAATAA
Organism: Talinum fruticosum; assembly: GCA_021018815.1. Lineage (NCBI taxonomy): Eukaryota > Viridiplantae > Streptophyta > Magnoliopsida > Caryophyllales > Talinaceae > Talinum > Talinum fruticosum. Next base: position 9,377,595 of record JAITYX010000005.1, on the reverse strand, counting down.
AATAAAAGAAGCACTTTCCTAATTCGAAATCAAAAAAGGTTTGTCTTAAACCAATGATCTAATGTTCAGGGACGAATGTATGAAAGGAAGAGGAACACCTCATTACACCTGTTAAAACACAACCTCTACTCGACTAAAAAAAGTGAATTTAAGTTGCGTTAAAAAGATAAGCAACCAACATTCAATATGCGTAAATTAAAGCAACCAAAGCATGATATAAAACGATAAATGAAGCAATAAATAAAGCAAATAAACGAAAGTGATAAAAAAGCGATAAAAGAAAGAAAAAGAAATTACATCCAAGTGGAGTGGAAAGTAAAGCGATTACATCTTAAAATCACAATATGGAAAATAAAAAAAATTGAAGTTAAATAAAATAAAAACAAACAAACTCCGCAAAGGGTAGAACGGTGCCCTCAGGTTAACCCACTTACCAAGCGTAATATGTAGCATAGTGGTAGGACAAAGAGATGAAAAAGCAACAAAATAAGAGGGCTTTTTGAGTAGGTTTAGAAAGGGAGTGCGAATTCAACATAAAATGGGGGTTTTTCTAGCTAAATTGATATGTGAAATGAGGGGGAAGGACCTCTATTTATAATAAATAATTAGGTTTAGAAAACCCTAAACTTAACCCCTCGGACGATGACTAAGCGATGAACTGGGCCAGAAAATATCGGAAATGAATAAATAAAAAACCAGGAAGTTGAACCGGTTAAAACGACACTACTTAAAGACCTCCATAGGTTGGCAACGAACCCAAGTGAGGCATTTAGCGATTCTAGGAAAGCATGCTAGGCTTGACCGTTGAAAGAAAGGTAAAATGCTACGCTTTGGTAGGTTTGGGGTTTGGGGCCGATTTGGGACTAGGCTTGGGTGCTCGAACCTGGATGGACCATCTAAAAATAAATTAAAATGGACTGGATCCGGACCACGGAAAATCAAAATGGGTTGTTTTGTGGTGTTGGTTGACTTTTTGTGGGATAAAATGGGTTTTGTCACTCTACTTTAGTCCGTTCTCGACTCGAGCTTGCAAACGAGACCGAGTTTTTATCGTCGGGCTGGTGGAAACAAATAAACAAAAAGATAATACCTTTTAGGTATCTACACTAATGTTCGACTATATTTAAATCATTATCTACGGTAGTCGCTGTAATGATTAAAAGTTCAAACAAAGAGTGAGTAATCATCCTAGAGGATGATGAATAGGGTGATGAAAGAAAATTGCGAAAAATTAAAGTTTAAAACTGAGTTATCCACCCGGAAAGAAAAACTGAGTATAGAACAATTCAAAAATAAGAGAGAATGAAGACAATTAATTTTACGAGGAAACCCTCATGGGGCAGAAATCCTCGAATAATGCTAATTCAAGCACTAAGTCAAAATCCACTATTTGAATCCTTAAATATGGAGATAATCATTATCCATATTTGCTCCCTTAGATAATCTCTTATAATTTTCCCAGGTCCAAGCAAATCCCTTATCTCGACCTAGTACTTCCAAGTTATTGAGATACCCTTATAACTTGGGACAACCGAGTTGAAGTTACGTTAGCAACTCGGTTAAGGGATAAGCTAGACAAGTTTTTGAAGCAAGGAAAATGTTTACAACACTTTTTCACAAGAGAGTTACAACTCACAAAGATTGAGAAATTATAAGTGAGAGTTATAAGCTACAAGTATGAATGAATAAATTCGAGTATATTACTACGAGAACCTCTTTTAACGACAGGTCTTTAATGACGGTTAAAAGGACAAACCGTCATGAAAAATGGAGCTGTGACATTTTTGTAAAAAAAAAGAGGTTATTAATGTACATATGACGATGGTTCAATAAAATCGTAGTCAAAAGTTCAGCAGAAACTTTTTGAACCTTCGTCATATGTACATCTATGATGACGGTTCAATGAAAGAACCATCGTTAAAGCTCTTTGACGACGGTTCTTTCATTGAACCGTCGTCATAGGTCGTTTAGAAGAACCCTCGCTCGTGGCAGCTTTCTCACTTTCACTCTCACTTTCAGTCCACTCTTACTTCACTCTCTCGCTGCAGTAGTTAGGTTTCTAGTTGCTCTTCTCTCTCTTCTCTCTGCAGCTTTCGGTGGTTTTCAGCGTGCTTCCCACTCTCTCTGTTGTTTCCTGGTCGTGGTTGCACCCCTCGACTCACCGTATCTACTATTTCCGGTTGTGGTTGTACCCCCAACTCACTCTCTTTGTGGTTTCCGGTCCGCACTCACTCGTCGTCCTCTCTCTCACTCTCGTTGCCCTCTCTGTCACTCTTGCCCACAGGTATGTAACTTATATTTTCCTATCTTATTTTGTAAATGAAATGTGTAAATGTGGCATGCTTTATGGTCATCGTTGTTTTCTTGAAAGTTGGGGCTTGAATATTGATATGTAACTCATAACATTTAGAAGTATGCACGCTCTCATTAGCATAATTAAACTTGACAAATACATACTTGTACATGTTGAATGCTATACATTGTTGAATGTTATTGTAAAAGGCCAAGTATAAGTAACAATGAGAGGAGAAAAACATAACACACAAAGAACCAAAAAAAAAAACGATCAAAATTGAGGAACTGCGGTCTTGGGCAGCCAGCATGGGCCATGCCGGACTACATGGCTAGCCCGTGTTGGATGCTGCCTGGCCCAACTTATGTGTTTCGATCTGAAAATTATTGTACATATTTATTTATAAAGATTGGTATAATTTCTTTCAATATAAAATGGATTCTTCCAAAAGTACAAAAATCGAGGGGGCGGACTATGATGAATAAGGAGAAGTTACGATCTAACCCTCCTTACATGGGTTGATTTTGATAGGCACGGAAATGTTGTAAGTGATCATAAATCTCGCTTTATGAGCTACGTTGATGAGGTAACCCGCACATACGTCATTTCTCGGATCCGAAAACCCCGACTCTCTCTCCCCTTCCTCACTTTTCATCTTCCCCCAAATTCCGACTCCCCGCTCTCTTTCGTCTCTCCTTCCTCACCGAAGATCCGCCAGCCTCATCGTCCTCCTCCAATGGCCGACTCCCCGGCTCTCTCTCCTCTCTCCTTCCTCACCGAAGATCGAGCCTCACCCTCTTGTAATGGCTAACTCACCCCCGCTCTCTCTTCTCTCTCCTTCCTCACCAAAGATCCGCCAGCCTCGCACTCCATGGCCGACGCATCGTCGTCCGTGACTAGGATCCACCGTCGCCGCTGGGAGGAGGAGTAGGACGCCTTACACTTACGAAAAGGAGCTCCTTGATTACGAAAAGGAGGAGGAGAAAGTTCCCGATTCCGCAGCCACCAAAGCCAACAACGAAATTGGCAAAAAGTTCGTTTCCTTTTCTCTTTCTCTTTCCGATGAAATCTCTTGGATTTTCGTTGTTAGATATGTAATTGAAGAGTTGAATTTCTCTTGGATCCTCATGGTTCATTGTTAGATGAGTAATTTTCCATTGTATTTAATTCGTTAGCTAAAGTTGGGAAATTTGTCAAAATTTCCCTTTAACAATTTCATCCGTATTTAGATCTAACTTGTTTTTATTCAATAGTTTTTTTCCTCCCCATTTCAGCTTTTAGTTTTAGATCCGACTTGTTTTTGTTCATTCATTTTTTTCCTCTCCATTTCATATTTTAGTTTTAATTCCCAAATTTTCAGATTTGAAAGTGGTCTATTTTTGTTTTTTAAAAAAATTTGGATATATAATGACGGTTCTTTTGAAAAAGCTGTCGTTATAAGTCACCTATGATGACGGTTCTTTTGAAAGAACCGTCGTTAAGGGTACAGATTCAAAACCGCAGATCAAAGGTGGTACATACAACGAAGCCCAAATACACGACGCTTATTAATCGTCGTTAAAGGTCATTTTTAACAATAGTTAAAAGTTATTTTTGTAGTAGTGCTTCAAACCGCATTCGGTGAAGGTTCCAAGCATAGATACTTCGCATCTCGCTATCGAGAGGGACGAGTTGTGGGTCGAAGGAAGAAAGAAGAAAGATGGAACCTTCACTACGACCGATGTAGAATATATTGCGTAGCGACTCATGAGTTGTTTTACTATTTCCTTTATTTATTTTGAGAAATTATTAGTTTTAATATTTATGAATTATCAAATGATTTTTTTTTCTTCTTATAGGAGTCTTTGTCATAAACATTGACTTCGAATTCGCCGACACCACCGGGAGGAAGGACAAGCTAGCCTTGGGCCTATGAAGAGATGAGCATCCCGGTCATGTTCTAGCCATCGTTGGGAGGAATGGGATAGTTGATCACTTTAGGACTAGGAATAAGCACCCCATCACTTCCAGCCAAGCGTATATGGAGGCCGAAATGGCCCAAATGAGGTCCCAAATGGAGTTCCAACATTCCCAAATGATCCAAATGGTTTCCCGGATAGAATACATGAAGGAACAGATGGCAAACTTGACCAAGATGGGCATGTCGGCACATGGCATACCCATGTGCGATTTGGGTCGATTTCACCCCATACACCGACAAGCGTGAACGCGAGCTCACCCATTGACCAATTCGAACTTATGGTAGAGGTAATTCATATTTTACAACCGAATTATATTTACATGCATGTTTATATTATGAATAATTGGTGTATAAAGTTGCTGAATGAATGGTGTACATTGTGTGGTTGTTGTGGAACTCCGGCTTGTAGTCGTTGAGTAATTACTTATAGTATATTTTTGTTGTTTCCGGATGAGTGTCGTTATTTTCATACATGTTTATATTTTGACTAATTGGTGTATAATCTTGTTGAATGAATGGTGTATATTGTGTAGTTGTTGTGGAACTCCTATGTGTGGTCGTTGAGTAATTACTTATAGTCTGTTTTTGTTGTTTCGGATGAGGGTCATTATCCCGGAAAATATTTACTTTAAGGGGAAACTTTGTCCGTTTATTTTCAGGATTTTTAGAGTTTTTAACTTCTATGCCAAAGTTTATCCCATGATTTTAATTGTTATGCTTATTCTTATGCAGCTAGGCAAAGTGCAAGCTAGCTTCTCATCACCCTCCCCTAGAATGTTATGGCATTGGGTGTTGTTTTCTCATGGAGGTCATATATCATTGCTCACAGGACACCCCTCCTAGGTGATGAGGTGAGGGTGACTTTGAAAGAGGTCATGCACGGGAAAGGCGAGTGTGAGTTGCCGATCCGAACTCCGGAGCTCCACACTATTAACAACGCAGCCAACGGTTTTCTTTGTTGGCCCAAGAGTTTGGTCATCCTCTCTACGGTAATTTATTTTTGTTTAAAATATTAGATTTAGTCTGTTGTTAATATCACATATATATAATTCTAATTTTTGTATTGATTATTCACTAGGATATCGGGGACAAATCCGAGAGTAGGATTAAGGGCACTCCATCTCCCTCGGTTGGCACAAGCAAACATTCGAGTAGTGCCCGTTCGTTGTCCGAAGAAGTCTCCTCTCGTATCTATTGAGGAGTCCCGCACGGATTGGTGTGCTACTCTACAAAGTTATGTGAAGACTCTATTAGCAGGGAAACCGTTGATCTATAGCACGTCGAGTTATGTGTTTAGGCAACGTGAAGGGGAGAATGGGGACATGATTATCTATGTCTTCCCGGACGACATACTCGTAATTTTTGGAGATGGAAGATATCGATGCATCCGCTGTTATGCTTGGCATTATGTGAGTTACTATATTCATAATAAGTTCTTTTGATTACTATTAATTTTAATTTCTAACTATATATAATTAATATGTAAGGTGACTCGCACGAGATTGGAAAAGAATTCGTTCGGTTTCTCAACCCTAATTCCATTCTAGGAGTTGGGCGAAACATGAAGAACAAGTCAACTATATCTTCGAGGTCATGAAACATAATGCGCAAGATAAAACATGGTACTTGACGTCGTTCAATGAAAGGTAAGTGTACAAATATAAACTAATTAATCGAAGTTTTTATGGTGTTATACATACTTATATAAATGTGTTATTTGTGGTTGTGTAGCAACCATTAGATGTTTCCTTTGATATTTCCAAGGGTTAATATCACATACCGGCTTGATCCTCTCGGGTCTTCCCGTGAAGGAAGATATCGGTTGTCGAGACGTGAGTTCATACTTTAATCATTTTATGCTCTTTTGTTAATTAGTATTCGTTTCAATTATATGTGTAATTTGAATTTTATTTTTCGATTGAAAAATAGTGCTCTATCACGTTATTATTTTGACGGAGGCGTGAGAGACCGACGAGCAAAATCAAAGCCAATAATTGTCCCCGTAAAGGTGAGGTTCTCTTGGTTAGAGTCTACTTTAATTGTTTTTCATTTCATATTACTTGCTAGCTACATAAAGTACTAATTAATTCTCTATGTGTTGGGAATCTATTTCATTATTATAGTGTCATAAACAACAGGGGAACATGGAGTGCGACTTCTACATTCTCGTAGTACATGAAAGAGATTCCGACCGAACTTCATTTAAATAATTCTAGAACTTGTAATTGATCATGAAAAAATTAATTTTTTAATGTTCTTTTTTAGCTTGATTAACGTTGCACTTGACCTAATTAATATGTCTTTTACAGCTTTGTTCACAACATTTTTCGGGAAAGAACCCACCCACTCCATATACGAGATGAAGTGCTCAACAAGTTAAAACAAGGTTGGGCAAAATTTGTATATAACTCGTATAAAGACTAGGTATATATTTACACTTATTCTTCATTATTTGATTGGTCAAGTTTGTGATTTTAATAATCATACGGTTATAGATACATATGTACATAGGTAGATATATTTACATTATTTACATTATCTTTTATATGTACCATATGCAAATGTGATGAATATACTTGTTTTGTATATATTCCGGTCAAGTATTGGATTGTGGTTTGTATATTCTGAATGTGTAAGGTTGTATATGATTTTTACCGTACAAAGGGCAAGCAAACACAAGAAAAAATATTAAAGAAAAAATCAGACCTATTACTACGATTCTTAAGGAAGAACCGTAGTAATAGGTTTGGTTGAAGGCCTATGACGACGGTTCGGATGAAGAACTGTCGTCATAGAGTGACCAATGACGATGGTTCTTTTATAGAACTGTCGTCGTAGATTGACCTATGGCTACTATTCCTTATCTCGAACCGTCGTCATATGCTTCTTTTATTACGGCAGCCACATAGACGACGCCTAATAATCGTAGTTGAAGGTCATTTTGAACTATAGTTAAAAGTAGTTCATGTAGTAGTAATAGTAATCTTTTTAAATTACCCTTTATCTATTGCCCTTAGGTCACCATATATCGGCTTCCTATATATAATAGTAATCTTTTTAAATTTATCTTATAAGTAAATGTAGGAGTATTATATACTGTATGTTGTTGATTAAATATAATAAATTTATCTCCACCCATTGTTAAACAAAAAAATCTAGGTTCCCTTTATCATTAGACTATATCAAAATAACTACTAAAAACTCCACACTTCCCAAAAATTCATGTTTCTCTCTTCTCCCTAACACAACCAGACTCCAGGATTCTTCTATACTCCTATGTCTCTTTGGCAGCTAAACCCATTTGTTTTTTACAAACCTTACCATGCTCACCCAAATTGCAAAATTCGCATATAAAATTAGAAAGAGTAAACTTTTCCGCAAAATTTCAATTATTGGCCTTTTTTGTCTTTTGATAATCAATGAGGCACCTCTTCCCCTCCCCCACGCGCAACAACGGATGGAGAGCCATGTGCTGGCTCTGTCACTCCTAAGATTATCGCGCGACAATGAGGATGAGTTTCTCTATCTCTTTCTCCTTGAAGACTCGGACACTCGCTCAACGCATTTCGAGTTACATTACATGGATCAGGAATAACCATCTCGTATTTATAGAGTTTTGATTCCAAGGCATTCTTTGTGTTTTAGAAACTTTTCCGAATGAAATGGTATCCTCTCTAAGTACTACAGACTTGCACTTCATGTGTTTATTGCGCTTCTTTAAGTGACTCGAAAACCGATTCTTTGTTCCGAGTCCAAGCATCACTCGATTTATCACGATTGAGTGGACTAATGTTTCACCTTCACTCACTCGAAACCGGCTTCGATTATAAGCTCAATTTCATTAGAGTCAGTACCTCTAGTCCGTTTCATATTTAGTCTATATCAAGTTATCTCACTCGATATTCTTTACTTATCTTGATCTATCGCTTAGACTAAGTCGGATGGAATTTTGAGTTATATAGTTATTAGACTCGTAAAATTCCACTTCTCTTCGACTCGGATAATTAGTTGATTAATTATCATAATTATTTTATTATCTCGTGTCTAATCTTGGACCAAAGTATTTCATACTTTGAGAACCAAAATTGATTTACTTTTGTAGGTTATTCAATCGAGGATACACTTTTCAAACTACAAAAGTAACCGGCTTCGAATGTCAAATCACCAGCAGACATGGCTTTTCACCTTTCTCGCTTGAGTCCCGTAAGATTGTGTCGTGGCTGTCTGTTTCCAAATCTGGAAAACTGAACGCTAAGCTTAACGGTGGTTTCCACCTTATCTTTCAAGACACCGCCAATGGTTTTGGGACTTCCAAGAGAGTTAAACCGTTGTCCAACGTTCACATTACAACGGATACTTTCGAGTGACTCGTAAAGCTTTTATCAACGGTAACAGAGGACTCTCGGTCAGCAGATGAAGATAACGACTACTCGCCTGGTCATCTATAAATAGAAGCCACTTCACAAGACTTGAAGATTGCCGAACTTATTGTTAATATACGTACTTGTGCAAAGTCTTTGTATTCATTCTCAATCTTCTACTTACAACTCCTATTCTCGTAATTCATTACCTTCCGAGTTGTAAGGTCTTGTACTTAGTTACAAACTCTTTCTTACTTTCTTTGTAAGGTCCCTTGACTAAGCCGTAAGGGTTAACTCAGCTTAGTTGTCCCTAACTCGTAAGGGTTATCTCAGCTAGGAAGTACTAGATCGGATAAGGGAATTTCCGAGTCTAGGAAAACTTGTATAGAGTTGTCTAAGGGAGCAACTCGGGTTCGATCAGTTCACGGTATTTTGTGGACTCAAAATAGTGGATTTGACACGGTCCGTGGTTTTCCGCCCCGGGAGGGTTTCCACGTAATTTCTAAGTGTTATCTTTCCGAGTTCATTCTAGACTCGGACAATCATATTACTCCTGCTTGACTTGCTTGTTTATTCGTGATAGCATTTCGAGTCCAAGCTTTTTGACCCTGCTGTTTGACTCGGAACCTGTCTCTGTCTCTTCGTTAACAAAAGAGCTAACGTTTCCACGAAAAACTTCTATCACCCTATTCACCCCCTCTAGGGTGACTCGGACTCTCCCCGAGCAAATCTTCACTCCTTTTTCCAAATTGAAGTTCGGATATAATTGTTTATACATTATCAATTTTGAAGTAGGAACTTTTGGTCATGGAAGGATTTTTGGCAGATATTTCCTATCAGGACTTTATTGGTGCTCATTAATATGAGATTTTATTTTTTCCTTGAATGACAATTAAAGTAAGATCCCATTATCAGTATTTTCACTCTCTATGTCAATCATGGCTTATGATTGCTATAACTTATACATGTAGGTTATTTAGCCTTGTTGGACTAATTTATTATACAAATTTTTCTTCCGGTGAGCTTTGGAAATCATATGAATGTTTTCGTCATGTAATTTTCCCCTTCGTTATCCTATAGAAACTCCATTTTTTTGGTAACTTCAAAGTGTTCAAGTTGTTTGAATTTTACGGGTTTTTGTTTCTTGATGTATTGTTAACAAGATTTGATTTTCTTTAGTTCTAAGTGATATTGTTTTATGTGGTACCCTTTCTATTATTCCAAGTCTCAATCAATGCTCGTAGTATAATACATGAGGTAATACTTGATTGAGCCACGACCTATCCCATAGGAGAGGATTGAGTTTCCTCATAAATATCAGCTTCACACAAGGTATGATCATCAAGCGAATGATAAGGCTTTTAAAAGAGAGATTTGTAAGAAGGGTTTATTGGCAATTTTGTGACATCATTTTATTTTTGAAATAGCTTTTAGAATTCTAGGGATGCCTTTTTGGTTAGAAAGGTTAAAATAAAAATATAGCTGCTTCAAAGCTCTCATCGAGCCAAATAGCCGAGGCTGTCTTGGACCAGGACCTAAGCCCGCACAACAGTTTGGGGGCTGGGATTGGCTTGCCGATGCTTTTGTCCGACAATAGCCATCCGGCCAGCATTGTCGAGACAATTCTATTCATATGGCTCATGCTATTAGCCAAGTTTTTATTTTTACCAATTATTATAAAACACCGAGATGCAATTTAAGAATTAAAAAGATTAAAAGAGGGGAGTCGCCAGTCAGTTTTGAAATAAAATAACAGAATAAAAGAAGCACTTTCCTAATTTGAAATAAAAAAGGTTTGTCTTGAACTAATGATCCAATGTTCGGGGATGAATGTATGAAAGGAAGAGGAACACTTCATTCCACCCATTAAAACACAGCCTCTGCTGATTAAAAAAGTGAATTTAAGTTGCGTTGCAAAAGATAATCGACCAACATTCAATAGGCGTAAACTAAAGCAACCAAACCATGATATAAAGCGATAAATAAAGCAAATTAACAAAAGTGATAAAAAAAGCGATAAAAGAAAGACAAAAAGAAATTACCTCTAGCGGAGTGGAAAGTAAAGTGATTACAACTTAAAATCACAATACGGAAAATAAAAAAAGAAATTGAAATTAAATGATAAATAAAAACAAACAAACTCTGCAAATGGTGGAACGACGCCCTCAGGTTGACCGACATACCAAGCTTCAATCTCGATCGAATTTCTGTAGTGTAATGGTAGGATGAAGAGATGAAAAACCGACAAAATAAGAGGGCTTTTTGAGTAGGTTTAGAAAGGGAGTTATGAAGTGTGGGTGAAACAGAATAGAGACAAAAGAGAGAGAGAATTCAACATAAAATGGGGGTTTTTCTAGCTAAATTAGTATGTGAAATTAGGGGAGAAGGACCTCTATTTATAGTAAATAATTAGGTTTATAAAATCCTAATCTTGACCCCTCGGACGATGACTAAGCGATGAACTGGGCAAGAAAATATCGGAAATGAATAAATAAAAAACCAGGAAGTTGAACCAGCTTAAAACGACACTACTTCAAGACCTCCATAGGTTGGCGACGAACCCAAGTGAGGCATTTAGCAGTTCTAGGAAAGCATGCTAGGCTTGACCTTTGAAAGAAAGGGTAAATGCTACGCTTTGGTAGGTTTGGGGTCCAGGGCCGATTCGGGACTAGGCTTGGGTGCTTGAACCTGGATTGACCGTCTAAAAATAAATTAAAATGGAGTGGATTTGGTCCACGGAAAATCAAAATGGGTTGTTTGTGGTGCTGGTCGGCTTTTTGTGGGATAAAATGGGTTTTGTCACTCTACTTTAGTCCGATCTCGACTTGAGCTTGCAAACGAGACCGGGTTTTCATCGTCGGGCTGGTGGAAACAAATAAACAAAAAAGATGATACTTTTTAGGTATTTATGCTAATGTTCGACTATATTTAAATCATTATCTATGGTAGTCAATGTCCAGATTGAAAGTTAAACAGAGAGTGAGTAATCATCTTAGAGGGCGATGAATAGGATGATGAAAGAAAATTGCGGAAAACTAAAGTTCAAAACAAAGTTATCACCAAGACAGGAGTATAAAACAACTCAAAAATAAGAGAGAATCAAGACAATTAATTTTACAAGGAAACCCTCATGGGGAAGAAATCCTCGAATAATGCTAATCCAAGCTCTAAGTCAAAATCCACTATTTGAATCCTTAAATATAGAGATAATAACTACCCATATTTGCTCCCTGGAAAAATCTCGTACAATTTTTCCAGGCCCATCAACTCTCTTATCTAACCTAATACTTCCAAGTTGAGATACCCTTTGTGACTTGGGACAAATGAGTTGAAGTTACGTTATCAACTCAATCAAGGGATAAGCTAGAGAAGTTTTTGAAGTAAGGAAAATGTTTACAAGGCTTTTTCACAAGAGAGGTACAACTCACAATGATTGAGAAATTATAAGTGAGAGTTGTAAGCTACAAGTATGAATGAATAAATTCAGTACTTAGTTCCGAGTAAGCTTGTGAGTCTTGTATCAAGGCTTCTATTTATAATCTTTTTAGAAGAAAGTCGTTGAGTCTTTAGTCTGGAAGAACTAGGTCAACTAGTAATTGCAATGGATAGTTTAAGGACTCGGTTTATGGACCATCTTTGAATTAGTCATTGAACTTAGGTCCTAACTTTCAAAAGTTCTTCTACTAACTCGAAATATCTGAAAGATTTAGGTAGAAAAATATGTTAGACTCATAAATGAGAAATTACCCAAAACGACAACAAAGAAGCTTGTGAGCTTAGTATGAGTTGTCCGTAATTTCCGACTTTTTCGTCTCGAAGATATTCAATGATAAAGAAGTCATTGTTGTTGCTTCGCTTTACGATTAGTCTGTTTTAGAAAACCTGCTAAAACAAATTAGACAAATGGATTTTAAAGTATAATAATACTTTGGTTCATAATTAGATTAGAATTAGTCTAAATAAAGCATTTAAAGACCAATTCTCCCTAATCTGTTAATCTGGAATTTTTCAAGTCTAATATTCAATATATTCAATTTCCGGATAAAGCGTAACTCAAAGAAAAAGTTTAATAAAGATGAGTACATGAGTTACTTACACATTTTTCAGTGTTTGCCAAGTTAATTAATTCATATGTAATAAATCGGCCCAAATAGAACTAAAACAATTAATTTTAGTTTAATTCTTGAATCATGCCAGTTTCAAAGTGATGTTATAAATGAGAAATTACTTAGGCAAACTTGATGTTTGAGTCATAATGAGTGATTCGGTTTCTAAGAACGAAGTAACTCGATCAATTAGTTAGTATGACACAGTCGGTTTCTACTTTCGAAGTAAAACCGATTCCTTAGACTTTTATAAGAAATCTTCTAAAAGTCTTAGGTTAGTCATCTAATAGTCATGTTAAATAAGTGATTGGTATTTCAAATGAATTTATTTTGTGAATTTCTTTTAGAAAGCTTCTTGGTTAATCCTAAATTTATATGGATGTCCTTAACTCAAAACTAAGTAAGGAATTAGTTAATTATGCGTGAGTTTTCAGTAATTCTATTTATGTTACTAGATTTCAAATTTTCCTTAATTTCCTTGCCTATTCCGTTAATTTTTCTTGCTTATTCTACATTTGCCACTTTTTCTTGTCATCTTCAAACTATAGAGAAGAGCTTTCATTCTAATTGAGTTCTTCATGCCCTTAATATTCGTTGTGATGCATAGTTTCCCGACATGCAAGTTTTTTAGGGTTTTTTTTAAAAAATTTTGTGATTAATTTAAGTTTGATTTTAACTTTCTATGTTTTTTTCTATTTTAGGTGGGTTCCTAATTTTATTTCTTTTCTAATTTGATCCTTTCCTTGCTGAAACTCCAATACTATTCCTCAACTCAATATTTCTTGAACCTTTTCTAAACTTGTTAGGGTGTTTGATTGGTTTTAATTGGGTTTGATATGTTTTGTTCATTTCACTTACCTTTTTTGTTGGTTGCTTTAATGACATGTAAATGTGATAATTTGGTCTTGGTTATCTCAATAGTAACGGTTCTATGTGCCAACTGTAGTCAACAATAGACATTCTTCTAGTTTCCAATTTCATGTTTCCTTCTCCTTAGTCTCATTGTTTGGTTCCTTTTAGGATTATTGCATCACCCTTCGTGTTTGTTGGATTGTTTAGATTTTTAGTTTGTTGATTATTGCATTTGGTGGGTTGTGCTATTTATTGAAATTCATTAGTTGCATTAGTTTAAAAAAGCGTAGAACATATAAAAATTAATTCATGAATTGTGTTTGATGCTATTGAAATTGATTAGTCTCATTGTTGGGTTCCTCTTTAAACTTTAATTTTGTATCCACTATTTTCTTCTCTTGTTTAGATTGTTGGAGGTGTTATTAGCCTAATTATAGCCAGTGATAAGCCCCTACTTCAATTTATTCAATTGAATTAATATCTAAAAATATTGTTATTTTCTTTCTAATAAATTTTCTCTCTTTCGTGTGAGACTTTGAGTTTCTCTCTTTCTTGTGAGAGTCAAAGTTTCTTTCCTTGTGAGATTTTGAGTTTCTCTCCTTTTTTGTGAGAGTTAGTTTCTCTCTTTCTTGTGAGAGTCTTGTTTCTCACCTTTGTGCGATTATTTCTCTTGCCAATACGTGCAAGTTTTTTAGGGTTATTGATTCGATTGACTGCATATTTTTGATATTTTTATCAATTAGTTTCATTGATTTTGGTTGGTAATGATTCAACAATGGAATTTCATATGGTTCAATCAAGCGATGTTTCCTACAGATTGGATCTATTATATCATACAAAGATCGATTCTATGAAGTTATCTAATAACTCGCCAATGTTTAGGAAAGACAAATTGAAATCCAAGAACACAATTCATCGCCTAAATTGATGTTGCAAGTATAGAGCCGAACATAAAAATATTTACCATCAATTTTGTCAAAATTTTGATATTTTATATTTTTCTTATTAGAAAATTATCTTTGTACATTATGTATTACTTTTTATTAATGAATTTTCCTTTCTATCAAAACAAAAAGAAATTTGGTAGGGCATACTATGAACGTGTTTTAAAATGAAATAGGTTAGGGAATCGCTCGTAGAATACATAAAATAAACATTCTTTTTGGTGTGAACATTAATTTATAAATATTAATCATTTTTCTCAGGGGTGTAGGTGCAATAAAAGGGAGCAAAGAAAAAGAGTTTTTGTCCTTAGTGATGGTTTGAAGCGGACTACTAGCAATTAACTATAGAATAAACTAAATTAATCTAATTAAACTATCAAATTGACACAAATAAATCAACTCTAGAAAGCATAAAACTTTAAACTCATAAACCTAAATCATTTAACTTATAAAAAGTAAATCTATCATGAACATAATTAAGTAAGAAAATTAAACATGAACAAGAAAAACATATTAACAAAACAAATACGAAAGTTGTAAACTTTAATCAATCAAGAAAAGGAAGAAAATAGAGGGAAGAAATTACCAGGAACAAATCAAACTAAAAAGAACTAAAACTAAAATCTGAAGGCATGAATTCACTTGAATAATCAAAACTAAAATTTAAATCGAATCTAAAGTAATCGAATCAAAAGTTGGAAAAGAAAAACTAAAACTAAACTAAATCTAAGCTAAGCTAAAGGTGCGATGGGATGATCTTAGAAAAGGCCAAGAGGTGTCTATTATAGCATTACAATATAAGGTCTAGGATTTGGTTAAGGAAAATCGTGTCGCACAACTGAAAACTGTTGCTACCACAATTGGTTCTTGGACTTCTACTACGGTCTCGCGGTACCCTATAGCCAATCGTGAGGGTATTAGCTCTGTGTAATTTAGGCTCCATGGTTCATGATTGAGCTTCTTGATGAACAAACGCTATAAATTTGATTTGGTTTCCTTATTCTTGGACTTTGTTCATGTTTGTTAGATCTCTTACTATCATTTCTTCATCAAACAACTTCCCAACACATTTACACAAAACCTAATAAAATTCTACAAAAGATCACAAATATAAACAAAAGTTAGGCAATTAAGTTACTTATATCATCATTTTTGGTGATTGAACAAAGGGTATGCTTGAAAGGAGAGTAAGAGGAGTTAGTGAGAGCTAACAAGAGTACTTACTCCTCCTTACCCTTACATGAGAGAACCTCATTAAGAGTAAGGAGGAGTAATAAATTAGTTTTCCATATCCCTTTTTACTCTCATTTTTTTACACTCTGGTTTTGGGGTGTGATTTGATATGCTAAGTCAGATTAAGGAGGAAGGGAGGATGTTTATGGATTTTGTAAGATTGAGAAGAGTTGGACGATAATAAAGTGTTATGGAATTGTTAAGTGCGAAACGTAAGGGTCTTGATGAATTCCGTAAACTAGAAAATGGTGTTAAGTTGTCTATAGTAATTAAAAGAAAGGTAATTAGAGATTGTTGTGGATTTCTTTTTTGATTTTTGTAACGTCGTGACTTAGAGTAGCCAGATGCATCACTATCATAGACGTCCTACTTTGATTGCCCGAAGGCTATCTTAATTTCTTAAGCTTATTAGCATGTTAGACAATGATAAGTGCTATATTTTCATTAGATTCGCGGGAGGTTGATTGTCATTTTTGGGGATTTTTATATGCATATTTATGTATTTTATGCCCTATTTATGCTTTGCACCTGAGTTTTACATTTTCGGTCTATCTATGTAGCTTTCTAATGATTTGGACTTGGTTTTCAGTCATGTTTTATGTCAAAAGCTTTTGTGAGTGTATTTTTCAAAATTCCCTATTGAAGAGCTTCCCAATGATATATTATAAGCTCAATTCTAATAAGGAACAAAAAATATGAGTCGGAAGGAAAGTAAGAAGTGTGCGATAATAGACGCCTCTTTACTCTTTAAATTATTTCTTTTCCCACACTTATGAAACATGCATAATGTTGAATATATTAAAAGCTAGACTCAATACAACTAATTAAGAATCACATTATTTGGACATCGGATGAGAAAGTAATGATCGAAACAATTTGGCTTGTGTCCGGCAACAAGTAACACGGTCAGCCCATTTTGACCAACACAGCCCGCGTTGACGACATTTTGCTTGACTTTCTAGTTTCTACTCGATTTTCATGATTTATTTCCTATTTTATGTCTGTATAAGGCGTGTTTCTACAGCCATTTCATATCCAACCACCAGCATATCGACCATCTAGTTAGGGTTAGATTAGATGATTGAGAGTTGAGAGCAAGTACAAGCAAGAGATTTTGCAAGGATTCCAGGTCAGGTTTGCAATGATGGTTCAATCACGCTTTCGAATGAGCGACTTTCTCCCCTACTCTTCTCTTTCTTGCTTTATATTTATATGTATTGCAATTCAAATTTTAGTTTTGGATGTTGAATCTTTGATTTATGCATGTACTTTTTAATTTTCCACACTTGTGTTGATCTCTTTTGGTACAATGGAATTATTGACTTATTTTATTAATTTTGGAATGATTATTTGCTTGTGACAAACTTGATCACTTTTCTTGCATGTGTTAGACATTCGATGAAGTATTGAAAGATTAAATTTGATGTTGGAATGCCAAAATTTGACTTGCTTGTGTGTTAATTTGAAAAAAAATCACCAATTAGAAACCTGATTTGATAATCGTATGTTTAATAAATATGGATTAATTAAGAACTCTTGAGAAATGATAATTGATTAGATTTAGGTATTTTATTTTTCCTTGAAATAGGGGTTTGATTATTCAATTGTCAGTTTTGAAATAATCAATTGAAGAAAATTTCTTGATTTGATGCTTGGATTGGAGATTATTTGATTTGTTTAATCCTTTGATTAATGATCCATGGATTAGATAGTAGTTTAGTTGACATTTATCTTCTATTCAAAATCTTGATTCTCATAGTAAATTTAGAAGGAATATAACCAATAGTTTGACCTTATCCATGTGGAGACGACCTTTTGCTACAATGCTATACCCATGCGCTTAGGTCATATCAAGTTAGCGCAAGTGGAAGCTCTTACAAAATCTAGCCCAAAGTTAGATGGGGTAATTCTAAACAAAAACTTATATACATATTTAATCATTTTCATAGAACTTGTACAAATTCCATGCAAAATATTTCCATTTTTTTCCGACATAGCCTAGAGCATAAATAAGTTGTAAAATAACAAGAGTCACCTTTCTACCTTAGGCCTTCAAAAGTTGCTACGCGTTGCGGTTCTTAGATGCTTCTTTTATTGCTTTAACTTTAAAAACTTGAAAAAATGGTGAGGTCGTGAGCTCCCTGAACTCGGTGAATAACCCCTACCTTCCTCGTCATTGCAATTGGCACATTAACCGATTAACGCATAATCATATAACACACATAAACACATAATATTCAAACTTAAACCATATAGAAAGTAGTATATGGATACGGTTGTTTCTTGCGCATAACTTCACAAAATTGTCGTTCATATCACTTAGATACTTAAGTACTCATAAACAAACAAAACAAATCAATTACATAATTGTTATAAGAAGAGCAAATCCACTAACCTAGTCATAGCGGTCCCATTCCGGTATGATTCAAAAACTCTCATTTTGACTTAATTCCCTAAACAAATTACGTTGTTAGTTTATTTACTAAACTAACCACAGTTATCTCATAACAACCATGTCCTTTGTGCTCTTGATCCTCACTTGAATACAAAATAAAGCAAAGTCGGCTAAGTTAGACAAATAACCCAACTATAGCCAAAACTCGCAAATACATAAAAGCATATATATATATATACTTAAACAAAATTTCTTAGTTTAGGGAAATCAACCCATGACCCACATAAAGAATCATCACAATCCCTAGAAGCACCAGCCGCAACTTATTTATATTGTACCAACTAGTGGACTGGCTAAAACTTATACATGTGGTACTAACCAGGCACCCTCGCTTTAGAGGGCGCAAACTGTCCACATAGTATAAACCATGAAGTTACATTCATATCCTAGCGAGTTTCGGTTGAAACCCTTGTCATCTACCAGGGACTCACATAGCCAACATAATATATTAGCGCCGACATTCTTATCCCGGAGAATTAGTTGGAACCTTTCCCACCTGGACGACCTTGGACCGACATTCATATATATCATAGGGGATTGGTTAAACATTTCCCACTAGGGGACCCAAATATAACGACGAGACATTTCTATGGCTAAAGCCGTGTAACACAATAACAATAGTCTCAAGTAAGATATGAACGTTTTTCCTCGAAAAACATAATTTGATAAATATACAGTCATAATACATAATATTATTACGTTTCGAGAAACTCGTATACATAATTCATGAAAATTATGTTTTCAAAATATAATCAAACAATGCTTAATTTGAATCTACATAATTTCTCCAAATTTCTAAAATATACTATAATTATGTTGTCTTCCTATTTATTCCTCAAAAGAACACTTACGGAACTAATTGTCAGCATATCCACATAAACAATTCTAGTTTATGCAAAACATGACAAATTTATTCAAAACATCATAACTCATAAACTACGGATCCAAAATTCACGAAATTTTTCAGAAAATTGCCAAATATTATACAACACCTATAGTGAAACTTTTAGACATTTTCATCAAGCCAATAATTTCAAAAATTCAAAAAATGGCCAAAAATCCTGTAAATCCGAAAATTAAGTCATCTTCCACCATTGTTGTTCTTCGAGCGCAAATACTCAAGCAAATTAACCATAATCTGATGCTTATATGACCAAATTCACAACACAAAATCAATCTAATACATGCTTAATTCACTCAAAATATGCATAATTTAACAATCACAAATACACATAGAATAGGTAGATTTCTAGTCAATTAAAATTAAGTTTATATTTCATTAAACCCTAAAATGTCAACCACATACATTAAACCATCCTTGAATTCTCAAATTCAAGAATAAATTTTCACACTTAATATTCTCCTAAAATAGAAAGAAAAGAAAGAATTAATCATCACAAATTTTTACTTATCTTGTAAACAGGCAGCCCTCCTTGTCTGATAAGCATCAAGGGACAAACCTCCCTTTTCCTATTCCCTTTTTTTCTTTTTTTTTATTTGCTTCTTAATTTTTTATTTTTCTTAATGCTCCTAATCTTTTTTTTAATACTAATTCTATTGTAGGTAGTTACTACTAATTTCATAAAGTTGAGGCCGAAAAATAAAATTTTTAAATATAAAAAAAGTCACATATTTACACCTATAATGCAAGTTGGTAGGTAAATTTCAGGGTGTTACAATTTTTGGGAGTTGTTCCCCTCTTTTTCCCTTGATTAATATTGTGCTATTTGTATTGTGTTTGGGGGAGAGGGTCGAGAGCTTTTTTTTTTTTTTCTCTATAATTGGAAAATCAAAGTCCCTTGGGACTAAAAAAAAAAAGGCAACCACTAGCAAGAAAGGCCAAAAAACCATAACAACCACTAAATCCCAAAAGACAACTGGATCCCCTAAAGTACAAAAGATAAATGCCCCCTCTAAAGCCCAAAAGATCACTACCTCCCTAAAGCCCAAAAGAAAAATGTCCCCACGAAGCCCAAAAACCACTCGCCTCACTAAAGCCGAAAAGAAAAATACCCCCTAAGCCCAAAAGATCACCGCCTCACCTAAAGCCTAAAAGACGAATGTCCCACCTGAAGCCCAAATAAACAATGCTTCCACTGAACCCCAGAAAGGGACCCTTTCTCCCGAAGCCCAAAAGAATTATGCCTCCCCTCAAGCCTAAAAACACCCGCCTCCCCTAAAGCTAAAAAAGGCCTAAAATGAAATAAGTAGTTGATGCTTCCCCTAAAGCCCAAAATCCTCCGAAATCCAAAAAACCATAGCTAGCCTATAGTTGAAAAAAACAGACACGAGCTGAGGGCAAAAGTGGGGAAAGTAGTGCAGCTATAGAAGAGTATGATTGGGAAGATCCCGGGGTAGATTCACCTATTCCTTGAGATGAGCTACTTAGGGGAGAATGTATGACTAAATCCTCTAATGATAGTGATTAACAACCAGGAGATGAAGATGATGTAGATGATACCTTATTCTCTCGTTAGGGATAAAGGGAAGAGGAAGATTGGTGAGTTGAAGTATGCTACTTTAGGGGAAAAGTGGTCCGAAGAGGAGGACACAGACTTGGATGATGTAGACACTAGTGATGAAGAATGGAACATTGTTAAGAGAAATGTAAAAAGTTCAGGGAAGAGTCATTTGTATAGATGCTACTTTCCTTAAAACATTTCTTGGTGGCACCATACTCGTCAACAATAGGATTTGATTAGAACAATTAGATGTTCCCTCTTGCATGGGTTGTGGCAGAGGGAGAGAATAATGACAGTTGGGGTTGGTTTCTCTCACAACTTCAAGCTTGTATTGAAAGCATAGATGGCAGTAGGTGGACAATTATATCGGACATGCATAAGGTAACAACTTCCACATTTATTGGGTGTATTTTCATATATTTATCAATTAATGACAAACATACATGTACTTTTACATATATTTTGCTAATATTCAAATTATGTTGCTTTCAACCTTAGGCCATACTTCATGCGAGTGCAACTTGTGTTCCCAAGGCAGAGCACAAAACTTGTGCCAGACATATCTATGCAAATTGACATAAAAACACAAGGGAGAAGATTTGAAGTTGATGTTCAAGAATGCAGCAAAGGCATACAATGAAACCGACTTCAACGTAGCTTTACATAAGCTGAAGAAAACCTCTCCCATTACTGCCCATGACTTTGTTGCTAACAACCCCAAGATAGTAAATGTGACTATATTGTGAACAACATGGTTGAAACTTTCAATGCATACAAAGTTCAAGCTAGGTCTAAGCATATCATATTCATGCTTGAGGACATTAGACTAGCATTGATGCAAAGATTTGTTGTTAAGAGATCACAAATGGAAATTGTTGATGAAGATTGTTTGTCCTAGAGTAAGGGCAAAGTTTGAAAAAGAAAGAGAGGAGTTTAGATATTGTTTGCCCATTCCTTCCGGAAATAGGGTGTTTAAGGTTAGTCATAGGTTTGACAGTCTCCATGTAGACATGAATGCTGCAACATATACATGTAAAAAATGGGATTTACCTGGAATACCATGTTGCCATGCTATTGCATATGCTGCTTGGCTCAAAGAAGATGCTGAGGACTCCATCCACCCATTTTTCAAACCAGGAAATGTACATGAAACCTTATAAACTTCCTATCTTACCATGTGTTGGGGAAAAAATTGGTCACCCAAAGACATGCCTCTAGATCCCCCAAAGTCAAAGTTATGCCTGGTAGACCAAAGAAAAATAGGAGAAAGGATCCTCATGAAGATCCCAAAAGACCAGGTCACGACATGGGAAGGAAATGACATGCAATATCTCGCTATAAGATAGGTCATAACAAGAGGATATGTCCAAATAAGGATCCCTAAACAACCAATGTTGTACCCCCATAAAGGAGAGGGAGGGGCAAACCAAGAAAAACTCCATTGACAGCTTTTAATGCAACTATTGCACCTTCCGCTAGTAGGGAAAAGGAAGAACAAGGGGAAGGGGAAGAGGGAGAGGAAGGGGAAGCGGTGCAGCAAGCGTAAGGAACAAATCGGATAATGTATGTATCTTCACTCATATAATGCATTCACAACCACCCCTTCCCCCTCACCCCCCTCTCAATGTTCCATATTAACTCGAAACAAGTTCTTTTTCCAGGTTGCAGCAACTTCAACTGCCATATCATCCTCTGTTCAGCTTGAGCATGCAGCTTTCTTGATTCAACCTTCCACGGCCAGCAACTAATTATGTGTTTAGCCTATTAATTTCTTGTATTTGTATCAATTGGCATATTAGCAAACAATTATATGGGCAGATTAGTATATATTTTGATTAGAGCACAAGGTTATGATTTGTGCTTTGCTTATCTAACTAACAATCATAATGTTCAAATATTATTATTCGGACTAATGATGTTATATATATGTTTCTTTTCCATTACATTGTCTTCCATGCATTTTATATATATTACTTTTCATCACACTGAACATATGACACCTTCATTGTAAACAACCTAATAGCAAGCACAATTATCCTTTTTCTCACATAAACAACTACTTACTCATATTTTCACCAACCAAACATATTCATTACAGTGAAGTTCATAATCAAAACAAAACATAAACTTCATTTCACAAAAGAGGCCAATTAAGTGCTAAATTTGTCACATATAATTTTATAAGGTAACAAAAGAGGCCATACATCTCCAACCTCATTACATTCTCACCAATCACACTTCCAACAATAGAGGCCATTTACCGTCTCCCACCCTACACCTCTTAAATGAACCTAACTAACACAACTCCAACCACTAAAATTGCAAGCAAATAAAGCCAACCCCGATTTCCATTCTTCCTTATACCCTTCACTTTCTCTTTGGATAATTTTTTCCTCAATTGGTTGTTCTCTTCAATTAAGTCTCTAACTTCACTTGATACCTTTACTTGAATGATTTCTTTGTCTGTTCTCAGTCATGACATCCTTCAGATTTTTCACTTCCATATTTAAGTTAAGTATAAGGCTAATCAACTCTTTAACTCATTCTTCTAGTATCTTATTCTTCTCATTCAAGCTTACATCTCCATCACCATCCTACTTGAAATATCTACAATTTTGATTGGGAACCTTCACAAAAAGTACATTTACATTGAGCAATTGTTCAGCTTTGAAAAAACCTAATTTCATAAAAACTCCCTAATAATTGTCAAAGAAATTATCTTCCAAAAAGGGCATCCATGGAACTTTCTCCGTCTATTTGGGGTTTCTTACATATCTGCTGAATGGCTGGAACATTATTAAAATATCTTACCAATTCATCTCCAACCAGTTCATTGCTTGATTTTGAAGATCTTACCATTGAGTGAAAAGGGCCTCTTTTTGAAGACTCTCCAATTTGATTTGCTCTCGACATCTTTCTCGCAACCTCAACCTCTTCGACCTTTGATTTCTTCTTCCTCTCTAACCACTTCCACCACCAATTTATTCTTCTTCTTCCACCCAATGTTCTTAGCTCCCACTTTTCACAAACCCTAATTTCGAATTTTGAACTGAAGATAGAGAAAGAAAATTTTTAGAGCTTTGCGGGGATTCCGACATATGAAGAGAGTGAGAAAGAGCGATGAAGATGTTGCCGAGGAAAGATATGTTTTCATGGAAAGAGAAGAAAATAAGAGAGATGGAGGTTAAATTAGGCCTCATTAATCTAACGTTCTAATTCTTTTGCCACTAAATTTTTAATTTAGTTTTATTTTCTTTATTTTATTACCTTTACCTTCCTTAACTGTCAATAAAAACTCACAAGTCCAGTCAAATAATTGACACAACCGTACACGTGTCAAAAAAACTTGCCACGTCATGTTCTCGATGAATCACTGCCCATAAAACTCGGTGGTGTTCGATATTGCAAAATACCTCCAAAGTTCGTTATGTTCGCAATCAAGAAAATTGTTCATATTAAATTTGGCCAAAACCCCGAAAGTTTGTATTATTCCCGTCCAAAATTCCTAATAATAAAGGTTGATGCATTCCATTAAAAAAAAGTTGATGCCTGTTTTAATATAGGTTTCTTGTCATAGATTTATGAGCCTTTGTTTATAAATTCCTATTGCGCATATATTTTGAAAATGGTGCGTTATAGTGGTTATTGTTATACTATAAACCCCATAATTAGAAGAATCTCAATCATACATGTGTCATATCTAAATCTTGACTATTCATTATTTTTATATTAAAAAAATAAAATCATAATTTTATCAATTATAAAAATATTTATAATTCTTAAAAAATAGAATCAACTTTTACATTTTATTCCTTAGGAAGGGAGTAATTAAATAAAACCAAATATCACTACAATTAATTCTTTTAATTAATTTTTAAAAAAATTATTTCATTTTAAAAATTTATTTTCTAGTTTAATGAAAGTTAAAATATAAATTATTGTAATTTATTATATATATATATACGGTTAAGATTAAAGAAAATTAAGATGGTTATCAGGATTATAATATATTAACAATCATTATAACTTTTTAATTTTAATAAGTTTTGTGACATAAAAGAATTTAATGAAAGGATAAGACAAAAAGAGGCAAATTCTCTTAGTGGTTATCTAGAATTTGAGGTTATTAACCCTTCTTATATACCTTGTTGTACTGGTGTGCAAAATTCGATTCATTTGAAAAGGTTACATAGAATTTTTTTATTGGTTTATGAAAATATAAATATTAACTGAGACATGATAAACAATTAATCAATAATTAGTTAATTAATTTTTTTAATTTAATTACCAACTAAGTAGGTGAACTAGTATCTAAACATGTGCTATGTACAGGTCTTTTGAAATCTTTTTTAAAACAATACATAACTTTAACCCTTTTCTAAAAACCAAATTCTTACCTTTTCCTATGACAAAAATTATGCTATGCTATCTATTAGAATGTCACCAAGCTTACTAAAATTAAGCATCTATAACTTAAAGTCACCTACTTTCGACCCGTTCTCTAATATTTCTAAAACCCCTTTCTCTTTTCATCATAACAAATATATCATTTTCTTGTTACTAAATTTTGCTAATCCTAAATGACGACTTTATTTTGTTTATATCGCAAACAACTAAAACTAAAATAACCTAAATTAAGATCTTGAAACTGTAAAAAAGAAACATGAAAGGTGAAATATTAACTCCACACAAGCCAATTACCATTATTCAGCATTTGTATCAATATATGAAGGAGAAAAAAAAACCTAATAAGACTATATTATCACACACACAAAAAAAAAAAAAAAAAAAGAGGAAAAGGAGAGTCCACTTATAAAAGGAAAATTTTTTCTATTTGGATAAATTATATTTTTTATTTATTTAATTATTTACATCAATAACTCATATTTAATGGACAAATAAATTTTATGGTTAAGATTGCCATAAGCTCCTAGAATCAACTAAAATAACCTAAATTAAGATCTTCAAACCATAAAAAGAAACATGAAAGATGAAATATTAACTCCACATAAGCCAATTACCATTATTCAACATTTATTTCAATATATGAAATGAGAAAAAATACTAATAATGCTATATTATCTCATAACACACACACACACACACACAAGGAAAAGGAGAGTCCACTCATAAAATAATTTTTTTTCATTTAGGTAAATTATATTATTTATTTATTTAATTATTTATATCAACGACTTATATTTAATAGACAAATAATTTTTATGGTTAAGAATACCCTAAGCATCTACAATCACTCCCATTGTAATATTTGACCAATTTAAAAATACTACTATTTTATATTGTATAGATTATTATTATTATTATTATTATTATTATTATTATTATTATTATTATTATTATTATTATTATTATTATTATTGTGAAAAGGAATAAAAGAGAGTCAATAGATGAATGAAAATCTAATTTTCTTTTCAAGGATAAATTATTTTTTTATTGGACAAAACTTATAAATTCACTCTCAAGCCACCATTTCATACTTTTGAAAATATTGCTATTATTTATAGGAAGTATATAGTAAGTATAGATAGATTATTATTATTATTATTATTATTATTATTATTATTATTATTATTATTATTATTATTATTATTATTATTATTGTGAGGAGTAAAAAAGAGTCCATAGATAAGTGGAAACCTATTTTTTTATGATGAAAGAGAAAGGAATTTTAGAAATATTAGAGAACGGGTCGAAGGTATGTGACTTTAAGTTATAGATGCTTAATTTTAGCAAGCTTGGTGTCATAAAATTGTATTAGTTCAAAATATATTTATTATAAGAATTTTTAAAATTAAAATCAACAGGAACATGTTATAAAAATAATATTTAGATATTTAACTATCCGAGGAAACAATTTGGTTATTACATTCATCTTATGTACCGAATGATTTAATAAACCTTAAAGAAATCATAAATTAGTATAATAAAAATATAACAACTATATATATACTTGATATTAATAATTAAAAATGCCTACAAGATAGAAAGTTATGATTCAAATATGTTATGGAATAAAACATAATGAATAAAAAGTTAGGAATTATATTGCTTCATTTTGTAATTTGTGGACGTTATGTTTGTAATTTGTGTTATGTTTAAAGGATTGCAAACTCAATATGCCAACTTCTATTAAAAACATATGACTTCGAATAAATTCATTTGTCGTAAAATTTTTGCACAACATACAAATCATTTTTTTTTTGTTACAAATATAGTTTATTTTAGTTTCTTCCTAACATGTCTATCTCGTGACTTATTATTTACAAACATATTTAAATCATATCTTTTACTATTGTAAGTTTTCTAAATTATTAAAAGATGAGTATTTGCCATCAAACCTCCCCGCCATCTTGAAATAAAACTTTATGTCACTCTTATTGTGTTAATTAATTGAGAGGAAAAGTTGTGTCTCGAGGGAAACAATTGGTTGTTAATCGAGTAAAACATGTATTTATAAAATATCAATTGTATCAATATTTTTGCCCCATTGATTCACTACTAAAATCGAGATCAATTTTCAATATAAGTACAAAACACGGATGATTTTATTACCCTACGCCATGAATTGACCTATCATGCCCTTTACTATGATACAAATTACCTATTATTGTTAAATATTTTTGGATCACTTCTATCATATAATATTTTTCACTATTAATCTCAATATAAGTAGTTATTATATGTTTAATTATCTTTGTGTGTAGAGGTAAGTAAGAATGTATAAATCATTATTTTCACCTAATAATTTAAAAAAAATGAGATCCCATTATGGGTATATGTATATTTTTTAAGAGTTCGTGTAATATTTAAGTCAATGATGTTTTAGTAGGTTAGTTGCATATAAATATTTATCTAGGCGTCTATTAATTTAAATTAGTATTGACGTTATAGAGAGTTATGAGTTATAAGTTTGATATTCTTTTATTGATTTGATGTACTTTGTGTTGTAATATTAATTTGTGACATAATGATATTTATTGACATCTATAGGTCATCTAACTCAATATCTACCAATCATATATTATTCATTTTCCTACTAATATTTACCTTTTGATACCCAAATATATTGTCACACTATTTTTATAACTGTATGAGTTAGGATTATTTAAATTGTTTGATTCTTAGAGTGGCCTGACTTCTTAATATTCCAAATCACGAGTGTAATCTTAAAACCTTGATGATATTTTTTAACATTCTTTTTTATTTACTATTTTAGATTATTTATTTATTCTTTTGAAATTTAGAATGATTGGAAGATGAATGTGTGTTTGGCTATAATGATTTTTATGTGTTGGGTTCTGATTACTTTAATGAGTCACGAAAGCGTTTTCGTTATGAGGGGAGAACATATAAAAGCATGTTGTTGAAAGTAAAATCATTCAATAAAATCAAATGATAGAGAAAAAGAAATATTAAATATATGTTTCTTGTAAAATTATAAATATTAACCTTAGAATACATATGGATATTTTATAATCTAAAGGTAATTATTAGGAGGAGGAATGTAAATTTTGAATTATTTAGTAAAAGAAAATAATTCTTCATCATGTAAACCTATAAAATAACTTTCTAATTTATCATTTTCTCCCACCATATTTTAAATTTGAAACGCATATTTGTCCCTCTTTATTAACACCAAACTCCTTTAAATATATGTGTATGTGTTTATGGATCTTTTGTGTATAACTATCTCACATGGTATTACTCAATTATATCTAGAATTTAAACATATTATAATAATATCATTACCCACTATATATAAAATAAACATATATGATTATATACAATAAGAAAATTAAACATAAAAATAATGAAATACACAACTATTAATTTCTTATCAAAATAGTGCACTACATTTGTCAACCTTGCTTGCCTTCTTATCTCTATACTGCTATAAAACCCCTAGGTTTACAATGCAGATAAAGAGCACAATTCAAGACTAATCATCAATTGAGTAGAGTTGATTGCTTCTTGTAAAGGAATTTTTGATGAAAAAAAAATAACATATGGTGTTGTGTAAGCCACTTATCCTATATCTCATAATTTTTATCCTACAAAAAATAAAGTTTTGAATAAATATATTTCATAAACATGAGTTACATATACGGATAAAAAAATAATAACTTGGACCAAAATTCTTTATCATAATAAATAAAATATTAAATATAATCAATATAAATTTCCCTACTAATTACTAACTTAATAAACATTGATATTCTTGTAATTGAATATATGTAATAAAATAAAAATAAATGAATGGTTAAAGAAATTTTAAATAAATTAAATTAAAATTATTATAATACTATATTATAATTATCATAATTTATTTAATCTATTTAAGTTTCAAGATTGGAATTAATAGATATATTATATTATTGTTTTTTGCAATAGTTAGATTAATTATATACAATAATATTATTTTTATTAAGAATTTTTATAGAAATTTTAATTTTAAAATTGTTGAAGTAATTGACTAATCCTTCAAAAAAAATATAGGTAATAAAATATAATGTTGATTATGATTATAATTATACTTTATAAGTAAAAACTGTAATTATTTTTTTAATAAAATTGATTGTAATTGATGATCATAGTAGCAAATGGACTTCATTTCACTTATAATTAAAATTTATAGGTAATAAAGTAGGTGTTACAAAAGGCTCTGATAATATAAAAAAGAACATAATAAAACAAAAAGAACCAATAGTGATGTGCTAAATGTCTAACCTATAACAAATCACTTAGTTTTAAGTATATATATATATATATGATTTTATTTTGACATATATTTCGTATTATACCTTCTCTAAATGTTTATGAAAAAACTCTTACTTAGCAATTTTATTTGAGATACTCTTCACAAATTTCATTTTCAGTCAGATTGGTATTAACGTTTTCATATAAATAAATTGCTGTCAATGTATGGATATTACCCTATCAATTATGACTCAACCTCTCCTAATATAGTCATAATATATATTTAGTATATACATGTTTTGTGTGTACGCATGTATACAGTATGACAGTTTCATTAAAAAAGATAAAATGACAATTATAAATATTTACATGATATACACTCCAACGACTGTTCGATTTTTCATATTTAGTGATCGCTATTTTCACATGCAACCTCAAAATCTAAATATATATAGATTGAACCATAAAGACATTTGAAGAGTTGTAATTTTTGTTTAATATTTAAATTTACTTTTTAAATTCAGATAAAAACATTTACTTTTAATGAATATTAATATCCAATAAATATAAAAATTATAATTTATTTTGCTCCCACAGTTAATAGATATATTAATAACACGTAGTCATGCGAACTCATGCCCAAACATAATTGTGTACAGAATAGGAAAGGTCTCACCAAAGAAGTGAAAAAAGAAAAGAATAGCAAATGCTCATGATCAATTCTTTCATACAGATAACGTCCATATAACAAGAATAATTATATTTAATATTGTTAATTAGTTGATAGAAATGGGGTACTGTATGAAATAGAAAAAGTCCCTCAAAAATGAAGGAAAATAGCAAAATTTATTTTCTTGTACACCCACACACAATGAAAATTAATTTGTAAATGTTTTATTTTTGAATAACGATTTCATATTATCTACTGTCATATAATACATTAGAAACCATAAGCCACCCTTTTTGTTTCTCCTATTGTTTTTCTTTTCTTTTTTGGAGAATGTTAATAATAATTTATTTTTTGAATTATGCATAACCTATTTTTAAAATATTTTAAATTTTATGTATTAAAAAATTTATTTAATTTATATAATTTCTATTTATAAACTTAATAAGTATATAAATAATAACATTGATAATTTATCAGCATTTAACAAACCAAAGAAATAATTTTGAAATTACAAGGACCAGCTTAAAACTAAATACGCATTAATATGCCAACTAAGTTGCCATATGTCGAGCTCACAATACTCGCACTAACTTTTACACACACACACATACACACACACATATATATATATATAGACACACGCTCACGCCCACGCATACGCACGCGCACACATGCACACCCACACGCACACACTCATGCTCACACGTATGTGTGTGTGTGTGTATATATATATATATATGTGTGTATATATATATATATATATATATATATATATATATATATATATATATATATATATATATATATATATATATATATATATGCACTCGTGCACACCCACACGCACACACTCATGCTCACACGTATGTGTGTGTGTGTATATATATATATATACACACGCGCACATGCTCACACTCACACTCACATATATATTTATATATATTGGGTAATGTCGTGTATTACTACCCCTCTTTTACTATAACAGTTAATTGGATCGGTCACGGGTATTTTCAGGCTGGAAGGACCCTTAGGCAGGGGGAGCCCCTCCCCCATTGCTATTTGTACTAGCTATGGAGTATCTCTCACGTTTACTCCAACAGGCAGTTGATCGAGATGAATTCAAGTACTATCCAAGGTGTAAAAAGCTAAAGCTTACACACATAATGTTTGTTGACGATTTGGTCATATTTTGTGCAGCAAAACAGAATGTTATTAACATAGTTATCAAGATATTTAGTGCATTTTCTGAAGCCTCAGACTTGGAGGCAAACCAAAGCAAAATCAGAATTGATTATCGCAGGAGTAAACCAAGAATGCAAGTAGCAATAACTTAAAGATATTGGTTTTTCATAAGGAAATTTCCCAATGAAATACCTAGGACTCCCCATCAGAGCAAGAGAATTTACCAAGACAGATTGTAGATTCCTCGTTGATAAGATCACGGCGAGGATAAATGCATGGTCATCAAAACAAATATCTTACATGGGTAGGGTGGCACTGATTAACACTGTGTTAATAGGGCTATATAATTTTTGGGCTTCTGTTTTCCTTCTCCACCAGGAGTTAATAGAAAGTTCCATATATAGCTTAGGAGGTGACCTGGACACCTAAAACATATGGTGGCGTAGGGCTGAAGAACCTGCAAATATGGAATGAGGCATATGTGGCAAAGTTGGCATGGGTAGTGGCCATAAAAAGGACATTCTATAGGTCAAGTGGATACATGAGAGGTATGTAAAACCTAATGACTGGTGAGACTATAACCCTAGGGGGATGTATGCTAGTACTGGAGAAAGGTGTGCAGTATCAAAGATCAATTTAAATGGGGCAGTTCAGTGAGTTACAAATGGCATTAGGGATCTGGAAAAAATGCAGATTATGCAGTAAATGAATGTTACAATTAGAGGTTGAATATACAAAACAAGGTGCAACGGAGTACAGAGGTATGATCAAGAATGAATACCCCCAAGCATTCTTTCATATGGTGGTTGTTAATGAGCAAGAGATTGCCTGTTAAAACCAGGCTAGAGAAGACCTACTCCCACTAGACACACGCTGTGGGATATGTAATGTTGCACCAGAGACAATAAAACACCTAATCTATGGATGTCAGTTTGCAACCCACATCAGACGGGCAGTGAATGAATGAGTAGATAAGCCATAATCAGGGGGAGCCTATGGGATTGGATAAGGAAAGTCCAGAAAATGAAGGGGGGAATAAGAAAGGCAACTACAAGGAGCTAGTATTGCAGCACTCATATACTTCATACTTCATATGGATTTACCAAGAACAAAAGCATTTTCAAGAAAAGGCCATCTACAGTGGAGTCCACACTTCATAATATTAAAGGAAATGTAAAGCAGAGGGCATGTTTTGTTTTATTGAGGAAACAAGGCTATGATGACTATATAAAAATGATGTACAGATATAAACTTAGAGGTAGAGAGTACTATTAGATAAAATTATGAAAATAATTTTATTATTGTATTATCCTTTTAGATATTCTTGTTATCCCTTTCCTTGAGTTGTCATTAATAATGTACAAAGTATAAATACAAAAGTGTCATCCTTAATTCCCTCACGGCAACCCCTCTCCTCCCGACCTCACCCTTTGTTATTCTTCATCCATGGCTCCTCCTCCTTTTCACCCCGCTCTTGCTTGTCAATAACATCAGAAATTTTATCCCGATTCCTCTAGAAATTGAAAAAGTGCAATACTCTTCTTGGACCGAATTATTTAAGATTCACTGTTGAGTCTACCAAGTTCTTGATCACATCCTTCCGTCCACCACCAATACCGATCCCACTCCTCTTTACCACACTCCGACACTATCGAGACCGACATTGTTGATCTAGATCTATGGTCTCGTCTTGATGCCATAGTTCTCCAATGGATTTATGGAACCATATCTCATGATCTCCTCACCACTATTATTGAACCCAATGCTACCGCTCAAAACACCTAGGAACGTTTAGCAAATATCTTCCAAGACAACAAGTCTTCCCGAGCCCTATACTTGGAAACCAATTTAGTGAAGTTCGCCTTGACAATTTTTCCAATGTATCCGCCTACTACCAGGAGTTAAAGATGATTGCGGATCAACTATCCAATGTTGATGTCTCGGTCTCTCAACAACGGCTTGATCTACAACTAATTGTGGGATTGAATGAAAATTATGACAGTATTGCTACCCTCCTTAACAAACTACTCCTCTTCCCACCTTCTATGAAGCCCGATCAAGGCTCATTCTTGAAGAAACCCGAAAAGCTAAACAACTAGGTGCCGTCAACTCCTCCAATACCGCCCTCCTCACCACCACACCTACCACCGTGCCTCCATCTTCTCCTCCGGATTCCACCTCTGTAATCACTAACCGGAGCTCTCCCCGCAACAATTACCATGGACGGGGTCGCGACAGTTCCCAACAGCACCGGTCGCACCAGCAGCCTCATACGGCGTCTTCTCGGACCCGGGGATGGGTACCGCAAGCCCAATGGTTTGTTCCTCCAATACAGCCCGAACCCAATTGCACCTCCCCTCGGCTCGTCTCAAACCAGGCTGGCATCTTGGGCCGATCACCACGAGCTCATGTTGCTCATACTCATACCAATATCGAAGCCGCCCTCCACACCATAAGTCTTGCTGTCCCGAATAGTAATTGGTACATGGATACTGGTGCAACTTTATATATGACGGCCTCCCCGTGTACTCTCTTATCTTATTTTAATACGAGCAACAATCATAATATTACTATTGGTAATGGCTCTGCTATTCCTCGTTCGTGGTTTAGATCAAGCATACCTTCTTTACCCATATCTTCTCCTGGCTTTAAACAATGTCCTTTATGCCCCTACACTCATAAAAAATTTGACCTCTATGCGTCGATTTACTACCGACAATAATGTGTCTCGTTGAATTTGATTCGTTTGGTTTTTCCGTGAAGGACATTCCGATGGGGACACTTCTTATGAGATGTGATAGCATCGGGGACCTATATTCTCTTCTACCCTCTTCTTCAATCTGTTTCTTCCAGTTCATCATCATTTGCAGCTATTTGTCCTACTAGCCGGCATAGTCGTTTAGGTCATTCGGGAGCACATGTGTTAAACTCCCCGAGGAATAATAATTCTACAGATTGCAAGCATTTCTCCCCTTCCACTATTTGTCAATCGTGTATTTTCGGTAAACAAATAAAGTTGTCATTTTCCCTCTCTTTAAATTTCACGTCAATGCCCTTTGAAATTATTCATAGTGACTTATGGACATCCCCAATTTTAAATTATGCTGGTAACAAATATTATATGATATTATTGGATGACTATACGAATTTTCTTTGGACTTTTCCTATTGGCCACAGATCTCATGTCTTTTCTCTATTTCGAATTTTAGTTCTTTTATCTCTACTCAATTTAGTGCCAACATCAAGAGTTTTCAATGTGATAATGGACGTGAATTTGATAATAACTCGTTCAAATCATTTTGTAACACTAATGGCATGTCCTTCCGTTTTTCTTGCCCCCATACTTCACAACAAAATGGCAAAGTTGAATGACAGATTCGTACCATTAACAATATGATTCGTAGTCTTCTCACTCATGCTTCTCTTCCTCCCTCATTTTGGCATCATGCTCTTCACATGGCCACTTACCTTCTCAATATTCTTCCCCATAAACTCCTAAATAACTTTTCTCCCACTAAACTTCTCTACCATCGTGATCCATCTTATGCTCACCTTCTTGTTTTTGGGTTTTTATGCTACCAATTATTTCCCTCTACTTCCATTCACAAATTACAACCAAGATATACTCCTTGTATTTTCTTGGGTTATCCACAAAATCATCCTCGGCTACAAATGTTTAGATATTTCCTCCGGAAAAATTCTCATTTCTCGTCATCTTATTTTTTATGAATCTCAATTTCCTTACTCTAAATTACACTCTCCTTCTCCTACTTCTTATGATTTTCTCGATTATAGTCTTAATCCTATTTTTTCCCAAAATTCTATGGTTCCCGACTCATCGTCCATCTCGCCACTCCCAGCTCTATCCGAACGCACCTACCCAGCCTAGCCCAAGCCTACTTGCCTAATCCTCTTCCTCCCTCACCCGCACTTGTTCCTTATCGGGCCCAACGAGTGCTCGGCCCAACACCAAACCACGCCTCTTCTTCTTCCCTCGCTCGCGTCCGTTCTCTGTACTCGGTCCAGCCCTACTACCGATCGGCCTACTACCGTACCTCGGCCCAACCAACCCACCCAATCTCTCCAGCCCCATCCCTATTCCGCCTGACCCACCGTAACCATGACTACTAGAAGCATGCATGGTATTTTCAAGCCAAACAACCCATTAACCTTTTTACCTCTACTTCACTTTCACCTCTACCCCGTAACCCAAAGAATGCCTTATCTCGACCCGAATTGGAAACAAGCCATGACCGATGAATTTGATGCTCTTATTAAAAATAAGACTTGGGAGCTAGTACCTCGACCTTCTAATGTGAATATTATTCGGTTTATGTGGATTTTTGACACAAAAAGAATTCCGATGGTTCTTTTGAGCAAGACAAAGCCGATCTTGTTGGTGATGGCAGGTCATAGGAAATTGGAGTTGATTCCGTTGAGGCCTTTAGCCCAGTGGTAAAACCAGCCACCATCCGGATAGTTCTCAGCATTACTCTTTCAAAATCTTGGTCAATTCATCACTGGACATAAAAAATGCTTTTCCGCATGGGAATCTCGGTGAAACTGTCTACATGCATCAACCGCTTGGTTTTCGTGATTCCAACTATCCCGATGATGTCTCGCTTACTTAAGAAGTCCTTATATGGTCTCAAGCAAGCTCTACGGGCCTGGTATCGGCGTTTTGCAAATTATGTCTCCACAATTGGCTTCATCCATAGTCGATCCGATCATTCTCTTTTCGTCCATCGAAGGGTTCCGACATGGCTTACATCCTTCGTATGTGGACAACATCATTCTTACCACATCTTCCGACCTCCTTCATTAGCGTATCATGACCCTTCTTAGCTCCGAGTTTGCCATGAAGGATTTGGGTCCGTTAAGTTAATTTTTAGGCATTGTCTGTCACTCAAGCATGCTAATGGTCTCTTCCTTAGCCAAAAGCAAGTGTGCCGAGGACATTCTCCATCGTGCCAGTATGACCTCCCGTAAACCTCGCTCCTACACTCGTTGATACAAAAGGTAAACTTCAGCTTTTGCGAGATTCTCCCTACTCGGATCCTAAACCGTATCGCTAGTCTTGCCGGCGCTCTTCAATATCTCACTTTTACAAGACCGGACATATCTTATGTCGTGCAGCAAGTTTTTCTTCATATGCACAATCCTATGCAAGCTCACATAACCTCTCCGAAACCACTCTTGCTTTTGGTCTTCATCTATATCGCTGCTCCTTATCGGGTCTTCGTTCATACACCGATGCTTATTGGGGTGGATGTCCCGATACTCGATGTTCGACATCCGCCTATTGTGTATTTTTATGTGACAACCTCATTTCTTGGTCCTGAAAGCGCCAACCTACTTTTTCCGGATCTAGTGTAGAAGTTGAATATCGCGGTGTTGCTAATGTGGTTGCCGAATCCTTCCGGCTTCGCAATCTTCTTCTTGAGCTTCATTGTCCCATTCCTAAAGTTACTCTAGTCTATTGTGATAATGTTAGTGCCATATATCTTTCTCGGGAATCCCGTCCAACATCAACGCACTAAACACATTGAAATGGACATACACTTTGTCCGGGATAAAGTAGCTCGTGGTCAAGTTCGGGTTCTCTATGTTCCTTCTCGTTATCAAATTGCTGATATTTTCACCAAGGGACTTCCACATGTTTTATTTATTGATTTCAAGGACAGTCTCGGTGTTCGGCAACCTCCCTCTTCAACTGTAGGGCGTATTAGATAAAATTATGAGAATAATTTTATTATTGTATTATCCTTTTAAATATTCTTGTTATCGCTTTCTTTGATTCTAGCTTGGATTAAGGATGAAACTTTTATATTTATACTTTGTACATGATTAATGACAACTCAAGGGATTACATTCTATAAGCACAAATTGAGCTTGGCAAGCGAAAGCAAGCTCATATATGTAGACCTTGAAACATTGAGTTGCTTGGTAATGAAGATGCCCAACCTTTTGCCTATATATATATATATTCATTGGTTTATAAGAGTGTGTGTGTGTGTGTATATATATATATATATATATATATATATATATATATATATATAGGCAAAAAGGTTGGGGATCTTCATTACCAAGCAACTCAATGTTTCAAGGTCTACATATATGAGCTTGTTTTCTCGCCTGCCAAGCTCAATTTGTGCTTATAGAATGTAATCCCTTGAGTTGTCATTAATCATGTACAAAGTATAAATATAAAAGTTTCATCCTTAATCCAAGCTAGAATCAAAGAAAGCGATAACAAGAATATTTAAAAGGATATATATACACTCTTATAAACCAATGAATATATATATATATATATATCCAGTATGGGGACAGGACCGGACTAGAGCTCGGGGACGAAGCTCGAGTACTCGTTTGTGGTTGAATAACGGAGGAAGCAGGGTGACAAATTAATTTAACAAATTGATTTAACAAAACAAAAGATAAAAACAAGCGATTGAAAATAATTAAATGAAAGTAATTGAAATATAGAAGATGAAAATGAATCAAAACTTACTTTGATTGATAATTGAAAATTGATACAAGGATTGAATAAAGCTCTCGAAGAGAGGTTGGATGAGTGTTTGGGAGTAGGTGATTACATTTGTTTCTGAAAGGCAAGTGATATTTTTGTGATACTTCGTGATGCTAAGTGATGCCTTTCAAATGAAAGATGAATACATATTTATAGCAAACAAAAATGAATAGACGTCGCACACTTAGACGGTTGAGAGTCTTGATTGAAATGGAATCTTCATCTTGAAAATATCTCCCGACATTATTGAATTATTGGAGCAGTCTTGATTAGACCAAAAGTATGACTTATCTTATCTTGAACAATCTTGAATAGTTCATACCAGGTAGAAGGCTTAAACAATAGTAAAGATTATTCGACAAAAACTTTGAGTGAATAGTGTTTTGATTGATGAATAGTAAAACCCACATGGTTTTTACTATTAC
This sequence comes from Talinum fruticosum, assembly GCA_021018815.1. Lineage (NCBI taxonomy): Eukaryota > Viridiplantae > Streptophyta > Magnoliopsida > Caryophyllales > Talinaceae > Talinum > Talinum fruticosum. Next base: position 9,339,399 of record JAITYX010000005.1, on the reverse strand, counting down.
TCGCTTGACAAAATGGCCTTGCATAGTCACGTCCATCTTTTGATCATCAAATTGCAATATTAACGAATGTCTCGGAATAGTGTCCCTGAATAGTAAGTGAATAGTAACATCCACTTCCTTCCCGGGGCATTTTGAGAGGTGAAATAAGAACTTTCACCAAAGCAAAATCTTGGAAAAACTCGCATAAAAACGTTAAAAAATATTGATAATAATTTTTTTTTTGAATACCCATTATGGGCTAAATATCATATGAATCCCGAGCACATGGCCTATCAAAAGGATCATAATTAGATTGAATTTCTTCATCGAACTAATACTTGGTTCCTTGAGAAGCAATTGTTGATGTTGTTTCTTGAGTAATTGGATCTCATTTTCTTGAACCTTTTCTTTACCTTTTGAGCTTGCCTCTTTCTTTTGTGGAGTAGGAGGTGCTGGTTGAGTTGGTGGGGTTGTCTTTATTCCTAAAGCAGCTTTGAAATTGAATCTTTCCCACCATTTAATCTTGAAGTCTCTTACTAATGAGTAAGATGCAGGTGGCTTATAATATTGAGTGATAGAGAAAGACCAACAAATGATCCATGGGAATCCATATTTCTTATGGAATAGGGTGTGAAAATGAAACCGGCTAAATTATTCTTGAGAGCTGGAAGAGCCTTGAAGGAATTCTCTTGTTAAAAATCAGGTAGAGAATTATTTTCTCCTTTAATAAATTCTATATCAAAATCAAAACAAGATAAAATTGCTTGCCAACGAGCAAATATTTGTTTGGAAACAAGATTTTGAACATCTTTAGTAATAATTTCTTTTGCTGATTTACAATCAATGCGAAGAAGGAATTTTTTATTAAATAAATCATCTTTAAATTTTGAAACGCATAAAACAATTGATAAAACTTCCTTTTTAATAGTTGAATAATTTTTTTGGGTTTGATTCCAAATTCCTGAATGGTACCTAACTAGTTGAGCCTCGTTTGGAAGTTGTAGACATCTTTTGTTTTAAAATACCGCCATATCCTAATTCGGATGCTTCGTTTCAACTATCATGAATGCATCTCGGATGTGGAATACCTAGACATGGTAAAGATTTAACTTTCTATTTTAGAAGGCGTACTATTTGAGTATGTTCATCTGACCATGGTGGTGGATTTTTGCGTAATCTTCCGTAAAGAGGTTGACAGATTTGCCTTAACTTTGGAAAGAAATCGGCCACATAATTAAGACACCCTAAAAACCTCTGTAGTTGAGTTTTATTTTTTAATTCGTCTGGAAATTTGTCTCGCAAATTCAATGGCCCTAGTAATTGGTTTAATAGTTCCTTGATAAATATCATGTCCTAAAAATCTTATTTTAGTTTGGAATAGTTTAATTTTAGGTGCGAAACAACTAAACCATTTTTCTTGATTATATGTAAAAAGTTTGCAGATGTTTGAAATGTTGCTCAATACTATTTGAGTAGATTAGAACATCATCAATATAGACTATTGTAAATTGAGTATAAGGATTAAAAATATCATTCATAATATGTTGAAATTCTGAAGGAGAATTCTTTAAACCAAAAGGCATTACGTTCCATTCATAATGCCCAAAAGGGACGGTAAAAGCAGCTTTATAACGATCTTGATCAGCAATTTGAACTTGCCAAAAACCACTTTTCATGTCAAATTTTGAAAATACTTTTGCTTCATAAAGTCTATTGAGTAGATCACGTTTATTAGGAATAGGATATCTAATCCATTGTAAAACTTTATTTAAAGGTTTATAATTAATAACTAGGCGAGGGACTCCTCGTTCCTTTTCTCGCTTGATTATTGACATAGAAGGCCGCACAGCTCCAAGGAGACTTAGAAGGCCTTATTAAATTTTTATCTAAAAGTGATTGAATTTCCTTTTACAGAATTCTAAAAGTTCTTTGTTCATTTGAGTAGGTCGAGCTTTAGTGGGAATTTTACTTTCTGAAAAATCCTTTTCATAAGGAAGCGTGACAACATGCCTTTTTCTTTCCCAAAAAGCATTGGGAAGATCAGAACATACTTCTTTATGGAAGATATTTTGTAATTCTTTAATTTTGTTTTGGATAGTAGGTTGTTGTAATCTTTCCTCAATTCGTTTATAGGTAATTTCTTTTTGAAGGAAACTAACTTGCTGCTTTTTTCTATCAATAAAATTTATTTGTTTAATTATAATAGATTCTTGGAGTAAAGATAGATCTTTTGTACGAATAGGAGAGATAAATTTGAAAGAAATAATTTTTCCTAAAATTTCGTATGTATACCAATTTGATCAACTTTGAAAGGATATATTTGAGTAATAAAAGGAGTACCTAAAATGACTTCTTGACCAATGTCTTTTATAAGGATAAAAGTATTTTTAAAACAATAGCCTTGATTACAAATATAAGCATTTGATAATTTATATTTAATTTGTAGTGCCATTCCATTAGCACTATGGAGTCGTTCTTTAGTTTTTTCATAATAAATTGATGGAATTAGACCTTCTTTGATACAATTTTGATCTGCTCCACTATCAAGTAAAGCAATAGTATTGAACTCATAGTTATCATTAATTTTTAAAGTAATATGGATATACCATTTTTGATATTTAATATGATTAATTGTTGAAATAAATTGTTGATCGAAGTACTAGGAGTATCTTCATTAATAATTGGACTACTTGATTTGTTTTCTATTAATGATAGTCTTGTTTCTAATTTTAAATCTTTAGTTTGGAGTAAACACAAGTTTTGATTAATTTCTTTAATTTGTTCTTTAAGATTATTTATTTCCATTTTCAAATCTTGAATATTAGCGACTTTTAAAATATTTGGAGTATCATATTTTTCAAATATTTTATTGATACTTAAACCTGGAGGAGAAGTTTTTAATAAATCTTCTTTAATTAAAATGCCTTTGAGTTTTTCTAAATATTCTTTTCTTAATTCAGGATCTTGAATTTGTTCAATGAAGTCTAATAAAAATTCTTTTTCATTTTTAGTGGTATTAATCATATTGATACATTTGTAACAAATTCTTAAAGACTCATTTCTTGATGAATAACTACTTGAATCACTTTCTAACTCATAAAGATTATTATCTTCAGAGTCAGAAGATAAATTATCCGAATTAACTGGAGTATCTTTGAGTTCAAATAAAGAAATAATTTTTCTTTAATTTCTTGATTATCTTCACAGATTTCATTTAATTTCTCTTTTATCTTGCAATTCTTAGCATAGTGTCCTGGTTTGCCGCACTTAAAACAGGTAGCTTTATGAGTAATCTTTGGAGTATTTTTCTTGGGAGCTGTATTTGTTTTAGTATTACGGTTGAATTGTTTCTTTTTATTTACTTGATTGGCCTTTCGTTTTTGAACAGATAGGGCAATAACTTTTGGAATGCAAAAGCTTCGCAAAAGGATCCTAGTTCCTTTCTTGTAATCGCTTTATCTCGTTGAAAATCTAGCTTGAAGTTTTAATTCATTATATAAAGAAATACCTTCTTTTTAATGAATCCTAATAATTGACCAAACGTAATCCGATCATATGGAATTGGATTTTGTCCTGTGACATCCTTTAATTTATTGAATATTCTTTGAGAAAATAAATTCGGTAATCCCGAAATAAATTTTTCTTTCCAAGTAGGGTTGGCGACAATCTTGTCTTTTTAATAAATATGAAAAATATGTATCTTTATACCAATTGTAATCTTCTAGTCTGGATCATCTTAGATTTGTTAAGAGGATTTCTTGACCACTTAACATATCTTTTGGAGTTCCTAGAAGATTAACAACTATTGTACGGACTAGCGTATAAACAGACTTCTTTGTGATTTTTAATACTCGGACGTTCTTCGTCCGTCATGTAGTTTTCCCACCAAGACTTCAATGACCCGGTGAAGCCCGAAATTAATAAATCAAAAGCTTGAATTTCTGGAGCTCCTTTGGATGTATAGGCAGCATATGCCATCATCATCCTATGGAGAATAATTAATGCCTCGTGCTCGGATTTCCCATCTAGATTCCATTCATAGATGGAGCCACCATCAAAGGCTTCAGTAACTATTATTTTAATTGATTCTAGTTGAAGATCTAGATGGGTACTTCGGAATAATAAGGAAATTCTTTTTTATTTGAGATTTTATTAATATTGGTTGTTTCTTGTTCTTCTTGAGAAATATCTAAAACATTTAGAGTGTTACTTGAACTAGATGCTTGATTAAGTTTTTCATCAATTCTTTTAATTAATGGGCTATCTCGGAATTTTTAATTTTTTGTTCTTATTAAATTTAATAAGAGGAGAAGAAATATCATTGAGAAATATTGGTTTCTTTGAATCTCTATTTAAGTCTAGATTTTCTAATTTTTGGATAATTGATCAATATCTTCCTTTTTAGATATTGCTTCAATTTGAGTTGAAACCATATTGACTCGTTGAGAAACCGTGTGTAAAACTTCATTAGTATAATTATTTTGATGATAAATTTTTTTAATATCGTCTAACTCTACTTGAGTTATCTCGGATTATTTCTTCCTATTTTAAAAGGAGAGGTTGGAATATGACCTTGATCCGTAGGGATCAAAATCTCTTGCAAAGGAGGAGTTATTGATACAACAATTTCTCCATTTTTTAAAGTCCATTTTTTGCTAAGATCTATATTAGTATTAATCTCTTTAATACCATACGGATCCGGTAATTTATTTTCTTGAGCAAAGATGGTCCACCATGTAAAGAATAGAATATTACATCCTAATCTTTCCATTAATGAATACCATTCTTGCCTAATGAATGCTTGAGCTTTGAGATCGAAATGAGATAAAAACCACTTGTTTTTATCTCTGTTTTCTATTGAATCGAAATCTCTTCTTAAATAATCTTTATCTATTGTAAAGGGTTCTGTAATAACATTAATAGAGGAATAAGAAGGAGGTTGCATAACTGAATGAGTAGGGGAGCCTATTGATGAACTAGTTTCATCAATCGGTTCTGCTATTGGAGATTTATAATAAATCTTTGAAGAAGAAGGATTTGAATCATCTACTTGATTATCTTTTAGATAATAATAATTAGTAGTCCTTGAAGGCATAGAGAAGGAAGATCTGGGAGATCTCTTTTCTCTGAAAGTCTTGAAGAAAAGATCTTTCATTAATAGAATTAAATCTTATTAATATTCTACCGTCGAGCTCTTCAATAACTTGTTGAATATTCTTTTGAGCAATATTCCTAGGAGGCTTAATATTTTGAATAATAAATTCTTGAGGAATAGTGATTTCATTCCACTTTAATAATTTAGAAGTAAAGCTTGAAGTATTATCCGATTCAATTTTTAATAATATTGTTTCATCTAAAGATGGCTTTAATAAGCATTTTGGATTTAATTGAGAAGATAATAGTTTGAAATAAACTCTATACATAATAGTGAAATTTCTTGATAATTCCCTAAATAATACTTTTGAGTCATTTTGTATATGAATATATAAAATTAATGTGTCCATGATCGCGTAGGAAGTGATATCTCGACCTCGATATGCTTTGTTTTCGAATGCTCTGGACGGGGTTCTTGGTGATGTTAATTGCGCTTTGGTTGTCACACTTGATTGGTACCGATTTGAATGATAGTCCAAGATCTTTCAAGTGTTGCTTTATCCATAGAATCCGAGCGCAACAGGCTCCAGCTGCAATATATTCCGCTTCAGCAGTTGATAGAGCTACTGAGTTACGCTTCTTTGAGTGCCAAGATATTAGGGATTGACCCAGAAATTGGCAAGCTCCGGATGTGCTCTTTCGATCACTGCGTAGTCTCGCGTCTCGAGTATCCAAGAAGAGTCGGTTCCGAGTCTCCGGAATACCATAGACCTAAATTCCGAGTACCTGCAAGATATCTCGAATATTCTCTTCACCGCAGATGAGATGTGATTCTTTTGGGTTAGCTTGAAATCTTGCGCATAGGCAAACACCGAACATTATATCTCGGCTCGCTGGAAGTAAGATATAGCAAAGATCCAATCATACCTCGATAAAGTTTCGATCTATTGCTTTACCTTTCTCGTCCGAGTCAAGCTTTATACTCGCTACTCATAGGGTTAGATGCGTGCTTTGCATCTTGAAGTTTGTATTTCTTCAGCAGTTCCTTGGTATACTTAGATTGATGAACAAAGATCCCATCCTTGTCTTGTTTGATTTGTAAGCCAAGGAAGAAATTAAGTTCCCCCATCATGCTCATTTGGAATTCTTGACTCATCAACTCAGAAAATTCTCGACATGAAACTCATTAGTAGCACCGAAAATAATATCATCAACATAGATTTGAACAATAAGGAAATCTTTCCCCTTGGTCTTTATGAAGAGAGTCTTGTCGATCCGACCTCTTTTAAAATCATTTTGAACCAAGAAGTTACTCGAGTATTTCATACCAAGCTCGAGGTGCTTGTTTAAGACCATAGAGAGCCTTTTGAAGTTTGAAAACATGATTTGGAAATTCCGAGTTTTCAAAACCAGGAGGTCTGCTCGACATAGACTTCTTCTTCAATAAAATCATTGAGAAATGCACACTTAACATCCATTTGATATAATTTAATATGCATGCTCGATGCAAATGCCAACAAGATTCTGATAGCTTCGATTCTCGCTACAGGTGCAAAGGTTTCCCCACAATCGATTCCTTCTTCTTGATTGTAACCTTGAGCCACAAGTCTAGCCTTGTTTCGACTACCACACCACCCTCATCCAGCTTTGTTCTTGAAAAACCATTTGGTTCCTATAACTGGGTGGTCGAAGGTCGGTTGGTCGAGTCCGGACTTGGTTTCTCTCGAATTGATTGAGTTCCTCTTGCATGGCCTCTACCCATTCAGGTTCATTAAGGGCCTCTAGTGCATTTTTGGGTTCGTTAATGAAATGAATGCAGTAAATGCACACAGATTCTGAAGAGAGGAACGAGTTCTTACCCCAGTGTTGATGTCGAGAGTATGTTCTCTAGTGGATGACTAGAAGAGAACTTGAAAGCGTTACTCCGTCCTCCGATTCACCAGATTTGTAGGTTGAATTGGCTGATCTGTCTGTTCCGAGTTAGCTTCATGCTCGGCTTCACCTTCGGCGTTCCGAGTTGACTCTTGAGCTACTTCATTCCGAGTCACTTCGTTCCGAGTGACCTCATTTTGAGTAGGTTGAGTCCGAGTCTTTGTAGGCTCGGCTCGTCATCATGTCTATTGAGCTTCAGCTTCGAGTATGACGACTCACTTGGCTTCTCCTGTTCAAGCTCATCAAACACTACGTGGATGCTTTCTTCCACTTTGTTAGTTCTTTTGTTAAAGACACGATAAGCTTTACTATGTGAAGAGTAACCCGGAAAAATACCTTCATCTCGACCTAGCATCAAACTTGGTCAGTGATCCTTACCATTATTGTGAATAAAACACTTGCAACCAAAGGGCTTAAAGTATGAGATGTTTGGCTTCTTCCCTTTGTAGAGCTCGTAGGGTGTTTTCTTCAGAATGGGTCCGATGAGGCATCTGTTCAAAGTGTAGTTAGCCGTGTTGATCGCCTCCGCCTGTAAATAGTAAGGCAAGTTGTGCTCAATCATCATTGTCCTTGCTATTTCTTCAAGGGTTCTGTTCTTTCTCTCTACTACTCCATTCTGTTGAGGAGTTCTTGGTGCTGAGAAGTTGTGAGAGATTCCATCTCGATCGCAGAACTCGAGAGTTCCGAGTAGTCGAACTCCCTTCCATGGTCGGTTTGATCTTTTGAATCCGAGTCCGAGACTCAACTTGAATCTTTCTACAGAGCTTGCCGAACTCCTTGAATGCTTCATTTTTATGCTTGAGAAAACACACCCGTGTAAATCTTGAAAAGTCATCAATAATGACAAGAATGTAGGATTTACCTCCGAGGCTCTTCACTGGAATTTCACCACATAGATCCATATGTAGCAGCTTCAAGCACCTTTGATGTCGAAACAGTCTTGAGAGACTTGAATGAGGATCTCGACCTGTTTCCCCTTGTACATGCTTCACATACTTTATTTTTCTCAAAAACACAGCTTAGGTAAACCCCTAACTGGACCATGAGATGCCAGCTTTTTGATAGTATGCATGCTAATATGACCTAATCTACGATGCCATTGCCAAGACTCATCAATGAGAGATGCTTTCAGGCATGACAAGTTCGGCTTGGGTCGAAAGAGGAATGATATAAGTGTTACCTGATCTCTTACCCGAGAGCTTTACCTCTTTGGTGGTCTCATCTCGAGATGTAGCACTTAGATTGAGTGAATCTTACCTCCCGACCTTTGTCGCATAGCCGGGAGATGCTAAGCGATTGTATTTTAGCCCTTTAATAAGGTAGACTGGGCTCACCGGATTGCTTCCATTTCTAATCTTGCCAATACCCACTATCTTGCCTTTGCTGTCATCTCCAAAAGTCACTTTTCCTCCTTTGTATGATTCTAGCTCGAAAAGAGTCCTTGGTCACCCGACATGTGTCGTGAACATCCGCTGTCCAGGTACCAATGTCCTTTTGATCTTTTCGAGTGACCTGCAAAACAGAGAGAATCTAACCCTTCTCACTTCCTCTAACGAACCCAAGTAACATTCCTTACTCGTGGTCCTTTTCGAGGGAAGGTGTTTCGAACCCGCATTTGAATGACTTTGGGTTTTGTCTCGATTCTCGAGTCTTCCTCTCGTAGAACCGAGTCCGTGTCTCTTTCTTTTTGAAAAGTTTTCCTTTTGAAACAGGAGAGAATGGTTTCTTTTGTAAACAGTTCGGGCTTAGTCCTCCCTTCATTTCTATGAATGGGACCGTGCTAAGCTTTCCCGAACTTCACAGCTTCGGAATCATTTTTAAACAGCTTCCGAGTAGGAATTAGATTCCTCTTCTTTGTTGAAACCAAGACCTTCTTTTCGAAAAGAGACACATTGTGATCCTAAGAGCATGTCAAGGTTCTTCCGACCTTGAGTAAACTTTAAAACCAGATCTTGAGACTTAGTGAGCTTCCTTTTAGTTGCTCATTTTCTTTCTCGAGTAACTCGGACTCGGCCTCATTAGTTTGAGCGCTGGTCTTGAGTTCTTTGAGTGTGAGTCTCAGCTTTTCCAATTCATTTTTCAAAGAATTGCTCTCGTAAGAAATTGACTCAAGTTGTTCTTTGAAATGGGAAGAGTCGAATTGGACTTTTCTTCCAAAGTAAAAATGTATTTAGCTAAATCGACTTTGGAGAATTTGAGGAAGTAGTCAATTACCTCTTGAGGATTAGTTTCCTCATTGTCTAAGTCTCGAGTCCGACTCTCTTTCAGCTTCGAGTCGACATTGCCATTAAACACTTCGAGTCGTCTCGAGTCCTCGTCATCCTCTCGATGATTCCTCATCGCTCCATGTTGCAATCATGGCCTTCTTCTTCTTTCTCGTCTCTTTTCCTCTTCGGACGAGTCTTTGACTATGTGGTCTTTGCTGCCACACTCGAAACAACCAGTAATTCTTAGTCAAAGATAGCTTAGAAGGGGAAGAATACTTACCTTTCTGGTCCTTCTTGTCTCGTTTGTAGTAGTCTTCCTTAGACTTCTTATCCCATCTTTTGTGCTTCATTATTCTCTTGAAGCCTCTTGCAATCAGTGCCATGGGATCATCTTCCGAGTCGAGGAGCTCGGATTTGCTTCTTTAGATTCCGAGGCTTTCAGTGCTACGTTCCTTTTGGAACCGCCCTCAGCATCCTCTTCTTCTAGATGGATTTCGTGTGTTAGAAGCTTTCCGATGAGCTCGTCTCGGCTTTAAGAGTGAGAGGTTCCGAGCCTCCTCTATGGCAGTCACTTTGGGACCCCACCTTTTCTTGGGTAGACTTCGAGTATCTTTCCGCACATTTCTTCGTGGGAGATCTTCTTTCCCAGTGATTTGAGATTGTTGGTAATCTCAAGAAATCGAATGAACATTTGAGTGATGTTCTCTTCCGGCTCCATCTTGAAAAGCTCATATTTGTGAAGATATTGACTTATCTTTGCTTGTCCGACCTGGCTTGTGCCTTCGTAAGTGTTGACAAGGGTGTCCCACACTTCTTTGCTGAATCACGAAGCGGACACTCGGTTGTATTCTTCCGAGCTAATGGCGCACATCGAATGTTCATTGCCTTGAAGTTCTTCCCGAACTTCTCTCGCTTCTCCCGGAGTGAATTCGGCTTTTGTCTTGGGAATGATTCTGAATTCCTCTCGTCTTCATTGGAATGTAGTTTCCTTATTGTATGATTTCCCATACCTCTTCATCATGATCCATAAGGAAACATTCCATAAGCTTCTTCCAAGTGCCCAAAGTTTGATCCTTTGAATTTTGGTGGCCTGTTGGAAGATCTTCCTTCGTCGAACTCTCCGGTGTTCCGAGCCATTTGATCTTTAGACCTTTGGATTGTTAGATCCTTTCCGAAAGGCTAGGCTCGATACAACATGAAGGTTTGCTCTGGGAGAGTCTCGAGTCACCCTAGGGGGTGAATAGGGTGATAGAAGTTTTTCGTGGAAACGTTAGCTCTTTTGTTAACGAAGAGACAGAGACAGTTCCGAGTCAAACAGACAGGTCGAAAAGCTTGGACTCGTAAATGCTATCATGAACAAACACGCAAGTCAAGCAGAGTAATATGACCGTCCGAGTCTAGAATGAACTCGTAAAGATAACACTTAGAAATTACGTGGAAACCCTCCCGGGGCAGAAAACCACGGACCGTGTCAATCAAGACACGAAGTCAAATCCACTATTTTGAGTCCACAAAATACCGTGAACCGATCGAACTCGAGTTGCTCCCTTAGACAACTCTATACAAGTTTTCCTAGACTCGAAATTCCCTTATCTCGATCTAGTACTTCCTAGCTGAGATAACCCTTACAGCTAGGGACAACTATGCTGAGTTAACCCTTACAGCTTAGTCAAGGGACCTTACAAAGAATGTAAGAAAGAGTTTGTAACTAAGTACAAGACCTTACAACTCGAAAGTAATAAATTACGAGTAGGAGTTATAAGTAGAAGATTGAGAATGTATACAAGGACTTTGAGCAAGTATGTGTATTAACAATATGTTCGGCAATCTTCAAGTCTTGTAAAGTGGCTTCTATTTATAGATGGCCAGGCAGAGTAGCCGTTATCTTCATCTGCCGACCGAGAGTCCTCTCGTGACCGTTGATAGAAGCTTTCCGAGTCACTCGAAAGTATCCGTTGTAATGTGAATGTTGGACAACGGTTTAACTCTCTTGGAAGTCCCAAAACCATTGGCGGTGTCTTAAAAGATAAGGTGGAAACCACCGTTAAGATTGGCGTTCTAGTTTTCCAGATTTGGAAACAGATGCACCCGACACAATCTTCCGGGACTCGGAGCGAGAGAAGGTGAAAAGCCATGTCTCGCCGGTGATTTGACGTTCAAGCTTCGGTTACTTTTGTGGTTTGAAAAAGGTGTATCCTCGTTTGAATAACCTACAAAAGTAAAACAATTTTGGTTCTCAAAGTATAACATACTTTGGTCCAAGATTAGACACGAGATAATAAAATAATTATGATAATTAAACAACTAATTATCTCGAGTCGAAGAGGAATGGAATTTTGTGAGTCCAATATCAATGATACTCGAATTCCATCCGATTTAGTCTAAGTGAAGGATCAAGTTTCGTAAAGAATATCGAGTGAAAAGACCTTGATATACACTAAGTAATAATCATACTAAAAGTACCGACTATAACGTAATAGAGCTTATAACCGTAAGTCGATTCTAAGTGAGAAAAGACGAAATACTAGTCTATTCAATCTGCGATAAATCGAGTAATGAGGGACTCGTAACAGAGAACCGGTTTTCGAGTCACTTACGGATAAGCAAGAAATATAAGAGGTAAAAGCTCGTATCACTTAGAGAAGATACCATTTTACTCAAAGAAGTTTCGAGATATAGAGAATGCCTTGGAATCAAAACTCTATAAGTATGAGATGGTTATACCCGATTCATTTAATGCAACTCGTAAATGCGTTGAGAAGTGTCCGAGTCTTCACAACAATATGAAGTTCTCATCTAACATAAATCATATTGAACTATTATCAAAGTTATCCAGATTCCTAACTTAACTTCTCAAATCAGTAAAGTTTTCCTTCTACTTGTTTGTTTGATCGTCCAAAATATATATAGAACACCATTTCCTCCCTTTAGCTTTATGGTTATAACACATTTTCTCGAGCATTTCTCTCATAGATTTTTTGCCTTTGACTTATACCCCTACAAAAAGTGGGTGTATATCTACCTAAATTATACTCATACTTTCTCAATAATTCTAACTAGGGCTGGGCAACGGGTCGGGCCGAGGTCGGCCCATCAATATAAAGGTCGGGCCGGGCCAGGGAAAAATTAAATGAGCTGGGCCGGGTCATGGGCCAGCCGACCCCGACCCGTCCATGACCCGGAGCTAAACATGAAAATGTCAAGTGTAGGATCTGTTAAATCTCATTTTTATCGGTTTTTAATGCATTATTTAACCCAATTCCGTGATGATTTCAATGATATTTATTTAGTTTTGGGTTAGATTTTGCTCATTTTCTCTTTATCGTCACCTAAGCTCGTAAATCTTTTTATTACGGATTTTTAGGCTTAAATTTGAGAGATTCGAGGTAAATTTGATGAAAAGTGATAAAGAGAAGAGTCCGGGCCCAAGAGGAGGTAAGAAAGAAGCCTACAACACATCAAGAGAAGTTGCACGACCCTATCAGTGCGAAGCTGCATGGCCGTGCGGATCATCGACTGAAAGGCCCGAAGTCAAGAAAGGTTGCACGGCCCCTGTGTGCATATCGCACGGCCGTGCGAGAATGCGCACGGCACCCCGTGCCTAAGTAGCACCGCCCGTGCAGGTGAGGCGAAAAGTTCGGGCATTTTGCACGGCCCCTGTGCGCATACCGCACGGACGTGCGAGAAGGTGCACGGTACCCGTGCCAAAATTGCACGGCCCGTGCAAGTGAGGCGGAAAGTTCAGGCGTTTCGCACGGCCTACCGTGCTATTCAGGCATTTCGCACGGCCTACCGTGCGGACTAAGCACGGCCGTGCGAAAATTCTGCACGGCCGTGCAAGACTCATGTTCGGCGGCTTTATAAGCGATTTTTGTCTAGTTTTTTTGGCAGTTCTTTTCTCCATAAAATTTTAGGGTTTCTAGGGTAGTTTCCAGCAGTCAAATCCCTTTAGATTGAAATTTAATATTTTGAATAGATATATCAACAACTTTCAAGTTGAGTCTAAAATAATGTTGCCCAAATAAGCAAGTTGGCATGACGAAATTAGAAGTAGACTCCACTTTGGTCAAGTTGAATTAGCCTCGAAATCGAAATCGTAAAAGGACAAAGGATGTTGTGATATTGCTGGGCATTAATAGGCTCATAATTCATATCTTCAACATATTAGTACAAATTTAGTATTTACTCCCATCGACCAAAAAGTTTGACAAATTCATTGAACAATATAGCTATTGTCATCGGAGAACTCATAAAACCGTTAACTCAAGATTTGTGTTACATGTAATTCAACGTCGGGACAGGGGAGATATCGTCCGTATGACAATGTTTCGGTTTGATAACGCCGCAAATAAGCACCTCAAAGAATCAACCTTCGCGATCCCCACTCCTCCCTCTTGTATCATCATCCTCTTTGTGATTGGTGGAATATGCATAAAAAATTAATTAAAATAATTTAGATATATAAATATAATCTACTACATCAATTAAAAAACTTAATTGCTTAAAAGAATTTAATTACCTAAAAGAAGATACTTGTATCATCATCTTCGTCCCCTCCATCTTCATCTCGAATTAGAATCATTGTCAATTGCTAGAGTTGTATCATACTGTGTACGTCGCCAATCCTCGAAGACTTACGAGTGCTTGTACGGTCACAGGCTTCAAACCACTACGAGTAGGGGAGATGGTTTTTCCACTAAGACTAAAGGCGGATTCCGATGCTACAAGTACTAACTAGGATTGTCAACGGATCTCGTGCCATCATAGAAAGCTCCGGGTATCTCACCGAGCTCTTGTGCCAAAATTCCAAAACATCTAACTCCAAATTCAAATCAAGACCTGGCTCCTCCAAGTATAAATCCAGATGGGACCTCCCAGTTTGGGGCATAGAGCTTCTACCACTAAAACTACTATAATCATCAAAGTAGTCATCCCCGATAGCACTAACAGTAGGAGAAGGATTAATGATAGGCGAAGTTGATGTCGAGTGTAGCTTGTACTCATTGTATAAGGAACGCAAAGTGCTTAACACATTATAAACACGTTCCGTAGCTTCATCAAATCCAAACAACTTACTAAAGCAATACTCAACAAATTTAACTTTACACCAAGGATCCAAAATGACAAAGCACATGACAAGTATAAATTATATTCCGACCAATACTTGTCAAATTTTCCAAGCATTTCATTTGCCATATTAGCTAGATAATCATAAGGACCTTGAGCTGTCTCAAGCAAACGCCTATGAACCATCCATGCACCCTTGAAATACAAGTTAGATGTTGGGGTCTTCACAGCACTAAACATGCAAGTTACCTCATAAAATAACTTGAGAAACTTATGAACCATACTAAGTTTCTCCCGCTCCTCCTCTAAAGGCACATAGGTTTTCAACGGAGAATTAGTTGATCTCAAGTAGAGAAACGCATTCTTGTAATACAAGACATTATCAAGCAACTTGTAAGTGGAATTGCAACGAATTTGCATGTCCAAATTCAGTTTTCTTTTGACATCCAAATGAAAGATCTTTTGTGCACTTTCATAAAATTCTTTACCTCTAAGAGAAGATCTACTAATCAATTTCACCAAATTTCGAATCTTTTCCATAATTTCCTCAATCGACTTTAGACCTTCTTGCACAATAAGATTCAGGATATGTGCACAACATCGTACATGAAAGAATGCACCAGTACTTATCAATCCACTTCTAGGAACAAGACACTTTTTTAGATTAGCCACCATCACATCATTGTACTTAGCATTATCCATAGTTATGGTAAGTATCTTGTCCTCGATATTCCATTGAGTAAGAAATAAAAGCACTTCATTTGCTATGCTTTCACCATCATATGGAGGTGTCGGTGCTCTAAACCTAAGGATTCTTTTGTGCAATTTCCAAGCACTATCTACAAAATCGGTTGTGATGCAAATGTAGTGTTGATAAGTATGATTTGACCTCCAATTATCGGTTGTCAAACAAATCCTACCGGGATTTTCAATAACATATCTTTCAACTTATCTCTCTCCCCCATTTATAGACATCAGTTCTCTCTTAGCCGTTGAACGACTAAATAGCACAAAACCCGGGTTAGCTTTAGACATCATCCGTCGAAAAGCTTTTTCCTCAACAAGTCATAAAGGAATGAGCTCCTTCAACTATATAAAGAATAATTTCCTTACGAAGCTCACTCATATTAAACACAAATTCCACATTATCATCATCACTATCCCCTTCACCACCTTGAAACCCACTAGGTCTCACTCGGACATCTCTCCAAATGACGCTTTAAATGAGAAGTCCCACTCCCCTTAGTAGCGGATAAAGACATTTTACAATGCATGCAAATTGCGATTGGCTCACCTTGTGGATTAGTGTCTTCCTTGAGCTCTCTCCATACTTTGGACTTTTTCTTCCTTTTAGCTTGTGGAGCATTATACTCACTATAACTATCTTCCGTTACTTGCCTAGAAGACATTCCTTCACTATCCATCCCTAACATAAGAGAACAAAAGCATTATTAATCACATGAATATCTTTCATACCCTCCGCGTAATTTCCCTTTTACAAGAAAATTAAGCAATGTTAAAATAAAAGAAAGCAAATATCAACGAAATGTTCAAGAAGATAGATGCGGATAATGACGAAATTATTTCAGTTGAGGAGTTGAAAGTCGGGCTGCTAAAGTTTGGCTCTCGACTTGGAGAGTCCAAGTAAAGATTATCGTTGAATCACATTATCTTTCACTTATTCAAATCCTCTTTCCTTTTCTTAGTAATTTTGATTTGGTTCTTGAAGATTTGTTTTTTATTAGTAGTAACTTAATGCATTGTTTTTGGTCCCATGTTAAGGAGATGGTAATATGCCCACGGCCGTCATTTGGCCAAAGTGTTACCATTAGAGGTTGAGCGAGTCGATTTAGGATGCATTGATAAGTGTGTTTTTTTCTTTAAAAAATCCATTGTTTTAACTAAAGTAATTATAATTTCATCTTCTTGGTTTAGTAGGCTGCTTTCATAAAGCTTACTAATGAATGATTTTTTTAAAAAAAAACAAGTAAGTTTTGGAAAAAAAGGGGTCGAGTCGATGAGAAAAGAAAAGGCTCAAAGGAATCCACACATATATGGCTTATAAACTCCTCAAATTCAAATTGCAATTGAAATTTTACACAAAGCCAAATGGATGTGAGGGGGAATCTTCTTGGTTTAGTAGGCCAAGACTTCGAGTTGTCGACAACCATAAAAACTTCTTCTCTCGATGCCCACTAACTTCCCCTCTCCAAGTGAAGCAAATAGCCCCCCTCCCTCCCTTTTGTCCATCTAACTTATAGATTTCTTCCTACATAATAAGTAGTGATGTTGGATCCAAAGTGATGAAAGAGAGCCCCTTACAACCAACCTAGAGGCCATCGGCTTCGATCTCAATACCAAATCATGGGTCATCCGGTAGTATGGAAACAAAGTTTTCCACTCATTTAGACATAAATAATCGACTTAAGCTTTTGGATTGGGACGAGTAGCAAACAGATCGCACACAACAGGAACATAGAATGAGCATTCAGTAAGTATAAATTAATCAACAAGGGAAAGGAGAAGGGGTTCCAACCAAGTTGTATGTCCACAGTGAATTGATGCTATAAATCAAACACGATGATGACTAATTCGCATTTCTTTAAAGAAAATTACGGACACCCAAAGCACTAGGCGAGAGAGAGGGAAGGAGGAGGGATGAAAACAGGAAAAGATAACCATGCATACATAAGATATAAATTTATCGAACAGTTGGTGGGCACTAGGAGGGATTACATACCACGGCAGCAGAGCAAACCGGATGGGGAAAATCAGGAGAGAGGCAAATTCAAAACAACCCGAGTCACCAACTCACAAACCCAAATTCAAAACAATCGGGGATTACATACCAATGGCAGCTTGTAAAACAAGAGGGAAAGAAGTATGACTCCTAAACTCACAAACCCAATTCAAAACAGACTAAGAATGAGTTCAACTACAATTCAAATTTCGACAAAATACAAAGCAAGTACCTGAGGAGTGGCAGCGAGAACACTATGGACAGAGAGACAGAGCGAGATGGAGGAAGAGCGACGGCGAGAGAGACAGGGCGTGCGAGAGAGAGCAATGGAAGCGAGAACACGATGGACGAGAGAGCGACGGTGGCAGAAGGCTTCGAGCTCCGGTTCACCGGCGACGGTGGCTAGATGGCGAGAGACAGGGCGTGCGAGAGATGCAGAGAGCAATGGCAGCAAGATGGAGCGAGAGGGGCAGGGGTGAGCACCGACCCTTTTGCTTTGGCTCGTGAAAAGCCCGCGTCCGACCCCGTTAACGGCCCTTCTTCCACTCGACCCTTTTTAGCTCGGCCCTTTTGTTATTAAAAATTGGCTTCGACCCTTTTTTGCGCTGGCCGTGCTGGCCCAATGGGTACCCTACCCATTGGCCAGCCCTAATTCTAACCCAATTATCCTTGATAAGACATATATGTAGTTAAATTTTTTTCCTCTTTAAATATCTTACTTTATTTAGCATTCTAATCCACCAGGTATCTAGCACTATATCCAATTAAAGTACTCTAACATATTAATTTTCAAAATATTTAGCACTTTTTTTAAACAAATTATTGAACACGTATTCCATATCTCAAAATCATGATCTCGTTTTCAATCTCAAGTTCATTATTAATTTCCACAAAAATTTGTTTGTACAATCCCATTGTTTATATCATAACTTAAACACCTTTCACTTACGACAAATCCAAATATAATTTAACTATATCAACTTTCATAAATATCTCCAACACTATAATATGCTTTAACATAAGTATCTATACTTGAACCAACCCCTCTTACCCCTGTAAATTCTTCATTTGTTTCAAGAATTTCAAATAATGAGTACCCTTATTAAAAATGTAAAACTCCACTCAGTGAACAATAATCATGTTATTATAGTGACATCTAAGACCAAAATGTTTCTCAATAGACTACAAAAGAATTACTCTACCTATATGATCCATTGTAATGTATTTAATATTTAATAACTTTCATTATCCTCCAATATAATTAACATAATGCTTGTTCACATAATTACCAATGTAACAATTAATTTTTATCTCTATACGCAACATCTCTTTTGTATTCACATAGATATAAACATATATCCTATTGATATTTTACGTAATGGGTCCTATTTGATCCCTACCCACAATAATTGCTATATAATTATATACATGTATATTTTTTTTCCAACATAGTCAAATAATAGAAGTTGATGAAAATTATTACTAATAGCGGTCACTAACATTATAGGTTTCCCACATATAATTGGTTATAAATTACAAGTGTCATAATCAGGGGCAAATCTATTCACAATGGAGTGGTGTCGCTTGACATCATTGTTTTTTTTTTAAAAAAATACATATGGAAAAAAATAAGAAAAAAATTAAATATGTAGAAATTGACACCATAAAGACTCATAAAAGTACTAATAGTGTAGTCCTTTTTTTTCCTTTTCTGAATTGGAAGTTTTTATGAGAGTTCCCACTTAAAGGGCCCAAAAATTTCCCTCCTACCCACTCATACCATTCAACTCTGTAATTAATTTAATTTTCTCATAAAAGTGCTTTCTTTTTTCCTTTTTTGAATTGAAAGTTTGATATATTTGTGTTTAATTCAACCTCAGTTTTATGAATGAATAGTTGATTTAGACTTTATGAGAACGCCATTAGGGTTTTTTATTATTATTATTGTTGTTGCCTATTGATGGAGTTATAAGTTACTCATTATTGAATCGTTGTTGTTGAGCTAATTGGGTAATTATTGAGACATACAAGTTCTTAATCCCCGCATTATTGTCTTGTTTGATATATTCGCCTGTCGTCAATTAAGTTTTAATCTCAACTTTTAGTCCACTGCCCATGACCCATTTTAATGTCATTTTAAAATTATAATTTATTAGTTGTTTAATTTAATTTTTAGTACTTCGAACAAAAAAATTTAGTTTTAGTTCTAATATTAAAATCATATGCGTATTTCTCTACGGATCCCGACACGACTTGATTTGAATCCTACATCCGCCACTCGGTCATAATACTAAGGTGTCACTAAAAGGATGCATTTATAATATTATTTGTATCTATAATAAATAATATTGATGTCTCTAGGATTCTACTCGAAAATAATTAACCTTTTGAGAATTATCACAATATGTCACCTAAGATATCTAGGTGCATGTAACAAAGGAAGTAGTAAGTAATGAACTTAACGTCCGATTTCTTCATATCGCTTAATGACATTGACCTACACTTATAGGATCCTAGAGCTTACAAAGTGACTTTAAACCTTAACTCGATACCACAATTGTATTCTCGCTGCTTAAGTGAATAGTTATATGATCAACAATTTGATTAGATTATTCCTTAAAAATTTTAAATCTCTTATGCAATGTTCAATCTTTTATTCTTAGATTAATTGTTATAATATGAGTTCCTTAGGAAATATGTTGCTCTCTATTTAGACCATTTCTATTGACCATCATGTTAGCCCCTAAATATATTTATAATTACTATGAAGGTTTGCTCGGGAGAGACAAAGTCACCCTAGAGGGGGTGAATAGGGTGATGGAAGATTTTCCTAAAAATCAATCTGCTTTTAAGCGAGGGACAGACAGTAAAATGATTCCGAGTCTAGAATGGGGTCGAAAAGTATGAACTCGTAATTGCAGTGAAGGGTAGAGAAGCGGATAAAACCGAAGCTTATAATCTGTCCGAGTCTAGAATGAACTCGGAAAGTGAGAACACAGAAAGTACGTGGAAACCCTCCTGGGCGGAAAACCACGGACCATGTTAATCCAAGCACGAAGTCAAATCCACTATTTTGAGTCCACAAAATACAGTAGACCGATCGAACCTCGAGTTGCTCCCTTAAACAACTCGTTACAGGTTTTCCTAGACTCGAAATTCCCTTATCTCGATCTAGTGCTTCCTAGCCGAGATAACCCTTACAGCTAGGGACAACCGAGCTCGCTTAACCCTTACAGCTCGATCAAGGGACCTTACTTAGAGAGTAAGAAGGTGTTTGTAACTAAGTACAAGACCTTAAAACTCGGAATATAATGAATTACAGAGTGGGAGTTGTAGGTAGAAAATTGAGAATGAATACAATGACTTTGCTCAAGTACGTATATTAACAATAGGTTCGGCAATCTTCAAGTCTTGAGAGTTGGCTTCTATTTATAGATGACCAGGCAAGCATAGCCGTTATTTCCATCTTCCGACTAGAAGTCCCTTGATGAACGTTGTTAAGGACTTTCTAAGTCACCCGAAAGTATCCATTGAGATATGAACGTTGAGCAACGGTTCTTGACTGCTTTGGAAGTCCCAAAACCACCGGTGGTGTCTTGAAAGATAAGGTGGAAACCACCGTTTAGCTTGGCGTTTCGGTTTCCCAGCTTTGGAAACAGACAGCCTCGACGCACTCCTCCGGGACTTGGTCGAGGTGGAAAAAGCCTTGTCTACCGGTGATTTGACGTTTTGAAGCTGGTTACTTTTGTAATTCAAAAGCGTAGCCTCGTTTGAATAACCTACAAAAGTAAATCAAATTGGTTCTCAAAGTATAAAATACTTTGGTCCACGATTAGACACACATAATAATATAATTAAGATAATTAAGTGACTAATTATCTCGAGTCGAAAAGGAATGGAATTTTCTCGAGTCTAATATCCATGAAACTCAAAATTCCATTTGAGTTAGTCTATGCAAGAATCAAGTTACATAAGAAACATCGGAGTAAGATGAACTTGATCTAGACTAAGCATGGTTCGGACTATAAACGCTGACTCGTAACAAAATAGGACCCGTAACATGGAGTAAGACCTGAGTGCGGTTATACGAAATACTAGTCATTTGAACATGCGATAATTCTAAGTGATGAGAGACTCGTAACCGAGTGAGACAGACGTGAGTGCATATCTATTTTCCGAGTCACTTAGAGACAAGCAAAAATACATGAAGTAAATGCTCTATCACTTAGAGAAAATACTATACTACTCGAAAAGTTTCTAAGGTACAGAGAATGCCTTGGAATCAAAACTCTATAAGTGATAAGTTTTTATACCCGATTCCTTTGATAGAACTCGAAATGTGCGGAGTAAAGTCTCGAGTCTTCAATCTCCCCTTTTTGATAAAAGGCATTCCATACTTAGACAGAGACTTTTGTTAGTGATAAAGATCTATTTTTGTATACTTGCGCAGTAAAATAAGACAAGTAAACCGTTCTTAAAGTAACAGATCAATTGAATTTAAACTCGTAAAGGCTTGCATCAAACAATGAACCGAGAGAATTGAAAGAGAATGCATTAGTTCATTGAAGTTAAAGAATATACACAGAGAAAGATAGAGTGAGAAACTCCCTTAAACAAGACAACAAATTTTTCTATCTATATTCCTCCCTTTGCCTTTCAAAGAAAAACAAAAAAATGGGAAGAATACAACAAGTACTACATATTTGATGTCCGGACAAAAGAGGAAAAAATTCCGTAAAGAAGAAGAAACCGGCAGATCGTTGAATTGTGACACAAAGTGCATGGCGCCTACGAGGGAGAGGGGTTGTCTCGAGTGGAAGAGGAGGGACGAGAGGTACGCCGGCACCGGTAGGATCTTGACAATATGCTTGAGTGCGGCGGAGGGAGGATAGGGATCGCTGTCAAGGGCTCAGCTCCGAGTGGCTGACTCGAATAAGAGGATCTAGGGTTCCTCCTCGTGAACCTCGGTAGGCTGGAGGGGTCTGCTCAGCCGACCCGCCGCAGTTGTCCTTGTGCAGCTAGGTCTTCGACCCACTCGGATCGCCGTCCGAGCCGAGTACTGCCACTTGAGCTTGAGGAGCAGGTTTACCCTCAGTAGTCCTTCCTTCTTCTTCTTTTGTGTCTCCCCTTGCCCGGAAGGAGCCGCCTCACCCGCAGCTCCTTGGCGTCTCGCTTCTTCTTCCTCCCCGCTTCTCGAGGAGGTCATGGCCGGCTCGAGGACGCTTCGTAAGTGTCCGAGTCGCCACGGTCCCGAGCTTTCTTGGATCTGTCTCTCCTGGAGGAGCTCGACCAGCTCCTTTTGCTCCTTCACCAGAGCCTTCATCTCAAGAACCGGATCTTGCCGCTTCGGATCCGAGACTGGGCTGTTTTTGGTTGATGGTCACGGACCGATAGACAGCTCTTAAATGACCGGAGCATGTCCTTGAATTCTCGAGGACACGAGTTGATTTTGTCTAGGAAAGCGGAGGACAAAATGGAGGAGAGGGACTTAGAAACACCTGAGGTGGAAGCACCACCAGGTGGGGCAAGGAGAGAAAGAGGGGTGTCTTTCTAAGTCCGAGGAGAAAAAGGAGGCCTCGACTCGAGTTGTGTACCCGGATACCAGGCTGAGTTTCCTGGTACTCGTACTCCGAAGTTCCTTTTCCCGACAACAACGGCAACCTCGAAACAGACATTTGGATCCGAGGGGAGAGGAACTTTGAATTGTTTGAAAATTAGGGTGAGAAGAGCACCGAAGGGAAGAGGGGTGTTCTTATTTTGGAGTTGAGCCGGCACAGCCTACCATCCGCTCAATGATAGAAGGGAAGAGGTCTACTTCGTAGCCCTCAAGAATGTCGAAAAGAGCTTTTAAATGCTTGGAGTTGGGGTTCTCCTTGCTGGAATGCCGAGAGAAAAAGGTTCTCATCAGCAGGAAGCACGTAAGACGTGCTTCGACTTGAGCTGAGTCACCGAAAAGTTTTTCTATGACTCGGGAATTCTTTAGCGTATTTTTCAAAGAAGTCGTCGACGACCTCAATGAAAGGAATAGGGTTGCTGTTCAAGAAAAGAGAGGAAACCTTGAACAAGGCGGTGGAGGAGAGAGGTGTTTATTCGAACGGTAACGTTCGAACCCCGGAGGTTAGGACACCTTCGTAGCTTGTCGGATGAGCATAAAACTCGGATACGAGTTCGGGATATATGAACTCGCTGAAACAAAGAAAGTTATAAACACCGGTGGTTTGAATGTGGGACAACCACAAAAATTTGGTGGTTGGAAAGAACTTGTTGTCTAGCACAAGATGTCGGGTGAGAACAGGCTTAGAAGATGAAGAACCCTCTTGACTTTTTATGCATGGCTTCTTCGAAGAAGAGCCAAGAAAGTTAGGGTGAGAACCTCTCTTAGGCATTTTGAAGAGGAGTAGAGAGAAGTGAAACTTAGAGAAAGAGAGTAGAAGAGAGTAGGTCGACGAGAGTGAAGAAAAAGAGTAGAAGAAAGAGTTGAGAGCAATCGAGCTTACTTGAGATGAGCTTTACGTCGCTTGAGATCACTCGTTGACGTAGAAAGCTTCCGAGAGAAGTTTTGCTTTTTGAGAGAGAGAGTAAATGAAATGTAAAGTAGCGAGACGAAGGAGAATAGGCGCTATTTATAAAAAAATTGTCCTTCAACTTGACGTTATTTATCCGTTCGACTTAGCTCTTTCATCAGCCACCTCGGACCGATGTGACGGTTCACTTCTTAACGGTTCAAATTCTAGCGGTTTGACTTCCAACGGCTGGATGTCCGATCACAAGTGAGCGAGAGAGAGAAGGAGATTTTGAAAATAAAATATGAAATTCTCCACTTATCTAGAGATGATTCTAGAGTTTTGATGTCCATTTTTCTCAACGTCCGAGTTTGACTCGGATAAGTTTTCCGAGTGACTCGTAAACTAGAAAAAGTAATAGCTATTAGCTCAGTATCACGAAATCAACTCGAACAAATGGCTATTAAGAGATTTGAATGAACATAACACATAATCATGCAATGAAATTTTCACAAAATATAGCACATAATTATGCATTTAGCATTCCAAGCTCATTCCTAATGAAACGTAACCGATCTTCACCAAGAGGCTTAGTAAAGATATCAGCTAATTGAAGATTAGTAGGAATGAATTCAAGTTCGATATCACCTTTCTTAGAATGGTCTCTTAAGAAATGATACCTGACCTCAATGTGTTTTGTTTTTGAGTGCTGAACTCGAATTTTTGGTAATGCTGATTGCGCTTTGATTATCACACTTGATTGGAACCGATCCGAGAGAAAGTCCGAGATCCCTCAAGTGTTGCTTTATCCATAAAATCTGAGCACAACATGCTCCGACTGCAATATACTCAGCTTCGGAAGTTGATAGAGCTACTGAGTTTTGCTTCTTTGAGTGCTATGAAATTAGGGATTGAGCTAGAAATTGGCACACTCCTCGAAGTCCTCTTTCTATCAACTTTGTATCCAAGTGTAATCCGCATCCGAGTATCCAAGTGATGGTCGGCTCCGAGTCTCTTGAGTACCAAAGACCTAAGTTTTGAGTCCCCGCAAGATATCTCGAATATTCTCTTCACCGCAGTGAGATGTGATTCTTTTGGATTAGCTTGGAATCTTACACATAAACATACATTGAACATTATATCCGGCTCGTTGGAAGTAAGATATAGCAAAGATCCAATCATACCTCGATAGAGTTTCGATCTATTGCTTTACCTTTCTTGTCTCGAGTCAAGTTTTATACTCGTCGCTCATGGGTATAATCGCGTGCTTTACATCTTGGAGTTTGTATTTCTTCAGCAGCTGCCTTGTTATATTTTGATTGATGGACATAGATTCCATCTTTGTCTTGTTTGATTTGTAGACCAAGGAAGAAATTGAGTTTTCCCATCATACTCATTTGAAATTCCCGACTCATTAACTCGTAAAATTCTCGCACTGCATTTTCATTAGTAGTTCCAAAAATTATATCATCAAGCATAGATCTAAACAATAAGGAAATCTTTCCCTTAGTTTTTATAAAGAGAGTCTTGTCGATCCGACCTCTTCTAAAATCATTTTGAACCAAGAAATTGCTCAGTTTTTCATACCAAGCTCGGGAGCTTGTTTAAGACCATAAAGAGCTTTTTGAAGTTTGAAAACATAATCTGGAAATTCTGCGTTTTCAAAACCAGGAGGCTGCTCAACATAGACTTCCTCTTCAATAAAACCATTGAGAAAGGCACACTTAACATCCATTTGATATAATTTGATATTCATGCTAGATGCAAATGCCAACATAATTCTAATGGCCTCAATTCTAGCAACAGGTGCAAAGGTTTCCCCACAATCAATCCCTTCTTCTTGATTGTAACCTTGAGCCACAAGTCTAGCCTTGTTTCTAACTACCAACCCACCTTCATCCAGCTTTTTCTTGAAAACCCATTTGGTTCCTATGACTAGGTGGTCGGAAGGTTGTTTGGTTAGAGTCCGGACTTGGTTTCTTTCGAATTGATTGAGTTGCTCTTGTATGGCTTCTACCCATTGAGGTTCATTTAGGGCCTCTATTTCATTTTTGGGTTTAGTTAATGAAATGAATGCAGTGAATGCACAAAGATTTTGAAGAAAGGTACGAGTTCTTACCCCACTCGTTGATATCATATAATATGTTTTCTAGTGGATGACTAGAAGTGAACTTGAAAGCTCTACCTGTTCTCCGATTCACAAGATTTGTAGGTTGAACTATTTGATCTTCCGTAGCTTGTTCCGAGTGATCTTCTTCATTATGAGTAGTCTCTTGATTTGTTTCATTCTTAGTCACTTCGTTCCGAGTGACTTCATTCCGAGTTGGTTGAGTTTGAGTCTTGCGCATTCATGTTCATCACTATCATCTTTTCGCTGAGCTTCGGATCCGAGTATGAAGACTCACTTGGTTTTTCCTGTTCAAGCTCATCAAACACAACGTGGATGCTTTCTTCCACTTTGTTAGTTTTCTTATTAAAAATGCGATAAGCTTTACTATAAGATGAATACCCCGTAAAAATACCTTCATCTCGGCCGAGCATCAAACTTGGTTAGGTGATCCTTACCATTGTTATGAACAAAATATTTGCATCCAAAAGGCTTGAAATAGGAAATATTGGGTTGCTTCCCTTTGTAGAGCTCGTAAGGTGTTTTCTTCAATATGGTTCCGATGAGGCATCTGTTCAAAGTATAGTTGGCTATGTTGATCGCCTTAGCCCGTAAATAGTAAGGTAGATTGAGCTCGATCATCATTGTCCTTGTGCTTTCTTCAAGAGTTATGTTCTTTCTCTCAACAACTCCATTCTGTTGAGGAGTTCTTGGTGCTGAGAAATTGTGAGAGATACCATTTTTATCACAAAACTCGAGAATTCCGAGTACTCGAACTCCCTTCCATGGTCGGTTCGAATTCTTTGGATCTCGATTATAAGACTCAACTTGAATCTTTCTACAGAGCTTGCTGAACTCTTTGAATGCTTCATTCTTGTGCTTAAGAAAACACACCCAGGTAAATCGTGAATAATCATCAATAATAACAAGTATATATGATTTACCTCCGAGGCTCTTAACAGGGCTTTCACCACATAAATCCATATGCAGCAGCTCAAGTACTCGTGGATGTGGAAACCGTCTTTAGAGATTTGAATGATGATCCGACTTGTTTCCCTCTTGTGCAAGGTTTACAAACTCTGTCTTTCTTGAAAGCACAGTTAGGCAAACCTCTAACTAAGCCATGAGATGCTAATTTCTCAATAGTATGCATACTAACATAGCCTAATCTGCGATGCCATTTCCATGAATCATCATGAAGTGATGCTTTTAAACAAGATAAGTTCGACTAGGGTCGAAAGAGGAATAATGTAAGTGTTACTTGATCTTTTACCTGAAAGTTTGATATCCTTGGTAGTGTCATCAGAAATGTAACATTTGGTCTTAGTGAATCTTACCTCTTGACCTTTATCACATAATTGAGAGATGCTAAGCGGATTGTACTTCAGTCCTTTGACAAGGTAAACTGGGCTGACCAGATTGCTTCCCTTTCCAATCTTGCCAATCCCAATTATCTTGCCTTTGCTGTCATCTCCAAAAGTGACTTTTCCTCCTTCATGTTCTTCTAACTCGGAAAAGAGTCCCGAATCTCGTGACATGTGACGTGAGCATCCACCGTCAACGTACCGGTGTCCTTTTGATCTTTTCCGAGTGACCTGCAAAACAGAGGCAATCTAAACCTTCTCACTCCCTCTAACGAACCCAAGTAACACTCTTTACTCGTGGTCCTTTTCTCGAGGAAGAAGGTTTTTCGAACCCGCATTTGAATGACTTTGGGCTTAGTTTGATTCTCGAGTCTTCCGTGTAGAAAACCGAGTCCGTATCTCTTTCTTTTGAAAAATTTTTCTTTTGGGAACCTGGAGGAGATGGTTTCTTCTTGTAAACCGATCTAGGCTTAGTCCTCCTTTCATTTTTATGAATAGGACCACTCTCAGCTTTCCCGAACCTTACAGTTCTGGAATCCTTTTTGAAAAGTTCCGAGTAGGAATTTGATTCTTCCTCTTTGTTGAAACCAAGACCTTCTTTTCTGAAAGAGACACATTGAGATCTTAACAGACATATCAAGGTTTTTCCGACCTTGAGTAAATTTTAAAACCAGATCTTGAGACTCATTGAGCTTTTGCTTTAGCTGCTCATTTTCTCTTCTAAGTAGCTCATACTCGGCCTCATTCGATTGAGCACTAGTCTTGAGTTCTCCGAGTGTAAGTCTCGGCTTTTCCAATTCATTTTTCAAAGAAACGCTCTCAAAGGAAATTGACTCAAGTTGTTCTTTGAAACGAGAGGAGTCGAATTGGACTTTTCTTCCAAAGTAAAAATATACTTAGCCAAATCAACTTTGGAGAATTTGAGAAAGTACTCAATTACCTCTTGAGGATTAGATTCCGCATTGTTCGATTCTCGATTCGACTCGCTTCGCCTTCGAGTCGCTGATTGGCATCGTACACTTTGAGTCATCTCGAGTCCTCGTCATCTTCCGATGAGTCCTCGTCACTCCATGTAGCCACCATAGCCTTTTTCTTCTTTCTCGTCCTGTCTTCTCTTTGGACAGTCTTTGACTATGTGATCCTTGCTGCCACATTCAAAACAGATCAGAGTTCTTAGTCAAAGAAAACTTTGAAGGAGATGAGTACTTACCTTTTCTATCATTTTTGTCTTTTCTGTAGAACTCTTCTTTTGGCTTCTTATCCCATCTTTTGTGCTTCATCATTCTCTTGAAGCCTTTCGCAATAAGTGCCATGGGATCCTCTTCGAGTCGGAGGAACTCGGATTTGCTTCTCCGGTTTCCGAGGCTTTCAGTGCTATGTTCTTCTTGGTGCTGCCCTCAGCATCCTCCTCTTCCGGTGGATTTCATGAGTGAGAAGCTTTCTAATGAGCTCATCCGGCTTTAGAAGTGATAGGTTCCGAGCCTCCTCTATGGCAGTCACCTTGGGACCCCATCTTCTCTTGGGTAGACTTCGAGTATCTTTCTGCACATTTCCTCGTGGGAAATCTTCTTACCCAGAGATTTGAGATTGTTGGTAATCTCGAGAAATCGAATGAACATCCGAGTGATGTTCTCTTCTGGCTCCATCATAAATAGCTCATATTTGTGAAGATATTGGCTGATCTTCACTTGTCCGACCTAGCTTGTACCTTCATAAGTGTTGACTAATGTGTCCCACACTTGTTTTGCTGAGTCACGAGCAGACACTCGGTTGTATTCTTCCGAGCTGATGGCGCACATAAGAATGTTCATTGCTTTGAAGTTCTTTCCGAACTTCTCTCGCTTCTCCTGGAGTAAACTCGGCTTTTGTCTTGGGAATGAGTCTAAATTCTTCTATCTTCATGGGAATGTAGTTTCCTTGTTGTATGATGTCCCAAACATCATCATCATGATCCAGGAGGAAACATTCAATGCGTTTCTTCCAAGTGTATGAAGTTAAATCCTTTGAATTTTGGTGGTCTCGTTGGATGATCTTCCTTCATCGAACTCTCCGTTGTTCTCGAGCCATTTGATCATTATACCTTTGGATGGTTAAATCCTTTCTGAAAGGCTAGGCTCGATACCAATTGAAGGTTTGCTCGGGAGAGACAAAGTCACCCTAGAGAGGGGGTGAATAGGGTGATGGAAGATTTTCCTGAAAATCAATCTCTTTTAAGCGAGGGATAGACGTAAAATGATTCTGAGTCTAAAATGGGGTCAGAAAAGTATGAACTCAAAATTGCAGTGAGGGGTAGAGAAGCACATAAAGCTGAAGCTTATAATCTGTCTCGAGCCTAGAATGAACTCGTAAAGTGAGAACACAAAAAGTACGTGGAAACCCTCCCGGGCGAGAAAACCACGGACCGTGCTAATCCAAGCACGAAGTCAAATCCACTATTTTGAGTCCACAAAATACGATGAGATCGACTAAACCCGAGTTGATCCCTTAAACAACTCCTTACAGGTTTTCCTAGACTTAGAAATTCCCTTATCTAATCTAGTACTTCCTAGCTGAGATAACCCTTACAGCTTAGGGACAATCGAGCTAAGTTAACCCTTACGACTCAGTCAAGGGACCTTACTTAGAGAGTAAGAAAGTGTTTAGTAACTAAGTACAAGACCTTACAACTCGTAATATAATGAATTACAGAGTGGGAGTTGTAAGTAGAAGATTGAGAATGAATACAATGACTTTGCTCAAGTACGTGTATTAACAAAAGGTTCGGCAATCTTCAAGTCTTGAGAGTGGGCTTCTATTTATAGATGACCAGGCAGCATAGCCGTTATTTCCATCTTCCGACTGGAAGTCCCTTGATGACCGTTGTTAAGGACTTTCCGAGTCACCCGAAAGTATCCGTTGAGATATGAACGTTGAGCAACGGTTCTTGACTCGTTTTGAAGTCCCAAAACCACCGGTGGTGTCTTGAAAGATAAGGTGGAAACCACCGTTTAGCTTGGCGTTTCAGTTTCCCAATTTTGGAAACAGACAGTCCTGACGCACTCCTCCGGGACTTGGTCGAGGTGGAAAAAGCCTTGTCTGCTGGTGATTTGACGTTTGAAGCCGATTACTTTTGTAATTCAAAAGCGTAGCCTCATTTGAATAACCTACAAAAGTAAATCAAATTGGTTCTCAAAATATAAAATACTTTGGTCCAAGATTAGACACAAATAATAATATAATTAAGATAATTAAGTAACTAATTATCCGAGTTAGAAAAGGAATGGAATTTTCTAAGTCTAATATCCATGAAACTCAAAATTCCATCTCGAGTTAGTCTATGCAAGAATCAAGTTACATAAGAAACATCAAAGTAAGATGAACTTGATCTAGACTAAGCATGGTTCGGACTAGAAACGCCGATCGTAACAATATAGGACCTGCAACATGGAGTCGGACCTGAGTGCGGTTATGCGAAATACTAGTCATTTGAACATGCGATAATTCTAAGTGATGAGAGACTCGGAACCGAGTGAGACAGCGTGAGTGCATATCTGTTTTCTCGAGTCACTTAGAGACAAGCAAAAATACATGAAGTAAATGCTCCATCACTTAGAGAAAATACTATACTACTCGGAAAAGTTTCTAAGGTACAGAGAATGCCTTGAAATCAAAACTCTATAAGTGAGAAGTGTTTATACCTGATAGTGAGAAGTTTTTATACCTGATTCCTTTGATAGAACTCAGAAATGTGCGGAGTAAAGTCCGAGTCTTCATACTATTAGGCGATAAATTTGTAGTTATGCACTTTGTGACTCCCTAATAATTCATATCGGTATTTCGTGTATATATCTATTCTTTTCTTTTGATAATACTCTTATACTAATTTTTCTTGACACTATTTTTCACATACTTTCATTTCCAACCTCTTTCCTATATATGTTGTAGTTGTATACTTCTCACGTCAATTAAGAAGTTATTTAAATATAATCAATTTTATCTCGACTTATACTAACTTAAAAACGACACAAGAATAATATAAAATAGAAGTCAACTCTTAACATATCCAAGTTAGTCATTTAACATGGTTCCTTATTATTAATTACGAGTTAACTTGAAGACTCATGCTAAATTATCACAAATCCCATAACAAAACCTTGAACGTTTTGATCATATTTTAAAGCTAACTTAGAAACCGTATATCCTTCTCACCCGATGTCGAATCAAGGGTTAAATCCCCAAATTAGAAAGTTTGAAACGTTCTTTAAAACTTTCATGTGATCATAAAGTCCAACAAAAAATAATAAGAACCTCAAAACCTTACTCGAATCAAACTCGCTCCCATTTTACGTAAAAATTGTCGATGAAAGCAGTCATAAGAGTTGTATACCTCCAAATCAAGAAAAATTTGATTTCTTGGAAAGTTAACTCCCTACCCTATATTGTATCATATTTATAAACTTTAATATATCCCAAATTACTCCATATTATAACTTTATATTACCCCTTATTTTGCACCTTATTTAAAATTTCCTTGCCTTATAGGGGTAACTTCTCTACACCCTACATATCTCCATGTATATTTTCAACCTATTATTTTTCCCCAAATAACACATGTAAGATAGTTTCAAGATTATCCTTTCCTTCTCAGTATTTTTTTGTGTGTTTCTTAATCTACCAAGCAAAAGCCTCTAAACTATTCATTTTCTCCAATCTCTTCCTTTCCTTATTACTAGTTTTGGTGTGTTTCTTTTTGGTGTTTTTAGAAAGAAAAACCAACTCATATTTATAGGAATATCAAACCAATGAAATTATGATACTTGTCAAATTATTTTTTGAAAAACATAGGCTAAAACCATGTGCATTTTAAAAATTATGGCTAAACAAAATCATAGTTTTGAAAAATCCATGTGCAAGCTAAAAACAATTGGCTTATATATATATATATATATATATATATATATATATATATATATATATATTCTTAATTACTAAGTATATATTTGACTTGACTTAATTTTTTACTTTAGCTTGACCAATTTTATATAACTAGGTAACTTCTAAATATAATGTTAATAATTTTGATGCATGTGAATTAATTCAATGAATACATAAGTCTAATTATTTTTAGAAGTATCAAGGCCGACAAAAATATTGTACAACCGATTAAATAACATATTCAAATCAAGTATTCATATGCAAGTGTTAATAATTGATTTATTTATTAAATTTACTTTTACCTATTTGTATAGAGCATATGTATATGTATAAGTGTGTTATTGCACGTGGTTTTTAAAATAAAAGTTATAAGGATGTAATTCTATTTTTATTATTTAGTATTTGACATTTAATATTTAGTTGGGTCATTTTATTAGTAACCTTATTTATCCAATATATGCATAAATTATATGTTTGATCAAAGACTTTTACGGTAGTTCGAGCCATGTAAAAACAAACACTTATAGATTTCGAATTGAAGTGCATACACTATATTTGGTTAGCTTAACTGTTGTTTAAGAAAATTAATAATATTAATTAGGGTGAGGTTGTTATACACTTAAAGGTAATAGAGGTATTTTTTATATTTTTAAAAATTTTCCGGAATATCGATAGAATTCCATTTATAATTTGGCTATTTCCCTAGACATAAAGCCTTACACCTATATAAGAAACGGCAACTGTTTATGTCTGAGTTATTTTGACAAACTTAATGTCAAATTAATGTCAAACTTAATGTCAAATTAATGATGTATTAAATCTGAAATTATTTTGACAAACTTAATGTCCGAGTTATACTAAGTGGGTCAAGTATCTAAGAATTGAGTAAGTTAGTTAGGCTCAATTAATATGGATGTGTTTGTTTCTTCTTTATATATTGGAACTAAGTTTAAGACTTTTATAAATAATCTTTTAAGATCTAAATCTTAGGTCATTCATGTATAAGTCATGTCAAATTAATGATTTTTGTATCAAATGACTTTTATCAAGTGAATTTCTTTTAGAATGCTTCATGGTTAATCCCAAATTTAAATGAATGTCTTGAATTCAAAACAAGTAAGAGGTTGGTTACTTATATCCGAGTCTTTAGGAAAAGATGGAGAGTTCAATTTCATATCCATTTAGAACTCAAACTGTCCGAATCGAACAAAAAGGAAAGTGGAGGGCAACTACTTCTTTAGATATGTTTATGCGGACTTCATGGATGATGATGATTATTGAATAATCTCTTGTAGGATGCTTTGTTGTTAACTATGTACTTTTACTATGTTTTAAACTTATGCAAAAAGTATTAATGCAAGGCTCATTCTAAACAACTCGCTTTCTTTATGTATATGACGAAAAAATTCAAAGACAAAAATTAAAAAAATTTCACTTATAGCCCCCATCCCCTCAAAAGAAAATAATACGAGGAATAAAATTAGTAAGTAGCAACTTGGCCCTAAGTGATTGGACTGGAAAGCTGATAAAAAGTGCGCTGAAAAAGACAATCCGGCCCAAGGATGAAACGCTGTGTTGTGACTGTAGTAAGTGAACCGGCTAAGCAAGCTGCTGCCAGCCATTAGGCCGGGCCGTACGGATCCCGAGATCAACGATGCCGAGAAATCAGGTTAAGGCAAGGTCACATGCTATAAATAAGGCTGCAGTGACACATATACATCACATAATTGAGAGAGCCTAAATATCAAAAATACCACAAAATTTCCACATCCTAACACGAACCATGAACTTTGTAGTTTAACTGGATGTAAGAATTAAGGGTAGAGGAGTGGATAAGTATGTCTAGGTATGGACTCGAATACCCTCTTTAGAATTAGGCAGGTTAGGATCTATTGAACCCTCCCGAGAGCTGCTGTGTCCTACTTGGATATCGCAATGCATGTCTTTAGGTTCGAGGATAGAGAACTCGCCCACCGCAAGAGGACTTTGATGTAATTCTCCGGTGTACTCACCATAGTCGCCATGTCATACTTGCTTCTTCTAATAACATGATGAGGCCTATAAACAAGCTGTTGGGTTTAAAATAAGGATCTAGAGTGGATCCTCATAAGGAAGGAGGTAGATCTGGCTCAGCAGCTTATGTACATCCGTCCTATGTACACGTCGGGAATTTCATGAATTATGAAGCGTCGAGCTATCTCAATGTGCCTAGTAGGCTCTTGCTTGTAGGAGGATATAGAGATCGAGCTCCCGCCTTATTATAGAATGTGGTAACTTGGGGATAAATGTTCCCTAATTCCGTTGATTCTGGTATAGACAATCCTAGGCTTGGATCGTATGTGGGTCAACCCCGAGAACTTTACGAACAATCCCAACTTGCTGCAGGTATAATTAATTTCATCCATATGATAATGACTGATGTGGTCGGTGGAAGTCTCTTAGGAGGCAGTGGTGGTCCAGCAGCTCGGTTGCTGGTGGTGCTTTTTTTTTACCCCTATTGGGTCACCGATAAGATTTGGTTGGACTTTACAGGATACCTTTTTGCTAACTGTTAAACCCAAAAATATTGTTTTTTACAAGCCTTTTATCACCCTAATTTTAGCTCATAAAATAATATTATTTTAGATTTTTTACTTGTTTTATTTACTTTTATAGGTAATAAATTGAGTTAGACAACCAATTGAAATATGGACCTAAAAGGATCAAAATTGACGAGTTAAGTCACAAGCCCACTCTCGACAATCATGCAGGTCACATGGGCTAGTAACTTCTATTTTTCCAAACCCATTTGTAAAGGCCAAGCCCAAGGAATGAGCAAGAAATTTGGTGTATGAATATATTAGGCAACTATTATTTAGAATTGATGTTGGATTACTAGTTTTCGTCACATGTTTTCTCTTTCCAATAAAGATTGAGTTTTCTAATAGAAGAAATAGCCACTGATGCCAGCCCATCATCAAACTTCATCATACTAGGGTTTTTTAATTGATGAAGGCAGTGGAAAAAGAGGTATAAAAAGGATTCGATAAGATCGGGGAGGCAGAGCCGATGTATTAGCATAGTAATTAATTACGTTAAGTTTAGTTTAGGTTATTAGTTTTATCCATAAAAATTTTAGACTCCAATAATTTAAATTCAATAATTGTTTTATTTTTAACTATTTAATTCAATTCTTGACAGTTTTCAAATTTACTTGAATTCTTTTTGGTAATTTCTTCCCTTTTGTCTCTCCTTTCTCTCTAGTTTGTTTAGTTTAGTTTAAAGGTTTGATTTTTATTATCTTTTGATGTTAGTAGTACTTATATTAATTGTTAATTTTATGTTTGAGTTTAACTAATTAGTTTATGTTCTTGTTCAAGTCGGTTTGTGTTAATTTATTCTTCAATTTGGTTATTAGATTTATTTTATATTTTAATGTTAATTAGTTGTTAAAATTCGTTGCTGCTTGTAATTAGCCTCTCTAATGGTTAATTGATCTTGTTTAGGTCTTAATCCACCTAATTTATGCTTGTTATTTGGGATTGTTTCTCGTGCCCACTACGTGTTCGATGAAAGGCTGAAAGGGATTTTCATCCGGATTTTTGGGTGATTTGTGTATCATTGAAGGATGGAGAAATTTGTCGGTGTGGGTACAGAGATAGTTAGGATTTTGGCATGAAAATAGTTTGAATCCTAACTAGGTACGAGATTGTTATTTTGTAGTTTAGTTGGGCGAAAGTAGGTGGTTAGAATAACTAGACTAGCTTATGACCCTCGAAAGTGTGGCTTGAGTAGGTTTTAATGATGCAACCGACCACTTCTAAATACTTGTATAAACTATGGTAGGTTTAGGCTTGGCTTGATTATTTAGTTATTAAGTGGTAAAATTATAACTCGAGTACTCCTTTTATTGCACACTTGTGGTTATAAATTTAAGATTTAATTGTTCCTAAAAAGTTTTTGGCACTGAAGACTCATGTACAACACTCTATCTCTCTATGGTTTTGATTCTAAGTTATTCTGAGCTTTAAAGAAACCCATATCTAAGTTTTCATTATGTTCGACCTACTCGAAACCATTCTTCAAGCATAACATTCTTAAGCTGTGTTTCGACCCACTAAGACATAACTCACAACAATGGCAAGAGAAAATAATTTCTCAAACACTTTTATTCCGAGCACTGACTTGATGGTTTCGGTGACTTTCTAAATTAGTTTATTTATTGAGAATTATTGACTTGATCAAGTTTATACATTATGATGTTTTATTCTTTCTAAGTTTATGATTTTAAAGATTGACTCAAGATGGAATTTGAACATAATGAATATTGGACTCGAGAAAATTCCACTCTTTTAGGCTTAAGATAATTAAGTGCTTAATTATTTTAAATTAATTATTATCTTTTTCAAATCTTATCTCAAAGTATTTTTATATTTTGAGTACTACTTTCTTTTATAGTTTGATTAAAGAATCCTAATCTATTTTTGAATTGTAAAAGTAGCCGCTTTCTAGCCATTTGAAGACTCGGGTTTTAACTCTGTCATGCTTGAGTATTACATGAAAACTCAGGTATAAATTCTATCTCTCTTAAGTTTTTATTCCAAGTCATTCTAAGCACCATAGAAACTCTTATCCAAAATTTC
The DNA here is from genome assembly GCA_021018815.1 of Talinum fruticosum. NCBI lineage: Eukaryota > Viridiplantae > Streptophyta > Magnoliopsida > Caryophyllales > Talinaceae > Talinum > Talinum fruticosum. Next base: position 9,302,870 of record JAITYX010000005.1, on the reverse strand, counting down.
ATTCATTTCTGATCGACTCAAAAAGTGCCTTCTCACATATCTCTTTACTCGATGTTTCGACTCACTCAAACATCACTCAAAACTATCTCATACTCAAATAATTTCTCTAACACTCTTATTCGAGTACTAACTATGTATTTCAATGCAAAAAAGAATTACAACGTTAATTCCTTATTCTAAGTCAGTTTATTTCTTTAAGAATTATTTGACTAAATCAAGTTATTATACTCGATATTTTGACTCTCTCTACTTAATCGGCTTAGGATTTACTCAAGATGGAATTTGAGTATATTAAATATTAGAATCAGAAAATTACATTCCTTTAGGCCAAAGATAATTAAGCATTTAATTATTATTTGTGCCTAATCTTGGATCAAAGTATTATTATATTTTGAGAACCAATGTGGTTTGCTTTTGTCGGGTATTCAAACGAGGATAACTTATTTTTTAAATACAAAAGCAACCAGCTTTTAGCCGTTAAACACCAGCGAGAAAAGTTTTAGCTACTTCGGACATGGCTCATACAACGTGTCGGGGTTGTTTGTTTCCAAAACTAGAAAACTCCAACTCTTGGGCTAGCAATTGTTTCCAACTTATTTTCAGCCACCACCAAGTGATTGGACCATCTGTTGGAGCCAAGAGCCGTTGCACAACGTTGACATCCCAACGAATTTTTCTCGAGTGACTCGGAATAGCCGTTACAATGGTCGAGTGAAGAATTTTGTCCAGAACAAAGACTCAACGGTCACTCTGCATGGTTGGCTATAAATAGAAGCCACTTCATAAGACTAGACAATTGTTGAATAGATTGCTAAAACTGAATTTATTGTTGCTTGTTCTCATTGTTACTCGATCTTTTATTTACAACTCCAAGTCCGGATTTAATATTTTCTGATTTGTAAAAAAGTCTTGTAATAAGTTACATTCTTTTTTACTTTCTCAGTAAGGTTCCTTGACTGAACTATAAGGGTTAACTCAGCTCAATTGTCCCCGATTGTAAAGGTTACCTCGGTTAGGAAGTACTATATTAGATAAGGGAACTTCGATTGTAGGAAAACATTGTAAGGAATTGTTTAAGGGAGCAATTCTGGTTGATTCGATCCTTTGTATTTTGTGGATTCAAAATAGTGGATTTGACTTGGTGCTTGGATTAGCACTATCCGTGGTTTTCTGCCCCGGGATGGCTTTCGTGTATATCTGTGTTATTACTTTTCTAAGTCGAATCTAGACTCATATTCCGGTGTTGTGTCTGTATTGCTGCAAAAATTGTTTAATTTTGTTCATTACCCTATTCACCCCCTTCTAGGGTGACTTAGGCTCTCCAAGAGCAAACCTTTAATTGGTATAAGAACCTAGCCTTTCAAGAGGATCTCACCATCCAAAGGTATAAAGATCGGATGGCTCGGAACAATGAAGACGGAGAATGCAACTCTCGTACCTAAAACCAAATCGAGTTCACCACTAAGGAGACCGAGAAATTCAAAAAGAATTTCAAAGCTATGAAAACACAGATGTGTGCAATTAACACGGAAGAATACAACGAGTGTCTCAGCCTATGACACAGCTCAAGTGGTGTGGGACACTCTTGTCAACACCTATGAAATGCCAAGTGAAGCGAGGCAAAGATAAGTCAATATCTTCATAAGTATAAGTTGTTCAAGATGGAGCCGAAGAAAACATCACCGAGATGTATGTTCGGTTCACCGAGATTACCAATAATCTCAAATCTCTAGGTAGAAGGATTTCTCATGAAAAAATGTCTAGAAAGATTTTGAGAAGTCTACCAAAGAAGAGATGGGGTCCTTAGGTGACAGCCATTAAAGAAGCTTAAAACCTATCTCAACTAAGGCCGGACGAGCTTATTTGCAAGCTACTCACTCACGACATTCATCCGGAGGAAGAGGAAGCCGAGGTTAGCACCAAAAAGAATATTGCACTGAAGGCATCAGAAAGTAGACGTGAAAGTTTGAGCTCCTTAGAATCGGAAGAGGATCCTATGGCCCTCATAGCCCGTGGCTTCAAAAGAATGATGAAATACAAGAAGTGGGAAAAGAGGCCAAAGGAGTGAGTTTTACAAGAAAGATAAGAAGGACAGAAAGGTAAATATTCTTCTCCTTCAAAGTTATCTTTATCTAAGAACTCTGGTTACTATGAATGTAGCAACAAGGAGCACATAGTCGGAGACTATCCCGAGAGAAAGAAGGACAAAAAGAAAAAGGTTGTGATGGCTACCTAGACTGATGATGACTCATCCGAAGAGGATGACTCGAGATGACTCAAAGTGTCTTATGGCACTTACGAATGTGGAAGCTGAATTTGAGTCAAACAATAAGGACTTAGATATTGATAAGGTAGCTGAATACTTTCTCAAATTTTCAAAAGTTGATCTAGCACGATATATTTTCACTTTTGGAAGAAAAGTCAAATTCGACTCATTCTAGTTCAAAGAACAACTTGAGTCTCTTACTAATGAGAGCAATGCTTTGAAAAAGAATTGGAAAAACTAGGACAAAATCTGAAAGAACTTAAGACCAAGTACTCAAGCAAATGAGACCGAGTCCGAGTCACTCGGAACAGAGAATAAGCAACTCGAAAAGAAAGCTCAATAAGTCTCAAGAGCTTGTTTTGAAATTTACTCAAGGTCGGAAAAACCTTGGTATGCTATTAGGCTCTCAATGTGTCTCCTTCAGGAAAGAAAGACTTGGTTTCAATAAATAAGATGAATTAAAATCTATTCTAATTTTTTCAAAGGACTCCAGAACTATAAAGTTCTGGTAGGTTGAGCATGGTCCCATTCATACAAATGAGTATAGGACTAAGCCCGGACCAGTTCATTGGAAAAAGCCTTCTCCTCGCTTTACAAAAGAAAAGATTTTCAAAAGAAAGAGACAAAGACTAAGTTTTCCGGAAGGAAGAATCAAACCAGACCCAAAATTGTTCAAATTTGGGTTCCCAAAAGTGCTCTTCCTCATAAAAGAACCACAGCAAAGGAAGTTACTTGGTTCGTAAGAGGAATTTAGAAGAGTTAGTTTGTCTCTATCATGCAGATAACTCACAAGAAGAAGAAAGGTCCTTGGTACTTAGACAAGTGGTTGTTGACACCACATGTTAGGAGATTCAAGACTCTTCTCTCGAGCTAGAAGATCCGAAAGGAGGAAAAGTCACTTTTAGAGATAATGGCAAAGGCAAGATAGTAGGGATTGACAAAATTGGTGAAGGAAACAACACAGTCAGCCCAATCTACCTTGTTAAAGGACTCGAGTACAATCTCCTTAACATCTCTCAGCTATGTGACAAAGGGCAAGAGGTAATGTTCAAGCAAACCAACTGCTACATCTCTCGATGTAGTCTCCAAAGAGACAAGCTATCGGTCCGAGGTCAGGTTACACTTACACTATTCCTCTCTCGATTCAAGTTAGAATTTATCTTATTTTAAAGCATCTCGTGAATGATGATTCATGGACTCGGCATCGTAAACTAGGTCATATCAAGCATGCTCACAATCAAGAAACCCGCATCTTATAGATTGGTTAAGGTTTTACCTAACTCGTGCCTTTAAGAAAGATAAAATCTGTAAGGCATGCACAAAGGGTAAGCAAGTTAGATTATCTTCCGAGCCACTCAAAATGTATCCACATCCAAAGTGCTTGAATTGCTTCATATGGATTTGTGGGGTGAAATTCATGTGAAAAGTCTTGGAGGTAAATCGTATGTAATTGTTATTGTTGATGATTTCTCACGATTTACTTAGGTATGTTTTCTTAAGAACAAGAATGAAGCCTTCAAAGAATTCACTAAGCTTTGCAGAAAAATTCAAGTGGAGTCTCGGACTCAAATCGAAGGATTCGAACCGACCATAGAAGGGAGTTCGACTACTCGGAATTTACGGACTTTTGTGACAAGAATGACATTTTTCACAACTTCTCCGCACCAAGAACTCCTAAACAGAATGGAGTAGTGGAGAGAAAGAACAAAACTCTTCAAGAAATAAGAAGAACTATGATGATTGAAAATGATCTACCTTACTATTTTTGGGCTGAGGTAGTCAACATAGCAAATTACACACTCAACAGATGCCTCATCGGACCCATCCCGAAGAAAACACCCTACAAGCTTTACAAAGTCAAGAAACCCAATATCTCCTACTTCGGACCGGATGTAAGTGCTTTGTTCACAACAATGGTAAGGAACATTTGACAAAGTTTAATGCTAGGTCAAATGAAGCTTATCGTGCTTTTAACAAAAGAACTAACAAAGTGGAAGAAAGTATCTATGTTGTTTTTGATGAGATTGATCTTGGCACGATAAGTGAGTCCACATTCTCGGATCGCAGACTTAATAGAGATAAAGATGACCTTGCTGAAGCTGAGCTCATAAAAGGTCAAAACAGAATTACTAAAGCAACTCATAATGTTATGACTCGGATCGAACAAACTCAAAGCCAGCTCGTAATCGTCGAAGAACAAGTCAATGAGACTCAACAAGATCATCTAACTCGGAGATCAGCCTATTCAACCAACAAACTTGGTAAACCAAAGGACAGAGTTAAGCTTTCAAATATGGATCCACTTGAGAACATATTATCCGATATCAACAAGTAGGGTAAGAACATAATCTTTTTGCATAGTCTATGTGCATTTTCTCGCATTCATATAATTAACGTAACCCAAAAATGCACTAGAAGCCCTAAATGAGCCTCGAATGGGTAGAGGCCATGCAAGAGGAACTCAATCAATTTCAAAGAAACCAAGTCCGGACTCGACAAAATGACCATATAACCACCCGGGGGCGAAATGGATTTTCAAGAATAAAATGGATTTTCAAGAACGAAATGGATGAGGAAGGGTTGGTAGTCGAAATAAGACTAGACTTATTACCTAGGGTTACAATCAAGAAGAAGAATTGATTGTGCTGAAACCTTTGCACCTGTTGCTAGGATTAAGGCAATTAGAATCTTGTTGGCATTTGCATCTAGCATGAATATTAAGCTCTTTTAAATGGATGTCAAATGTTCCTTTCTGAATGGTTTCATTCAAGAAGAAGTTTATGTTGAGCAACCCCTAGATTTGAAAACTCGGAATTTCCAGATCATGTTTTCAAGTTGCAAAAGGCTTTATATGGTCTTAAATAAGCTCCTAGAGCTTGGTATAAAAGACTAAGAAATTTCTTGGTTGAAAACGATTTTAAAATAGGTTAGATTGACAAAACTCTTTTCACGAAAACCAAGGGGAAAGACTTTCTTATTGCTCGGATCTATGTTGATGATATCATTTTTGAGCTACTAATGAAACTCTATGTCAAGAGTTTTCCGAGTTGATGAGACAAGAGTTCCAAATAAGTATGATGGGAGAACTCAACTTCTTTCTTGGTCTACAATCAAACAAGACAACGATGGCATTTATGTCCATCAGTCGAAGTATACCAAGGAACATTTGAAGAAGTACAAACTAAAAGATGTGAAGCACGTAGCAACACCTATGAGTAACAGTTTGAAATTGGACTCGGATGAGAAAGGTAAAGCTGTAGATCAGAAACACTACAGAGGTATGATTGGATCTCTACTATATCTCACATCTAGTAGGCCGGATATCATGTTCGAGTGTCTATCCCAATCAAGTGTGACAATTAGAGTGCAATCAGCATTACAAAGAACCTCAGCACTAAAAAACAAAGCATATTGAGACCAGGTATCATTTCCTAAGAGACCGCTCCGAGAAAGGTTATATTGAACTTGAATTCATTCCTATGAAATTTCGGTTAACTGATAGTTTTACTAAGCCACTTAGTGAGGATCAGTTTTGCTTTATTAGGAATGAGCTTGGTATGATTAATGCATGATTATGTGATTTATTACGTGATTTATCCTCGGATAATTGTGCGAGTATGTGCTTTTTCTAACAAATGGATGAGTTGATAGAGTGACACTAAGCTATGAGTTATTGGTTTTCTGATTGTTATGAGTTACTCGGAAAACATACTGAGTTAGACTCGACTTTTCAAAGAAAATGGACATTAAACTTTTGGGATTATCTCTAAATAAATAGAGAATTTTAGAAATGTTTTTTTAAAAACAGTCTTTCTTTTCTCTCTCTCTCTCTCTCTCTCTCTCTCTCTCTCCGCCACACGTTTCGATCGGATAAAATAGGCCGTTGGAAAAAAGCTGCTGGAATTCTAGCCGTTGGAGAGTAGAACGTCACACTCGCTCTCGGAATACTATTTAGTATTTCATCAAAACGAAGGCTGAAGGTAATTTCTTTTCGCTATAAATAGCATCCCTTTACCTTTATTTCTTTACTTTACTCAAGACCTTCTTGCTCTCTGAAGGTTTGCTCTTGGAGAGTCTTAGTACCTTAGAGGGGGTGAATAGGGTGATGGGGAAATTTTAACAAACTTGGAAGATTAAAACTTAAAAGCAATAAACAAGACTGTCCGAGTCTAGATTGAACTCGAAAAGTATCAACTTAGATTTACGTGGAAACCCTCCCGGGCAGAAAACCACGGCCGGTGCTAGTCCAAGCACTAAATCAAATCCATTATTTTGAATCCACAAAATACAATAGACTCGACTCAACCGAATTACTTCCTTAGACAATTCCTTAAAGAATTTTCCTAGACTCGAAGTTCCCTTATCTAATCTAATACTTCCTAAATGAGGTAACCCTTACAGCTAGGGACAACTGAGCTGAGTTAACCCTTACAGCTCAATCAAGGGACCTTATTCGAAAGTAAGAAAGAGTGTGTGACTGATTACAAGACTTTACAACTCGGAAAAGTATGAAGTATAAACTAAGAGTTGTAAGATGAAGATTGAATGAGTATTATACATAGATATATAATTTCAGCAATATGTTCAACAATCTTCAAGTCTTGAGAGTTGGCTTCTATTTGTAGATGACCAAGAAAATTAGCCGTTATGACTATCTTCTAAATAGAAGTCCTTTGTGACCGTTGTAACGGTTCTTCCGAGTCGCTCGAAAAGATCCATTGAGTTGTGAACATTGTGCAACGGCTCTTGACTCCTTAGGATGTCCCAATCCACTGGTGGTGTCCGAAAGTAGGGTGGAAACCACCGTTGAGCTTAGCGTTGAAGATTTTCGGTTTTGGAAACAGATAACCCTAACACGATTGTCCGGGCCATGTTTAGAAGTAAAAAGCCTTGTCTGCTGGTGATTGACTACTTGAAGCCGGTTACTTTTATATTTCAAAAGTAGGATAACCTCGTTTAGATAACCTGCAAAAGTAAACAGATTTTGGTTCTTAAAGTATAAGATACTTTGGTCTAAGATTAGGCACAAATAATAATTTAATTAAGATAATTAAGTGCGTAATTATCTCGAGGCCTAAATGAGTGGAATTTTCCGAGTCTAATATTCATTATACTCAAATTCCATCTTAGTAAGTCTTAGAAAAATCCAAGTTATAAAGAGAATATCATAGTATGAGTACTTGATATAGACAAATACATTTCAAACAAACATGCTGGCTTAAAAGTTGAATTAACGCTGTAATTCATTATATCTTAGAATATGAATTCAGAGCTTAGATTAAAAGTGTTACGGAGATTGTTTGAACATGCGATATATTTAATTGGTGTCTTAGTGACTCGAAGCATCGGTGTGAATTGATGTCCAAGAAAGTGATTTCGAGTCGATCGGAATCGAATGAAAACATATGCAATAGTTTCTATAACACTCAAAATGACTTGTAATCAAAACCTAGGAGGGATGAGGTTTGTACCTGAGTCCTTGATAATACTCAGAATGATATAAATGCAGAGTCTCAGTCTTCACTCTCTACTCTAAGCCTTTTTAATCACTCGTATTCTCTCTCTCTCTCTCTCTCTCTCTCTCTAAATTCTAAGCGTTTTCTACTCTAAGTTGTTGGGGTCGGCTACCAAAAAGGCCCGCGTCAAAATACCTCAAGAAGGAACCTCCAATCCTTCTTAAATCTTTGTCAACCAACACTTCACGTTGGATGATAAATTCTTCCCAACCACTTCTTTCTTGTGGTTGCAGCACATTAAAAGCACTCGGGGTATTCAATTTTCACGTGCATCGGTGAATTCATTTACCCGAACTCGTTGCCGAGTTCTATTCAAACATGTCCTACTCGAGGGAATCATTACCTCAAGGGTTCAAGAGAAGGTTGTTCGTGTCAACCTCTCTCTTCATAGATTGTTCAAAGTCTCTTCTCTTTTTCTTAACTGTAATCCCATACCATTTATGGAGATTGCTGATGAATTCTTTGAGAAGTATGCCAAGGAAGTTCCTAAGTCACGGAAGAATTTCTTAGTGACTCGGATGAAGACCGAGGCAAGACTCGCTCTGTTTCATTTTGTTGAGGACCTTTTTCTCTTATCATTCCAGCAAAGAGAATCCAAACTCCAAGATTCTCAAAGCTTTGTTCGATATCACGAGAGCTACGAAGTAGACCTCTTTCCTTCTATCATTGAGTAGATGGCGTCTATGCGACCTCAATCAAAGAAATCTGCTCCATTCCCCTTTGAAGCCCTTTTGGTCGTTATTTTCAAAGAGTTCAAAGTCCCCCTTCCCTCGGCTTCTAATGCTGTTTTTGAGGCTGCCATTGTTGTTGATAGAAAAAGCTTCTTGGGTACGGATACTAGGAAGTTCAACCTGGTGTCCGGGTACATGGGTCCGAGTTGAAACCTCCCTCACCCCCTCGCACTCAAATTAGACTCCTCTAGCACTCCCTCCTCCTTCAGCTGGTCCATCTACGTCTCTACCACCTCCTTCGACCTCTACTGCTATGTTTACCGTGTTGGTACGCAAAATTGCTTCGTGTCCAAAGAACTTCGAGACACTCTCCACTCTCTCAAAAATGTCCTTTAAGGCTTGGTTATCAACCGGAAGACAGAGGCAGTCTCGGATATGTGATAACCAGAATCTTTTAATTGAGCTCAAGCGCATCATTAACGAGCAACGCGAGCAACTCAAGGGCTTAGGACTCGAAACTTTAGATACTTCGAGGAGTCCTCCAGCCTGACCAAGTCTACCTCTGCTAAGGTAGAAGAAGAAGTCGAAGCCATAGCCGAAGAAGGCACATATCAGCTTGAAGAAGAGAAGGAAATAGAGAAGGAAGAGGAGAAAGAAAAAGAAGAGGCCGCTCAACCCGAGGGCCGAGGTGCGATAAATCCTTAACCGAAATGATCTCCTCGGATCTCAATCTGAGTGGGTCGGAAGAAGTTGGGGACGTTGGACATTCCAAAGCTGCTGGGTCAGCAGCATTACTCTCTATTATCTTTCAGGAGGATGAGCCTGAGGAAGATATGCCCCTGCGTCAAAGAACCAGGATGGAGCAACTTCCGAACATCCTTGTGTTGCCGCCGCCGCGATCATCCACCTTCTCCCGAGCTTATCGGCGCAGGGGCACCGCTCGTCCCTCCTCTTCTCAACAAGCAAGCCCCTCCTCTCGAGTTCATTTTATTTTATTTTTTTGTCCAACATCAATTGTACTTATTTGCTATTTTCTTTCCTCCTTTTTGATGAAATGCTAGGAGGAGAAAATATAGAAAACTTGATGTTGTGTTTAGGGGAGCTCACCCTCTTTCGAGCAATGAATAAAGTTTTTATTTTTTCAAACAGACTTGTTTCGAGTTATATGTTTCTAAGCTATATGTTTCTTCTTACCTTTCTGCTCCGATACAATCTGTTTATTTCTTTGCTCCGATTTATTATCCGCATAACCGTTATAAGTGATGATATGATATGAAATGCATTTTTAAGTATGGAATGTCTCTAATCCGTTACTCTTTGCTCTAATATGTTTTGATTATTGAAAATGAAAACTCATGTTTCACACTAACAAGTTTCTATCTTAAGTATGGAATGTCTTTCATCAAAAAGGGGAGATTGAAGACTAAGGTTTTGACTCTAAGTCGATCTAAGTATTACATGAAAAATCAGGTATAAATTCTATCTCTCTTAAGTTTTGATTCCATGTAATTCCGAGCACCATAGAAACTCTTATCTAAGTTTTCATTTGTTTCTAACTCGACTCGGAAAGTGCCTTCTCGCATATCTCCTTTACTGATGTTTCGACTCACTCGGACATTAGTCGAACTATCGCATGCTCAAATAATTTCTCCGACACTCTTATTCCGAGTACTGACTGTGTATTTCAATGCAAAAAGAATTACAACGTTAATTCCTTATTCTAAGTCAGTTTATTTCATTAAGAATTATTTAACTAGATCAAGTTGTTATACTCGATATTTTTACTCTCTCTACTTGATTATCTTAGGATTGACTCAAGATGGAATTTGAGTATATTGAATATTAGACTTAGAAAATTAAATTCCTTTAGGCCAATGATAATTCAGCATTTTATTACTTGGATTTAATTATTATCTATACCTAACCTTGGGCCAATGTATTGTTATACCTTGAGAACTAATGTGGTTTGCTTTTGTAGGTTATTCAAACGAGGCTAACTTACTTTTGTAATACAAAAGCAACCGGCTTCTAGTCGTTAAACACCAGCAGACAAGTTTTAGCTACTTCGGACATGGCTCGGATACCGTGTCGAGTTGTTTGTTTCCAAAACTAGAAAACTCCAACTCCGGGCCTAGCAGTTGTTTCCACCTCAATTTTCAGTCACCACCAAGTAATTGGACAATCTTTTGGAGCCAAGAGCCGTTGCACGGCGTTCACATCCCAACGGATCTTTTGTGAGTGACTCGGAATAACCGTTACAATGGTCGGTGAAGACTTCGTCCAAAACCAAAACTCAACGGTCACTCTGCATGGTTGGCTATAAATAAAAGCCACTTCACAAGACTGGAAGATTGATGAACAGATTGCTAAAATTGAATTTATTGTTGTTGTTCTCATTGTTACTCAATCTTCTATTTACAACTCCAAGTCTACATTTAATATTTTTTGAGTTGTAAAGAAAGTCTTGTGATCAGTTACATTCTTTTCTTACTTTCTAAGTAAGGTCCCTTGATTGAGCTTTAAGGGTTAGCTCTGCTCGGTTGTCCCCGATTGTAAAGGTTACCTCAATCGAGAAGTACTAAATCGGATAAGGGAACTTCGAGTATAGGAAAACATTGTAAGGAATTATTTAATGGAGCAATTCTGGTTGAGTTAGTCCTCCGTATTTTGTGGATTCAAAATAGTGGATTTGACTTGGTGCTTGGATTAGCACTATCCGTGGTTTTCTCGCCCGGGAGGGTTTTCACGTATATATGTGTTATTACTTTTCTAAGTCCAATCTAGACTCATATTCTGGTGTTGTGTTGCATTGCTAAAAAAATTGTTTTATTTTCTTCATCACCCAATTCACCCCCTTCTAGGGCGACTTAGACTCTCCAAGAGTAAACCTTCACCGTTAAATACCAGCAGATAGAAATCAACCATTTCGGACATGGCTCGGACACCTTGTGAAGGTTGTTTGTTTTCAAATCTGGTAAACTTCAACTTTATGTCCAACGGTTTTTCCACCCCGATTTCAATCACAACCGAGAGGGATGGATCACTTTTTAGCCAAGGACCACCACACAATGTTCACATCTTAACGGATCCTTTTCTAAGTGTCTCGGACTAGCTGTTACAACAACTATTAAAGCTCACCGAGTCCAAAACAAGTCACAACAGTCATTACGCCCTACTGTGTATAAATAGAAGCCACTTCGAAGACTTGAACATTGCTTAACACATTGCTTAACACTTACTTAGTGCTTACTAACTTAATCGTCAATTTACAACTTTAATTCTGTATTTACTTACTTTCTAAGTTGTAAAGAAAGTCTTCTAATCACATCTACTCTTCTTCTAAGTCCTTTGACTGATCTGTAGGGGTTAACTAAGCTCGGTTGTCCCCGATTGTAATGGTTATCTCAGCTAGGAAGTACTAGATCAAATAAGGGAACTTCGAGTCTAGGAAAACTTGTAAGGGAATTGTTTAAAGGAGAAATTATTTAAAGAGACAGTCCTTGTATAGGGATTCAATTAGTGGATTTGACTTGGTGCTTGGAGTAGCACTTGTCCGTGGTTTTCTGCCGTAGGAGGGTTTCCACGTACTTCTTTGTGTTTTTCACTTTCCGAGTCCAATCTAGACTCAAAATATGTTTCTATGTCAATTACGTGCAAAACAGTTTGTATTTTCACACAAATCTTCCATCACCTTATTCAGCCCCCACATCCTCTAGGGTGACTTAATCTCTCTAAGAGTAAACCTTCAATTGGTATCGAGCCTAGCCTTTCAAGAGGATCTCATAATCCAAAGGTCCAAAGATCATATGGCTCGGAACAACGGAGAGTTCGATGAAGGAAGATCTGTCAACGAGACCACCAAAGTTCAAGGGATCAAACTTTGCACACTTGAAGAAGATAATGGAGTGCTTTCTCCATGATCATAATGAAGATGTTTGGAACATCATCAAGTATGGGGACCACTTTCCTACAAAGATAGAAGGAGCAAGAGCCGTGCCCAAAGAAAAGTCGAGTACACTATCGAAGAGAATGAAAAGTTCGGGAAGAATTTCAAAGCCATGAACACTTTGATGTACGCTATGAGCTCAGAAGGATACAACAGAGTATCAGCCTGTGACACAATCAAAGAGGTGTGGGATACTCTGGTCAACACCTATGAAGGAACTAGCCAAGTGAAGCAGGTCGAGATAAGTAAATACTTTCACAAGTATGAGCTATTCAGAATAGAGCATGAGGAGAACATCACTCAAATGTACGTGCTGGTTCACTGAGATTACCAACAATCTCAAATCTCTGGGTAGAAAGATCTCTCATGAAGAAATGGTCAGAAAAATTATGAGAAGTCTACCAAAGAGGAGATGGGGTCCCAAGGTTACAGCAATCGAAGAAGCTTAGAATCTCTCTCAATTGAAGATAAATGAGCTCATTGGGAAGCTACTCACTCATGAGCTGCACCTAGAAGAAGAGCATGCCGAGGTTAGCACCAAAAAGAACATCGCACTCAAGGCCTCAAAAAGCGAGACGACAAAGTCCGAGCTCCTCATATTCATAAGAGGATCTCCTGACACTCATTGCCCGAGACTTCAAAAATATGATGAAGTACAAAAAGTGGCAAAAGAAACCAAAAAAGGAGTTTCATAAGAAAGATAAGGTAAATACTCATTCCCTTCTAAATTATCTTTAACTAAGAACTCGACTATTTTGATTGTGGCAACAAGGAGCATATAGTCAAGGAATGTCCAAAGAGAAAAAGGACAGAAAGAAGAAAAAGCTATGGTGGCTACCTGAAGCGACGATGACTCCTCCGAAGATGATGATTTTGATGATTTAAAGTGTCTAATGGCACCGACGGACTCGAAGCTGGATCGAGTTAGATAGTGACAACTCGGATGCTACGGAAACAAGTCCTCGGGAGGTAATTGAATACTTTCTTAAGTTTTTCAAACTTGATCGTGCTAGATATATCTTTACTTTGGAAGAAAAGTCTAATTCTGATTCTTCCGATTTCAAAAAGCAACTTGAGTCACTTACTACCGAGAGTACCGTTTTGAAAAATGAGTTAGAAAACTTGAGACAAAATCTAAAAGTATTGAGACTACTGCTCAAGACAATGAGACCGAGTTTGAGTGCCTCGGAACAAAGAATAAGCAACCGAAATAGAAGCTCAAAGAGTGTCAAGAATTGGTTTTAAAACTCACTCAAGGACAGAAAAACCTTGCTCTTTTACTTGGCTCTCATTGTGTCTTATTTAAAAAAAAGGTCTTGGTTACAATGCTAAAGAGAAGGATAACTTTTACAACAATCTTTTAAAAAATGATTCTAGAATTGTTAAGTTTAGGAAGGCTAAGAATAGTCCTATTCACTCAAATGGAAAAGGGACTAAGCACGAGCCCGTTTACGGAAAAAGCTTCTTGACCTGTTTACAAAAAGAAAGGTTTTGAAAGAAAAGAGACACGGACTCGGCTTTCTAAAAGGAAGACTCGGAATCGGACCAAACCCAAAATCATTCAAATCTGGGTTCCCAAAAGTGCTCTTCCTCGGCGAAAGATCACAGGTGAAGACGAGTCATTGGGTTTATGAAAGGAAATGAGAAGGGTTAGTTTGTTTTTGTGTTGTAGGTGACTCGAAACGAAAGGGTCACTTATACTTAAATAGTGGTTGCTCATGCCATATGTCCGGAGACTCAAAACTCTTCTCCGACTTAGAAGATATGAAGGGAGGAAAAGTCGCTTTTGGTGAAAATAATAAAGGCATGATAGTTGGGATTAGGAAGATTGGTCAAGGAAACAGTTCGGTTAGTCTAGTGTACCTTGTGAAACAATTCAAGTACGATCTCCTGAGCATATCTCAGCTATGTGACAAAGGTCAAGAGGTAAGATTCACTCGGACCAACTGCTTTATTTTGGATGTAGTCACCAAAGAGACAAAGCTCTCAGTGTCCGAAGTCAGGTAACACTTATACCATTCCTGTCTCAAATTCTAGTCAAAATTTATCATGTTTGAAAGCATCTTTGAATGATGATTCATGGACATAGCATCGTTGATCGGGTCGATTAGCATGCATACCATCAAGAAACTTGCATCTCATAGATTAGTTAGGGGTTGACCTAACTGTGTAATTAAGAAAGATAAAATCTTTGAAGCATGCACAAAAGGAAAGCAAGTCGGATCATCTTTCAAACAATTCAAAACTGTGTCCATATCCAAAGTACTTGAATTGGTTCATATGAATTTGTATGGTGAAATTCCTGTGAAAAGCTTAGGAGGTAAATCATATGTACTAGTTATTGTTGATGATTATTCACGATTTACCTTGGTGTGTTTTCTGAAGAACAAAAATGAAGCCTTCAAAGAGTTCACTAAGATCTGTAGGAAAATTCAGGTGGAGCTTGAGACTCAAATCGGAAAAATTTGAACCGACCATGGAAGGGAGTTTGATTACTCGGAATTTGCAGACTTCTATGATAAGAATGACATCTCCCACAATTTCTCAGCACCAAGAACTCCTCAATATAATGAGTAGTGGAGAGAAAGAACAAAACTCTTGAAGAAATAGGAAGGACAATGATGATTGAAAACCATATACCTTACTATTTCTAGGACAACGCAATCAACACAGACAAACTATACACTCAACGGATGCCTTAGAAGACCCATTCTAAAGAAAACACACTATGAGCTATATAAGGGAAACAAGCCTAACATCTCCTACTTCAAACCATTCGGATGTAAATGCTATGTGAAGACTCGGAATTTGCATGAATAACATTCCGAGTGACTGTCAAGGAATCGGTATAAACTCCATCTCTTATAAGTTTTGATTACAAGTCATTCTAAGTGATATAGAAACTTTTCCGAGTGATATAGAACCTTTTACGAGTGCTACGAAACAACTACCTAAGTTTTCATTTGTTTCTGCGTGACTCGGAAAGCATACTTTTGCTCATCTTTTCACATCTACGAGTTCGAGTCGCTTAGACAACACTTAGATATATCGCATGTTCAAACACTCGCTCTAACACGTTTAAACTCGGGTCTTACTTTGTATTAAGAGATCGGGTGAATTACAGCTTTAGTTCATCTCTTCTAGTCGGCTTGTTTTGTTTGAACCTTATCTGTCTAGTTCAAGTTTTCTTACTCTATTATTAAATATCTAACTTGATCGTTCTCCGGACAGGACTCGAGATGGAATTTGAGTATAATTAATATTAAACTTAGAAAATTCCATTCCTTTCCGACTCGGATAATTATACACTTAATTATCTTAATTAAATTATTATCTCGTGTCTAATCTTGGACCAAAGTATTTTGTACTTTGAGAACCAAAATTTGATTTACTTTTGTAGGTTATTTAAATAAGGTTATCCTACTTTTGAACTACAAAAGTAACTGGTTTCAAGATGTCAAATCACCAGCAGACAAGGCTTTTTCTACTTCGACTAAGGCCTAGAAACCGTGTCGGGGTTGTCTGTTTCCAAAACTGAAAATTCTCAACGCTAAGCTCAACGGTGGTTTCCACCTTACTTTTCAGACACCACCAAGTGGATTGGGACATTCTAAGGAGTCAAGAGCTGTTGCACAACGTTCACAACTCAACGGATCTTTTCCGAGTGACTCGGAAGAACCGTTACAATGGTTACAGAGGACTTCTAATCATAAGATAGTCACAATGGTTAATCAGCTTGGTCATCTATGAATAGAAGCCAACTCTCAAGACTTGAAGATTGCTGAAACAATTGTCATTACACATACTTAAGCAAAAGTCTTTGTATTCATATTCAATCTTCCACTTACAACTCCAATTATGTACTTAACATCTTTCCGAGTTTTAAGGTCTTGTAATCAGTCACAACTTCTAAGTCTAAGAAAACCTTGTAAGGAATTGTCTAAGGGAGCAATTTTGGTTGAGTCTGTCTAATGTATTTTGTGGATTCAAAATAATGGATTTGACTTGGTGCTTGGATTAGCACTGGCCGTGGTTTTCCGCCCCATGAGGGTTTCCACATAATTTACGAGTTATCATTTTTCTTAGTCCAATCTATAGATTGCATCAAAGTTAGTTTTACATTTTATTCTTGCATTTATTGCTTAAATTTCCTCATCACCCTATTCACCCCCTCTAGGGTGACTAACTCTCTCCAAGAGCAAACCTTCACTATGTGCATAACAATGGTAAGGAACATCCGACTAAGTTTGATGCAAGGTCACATGAAAGTATATTTTCTCGGGTTACTCAGCAGCATAGTAAAGCTTATAGTGTTTTTAACAAAAGAACTAACAAAGTAGAAGAAATCATCCACGTTATCTTTGATGAGATTGATCTTTGCGGGATAAGTGAATCTACCTTCTCGGATCTCAATCTTAATAGAGATAAAGATGATATTGCTGAAGCTGAGCTTAGAATGAGTCAAAACAAATGAACTAAGGTAACTCAAAATGAGCCAACTCGGTTAGAAGTGACTCGGAATAAACAAGTTCAAGAGTCAGCTCGGAATGATACGGAACAAGCCGATGCGAAGTTCAGCAAGAGCAACCAACCGAAGATCAGCCTATTCAACTAATAAATTTGGTAAACCAAAGGACAAGTAGAGCTATCAAATATGCATCAAGTCACCCACCTGAGAATATACTTTCGATATCAACAGTGGGGTAAGAACTCATTCTTCTTTGCAAAATCTATGTGCATTTTCAGCATTCGTATCATTAATAGAACCAAAAAACATACTAGAAGCCTTAATTGAACCTGAATGGGTAGAGGCCATGCAAGAGGAACTAAATTAATTTGAAAGAAATTAAGTATGGACTCCGACCAAATAACCTTCTAACCACCCAAGTAATAGGAATCAAATGGGTTTTCAAGAACAAACTGGATAAGGGAGGGTTGGTAGTTACAAATAAGGCCGAATTAGTTGCTTAGGGGTATGACCAAGAAGAGGGAATTGATTGTGTGGAAACCTTTGCACCTGTTGCTAGGATTAAGGCAATTAGAATTCTCTTAGCATTTGCGTCTAACATGAATATCAAGCTTTATCAAATGGATGTTGATTATTTGCAAAATCTATGTGCATTTCTTAATGGTTATATTCAAGAAGAAGTTTATGTTGAGCAAACCCCTTGATTTGAAAACTCTGAATATTCAAATCATGTTTTCAAGTTGCAAAAGGCTTTATATGGTCTAAAACAAGCTCCTAGAGCTTGGTATGAAAGACTACACAGTTTCATAGTTGAAAATGATTTCAAAAAGGTCGGATTGACAAAAATCTTTTAGAAAAACCAAGGGGAATGATCTCTTATCATTCAGATTTATGTTGATGATATTATTTTTGAGCTACTAATGAAAATCTATGCCAAGAGTTTTCTAAGTTAATGAGACAGGAGTTCCAAATGAGCATGATAAGAGAACTCAATTTCTTCCTTGGATTGCAAATCAAGAAAGAAAAGGATGGCATCTATGCCCATAAATCAAAATACACCAAGGAGTTATTGAAGAAGTACAACCTACAAGATGTGAAGCATACAACGAACAGCTATGACTAGTAGTTTAAAACTGGACTCCGATGAGAAAGGTAAAGTTGTAGATCGAAACTCTACAGAGGTATGATTGGATCTCTACTTTATCTCACATCTGGTAGGCCATATATCATCTTTAGTGTTTGCCTTTGTTTAAGATTTCAAGCTAATCCTAAGGAATCACATCTCACCTGCAAGTGAAGAGAATCTTTAGATATCTTGCAGGGACTAACACTTGGTCTATGCTTGGTATTCAAAAGACTCACATCTGACCCTCAATGGATACTCGGAAGCTGACTATGCTGGATATAAGGTTGATAGAAAGAGCACATTAGGAGCATGTCAATTTTTGGGTCAATCACTCATCTCTTGGCACTCAAAGAAGCAAAACTTAGTTGCTTTATCAACTGCCGAGGCTGAGTACATTATAGCAGGAGCTTGTTGTGCTCAGATTCTCTAGATCAAGCAATACTTAAAGGATCTTAGACTATCATTCATATCTATTCCAATCAAGTGTGACAACCAAAGTGCAATCAGCATCCCTAAGAATCGAGTTCAGCACTCAAAGACAAAACACATTGAGGTCAAGTAACATTTTATGAGAGACCATTCTGAGAAAGGTGATATTAAACTTGAGTTTATTCCTACAAAATTTTCATTAGTTGATACTTTCACTAAGCCTTTAAGTGAAGATCAATTTTGCTTCCTTAGGAATGAACATGGCTTGTTAAATGCATGATTATCTGAATTATTACATGATTTATTCTACTATCATTGATTGCTATATGCTTTGAGTGAATAACAAATGGATTAGTTGACACACAATGAGACCGAGCTATGAGTTATGAATTTTCCGAGTGTGTTCTGAGTTACTCAAACACATTACTGAGTCAAACTTAAATTTATAGCAAAATAGACATCACAATTTTGGGATCATCTCTAGATAAATGGAGAATCTCATAATTATTTTCGAAAATCCTTTCTTCTCTCTCTCTTTGTCATGCGATCGATCGGAGAAACTAGCCGTTGGAAGGGAGCTTATTGGAAAACTAACCATTACACGTAGGGAGCTTCAATAGTCTAATAACCGTTGCTTGGTAACTAAGTCGAAAGGCGGTTGAAAGCTTTTACTCTCTTTAAATAGCACCACTTTGTTTTCACTCATTCACTTTACCTACTTATTCCTCTCACTCTCACTCACTTTGCTCTCGAATTCATTCACTCTTGCACTCAATTCTCTCTCTGTTTCTCAATCATCTTTGCTCTCTACTCTCTCTCTCTCTCTCTCTCTCTCTCTCTCTTTACTCTCAAACACTCTTTATCTTCTCAATTATGCCTAAGAGAGGTTCTACTATGGAAGGAGGTTCGGCCATAAAGAAGGCTAGAACTAAGTCCACTCACTCGAGGCTGCACAAAGAAAAGGGAAATCCCTTACCTCGGAAGACCCAAAACACAACGTCGCCCAACATTTCTTCCTGGATGACAAATTCTTTCCAAAAACATCTTTTTCTTGGTTGAAACATATCATCAAAACTAGTGTTTACAAGTATCCGTGCTTTTGTGAGTATACCTGCCTATACCTTGTTACTAAATTCTATACTCACATGACAGCAAGAGATAACGTTATCTCTTCGTTGTTTAAGGCAAGATTGTTCGAATCAACCTTGCTCTACTTCACAAAATCTTCGATGTGAAGTCTCTCTTTCTAAATTCCAATCCCATGCCCTTCAATGAAGTCACAGATGACTTATTTCATAACCATGCCAAAGAACCTCCTCGATCCGGAAATTTCTTTTCTCGACTCGGATGACCTCCGAGCCGGACTTCTCTTCTTCATTCTTATGGGGACTTTCTTTTCTTACTATCCATCAAAAGAGAACTCCAAAAACAAAGTTCTAAAGGTTCTCTTTGATATTCTAGAAGGATATGAGGTTGACCTCTTTCCTTTCATCCTGGAACAGATCGCTTCTATTTCATCTTACCGTAACAAGACTCCCTATCCTTTCGGAGCCCTTCTTTATGCTTTTTGCTTAGTTTGAGGTCCCTCTCTTTTCTGACCTAAACTTTTTCTTAGAGCATGCCATTCGCTTTTGGCATAAGTGAACTCAAAGGCCTTGGATATCGGAAATCAAACCCGATGCCCGGATTTAGTCGTCCGAGTTAGAACCTCTTTTCCCGCACCTCACACTCGGACTAGTCCCGAGGTTCCACTTCTCACTACTGGACCATCCACTTCTCTACTTGTCCCTTCTATTGAACTTCTTTAGAAGGTCACCAACCAACTTGCCTCTCTGGCTAAAGAGTTGCAATCAACTCTAGGAGCCTTCTAAGCTTTCATCCCTATTATGAATGAGATGTAAACCGGGGCTCGGACTCAAATTCAGCAGAGTCACAACCTGATTTCTGAGCTAAAGGAGGTGATCCAGAACCAAAAAGAGTGAATTTGCCACCTCCAAGAGAGAAGGTCCAAGGCAGCCAAGGACTCGGAATCTCGAAGATAAATCGAGGAGTAATCCAGTTCTTCTACGTCTAAGTCGAAGAAGTCGAAAAGAAGCAAAAGGAGGCCAAGGAGAGGCTGAAGGGGGAGATGAAGAAGGAGAAAAGGAGGAAGAAGTAGTTCAACCTGAGGAGAAGAGCACCAAAGAACCCGAGGTGATCTCTTTTGCTCACACTCGAGTGCCTCGAAGAAGCCGGTGATGTAGGCCGGTCTCACGCCCCGCCTCGGAATCCGAACCTACAGTAGCTTTTGTTGAGGAAGAAGAAGAAGCCAAGGAAGATCTATCTCTAGTTCACAAAAGCATAATCCCTCCACTGCCTGATTTATCTCTGCTTGTTGCCACTTCGCCCGACTACTTCTACTGAATCATAATCCCTCCACTCGCCTTTACTTCACGCCGATCGCCCTCTTTCTTGATTTTAATTTTTTTTGTCCAACATCTTTTGTATTTAACTATTCTTTCCTCCCTCGGTTTGTGTTTTCTTTTTAAAAAATGCATAAGGGGAGAAAAAGATAGAAAATATAGATGTTTGGCTTAGGGGAGTTTTTCACTTAGTTGTTTTTGTGTTTGTTCATTTCTTAGTCTCGTTAAAGTTTCTATACAAATTGTTTCTACTAAGTAATCAAATTCACTTATTTCTGAGCATATCTATTTTTGAGCGCATATTTTTACTTACTCTAATATTTTATTCCTTACTCTATAACAAGTATGCTCTTATTGTTTTCAACAAGCATGTTCAAAATTATATATGATCTAAGCTGAACCGTTATTTATCCATCATTATTTTTCTTGCTCCGATCATCTCTCATTGAAAACTTAACTCTCCGAACTGGTTAGTTTCTATCTTAAGAATGGAATGTCTTTCATCAAAAGGGGAGATTCAAGACTCGGATATAACTCTTTATCTCTCTATGGTTTTGGTTCTAAGTTATCTAAGCTTTTAATCACTCATATCTAAGTTTCCATTATGTTCCGACCCACTCGAAACCATTATTCAAGCATAAAATTCTTAACTGTGTTTCTAACTCACTCGGACACAACTCGGAACAATCACAAGAGAAAATAATTTCTCAAACACTTTTATTCTGACCATTGACTTGATGGTTTAAGTGAAAATGAATTCGTGCATTAATTCCACTTTCTAAGTCGGTTTGTTTATTGAAAATTATTTACTTGATCAAATTTATGCATTCTGCTGTTTTATTCTTTCTAACATGATCATTTTAAGGATTAACTCAAGATGGAATTTAAACCTAATGAATATTAGACTTAGAAAATTTCACTCTTTTAGGCTGAAGATAATTAAGTACTTAATTACTTTAAATTAATTATTATCTTTGCCTAATCTTGTACCAATGTATTTTTATATTTTGAGTACTACTTTGATTTGCTTTTATAGACTGATTAATGAAGCCTAATCTATTCCTCAAATGTAGAAGCAGCCGCTTTCTAGCCGTTTGAAGACTCATGTTTTAACTCTAAGTCATTCCGAGTATTACATGAAGACTCGGGTATAAATTCTCTCTAGCTTAAGTTTTGATTCCAAATCATTCTCGAGCACCATAGAAACTCTTATCTAAGTTTTCATTCGTTTTTGATCGACTCGAAAGCGCCTTCTCGCATATCTCCTTTATCGATGTTTCGACTCACTCAAACATCACTTTGAACTATCGCATGTTCAAATAATTTCTCTAACATTCTTATTCTCGAGCACTCGACTGTGTCTTTCAACACAAAAAGAAGTACAACATTAATTCCTTATTCTAAGTCAGTTTATTTCATTGAGAATTATTTGACTAGATCACGTTGTTATACTCTACTATTTTTACTCTCTCTACTTGATCGGCTTAGGATTTACTCAAGATGAAATTTGAGTATATTATATTTTAAACTCGGAAAATTTCATTCCTTTGGGCCAAAGATAATTAAGCATTGAATTACTTGAATTTAATTATTATTTGTGCCTAATCTTGGACCGAAGTATTGTTATACTTTGAGAACCAATGTGGTTTGCTTTTATAGGTTATTTAAACGAGGCTAACTTATTTTTTAAATACAAAAGCAACCGGCTTCTAGCCGTTAAACACCGAGTAGACAAGTTTTAGCTACTTCTAAACATGGCTTAAATACCGTGTCGTGGTTGTTTGTTTCCAAAACTAGAAAACTCCAACTCTAGGCCTAATGGTTGTTTTCACCTTAGTTTTCAATCACCACCAAGTGATTGGACCATCTTTGGAGCCGTAGCCGTTGCACAACGCTCACATCCCAACAGATCTTTTCCGAGCGACTCAAAATAGCCGCTACAACGATTAGTGAAGACTTCTGTCCAGAACCAACACTCAACGGTCACTCTACATGGTTGGCTATAAATAGAAGACACTTCACAAGCCTAGAAGATTGCTGAACAAATTGCTAAAATTGAATTTATTGTTGTTGTTCTCATTGTTACTCAATCTTCTATTTACAACTCCAAGTTTGTATTTAATATTTTCTCGAGTTGTCAAGAAAGTCTTCTAATGGGTTACATTCTTTTCTTACTTTCTAAGTGAGGTCCCTTCATTGAGCTGTAAGGGTTAACTCAGCTCGGTTGTCCCTTATTGTAAATGTTACCTCGGTCAGGAAGTACTAGATTAGATAAGGGAACTTCTTAGTCTAAGAAAACATTGTAAGGAATTGTTTAAGGGAGTAATTCGGTTGAGTCGAGTCCACTATATTTTGTGGATTCAAAATAATGGATTTGACTTGGTGCTTGGATTAGCACTGTCCGTGGTTTTCTCGCCCAGGAGGATTTCCACGTATATCCGTGTTATTACTTTTCCGAGTTCAATCTATACTCATATTCTCGGTGTAATGTTGTACTCGCTATAAAAATTGTTTAATTTTCACCCTATTTACCCCCTCTAGGGTAACTTAGACTCTCCAAGAGCAAACCTTCAATTGTTATTGGAGCCTAACCTTTCAACAGGATCTCACCATCCAAAGGTATAAAGATTAGATGGCTCGGATCAATGAAGACGGAGAATGCAACTCTCGTACCTAAAGCCAAATCGAGTTCACCACTAAGGACACCGAGAAATTCGGAAAGAATTTCAAAGCTATGAACACACCGATGTGTGCAATTAGCACAGAAGAATACAACATGGTCTCAGCTCGTGACACAGCCTAAAGAGGTGTGGGACACTCTTGTCAACACCTATGAAGGAACAAGCCAAGTGAAGCGAGCGAAGATAAGTCAATATCTTCATAAGTATGAGTTGTTCAAGATGGAGCCGTAAGAAAACATCACTCGGATGTCCGTTCGATTCACCGAGATAACCAATAATCTCAAATCTCCGGGTTTTCATTCTTTTCTCACCCACTCGAAACCATTTGTCAAACATAACACTCTTAACCGGGTTTCGAACTCACTCAAAAATAACTCAAAACAATGTCGTGAGTAAATAATTTCACAAACACCTTAAATTCTTAGTATCGACTTTGTGTTCAAACTAAAAATGAATTATACCGTTAATTCTACTTTCTAAGTCAGCATACTTAATGAAATTGTTTACTTGATCAAGTTTATGTATTATGATTCTTTATTCTTACTAACTTAATCATTTTAAGGATTGACTCTAGATGTAATTTGAACCTAATGATTATTAGACTTAGAAAATTCCTTTCCTTTAGGTTGAAGATAATTAAGTATTTAATTACTTTGAATTAATTATTATCTTTGCCAAATCTTGGACCAAAGTATTTTTATATTTTGAGTACTACTTTGATTTACTTTTGTAGATTGATTAAACAAGCCTAATCTATTTTTGAAATGCAAAAGCAACCGGTTTCTTGTCGTTAAACACCAGCAGACATAAATCAACCATTTCCGGATGTGGCTCGGACACCATATCATGGTTGTTTGTTTCCAAATCAGGTAAACTTCAAATTTGTGTCCAATGGTTGTTTCAATCCCATATTTCAATCACAACCAAAGGGATAGACCACTTTTTGGGCCAAGGACCACAACAGAATGTTCACATCTCAACGGATCCTTTTCTAAGTGACTCGGACTAGTCGTTACAATGACTATTGAAGCTCACCAGTCGAGAACAAGTCACAACGGTCATTTTTTCCTACTATCTATAAATAGAAGCCACTTCACAAGACTTGAAGATTGCTTGAACACATTACTTAACACTTACTTAGTGCTTACTTAATCTTCGACTTACAACTCCAATTTTGTAATTCTTACTTTCTAAGTTGTAAAGAAAGTCTTGTTATCACTTCTACTCTTTCTACATTTTTCTAAGTGCCTTGACTGAGTTATAAGGGTTAACTTAGCTCAGTTTTCCCTTACTATAAAGGTTATCTTAGTTAGGAAGTACTAGATCGGACCAGGGAACTTCGAGTATAGGAAAACTTGTAAGGGAATTGTCTAAGGGAGCAATTCCGTAAAGAGTTAGTTCTTGTAATTGTGAATTCAATTAGTGGATTTGACTTAGTGCTTGGACTAGCACTATCTCGTGGTTTTCTGCTACAAAAGGGTTTCCACGTACTTCTTTGTGTCTTTCACTTTCCGAGTCCAATTTGGACTCATAATCTGTTTCTAAGTCTCGTTCTATGCAAAACAGCTTTGTCTTTTCACAAAAATTGTCCATCACCCTATTCACTCCCTCTAGGGTGACTTAATCTCTCCAAGAACAAACCTTCAGGCACCATTGCCATGGAGTTGTTTCATTTTGATATTGAAGCTGACTTGAGCATTATAGACGAGGAATTTAATTGAAAAATACAAAATAATTAAAAAATTAAAAAAATGTTTACTTACCATTATCTCGCAGTATGAGCATGAATTGTTTTGTCATTAATTTGATAGACTTAATGCTCTTCTTCCTTTTCTCGTTAATTGTTTAAAGAAATGGGAAGTATTAAATATTGTCTACGAGGGTGTGAGTAGTGAAACTCGTGCTCTTTTAGAGCATTGGGATTTTTTTGTGCGAAAAATTTTGACGACGGTTGGGATTTTATTGAATTGATTGCTTGGGGTAATTGTGAATTCAAAAAGGCGAGTAGTAATCCTGGATTTTTATTCCTTGACCCTTGTGCTTATCATGCTAGATCTTACATCCAATCCCCTTGAATTACCGATCCTACCCCTTGTTGATGTGAAAGTGCAACTCTTCCGATCATGATAGTAGTTCTTGTCCTTATTATAATACTTAATCTCATGAATGGTATGTTAATTCTTATAAAATAATAAGGGCTATGGATGAAAAATTGAGCAACTTGCATGTCTTACTAAGATGAGAGAGTCGGACCTATCACATGAAACTAACCTCGGCCTTAGTTCTCGCTGAAATTAAGGCTATTTTCTATAATGATGATGATGATGAGTCTTCCTTTCCTTTAGAGTCTGCACTTGATAAAGAGATGAACACTCCCTTGACTACATTACCCATTATTACTCCATCCTTACCTAACACACATAAGGACAACATTGAGGCCTTGATGTTGATAGTAGTTTAGTTGGTGAGGATGTTTTATATCATGAGTCGAAAAAGCTTTAGTTGAGGTGTTTGATCAGTATAATCCTTTAGGGGAGTCATGTGAGGTAGTCATGGATGTGGCATCACCTCTTAGTCTTGATGTTGGTGATCATGTGTTCCCCGGGCCACTTACTTTGATCCCTGCTTCCTTTATTTGTTCACCACCCTCCCCTACCTCCAAGTATCATTTTTTAAGCCTATTACGTATGTGATTTTGTGATTTTGATTTGTATATATGTCATGTGGGTTACTCATTTGGCATGTTTGAGGGGGATGTGGTTGACAATATTGTGTCCCTAAGTACCTTTGGAGGTTTTAAGTCCTCCCTTTACCCTTATCATGTTTACGTAGACGACTCGTCCTAGAAAAATTATTTGGACCACTTTATTTGATCACTCTTGTGATTTTTCTAAGGCTTTTGATAAATTTTAGAGGGTATTGAATGTCATTGCTATAATTTTACTTATGGTCTTTTACTTGTTGCATGCTCAGGAATTTGTTAAGCTTCTTAGAGGTCGAATAACATCCGAGTTGAAGCTTAATCTTGAGATAAGGAGGAGTAGCTGATGGTCCTCAGGCCTTAATATTATCTTAGGAGACATTAGTTTAGGTGCATCTAGCACCTAATCTGGTGTAATTGTGTGTCTCTCTATTCTAATTTTATTTTATTTTGTAAATATTTGATGCTATTTGTTTTAAATTTTCTCTTGTGTTTATAATTTTATTTTTTGTTATTTCCTTCAAATTTAGAGTCTTGTCATTTTTATTTCCTTTATGTTTTCTTTTTTTCTTGGCATATATATTGCACATTTTATTTTTAATTTTCGTTTTATGGTTCCTTACACTCACAGTGAGAACATTGTCAAGTTTAGGTGTGGTGGTGGCAAAACCTTTCTTTAAGAAAAATTGATTAAAAATCCAAAAAGATTTATTTTTCCTTCTTCGAAGATATTATATATATTCCGATTGTTTTTGAACCCTTGTGACTTAGCTATTAGATTGTAAATAGGGAAATATACATGATAGGACTCACTTCTTAGTATGACAGTTCTAATATTATGTTTTTTAAACTTGGCATACTATGAGAATTTGTGAAGTTTGTCCCTACTTTCATGAAAGTCATTTGTCTGTTAGGTCTGAAGTCTGTCATTGATTTATTCAACTACTTGTCTTTTGTACAAAAATAAGCTTCATGTTGTTCTATTTTACATTAAAAAAATAGAAAAAACAAAAAGAGAAAAAATAAAAAGAGATTAAAATCGGGAATGACAATAATCATTTGAGGCATGCGCTAGTGGGTGTTACCCTTTGAAGCAATAGTTGCTACTAGGAAAGGGTTGCTTCCAAATGAAGTGTAAATAAAGTACTAGTCAAGTAGGTTGAGTTGGTTTTGATAAGTTTAAAGTAAGGGAGATATGGTACACATGCACATCATGCACTAGGTTAGCTTTACTACTCTTAATGGGACAAAGAGGTGGACACATTGATGTATGGTTGTCGTCAAAAGAAAGTGAGAGGTTTGATATGTACACAATGATGACTCGGACTCTAAATCTAAACCATTCTGAGTACTACATGAAAACTCCGGTATAAAGCTCATCCTCCCTAAGTTTTGATTACAAATCATTCCGAGTATTACGTAAACTCTTGTATAAGTTGTCATTCGTTTCGACTGACTCGGAAAACACATTATTGTATATCTTCCGCATTAGTGCTTCCGACTCACTCAGACAGCACTCGGATCCATCGCATGCTCAAATAATCTCTCTAACACTTTTTATTTGAGTTTTAACTCCATATTTCAACGCAAAGTGAATTACACTCGTTAATTCCTTTTTCTAAGTCAGCTTGCTCATTTGACAATTATTTGTCCGGATCAAGTCCTTATACTCGATCTTTTCACTCTTTTAAATTGATCTTTCTTAGGAATGACTCTAATAGAATTTAAGTATATTGAATATTAGACTCAGAAAATTTCATTCTTCTAGGTATAAGATAATTACACATTTAATTATCTTAATTAAATTATTATCTCTCGCCTAATCTCGGACCAAAGTATTTTATACTTTGAGAACCAAAGTGGTTTACTCTTGTAGGTTATCCAAACGAGGTTATCTCATTTTTAAATTACAAAAGTAACCGAATTTAGGCTCGTCAATCATCAGCAGACAAGGCTTATCTACTTCTAAACAGGGCTCAAAAGTCGTGTTAGGGTTGTCTATTTCCAAAACTGGAAAACTTCAATGCTAAGCTCAACGGTGGTTTCCACCTTACTTTTCAAACATCACCAGTTGATTAGAGTACCTTTAGGAGCGAAGAGTTGTTGCACAACGTTCACATCCCAATGGATCTTTTCTAAGCGACTCGTAAGAGCCGTTACAATGGCCAGTAAAGACTTCTGTTCAAAACCAAGACACAACGACCAATCTACTTGGTCATCTACAAATAGAAGCCACTTCACAAGACTTGAAGATTGCTGAACAGATTGTTGAACATATTATCGAAACTATATCTCTTAGTACAATACTCATTTAATCTTCTTCTTACAACTCCAAGTCTCGTACTTAATACTTTTCCGAGTTGTAAAGTCTTGTAATAAGTCACATACTCTTCTTACTTTCCGAGTAAGGTCCCTTGACCGAGCTGTAAAGGTTAACTCAGCTCGGTTGTCCCTAGCTGTAAAGGTTACCTCGGTTAGAAAGTACTAGATCGGATAAGTGAACTTCTAAGTCCATGAAAACTCTGTAAGGAACCTGTCTAAGGGAGAAATTATGGTTGAGTCAATCCGTTGTATTTTGAGGATTCAAAATAGTTGATTTGACTTATGCTTGGATTAGCACTATCCATGGTTTTCCGCCTCTGGAGGGTTTCCACGTAACTTTGAGTATACACTTTTCCGAGTCCAATCTAGACTCGGATTATCTTGTTCATTCTTTTCAAGCTTAAAGTTTCTAAGTTTGTTAAAATTTCCTCATCGCCCTATTCACCCCCTCTAGGGTAACTAAGACTCTCCAAGAGCAAACCTTCATACAAGTTGATGACTAAGGTCCAAGGGTGAAATGATTGACCGGATATATATATGCTTTGCCTATTGTTTATATTTTTGTAAAAATCTTTTCAATTTTTCCTGTTCCATATACCTTTCTTTTTTTCCACGATTTTGTGGGTATATCTACTATAAACCCTCATGAGACTTTACTAGTACACTTGGGTTACCAACGGGTTTAAAGGGCTTGTTGCACATGCTAAGTACAATCGCGTTTCCTTCAAAAGTGTGTTAGGTTTTATTTATTTTTGTTTTGCTCAAGGACGAGTAAAAGATAGGTGTGCGGTATTTGTTAAACCCAAAAATATCGTGTTTTAAAAGCCTTGTATCACCTAATTTTAGCTCGTAAAATAATATTATTTTAAATATTTTACTTGATTTTTCCAGGGCCTGGTAAACTCTATCACTCAGCAATAAATTGAGATACATAAATAACTAAAATATGGAGCTAAAAAGATTAAAATTGGCGAGTCAAGTTATGGGCCCACTGTCGACAATCATGCGGCTCACATGGGCTAGTAACTTCTATTTTTCCAAATCCATTTGTGAAGGCCAAGCCCGGGGAATGAGCAAGAAATTTGGTGTATGAATATATTAGGCAACTATTATTTAGAATTAGTGTTGGATTGCTAGTGCTTATCATATATTTTCTCTTTCCAATAAAGATTTTGGGTTTTTCTAATAGATAAACCAGCCACCGATGCCAACCCATCATCAAATTTCATCATACTAAGTTTTTCTAACTGATAAAGGCGAGTGGAGAAAGAGGTATAAAAAGGGTCGATGAGATCGGGGAGCCAGAGCCGAAGTATTAGCATAGTAATTAATTAGGTCAATTTTAGTTTAGGTTATTAGTTTTACTCATGTAAATTTTAGACTCTAATAATTTAAATTCAATCATTATTTTATTTTTAACAATTTAATTCAGTTCCTGATAGTTTTCAAATTCAGTTCAATTTGTTCTAGTAACTTCTTCCCTTTTGTCTCTCTTTTCTTCATAATTTGTTTAGTTTAGTTTAAAGATTTGATTTTTATTATCTTTTGATATTAGTAGTAGTTATATTAATTGTTTAATTTTATACTTGAGTTAAATTGCTTAGTTTATGTTCTTGTTCACATAGATTTGTGTTAGTTTGTTCTTCAATTTAGTTATTATATTTATTTTATATTTTAATGTTAATTAGTTGTTAAATTTAGTTGTTTTGGTTATAATCAGTCACTCTAACGATTAATTGATCTTATTTAGGCTTTAACCCACATAGTTTATGCTTGTTATTTGAGATTGTTTCTTGTGCCCACCATGTATTCGATGAAATGCCCGCAAAGGATTTTCATCTTGATTTTTGGGTGATTGATCTATCATTAAAAGGTGGAGCCAATTTGCTAGTGTAGGTAGAGAGAATAGTTGGAATTTTGTCATGAAAATAGCTTGAATCCTAGCTAGGTCCGAGGTTCTTATTTTTGTAGTTTAGTTGAGCTAATCCTATGAAAGTAGGTGGTTATAATAATTGGATTAGCTCATTACCCTTGACGAGTATGGCTTGAGTAAGTTTTGATGGTGCAATCGACTACTCCTAAATACTTGTATAAACTTGGGTAGGTTTAGGCTTGGCTTGATTATTTAGTTATTCGAGTGTTGAAATCACAACCTAAGTACTCCTTCTATTGCTTTTTAGGATTAGTTTAATTATCACATATCTCATCGCTCCTAATTTGCCTCGACGGAAAGTTCAAGATAGCTTTAATATTTGAAATGCAACTCTCTATGGACACGACCCATGCTTGCCGGCTAGGTACAACTTTGCCGTGCACTTGCGGTTATAAATTTAAGACTTAATTCTTCCTAACACTAACATATTTCATCTACGGTGTGTAGATATGATTAGTAGAGCACCTTGGGCTATTACGGCTCCTGCCACGGTTGACTCCTACTTAGCCACGCAATTATGTTAGAGGCGTCAGCATATAGACCTGACTTAAGAGATCCTTGCATGATGGAAGACATGGTTGGATGCTACACCTCCGATCCAATGGAGCATTAACCATTAGTATCCGACCTAGTTTAGGATGCATTCCCATCATTATCCTTATGTTTGTCATTAGGATTTGAGTGGAGTATTTACTACTTCCCGGACTATGTTATGAGACAAATAGGTTGGGTGCAAAATATCCCGTACATGGACTTTGTGCCAACCACTTCGTGATTCAAATCAAATTCCAATCGCCGAATCCAGTCTTGGAGTGAGTACGGAATGAACTTGTCGTATTTAACGAAACCGAAAGAGGATCATTTTGAAGCTGTCTCTGAAGACTACCTAGAACGGATTGAGGACCATAATCCTACGACTTATAGAACACTAAGGGCTAAAGAGTGAGAAAAACAAAGGGATACTCTTGCTGCTCCACCACTGCGGATTCGAGAGGTTGCTCCACAAGAGAAGAGGCTCCAAGGAGAGAAGTTGAAGCTAAAGGGCACGAAGAAAAAAGGGTTCACCATTTACAAGAATTGAAGAAGTGGACTCGGGAACATGCTGAGGATTTTAGTGACCTGAAAGGAAAGAAGGTTAAGATAAACTAGGGCTTAGTTGACTCTATTGTTAGACTTTATTATTAGGATTTGATTTGGAACGCTTTTGTTTTTAGAGTTGTTTTACCTCAATTTGATTTTTATTTACAAGTAGTATTTTGAATTTATTTCTCTTAGTTGTGTACCAGGATAATTAATAGGCTTATGCTTATTATTAGAAAAGTAAAAAATCAAGTTATATACTTATTCTTATGCTTTATTAAATATAATTACATTGCTCACGAGATAATGGTGCTCAAAAGTGGACCGCCGTTGAAAAATAAAAATAAGGAAGATAACTTGATTTCAAAAATAAATATGGACCTTCGCCTAAAAATATTTATGGACTACCCTATGATTTCATGGAAAAAGATATCGCAGGCCTCCTTTGGTGGGCCGGTGCAAGAGGACCAATTAGCATAGTGTGGGCCTGGCTGGTATGAATCAATTTTCGTGCTAAGCAAAGTATTTTTTTTTTCAATTTGTCTAAATTTGTATGTTGTAAATACTCTTTGCGTTATAAATTCTTCAATTTCACTACCATCCTTCTTTGGAATTGGTACGACGTTTGCTACCCACCGAGGGTAGTGTTTTGTTCTAATAAACCTGACATCCAATTGCTTCGGACTTCATTTATTTTCGGAGCCCATTTACGTTTCATTCGTTGAAGCTTCGCTTAACTAGCTTAACATCTTCACAAAGTAGAATTTTGTGTTGTGCTATAGTCGGGTCTATTCTTAACATATCTTTGTAAGACCAAGCAAATCCATCAATGAATTACATCAAGGGTGAAGTGAAGTGCTTCTGCTCTTCCGAACTTAAAGATTTCCCAATCTTAACCACCCGAGCCTACTCGGGGTCCTTAGGTTAATGGTGATAGTGTCATCGAGGATAAGTGAGCAATTCTTATGATCTTTCATAACTCTTATTAATTCTTTAGGGATTTCTTGTTCATTATTAGAGCCAAAACAATTAAGAATAGGAAAAGGCAAGGCGTAAGCATAAAGATTCATCTTATTAAATGAAGAAACTAGTACAATAGAGTTCGACTCAAAAGATGGAACGGTAGGATTGGAATAAGAAAAACAAAAAAATTATAAAAAGACGAATTAGCCCTAGCTCTAGACTCTAGGCTAGACTTCTCTCTTAGAATTATTGTGAACTCTTGGCTTTGTTCGGTTTTAATCCAAGCGATATGCTTGGACCCTTGTTCATCTACGTTGGTGATGAACTCTATTAGATCAAACTTTGGGTGTGACATGCCTTGGACGATACCGAAATTATGCTCCCCTCTCAGTGCTTCTCTTGTCCAAA
This sequence comes from Talinum fruticosum, assembly GCA_021018815.1. Lineage (NCBI taxonomy): Eukaryota > Viridiplantae > Streptophyta > Magnoliopsida > Caryophyllales > Talinaceae > Talinum > Talinum fruticosum. The sequence goes on along the minus strand of JAITYX010000005.1, from coordinate 9,269,958 downwards.
CAAGTATGCTAAAGATGTTATTATTTTCCAAATTGGTCCAACATAGGATGGAATGTTCCTTTTAAGGAGGTATGGTGCCTCATTTTCTAATATCCGGGAGTCACTAAAGATTTCTAATACTCGGAACTAAAATTCCCTTTTCTTCTATATAGTAAAGTTCAGGAAAACTATAGTTGGGGAACTAAAATTCTTCATTGTTGGAGTCGTGCTCAATCTTAACAGCTCACTCCTTAATAGTGATTGTAGCATAGAGATTGTCTCCCTTGATGGTGACCACATGTCCGTTGATAATCATCTTGACTTTCTAGTGCAGTGTAAAGGGCACTACTTGGTGATAATGAAGTTATAGATGTCTGAAAAGAAGGTTAAAGTAGCGGGAATACCAAAGACTTGGAAGTCTATGTTTTTAACCACTACTCCGAAGTTGATAGGGAGAGTTTTCATTCCTAAGATAGTTCATTTAGAGTTATCATACGCTCTAAGGTGCACTATTTGTTTAGAGAATTGGTGCTCTCTTATCCCTAACCTTTTGGTAATCTTCCATGGGTACACATCTACGGCTGATCCATTATTCACTAAGGTCAATGATACAAACTTGTTTATGCAAGTTATTGTTAAATAGAAGGGCATTGTTGTGTGTAACGCCATCTTCGGTAGGTCGTTATTACCATAGGTAATGGTTCCTTCTCCATCATTAATCAATGAAGGTTTACTCTTGGAGAAGTTAAGTCACACTAGAGGGGGTGAATAGGGTGATGGAAGATTTTTGAGAAAATCAAACTCTTTCGCACGTGAATAGAGACAGAAATGCATTCCGAGTCTAGATTGGACTCGTAAAAGTATGAACTCATATTTACGTGGAAACCCTCTTAGGGCAGAAAACTACGGACAGTGTCAATCCGGAGACCAAGTCAAATCCACTAATTGAATCCTCAATTACAATGAATATGACTACCCAGATTTGTTCCCAAACAAATCTATTACAATTTTCCCGTGCTCATAATTTACCTTATCTCGATCGACCTAGTACTTCCAAGTTGAAATTACCTTATGAACTTGGGATCCTCCAATTTTTCTCAAGGTTAGAAGTTCCCTTATCTAACCTGGTACTTCTAAACCGAGGTAACCTTGACAGTTTGGGATAACCGAGTTGAGGTAACCTTTACAACTCGGTCAGAGAGAAAGAGTGGAAGAGTAGTAGGAATTGTAATACAACCGACTCGTAAAAATACAACTCGTAATATTAAAATTACAGTTTGGGAGTTGTATGCTAGAGAAGATGTTCAATATGGTCTCTCTTTTTCTTCCCTTCGTCGGTTGAAATCTTATGCTAAGACTTCTATAAATAGTCCGCCTTGAAGACATAGCCGTTGAGCCTCCAACGTGTCTTTGTTGAAGCTGCTCGAGTCAACTAGCCATTGTAACAGATAGTCTAAGTCACTCGATTTCTGGACCACCTAGAAATAGTCGTTGTGCCTCGGTCCTAGCTTCCAACAACTCTTTTTCCAGCTTTTGTAATCTAAAAAGAAGAACGAAAAGACCGTTAGACTCGAAATAAAATATTACCCAAAACAAGAATGCACAAGGTCGTTAGTAAGTTCCGAGCTTTTCTAGAAATTCCGACTTTTTGTCCGGCAATGCTTTAACGGTTAGAAGCCTTTTGCTTTTGCTTTTTCTTCAGATAATTGACATTAGAAAAACCTACAAAAACATTAAGTACAATGGTTCTCAAAGTATAAATATACTTTGGTCCACAATTAGAGAAGGATTAGTCTAAATAAAGCATTTAATGACTAATTACCTTAATCTATTAATCTAGAATATTTCAAGTCTAATATCCATGAACTCAAAATTCCACCTGAGTTAGTTTAAGCAAGAATCAAGTTATACAACAAATATCGAGTGAAACAAACTTGTTCTAGACTAAGCATGATTCGGACTAAAAGCGCCGACTTCAACGGAATAGAACTTTAACATGAAGTCAAACCCGAGTGCGATTAAGCGAAATACTAGTCAATTCATCATGCGATATATCTAAGTGATGAGGGACTCGGAACCGAGTGGGATAGCTCGAATACATTCCGAGTCACACATAGACAAACAAGAGTTACATGAAGTAAATGCCATATCACTTAGAATAAATATTATATCACTCGTAAAAGTTTCTAAGGTACGGAGAATGCCTTGGAATCAAAACTCTATAAGTGAGAAATTCTTATACCTGATTCCTTTGTTAGAACTCAGAATTGTGCAGAGTAGTGTCCGAGTTTTCAATCAAGGCTTGTCTATGTTTCTCACAGAGCGGATATCAATTGCCAAATCGATATTTCATTTTTGAGCTTCTAAAGTTGTTTGAGAACAAGATCATTTTCCTTTATACCCTCTTTCTCTTTTAGAACCTCTTGAGTCTATTGTGGACCCGTATGAGCATTGTGTCGTCCACACCTTGTCAAGAACCGAACTTCATATGCCTTTGGTTTTTCCCCAAAAGTCATTATCTTTTGTGGGTTATGTGTCCCAAAAGTCATCATCACTATCGTCCTTAATGTAGCGGTTTGTCTCATACACATCCTCTTCATTGGTAGCTCACAACCCACACATTTCTTGTTTGACTGAAGGTAGGCTAACTTGGAGCTTAGGTTTTTCTATATCTTGAATGAAGATAGAAGGATCTTACTTGGGCTTATAACAAATAGCTAGAGTTCCATTAAATGAGTTTTTATTATTGTTTGGTTTTTGGGCGGTTTTAGGTAAGGGAAGTTGTCCATTACAGTACATGCTTTCTAGCTTATTCTTAAAGGTCCATCATTGTTCAGTGTCATGTCCTATTGCATGATGGTATTTGCAAAATTTTCCTGCACCCTAGTTTTTAGATTGTTTTACAATTTTTGATTCTACTCTAATTTGTGGAAGTTCAATGTTTCCTTTAGAGAGAAGGTGATCCAAGTGTTGGGGCATAAGTGGTGTCCATTAGAGTGTAATCGATATACCTATTTAGTGTGTTGACATCTGCACCCCTGTAATTAGTACCAGTATTAAAGCTTCTTTTGTCCTTGTTTTGGTAACTACTTCGTAACTTGTCATGGATTTTATGGTCATGGTGGACATTTCTTCTTCGATTAGCATACCAGCGTCAATAAGGGTAGTGAAGCTCATGAAAGGCAAGAACTTCAAGTGTTGGCTATAGGTTGTTCACATATTCTTAACAATGATTCTTACTTAATCCTTTTCGGAAGGTCTGTCTACTATGTGGGCACCCTTTGCCTTCTAGTGAGTGAGGAAAGCAATGAAGTTTTCTTTGTTTTCCTATTTGATTAGCTCCAAATCCTTAAGAGTAACAGGTATGTAAGTGTTGTACAAGTTTTGATGCAGAAAACTCTGTACAAAGACCTCTTCAGTTGGTGATCTTGTATGGCTCAACAATGTTGTACCATTTCATGACATCCTTATCAAACATCCATGGAAAGATGACGTGGTATGTGTCTTTCGGTACATTTTTCAGTCCTTGCCCCTATAAAATTCAGTACATGATAGTGGGGATTCTCATAGCTATGAAATTTAATGTTAGGCATAGTGAACTTAAGAGGCAATTTTTTTATTTGATCTATAAATGGATTAGACAAAGGTTTTGGGGTTTCGTCCTTATTTTCCTATGCTTCTTCTTCCCCATTTTTCTTTCCCCATTATTTTCATTCTTTTTCATGGTTTCAATTGTAAGATTAAGGGTTTCACTTATTAATTAAATATTTTTCCCCGAGCCTCAATTCTAGCTTTTATTTTTACAAAGGATGTGTTGATCAAGGACATAATAGGATACGACTTTGGTTCATCGACCATTAGAGCAGAGTTGTGTTTTAGTACTATCTTCTTATGAATAAGTGTTGATTGATAGGAGACAACACACCGGTGTTGAGTGGATCGACTATAACATCCCACCCTGGCTAGGTCGGCATATTACATCGTTAGGATTCCCCAAAGGAACCCTTAAGGCTACTTAAGATCTCAAATTTGGTTTGCTAGCTTTCTCTTAAAATGATAGAGATTTTTTTCATATTTTTGAAGATTCTCCAAAAATTTTCGGCAGACTTCCATTTATAACTCAACTAATCCCCTAGGCTTAAAGTCTTACAGACTGTACAAGGTATAACAACAAACTTAACGAGTCACATGCTCGAGTATCGACATTAGTCCTTCATATTTACATAATAGAAATTCAAGTCCAACATACAACCGATTATTATAAACATAAAAACATAATACATAAGACTAGTAGTAAGTTTGGGAACCACCTATTCATTAGGCCCCTTCTTTTGATAACCATAAATGACTCGTAAGGAGTCTAGCTTCTAAACCTTAAAATGTTGGTGATGTTACAAGCTTTCAATAAGCCTAGTAAACAACCCAATCCCAGCCCCTTCTTTCTCTTTCCACATTAGTTCATTAACAATCACACATAAGATTAACATTCACTAATGACATGTAATTCAGAGTATATACATTCAGGATATGCATGATACATGAACTTACTAGACTTACGGACCGAGATGGACACATAATATCAATCATTCATGTGTTCAACCAAAACACACTTCATTTATTCTTTCCATTCATTATCGTTATACAATAACAATCATCACCTTTCTTCCATTCAAGCTCATTTATGTATTCCATTAACATGTAAATCATTTACTCTTCTATTCTTGCTCATCATGCATAATCATTTATTTCATAATATCATAATTCTTAGCTAGACCCAGTTCTTTTATACTCGGAGCCAAAACAATTCGTGCGCTCGGTTGTAAAGTACGCGTATTATGAGCAATTCGTGGAATCAAAACAATTAATGGCTTCAATTTGATAGACACTACTATGGCTACAGCTTCAGAGGTTCCCCATCAAGTATAACAATATTAAAGACTCAGGTATAACTCTTTATCTCTCTTATGTTTTGATTCTAAGTCATTCCGAGCCTTATAGAAACTCGTATCTAAGTTTTCATTCCGTTACGACTAGCTCGGAAAGCACTTTATTGCATAACTCTATATTATGCTTCTGACCCACTCGGACATCACTTAAAAATATCGCATGTTCAAATCATTTCTCTAACTTATTTATTATGAGCACCGATTTGCACTTCAAGTTAAATGAATTACTGCGTTAATTCTTTGTTCTAAGTCAGTTTAATTCTTTGAGAATTATTTGATTGAATCATGTTCATACTTATTATTGATTTAATTTCAAACTTGATCTTTTAAGGATTGAATGAAGATGCAATTTGAACCTAATGGATATTAGACTCAGAAAAATTTCATTCTTTTAGGTTAAAAATAATTAAGCACTTAATTACTCTTATTTAACTTTTATCTGCGGCTAATCTTGGACCAAAGTATTTTATACTTTGAGAACCAATGTGATTTGCTTTTGTAGGTTATTCAAACAAGGCTAATCTACTTTTGAAATACAAAAGCAACCGTCTTCTACCCGTTAAACACCAGTAAACAAATTTTGGCTATTTCTGGACATGGCTTAGACATCGTGTTAAGGTTTTTCCAAAACTGGAAAACTCCAACTCTAGGTCTAACGGTTGTTTCCACCTCAATTTTCTATCACCACTAGATGATTGCACCATCTTATGGAGCCAAGAGCCATTGCACAACGTTTACATCCCAACGGATCTCTTTTGAGTGACTTAGAATAATCGTTACAATTACTAGTGAAGATTTCAGTTTAGAAACAAGACTCAACGGTGATTCTGTCTTGACGTTTATAAATAGAAGCCGCTTTGCGAAAGTATAAGGTTACCGAATTTATTATAGAACCAATTGATGGTCTCATACTCACTCAATCTTCTACTTACAACTCGCACTCGTATTTCATATTTTCCGAGTTGTAAAGAAAGTCTTGTAATCAGTTACATCCTTTTCTTACTTTCTTTGTAAGACCCTTGACTGAGCTATAAAGGTTAACTTAGCTAAGTTGTCCCTAATTGTAAAGGTTAACTCGGTCAGGAAGTACTAGATTAGACAAGGGAACTTCTAAGTCTAGGAAAATCTTGTAAGGGAGCAATTCTGGTTAGAGTGAGTCTTGTGTAATTGAGGATTCAATTAGTGGATTTGACTTGGTGCTTGGATTAGTACTGTCCGTGGTTTTCTGCCCCAAAAGGGTTTCCACATACTTCGTGTGTTTATCTTTCTAAGTCCAATCTAGACTCAGAATCTATTTTTGCTAAGTTACAGTGCAAAAAGAGTTCAATTTTATTTAAATTTCTTCATCACCCTATTCATCCCCCTCTAGGGTGACTTAGTCTCTCCAAGAGCAAACCTTCAATTGGCTTCGAGCCTAGCCTTTCAAGAGGATCTCACAATCCAAAGGTGTACGGATCATATGGCTCGGAGCAATGGTGAATTCAATGAAGAAAGATCATCTACCGGACCACCTATATTCAAGGGGTCAAACTTTGCACATTGTAAGAAGATGATGGAGTGTTTCCTGATAGATAACGATGAAGATGTCCGGAATATCATCCATAATGGGAATTATTTTCCAACGAAGATGGAAGGTGCAAGATCTCGTGCCTAAAGATAAATCCGAGTACATAAATGAGGAAACCGAGAAGTTTAGAAAGAACTTCAAAGCAATGAACACACCGATGTGTGCCATCAACTCGAAGAATATAATAGAGTATCGGCCGTGACACGACCAAAGAGGTGTGGGACACACTTGTTAACACCTATGAAGGAACAAGTAAAGTGAAGCAGCAAAAGATAAGTCGGTATTTTCACAAATACGAGTTGTTCAATATGGAGCCGAAGAGAACATCTCTCGGATGTATGCTCGATTCATAAAGATTACTAATAATCTCAAATCTCTGGGTAGAAGGATTTTACACGAGGAGATGGTCAGAAAAATTCCGAGAAGTCTACCAAAGAGAAGATGGGGTTCCAAGGTGACAGCCATAGAAGAGGCTCGGAACTTGTCTCCGATAAGCCATATGAGCTTATTGGGAAGATGCTCACTCATGAGATTCGTGCTGGAAGAATAGGATGCCGAGGTCAGCACCAAAAGAAACATTGCACTAAAGGCCTCGGAAAGTAGAAGTAAAAGTTTGAGCTACTCGGAATCGAAGAGGATCCCATGGCACTCATTGTCCGAGGCTTCAAAAAGATGATGAAGTAGAAGAAGTGGCAAAAGTAGCCAAATGAAGAGTTCTACAAGAAAGATAAGAAGGATAAGAAAGGTAAATACTTATCTCCTTCAAAGTTATCTTTAACTAAGAACTCTAGTTGTTTCTAATATGGCAGCAAAGAGCACATAGTCAAAGATTGTCCTCAAAGAAAGAAGGGCGAGAAAGAAGAAGGTTATGATGGCTACCGGAGTGATAATTATTCATCCGAAGAAGATGATTCCGATGACTCGAAGTGTCTTATGGCAGCGATGACTCGGAAGTCGAAAATGAGTTAGACAATGAGAACTCGAGATATTGAGGAGGTAATTGAATACTCTCTCAAGTTCTCCAAAGTTTGAAGACTCGGACACTCGTTCGCCCAATTATGAGTTCTAACAAAGGAATCGGGTATAAAAACTTCTCACTTATAGAGTTTTGATTCCAAGGCATTCTTTATACCTTAGAAGCTTTTCTGAGTGATATGGTATCTTTTCTAAGTGATATAGCATGTATTTCTTGCTTGTCTCTAAGTGACTCGGAAAACAGATCTGCATGTCTCACTCGGTTCCGAGTCCCTCATCACTTAGATATATCGCATGTTGAATTGACTAGTATTTCGCTTAATCGCGCTCGGATCCGACTTCATGTTATAAGTTCTATTTTGTTGGAGTCGGTGCTTCTAGTCTAAATCATGCTTAGTCTAGATTAAGTTTGTTTCACTCGATATTCGTTGTATAACTTGATTCTCGCTTAGACTAACTCGGATGGAATTTTGAGTTTCATGGATATTAGACTCGGAAAATTTCATTCTTTTTCTCGACTCGGATAATTAGTTGCTTAATTATCCTAATTATATTATTATCTATGTCTAATCTTGGACCAAAGTATTTTATACTTTGAGAACCAAAATTGATTTACTTTTGTAGGTTATTCAAACGAGGATACACTTTTTGAAATACAAAAGTAACCGACTTCAAAACGTCAAATCACCAAGCAGACATGGCTTTTCCCCTTCTCTATCCCAGTCCCGAAGATTGTGTCGGGGCTGTCTATTTCCAAATCTGGAAAACCGAAACGCCAAGCTTAACGGTGGTTTCCACTTTATCCTTCAAGACACCGCCAGTGGTTTTGGGACTTCCAAGAGAGTTAAACCGTTGTCCAACGTTCATATCACAACGGATACTTTCCGAGTGACTCGGAAAGCCCTTATCAACGGTCACAAAGGACTCTCAAATAGCGAGATGGAGATAACGGCTATGTTGCTCGGACATCTATAAATAGAAGCCAACTTTCAAGACTTGAAGATTACCGAACCTATTGTTAATACACGTACTTGAGCAAAGTCATTGTATTCATTCTCAATCTTCTACTTACAACTCCCACTCGTAATTCATTACTTTCGAGTTGTAAGGTCTTGTACTTAGTTACAAACACTTTCTTACTTTCTGGGTAAGGTCCCTTGACTAAGTCTGTAAAGGGTGACTCAGCTTAGTTGTCCCTAGTCTGTAAGGGTTATCTCAGCTAGGAAGTACTAGATCGGATAAGGGAATTTCTGAGTCTAGGAAAACTTGTAAAGAGTTGTTTAAGGGAGCAACTTGGGTTGAGTCGATCTACCGTATTTTATGGACTCAAAATAGTGGATTTGACTTCGTGCTTCGATTAGCACGGTTCGTGGTTTTCCGCCCGGGAGGGTTTCCACGTAACTTCTTTGTTTTTACTTTCGAGTACATTCTAGATCGAGACAGTCTCAAAGCTTCAAATTTATCTCGCCTCTTTATTCTTTATAGCAATTCTAAGTTCATACTTTTCCGACTCCACTTTTGACTCGGAACTGCTTTCGCCTTCACTTTGGCAAAAGAGTTTGATTTTTAAAGAATATCCTCCATCACCCTATTCACCCCCTCTAGGGTGACTCAAACTCTCCTCGAGCAAACCTTCAATTGGTATCAAAGCCTAGCCTTTCAGAAAGGATCTAACCATCCAAAGGTATAAAGATCAAATGGTTCGTAACAATGGAGAGTTCGATGAAGGAAGATCTTCCAGCAGACCACCAAAATTCAAAGGGTCAAACTTCGGGCACTAGAAGAAACTTATGGAATGTTTTCTCATAGATCATGATGAAGATGTCCGGGACATCATACAAAATGGAAATTACATTCCCATGAAGACAGAAGAATTCGGACTCATTCCCAAGACAAAGGCCGAGTTCACTCAAAGGGAAGCAGAAAATTTCAGAAAGAACTTCAAGGCAATGAACATTTTGATGTGCGCGATTAGCTCGGAAGAATACAATCGAGTGTCCGCTTCGTGATTCAGCAAAAGAAGTGTGGGATACCTTAGTCAACACTTACGAAGGCACTAGCCAAGTCGGACAAGCAAAGATCAGCCAGTGTCTTCATAGATATGAGCTATTTAAGATTGAGCCGAAGAAAACATCACTCGGATGTTCATTCGATTTATCGAGATTACCAACAATCTCAAATCTCTGGGTAAGAAGATTTCACATGAGGAAATGTGCAGAAAGATACTCGAAGCCTGCCAAAGAGAAGATGGGTTCCCAAGGTGACTCGCCATAGAGGAGGCTCGGAACCCGTCACTTCTAAAGCCGGACAAACTCATCGGGAAGCTTTTCACTCATGAAATCCACTTGGAAGAGGAGGATGCCGAGGGCAGCACCAAAAAGAACATAGCACCGAAAGCCTCGAAACCCGAGAGGCAAATCTGAGTTCCTCCGACTCGAAGAGGATCCCATGGCACTTATTACTAGAGGCTTCAAGAGAATGATGAAGCATAAAAGATGGGATAAACGGCCAAAAGAAGAATTCTACAAGAAAGATAAGAGGGACAGAAAAGGTAAGTATTCTTCTCCTTCAAAGTTATCTTTAACTAAAAATTCTAGATGTTTTGAGTGTGACAAGCAAAGACCATATAGTCAAAGACTCGTCCAAAGAGAAAAAGGGACAGAAAGAAGAAAAAGGCTATGATGGCAACATGGAGCGATGAGGACTCATCGAAGATGATGAGGAGTCGATAACTCAAAATGTCCGATGGCAATCTCCGACTCGGAAGGTGAAAGAGAGTCGACTCGGACTCGGACTCAGACAGTGAGGAAACAAATCCTCAAGAGGTAATTGAATACTTCCTCAAATTCTCCAAAGTTGACTTAGCTAAATACATTTTTACTTTGGAAGAAAAGTCCAATTCGACTCTTCTCATTTCAAAGAACAACTTGAGTCAATTTCTTCGAGAGCATTTCTTTGAAAAATGAATTGGAAAAACCGAGACTTACACTCAAAGAACTCAAGACTAGTGCTCAATCCAATGAGACTCGAGTCCGAGTTACTCGTAAAAGAAAATGAGAAGCTAAAGCAAAAGCTCATTGAGTCCCAAGATCTAGTTTTAAAGTTTACTCAAGGTTAGAAAAACCTTGACATGCTCTTAGGATCTCAATGTGTCTCCTTTAGAAAAGAAGGTCTTGGTTTCAACAAAGAGGAGGAATCCAATTCCTACTCGAACTATTTAAAAGGATTCCGGAACTGCAAAGTTCATGAAAGCTGAGCATGGTCCCATTCATAGAAATGAAGGGAGGACTAAGCCCAGAGCTTTTTACAAGAAGAAACCATCTTCTTCAGCTTCCAAAGGAAATGTTTTCAAAAAGAAAGAGACACAGACTCAGCTTCTTTGGAAGAAAGACTCGGAATCGGACTAAACCCAAAGTCATTCAAATCTGGGTTCCGAAAACCTTCTTCCTCGAAAAGGACCACAAGTAAAGAATGTTACTCGGGTTCGTTAGAGGAAGTGAGAAGGGTTAGATTTTCTCTATTTTGCAGGTCACTCGGAAGAGATCAAAAGGACATTGGTACCTTGACAGTGGATGTTCACGCCACATGTCGAGAGACGCAAGACTCTTCTCTCGAGTTGGAAAAATATAAAGGAGGAAAGGTCACGTTTGGAGATGACAGCAAAGGCAATATAGTTGGGATAGGCAAGATTGGAAGCGGATGCAATCTGGTCGATCCAGCTTTATTTTGTCAAAGGATTAAAGTACAATCTGCTCAAGCATCTCTCAATCTGTGCGATAAAGGTCAAGAGGTAAGATTCACTCGCACCAACTATTACATTTCCGATGTTACCACCATAGGAGGTCAAGCTTTCAGGAAAAGATCGGGTAACACTTACATTATTCCTCTTTCTGACCCTAGTCAGAATTTATCTTGCTTAAAAGCATCTCTTCATGATGACTCATGGACATGGCATCGTAGATTAGGCCATATTAGCATGCACACAATCAAGAAATTGGCATCTCATGGTCTCGGTTAGGGGTTTACCTAACCGTGCTTTTGAGAAAGATAAAGTTTGTGAAGCATGCACAAGAGGGAAACAAGTCGATCATCATTCAAATCTCTCGAAGACAGCTTTCACATCTAAAGTGTTTGAGCTACTGCATATGGACTTATGTGGTGAAATCCCTATTAAGAGCCTTGGAGGTAAATCATATATATTTGTTATTATTGATGATTATTCACGATTTACCTGGGTGTGTTTTCTTAAACACAAAAATGAAGCATTCAAGGAGTTCAACAAGCTCTGCAGAAAAATCCAAGTTGAGTCTCGGACTCGGATCCGGAGAATTCGAACCGACGATGCAAGGGAGTTCGACTACTCGAATTCTCGGAGTTTTGTGACAAAAATGGCATCCCTCACAACTTCTCAGCACCAAGAACCCCTCAACAAAATGAAGTAGTGGAGAGAAAGAACAGAACTCTTGAAGAAATAGCAAGGACGATGATGATTGAGCACAACTTACCTTACTATTTCTGGGCCGAGGCAGTCAACACAGACCAACTATACCTTGAATAGATGCCTCATCGGACCCATATTGAAGAAAACACCTTATGAGCTCTACAAAGGGAAGAAACCAAATATTTCCTACTTCGGACCATTTGGATGTAAGTGTTTCGTTCACAACAATGGTAAGGAACACCCGACCAAGTTTGATGCTCGGTCGGACGAAGGTATTTTTCCGGGTTATTCTTCTCACAAGCAAAGCTTATCGCATTTTCAATAAGAGAACTAATAAAGTGGAAGAAGGCATCCACGTTGTATTTAATGAGCTTGAACAGGAAAAACCAAGTGAGTCTTCATACTCGGATCTCGAAACTCAGCAGAGAAGACGATGAAACCGAGTCTACAAAGACTCAAGCTCAACCGACTCGTAATGAAGTCACTCGTAACGAAGTGACTCGGAATGAGACAACTCAAGAGCCCGCTCGGAATGAACAAGTCAATGAAGAAGCTCACTCGGAACAAGCTTCGAAGATCGGTAGTTCAGCCCACAAATCTTGTGAATCAAAGAACAGATAGAGCATTCAAGTTCACTTCTAGTCACCCACTAGAAAACATAATATCGGATATCAATAGTGGGGTAAGAACTCGTTCCTCTCTTCAAAATCTATGTGCATTCACTGCATTCATTTCATTAATCGAACCCAGAAATGCATTAGAGGCCCTAAATGAACCTGAATAGGTAGAGGCCATGCAAGAGGAACTCAATCAATTCGAAAGAAACCAAGTCCGGACTCGACCAAACGACCTTCCGACCACCCAGTCATAGGAACCAAATGGGTTTTCAAGAACAAACTGGATGAAGGAGGGGTGGTAGTCGAAACAAGGCTAGACTTGTGGCTCAAGGTTACAATCAAGAAGAAGGAATTGATTGTGGGGAAACCTTTGCACCTGTTGCCAGAATCGAAGCTATTAGAATTCTGTTGGCATTTGCATCCAAAGCATGCATATTAAATTATATCAAATGGATGTTAAGTGTGCATTTCTCAATGGTTTTATTGAAGAGGAAGTCTATGTCGAGCAGCCTCCCGGTTTTGAAAACTCAGAATTTCTAACTCATGTTTTCAAACTTCAAAAGGCTCTCTATGGTCTTAAACAAGCTCCCGAGCTTGGTATGAAAGACTCGAGCAATTTCTTGGTTCCAAATGATTTTAAAAGAGGTCAGATCGACAAGACTCTCTTCATAAAGACCAAGGGGAAAGATTTTCTTATTGTTCAAATCTATGTTGATGATATTATCTTCGGTGCTACTAATGAATTTCTCGTGTCGAGAATTTTCCGAGTTGATGAGTCAAGAGTTCCAAATGAGTATGATGGGAGAACTCAACTTCTTCCTTGGGTTACAAATCAAACAAGACAAAGATGGAATCTTTGTTCATCAATCAAAGTACACTAAGGAGCTGCTGAAGAAATACAAACTTCAAGATGCAAAGCACGCATCTACACCCATGAGCAAGACAGTATAAAGCTTGACTCGGATGAGAAAGGTAAAGCAATATATCGAAACTCTATCGAGGTATGATTGGATCTTTGCTATATCTTACTTCAAGCCGGCTAGATATAATGTTCAATGTTTGTTTATGCGCAAGATTTCAAGCTAATCCAAAAGAATCACATCTCACTCGCGGTGAAGAGAATATTCGGATATCTTGCAGGAACTCGTAACTTAGGTCTACGGTACTCAAGAGACTCGGAACCGACTCTCACTAGATACTCATATGCGGACTACGCTGGATACAAAGTTGATAGAAAAAGCACTTCGGAGCTTGCCAATTTCTGGGTCGATCCCTAATATCTTGGCACTCAAAGAAGCAAAATTCGATGGCTCTATCAACTGCTGAAGCCGAGTATATTGCAGCTGGAGCATGTTGCACTCAGATTTTATGGATAAAGCAACACTTAAGAGATCTTGGACTTACTTTCAAATTAGTTCCAATCAAGTGTGACAATCGAGTGCAATCAGCATCACGAAGAATCCATTTCAAGCACTCAAAGACAAAACACATTGAGGTCAGATATCATTTCTTAAGAGACCACTCCGAGAAAGGTGATATTGAACTTGAGTTCATTCCTACTAATCTTCAATTAGCTGATATCTTTACTAAGCCTCTTGGTGAAGATCGGTTTTGCTTTATTCGGAATGAGCTTGGTATGTTAAATGCATAACTATTTTCCATTGCATGATTTTGTGTTATGTGTTTTCAAACTATTAATAACCATTAGTTCAGCTTGATCCGATGATACCGAGCTAGTAGTTGTTAGTTATTTGTAGTTTCGAGTCACTCGAAACCTATCCGAGTCGGACTCGGACGTTGAGAAAAATTGGACTTCAAATTTTCTAGAATTATCTCTAGATGAGTGGAGAATTTCAGAATATTTTTTCAAATTTTTTTCTCTCTCCCGCTCTCTCGCGATCTCGTGATGAAACGCTAGCCATTGGATTTCAAACTGCGCTGAATCCTAACCGTCGAAGAAGAGAACCATCACACCGGTCAAAGATGACCGATGGACGAGCCGAGTCGAACGGAATGTTAACGGACGTTTTTCCTTCTATATATAGCGCCTATTCATCTTCGTCTCATTACTTCACATTCCATTCTCTATCTCTCTCATACGTAAAACTTCTCGCGGAAGCTTTCTACGTCTACGAGTGGTCTCTGGACATTTTCAAACGACGCAAAGCTCATCTCAAGTAAGTGCGATCGCTTCTCAATCTCTTTCTTCTACTCTTTTCTTTCGTTCTCGTCGAACCTTCTCTTTTCTTTTCCTCCTCAAAAGTTTCATCTTTCTTTCCTTATTCTCACAAAATGCCTAAGAGAGGTAATCATCCCGACTTTCGAGGCCTCCTCCTCCAAAAAGCCTCGCACCAAAAACTCGGAAGGCTCAACCCCTTCAAAGCCCGTTGTCACCCAAGCATCTCACGCTCGGACGACAAGTTTTTCCCAACCACAAAATTTTCGTGGTTGCCCCACATTCAAACCACCGAAGCATATAACTTTCTTTGCTTCAGCGAGTTCATTTACCCCGAACTCGTTTCGAGTTTCACACTCACCTCACTCACTCGAAGGTGTCCTAACCTCCAGAGTTCGGAATGTGACTGTCCGAATAAACACCTCTCTCCTCCACCGCCTGTTCAAGGTTTCTCTCTCTTCTTAAATAGCAACCCCATTCCTTTCACCGAAGTCGCCGATGACTTCTTTGAAAAGTACGCTAAAGAGTTCCCCGAGTCACGGAAAATTTTTCGGTGACTCGGCTGAAGTCGAAGCACGCCTTCGTGCTTCCTGCCGATGAGAACCTTTTTCTCTCAACATTCCAAGCAAGGAGAACCCCAACTCCAAGCATTTGAAATCTCTTTTGACATTCTTGAGGGCTATGAAGTAGACCTCTTCCCTCCATCATTGAGCAGATGGCAGCTGTGCCAGCTCAACTCCAAACCAAGAAGAACACCCCTCTTCCCTTCGGTGCTCTTCTTACCCTTGTTTTTAAACAATTCAAGGTTCCTCTCCCCTCGGACCCCAATGCCGTGTCCGAGGGTGCCATTGTTGTTGGCAAGAAGGAACTCCAGGGGTACGGATACCAGGAAACTCAACCTGGTGTCCGGGTGCACAACTCGGAGCCGAGGCCTCCTTCTCCACCTCGGACTCGAAAGAAACCCCTCTCTCTCTCCTCGCCCTACTTGTTGGTGCTTCCACCTCAAGTGCCTCAAAATCTCTCTCTATTTTGTCCTTCGCTTTCTGGACAAAATTAACTCCGTGTCCTCCGAATTTAAGGACATGCTCCGGCCATTCAGGACTGTCTATCGATCTATGACCATCAACCAAAAAACAGCCCAATCCCAAATTCGAGAGCAAGCAATCACTGGTTCTTGAGATGAGGGAGTTGGTGAAGGAGCAGCAGGAGTTAGTGAAGGAGCAAAGGGAGCTGGTCAAGCTCCTCCGAGAGAGAAGGTCCAAGGCGGCCGAGGACCGTGGCGACTCGGACACTTCGAAGCATCCTCGAGCCTAGGCCTAACCTCCTCGTAAAGCGGGGAGGAAGAAGAAGCTGCAGATGAAGAAAAGCAGACGCCGAGGAGCTCGCGGCTGAGGCAGCTCCGGCAGGGTAAGGGGTGGACAACCAAGAAGAGGCAGCGAGAACCACAGAGAGTCGACTACTCCTCAAGCTCAAGTGGCAGTACTCGGCTCGGACAGCAATCTGAGTGGGTCGGAAGACCTCAGCTGTGCCATGACAACATGCAGCAGGTCGATCATAGCAGCCCCTCCAGCCTACCGAGGTCCACAGGGAGGAACCCCTAGATCCTCTTGTTCCGGGTCAGCCACTCGTAGCCGAGCCATTAACGGCGATCCTGGTTCTCCCTCCGCCGTGCTCAAGCACATCGTCAAGATCTTACCAGCACGGCGTACCTCTCATCCCTCCGCTTCTACTCGGACATCCCCTCTCCCTCGTAGGCGCCATGCACTCGTGTCACTATTCCACGATCCGCCGATTCTTCTTCTTCTCGAGAGATTTCTACTTCTTTCTTTTGTCCGGACATCAAAGTTGTACTAATTGTTGTCTTCTTCCCTTTTGTTGTTGTTTTTGCTTGAAAGGCAAGGGGAGAATATAGATGAAAAACTTGTTGTCTTGTTTAGGGGAGATTCTTCTTCTGTGTACTCTCTTTAATTTCAATGAATTAATACTTTCTCTTCAATTTTCTCTCCGATTATTGAATATTGTAACCATTTACGAGTTTATATACATTTCATTAACAATTGCTTGTGTATCTCGTTACTTTAAGGATGCTTTACTCGCGCATCGTTTACAAAAGCGGATCGATGTCACTAACAAAGTTTCTGTCTAAGTATGGAATGCCTTTTATAAAAACGGGGAGGCTGAAGACTCGGACAACTGTTCCGCCCAATTATGAGTTCTAACAAAGGAATCAGGTATAAAAACTTCTCACTTATAGAGTTTTGATTCCAAGGCATTCTTTATACCTTAGAAACTTTTCTGAGTGATATGGTATCTTTTCTAAGTGATATAGCATGTATTTCTTGCTTGTCTCTAAGTGACTTAGAAAACAGATCTGCATGTCTCACTCGGTTCCGAGTCCCTCATCACTTAGATATATCGCATGTTGAATTGACTAGTATTTCGCTTAATCGCGCTCGGATCCGACTTCATGTTATAAGTTCTATTTTGTTGGAGTCGGTGCTTCTAGTCTAAATCATGCTTAGTCTAGATCAAGTTTGTTTCACTCGATATTCGTTGTATAACTTGATTCTCGCTTAGACTAACTCGGATGGAATTTTGAGTTTCATGGATATTAGACTCGGAAAATTTCATTCTTTTTCGACTCGGATAATTAGTTGCTTAATTATCCTAATTATATTATTATCTATGTCTAATCTTGGACCAAAGTATTTTATACTTTGAGAACCAAAATTGATTTACTTTTGTAGGTTATTCAAACGAGGATACACTTTTTGAAATACAAAAGTAACCGACTTCAAAACGTCAAATCACCAAGCAGACATGGCTTTTCCCCTTCTCTATCCCAGTCCCGAAGATTGTGTCGGGTGCTGTCTATTTCCAAATCTGAAAACTGAAACGCCAATCTTAACGATGGTTTCCACCTTATCCTTCAAGACACCGCCAGTGGTTTTGGGACTTCTAAGAGAGTTAAACCGTTGTCCAACGTTCATATCACAACGGATACTTTCCGAGTGACTCGGAAAGCCCTTATCAACTGTCACAAAGGACTCTCGGACAGCGAGATGGAGATAACGGCTATGTTGCTTGGACATCTATAAATAGAAGCCAACTTTCAAGACTTGAAGATTGCCGAACCTATTGTTAATACACGTACTTGAGCAAAGTCATTGTATTCATTCTCAATCTTCTACTTACAACTCCCACTCGTAACTCATTACTTTCCGAGTTGTAAGGTCTTGTACTTAGTTACAAACACTTTCTTACTTTCTGGGTAAGGTCCCTTGACTAAGCTGTAAAGGGTGACTCAGCTTAGTTGTCCCTAGTCTGTAAGGGTTATCTCAGCTAGGAAGTATTAGATCGGATAAGGGAATTTCTAAGTCTAGGAAAACTTGTAAAGAGTTGTTTAAGGGAGCAACTTGGGTTGAGTCGATCTACTGTATTTTGTGGACTCAAAATAGTGGATTTGACTTCGTGCTTGGATTAGCACGGTCCGTGGTTTTCTGCCCCAGGAGGGTTTCCACGTAACTTCTTTGTTTTAACTTTCCGAGTACATTCTAAAATCGAGACAGTCTCAAAGCTTCGGATTTATCTGCCTCTTTACTCTTTATAGCAATTCCGAGTTCATACTTTTCTGACTCCACTTTTGACTCGGAATCTATTTCCGCCTTCACTTTGGCAAAAGAGTTTGATTTTTAAAGAAAATCCTCCATTACCCTATTCACCCCCTCTAGGGTGACTCGGACTCTCCCGAGCAAACCTTTAAAGTTCATTTAGTTAGATATATTTATACTTTAGAAGAAAAATCCAATTCGAGTCTTCATAGTTCAAAGAACAACTTCAGTCTCTTACTACTGAGAGCAATGTTTTAAAAACTATGTTAGAAAACTTGAGATGAAATCTAAAAGCACTCAAGATCGGTGCTCAAAACAATGAGACCGAGTCCGAGTCACTCAGAACAAAGAATGAGCAATTAAGAAGGAAGCTTAATGAGTCACAAGAGCTTGTTTTAAAACTCACTCAAGGTCGAAAAACCTTGATCTTTTACTCGGCTCTTAGTGTGTCTCATTCGAGACGGAAGGGCTTAGCTACAATGTCTGAAGAAGAATCTAATTCCTATTCCAATCTTTTGAAAACTAATTCTAGAACTATAAAGTTCAGGAAGGCTGAGCATGGTTCCATTCATACAAATGAAAAGAGGACTAAGCCCAAACCAGTTTACAGGAAAAGGTCTTCTCCACCTCTTTATAAAAGAGAAGATTTTCAAAAGAAAGAGACATAGACTCGGTTTTCAACAAAGAAGACTCATAATCAAACCAGACCCAAAATCATTCAAATCTAGGTTCCAAAAAGTGCTCTTCCTTAGAAAAGGACCACAAGTAAAGAGAGTTACTTGGGTTTGTAATAGGAAGTGAGAAGGGTTACTTTGTTTGTGTCTTGTAGGTAACTCGGAAGAAGAAGGGTCACTAGTACTTAGACAATGGGTGCTCACGCCACATGTTCGGTGATTCAAGACTCTTTTCTGAATTAGAAGATCTAAAAGGAGGCAAAGTCACATCCGGAGACAATAGCAAAGGCAAGATAGTAGGGATTGGCGAGATTGGCAAAGGAAACAACTCAGGCAATCCAGTCTACATTGTCAATGGGCTGAAGTACAATCTCTTTAGCATTTCTCGGCTATGTGACAAAGGCCAAGAGGTAATGTTCACTCAAACCAACTGTTACACTTCTAATACAGTCACCAAAAATACTAAGCTCTCGAGTCCGAGGTCGGGTAACACTTATACCATTCCTCTTTCAAATTCTAGTCGAACTTATCTTGCTTAAAAGCATCATTGAATGATGATTCATGGATTTGGCATTATAGACTATGTCATATTAGCATGCATACCATCAAGAAACTTGCATCTCATGGATTGGTTACGGGATTACCTAATCGTAAATTTAAGAAAGATAAAATCTTTGAAGCATGCACAAAAGAGCAGCAAGTCGATTATCTTTCAAACCACTCAAACCTCGTGTCTACATCCGAGTACTTGAATTAGTTCATATGGATTTATGTGGTGAAATTCTTGTGAAAAGCCTTGGATATAAATCTTATGTGCTTGTCATTGTTGATGATTTCTCACGATTTACTTGGGTGTGCTTTCGAAGAATGAGAATGAAGCTTTAAAAGAGTGCACTAAGATCCGTAGGAAAATTTAAGTGGAGTCTCATACTCATATCGAAGCATGCGAATTTACTATGGAAAAGAGTTCAACAACTCGGAATTTACGGACTTCGTAACAAGAATGACATCTCTCACAACTTCTCTACACCAAGAACTCCTCAACAAAATGGAGTAGTGGAGAGGAAGAATAGAACTATTGAAGTAATAGGAAGGACCATGATGATTGAAATTGATCTACCTTACTATTTCTAGGCTAAGGCAGATCAACACAAGCAAATTATACACTCAACCGATGCCTCATCGGACCTATTACTGAAGAAAACACCTTATGAGCTATACAAGGGAAAGAAACCCAACATCTCCTACTTCAAACCATTTGGATGTAAATGCTTTGTGTATAACAATGGTAAGGAAACATCCGACTAAGTTTAATGCTAGATTAGATAAAGGTATATTTATGCATCTCATAGTAAAGCTTATCGTATGTTTAACAAAAGGACTAATAAAGTGGAAGAAAGTATCCACGTTGTCTTTGATGAGATTGAACTTGGCAGGATAAGTGAATCCACATTCTCGGATCTCAAGCTTAACAGAGATGAAGACGACCTTCTCGAAGCCGAGCTTAGAAAGAGTCAAAACAGAATGATTGGGGAACCTCGGAATGAGACAACTCAAAACGAACCAACTCAAAATTTTGTGACTCGGAATGAACAAAATCAAGAGCCAGCTCGGAATCGTTGAAGAACAAGCTAATGCAAGATCAAGCAACTAAAGCTTAGGTCATTCAACAAACAAACTTGGTTAATTAGAGGACAGGTAGAGCATTCAAATATGCATCCAGTCACCCACCGAAAACATACTTTCGATATCAATAGTGGGGTAAGAACTCGTTCTTCTTTGCAAAATCGGTGTGCATTTTCTGCATTCATTTCATTAACGGAACCCAAAAATGCACTAGAGGCCCTAAATGAACCTGATGGGTAGAGGCCATGCAAGAAGAGCTTAATTAATTTGAAAGAAACCAAGTTTGGACTCCCAAATGACCTTCTGACCGCCCAATAATAGGAACCAAATGGGTTTTCAAGAACAAACTGGATGAGGAAAGGTTGGTAGTCGAAATAAGGCTAGACTTGTTGCTCAAAGTTACAACCAAGAGGAAGGAATTAATTGTGGGGAAATCTTTGCACCTGTTGCTAGGATTGAGGCAATCGGAATTCCCTTATCATTTGCATCTAGCATGAACATCTAGCTTTATCAAATGAACGTCAAATGTGCTTTTGTGGATGGTTCCATTCAAGAAGAAATTTATTTTGAGCAACCCCTAGATTTTGAAAACTCAGAATTTTCAATTCATGTTTTCAAGTTGCAAAAGGCTTTATATGGCCTTAAATAAAGACTGAGCAGTTTCATGTTGAAAATGGTTTCAAAGCTGGTAAGATTGAAAAAACCTCTTTTCATAAAAACCAAGGGGAATGATTTTCTTATCATTCAGATTTATGTTGATGATATCATATTTTGAGCTACTAATGAAACTCTAAGCCAAGAGTTTTCGAGTTAATGAGACAGGAGTTCCAAATCGGTATGATGGGAGAACTCAATTTCTTTCTTGGTCTGCAAATCAAACAAAACAAGGATGGCATCTATGTTCATCAATCTAAGTATACCAAGGAGTTATTGAAGAAATAGAAGCTACAAGATGTGAAGCATACAACAACACTTATGAGTAGCAGTTTAAAACCTGGACTCACACGAGAAAGGTAAAGTTGTAGATCGAAACTCTACAGAGGTATGATTGGATCTCTACTCTATCTCACATCAAGTAGGCCAGATATCATGTTCAGTGTCTGCCTTTATGTAAGATTTCAAGCTAATCCTAAGGAATCACATCTCACTACGAAGAGAATTTTTAGATATCTTACATGGACTCGGAACCTTAGTCTATGGCTTTCAAAAGAATTATAACTAACTCTCACTGGATACTCGGATAGAGATTATGATGGATACAAGGTTGATAGAAAGAGCTCATCGGGAGTATGTTAATCTCTAGGTTAATCCCTTATCTCTTGGCATTCAAAGAAACAGAACTTAATTGCTCTATCAATCGCCAAGACCGAGTATATTGTAGCTGGAGCTTGCTGTGCTCGGATTCTCTAAATCAAGCAGCACTTAAGGATCTTGGACTATCATTTACATCTATCCCAATCAAGTGTAACAATCGAGTGCAATAAGTATCACTAAGAATCAAGTTCAACACTCAAAGACTAAGCACATTGAGGTCAGGTATCATTTTCTAGAGACCACTCTAAGTAAGGTGATATTGAGCTTGAATTTATTTCTACTAAGTTTCAATTAGCTGATATTTTCACTAAGCTTGTTAGTGAAGACTAGTTTTGTTTTATCGAAATGAGCTTGGTATGATTAATGTATGCTTGTGTGATTTATTGCATGAATTATTCTTACATGATTATGTATTTGGATTGAATAATGAGTAGATTAGTTGAATCAGAATGAGACCGAGCTATGATTTATTAGCTTTCCGAGTGTTCATAGTCACTTAGAAAAGATACTTGAGTCGGACTCGGCTTATGAGCAAAATGGACATAAAAATTCCGAGGTCATCTCTAGATAATGGGGAATCTCATAAATGCTTTCGAAAACTCTTTCCTCTCTCTCTCTCTGTCACGCCTTTTAATCTGAAGAAACTAGCCATTGGCAGAAATTTATTGTAAAACTAGCCATTACGAGTGCGGAACGACACAACGGTATGAGAATGTTGCTTAGCATTCGGGTCGAAAGAAGGTTAAAAGTCTCTTTTTCACTATAAATAGCACCCCTTCACTTTCTTTACTTCACTTTACCAACTCGCTTACTTGGTCTCTTTGCTCTCATCACTACTCGCTGTCCTGCGCTCTTTCTCTTTCTCTCTCTCGAATTCTCAATTCTCTCTATTCTCTCTCGCTCTACTCAATCTCTTTTCATTCTTTCTCGTTCTCCATTGTCCGAAAATGTCGAAGAGAGGAACCGCTCAAGAAGGAAGGTCAGCCACAAAAGAAGGCTCGAATCAAATCAAAGACCGAGGCTACTCAAGAAGGTACGTCGGATCCCCCAAAGTGCTTTGTTACCCAACACTTCACCGTGGATGACAAATTCTTTTCTTCTACTTCTTTTTCATGGTTACCACACATCAGGAACACTAGTGTGTACAACTACTTGTGTTTTTGCGAGTACATTTATCCGTAACTCGTGTCTCGAATTCTACTCTAATATAATAGCCACAGAAGGTGACATATCTTCTATCGTTCAAGAGAAGGTTGTTTGAATCGATCTCGCTCTTCTCTACAAACTTTTCGATGTCAAAACTCTTTTTCTCAATTCCAACCTCGTATCCTTCACAAAAATCGCTGATGATTTCTTCGATAAGTACGCTAAATAAGTCCCCGAGTCACGTAAAAATTTCTCTATGACTCGGATGAAATCCGAAACAAGACTTCTTTGCTTCATCCTAATGACAACCTTCTTTTCTCATCATTCTAGCAAGGAGAATCCCAATTCCAAGATTCTCAAAGCTCTTTTTGACATTCTTGATTGCTACAAAGTAGACCTCTTCCCTTCTATTCTCGAGCGAGATGACAAGCGTGCTCGCTCATTCTAAGAAGTCAGCTCCTTTTCCTTTCGGGGCTCTTCTAACTGCTATCTTCAAGCAGTTCAAGGTCCCACTTCCTTCTAACCCCAAAGCATGCTTGGAACTTGTTATTTTTCTAGGCAGGAACGAGCTCTCGGATCTAGAGTACCGGGAAGTCAAGCCTGGTGTTTGGATTCATGCGTTTGAGCTACCTCCTCTACCTCCTCCTACTCGGACTCGGACTCCTCCAGATGGCAATACTTCGACTCGCTGGACCTTCTACTTCGATCCTTCTCCCTCTACTGAAGTGTTTACTAAAATGGTAAATAAATTTGCTTCTTTGACCAATGATTTTCAAGCAACTCTGAAAATCTTCAAATATTTTATTCTAACTTTGGTTCTCGCTCTAGAAAACCGCACATAGTCTCGGATTCGGGAGAACCAAGAGCTGATATATGAGCTTAAGGGGATCATCTAAGACCAATGTGATTAGATCGATCCAAAGCTGTTGAGGACTCAAAAACGTCCGATACTTTTGAGGAATCCTCCAAGCACGGCTGAGTCAACTTCAGCTGAAGTCGAAGAAGAAGCCGAGGAAGAAGCCAAGGCCAAAGAAGGAGAAAGAAGACAAACAAGGGGAAGTGGTTGCTCACCTTGAGGACCAGGGCGCAAAAGAACCGGAGCCGATCTCTTCAAATCATGCTCCGAGAGACTTAGAAGAGGTTGTCGATGTAGGCCAGGTCAAAGGCCCTTGCCTTAGAAGCACAGACTTGCGGTTGTCTTTGAGGAAAAAGAAGCCGAGGATGATGTGGCTTTGGTTCGAAGAACCAGGACTAAGCAAATTCCCGACATCCTAGTTCTGCAAGCATCCTCGCTCATCTCGGTCAACACAAGCTTACAGGCAAAGGCGCACTCGCTTGTCCCTCATCTTCCGCACAACCTGCTCCTACCTCTTAGTCTTCTTTTTTTTTTTAAACTCATATTTTATTTTGTCCAACATCTGTTGTACTTTTCTCGCTACTTTCTCTATATTTTTGATGAAATGCATAGGGGAAGAAATATAGAAACTTGGATGTTTGGTTTAGGAGGAGTTATTTTCCCTTCAGTCCGAGTTTATCTATTTTATTTGTTTTGTGTATATATGTTTCGAGCAATGAATGAATTTTCTTTTTCGAACATATTTGTTATTGAGTTACATATTTTTTTAAAACATCTTTGATACTTGACTCTTTAACATCTCCGATACTTGACTCTTTAACATAATCTGCTCTAATTACAACTCTTGGTCCGATTCATTATCAACAATCTCGTTCCGAGTTGTGTTATGATCTAAGTTGCACGTTATAAGGTTCTTTTAAGAATATATTTCTTTTTGCTCCGATTAATTCGATACGAAAAGTCGGTTTTGAACTAACCAGTTTCTATCTTAAGTATGGAATGTCTTTCATCAAAAAGCGGGAGATTGAAGACTTAGGTATAACTCTATATCTCTCTTAGGTTTTGATTCTAAGTCATTTTGAGCCTTATAGAAACTCTTACCTAAGTTTTCATACTGTTACGACTGGCTCAGAAAGCACTTTATCGCATATCTCTATATTATGATTCTGACCTCGGACATCACTCGGAATCATCGCATGTTCAAATAATTTCTCTAACTCATTTATTTTAAGCATCGAGTTTAGACTTCAAGTTAAAATGAATTGATGCGTTAATTCTTTGTTGTAAGTCAGTTTAATTCTTTGAGAATTATTTGATTGAATCAAGTTCATTCTTATTGCTGATTTAATTTCAAACTTGATCTTTTAAGGATTAACTCAAGATGGAATCTGAACCTAAGGGATATTAGACTCGGAAAATTCCATTCTTTTAGGCCAAAGATAATTAAGCACTTAATTACTCTCATTTAATTTTTATCTCGTGCCTAATCTTATACCAAAGTATTTGATACTTTGAGAACCAATGTGATTTGCTTTTGCAGAGTTATTCAAACAAGGCTAATCTAATTTTGAAATATGAAAGCAACCGGCTTCTACCCCGTCAAACACTATCACACAAAATTTAGCTACTTCTCGACATGGCTCGGACACCGTGTCGGGGTTGTTTGTTTCCAAAACTAAAAACTCCAACTCTAGGTCTAACGATTGTTTCTACCTTAGTTTTCGATCACCACCAAATAATTGGACCATTTTATGGAGTTAAGAGTCGTTGCACAACATTTACATTCCAATTGATCTCTTTTCGGTGACTCGGAATGGCCATTACAATGGCTAGTGAAGATTTTAGTCCGAAACAAGACTCAATGATAATTCTGCACTGGACGTTTATAAATAGAAGCCACTTTGCAATACTAGAGGGTTGTCGATTGTATTATAAAACCAATTGCTGGTCTCATACTCACTCAATCTTCTACTTACAACTCCAACTCGTATTTCATATTTTCCGAGTTGTAAAGAAAGTGTTGTAATCAATTACATTCTTTTCTTACTTTCTTTGTAAGTCCCTTGATCGAGCTGTAAGGGTTAACTCAACTTAGTTGTCCCCGATTATAAAGGTTAACCCAGTCAGGAAGTACTAGGTTAGATAACCGAGTTGTAAGTGTTGTAATCGGTTGTCTAAGGGAGCAATTATGGTTAGAGTGAGTCCTGTGTAATTGCGGATTCAATTAGTGGATTTGACTTGGTGCTTGGATTAGTACTGTCCGTGGTTTTCTGGCCTAGAAGGGTTTCCACGTACTTCTATGTGTTTATCTTTCCGAGTCTAATCTAGACTCGGAATGCATTTTGCTAAGTTCTGCGCAAAAAGAATTCAATTTTATTTAAATTTCTTCATCACCCTATTCACCCCCTCTAGCGTGACTTAGTCTCTACAAAAGCAAATCTTGACGACAAGTAATTAAGCCAACGAAAATATCAATGCTTAAGACTTAAATCGAAAAAAACATAACAAATGATGATGATAAATTACCATGTATTCCGGAGAGGAGACATGTGATTCAAATTATCTCTAGTCCTCCTCGGTGATACAATTGTAGACCTCCCATGGTGTACCTTCTTGTTTTATCTCGCTTTGTTTTGTAGACTCATATAGTGGCAATGTGAGATTTGAACTCTCTAAACTTTTTGCACCAACATGAGGTTTTTGTGTTTCACCAAGGGAATCTCGGATTCATTAACGTTCAATTTGAACGTTTTGTGAAACACAAGAACGACATGCATTAGTACATATATATTAACCATTTATAATAAGTTGCAATACTAAGTTGTGATATGTGTTGCATTTACTAGAATATCAAAGGGAGCTTTAAGATCACCTACAACATTTCCGTGCCTTTCAAAATTGACTCTTCTAAGGATGATTGGATCGTCTCTACTCTGGACCAACTTCTCCTTGTTCATCATAGTTCATCCCCTCGATTTTTTTGTACTTTTGGAAGAATCCATTTTATATTGTAAAAAATTATACGAATCTTGATAAATAAACATGTGCAACAATTTTGAGACAGAAACACAAAAGTTAGGTTAGGCAGCGACCAACACAAGTTGACCGTGTAGTCTAGCATGGTCCGTGCTGCCTGTAACCCTGGTTCCTCAATTTTTGCTGTTTTTCCCTTTTCTTCTCTTATTTTCATATTCCTCAATTACAAGATTAATCTACAAATTTTCTCTAAAACACGAGTGAAATATAAGGCTCCTAGATTACACCAATTTATTTCTCTCGGAATGGCTCAATCTTGCACAACATAAATAATGCTAGCAAAGGTACCATTTCAAAATGAACTAACTAAGAAACCAACCATTCAAATCGTTTCCAGAGCAATAGCACACAACACGCTAATTTTAGACTTCATGGTTTGCATTTCAAATATACGGTTTAGATCTAAAATTGGAAATTATATCAAACAAATTGTTACCTTAATCGTTGTCGGAAACCGTAGAGAGGGAGTAGGAAGACGCTGGAAACCACCACAAGTCGGAGAGAGAGAGCAAGCGAAAAGAGAGACGGTGAAGTGAGAGTGTGAGACAAGATGTCGGAAACCACAGAGAGGGAGTGGGAATACGCCGGAAACCACCACAAACCATGGAGCGAGAGCAACCGAAGAGAGAATGTGAGAGAACACACGAGTAAACCATCACGAACCACGAGAGAGCAACCCAAGAGACAGAGACAGTGAAGTGAGAGTGTCAAAATAGTGAACAGCGCAGGTGAGGTTACGTTTTATTGTCCGAAGTACCTATGACGACGGTTCAATAAACGAGCTGTCGTCTAAAGTTCTTTGACCACGTTTCTTTTAACGAACCGTCGTCGTAGGTGTATCCATGATGACGGTTCAATAAAAGAACCATAGTCAAAGGTTCAGCAGCTACTTTTGACCATGGTTCTTTTGTTGAACCGCCGTCATATGTTTCATTAATAACCGATCCATATTACAAAGCGCCACCGGTCCATATTTCATGATGGTTTGTCCTTTTAACCATTATTAAAGACATGTCGTTAAAAGTGTTTCCTGTAGTGGTGTGTAACTATGCATGATTGAAATGATGCGAACTAAGAGTACCCTCAAATACAAGATTCCTCATATTAATAAAGCAACCTTAGAGCGATAAGGTGAACTACCTAATCAAGTGAAATGTGAGGCCGACTTATTGGCATAATTGAATACTTATATAAGTTAGACTACTTTTTTAAACGTACGTGCTTGTTACATAATTGTTAATTTTTCCCCTCTTTTTTAAAAAAAATACTATTTGAATGATTTTTTTAGCATTTTTAAAAATCCTTGTTAATAGGGTTTGAAGAAGATTTCATGAATTCGCAATATTTCATGGTTGTTGAAGACTCATTCCGAGAAAAATGGATAATACAAAATTCAATGGATGATGCAAGGTCAATGGTTGCGAAATACTCCATGGATTACATGAAGATTCAAGGAGAAACACTTGAGCAAAACAATATTCGAGTAAACAATTAGATTTATGTTAAAGATTTATCTCCCTAATTTTTGGTGAAATGTGTTTTTTATTTATCTTTAATTTTTTGGAGTATGTAGTCTGTGAGATCAAACTTCGGGAAAGAAAAATTATATTCATTTGATTTATCTTCTAGGCAAAAAAAATGACTATAGTTTCTAGGAAGGTAGCTTTTGATGGAAAAAAATTCAGTCTGTTTGTTCCAAAATTGTATTTGTGTGATTTAGCTACCGAGCGAAAATTATTTTCTTTTTACATTAGGATGTTTGCTTCTAATACAACTTTAAACATAATGCATAATTGTTTTTTGGCAAAAGAGATGGAAAACATTAACAAGTAAACAAGACATGAATAGTAATGGGAACATACAAAGAAAAACATCTACTGCCCCTTTACCATATCTCTGTCAACATCTAAATCAGTAAAAAGTCCATAGTTAATATAAGATGAAAACCATTAATCAAAACGTCCTCCGATCTTTTCTTTCCCGATAATGATTCTTTTTTTGACATCATTTGATCTTCCCTATAGGTTGTCCCATTTTTCGCTTTCGTTAGGAAGAATTAAGTTCTAAAATTGTAACCGCAAGTGCACGAGGTAGTTGTAGCTAGCCGGCAAGCACGGGTCGTGTCCACGAGAGTTGTGTTTCAAATATCAAAGCTATGTTAAACTTTCTATTTAGGCGAATCAACAGAGTTGAGAGATATGATGACTAATATAATCCTAGAAAGCAATAAAAGAATGCTTGGGTTGTGATTTTACCACTTAATAAACTAACTAATCAAGACAAGCCTAAACCTAACCAAGACTATGCAAGCATTTAGAAGTGGTCGGTTGCACCATCAAAGGCTACTCACGCCACACTTTTGAGGGTCATGAGCTAATCTAATTATTCTAACCACCTACTTTCGTGGGATTAGCCCAATTAGACTACAAGAGTAGCAACCTATGGACCTAGCTAGGACTCGGGCTATTTTCATGCCAAAATCCCGACTATCCTCTTTACCCACGCTAGTAATTTGGCTCCACTTTTCGGTGATAGACCAATCACCCAAAAATCAAGATGAAAATCCTTTTCGGGCATTTCATCGAACACGTGGTGGGGATGAGAAACAACCCCAAATAACAAGCATAAACTAGTTGGGTTAAGGCCTAAACGAAATTAATTAGCCATTAGGGAGGCTAATCACAACTAAAACAATCAACTTTAACAACTAATTGACATAAAAACATGAAATAAACATAAAAACTACACTAAAGAACAAACTAACACAAACCGACTTGAACAAGAACATAAACTAGATAATTAAACTCGAGCATGAAAATAAGCCATCAATCTAACTATAATTAACATCTAGACTAATAAAAATTGAATCTTGAAACTAAATTGAACAATCAAAGTATTAAACTAGAAGTAAAGAAGAAGAGAGAAAGAGAAAACTTATGCTTGAATTGAAATTAAAGGCTTCAATCCAAAATCTTATACAAAACTCTACACTAATCTCCCCCTAATAGGGTTTTATTTTGGCTAAGTAAGAACCCTAAGAGGTCCCTAAAATCCCTAAAAATCAAGCTCCCTTTAATTAGAGCCAAAATTGTCCTTTTATAACCTGTAAAAACCGAGAAAAATCGAAAGTGGGAAGTTGCACGACCGTGCGGGTTCCGCACGAGGTACCCGTGCGGGTTTCGAAAGTTTTTGGTAAGTTGACACAGTTGTGCCATTTACGCATTGGTACTGTACACACCATTATCTTCTTCGTTTTACTTCCCTTTTGGCTCAAACTTTTTGTTATTGTCTCGATTTGATTTATTAACTACAAAAGTAAGAAAAACAAGTAAAAATCCTAAAATTAAATTATTTTACAAGTCAAATACTAAGTAAATAGGGGTACAAATAACGTAATATTTGGACCGAATTCCTCCTTAAGGCTGCTTCTTTTATGCATCTTGACGACTTTCTTAGTGACGTTCTTCTTCCCCTTTCAATGCATGCTACGTTGTTGGGGTGAGAACATAAATATGCTTGTCACTTCCTCTTCCTTGTTTGTCGAACCGTCACGCTTAGGTTGATGATTGTACCGTAAATATTGAATTATCTTCTTCCATGTCGGGTTGCTCCTTCTCGGTAGAGAGGGAAGTTCCCATTTCATTCCTATTTCCTTGAGTTTGGATCGGCATTAAATAAAAAGAAGGAAAATAATTGAAAAAAAGTAAATATATTAGGATATTATTGCAAATGATAAAGTTTTAAAAATTAAAAAAAATTAAGAAGGTAAACTTGGAAAATTAGTGATTAATATATATCATTGGGATTGTAAAGTGACAAGTATTATGAAATGAAAAAAGTTAATTAAAGTGACATATATTGTGAAATGGAGGGATTATTATTATTATTATTATTATTATTATTATTATTATTATTATTATTATTATTATTGTCATCATCATTAATTATTACTGTAGTAGTAGTCATTATCATCATTGTCGTTAAAACTTCAAACAATGATCATATATTGATATAAAAAGATATACAAATATGTAAAACATTTATGTAAATGAGTTACTAATGTCTTGGTACGAAATTGTTACATAAATAGTTTTTAAAAACATTTGTCTAAAATCATAGCCGCTAGTTAACACTTGTAATATTAGTAAACGGTAATAGATTTGTTAACCATAAATTATAACTACTAGCGCTAATTATAACACCTCGTAACCGCTAATACTAATAAGCAACCGCTAGTAACCATTAACAGCTATTCTTAATTGTTCATAACCACTAACTCATAACCACTAACAGCTAATTTTAGCACCTAATTCAAGGTGTCAGCTAGTCTCTTCATTGTTGTCAAGTAAGATTTGATTGTTAGTGGAACCAGAATTCTGAATTGGTGAATTAAGGGTTTAGTTGAAGTTGAACACTCCAAAGTAAATCCCCTTCCCAAAGCATGGTATTGCCTTTTCCACCTACCAACTTGAATCACTACTCTCACACTGTAACACGCCCTATCCAGCTCCCAAACGAAATCTAGATAGACCTTCATAATCCTCAACTCTCACCAATCCGCTTTCTCCACGTGTAATCCAGCCCAAAAAGCACTCCGTCGTCATCTTATCGTACACAAAAACCCTTTTTCTCCCATCACTCACTCTCTCTCTCTCTCTCTCTCTTATCACTTATTGGACTGTCCATCAATCACCCCACCCCACCCCACCCCACAAAAAGTCGTCACTTTTCCTTGCACTTTTGGCCCCCTCTTTTTCCCTAAACATATTATTCCTAAGGAGTAGGAAGAAACAATCAACCCAAACCAGATCAAAATTGGACCATGATAGAAACTAAAATGTGCAACAACAAAAACAATGTCAATAGTAGTAGTGCTAAGTTCACCTCGAACATGAAGAAGAAGAAGAAGACCTCCAGTACTCTGATCTCATCGACGCCGTTTCGAAGAGCGAGGACGAAGATCAAGAAGCCAAAATTCCTTAGTCTCTCACATCATACGCAATTACAGGTGCTCTCTACTCATCAGAAGCAACTCGACCTTTTTCCGGTACACCCGGATGATCAGAAGGCAGGCGACCCGGACCCGGACCAGGACCAGGATCAACCACCCGAAAACATGGCGGATCATATGTTTGCAGAGGAGGGACCCACGCTGACGGGACTGCTAAGCGGGGCGGTTTCGTCCACGACGTCGTCGGGGCTGTCCTACGCGGTGGCGGAGGAGAGGGTGAATAGTGCGAGGTCGCTTGTACGGACGGCGATGAGGAGGAGGAGGGAGGTTAGTGAAAGTGAGGAGAGGTGGGTGAGCATTAGCGAGGTGGTGGCCCCGACGGTGGAGGTGGCGGAGGAGGAGGTGACTAGTGGCGGCGGCGGAGGGTTGTGGACGTTGAGGTTGAAGTTAGATTATGAGGAGGTGTTGAATGCCTGGTCTGGGTCTGGAAAGGGACCACTTTACGTAGAAGCAGAGGAGGAGGAGGACATGCCACAAACTGTTCCTGACTTGCGTTACGACAAATACGGCGTCGTCCCTTTGGTGAGTTAATCTTCTCTCTCTCCTCCCCATCCTCTCTTGCTGGCAAATCACCATGATTACAGCTTAGAAGATACTAACTAAGATACTACCTGGAGGTTAGAACTTAGAAGACACTTTTAAGGAGGCTTTGATTTTTAATAATAAAAATCATTGACAGGTTTAAAAAGCTAAGTGTAATTAATATGACATATTCATTGGACTTAAAGACTTTTTTTTTTTTTTGAGGTGGTGTCCCTTGGTCCTGATTAGCTAATGGATTATAACAGCAATACTAAAGCACGATCATGTGATCCAATTTTATTTATGTGATCCAATTCATTTTATCGCAACGCTAATTTCATTAAACTTGAGATCGATCTACTCATGTAACTGCTCGCGTACTCAAACCATGAGACTGATTGAAAAAATAATAAAATAGTTTCATACTCACGGTTCAATATAATATTTATATCAGGATTGAATATTCAAGTAAAAACTGGCTTATTGAAAAATAGTCAAATAATTTCACACTAATGATCTTACAATATAAATATTTATATTAGGATTGAATATTGGATAGTGCAAATTATGTGTTCTTTATGGTGAAACTAAATATAAGATAAAAGGTTTTGGCAAGATTTTTGTATATTCTAACTTAGACCATCACCAAAGATGGAGGTGATGTTGAAGGTCAATTTTATGTGGTGTTTGTCCTTGTTGCACTGGAAGTGGTTAGGAAATTAAAAGTTTCACGTGCTAATTAATCGATGGTAGCTATTTGTCATGGCAAACCATACAAGTTATTAAAAGCAATCCCTTTTCCTAGAGTTGAGGCAATATTCTAGTGTCTTAGACTACTGAAAATTATCTTCAAATGTGATAGCAATATGTGTACATCAATAATTTATCCATTTTTAACCTATCTTATTTCACCAAGTACATTGTTTAGAAAAATTACATATGTTGAAATTTATTGTGATATTGATACAAATGTAGGAAACATCTAAAAAATAAAATTAAAGAAACAAATTGACGATGAGATGTAGTGATCATGGATTTCCTCTTCCAATCCAAAATAGTTACAAAACGCTGTATAATAAATGAAAATAAGAAATTAAACTTGAGATTCTAATGTAACCATGATTTTAATCTTAGTTAGTAGGCTAAGATCTTATTTATGAGGATAGTTTTATTTTTAAACTTATCATAAGCCAGTTCTAATTAATGATATGAGTGTTGATCGGTGCTTACAAATGTTGAATGTTAAAAAATTTTAACAAGTAAATATGATTGAAAGTCAATCAGTATTGATTGTTGAATGTTGATGATAAATACTTATGATAAGTTGAAAAGAACATACTTGAATCATACAATGTTGTACATTGAAATTCTAACAAGAATACTGTGAATAGATTGAAGTGGATTTTGTTAGGGGTACGTGATGAGTATTTGTGCAAGTAGTGAATAACGTACACAACTCTACTTGTGAAATATATATGCAGTGGGGTGTTGGGAATATTAATGGACAATGGAGCGTTCCAGAAAGCAGTTTCAATGGACAAAGCAGTGGGAGTTCGCAAATAGGAGGCAACACTGGGGAAGAAGCATGGAAATTGGGGCTAAGAGAAGCAAGTGTGTTGAGATACAAGGAAAAACGTCAAAATAGACTGTTTGCAAAGCGGATTCGATACGAAGTTCGTAAGCTAAATGCAGAGAAGCGACCTCGAATCAAGGTACTTTTGTCAAAAATTTTCTCTGGATGTATCATATTAACTATCATAAAAAACAGTTGGTTTTTGGCTATTTCTTTAAGCTTGAATTGTTGTTTGTTTTTTTATGGAGTGTTACAGAGTCAAATAGGTAGGGATGTTACATCTGACTCCCCTCTTTACATCTTGCCTAGGTGGAAATCTTGGTGTATGAATTAGATTTGTAAAAATTTATAATTAATAATTGAAATGTTGATGGAATCAGATGATTGTAATATGAAAAATGAGAATAATTTGATTTAAAAAATCGATACATATATGTGGTTATGACGATATTACCAATTAGTCAAAGACTTGTTTGCAAGAGAATGGTTGGTGTGTTTGTGTTGAAATGTTTTATGAAGAAAAAGTTACAAATTCATATCTCAATTGCCATTCTCAAATTGAAAGGTACCCTATCAGAGTGAAACTTCCTTTTTTGTTTTTGTGCTTTGGTTATGATTTCAATGTGTTTCCCCATTTTAGAGGGGATTTTTTAAGCTCTTATATGCATATTTTAGTAAGGACCTCAATTTCCCATAAGGAATCTATTTAACTTAGGCTTCGCCATAAAACTTTCTTGTTTCCCCTTCAATATATATATATATATATATATATATATATTGATGGATAACCATCAAAGGGGCAGTCTAGTGGGAAAAGTCCTACCTTTTAACAAGGAGGTATGAGTTTAAATCCCACTAGAGACATTGGGGGCTTTCCCTATCCCTTGTTTCCCCTCCCTCCCCATGTCTTCTCTCATCTAAGATATTACCTATGAGGTATGAGGCTTTAGGTGGACGTGCTTATATATATATATATATATATATATATATATATATATATATATATATATATATATATTGATGGATAGCACATAAATTTTAATATATATAAACTAATTAAGTTCATGATTTCTATATCTTTGTTTGATATCTCAAAGAAAAAGAAGTCAGAAGATTTGAGCAACTAAGCTAACTAATACCACACAAAATTGCGTATTGTACATACAGTATATACACTAATTGATTCTTTTAGTTATATATAAACAAAGTCCTAAATTATATTTTTAGTAGTATATATTCCCGTGACCCATATGTGCATAAACAAATTGAAACTTTATTATAAAATAAATATGTGGGTGGAGAGTAAATCACGTACATTACAAGAATAAATATTTGTAGGAGTATGATATAGATTGCCGAGGGGATCAGACCTGGGTCTCCTTTGCGGAAACCAAGTATGTATAAACCTGTCATACTTTTTGTACATACCTATCAAAACAATCCTAATTGCTAATGAGACTTCTTTCATGTTTCAGGGTCGATTTGTCAAAAGATGTGTAGGTTAGCTAATTATGATGGAGCTCATTAGCTTGATAATGTGCTGATGATCGTATGCTGTGAAAGGCACAACCATGCTCTGGTAACGCATGAAGATGATGAAAAAGAGAGAGTGGGAAACACAGAATGAAGTGAAAAGTACTCAATTCGCAAGCCAAGGCAAACTTGGATACTACGAAGAGGACATGAAACTTTTCAAAGTAAATACGGGTTTGAAATCAATTTGATCATCATGTATGCATGGTATAGGAAAAAGGAGAAAGTATATGCGGTTATATTCAATAACTTTATGAAACTCTAGATGTAGGTACTGTTCAAGGAATTTGTATTCGTGAAATTAAATTGTAAAATTAGTGCAATAGTTGGCCAGATTGAAAAGCTCAAAAGACGAAAATGTCTAAAGATAGCACGAGAAATTAGGAGCTACCTTAGTGAGAATATGAAAATTAAGAGGAAAAATTTTTTAATAAGAAAGGCTCAGGGAAGGTACGTTTTGGTAAATTTGGTTTTTTCTTTTTCAATTCTACCTTTAGTATTGGTGTTTTCCTATTTTCTTAACACTTTTTTTCAAATTTTCACTTTAATTAGTAAATGTCATTTTTTAAAACTGGTTGAATGAGGAGTAATTCTTCACATTTACTAGACCATTGATTTAGGCTAATGAAGTCCTTTTCAAAAAAATATTTCCTAATGAGCTTTTTTTTGTCCCTTTCAGTTGTCCCTTCAGTTTAAGCTTCAATTAACGAAAAAGTTATTTTTTTAGTTTTTATTCAAAAAACTTATTGACGACTCCTATTTTAATCTTTTTATTGTAAAAAATGTATCTCGATTTTTTCCAGAAAAAGTAAATTATTTTAAATTAAAACTGCAAAGTGGACTTTCTGACCTGGCTTGCGCCGATTATTAACGTCAAGAACTCCACGTTGGCTAGCTGCTATACGTGACCCACGTTGACGAAAATATTCCATCTTTAAATGTAGCCAACAAAGTTACAGACCGTATATAGACCAGCATAAGGATAATTTGGAAGAGTTGCAGGGCAGGAGAGAGCATAAGAAGGCAATGATAATGCAGATTGAGGGCATGTTGTCCTTAATTAAGTCAAACATGGTATAGATAGTACAATGCAATGTAGGAATTGACTATCCAGAGTTCATCACAAGAATAAGCTCATCGGGTTCTTAGTTAGCCTCAAACTTTTTATTTTCTGAACATTTTTACCATTTTGGGGATTTGTAATAATTTAGAAAGTTTTACTATGTCTTAAACACTTTGAGATGAAGGTATTACGTTCTCAATTGCTACTAACAGGATCGCAAAACATTCAGACCAATTCAGTGAAGCACAAGATTAGCTGGAAGCTAAGGATGTGTATAAAAGTCGATTGCAGTGAAGCTTGAAGTTGTCAAGGCCTTGTGAAGACTAAAGTATAACTCTCTATCACTCTATATTTTTGATTCTAAGTCATTCTAACCTGTTAAGAATCTCATATGTAAATTTTCATTATTTTCTAACCCATTCGGAAATCATTTATCAAGCATAACATTTTTAACTTTGTTTTTCACCAACTCGGACACCACTCGGAATATTAATATGAGTAAATAATTTCTCAATCACTTTTATTGTGAGCACCGACTTAATCTTCTAAGTGAAAAATGAATTACAACGTTAATTCCACTTTCTAAGTGAATTTATTTATTGAAATTATTTACTTAATCAAGTTTATGCATTCCGATGTTTTATTCTTACTAACTTGATCATTTTAAGGATTGACTTACGATGGAATTAGCAAGTAATGGATATTAGACTTAAAACATTCCATTCTTTTAGGTTGAAGATAATTAAGTACTTAATTACTTTAAATTAATTATTATCTCTACCTAATCATGGACCAAGGTATTTTTATACTATGAATATCACTTTGTTATGCTTTTGCGGAGTTGATTAAATAAGCCTAATCTATTTTTGAAAAGTAAAGGTAGTCGGTTTCTAGCCGTTAAACACCACCGAGATAGTAATTAACCATTTCCGGACATGGCTCGGACAACGTGTCAAGGTTGTTTGTTTCCAAATCAGGTAAACTTCAACTTTGTGTCCAACGGTTGTTTCCACCCCATAATTCGGTTACAACCGGAGGGATGGACCACCACACAATGTTCACATTTCAACGGATCCCTTTACGAATGACTCGGACTAGTCGTTACAATGGCTATTGAAGCTCACCAGTCAAGAATAAGCCTCACCTGCTAATCTACCTTACTGTGTATAAATAGAAGTCACTCCACAAGTCTAAAACGTTGCTTGAACACATTGCTTAACACTTACTTAGTGCATTCTTATTCAATCTCCAACTTACAACTCCAATTATGTAATTCTTACTTTCTAAGTTGTAAAGAAAGTCTTGTAATCACTTCTAGTCTTTTACATTCTTTCTAAGTCCCTTAACCGAGCTGTAAGGGTTAACTCAACTCGGTTGTGCCTAACCGTAAATGGTACCTCGGTTAAGAAGTACTAGATCGGATAAGGGAAAAGGAAAACTTGTAATTGAATTATCTAAGGGAGCAATTCAGTAAAGAGTCGGTCCTTATATTTTGTGGATTCAAAATAGTGGATTTGATTTGATGCTTGGACGAGCACTCTCTGTGTTTTCCGCCCCAGGAGGGTTTCCACGTATTTCTTTGTATACTCGCACTTTCCGAGTTCACTATAGACTAAGAATAACTTTCTAAGTCCTGTTTTGTGCAACAGCTTTGTATTTTTTTAAAAAATCTTCCATTACCTTATTCACCCCCTAGGGTGACTTAGTCTCTCCAAGAGCAAAGTTTCAATTGGTTTCGGAGCCTATCCTTTCAAGAGGATTTCACAATCCTAAGGTATAAAGATCATATGGCTCGGAACAATGGAGAGTTCGAGGAAGAAAGATCTTTCACCGGACCACCCAAGTTCAAGGGATCAAACTTTGCACACTCGGAAGAAGATGATGGAATGCTTCCTCCTAGACTGTGATGAGGATGTCCGGAAAATCATCAAGCATAGAAACTACAATCCTACGAAGATAGATGGAGCAAGAGTTGTACCTAAAAGAAGTCGAGTACACTACGTAAGAAAATGAAAAGTTCGGAAAGAATTTCAAAGCCATGAACACTCGATGTGCGCTTTCTACTCGGAAGAATACAATAGAGTGTCGACCGTGACACAACCAAAGAGGTGTGGATACATTGGTCAACATCTAAGAAGGAACCAGCTAGGTGTAGCAAGCTAAAGTTAGTAAGTTTCTTCACAAGTATGAGCTGTTCAAAATGGAGCCTAAGGATAACATCACTCAGGTGTACATTCGGTTCACCGAGATTGTCAACTATCTCAAATCTCTAGGTAGAAATATATCTCACGAAGAAGTGTCAAAAAATTCGAGAAGTCTACCAAAGAAAAGATGGGGTCCCAAGGTGATAGCAATTGAAGAAGCTCAAGATCTTTCCAATTTGAAACCATATGAGCCTATTGGGAAGCTTCTCACTCATGAGCTGCACCTAGAAGACGAGGAAGTAGAGGTCGGCACCAAAAAGAACATTGCACTTAAGGCCTCGAAACCGGATGATAAAGTTTGAGCTCCTCGGACTCGAGAAGAGGATCCCGTGGCACTTATGCCCGAGGCTTCAAGAAGATGATGAAAAGTAGCAAAAGAGGCCAAAGCAAGAGTTCTACAAGAAAGGCAAGAAAGGTAAATACTTATCCTCTTCCAATTTGTCTTTAACTAAGAACTCGGCTGTTTTGAGTATAGCAATAAGGAGCACATACTTAAGGACTCGTCCAAAAAGAAAGATGTATAAAAAGAAGAAAAAGACTATGGTGGCTACATAGAGCGATGATGACTCCTCTAAAGATGATGATTCCGATGACTCAAAGTGTCTAATGGCACTAACAAACTCAAAAGTTGGATCTAAGTCATATAGTGATGATTCGGATGCTTGAGGAGATAGATCCTCAGGAGGTAATTAATCTGCTTCCTTAAGTTTTCAAACTTGATCTTGCTAGATATATCTTTACTTTGGAAGAAAAATCTAATTCTAACTCTTTTGATTTCAAAGAGCAACTAAAGTCTCTTACTACTGAGAGTACTATTTTGAAAAAGGAGTTAGAAAACTTGAGACAAAATATGATAGTACTTGAGACCAGTGCTCAAGACAATGAGACCGAGTGCTCAAGACAATGAGGCCGAGTCCGAGTGCCTCGAAAAGAAAATGAGCAACCGAAACGAAGCTCAATGAGTCTCAAGAGCTGGTTTTAAAAATCCCTCAAGGTCAGAAAAACCTTGATCTTTTACTTAGCTCTTAGTGTGTCTCATTTAGAAAAAAACGCCTTGGTTACAATGTCTGAAGAGAAGGATAACTCTTACAATAATCTTTTCAAAACCGATTCCGGAACTATTAAGTTCAGGAAGGTGTGAGCACGATCCTTTTCACTTACATGGAAAAGGGACTGAGCACATACTAGTTTATATGAGAGAGCCTTCTCAGCCTGTTTACAAAAAGAAAGGTTTTCAAAGAAAACAGACACAAACTTAGTTTTCTAAAAGGAAGGCTCAAAATCATACCAAACCCAAAATCATTCAAATCTGGGTTTCGAAAGTGCTCTTCCTCGAGAGAAAGACCACAGACAAAGACAATTATTGGGTTTGTAAGAGGAAGTGAGAAGGGTTAGTTTGTTTCTAACTTGTAGGTGACTCATAAACGAAAGGGTCACTCGGTACTTAGACAATGGCTACTCACGCTATATTTCTAGAGGCTCAAAACTCTTCTCCGAGTTAGAAGATTTAAAGGGAGGAAAAGTCACATTTGGAGATAATAACAAAGGTAAGATATTTGGGATTGGTAAGATTGGTCAAGGAGATAACTCGGTCAGTCCAGTCTACCATGTCAAAGGGCTCAAGTACAATCTTTTGAGCATCTCTCGGTTATGTAACAATGGTCAAGAGGTAAGATTCACTCGGACTAACTCGCTTCATTTTTTATGCAGTCTCCAAAGAGACAAAGCTCGAGGTCAAGTATTACCTATACCGTTCCTCTCTCATATTCTAGTCAAAATTTATCATGTTTAAAAGCATCTTTTAATGATAATTCATGGACATGGCATCATAGACTAGGTCATATCAGCATGCATACCATCAAGAAACTTGCATCTCATGGATTAGTTCGTGGTCTACTTAACTCGTGCTTTTAGGAAAGATAAAATCGGTGAAGCATGCACAAAAGGAATGCAAGTTAGATCATCTTTCAAACCACTCAAAACTGTATCTACATCCAAAGTACTTGAATTGATTCATATGGATTTGTGTGGTGAAATTCCTGTGAAAAGCTTAGGAGGTAAATCATATGTACTAGTTATTGTTGATGATTATTCACAATTTAGGTAGGTGTGTTTTCCGAAGAACAGGAATGAGGCTTTTAAATAGTTCACTAAGATCTGCAGGAAAATTCAAGTGGAGTCCGAGACTTAGATTAGAAGATTTCGAACCGACCATGGAAGGGAGTTCGATTACTCGGAATTTGCAAACTTTTGTGACAAGAATGGAATCTCCCATAATTTCTTAGCACAAAGAACTCTCAACAGAATGGAGTAGTGGAGAGAAAGAACAGAACTCTTGAAGAAATAGGAAGGACAATGATGATTGAAAATGATCTACCTTACTATTTTTGGGCTGAGGCAACCAACATATCGAATTATACACTCAACGGATGCCTTATCGGACCCATTCTGAAGAAGACACCTTATGAGTTATACAAGGGAAAGAAGCCCAACATTTCCTACTTCAAACCATTCAGATGTAAATTCTACGTGTATAAAAATAGTAAGGAAAATTTGACTAATTTTGATGTGAGGTTAGATGTAGGTATATTTTTGGGTTACTCATCTCATAGTAAAGCTTATAAAATTTTCAACAAGAGAACTAACAAAGTGGAAGAAAGTATCCATGTTATTTTTGATGAGATTGACCATGGCAGGACAAGTGATTTCACCTTCTCAAATATCAAGCTTAATAGAGATGAAGATGATATTGCTTAAGCTAAACTCAAAATAGGTCAAAACAAAGGAACTGGGGTAACATAGGACGAGCCAACTCAAAATGAAGTGATTCAGAATGAGCAAGTTCAAGAGCTAGCTCAGAATGCTTGAAGAACAAGCCAATGCGGAAGTTCGAGCAAGAGCAACCAACTAAAGATCGGGCCATTCAACCAACAAAATTGATGAATTAGAGGGCAGGTAGAGCTTTCAAATATGCATCAAGTAACCCACCTGAGAATATACTTTCTAATATTACCAATGGGGTAAGAACTCACTTTTTTTGCAAAATCTACGTGCATTTTCAACATTCATATCATTAACTCGAACCTAAAAATGCTCTAGAAGCCATACTTGAACCTGAATGGGTAGAGGCCATGCAAGGAGAATTGAATCAATTTGAAAGAAACCAAGTCTAGACTCTAACCAAACACCTTTTGACCACTCAGTAATAAGAACCAAATGGGTTTTCAAGAACAAACTGGATGAGGAAGGTTTGATTGTCGAAATAAGGCTAGATTAGTTGCTCAGGAATATAACCAAGAAGAGGGAATTGATTATGGGGAAACCTTTGCACCTGTTGCTAGGATTGAGGCAATCAAAAATTCTATTAGCATTTGCATTTAGCATGAACATCAAACTTTATCAAATGGATGTTAAGTGTGCATTTCTTAATGGTTATATTCAAGAAGAAGTTTATGTTGCGCAACCCCTGGATTTGAAAACTCTCAATTTCCAAATCATGTTTTTAAGTTGCAAAAGGCTTTATGTAGCAAAAGGCTTTATGTAATGCCCGGAATTTTAAGGAAAAGTAGCTGGAAAGCATAGAATTATTGAGTATTTTTCCTCGCAGCTAGGGGGTTGAGCGACCGATTTTATTTACGATCGGACATATTACGTTAGAATCCCTTTGGAGGCTGGTGTGGAATAAATTAAATTAAAGGATTGCCTTCCTTTTTCGTCTAAGCTAAATTGTTGGGTGATTAGGAATTGTCGTGGCCGTGTATTAAAATAAGTTAGGATGCAGCGACGATAAGAGGACGGAAGGGAGAAGATATAGACTTGTCGTATATGGGCCCGGTGATTATTTTCACTAAATTATGAAGAGATGATTAAGCTTATTTGGGGGTCCAACTAGGAACAGGAACCGCCAATTAAGCGGTGGAGAGAAAGGCAGGTAAAGAGGGGGCCTCGGAGGCCCGAGCAGAGGAAAAGGAAAGGGAAACGTGAGAGGGAGGACCGGGAAGAGAGAGAGAGGGTGCGCGGGAGCCGGAGCAGAAGTCGGTGGCCCACCTGAACGGCGAGCAGCCGGCGGGCGAAGGGAGAGCGGGGGCTCGGGAAGGCGAAAGGGGAAGAAACGAAATAAAGGAAGACGGGAAGAGGGAAGACCGAGCGTGGAGATGGAGAGAGAAGGCGAGCGGTATAAGGGTCGAGGAAACCAAGGGGTGGCCGGCGACCACCGCAGACTGATGGCGGCAGCCGAGGACGCAAGTGGGCGGCGAGCGAAGGGACGAGAATGAGGGGTGGAGGAGAAACCCGAAAGCAGAGATAGACGCGAGCGAGAGTCCGAGGGGCGGGGACCGGGGAAAAGCAACGACGGCAAGGGGGAAAACCGGTGATGGCGTTAGCGCAGAGGAGGGCGGCAAAAACCGGGCTAGTAGCGGGGAAAGAGGAACGAAAGGAGGAACCGACCGGGAAACCCGAACCTCAAGCAACCGTCAATCCCCGAATCGAGGTGGGTAGTCTTATACTCTAAACTATTAGTAATTTCGAAACCCAAATGGATTTGTTGTGAATGTTGAACGTGTTCTGTGAATATTGAATTGTTGTGAACGTTGAGTATCCGTATTGCGAAACGGACTTAATCGTTGTTTAAGATTGGAATAGAAGCTTATAAGGATTTAAGAAATTGAGAGGGCTGAATCGTGAAATGAAGGGAGTTACTTGGGTTGAATAGTAGAGTTAAATTGGGAACTTCAAAGAGATTAAATAGTTACTTAAGGTTGAATTGGAACCTCGCTGATTCTGAAGGGGTTAGATTGTTTAGGTCAAAGGAGTAGTATCGAAGTTCGATTAGTTATTAAGGATGAAGAGTTGAGACATGGATATGAGTTATGAGTTAATTAAGTTTTAGCGATTCTTGAACTGCGGTATTAAGAGCTAATTACGAACATTGGGGAATGGTAGGTCGAAGTATAAAAGAAAAGTATGAATTCGTATTGAGTAATGCGCAATTGGGATAAGTAAGTGAGAAATGGGTGATTGTGAGATCGATTACGTTCGAAGTATATTTTAAATCATCGAGGTTGAATTGAGCGTGAAAGTAAGTAAAGCTAACGGGAATTGAATAATGAAAAGTAAGTAAGAGGTACATAATTAAGGATGGGCGAACAAGAATTGATTAATAAGGAAAGAAATATTAAATGAAAATTGAGGTTGGGAAATAGCAAGCGGGGACGGTAAAGTTGAACTAAGCCAAAGTCATGTCTAAGATCTTTGAGAATGAATCAAATTAAAGGGTGAATGGGGATAGAGGAGACTCGGTAATATAAGTTTAAAGTTATATGGTTGAATGAGGGCAAAAGAGGTTGGTTTATAAAGTGAGGTCATGAAATGGGGGAATTGAAGTAAAGACAACGAATTGTGAGAAGTTTAGACGTCGAATCGGGTGGTGTCCGCTTGTGGTTATTGTGGCTCGTAAAATGGAAATTAATCGCATTAGAATGGTGGATGGAGAAAGGTATAGTTGGAAAGAGTTGAGAATGATTGCTTGCTTTGAATGGTGATTAATCGTGCTATGTGATTGCTTTACGTGATTCTCAAAACAGTTTCAAAAGGAGTTTTGTATTTTACGTGAAATGATTCTTGAATGCAACTTCTTGTGAGCTGCCTTTCGAACGTGAATGTGTTTTGAAGAAGCAAAACTTAATTAAGAAAGTGAATTTATAAGGGTGACACGTGGTGTCATGCCTTCCTTGATACCAAATCAATTGAGAAA
The DNA here is from genome assembly GCA_021018815.1 of Talinum fruticosum. Classification (NCBI taxonomy): domain Eukaryota; kingdom Viridiplantae; phylum Streptophyta; class Magnoliopsida; order Caryophyllales; family Talinaceae; genus Talinum; species Talinum fruticosum. Next base: position 9,225,336 of record JAITYX010000005.1, on the reverse strand, counting down.
GTTGTGAAGTGAATGTGATGAATGAGAATGTGCAAATAGTTTTGAATCGACAGAGCTACGGATCGTTTAGCATACCGAAGGGTTCGAACCGGGGACGCCCAGCTAGAAACTTCGAGGGAAGGATTCTAACGGGGTCCTGCGGTGGCAAGATGCTTGATCCGAGACTTCCTAGAAGATAGGTCCCGGAGCCTTTTATCCGGGGTCGCGCCTCAGCAAAATAAGAGAAATATGAGAAATCGGAGATATTACGTGAAATTATGAGAAAAGAAGTGCTAGTTCGAGTTCTCGAAGGCCCAGAAAAGTCAATTCAACCTCGAAAAGAATTGTTTATGAATGTGAAACTGTGCTTTTGAATGATTAAAAGAGTTCGATCTTTCCACTGCAAGCGATTTTATTGAAAGTATATAGATTTGTATTACATTATTATGCTTTCGCAGATTTCATTATTATGAGTATTATGTATAAAGAATTTCCATTTTAAGGGTATAAGACTCCGGTGAGCCCGTTGATTATTGCTCACCCCCACAAATTCCCCCTCCCAGTGTTGCAGTGCATTCTCAGTGTGTGTGCTGCTTAGCTTATTCTGGACCTCGTTGATTGCCGTTTGTCTGGTTGCTGCGCGATTTGAATCACGGATGTGCATTCCTTATGTTTCTAAGTATTGTACTTGTAATTTAGTTCATGTAGTTTGTACCATAAGTGTAGTAAACCCTTTTAGATTGTTTTTAGTCGTCGCATGATTGGTTGAACTCCGGCGTGTGGCCGTTGAGTTGTATACTCCGAGTGTGTGGCTCGTCGAGTTTTACTATGCTTTTTATGCAGGATTTTAAGGCTTTGAGCCTATGGGTTAGTCCATGTTACAAACGGAGCTCTGCCGAAATTTTCGGAGAATCTCGGATTCTTTTGGGAAAACCACCGGTATTACTTTTAAGTTGAGTTTAGACAGCCAAACCAACACCGTAAAGAGCCTTGGGAGTTCCTTTAAGGAACTCGACGATGTAATACTCCCGTGGGGTGTTTTGGGGTGTTACACTTTATATGATTGAAACAAGCTCCTAGAGCTTGGTATGAAAGACTAAGCAGTTTCTTGGTTGAAAATGATTTTAAAAAGGTCATTTTGACAAAAATCTTGAAGACTCGGACATCGCTCAATATCTTTCCGAGTCATGCAAAAGGAATCGGTATAACAATGTCATTCTTATAGAGTTTTGATTCCAAGGCATTCTCTGTGTCTTAGAAACTTACTTGAGTAAAATAGTATCTTCTATAAATGATTCGGCCCTCACTCATCTCTCGTTATCGCTTTTCGGTTAGCGACTCGAAAACCGGTTCTTTATTCCGAGTCCACTCTCACTCGGATTAATCGCATTTCGAATAGACCGGTATTCCGCCGTTTCTCACTCAAAATCTGACTTGTGGTTATTTACTCTTTTGTTTGCTTAGTCGAGCATTCGTAGTTCTTTTCGTACTTAGTCTATATCAAGTTTTTCCTTCTCCGATATTCGTTACGGAACTTGATTCTTTGCTTAAGACTAAGTCCTATGGAATTATGAGCATCATGGTTTTTAGACTCGAAACTTCCACTTCTTTTCGACTCGGATAATCTGTTGGTTAATTATCATGATTATTTTATTATCTGTGTCTAACCTTGGACCAAAGTATTTTATACTTTGAAAACCAAAGTTGTTTTACTTTTGTAGGTTATCCAATCGAGGATATCTTTTCAAACTACAAAAGTAGCCGAGCTTGAACGTCAAATCACCAAGCAGATATGGCTTTTCACCTTCCTCGCTTTAGTCCCGAGAAGATTGTGTCGAAGTCGTCATGCTTCCATATCTGGAAAAATGGAACGCCAAGCCTAACGGTGGTTTCCACCCTATTTTTCAAGACACAACCGATGGTTTTGGGATTTCCAAGAGAGTTAAACCGTTGTTCAACGTTCACATTTCAACGGATACTTTCGAGTGACTCGAAAGCTTCTACCAACGGTCACGGAAGACACTCGGTCAACGAGATGAAGATAACGGCTACTCGCTTGGTTATCTATAAATAGAAGCCACTTCACAAGACTTGAAGGTTGCCGAAAATATTGTCTATACACTTACTTGATCAAAGTTATTGTATTTACTCTCAATCTTCAACTTACAACTCCCACTCGTAATTCATTACTTTCGAGTTGTAAGGTCTTGTACTTAGTTACAAACTCTTCTTACATTCTTTGTAAGGTCCCTTGACTAAGCTGTAAAGGTTAACTCAGCTTAGTTGTCCCTAGCTGTAAGGGTTATCTCAGCTAGGAAGTACTAGATCGAGATAAGGTAACTTCGAGTCTAGGAAAATCTGTATAGAGTTGTCTAAGGGAGCAACTCGGGTTACGTCAAGTTCAGGGTATTTTGTCGACTCAAAATAGTGGATTTGACTTCGTGTCTGGATTGACACGGGCCGTGGTTTTCTGCCCCGGGAGGGTTTCCACGTAAAATCTCCGTGTTCCTTTTCTAAGTTCATTCTAGACTCGGACGGCCTTAGTGCTCTAGCTTCTTCGATTCATTGATTTCGAGTCCAATTTTTTCGACTCTGTTATTAGACTCGGATTCTGTCTTTGCCTCTTTTCACGCAAAAGTGTGTATTTTCGGAAAGAATTTTCTATCACCTTATTCATCCCCCTCTAGGGTGACTCAAACTCTCCTTGAGCAAACCTTCAATTGGTATCGAGCCTAGCCTTTCGAAAGGATCTAACAATCCAAAGGTCTAAAGATCGGATGGCTCGGAACAACGGAGAGTTCGACGAAGGAAGATCTTCCAACGAGGCCACCAAAATTCAAAGGTTCAAATTTCGGTCACTTGGAAGAAGCTTATGGAATGTTTCCTCATGGATCACGATGAAGAAGTATGGGAAATCATACAACAAGGAAACTACATTCCAACAAAGACGAGATGAATTCAGAATCCTTCCAAAGACAAAGGCTGAGTTCACACCAGCGAAGCGAGAAGTTCGAAAGAACTTCAAAGCCATGAACATCCTCATGTGCGCCATAAGCTCGGAAGAATATAATCGAGTCTCTGCCTGTGACTCTGCTAAAGAGGTATGGGATACCTTGGTCAACACCTACGAAGGTACAAGTCGGGTGAGACAAGCTAAGATCGATCGAGTATCTTCATAAATATGAGCTTTTCAAAATGGAGCCGAGTGGAGAACATTACTCGGATGTTCATTCGCTTCACTGAGATCACCAACAATCTCAAATCTCCGGGAAAGAAAATCTCCCATGAAGAAATGTGCTTGGAAAATTCTCGAAGCCTACCCAAAAACGATGGGGTCCTAAAGTGACTGCCATAGAAGAGGCTCGGAACCTCTCACTCTTGAAGCCGGACGAGCTCATCGGAAAGCTTCGACTCATGAGATACATCCGGAAGAAGAAGATGCTGAGGTACTTCCAAAAGGAACATCGCGCTTAAAGCCTCGGAATCCAAAGAAGCAAGTCCGAGCTCCTCTAACTCGGAAGATGATCCCATGGCACTCATTGCAAGAGGCTTCAAGAGAATAATGAAGCATAAAAGATGGGACAAAAGACCAAAAGAAGAATTCTACAAAAAGGACAAGAGAGACAGAAAAGGTAAGTTTTCTTCACCCTCAAAGTTATCTTTGTCTAAGAATTACGGATGTTTTGAATGTGGCGGTAAAGACCACATAGTCAAGGACTGTCCAAAACGAAGAAGGGACAGGGAAGAAGAAAAAGGCCATGATGGCAACATGGAGTGATGAGGATTCATCTGAAGACGACGAAGACTCGAGATGACTCGAAGTGTCCGATGGCAATTTCGACTCGGAAGCTGAAAGAGAGTCGGACTCGGACTCGGACAACGAGGAAGCTGATCCTCAAGAGGTAATAAACTACTTCCTCAAATTTTCCAAAGTTGATTTAGCTAAATACATCTTCACTTTGGAAGAAAAGTCCAATTCGATTCCTCTCATTTCAAAGAACAACTTGAGTCAATCTCGTACGAGAGCATATCCTTGAAAAACGAATTAGAAAAGCTGAGGCTCACACTCGAGAGAACTCAAGACAAGTGCTCAAACTAATGAGGCCGAGTCTGAGTTACTCGGGAAAGAAAATGAGCAAGCTGAAACGAAGCTCATTGAGTCTCGAGATCTGGTTTTAAAGTTTACTTAAGGTCGGAAGAACCTTGATATGCTCTTAGGATCACAATGTGTCTCTTTTAGAAAAGAAGGTCTTGGTTTCAACAAAGAGGAAGAATCTAATTCTTACTCGGAATTGTTCAAAAAGGATTCCGAAGCTGTTAAGTTCAAAAAGCTGAGCATGGTCCCATTCACAGAAATGAAAGGCGGACTAAACCCGGACCTATTTACAAAAGAAACCATTTTCTCCTGTTTCAAAAGGAAAGGTTTTTAAAAGGAAAGAGACACGAGACTCGGTTCTCCGAGAAGAAGACTCAGAATCGAGACTAAACCCAAAGTCATTCAAATCGGGTTCGAAGCACCTTCTTCCTCGAAAAGGACCACGGTAAGAAATGTTCTTGGGTTCGTTAGAGGAAGTGAGAAGGGTTAGATTCTCTCTGTTTTGCGGAGTCACTCGGAAAAGATCAAAATGACATTGGTACCTGGACGGCGGATGTTCTCGACATATGTCGGGTGACCAAGGACTCTTTTACGAGCTGGAGTCATATAAAGGGGAAAGGTGACTTTTGGAGATGACAGCAAAGGTAAGATAGTGGGCATTGGGAAGATTGGAAATGGAAGCAATCCGGTGAGCCCGATCTACCTTGTCAAAGGGCTAAAGTACAACCTACTTAGCATCTCCCAACTATGTGACAAAGGCCAAGAGGTAAAGTTCACTCAATCCAAGTGCTACATCACGAGATGAGATCACCAAAGAGGTAAAACTTTCGGGTAAGAGATCGGGTAATACCTATATCATCCCTCTTTCGACCCAAGTCGGAATTTATCCTGTTTGAAAGCATCTCTTCAAGATGATTCTTGGACTTGGCATCGTAGATTAGGTCATATTAGCATGCATACGATCAAAAAGCTTGCATCTCATGGTGCTAGTTAGAGGATTGCCTAAGCGTGCGTTTGAGAAGGATAAAATATGTGAAGCATGCACCGAGAGGAAACAAGTCAAATCTTCATTCAAATCTCTGAAGACAGTTTCCACATCCAACGCTCTTGAATTACTACATATGGACCTATGTGGCGAAATTCTGTGAAGAGTCTCGGAGGTAAATCTTACATACTTGTTATCATTGATGATTTTTCAAGATTTACACGGGTGTGTTTTCTCAAGCATAAGAATGAAGCCTTCGAGGAGTTCAGCAAGCTCTGTAGAAAGATTCAAGTGGAGTCCCGGACTCGGATTCAAAAGATTCGAGCCTGACCATGGAAGGGAGTTCGATTACTCGAGAATTCTCGAGTTTTGTGACAAGAATGGAATTTCTCATACCTTCTCGGCATCCAGAACTCCTCGGCGAGAATGGAGTAGTTGAGAGAAAGAACAGAACCCTTGAAGAGATAGCAAGGACAATGATGATTGAACACAACTTGCCCTACTATTTACGGGCGGAGGCGATAAACACGACCAACTACACTCTCAATCGATGCCTCATCGGACCCATTACGAAGACAACACCTTATGAGCTCTACAAAGGGAGGAAGCCAAATATTTCCTATTTCGAGATCTTTCGGATGTAAGTGCTTTGTCCACAACAATGGTAAGGATCATCGACCAAGTTTGATGCTCGGTCGAGACGAAGGTATTTTTCTAGGTTACTCCTCTCATAGCAAAGCTTATCGTATCTTTAATAAGCGAACTAACAAAGTGGAAGAAAGTATCCACGTAGTGTTTGATGAGCTTGAGCAGGAGAAACCAAGTGAATCTGCATACTCGGAGCTGAAGCTCGAAAGGATGATGACGAAGATGAGTTCACAAAGACTCGAAGGAGACTACTCGGAACGAGGAGGCTCGGAATGAGACAACTCAAGAGCTTGCTCGAAACGAGCAAGTCAATGAAGACAATCACTCGGAACAAGCTTCGAAGATCAAGCTAGTCAGCCCTCAAACCTGGTGAATCAAAGAAGCTGGTAAAGCATTCAAATTTACTTCCGAGTCATCCCCAAGAAAATATTATTTACGATATCAACGGTGGGGTAAGAACTCGTTCCTCTCTTCATAATCTATGTGCATTCACTGCATTCATTTCATTAACTGAACCTAAAAATGCACTAGAAGCCCTTAATGAACCCGAATGGGTAGAGGCCATGCAAGAAGAGCTGAATCAATTTGAAAGAAACCAAGTCCGGACTCGACCAACCGACCTTCGACCACCCGGTTATAGGAACCAAATGGGTTTTCAAGAACAAAGCTGGATGAGGGTGGAGTGGTAGTCAGAAACAAGGCTAGACTTGTAGCTCAAGGTTACAATCAAGAAGAAGGAATTGATTGTGGGAAACCTTTGCACCGAGTAGCTAGAATAGAAGCCATTAGACTACTTGTTGGCATTTGCATCCTGCATGCATATTAAATTATATCATATGGATGTTAAGTGTGCCTTTCTCAATGGTTTTATTGAAGAAGAAGTCTATGTCGAGCAGCCTCCTGGTTTTGAAAACTCGAGAATTTCCAAATCATGTTTTCAAACTTCAAAAGGCTCTATATGGTCTTAAGCAAGCCCCTAGAGCTTGGTATGAAAGAGCTGAGCGGCTTCTTGGTTCAAAATGATTTCAAGAGAGGTCGGATCGACAAGACTCTATTTATAAAGACCAAAGGGAAAGATTTTCTCATTGTTCAAATATATGTTGATGATATTATTTTCGGTGCTACTAATGAATTTACGTGCTGAGAATTTTCTGAGTTGATGAGTCAAGAGTTCCAAATGAGTATGATGGGAGAACTCAACTTCTTCCTTGGGCTGCAAATCAAACAAGACAAAGATGGAATCTTTGTTCATCAATCGAAATATACCAAGGAACTGCTGAAGAAATATAAACTTCAAGATGCAAAGCACGCATCGACCCCTATGAGTAGCGAGTATAAAGCTTGACTCGGATGAGACAGGTAAAGCGGTAGATCGAAACTCTATCGAGGTATGATTGGATCACTGTTATATCTTACTTCAAGCGGACCGAGATATAATGTTTAGTGTTTGCTTATGTGCACGATTTCAAGCTAATCCAAAAGAATCACATCTCACTTGCGGTGAAGAGAGTATTCGAGATATCTTGCGAGCACTCGGAATTTAGGACTGTGGTATTCCAGAGACTCGAAGCCGACTCGACTGGATACTCGAGACGCGGACTACGCAGGATATAAAGTTGATCGAAAGAGCACATCCGGAGCTTGCCAATTTCAGGTCAATCCCTAATATCCCGGCATTCAAAGAAGCAAAACTCGGTAGCTCTATCAACTGCGGAAGCTGAATACATTGCCGCTGGAGCTTGTTGCGCTCGAATCCTTTGGATAAAACAACACTTGAAGGATCTTGGATTATTTCTCAACTCGGTTCCAATCAAGTGTGACAATCAAAGCGCAATCGGTATCACTAAGAATCATGTCCAGCACTCCAAAACAAAGCATATTGAGGTCGGGTATCACTTCTTACGCGATCACTCGAAAAGGGTGATATTACACTTGAGTTCATTCCTACTAATCTTCAATTAGCTGATATCTTTACTAAGCCTCTTGGTGAAGATCAATTCTGTTTTATTCGGAATGAGCTTGGTATGTTAAATGCTTAGTTTTATGTTATGATTCTTGGCTATTTACGTGCTATGTGCTTTCATGTTTATAACCATTAGTTCGATTGACCACGTGATACTTGGGCTGATAGTTATTTCTGTGTTTCGAGTCACTCGGAATTCTTTACGAGTCAAACTCGGACGTAAGAGAAATTTGGACATCAAATTTTACGAAGCTATCTCTAGAAGCAGTGGAGAGTTTCGGATTATAATTTCAAAATCTTTTTCTCTCTCTTTCTCGAGCACTGCGATCGGATCATAACCGCAGATTTCAAACCGCTGATATCTCAACCGTTGAAGAAGAAGCTGTCACACCGGGCATTAATGACCGATGGACAGAGCTGAGTCGAACGGAGTTACTTAACGGATAGTGAACGGGCGCGCGTATTCTCTATATATAACGACTATCCCTCTTCATCTCGATTTTCTAAAACTCCTTCCCTCTCAAACGAAAATCTTCTCGCGGAAGTTTGCTACGTGAACAGTGACCCTTGATCGTCTGCAAGTGTTGAAGAAGCTCTCTCTCTCTCTCCCGTAAGTTTTCGACTTGCTCTCTTCTCTTTTTCTTCTACCATTTTCGTTTTCTTCTCTTCTACACCTCCTTCTCTTTTTCTTTCGAAAAGTTTCATCTTTTCATCTCTCACAATGCCTAAAGAGGAAACCACCCCGACTTTCAGGTTTCTTCATCCTCTAAAAGCCTCGCACCAACAAGCCGGAAAGCTCAACCCCTTCTAAACTCGTTGTCACCCGGCACCTTGCGTCTGGACGACAAATTCTTCCCAACAACCAAATTCTCCTGGTTGTCCAATATCCAAACCACCAGAGTCTACCCTTTCTTGTGTTTCAGCGAGTTCATCTATCCTGAACTCGTTTCGAGTTTTATACTCATCTCACCCACTCCGAAAATGTTCTAACCTCTCGGGTTCGAACATTACTTGTTCAGTATCAACACCTCTCTCCTTCACCGATTGTTCAAAGTTTCTTCTCTCTTCTTGAACAGTAACCCCATTCCCTTCATTGAAGTCGCCGACGACTTCTTTGAAAAGTACGCTAAAGAATTCCCCGGGTCGAGAAAGAACTTTTACGTGACTCGGTTGAAGTCGAAGCCGAGGCTTACGTGGCTTTACGCTGATGAGAACCTTCTTCTCACGAGCATTCCAGCAAGGAGAACCCCAACTCCAAGCACCTCAAAGCCCTCTTCGATATCCCGGAGGGATACGAAGTCGACCTCTTCCCCTCCATCATTGAGCGAGATGGCCGCTATGCCGGCTCAACTCCAGAGCAAGAAGAACACCTCCCTTCCTTTCGGTGCTCTTCTCACCCTTGTCTTCAAACAATTCCAAGTTCCTCTTCCCTCCGACCCTAACGCGGTGTCCGAGGCGGCCATTGTGGTCGGCAAGAAGGAATTCCGGGAGTACGGATACCAGGAAACTAACCCGGTGTTTGGGTTCACAACTCGGAGCCGAGGCCTCCTTCTCCACCTCGAGACTCATAAATCAACCCCTCTCCCTCTTCCCTCTTCACCTGGTGGTGCCTCCACCTCCAGTGCTTCCAAAACTCTCTCCGGCCTCTTGTCCCTCGTCTTCATGGACAAGATCACCTCTATGTCTTCCGAATTCGGAGACATGCTCGGGGGTTTCAAGTCTGTTCTTCGGGGTCCGACCATCAACCAAAAGACCGGTCGAGTCCCAAATCCGAGAGCGGCAGTCTCTCGTTCTTGAGATGAGAGAGCTGGTTAAGGAGCAGAAAGAGCTAGCCGAGCTCCTCGAGAGAAAGAAGGTCCAAGGTGGCTCGGGACCGGGATGACTCGGACACCTCCGAGGCGTCTTCGAGCCCGAGCCCGACCTCCTCGGACAGCGAGGAAGCCGAGGAAGAAGAGGAAGAAGCGGCAGATGCAGCGGAGGATGCTTGAGGAACCTGCGGCTGAGGCAGCCCCTTCCGAGCAAAGGGAAGAAGAGGCCGTGGCAAGCTGCCGAGGGACAGCCTGCTCCCAAGCTCAAATTGCAGTATTCGGCTCGGACGGCGGTCCGAGTGGGTCGAAGATCTCGCTCCTCCGGCGAGTCGGCCGGAGCAACCCCTCCAGCCCTCGAGGTCCTAAGGGAAGAACCCCTCGATCCACTCTCTCCGGGTCGGCCACTCGAGCCGAGCCCCTGCGAACTATTTCGGTTCTCCCTTCGCCGCGCTCAAGCACATCGTCAAGATCTTATCAGCGCCGGCGCACCTCCGCCTCCACTCGAAATCCCCTCCTTCCTAGTTCGAGCCATGCACTCGAGTCACAATTCCTCGGTGTCTCCAGAATTTCGCTTCAAAATTTTCTTTTTGTCCGGACAACTTATGTGTTTTTACTTATACTTTTCTCCCTTTTTTTTTGTTTCTTGTTTTTTCTGAAAGGCAAGGGGGAGAAATGTAGTGAGAAACTGGTTGTCTTGTTTAGGGGAGTTTATTCCCTTGTAATTTTCTTTTAATGAATTGATGCATTTCATTATTAATTTCGAGTTCTTTATTTTCTCGAGTTAATGAATTAAAGCATACTTTATATTGCTACGATATATTGTATATTGCTCGATCTATTCAATATGCCTTACTCTTGAACAAACTACTCGGAATCAGTCTATTTTTCTCTAACAAAGTTTCTTTTTAAGTATGGAATGCCTTTCATCAAAAAGGGGAGATTGAAGACTCGAGACCATTGCTCAATATCTTTCCGAGTCATGCAAAGGGAATCGGGTATAACAATGTCATTCTTATAGAGTTTTGATTCCAAGGCATTCTCTGTGTCTTAGAAACTTACTTGAGTAAAATAATATCTTCTATAAATGATTCGGCCCTCACTCATCTCTGTTATTGCTTTTCGGTTAGCGACTCGAAAAGCTGGTTCTTTATTCCGAGTCCACTCTCACTCGGATTAATCGCATTTCGAATATGCCGGTATTCCGCCGTTTCTCACTCGAGAATCGACTTGTGGTTATTTACTCTTTTGTTTGCTTAGTCGGCATTCGTAATTCTTTTCGTACTTAGTCTATATCAAGTTTTTCCTTCTCTCGATATTCGTTACGAGAACTTGATTCTTTGCTTAAGACTAAGTCCTATGAAATTCCGAGCATCATGGTTTTTAGACTCGAAAACTTCCACTTCTTTTCGACTCGGATAATCTGTTGGTTAATTATCATGATTATTTTATTATCCGTGTCTAACCTTGGACCAAAGTATTTTATCCTTTGAAAACCAAAGTTGTTTTACTTTTGTAGGTTATCCAATCGAGGATATCTTTTCAAACTACAAAAGTAGCCGAGCTCGAACGTCAAATCACCGGCAGATATGGCTTTTCACCTTCCCTGCTTTAGTCCCGAGAAGATTGTGTCGGAAGTCATGCGCTTCCATATCTGGAAAAATGGAACGCCAAGCCTAATGGTGGTTTCCACCTATTTTTCAAGACACAACCGATGGTTTTGGGATTTCAAGAGAGTTAAACCGTTGGTCAACGTTCACATTTCAACGGATACTTTCGAGTGACTCGAAAGCTTCTACCAACGGTCACGGAAGACTCTCGGTCAGCGAGATGAAGATAACGGCTACTCTGCTTGGTTATCTATAAATAGAAGCCACTTCACAAGACTTGAAGGTTGCCGAAAATATTATCTATACACTTACTTGATCAAAGTTATTGTATTTACTCTCAATCTTCAACTTACAACTCTCACTCTGTAATTCATTACTTTCGAGTTGTAAGGTCTTGTACTTAGTTACAAACTCTTCTTACATTCTTTGTAAGGTCCCTTGACTAAGTCTGTAAAGGTTAACTCGGCTTAGTTGTCCCTAGTCTGTAAGGGTTATCTCGGCTAGGAAGTACTAGATCGAGATAAGGTAACTTCGAGTCTAGGAAAATTTGTATAGAGTTGTCTAAGGGAGCAACTCGGGTTACGTCAAGTTCACGGTATTTTGTGGACTCAAAATAGTGGATTTGACTTCGTGTCTGGATTGACACGGGCCGTGGTTTTCTGCCCAGGGAGGGTTTCCACGTAAAATCTCTGTGTTCCTTTTACGAGTTCATTCTAGACTCGAGACGGCCTTAGTGCTCTAGCTTCTTCGATTCATTGATTTACGAGTCCAATCTTTTCGACTCTGTTATTAGACTCGGATTCTGTCTTTGCCTCTTTTACGTGCAAAAGTGTGTATTTTCGTAAAGAATTTTCTATCACCCTATTCACCCCCCTCTAGGGTGACTCGAGACTCTCCTTGAGCAAACCTTCAAAGGAATTAGGAAAATGTGTGACAAGTATGACAAAATGGAGAGAGTAAAGAATGGTAGAGAGTGGTAGGAGTATTTTCAGCTTAGAGGGGCTTGACTAGCTAAAGATTTAGCGAGAAAAATATGGAATTATTTAGTATCCGAAAATAAGGGGAGTAGCCCTCTATTTATAGAAAAATTTAGATCAAAATATCAACCCAAAAGCTATTTCGGTTGCTTGGAAATCAGCTGAACCAGGTCCGCATTTATCGGCGAGGATAGAGGAGCTGGACCGGATAAAATATGTCCGAATCAGCCGATATCGAGAAATGCGGCGTCGGTCTCCCGGATGACGTCATGTGGGCATCTTGACTTTCATGCCTTTGGTTGGCTGGTAGGAACAAAACACACCATTTTAGCAAGTTTTGTCTCGAAAACACGGCGCCGGTCTTCGGACGATGTCGTACGGATGTCTCGGGTTGTGTGCCTCGCTTGTCCTCCGACCGTACAGAGTGTAACGCTGTATTTTTGCGCAATATAGAGGAAACTGGCGCCGATTCGGGTAGCTTTTCATTTTAGAACCTTCTATTTTTGGAAAGTTTCTTATTTTAGCATATTTTTATTTTTGGCGGGTCTTTATTTTTGGTGTGGGTTTGGGTTTATTGGGTGGGAGCCTGAATTGGGCTTGGTTTGGCCAAAAGAAAATGGGTTTGTGGGCTATTCCAAGCAAAAAGGTAAATTTTTGTGCTGCTAATAGGTTTTTGTAGTTAACTCGCCTTTTCATGCCAATAAGATTGCGATCACGATCCGAGTTTGTAAACGGGACCGAGATTTCATCACCGAGCCAATAAAAACAAATAAAATAAATATAAAAGGGATGGCAGCTTTTAGGTGTCTATAGTTAGCCCCCACTTTTAGCAAATCTAAAAGACGAAGGTCAAAGTAGACACTAAAGGGTACTTACCTATTGCTTTAGATGCCAATTGAATCAATACGTTTGGAATTAGTTGTCTTTTGACTTGAACTTTAACAGGGGAGCCTAGACTTGACTAAAGGAGTCTAAAGTTTGGGCGGATGATTCCTGAACTTGGCTGATTAAAGTCCTGAAGCTCGTATTGGTGTGCGTAAACTTGACCACATGCTTAGTCCGAAGCTTGGTAGGGAGCTTAAACTTGACTCGAGGAGTAAAGTCCGAAGTCCAGCGGTGTGCCTAAACTTGACCACTTCTTGGATTTGATGTTCGGTGGAGTACCCCGAGCTTGGCTTGATTATCATCCTGAATCTTAGATGAGGGGCCTAAACTTTGCCTTTCTTGGTCCGAAGCTTAGCTAATACTTTCTGCACTAATAGTTTTATTAGCTGATAAATCGAATGTAGATAAATTCAAGCTGTTGCCTAAAGATGATTTGTAGTCATATCATGTTTCACGAGTGCTGTCTCGACTTGGCCATAGAGTGGTCCTGAAGTCTTTGCTTGATGTCTAAACCTTGACCGCTGTTGGGCCCGAAGCTCGACGAAGAGATGTCTAAACCTTGACCGCTATTGGGCTTGAACCTCGACGAGGGTGTTTGAACCTTGATCGTTGTTAGGCTTGAAGCTCGACAAAGGGATGTCCGAACCTTGACCACTCGTTGGGCATGAAGCTCGATAAGGGTGTTTGAACCCCGACCGGTCCCGGGTCCGAGACTCAACCGGGCGTCCGAACTTTGACTAATGTTGGGTCTAAAGCTCGATGGGGGTGTTTGAACCTCGACCACCGTCGGGTCCGAAGCTCGACCGGTGAATCTTGACCACTATAGGGTCCGAAGCTCGACATCTATCCACTTTCATCAAAATATGGATGAATATTGGAATTGTTTGAAAATTTGAAGTTCTATGAGGTTATATGCCTCATTCTAATTTTGAGCTTTTTATTCTGTTGCTAATAGCTCCTTCATTTGTATGGTAGACGATTTTGTGTCTCTTCTTGAGGAGTTGTTGTGGTTGTATGACCCTTTTAATCATGAGTCCCTTACGTTCTTCTTGGTTTCTTATGTCCACCTCTTCTCGAATGTCGGAAAGTTCACCAGCTTTAATGGAATCTCTTTGGAGGTGGCGCTGCTAGTGACCTTCTTGATGCTGACTTGATGGATAATGTTGATTATTGAATAATCTCTTGTAGGATTCTTTGTTACAATTTTTGTATTTTTAGGATATTGACTCATGCAAAGGAGATGAATACAATACTCTATTTTAAGAACAAATGCGTTCTTTTATTAAGATGATGCAAAACATTTCAAAAGAAAAAGACAAAAATTGTACTTTTAGCCCCCACGCTCCAAAGTAGGTCCTAATGAAAAATAGGTCACTTTAATGGCAATGCATCATTATCGGAGGTGAACCATGAGCCTGACGGTTTGGTGCCGAATCGAATGGCATGCTTCTTAATTGATTTTTGCTCATTTGGCTATAGAAAAGTGGCTTTGAATTTGGAAATGGAAATTTGGATTAGGATTAGGATTAGGGCCGGATCTCCTTGGCTTCCTACGTATCTGCGGTAGAGAAAACCAGGCCTTCCTAGTTTAAAAAAGGTATTGATTTGGTTTTTTTTTTTGAAAAACAGAAAAAGAAATAAGCATAGAATGGATCCGAAAAGGACATGCACTCTTTATTGGCATTCTTGATGTGATGGGCTCATTCGATTATCTTCTAGCTAGTTGAAGCTTTTGTGGATGCATGTTCCTCTTCTATGAGCATGTCGACATCTCGAAGAATCCCATAGAAGGTAAGAACTTCAAGTGTCTGCTGATAGGCATGTTTCGGTATTTGATGATAAGTCTAACCCGATCCTTTTTAGAGGGTCGGTCAATCATGTGGGCAGCCTTTTGCCCTCCAGCGAGTGAGAAAGTCGGTGAAGCTCTCCCTATCTCCTTGCTTGATCAGCTCAAGGTCTCAAATAGTGATTGGTAGACCGTGGGCGGCGTACCGGTGTTACTAGTAAAGGTGTTGAACATACTGGTGTAGTACATGTTAATGTGGGACGTATTGGTGTCGACGTTG
This sequence comes from Talinum fruticosum, assembly GCA_021018815.1. Classification (NCBI taxonomy): domain Eukaryota; kingdom Viridiplantae; phylum Streptophyta; class Magnoliopsida; order Caryophyllales; family Talinaceae; genus Talinum; species Talinum fruticosum. The sequence continues at coordinate 9,210,322 of JAITYX010000005.1, read as the reverse complement.
TTAAAGTAGACTTCTTATTTCCTAGCCACTTCGTGCTAGATTCCCAATTTGAGTAGGATTCGCTATTCTATATCCCAAAAGAGTAGGTGCTCGGGATTGGCTAGCGAAAAATTTTAGGAGAGATGGGGCTTAAGTGCTTGACCCGAGGAACGACTTATCCTACGAGAACAGAAAATGATATGCTTTTATTTGGGATGCCTATAAAAGAATGCAAATTGAACAAAGTGAAATGTAATGATGCAAATAGAATCCCTTAGATTGGGATGAATTTGATTTGGCTAAGTGCAAACAAAGACTCTCCTAATTTGAGATGAATTTAATTTGACTAATGCAAATAAAGATTCACCTATTTAGAGATGAATTTTAGTTTGGCTGATGCAAAACGGACTCACCTATTTGAAATGAATTTAAAATTTGGCTAATACAAAATAGACTCACCTATTTGAGATGAATTTAAAATTTGGTCAATGTAAAAATGGACTCACCTATTTGAGATGAATTTAAAATTTGGCTCATGAAAATAAAAGACTTACCTATTTTGAGATTAATTTTAATTTTTGGCTAAATGCAAAAATGGACCAACTCAAGAAGGTTCATTATTTTGTTTTATTTTTGCACCCATGTAAGGATTATTTAGAAAACCTAACCTAAATTGCTATGCTCACAAGAAAAAGGTTAAATACTAAAAGCAACCATACTCGTTTCAAGCATGCAAATAAAGAAGGGGTACAACCTAGACTGACAAAGTTCTATGGTTAAAAGAGGGATTAAATCTAGGTCGAATACAAATTTAGTCCTCCGTGGGGTGCATGGCAGGAACATGAATTATTTTTGCCTCTCGATCGGAGATTAAGAAAGCGTGCTATGATTGGAGAGTAACCATCTTCTTAGTAATCAAGCCTAAGTGGGCCCACCGAGTCAATAGTTTGACCTCTCCAAAAAATGTTCACTTAAGGGTAAAGCCTAGGTTGAAACTAAAAACAACTATGTCCAAGGTCACCTAAATGGAATATGACTAATGTAAAACACATGAAGAAAACTTACAACTCAAAATTTCAACTCTCACCCTCTTAATAAGTGATACATAACCAATGTACTAGCCACTCGTAGGAACCACGATCCGTCCCCGTAAGGGAACTAATGTGATCGAGTTTCCCACGAATGTTGACTCTCTTTGGTTTTTGAAGATTCTTTTTGAAAGTTGATTTTTGAAAATGGATTTGGAAAATGGGGTGCACCTCTTATTAAAATTATTTCTTAAAATATGATTTTAAAACAGATCCGAGTGAAAGGGTGATTGGCAATTTTTATTAATCATTTTTATTTTAGAAATTGATTTCGAGAGAAATCTCGAGATGTTATTCCAAGGTTAGGAAAAAATAAAAATTTGTTTATATTTTGCGGCAAAGCTCTTAAGCAAAACAGATAAACTTGGCTGGGCCAAAAGTCGAGCCCGAGTCTCTAGCCGGCGCCGGCATCGGCCAACACCGACCGGAGTCCGGCTTCAGCTATAATAAGGCTAAGAATGAGAAATCGGTTTTAGCCCTATAACTTAGGTTGTCAAAATGAAACCCAAGTTTTCATATTAGCCGACAAGTAGATTGAGAGAAATGAAACAGAAAATAGGGAGTTGCCAGTCGGTTTTAGAAAGTAATAACTAACAAAAATAAAAAAGTACTCTTCTAATTTTAGTATGGAAAAACTAAGCTCGAAAAAGTTTCGAAAGAAACTCCATCGATCTAAACGAAGAATCCGAGTGTTTGAGGGTAAAGGAACAAAATGAAGAGATAAGCTCTTCATTCCACCTGTCAACAGACGACCTTTACTAATTCGAGTTGTGAGTTAAACAAATGTGTTTAAACAATCAACCACACAACAGGTGAAGTGCAAAAATTATATCAAATGAGGCATGCTAAGAAAGCGATAATGAAAGTGATAAGAAAAAAGAAAAGAAATAAAAGTTACAATATGCGGGGAGGAATTAAAAGCGATTACGTATTTGATCCACAATACGGAAAGCAATAAAAACCATACATAAAAACCCGTAAGAACAAATGAATTGAAAGCGGATCTAGTGCCTCTCGAGGTTATCCTACCTGCTGATCTTGGATCACAAACTAAATCGGATAGCGTAAAGTTAGGGTTGTGAGCTTAAAAGAAGGGCAGAGATGGTCTGTTTGTGGAGTTTAATAATTAGGAAATGTGTGACTATATGGCAAAATGGAGAAAGTAAAGAGTGGTAGGAGTATGTTTAGCTTAGAGGGGCTTGATTAGTTAAAAATGTAGTAGCAAAAGATGAAATTATTTAATAGCCAAAAATGAGGGTAATAGCCCCTATTTATAGAAAAATTTAGGTCAAAAAATCAACCCAAAAATTTCTTCGGTTGCTAGAAATCAGCTGAATTGGGTTCGGATTTGCTGGCAAGGATAAAGGAGTTGGACCGGATAAAATCCCTCTCAACCGGAGGATCATAAGAAACATAGAGCCGGTCTCCCGGACGACATCGTATGAGTGTCTTGACTTCCGTGCCTTGGTTGGCTGCTAGGAACCAAACGCATTTTGGCAAGTTTAGCCTGAAAACGTGACGCCGGACTTCACATGAGATCATGCAGATGTCTCCGGTTATGTTCCTTGCTTAGCCTCCGAGTGTAAAGTGAAACGTTGTGTTTTCATGCAATATAGAGGAAACAGTGCGCTGTTTCGATAGCTTTCCGGAAACTTTCTATTTTTAATAGGTTTCTATTTTTGGAAGGTTTTTATTTTTGGTGCTGGTTTGAGTTTCCTGGATAGGAGCCCAAACTAGGATTGGTTAGGCCGAAAGAATATGGGTTTGTGGGTCAAGCAAAAAGTCTCATTTTTGTGTTTCTAATGGGTGTGATTTACTAGCTTTCGTCACATCGATCGGACTTTGATCACGATCCGAGTTCACAAACAGGATTGTGATTTCATCGTCGGGGTAATAAAAACAAGTAAAATAAATAGAAAAAGGATAACACTTTTTAGGTATCTACAATTACAAACATTTTGTTAAAGTTTAAGTTTATATGTGAATAGTTAAGTTGAATGTGATGAAATTATTTGAGCTATTTCAGCCATGTTCTATTTATCAGCATAAGTTGTAAGGAAATGTAAAGAGCTGTAAAAAGATATAAGGAGTTGTAATAAGTTGAAAGGAGTTAGAAAGAATAGAAAATGTTGTATATGAATTCTACGTAATAGAATTATAAAATTTATATATTTGTGATGCCAAATGCATGTATGTTATTTTAATAATTCGCTTTTTCGAAAAAAATATATATTTGATATTTATGAAAAGAGTTTTTATAGATGCAAAAATAATTTTCATGCAATAAGTAGTGAAAATGACCTTAATTTTTACAAGTGAAATAAATATTGTCAACTACTAATTTTAGTAGTTGAGAACATTTCGTAATTGAGGATATTTATTTGAAACTTGTAAAATTAAGGTTATTTTCAACTATCTATTATATGAAAGTCATTTATGAATCTATAAAAATTATTTTCATAAATTATGAAACATAATTTTATTTTTTTTTAAAAATAAAAAAGAAGAAAACAAATCATCAAACTAATACATATGCATTTGGCATTACAAATATATAAATTTTATAACTTACATTAAATTCATAAATGACAATACAAATATATTGTACGTAAATATAAAAATATATTAAACATTTTTATCAAGTCATGTAAAAATTTTATAATCCTTACAGCCTACTTACATCTCTTTACAGACTTCTTACATCTCCTTATACCGCTTACGCTTGCTTACAACTTCTTACAGCTCCTTACAACTTCTTACAATTACTTACAACTCCTTACAACTTTCCTTACAGGTTCTTACAGCCTTACAACTGAATCGAATAGGGCCTTACTCTAAACCCCCTATATCTCAGCTAAAAACACACCAATCTCAACCCTCAAACTAGAACCCCAAAACCTCAAGCCCCAAAAATAGAACAGAAAACCACCCCTAGACCAACTCAAACAAGAAGGTGTTTCAAATGCTAGGGATTAGGGGCACATTTCCTCAAAATGTCCTAACAAGAGGATTAATTAATAGTTAAGTACCAAGTAGCCCGAAATGAATTCCAGGACAAAGAAGAAGTGGCTAAACCTGAAGTCATCACGTAGGAGAATGGAGAAGCTATGAGGGAAGGACTTGATAAAGGAGAGTTGCTTATTTTGATAAGAGTTCTAACAAGATTTATTGAAGCTAAAAACTAAGAGCAGAGGGTGAACATCTTTCACACCAGGTACATAGTTAATGGGAAAGTCTCCTCATTGGTCATTGATGGAGGAAGTTGCACTAATGTAGCCTGCAAGACTATGGTTGATAAAGTTGAAGCTTCCATTTACAGCTAATCGATCCTGTTACACCATTTAGTGGCTGAGTTACGGAAAAGGTATTCAAGTTACATCTAGATGCCTTATTTCATTGTGAATTGGAAAGACATGCAAAGATGAGTTATGGTGTGATGTTATTCTAATGGATGCTTGTCGTGTATTGTCGGGAGACCATGGTTAGGCATGTTATGCATGATGGTAGGCTAAACACCTATTTCTGAAAGTAAATAAGAAAATCACCCCCATACCCCTTAAACCCTCCCGGATTTAGAAACCTAAGGAGAACCCCTAAGTTTTTGTCCTGTTAATCGACTAGCTCATATCTCACTTCGTGAGTTTGAGCCCTTTAGGGAATAGTTGTTGTTAGGATAGGATACTGAACACCTCCTTTCCTACCTCACCCTTTGCTAGCCCTATTATTATAGGATTATGCTTATGAATTCCCTGCTGAGATACCCCGGGATTACCTCCCAAGAGAACAATCGACACAAAATTGACCTCATCCTAGGGTGTAATTTTTCCAAACAAACAAGCCTACGAGAATGAGCCCCAAGGATATTATAGATATTTAGATGTAGGTACATGAGTTTCTTACCAAAGGCATGGTAAGGGAGAGCTTTAGTTTATGTGCTCGTTCCCGCACTACTTATACCAAAGAAAGATAAAAGCTAAAGTATGTGTATAGACAAAAGGGCGAGTTAATAAGATCACAATCAAGTATAGATTTCCTATCCCAAGGCTAGGGGACCTGCTTGATGAGCTCATGGAGCCACAGTATTCTCCGAGATTGATTTAAGGAGTGGCTATTACCAAATAAGAATTTATGAAGGAGATCAGTGGAAGACAACATTTAAGACTAACATTGGTTTATGTGAACGGCTTCTAATGCCATTTGGTGTTTCCAATTATCCTCGGTACCTTTTATGAGACTCGATGAGCAAGGTACTTAAACCCCTCACGGACAGACTATGCGGTTATCTACTTTGATGATATCCTATTATATAGCAAGTATATATAGGTTTTTATGGCAGGCACCATGCATCACGTATCACTGTTCCTAGGATCTAGTCCAAGCTTGATTTGGTTCGGATTTTTATGATTCCGCCAGCCAATTTTCTGCCATTTTGGACGACTGCTTTGGCTAAAACCCTAGGTCATTTGTGACCTAATCCTCTCCTATAAATAGAGAGCTTAGGCTCTCGTTTTATATATGGCTTTTTCCTATGCGTTATGCTGCTGAAACTTCATTAAGAGCTATTGAATGCACCTTCTTGTATTATGATCTCTTGGATTCTTTTCAGTCTATTCTCATTATACTCCCTACACTCGATCCCTAATCCTTCGTCATTCATCAATACCAACCTAACCTCATAAAATTTAACAAAAAGCCTTCTCCGAGTCACCAAGCATCACGCTTCCAAATTCGATTCAAGACCCGGATCAACAGTGGGACAATCGAAGGTGCCAAATCTACCTTTAACTACGGTTTATTTAGTTTTGTTATTTATTGCTTTTAGTATTGTGGTGAAGAATGTAATCGTTTTCTATTCCTCCCCATGCGATGTAATCTTTTAGTTTTCTTTTCACTTTCTTTTACTTTTTTTGTTTTCTTTATCGCTTTCATTTATTACTTTCACATATGCTTTTATCGCTTTCATTAACATGCCTTGATTGTTTTAAATGTCACACTTTATGTTGTATGCCTGCCTTTAATGCATCACCTAAACTCACTCCTCAAATTAGTAAAGGTCTGTCTGTTGACGGGCGGAACGGAAAGGCTTATCCCTACATTTCGTTCCTTTGCCCCCAAATCTGGATTCTCGGTTCTAGATTGATGGAGTCAATTTTAAACCTCTTTTAAGCTTAGTTTTCCCATACTAAGATTGGAAGAGTATTTATTTATTTTTTTATTTTTTATTGCTAAAATTGGTCTGGCGACTCTATTTTTCTTGTTTCATTTCTTTTAATCCACTCCTCGGCATTTCGATCGAAAAAAAAACAAAAAAGGGTTTTTATTTTGTGACAGTCAGGCCATGGACTAAGATTGACCACCTCGAGTCACGACCCATGGCTGGCGCCGTGAATCGTATAGTGCCGGCTCTCGCCGGTCCTGGACGGTCACTTAGTAGGACTTTGGTCCAAGCCGGTGTTTTTATATCGGTTTGGCCCAAAAGCCCTAGGGCGAATTAAATTAATTTTGATTTATTTTTTTAGTTGTGGAATAATATCCTAAGGTTTCTAAAAATAATTCCTAGAATAAAATGATTAATAAAAATCACCAATCACTTTTGCTTAATTTATTTAAAACCAGATTATAAAAATTGGAAATCCTAATAAGAGTTGCATTCCCATTTCAAAATTATTACCTTTAAAAATCATCTTCATTTTAAAAAAGAAACCCCACCAGTTCTTGGGAAGCTCGGTCCTCGAAATCCGGTTTCGAGGGGGACGAGGATGGGCTGTGGTTCTTACGAGTGGTGACTCCACTAGTGTATAGTATCACCTAGTAAGAGGGTGAGACTTGAATGTTTGAGTTGTGAGTTTTTGTAATGTATTTGCATTAGGCATCCTGCATTTAGGCAAACTCGAAAATAGTTGTTTTTAATTTTGACATTTAGGCTTTACCTTTAAAAACAATTTTGGAAGAGGGTCGAATTGCTAACCCAGACGGGCCCAACTAGGCTTGATTATCAGGGAGGCGGTACCTCTTCCCTTATAGCATGGTCTCTTTGGTTTACCAAGAGGTACCGAGGATTCATGCTTTTTCCTGTCATGCATCCCACGAAGGACTAACTGCTCGAATTATGAGACATCATGTATCATACCTAGTGTAATCCTTCTTTTGACCATAGACCCTTGGTTGTCTAGGAGGTCCCCTTTTCTTCATTTGTGTGCTTAGATGAATGTGGGTGTTTTTAATATTAATCTTCTACTTGTGAGCCTTTAGGTTAGGTTAGGAGTGCAGATTAACCCTTGCATGAGTGCAAATAAAATACTATAATTAATTTACTCGAATCAGTCCATTATATGCATTTTTAGCCGAAAGTCCAAAACTGCCTTTCCCTTTTAGTTCGATCCATTTATTAGATTTTTGAGTCATCCCAAAAATCCATCTCAGTCTAAGAGGGTCCTGGCATAGACCCCTCTATCTTTTCAGACCGATCTGCTGTTTTTAGGCTTTTGACTTTTTTTTTTTCTACATTCCATTTTGCATTTTTATTTTTTATTTAGCTAAAATAAATTCATCTCAAATTAGGTGAATCCATTTTTATTTTTCATTTAACCAAAATAAATTCATCTCAAATTAGGTGAGTCCACTTTTATTTTTTTATTTAGCCAAAATAAATTCATATCAAATTAGGTGAGTTTATTTTCATTTTTCATTTAGCTAAAATAAATTAATCTCAAATTAGATAAGTCCATTTTGTATTTTCAATTTTTTATTTAGCCAAAATAAATTTATCTCAAATTACGTGGGTTCAATTTTGCATTTTTAATTTCTCATTTAGCCAAAATAAATTCATCTCAAAATTAGGTGAGTCCATTTTGCATTTTCAATTTTTTATTTAGCCATAACAAATTCATTTTCAATTAGGAATAATCATTTATGCATTCCAATTATGCATTAGTCAGATCACAAATCATCCCCAATTAAGTCACGAGCATCATTATATTTCATTTCATTTGCTTTGCATTCCTTATGTGCATCCAAATAAAAAGGCATTCTTAGTTCCTTCGGGTCTCGCGCTTAAGCCCCTTCCTCCCAAAAGTTAGTGTTCCTTCACATGGTCCTAAGCATTATCCTTTGTACTTGCAAAATAAGGAAGTCTACTAACATTGGGTATCGTCAAAATTCGAGCTCCAAAAGGTTAGTACACCTTAGCAAGGAGTCCGGTACCTCTTCCCCTACCTCGGTGCATACAACACCGGTTCAATCTATTTTTGTCTTAGGATAGTACCCAAAAAGAATTCCCCTTAAATGGACGGAACACGAGAATAAACTCCTATCATTACCTTGCTCCATGAATCCTCAGCCAAGATGGAAGCCTGAATTGAGGCTCATGATAAGAAGATAAAATCCATATCTAACACTCTTAAGCTATCCTAAAGACTCTTGAGGATAATAAGAAAGATGGTGAAGAAGAAGAAGTAGGAGGAACAGACCCCCTCCTAATCCTACTCCTGAGGGCAGTCCTGAACGTAAGCCTATGTCTAATCCCCGCATAGATAAGATAGAATAAATGTTAAAGGGAGTCATCCATGTTCGAAGTCACTACTTTGATCATACGGGATTCACTTCGATCCCCAAAGGGAAGCGACCCTCTAAGTTCGCCATGCCGGACATTAAGTTTTGAGGTTCCGAGAATCCCCATCACCATGTTTGCAACTTCTTAGGACCAATGACTATTAAGAACATACCTGAAGACACTTACCACATCATCTTACCATGGACTTTCGATAGTGATGTAATGAAGTAGTATAACATAGTTGACCCACGCAAGGTCACCAATTGGAATGATTTGTGTAAGGAGTTCCTACACCAATAGTCCTATAACATTGATCTACCTGTCACACTTAGAGACTTGGAGCTGATCAAACAAGGTAAGAAAGAAAGCTTTATAGAGTTGCTCACCGGGTGGAGGGCAAAGGCTACCCACATGGTAGACCGACCTTCGGAGAAGGATCAAGTCAAAATAATTGTGAATAATCTTCAACCTGCCTACAATCAACAACTAAAAATTCCTACCATTCATGAGTTTCTTAGCTCTTAAAGATGCAGGCATGCTGATATAAGAAAAATTATCTACCACGACTACAAAAGTTAGCATTAGATATAGAGGTACCTATCAATGCAAAGATAAGAAAGCCTCTAATTAAGGCAATACCAGCAAGGGTGCAGATGTCAATGCCCTTAATAGGTACAATGACTACACTGCTATTGATACTACATACACTCAAGCCCTCGATCGTCCTGTTGTCTAAAGGGAAAATCAAATTACCACCTATAAGACCAGAATAAGAAACTATGAAATAGTCTAAAACTTGGGATGCAAGAAAATTCTGTAAATACCATTGTGCACGAGGATAGGACATAGAGCAATGTTGGATGTTCAAGAACAGGTCAAAGAGCATGTTCCACAATGGTCAACTCTTTCTCTCTCTCTAAGGCAGCCCATAAGCCTAGCAACAATAAGAATCCTTTCAGTGGTACCTTAGTCATATTCTCTCGAACCCATTCTAGGTCAATGTGACCCATCTGTTTTCATTCAACAAATCGGTGAGTCCAAACCACTTGCTAGCTTACCATTTCTAGACCCAAAAGTCCATGGATTGTGGGTAATCGATGAAGGAGACATATATGAAACTAAGGATAACAATGATGATAACTTCGGGGACACCACCTGTAGACACCTAAAAAGTGTCATCTCTTATCTATCTATTTTCGTATTTTATTCTGTAGGCCCGATGACGAAAATCCCGAGTCCTGTTTGAGGATTTGGATCTTGAACTATAATCGATTGGTGCGACATAAGCCAATAAACCACAAAGAATCGCTAACACCAAATAAAAAGCTTTTTTTCTTGGGTCGGTCCATAAATCCCTTTTTCTTTCGAGACGATTCAAGAACCGGGACAAGCCTTTAGAGACAACGGAGCCTAGTGTTGTATGCCGAGAAATTCGAAGTTTAGAATACTTCATTTTACTTCTATCCAATTAGACAAGGAGCTGAAGACCTGAAGACGGCACTAAAGCATTGCATTTTATGATCACGAGCATCAAAGTGTTGCGTTTAAGCTCCACAAGACACTCCACACGAGACTAGGAGCTTTTCCTCTCAAAACGACACCATGGCTGGCGCCCGCCAGCCATGAAGATTTAAGTGAAATGTTGCGTTTTGGCTTGGAGAATCCCTTGGAGACACGGTAGGGCACAAAAGCCTAGGAGTGTCCGGTTGGCTGGCGCCGTGAACCGGGTTCTATCCGGTTCTTTCGCTTCCTTATCCGGTTCAATCTTGTGAAATTCGACTCGGTTTGTTTACAGCCGCTGGACGATCGACCGAGGGAAAACCTTAAGTTATTTATGACCTAGGTCTTCTCCTATAAATAGAGAGCCTTGGCTCTCATTCCCATAATGGCTTTCTCCTATGCGTAATGCTCGTAGAAAGCTAACCGGAGCACTCATACCTAAACGTTGCTCTGCCGAAATTACTATCAACCATTCATCTCTTCCTTACTTATCGCCGTTGAATCCGTGCAAAGAGATAAAGAATATTAAGTTATTCTAATCTCTCGGGCACTCATTCAATTGATCTTTACTACTCCTTACATACACAGTTCACAAAAACAAGCCCTTTTTCTTTTGTTTGTCGCTATTGCATCAAGAAATCCATCATAGAGATCCAGATTAGTAAGGTGGGACAACCTCGAGGGGAATCATGCAGCCTACAAATTATTTATTTATTTATATGCTTTATTTTCCATATTGTGAATTAAAGAGATGTAATCATTCTTTTAATTCCTCCCCACCTGATGTAATCTTTTAGTTTTTGGCTTTTCTTTACTTTTTGCTTTCTTTACTTGCTTTCTTTATTACTTTTCATTTATTTACGTTTGATTGCTTTTAGTTATCATTTTAGCATGTTGTACATTTGTGTCTAATGCATTATTTTAATTCACTACTCGAACTAGTAATGGTTGTTTTCAGACGGGTGGAATGGAAGGTTTTTCTTACATTTCGTACCTTCGCCCGAATCTAATTCTCGGTTCAAAGACCGATGGAGACAATTTTAGCCTATTTTGGTCATAGTTTTCCCATACTAAGATTGGAAGAGCAAGTTTTTGTTTTTGTTAGTTTTCATCCTAAAAGCCGACTGGCAACTCCCTTTTTATGCTCTGTATTCTTATTGAATTTGCGTCCTGGCTATTTTCTGCTTGTAGGGTGAAAAAGATAGGTTTTGGATCTACCCATGAGAAATCAGCCTCGGCCTCCGGTCACTGCTTGCACCGAGTGGTAGGCAGGTGAGGGTTCGGTCTAGATTGGTGTTTTTACACCAATATGGCCCTAAAGCCTCATCACGTAACTAAAACCATTATTATTTATCCTTTAATTAGTAAATAATCTCCCGGAATTCTGAAAATAATTTATAAAATGAAATAATTAATAAAACCATCATTCAAACTTTAGCTAAATTAGATTTAATAAAAACTCGAAAATCTTAATAAAAGATTCATCTCCGCTTTCTAAAAGGCATCTTCAAAACCCTAAAATTATTTTCTAACTTTTTCGAAAAACCTTACGCCAAGGTAATGTGGGGAAGCTTGGCTTAGTCCGGTGTGGGCGTGAGGTGGTGGTTCCTACAGTGGCAACTCCGCTTGGGATAAATCATTTATCAAGAGGGCGAAACTTAAAAATTTGAGTAGTGTGTTTTAACGATGTGCTTGCATTAGGCATCCCGCATTTAGCAACCTTTGAACTAGTTTAAATATTGTTTTGGACTCATAGGAAAAGTTTATATTGCCCTCAACTTACCCTTTTTCTAGAGAGGCTCCCACTTGGTTCCTTTAGGTGGGCCCAACTAGGCTACATTGCCCAAGGAAGTGGTACCGCCTCCCTCGTAGCACGCACTCTTGGGTCACACCTTTTGGTTCACCAAGAGGCACCGAGAATTCCGGCTAATTTCCTGTCGTTCCCCACATGGAGGACCAAATTCTCGGACTATGTGTCACCATGTATCCAACCTTTTGAACTCTTTGACCATGGAACTTTTAGACTTTTAGGTCACGTTTGATTTCATTTGCATGCTTGAATGAGTGTGTGTATTTTAGATTTAATCATGTACTCATGAGCCTTTAGGAGTAAGTGAGGAGTGCTTGGTTAAGCCCTTGTATGGTGAAAATAAAACACTTTAATGAATTTCCTAGAGTCGAGTCCATTATGTGCATTTAGCCAAAAAGCAAATTCCTTTTTCTATTAGGGTTAGTCCATTGTTTGCATTTCGTGTCCTACTAAAATTTTCTTTTAGCGATTTAAGTAGTTACCGCCTACGAAAGGGTCTTACCGAAAGTCCCCTTCTTCTTTTAGTGGTCTTTTCTTCCTTTTACATTCCCATCTACATCTCATATTAGATGAGCCCATTTGCATTAGCCGGATAAAAATAATCTCATATTAAGTGAGTCCATTTGCATTATCCAAATAAAAATCATCTCATATTAGCTGAGTCTATTTGCATTAGCCAAATAAAATCATCTCATATTAGGTAAGTCCATTTACATTAGCCAAATAAACTCATCTTATATGAGCCCATTTGCATTTAGAATTCATCTCCTATTTAGGTCAATCCATTTGCATTCATTTTGTATTAGGAAAATTCATTCTTTGCATTTGCATTTTGCCCAAAACAAATTCATCTCAAATAAGAAAATGCATTATCATTTAGCTAGAATGGAAAACATATTTTCTTTAAGGGTCAATCATTTAGATTATCATCGAAACCAAGTCACGCATCATATCATCATCATATTTTTTATGTGCATCCAAACAAAAACATCCTTATTTTCTTCGAGTCTTGTGGTTAAGTCCCTTCCTCCAAAAAGTCCTAAACCTCATCCTTTAGGCTGTAGAATAGGGAAGTTTGCACCAACTGAATATCATCGGAATCCGAGCTCTAAATGATTAGAACGCCTCACCAAGGAGTCCGGCATGTCTTCTTTTCTTTCTACTCCACGGTCTACATCGGTGCGACAAGCTTCGGTGCACACTACACTGTCTCGGTCTATTCCTTGTTATAAGACAATACCTAGAAAGAGTTCCCTTCCAATGGATTTGAACCCCGAACAATCCCTTAATCTCAGTGTACTTAATGAGAACATAGGCGGGGTGGAAAGTAGATTGAATGATCAAGAGGAGAAGATGTCGTCTATATCGAAGGATATTAAGACTATCATAAGGGCTATTGAGGACGAGTAAGAGAGATGAGAAAGTTAAACGTTTGGGAAGAGGTCTTGATTCCGCCACCTCCACCTATCTTGTCTCCTCCAAGCAGTCCAAAACATGAATCCCCTAAACCTAAATCCAAATCTCAGCTGGTCCCCGTATAGATCGGATAGAACGAATGTTAAGGGAGTTATCCATGTTTGATAATCACTACTCGATCATAAAGGATTCACTTCAATCCCTAATGGTAAACTACCTCCTAAGTTTACCATGGCTAATATTAAGTTCAAAGGTTTTGAGAATCTCTATCATCATGTACGCAAGTTCTTAGGAGCAATGACTCTTAAGAACATTCTTGAAGACGATTACCACATTATCTTCCCCTGGACGTTTGACAACGATGTAATGAAGTGGTATAATGCGGTTGACCCCTGCAAGGTTGCCAAGTGGACTAATCTGTTCAAGGAGTTCCTTCCTCAATACTCTTATAATATTAATCTACCCATTACCCTTAGAGACTTGGATTTAATCAAGAAAGTCGAGAAGGAGATCCTCACATATTTCCTCACCGGATGGAGAGTTAGGATCATCGTGAAAAACCTTCAGCCCAATTACAATTAGAACCTCAAATTCCTACCCATGATGAGCTTTTCAATCCTTATAGATGTTGGTTTGTCTGATAGAAGAAGAGTTGTCTACCTCGACCACAAATGTCACGACCGGGTATAGAGGTAATTATCATTAAGATAAGAAAACCTTCAATACGAAGCTATGCTAGCAAGGTTGCAGATGTCAATGCCCTCAATAGTTGCACTAACTACACTCTTATTGATACTACCTACACCAAAGCCCTTGACCATCTCTTGGAAAAGGGAAAGATAGAATTGCCACCCATTAGAGCGAGAATCGAAACCGGCGAAATGATCTAAAAATTGGGACGCGGAAAAGTTTTTCAAATACCATTGTGTACGAGGACATGATACCGAACAGTGTTGGACATTCAAGAACAAACTAGAAACCATGTTTCGAAATAGCCAACTACCCTTGCCTAAGGCTGCCCAAAACCAAGCAATAACAAGAATCATTTTAGCGACACCTTAGCTATTTTCACTCGAACCCATTCTAGGTCACTAGGATCCATCTGTTCTTATCCGAGATGTTAACGAGTCTAAACCACTTCTTAGCTTACCTCTATTAGATCCAAGTAGTCCAGGAGCTATGGATAGTTAATGAGGAAGATGTCTACAAAACAAGAAGCAACATTGACAACAATAATGACGACTTCGGGGCATACCACCCTTAGAAAAAGAAGACTTTTAGGGAGACGCTAAAAGTCCCGTAATCCAGCTTCCTTACTAGATCCGAACGGCATAATGCACCCTTGGGTCCACAACAAACTCAAAAAGCCCCAAAAGAGCTAAAGCTGCAAAGCAAGAATATCCAATCCTTAAACAACTTCGGAAATTTAAAGCCGATATCTCAATCCGGCAATTAATATATGCCTCCTAGAAACATAGACAAGCCTTGATTGATGCACTCAGTAAGATCGAGGTCTCTCCTGAAACTGCGCCGAGGAAGTGGTAGGATTGGTTAACAGTGGAGATGGAACTATTACCTTTGACTAGAAAGATCTCTCGGAAGAAGGCGTTATACACAACAATGCCCTTTATTTAACCATAACTTGCATCAACAAGTTTGTTCCCCTAACCTTGGTAGACAATGGATCATTAGTAAATGTATGTCCCTAGAGAACTACTCGAAGGTTAAGAATTAGGGAGCAACAATTCTCTAAACAGATCTGTCCATCTTCGAGCTTACGATAATTCCAAAAGAACATTCTTGGGAACAGAGACCTTCCTAGTCAACATAGGGCTAATAGAAAGGAACATCAAATTCCAAGTCCTATGAAGACTCGGACTCGCATTTATATAATTCGAGTACTATCAAGGAATCAGGTATAAACCTCATCCCTTCTAGGTTTTGATTACAAGTCATTCCGAGTGTTATACAAACTATTATGAGTGTTATAGAAACTATTCTAAGTGTTACGTAAACTATTACATATGTTTTCATTCGATTCCGACCGACTCGGAAAGCATACTCTTGTTCATCAATTTTCACCGATGGTTCCGAGCCACTTAGACATCACTCGGACTTATTGCATGTTCAAACAATCTCACTAACACTTTCAAACTAAGTTCGACTTCATATTCCAAGTTAAAGTGAATTACATTGTTAATTCAACTCTCAAAGTCGACATGTTTATTTGAATTGCTTTTGTCTAGATCAAGTACTCATACTCGATATTCTCTTTATAACTTGATCTTTCCTTAGATTGACTCAGATGGAATTTGAGTATAATGAATATTAGACTTAGAAAATTCCACTCTTCTAGGACTCGGATAATTATGTACTTAATTATCTTAATTAAATTACTATCTCGTGCCTAATCTTGGACCAAAGTATTTTATACTTTGAGAACAAAAATTTGTTTACTTTTGTAGGTTATCTAAATGAGGTTATCCTATTTTTGAATTACAAAAGTAACCGGCTTCAATTTGTCAATCATTAGCGAGATAAGGCTTTTCTACTTCGAACCTGGCCCGATCCATCGTGTCGGGGTTGTCCGTTTCCAAAGCTGGAAATCTTCAACGCTAAGCTCAACGGTGGTTTCCACCCTACTTTTTAGACACCACCAGGGATTAGGACATCCTAAGGAGTCAACAGCCGTTGCACAACGTTTACATCTAAATGGATCTTTTCCGAGTGACTCGGAAGAACGATTCATAATGGTCACAAAGGACTTCTAATCGGAAGATAGTCACAACGACTAATCCGCTTGGTCATCTATAAATAGAAGCCACTTCCCAAGACTTGAAGATTGCTGAACACATTGCTAAAATTATATCTCTTTATAATAATCATTCAATCTTCCTTCTTACAACTCCAAGTCCGTACTTCACACTTTTTTGAGTTGCAAAGCCTTGTAATTAGTCACAAACTCTTTCTTACTTTCCGAGTAAGGTCCCTTGACTGAGCTATAAGGGTTAACTTAGCTCGGTTGTCCCTAGCTGTAAAGATTACCTAAGTTAGGAAGTACTAGATCGGATAAGGGAACTTTTGAGTCTAGGAAAACACTCTTAGGAATTATTTAAGGGAGCAATTCTGGTTGAGTCGGTTCATTGTATTTTGTGGATTCAAAATAGTGGATTTGACTTGGTGCTTAGATTAGCACTGGCCGTGGTTTTTGCTCCAGGAGGGTTTCCACGTATTTATGAGTTTACAGTTTTCTAAGTCTAATCAAGACTTTAACCCTTCCATTTTTAAAAATTTTCTCATCACCGTATTCACCCCCTCGAGGGTGACTTAGACTCTCCAAGAGAAACCTTTGATTGGTATTAGAGCCTAGCCTTTCAGAAAGGATATAACAATCCAAAGGTCTAAAGATCAAATGGCTCGGAACAATGGAGAGTTCGATGAAGGAAGATCTTCCAACAGACCACCAAAGTTTAAAGGATTAAATTTCGTACATTGGAAGATGCTCATGGAATGCTTTCTACTTGGATCATGATGAAGATGTGTGGAACATCATACAAGAAGGCAACTACATTCCAATGAAGATGGAAGATACAAGACCCATGCTTAAAGTAAAGTTCGAGTACACCACTGAAGAGGCGAGCAAAGTTCGGAAAGAACTTTAAGGCGATGAACATTCTGATGTGTGCCATTAGCTCATAAGAATACAATTGAGTGTCGGCATGTGACACATCAAAAGATGTGTGGGACACTCTTGTCAACACATATGAAGGAACCAGCCATGTAAGACAAGCGAAGATAAGCCAATATCTTCACAAATACGAGCTTTTCAAGATGGAGCCGGATGAAAACATCACTTTGATGTTCATACGCTTCACTAAGATTACAAATAATCTCAAATCTCTGGATAGAAAGATATCCCATGAAGAGATGTGCGAGAAAAATCTTAAGGAGTCTACCCAAGAGAACATGGGGTCCAAAGGTAACCGCCATTGAGGAAGCTCGGAACCTCTCTCTTCTAAAGCCGGATGAACTGATAGGGAAGCTACTTACCCATGAAATCCATCTAGCGAAGCGAATGCCGAGGTCGGCACTAAAAAGAATATTACGCTGAAAGCCTCGGAAAGCAAAGAAGAGAATCCGAGTTCCTTAGACTCTTAAGAAGATCCCATGGCACTCATCGCTCGAGGCTTCAAAAGAATGATGAATCATAAGAGATGGGAGAAAAAGCCAAGAGAAGAGTTCTACAAGAAAGACAAGAAGGATAGAAAAGGTAAACACTCTTCCCCTTCAAAGTTATCTTTAACTAAGAACTTTGGCTGTTTTGAATGTGGCAGCAAAGATCACATAGTCAAATACTATCTAAGGAGAAAGAGGGACAGAAAAAAGAAGAAGTCTATGATGGCCACATGGAGTGATGAAGATTCATTTGAAGAAGATGAAGACTTAGATGACTCAAAATGTCCGATGGCACTATCGGACTCAAAAGCTGAATCTGAGTCGGACTCGACAACTCAAATAACGAGGAGACAAATCCTTAAGAGGTAATAGAATACTTCCTTAAGTTTTCCAAAGTTGTTTTAGCTAAATATATTTATACTTTGGAAGAAAAGTCCAATTCCGATTCTTCCCAATTTATAGAACAACTTGAGTCACTCACTTCGAGAGCATTGTTTTGAAAAATGAATTGGAGAAACTAAGACTTACTCTAAGAGAGCTCAAGACTAGTACTCAGGCTAATGAGACTGAGTCCGAGACACTCGGAAGAGAAAATAAGTATCCGAAACAAAAGCTCAATGAGTCTCAAGAACTCGTTTTAAAGTTCACTCAAGGTTAAAACCTTAACTTGCTCTTAGGCTCTCAATGTGTCTCCTTCGGAAAAGAAGGACTTAGTTTTAACAAAGAGGAGTAATCTAATTCCTACTCAAATCTTTTCCAAAAGAATTCCGGAACTGTAAAGTTCAAGAAGGTTGAGCATGGTCCCATTCATAAAAATGAAAGGGGACTAAGCCCATACCAGACTTACAGGAGAAAGCCTTCTCCATCTGTTTACAAAAGAAAAGATTTTTAAAAGAAAGAGACACAAACGCAGTTTTCCCAAAGGAAGACTCGGAATTAGACTAAACCCAAAGTTATTCAAATTTGGGTTCCCAAGAGTCTTCTTCCTCGAAAACGACCGTAGTACGGGGAGTTACTTGGGTTCATTAGAGAAAGTGAGAAGGGTTAGTGTGTTTCGACTTACGGGTTGAAGGTTTGCTTGGGGAGAGACTAAGTCACCCTAGAGGGGGTGAATAGGGTGATGGAAGATTTTTTGAAAATAAAACTCTTTTGAGCAGGGAATAGACAGAAATAGATTATGAGTCTAAAATGGGGTCGAAAAGTATGAACTCGGAATTGCAGTGAAGAGCATAGAAGCGAGATAAAGTCGAAGCTTTTAATGCTGTCCGAGTCTAGAATGTACCCGGAAGGTGAGAACACAGAAAGTATGTGGAAACCCTCCTGGGGCAGAAAACCACGGACCGTGCTAATCCAAGCACGAAGTCAAATCCACTATTTTGAGTCCACAAAATACGATGAGACTGACCGAACTCGAGTTGCTCCCTTAAAGTTAACCCCTACAGCTCAATCAAAGGGCCTTACTTAGAAAGTAAGAAAAGAGTGTTTGTAACTAAGTACAAGACCTTACAACTCGGAATATAATGAATTACAGAGTGGGAGTTGTAAGTAGAAGATTGAGAATGAATACAATGACTTTGCTCAAGTATGTGTATTATCAATAGATTCGGCAATCTTCAAGTCTTGAGAGTTGGCTTCTATTTATAGATGACTGAGCAACATATCCATGGAGTCCATCTTCCGACCGAGAGTCCTTTATGACGAGTTGTTAAGAACTTTCCGAGTCACTCGAAAGTATCCGTTGAGATATGAACGTTGAGCAACGGTTCTTGACTTCTTTGGAAGTCCCAAAACCACTGGTGGTGTCTTGAAAGATAAGGTGGAAACCACCGTTTAGCTTGGCGTTGTAGTTTTCCAGTTTTGGAAACGGACAATCTCGACGCAATCTTACGGGGCTAGGTCGAGGTGGAAAAAGTCTTGTCTGCTTGGTGATTTGACATTTTGAAGCCGGTTACTTTTGTAATTTAAAAAGTGTAGCCTCGTTTGAATAACCTACAAAAGTAAATCAAATTGGTTCTCAAAGTATAAAATACTTTGGTCCAAGATTAGACACGAGATAATAATAGAATTAAGATAATTAAGAGACTAATTATCCGAGTCAAAAAGGGATGAAATTTTCTGAATCTAATATCCATGAAACTCAAAATTCCATCCGAGTTAGTCTAAGCGAGAATCAAGTTACATAAAGAACATTAGAGTGAAATAAACTTGATCTAGACTAAGCATGGTTCGGACTAGAAGCGCGACTTTAACAGAATAAGACCTGTAACATGGAGTCGGTCTTGAGTGCGGTTATGCGAAATACTAATGATTTGAGCAAGCGATAATTCTAAGTGATGAGAGACTCGGAGCTGAGTGAGACAACGTGAGTGCATATCCGTTTTCCGAGTCACTCGGAGACAAACAAGAATACATGAAGTAATTGCTATATCACTTAGAGGAAATACTATATCACTCGAGAAAAGTTTCTAAGGTACGAGAGAATGCCTTGGAATCAAAACTCTATAAGTGAGAAATTCTTATACCTGATTCCTTTGATAAAACTCGAAATATACGGAGTAAAGTCCGAGTCTTCAATCTCCCCTTTTTGATGAAAGGCATTCCACACTTAGACAGAAACTTTGTTAGTGATAAAGATCTGTTTTTGTATACTTGCGTAGAAAATAAGACAAGTAAAGTATTATTAAAGTAACAGATTATACAATATAGATAGTCAACAATTATCAATCAAATGAATTTAATCTCGAAAGGCTTGCATTAAACAATGAACTCGAGAGAATTGAAAGGGAATGCATTAGTTCATTGAAGTTAAAGAATATACACGAGAGAGAGAGAGTGAGAAACTCCCCTAAACAAAACAACAAGTTTTTGTAACTATATTTCTCCCCTTGCCTTTCAGCAAAAACAACAATTAGTACAAATTTGATGTCCGGACAAAAGAGATAAGTAAAAATATTCCGGGAAGAAGAAGAATCTTGCAGACTTCGGAATTGTGACACGAGTGCATGGCGCCTACGAGGGAGAGGGGTTGTCCGAGTAGAAGAGGAGGGCGAGAGGTACGCCGGCGCCGATAGGATCTTGATGATGTGCTTGAGCGTAACGGAGGGAGGACAGGGATCACCGTCAAGGGCTCGGCTCCGAGTGGCTGACCCGAACGAGAGGATCTAGAGGTTCCTCCCCGTGGACCTCGGTAGGCTGGAGAGGTGCTGCTCGGCCGACCCGCTGCGGTTTGTCCTTATGCAGCTAGGTCTTCGACCCACTTGGACTGTTGTTTGAGCTGAGTACTTCCATTTGAGCTTGAGGAGCATTTTTACCCTCTACGGTCCTTCCTTCTTCTTCTTTTGTGCCTCCCCTTGCCCGGAAGGAGCTGCCTCGCCCGCGAGCTCCTCGGCGTCTGCTTCTTCTTGGTCCGCTTCTTCGTCCTCCCGCTTTCGAGGAGGTCTTGGCCGGAGCTTGAGGACGCTGCAGATGTGTCCGAGTCGCCATGGTCCTAAGCTGCCTTGGACCTTCTCTCATGGAGGAACTCGATCGGCTCCTTTTGCTCCTTCACCAAGGCCTTCATTTCAAGTAGCGAGTCTTACTTGCTCTCGAATTTGAGATTGGGCTGTTTTTTGGTTAATGGTCATAAACCGATAGACGAGTCTTGAATGATCGGAGCATGTCCTTGAATTATGAGGACACAAAGCTGATTTTGTCCGAGGAAAGTGGAGGAGAAAATGGAGGAGAGAGTCCTGGAAATAGGCGAGGTGGAAGCACCAGCAGGTAGGGTAGGGAGAGAAAGAGGGGCTTCTTTTTGAGTCCGAGACGGAGAAGGAGGCCTCAACTCGAGTTGTGTACCTAGATACCAGGTAGAGTCTCCTGGTACCCATACCCCGAAGTTCCTTTTGCCGACAACAACAACGACCTTAGAAACAACGTTTAGGTCCGAGGGGAGAGGAACTTTGAATTGTTTGAATACAAGGGTGAGAAGAGCACCGAAAGGGAGAGGGGTGTTCTTGTTATTTTTAGTTGAGCTGGCACAGCTGCCATCCGCTCAATGATAGAGGGAAGAGGTCTACTTTGTAGCCCTCAAGAATGTCAAAAAGAGCTTTCAAATGCTTGGAGTTGCGGTTCTCCTTACTCGAATGTTGAGAGAAGAAAGTTCTCATCAGCGGGAAGCACGAAGACGTGCTTCGACCTGAGCTGAGTCACTAAAAAATTTTTGCGTGACTCGGGTAACTCTTTTGCGTATTTTTCAAAGAAGTCGTCGGCGACTTCGAGTGAAAAGAATGGGGTTGCTTGTTCAAGAAAAGAGAGGAGACCTTGAACAGTCGATGGAGAAGGGAGGTGCTTATACGAACGAGTGATGTTCTGAACCCCGGAGGTTAGGACACCTTCGAGCTTGTCGGATGAGTGTAAAACTCGGATACGAGTTCAGGATATATGAACTCGCTGAAACAAAGAAAGTTATAAATACCGGTTGTTTGGATGTGGGGCAACCACGAGAATTTTGTGGTTGGAAAGAACTTGTCGTCCAGGCACAAGATCTTTGGGTGACAACGGGTTTAGAAGTGGATGAGCCTTCTTGGCTTTTTGTGTGTGGCTTCTTTGAGGAAGAGCTAAGAAAGTCGGGGTGAGAACCTCTCTTAGGCATTTTGAGGAAGAAAAGAGAGAAATGAAACTTTGAGAGAAAGTAAAAGAGAGTAGGTCAACGAGAGTGAAAGAAAAAGAGCAGAAGAAAGAGTTGAAAGCGATCAAGCTTACTTGAGATGAGCTTCACGTCGCTTGAAAATGTCCAGAGGTCACTCGTAGACGTAGAGAGCTTCCGCGAGAAGTTTTGCTTTTGAGAGACAGAGTAAATGAAATGTAAAGTAGCGAGACGAAGGAGAATAGGTGCTATTTATAGGAAAATAATCGTCCTTTAACGCAGCGCTATTTATAAATTCGTTCGACTCGGCTCTTTCATCAGTCACCTCGAGACCGGTGTGATGGTTCTCTTCTCAACGGTTCAAATTCTAGCGGTTTGACTTGCAACGGCTAGAAGTCCGATCACAGCGAGCGAGAGAGAGAAAAAGATTTTGAAAATAAATTACGAAACTCTCCACTTATCTAGAGATGATTCCGAGAGATTTGATGTCCAGTTTTCTCAACATCCGAGTTTGACTCGGATAAGTTTCGAGTGACTCGAAACTAGAAATAAATAATAACTATTAGCTCAGTATCACTAAATCAACTGAATAAATGGTTATTAGCGATTTTGAAAGCACATAACATATAATCATGCAATGAGATTATCATAAAGAAAGCACATAATTAAGCATTTAACATTCCAAGCTCATTCCTAATAAAGCAAAGCTGATCTTCACTAAGAGGCTTAGTAAAGATATCAGCTAATTGAAGATTAGTAGGAATGAATTCAAGTTCAATATCACCTTTCTCATAATGGTCTCTTAAGAAATGATACTTGACCTCAATGTGTTTTGTTTTTGAGTGCTTGAACCGGATTTTTGGTGATACTGATTGCACTCTGATTATCACACTTGATTGGAACCGATGTGAATGTAAGTCCAAGATCTCACAAGTGTTGCTTTATCCATAAAATCTGAGAACAGCATGCTTCAGCTACAATATACTCAACTTCGGCAGTTGATAGAGCTACTGAGTTTTGCTTCTTTGAGTGCCGAGGATATTAAGGATTGACCCAAAAATTGGCCCGCTCCTAAAGTGCTCTTTCTATCAACTTCGTATCCAGCGTAATCAGCATCCGAGTATCCGAGTGACGAGTCGGTTCGAGTCTCTTGAGTATCATAGACCTAAGTTCGGAGTCCCTGCGAGATATCTCGAATATTCTCTTCACCGCAGTGAGATGTGATTCTTTTGGGTTAGCTTAGAATCTTGTTCATAAACATACACTCGAATGTTATATCCGGCCGGCTGGAAGTAAGATATAGCAAAGATCCAATCATACCTCGATAGAGTTTCGATCTATTGCTTTACCTTTCTCGTCCGGGTCAAGTTTTATACTTCGCTGCTCATGGGTGTAGCTGTGTGTTTTGCATCTTGGAGTTTGTATTACTTCAGCAGCTCCTTGGTATACTTTGATTGATGGACATAGATTCCATCTTTGTGTTGTTTGATTTGTAGACCAAGGAAGAAATTCGAGTTCTCCCATCATACTCATTTGAAATTCTCGACTCATTAACTCGGAAAATTCTCGGCACGGAATTTCATTAGTAGCTCTAAATATTATATCATCAACATAAATTTGAATGATAAGAAAATCTTTCCCCTTGGTTCTTATAAAGAGAGTCTTATCAATCTGACCCCTTCTAAAATCATTTTGAACCAAGAAATTGCTCGAGTCTTTCATACCAAGCTCTGGGAGCTTGTTTAAGACCGTAAAGAGCTTTTTGAAGTTTGAAAACATAATCTGGAAATTCTGAGTTTTCAAATCCAGGAGATTGCTCGACATAGACTTCCTCTTCTATAAAACCATTGAGAAAGGCACACTTAACATCCATTTGATATAATTTGATATTCATGCTAGATGCAAATGCCAATAGGATTCTAATGGCTTCAATTCGGCAACAGGTGCAAAGGTTTCCCCACAATCAATCCCTTCTTCTTGATTGTAACCTTGAGCCACAAGTCTAGCCTTGTTTCGACTACCAACCCACCTTCATCCAGTTTGTTCTTGAAAACCCATTTGGTTCCTATGACTGGTTGGTCGGAAGGTCGTTTGGTCGAGTCTAGACTTGGTTTCTTTCGAATTGATTGAGTTCCTCTTGCATGGCCTCTACCCATTCAGGTTCATTTAGGGCCTCTAGTGCATTTTTGGGTTCGGTTAATGAAATGAATGCAGTGAATGCACATAGATTTTAAAAAGAGGAACGAGTTCTTACCCTACTGTTGATATCGGATAATATGTTTTCTAGTGGGTGACTAGAAGCATACTTGAATGCTCTACTCGTTCTCCGATTCACCGGATTTATAGGTTGAACTCGCTCGATCTTCAAAAGCTTGTTCATTCCGAGCAGACTCTTGGGTTGACTCGTTCGAGTCACATTATTCTAAGTTGCTTCATTCCGAGTTGGTTGAGTTTGAATCTTGGTAGATTCATGTTCATCACTATCATCTTTTCTGCTGAGCTTCGGATCCGAGTATGAAGATTCACTTGGTTTTTCCTGTTCAAGCTCATCAAACACAACGTGGATGCTTTCTTCCACTTTGTTAGTTCTCTTATTAAAAATGCGATAAGCTTTACTATGAGATGAATAACCTAGAAAAATACCTTCATCCGACCATGCTTTCTTCCACTTTTTTAGTTCTCTTATTAAAAATGCGATAAGCTTTACTATGAGATGAATAACCTAGAAAAATACCTTCATCCGACCGAGCATCAAACTTGGTCAGGTGATCCTTACCATTATTATGAACCAAACATTTGCATCCAAAAGGCTTGAAATATGAAATATTGGGTTTCTTCCCTTTGTAGAGCTCGTAAGGTGTTTTCTTTAATATGGGTCCGATGAGGCATCTGTTCAAAGTGTAGTTGGTCTGTGTTGATCGCCTCGGCCCGGAAATAGTAAGGTAGATTGTGCTCAATCATCATTGTCCTTCCTATTTCTTCAAGAGTTTTGTTCTTTCTCTCCACTACTCCATTCTGTTGAGGAGCTCTTGGTGCTAAGAAATTGTGAGAAATACCATTTTTATCACAAAACTCGAGAATTCCGAGTAGTCGAACTCCCTTCCATGGTGAGTTCGAATTCTCTGGATCCGAGTCCGAGACTCAACTTGGATTTTTCTGCAGAGCAAGCTGAACTCTTTGAATGCTTCATTCTTGTGCTTAAGAAAACACACCCAGGTAAATCGTGAATAATCATCAATAATAACAAGTATATATGATTTACCTCCGAGGCTCTTAACAGGGATTTCACCACATAAATCCATATGCAGCAGCTCAAGCACTTTCGATGTGGAAATTGTCTTCAGAGATTTTAATGATGATCTGACTTGTTTCCCTCTTGTGCAAGCTTCACAAACTCTGTCTTTCTTGAAAGCACGGTTAGGCAAGCCTCTAACTAAGTCATGAGATGCTAATTTCTCAATAGTATGCATGCTAACATGGCCTAACGTACGATGCCATTTCCACGAATCATCATGAAGTGATGCTTTTAAAAAAGATAAGTTCGACTAGGGTTAGAGAGAGAAATAATGTAGGTGTTACCTGATCTCTTACCCGAGAGTTTGATCTCCTTGGTAATGTCATCAGAAATGTAACATTTGGTTTGAGTGAATCTTACCTCTTGACCTTTATCACATAATTGAGAGATGCTAAGCAGATTGTACTTTAGTCCTTTGACAAGGTAAACTGGGCTGACCAGATTGCTTCCCTTTCCAATCTTGTCTATCCCAATTATCTTGCCTTTGCTTGTCATCTCCAAAAGTGACTTTTCCTCCTATATGCTTCTCTAACTCGAGAAAAGAGTCCCGAGTCTCCGACATGTGATGTGAGCATCCACTGTCAAGGTACCGATGTCCTTTTGATCTCTTCTGAGTGACCTGCAAAACAGAGACAATCTAACCCTTTTCACTTCCTCTAACGAACCCAGTAACACTCTTTACTGTGGTCCTTTTCTAAGGAAGAAGGTTTTTCGGAACCCAGATTTGAATGACTTTGGGCTTAGTCCGATTCTCGAGTCTTCCGTGTAGAGAACCGAGTCCGTATCTCTTTCTTTTGAAAAACTTTTCTTTTGGGAACTGGAGGAGATGGTTTCTTCTTGTAAACTGATCTAGGCTTAATCCTCCTTTCATTTTTATGAATGGGACCACTCTCGGCTTTCCTGAACTTTACAGTTCTGGAGTCCTTTTGAAAAGTTCCGAGTAGGAATTGGATTCCTCCTCTTTGTTGAAACCAAGACCTTCTTTTCGAAAAAGACACATTGGGATCCTAGGAGCATGTCAAGGTTTTTCGACCTTGAGTAAATTTTAAAACAAGATCTTGAGACTCATTGAGCTTTTGCTTTAGTCTGCTCATTTTCTTTTCGAGTAACTCGGACTCGGTCTCATTGGATTGAGCACTTGTCTTGAGTTCTCTAAATGTAAGTCTCGGTTTTTCCAATTCAATTTTCAAGGAAATGCTCTCAAAGGAAATTGACTCAAGTTGTTCTTTGAAACGAGAAGAATCCGAATTGGACTTTTCTTCCAAAGTAAAAATATACTTGGCCAAATCAACTTTGGAGAATTTGAGAAAGTACTCAATTACCTCTTGAGGATTTGATTCCTCATTGTCTAATTCCGAGTTTGACTCTGTTTCGACTTCCGAGTCGGAGATAGCCATCGGACACTTTGAGTCATCCGAGTCTTCGTCATCTTCGATGAGTCCTCGTCACTCCATGTGGCCATCACAACCTTTTTCTTCTTTCTGTCTCTTTTTCTCTTTGGACGAGTCTTCGATTATGTGATCCTTGCTGCCACATTCAAAACAGACTGAGTTCTTAGTCAAAGAAAACTTTGAGGGAGATGAGTATTTACCTTTCCTATCCTTCTTGTCTTTCCTGTAGAACTCTTCTTTTGGCTTCTTATCCCATCTTTTGTGCTTCATCATTCTCTTGAAGCCTTTTGCAATAAGTGCCATGGGATCCTCTTCGAGTCGGAGGAACTCAGATTTGCTTCTCCGGTTTCTAAGGCTTTCGGCGCTATGTTCTTTTTGGTGCTGCCCTCAGCATCCTCCTCTTTCGGTGGATTTCATGAGTGAGAAGCTTCCCAATGAGCTCGTCTGGCTTTAGAAGTGATAGGTTCCGAGCCTCCTCTATGGTAGGCACCTTGGGACCGGGACCCTATCTCGAGTAAATCGAATGAACATCTTCTTACCCAAAGATTTGAGATTGTTGGTAATCTCGAGTAAATCGAATGAACATCCGAGTGATGTTCTCTTCGACTCCATCTTGAATAGCTCATATTTGTGAAGATATTGGCTGATCTTCGCTTGTCCGACTTGGATTGTACCTTTATAAGTGTTGACCAATGTGTCCCACACTTCTTTGGCCGTGTCACAGGTAGACACTCGGTTGTATTCTTCCGAGCTGATGGCGCACATAAGAATGTTCATTGCTTTGAAGTTCTTTCGAACTTCTCTACTTCACCTAGAGAAAACTCGGCCTTTGTCTTGGGAACGAGTCTAAATTCTTCTATCTTCATGGGAATGTAGTTTCCTTGTTGTATGATGTCCCAAACATCTTCATCATGATCCAGGAGGAAACATTCCATGAGTTTCTTCCAGATGCACGAAGTTGGATCCTTTGAATTTTGGTGGTCTGCTGGAAGATCTTCCTTCATCGAACTCTTCGTTGTTCTAAACCATTTGATCTTTATACCTTTGGATTGTTAGATCCTTTCGAAAGGCTTGGCTCGATACCAATTGAAGGATTGCTTGGGGAGAGACTAAGTCACCCTAGAGGGGGTGAATAGGGTGATGGAAGATTTTTCGAAAATCAAACTCTTTTGAGCAGGGAACAGACAAAACAGATTCCGAGTCTAAAATGGGGTCGAAAAGTATAAACTCGTAATTACAGTGAAGAGCAAAGAAGCGGATAAAGCTAAAGCTTTTAATCTGTCTGAGTCTAGAATGTACTTAGAAGGTGAGCACACGAAAGTACGTGGAAACCCTCCTCGGGCGGAAAACCACGGACCGTGCTAATCCAAGCACGAAGTCAAATACACTATTTTGAGTCCACAAAATACGATAGACTGATCGAACCCGAGTTGCTCCCTTAAACAACTCCTTACAAATTTTCCTAGACTCGAAATTCCCTTATCTCGAT
Source organism: Talinum fruticosum (assembly GCA_021018815.1). NCBI lineage: Eukaryota > Viridiplantae > Streptophyta > Magnoliopsida > Caryophyllales > Talinaceae > Talinum > Talinum fruticosum. Next base: position 9,182,002 of record JAITYX010000005.1, on the reverse strand, counting down.
CTAGTACTTCCTAGCTAAGATAACCCTTACAGCTAGGGACAACCGAGCTGAGTTAACCCCTATAGCTCGGTCAAGGGACCTTACTTAGAGAGTAAAAAGAGTGTTTGTAACTAAGTACAACACCTTACAACTCAGAATATAATGAATTACGAGAGGGAGTTGTAAGTAGAAGATTTAGAATGAATACAATGACTTTGCTCAAGTATGTGTATTATCAATAGATTCGACAATCTTCAAGTCTTGAGAGTTGGCTTCTATTTATAGATGACCGAGCAAGCATATCCGTGGACTCCATCTTCCGACCGAGAGTCCTTTATGACCGTTGTTAAGAACTTTCCGAGTCACTCGAAAGTATCCGTTGAGATATGAACGTTGAGCAACGGTTCTTGACTGCTTTGGAAGTCCCAAAACCACTGGTGGTGTCTTGAAAGATAAGGTGGAAACCACCGTTTAGCTTAGCGTTGTAGTTTTCTAGTTTTGGAAACCGACAGTCCCGACGCAATCTTCGGGGCTAGTTCGGAGGTGGAAAAAGTCTTGTCTGCTGGTGATTTGACATTTTGAAGCCGGTTACTTTTGTAATTTAAAAAGTGTAGCCTCGTTTGAATAACCTACAAAAGTAAATCAAATTGGTTCTCAAAGTATAAAATACTTTGGTCCAAGATTAGACACAGATAATAATAGAATTAAGATAATTAAGAGACTAATTATCCGAGTCGGAAAAGGAATGGAATTGTTCGAGTCTAATATCCATGAAACTCAAAATTCCATCCGAGTTAGTCTAAGCGAGAATCAAGTTACATAAAGAACATCGAGTGAAATAAACTTGATCTAGACTAAGCATGGTTTAGACTTGAAGCACGGACTTTAACGAGAATAAGACCTGTAACATGGAGTCAATCCTGAGTGCGGTTATGCGAAATACTAGTCATTTGAGCATGCGATAATTCTAAGTGATGAGAGACTCGGAACCGAGTGAGACAAGCGTGAGTGCATATTTGTTTTCCGAGTCACTCGAGAGACAAACAAGAATACATGAAGTAATTGCTATAACACTTAGAGGAAATAGTATATCACTCGGAAAAGTTTCTAAGGTACGAGAGAATGCCTTGGAATCAAAACTCTATAAGTGAGAAATTCTTATACCTGATTCCTTTGATAGAACTCGAAATGTGCGGAGTAAAGTGTCGATCGTCATAGGTAACTTAGAATAGGACAAGAGGTCATTGGTACCTTGACGGTGGATGCTCACGCCACATGTCGGGAGATTCAAGACTCGTTTTACGAGTTAGAACATTACAAGGGAGGTAAAGTCACCTTTGGAGATGAGAGTAAAGGCAAGATAGTTGGGATAGGCAAGATTGAAAAAGGAGACAATCCGGTCAGCTCGGTCTACCTCGTCAAAGGATTAAAGTATAATCTACTCAAGCATCTCTTAATTGTGTGACAAAGGTCAAGAGGTAAGATTCACTCGGACAAATTGCTACATTTCTTATGAAACTACCAAGGAGACTAAGCTCTCGGGTAAAAGATTAGGTAATACTTACACTATTCCTCTCTCGACCCAAGTCGAATTTGTCTTGTTTAAAAGCATCTCTACATGATGAATCTTGGACATGGCATCATAGACTAGGTCATGTTAGCATGCACACCATCAAAAATCTTGCATCTTATGGTTTACTTAGAGGATTGTCTGTAACACCCCAAAACCCACCCTAGGAGTATTACACCGCCGGAGTTCCTCAAAGGAACTCCCAAGGCTCTGTCTGGCATTGGTTTGACTGTCTAACTCAACTCAAGGACAATAAGGATGGTTTTCCGAAAGGATTTGAGATTCCCTAAAAAATTTCGGCAGAGTTCTGTTTGTAATATGGACTAACCCATAGGCTTAAAGCCGTACAATCCTGCAAGAAAAGCATCACGTAACTCGACGAGCCACCCGCTCGGAGTATACAACTCAACGGCCACGCGTCGGAGTCCAACCAATCAAGCGATAAAACTTACAACAATCTAAAAGGGTTTACTATACATATGGTACAAACTACATGAACTAAATTACAAATACAATACTTATAAACATAAGAAATGCACATCCGCGATTCAAATCGCGCAAGCAACCAACAAACGGCAATCAATGAGGTCCAGAATAAGCTAAGTGGCACACCCGAGAATGTACCGCAACACTCGAAAACCGAATTAATACGCTTCACCAATAAGAGTTACGCGAACTAATAATAACTCGCTCAAATTAATTTACGAGTATCTAACCGCGTATAACTTGGTCTCTCGACATACTCCATTTAACCAAGGCTAAATAATTAGCTCTAGCTCGTAAGACCACCTAACCCCAAAATTACGGGTCTTACATTTCTTCCCTCCTTAAAAGAATTTCGTCCTCGAAATTCGAAGCAATTAGGTAGTATCCCTGAAATGACCAAGATGTCGGCATACACACCTAGAGCACACTCAAACACTCAATACGAAGGGAAACTCAATCGGACAACCACGGTTATCGAAATCCCTGGGAGTCTTTATGGGTTAAAGAGTTCCAGCCTCCTTTCTACCATCATTTCGAGTACGTCCGCTCACTCAATTACAAGGCGCCAAGGAGCAAATCGTACTAGAAAAGAGCAAATAGTTGGCATGGAACGATCTCACCACTTGTTTTCAAATTCGATACTAATGTCTCCACCGAACGCTTAATGCAATCAACACCTCGGCTTGGTACGTATCTAGTTCAAACATCTCCTACCACCCTCCGGCTCATTATCCTCCACAAACTTAAACAACCACTATGACTCATCTAGTTGGACGGGCTAGTCCAACGAATTATCTATGGCACTTCACTAGTCGAAACACTATGTGTGTGCAAGTAACATTACAAAAGGCGGTAGACAGAGCTCGGAAGTACAATCAAAATGCTGGAATTGAGACCAAGGTAGAAGTTAGAGGCAACCCCACTATGTGCGATCATATCTAGCACAATACGATCCTTGAACTACTCATGGTAGCTACAATAGGTAGCAGAGAGCCCTCATGTTATTCTTTCACCTCTAGGGAGTTACGATCAAACCTACAATCCTTATGCAAACCTTAAAGTATCTCGCTCTCAAGTAACTTATAATCACTCCAATGACCACTAACAACACAATGAACTCCAAATGAAGCATAGGAGTGATAGAACGACCTTTAACTCCCTTTATAAACGAGAAACCCACTTACATGATCAATGCCCAAGGTTTATAAAGAACCCAAGGAAACTACTTCCAAACGATTTATGACATTCAAATCACTCACAAAGAATCACCACATGTAAACTCAAATTGGTGGAGGGCATGATTCCAACATTCATCGATCAACTCCTCTTGGTGGAACACTTAAGTCAAACGAACTCAATTGGTGGAAAGTATAACCTTCAACGTGATTCACTTAGTCCCTTCTAGCCTCAAGCTTGGTTTGTTCTAGGCCTATCTTCACAAGTTTCTCAAATTGGATTCACCAAAATCAACAAGTAATGGACCGAAGTAAGGTCTCAGCCACCCCCAATTACACAGAGCACATAGAAGTCACTCTCACATCACCCCGATGAACGGTTTACAATCAACTAGTTTAACTAAGTCAATGAGGTAGTCACTTATAAGGCAAAGGTTGAACTTAAGGGCACACATATGTCGGCCACAAACAAAGCACATAGTCACATAACAAGGATGCTAGACGTCTATATGCAATGCAAGCTTAAGGTCACCAAAATCTATGCTCCGATACCATAAAATGTAACACCCCAAAACCCACCCTAGGAGTATTACACCGCCGGAGTTCCTCAAAGGAACTCCCAAGGCTCTGTCTGGCATTGGTTTGACTGTCTAACTCAACTCAAGGACAATAAGGATGGTTTTCCGAAAGGATTTGAGATTCCCTAAAAAAATTTCGGCAGAGTTCTGTTTGTAATATGGACTAACCCATAGGCTTAAAGCCGTACAATCCTGCAAGAAAAGCATCACGTAACTCGACGAGCCACCCGCTCGGAGTATACAACTCAACGGCCACGCGTCGGAGTCCAACCAATCAAGCGATAAAACTTACAACAATCTAAAAGGGTTTACTATACATATGGTACAAACTACATGAACTAAATTACAAATACAATACTTATAAACATAAGAAATGCACATCCGCGATTCAAATCGCGCAGCAACCAACAAACGGCAATCAATGAGGTCCGAGAATAAGCTAAGTGGCACACCCGAGAATGTACCGCAACACTCGAAAACCGAATTAATACGCTTCACCAATAAGAGTTACGCGAACTAATAATAACTCGCTCAAATTAATTTACGAGTATCTAACCGCGTATAACTTGGTCTCTCGACATACTCCATTTAACCAAGGCTAAATAATTAGCTCTAGCTCGTAAGACCACCTAACCCCAAAATTACGGGTCTTACAATTGCCTAACTGTGCATTTAAGAAAGATAAAATATGTGAAGCATGCACAAAAGAAAAACAGATCGGATCATCTTTTAAATCTATCAAAACAGTTTCCACATCCAAAGTGCTTGTAATGTTGCATATGGACTTATGTGGTGAAATCCTCGTCAACGAGTCTCGAGAGGTAAATCATATGTACTTGTGATTGTTGATGACTACTCACAATTTACCTAGGTTTGTTTTCTTAAAAATGAAGCTTTCAAAGAGTTTAGCAAGCTCTGCAGGAAAATTCAAGTTGAGTCTCGGACTCGGATCAAAAGAATTCGAACCGACCATGGAAGGGAGTTCGATTACTCAAAATTTGCTGAGTTTTGTGATAAGAACGGTATCTCCCACAATTTCTCAGTACCAAGAACTCCTTAATAGAATGGAGTAGTTGAGCGAAAGAACTGAACTCTTCAAGAAATAGGAAGGACAATGATGATTGAATATGATCTACCTTACTATTTCTAGGTCGAGGCGATTAACACAACCAATTACACTCTAAACAGATGCCTCATCGGACCCATCCTGAAGAGAACTCCATACAAGCTCTATAAAGGGAAGAAACCCAACATTTCATACTTCAAACCCTTTGGATGTAAATGTTATGTTCACAATAATGGTAAGGATCACTTGACCAAGTCTTATGCTCGGTCGGATGAAGGTATCTTTCTTAGTTATTCATCTCATAGTAAAGCATATCGAATTTTCAATAAAAGAACTAACAAAGTGGAAGAAAGCATCCACGTTGTTTTTAATGAGATTGATCGGGGAAAACTAAGTGACTCAACATTCTCGGATCCGAAGCTCGGTCGAGATGATGATCTTGCTGAAGATGAGCTCAAACGAGAATCAAGGAAAAGCAACTCAAAACAAGGTAACTCGGAATACCATGACTTAGAATGAATCGGCTCAAGAGCAAGCTCGGAATCGTCGAAGGTCAATCGGATGAGCAAGCTCAATCAGATTAGACCTCGAAGATCAACCAATTCAGCCTGAAGGTTTGCTCGGGGAGAGTCCGAGTCACCCTACAGGGGGTGAATAAGGTAAGGAAGAAATCTTGTGGAAATTCAAACTCTTTTGCCAAGTAAAATACGGAATGCGGCTTTGAGTCAAAACAGAGTCGAAAAGTAGAGACTCGGAAAGACTGAATAGATAAAAAGGCAAGAAAAGCAAATGCTTTAAGACAGTCCGAGTCTAGAATGAACTCGGAAAGTAAACACTTAGAGATTACGTGGAAACCCTCCTCGGGCAGAAAACCACGGACCGTGTCAATCCGGACACGAAGTCAAATCCATTATTTTGAGTCCACAAAATACCGTGAGCTGACCGAACTCGAGTTGCTCCCTTAGACAACTCTTTACAAGTTTTCCTAGACTCGGAAATTCCCTTATGTGATCTAGTACTTCCTAGCTAAGATAACCCTTACGACTAGCGACAACTTAAGCTGAGTTCACCCCGACAGCTTAGTCAAGGGACCTTACAAAGAAAGTAAGAAAGAGTTTGTAATCGAGTACAAGACCTTACAACTCGGAAGGTAATGAATTACAGAATAGGAGTTGTAAGTAGAAGATTAAGAATGAATACAAAGACTTTACAAAAGTACGTATATTAACAATAAGTTCGGCAATCTTCAAGTCTTGTGAAGTGGCTTCTATTTATAGATGACGAGGCGAGTAGCCGTTATCTTCATCTGCTGACCGAGAGTCCTCTCGTGACCGTTGATAGAAGCTTTCTAAGTCACTCAGAAAGTATCCATTGTAATGTGAACATTGGACAATGGTTTAACTCTCTTGGAAGTCCCAAAACTACTAGCGGTGTCTTGAGGGATAAGGTAAAAACCACCGTTAAGCTTGGTGTCTCGGTTTTCCAGATTTGGAAACGAGACAGCTCTAACACTATCTTCTCGGAATGGAGTAGAGAAGGTGAAAAGCCATGTCTGCTGGTGATTTGACGTTTTGGAGCCGGTTACTTTTGTGATTTTAAAAGTGTATCCTCGTTTGAATAACCTACAAAAGTAAAGCAATTTTGTTTCTCAAAGTATGAAATACTTTGGTCCAAGATTAGACACCAATAATAAAATAACTATAATAATTAATCAACTAATTATCCGAGTCGGAAGAGAAGTGGAATTTTCTAAGTCTAATAACTATATACCTCAAAATTTCATCGACTTAGTCTAAGCGATAGATCAAGAAAAGTAAAGAATATCGAGTGAGATAACTTGATATAGACTAAGTATGAAACAGACTAGAGGTACCGACTCTAATGAAATAGAGCTTATAATCGAAGCCGATTCGAGTGAGAGAAGGTGAAACACGAGTCCACTCAATCTGCGATAAATCGAGTGATGCTTGGACTCGGAACAAAGAATCGGTTTTCTTAGTCACTTAAAGAAGCGCAATAAACACATGAAGTGCAAGTCTGTAGTACTTAGAGAAGATACCATTTCATTCAGAAAAGTTTCTAAAACACGAGAGAATGCCTTGGAATCAAAACTCTATAAATACGAGATGGTTATTCCTGATTCATGTAATGTAACTCGAAATGCGTTGAACGAGTGTCCGAGTCTTCAATCTCCGCTTTTTGATGAAAGGCATTCCATGCTTAGATAGAAACTTTGTTAGTGAAAAGGATCCGACTCTGAATAGTTGCTCATAAAAGAAATTAAGTAAAGTACACTTAGTGTATCGAGCATAACAAAAACAATCGGAGCATAAAGCAAAAATATGCTAAATAATGCAATAATGTTAACTCGAAAGATTGTGAACACGGAAGTTATAGAAGAGAAAGCATTACTTCATTGAACTTAACAAAATTACATAGATTGAGAGGAAAGCTCCCCTAAACTAGACAACAAGTTTTCTAACTCTATTTCTCCCCCTTGCCTTTCGAGTAAAAACAACGGAAAAAAAATACAAGGAAGATGTCTGGACAAAACAAAGGAGAGAAAATCTCTCGAAAGAGGAAGAATCACGCAGACTTTGGAATTGTGCCACGGTGCATGGCGCCTACGAGGGAGGGGGTTGTTGGTGTAGTAGCGGAGGCGGTAGAGGTGCGCCGTCGCTGGTATGATCTTGAGGATGTGCTTGAGCGCGGCGGAGGGAGAACCGAGTATGATCGTCGGGGCTCGGCTCCGAGTGGGCGACCGGAGTGAGTGGATCGAGAGGTTGTTCCCCAGGATCTCTGGAGTAGCGAGGTCTTCGACCCACCTGGCTCGCTGTTTGAGTCGAGTACTCCCACATGAGCTTGTGGAGCGATCGACCCTCGGTAGTTCCCACTTGCTTCTTCTTTGTGTTCCAATCCTGGCCCGGATGGAGCTGCCTCGGCCGCGAGCTCCTCGGCGTCTGCTTCTACGCATCTGTAGCTTTTTCTTCTTGACCCCGTTGTCCGAGGAGGTCGAGCTGGGCTCGAAGATGCTTTAGACGCGTCTAAGTCACCATGGTCCTAAGCCGCCTTGGACCTTCTCTCTCCGAGGAGCTCGACCAGCTCCTTTTGCTCCTTTACCGGTGCCCTCATCTAAAGAACTAGAGACTGCTGCTCTCGGATTTGGGATTGACCGGTCTTTTGGTTGATGGTCGAGATGTTGGAGGATATGCTTGAAAGACCGAAGTGTGTCCTGGAAAGCGAGAGGACACGGAGCTGATCTTGTCCATAAAAACGGGGACAAGAGAGCAGAGAGAGATTTGGAGGCACCGGAGGTGGAAGCACCACCAGGTGGAGAGGGAAGAGAGAGGGGTTAATTTACGAGTCCGAGGCGGAGAGGAGGCCTCGGTTCGAGTTATGAACCCGGACACCGGCGTTAGTTTCTGGTATCCGTACCCCTGCAGTTCCTTTTGCCGACAACAACGGCGGCCTCGGATACGGCGTTTGGGTGCGAGGGAGAGGAACTTGGAATTGTTTGAAGACGAGGGTGAGAAGAGCACCAAAAGGAAGTGAGGTGGTCTTCTTTGATTGAAGTTGAGCTGGCACGGCGGCCATTTGCTTCAATGATGGAGGGAAGAGGTCTACTTCGTAGCCCTCAAGAATGTCAAAGAGAGCTTTGAGGTGCTTGGAGTTGGGGTTCTCCTTCTTTGGAATGCTTGTGAGAAAAAGTTCTCATCGGCAGAAAGCACAAAAGGCGAGCTTCGACTTCAAGCGAGTCACGAAAAGTTTTTCGGGACTCGGGAAACTCTTTGGCGAACTTGTCAAAGAAGTCGTCGGCGACTTCGGTGAATGGAATTGGGTTGCTGTTCAAGAAGAGAGAGAGACCTTGAACAAGCGGTGGAGGAGAGAGGTGTTGATGCGAACGGTGATGTTCGAACCCTGGAGGTTAGAACATTTTTGAGTAGGTAAGGTGAGTGTAGAACACGAAACGAGTTCGGGATAGATGAACTCGCTGAAGCACATGAAGTTATATGCTCCGGTGGTTTGAATGTGAGCTAACCTAGAAAATTTGGTTGTAGGAAAGAACTTGTCGTCCAGCACAAGGTGCTTGGGTGACAATGGGTTTGGAGGGGTTGAGCTTTACGGCGTTTTGGTGCGAGGCTTTTTGGAGGAAGAAGAGATCCGGAAGTCGGGATGGTTTCCTCTTTTAGGCATTTTGAACGATGGAAGGAAAGATGAAACTTTTGAGTAGAGAAGAGAAGGAGAGGTAGAAAAGAAGAACCGAAAAGATGTAGAAAAAGATGAGAGCGAGTTGAAACTTACGAGAGATGGCCTTTACGATGCTTGAAGAACTTCGAAGATCACTTGTTCACGTAGAAATCTTCCGCGAAAAGTTTCGTTTGAGAGAGATGGAATGTAGAGTACCGAGACGAAGATGAATAGATGCTATTTATAGAAAATAAGCGCGCCCGTCAACTATCTATTAAATATAACTCCGTTCGACTCGGCTTGTCCATCGAGTCATCAAAGGCCAGTGTGACGGTTCTCTTCAACGGTTAAGATTTCAGCGGTTAGAGATCCACGGCTATCGACTGATCACGGCGCTCGAGAGAAAGAGAGAGAAAGATTTTGAAAATATAATCCGAAGCTCTCCAGCGATCTAGAGATAGCTTGAGAAAATTTGAAGTCCAAGTTTCTCTACATCGAGTTTGACTCGAGATAGGTTTATGAGTGACTCGAAACACAAAATAACTATTATCCCAGTATCACTTGAATCAAGCTGAGCTAATGGTTATTAAAGGGAAAACACATAACACGAAATTATGCAATGAATAAGAATAGCACATAATTAAGCATTTAACATACCAAGCTCATTCCGAATAAAGCAAAACTTATCTTCACCAAGAGGCTTAGTAAAAATATCAGCTAATTCAAGATTAGTAGGAATGAACTCAAGTTTAATATCACCTTTTTACGAGTGATCACGTAAGAACTGATATCGACCTCGATATGCTTTGTTTTCGAGTGCTTGGACGGGATTCTTGGTGATCCTGATTGCGCTTTGGTTGTCACACTTGATTGGAATTGAGTTGAGGAATAGTCCAAGATCCTTCAAGTGTTGCTTAATCCATAGAATCCGAGCACAACAAGCTCCAGACTGCAATATATTCAGCTACGGCGGTTGATAGAGCTACTGAGTTACGCTTCTTTGAGTGCCAAGATATTAGGGATTGACCCAAAATTGGCAAGCTCCGGATGTGCTCTTTCGATCAACTTTGTATCCTGCGTAGTCTGCGTACGAGTATCCGGTAAGAGTCGGTTCGAGTCTCCGGAATACCATAGACCTAAATTACGAGTGCCTGCAAGATATCCGAATATTGTTTTCACCGCAGTGAGATGTGATTCTTTTGGGTTAGCTTGAAATCTTGCGCATAGGCAAACACTAAACATTATATCCGGCCTGCTTGGAAGTAAGATAAAACAAAGATCCAATGATACCTCGATAAAGTTTCGATCTATTGCTTTACCTTTCTCGTCGAGTCAAGCTTTATACTTGCTTTGCTCATGGGAGTAGATGCATGTTTTGCATCTTGGAGTTTGTATTTCTTCGATAGTTGCTTGGTGTACTTTGATTGATGGACATAGATTCCATCTTTATCTTGTTTGATTTGTAACCCAAGGAAGAAGTTAAGTTCTCCCATCATACTCATTTGGAACTCTTGACTCATCAACCCGAGAAAATTCTCGGCACAGAAATTCATTAGTGGCACCGAAGATAATATCATCAACATAGATTTGAACAATAAGGAAATCTTTCCCCTTAGTTTTTATGAAGAGAGTCTTGTCGATCCGACCTCTTTTAAAATCATTTAGAAACAAGAAGCTACTCGAGTCTTTCATACCGAGGCTCGAGGTGCTTGTTTAAGACCATAGAGAGCCTTTTGAAGTTTGAAAACATGATTTGGAAATTCTGAGTTTTCAAAACCAGGAGGCTATTCGACATAGACTTCTTCTTCAATAAAACCATTGAGAAATGCACACTTAACATCCATTTGATATAATTTAATATGCATGCTGGATGCAAATGCCAACGATATTCGATAGCTTCAATTCGCCTACAGGTGCAAAGGTTTCCCCACAATCAATTCCTTCTTCTTGATTGTAACCTTAAGCCACAAGTCTAGCCTTGTTTCGACTACCACTCCACCCTCATCCAGTTTGTTCTTGAAAACCCATTTGGTTCCTATAGCTGGGTGGTCGGAAGGTCGGTTGGTCGAGTCGAGACTTAGTTTCTCTCGAATTGATTGAATTCCTCTTGCATGGCCTCTACCCATTTAGGTTCATTAAGGGCCTCTAGTGCATTTTTGGGTTCGTTTAATGAAATGAATGTAGTGAATGCACATAGATTATGTAGAGAGGAACAAGTTCTTACCCCACTTGTTGATATCCAAAATTATGTTTTCTTGGGGATGACTGGAAGTAAATTTGAATGCTTTACCAGTTCTCCGATTCACGAGATTTGTGGGCTGAGCCGCTTGATCTTCGAAGCCTGTTACGAGTGACCCTCTTCATTAACTTGTTCGTTACGAGCGAGCTCTTGAGTTGTCTCATTCTGAGTTTCCTCGTTACGAGTGACTTCATTCTTAGCGAGGTTGAGTCCGAGTCTTTGTAGGCTCGGCTCGTCATCATCTCTACTGAGCCTCGGTTCTAAGTATGACGACTCACTTGGCTTCTCCTGTTCAAGCTCATCAAACACTACGTGGATGCTTTCTTCCACTTTGTTAGTTCGCTTATTGAAAATGCGATAAGCTTTGCTTGTGAAAGGAGTAACCTAGAAAAATACCTTCGTCGACCGAGCATCAAACTTGGTCGGGTGATCCTTACCGTTGTTGTGAACGAAGCATTTACATCCGAATGGTCCGAAATAGGAAATATTTGGCTTCTTCCCTTTGTAGAGCTCATAAGGTGTTTTCTTCAGAATGGGTCCGATGAGGCATCTATTCGAGTGTAGTTGGCTATGTTGACTGCCTCTACCCAGAAATAGTAAGGCAAGTTGTGCTCAATCGTCATCGTCCTTGCTATTTCTTCAAGGGTTCTGTTCTTTCTCTCTACTACTCCATTACGTTGAGGAGTTACAGGTGCTTGAGAAGTTGTGAGAGATTCCATTTTTGTCACAAAACTCCGAAAATTCCGAGTAGTCGAATTCCCTTCCATGGTCGGTTCGAATCCTCCGGATGCGAGTCCGAGACTCAACTTGAATTGTTCTGCAGAGCTTGCTGAACTCCTTGAAAGTTTCATGCTTGTCCTTAAGAAAACGTACCCAGGTCAATCGTGAATAATCATCAATAATAACAAATATGTAGGATTTACCTCCGAGGCTCTTCACGGGGATTTTACCACATAAGTCCATATGCAGTAACTCAAGAACTTTGGATGTGGAAACTGTCTTCGAGAGATTTGAATGAAGATCGACTTGTTTCCTCTACGGTGCATACTTCACAAACTTTACTTTTCTCAAAAACACGATTAGGTAGACCCCTAACCGGACTATGAGATGCTAGTTTTTGATTGTATGCATGCTAATATGTCCTAATCTACGATGCCAAGTCCATGAATCATCATGGAGAGATGCTTTTAAGCAAGAGAAATTCGACTTGGGTCGGAAAGAGGAATGATATAAGTATTACCCGATCTCTTACCGAAAGCTTGATCTCTTTGGTAGTAACATCGAAATGTAGCGAGTTAGTACGAGTGAATCTTACCTCTTGACCTTTATCGCACAATCTTACATCGAAATGTAGTCGAATTGGACTTTTCTTCCGAAGTAAAAATGTATTTAGCTAAATCAACTTTGGAGAATTTGAGGAAATAGTCAATTACCTCTTGAGGATTAGTTTCCTCATAGTTTGAGTCCGAGTCGACTCTCTTTCGGCTTCCGAGTCGAGACATTGCCATTAAACACTTCGAGTCATCCGAGTCCTCGTCATCTTCGATGAGTCCTCATCGCTCCATGTTGCAATCATGGCCTTCTTCTTCTTTCTGTCCCTTTTCCTCTTCGGACGAGTCCTTGACTATGTGGTCTTTGCTTGCCACACTCGAAACACCCGGAATTCTTAGATAAAGATAACTTTGAGGGAAAAGAATACTTACCTTTTCTATCTCTTTTATCTTTCTGGTAGAATTCTTCCTTTGGCCTTTTGTCCCATCTTTTGTGCTTCATTATTCTCTTGAAGCCTCTTGCAATGAGTGCCATGGGATTGTCTTACGAGTCGGATGAGCTTAGATTTGCTTCTTTAGATTACGAGGCTTTCGGTGCTATGTTCTTTTGGAACGCGCCTCGGCATCCTCTTCTTCTAGATGGATTTCGTGTGTTAGAAGCTTTCCGATGAGCTCGTCGGCTTTAAGAGTGAGAGGTTACGAGCCTCCTCTATGGCGAGTCACCTTCGGATCCCATCTTCTTTTGGGCAGACTTCGAGTATCTTTCTCCAAATTTCCTCGTGTGTGATTTTCTTACCCAGAGACTTGAGATTGTTGGTAATATCGATAAACCGGATGAACATCCGAGTGATATTTTCTTCGACTCCATCTTGAATAGCTCGTATTTATGAAGATATTGACTGATCTTCGCTTGTCGACCTGGCTTGTGCCTTCATAAGTGTTGACCGAGTGTATCCCACACTTCTTTTGCCGTGTCGCGAGCGGACACCCGATTGTATTCCTCCGAGCTGATGGCATACATCGGAATGTTCATTGCCTTGAAGTTCTTCCTGAACTTCTCTCGCTTCGCTGGAGTGAATTCGGCCTTTGTCTTGGGAATGATTCGAATTCCTCTGTCTTCATTAGAATGTAGTTTCCTTGTCGTATGATTTCCCATACATCTTCATCATGATCTATGAGGAAGCATTCCATAAGCTTCTTCCAGTGCCCAAAGTTTGATCCTTTGAATTTGGGTGGCCTGTTAGGAAGATCTTACTTCATCGAACTCTCCGGTGTTACGAGCCATTTGATCTTTAGACCTTCGGATGGTTAGATCCTTTCTAAAAGGCTAGACTCGATACTAATTGAAGGTTTGCTCGGGGAGAGTCCGAGTCACCCTCAAGGGGGTGAATAGGGTGAGGAAGAAATCTTGTGGAAATTCAAACTCTTTTGCCGGGTAAAATACGGAATGCGGTTACGAGTCAAAGCAGAGTCGGAAAAGTAGAGACTCGGAAAGACTGAATAGATAGAAATGGCAAGAAAAGCAAATACTTTAAGACAGTCCGAGTCTAGAATGAACTCGGAAAGTAAACACTTACAGATTACGTGGAAACCCTCCTGGGGCGAGAAAACCACGAACCGTGTCAATCCGGACACGAAGTCAAATCCACTATTTTGAGTCCACAAAATACCGTGAGCCGGCGAACCTGAGTTGCTCCCTTAGACAACTCTTTACAAGTTTTCCTAGACTCAAAAATTCCCTTATCCGATCTAGTACTTCCTACTCGAGATAACCCTTACACCTAGGGACAACTTAAGCTGAGTTCACCCTTACGGCTTAGTTAAGGGACCTTACAAAGAAAGTAAGAAAGAGTTTATAAGCGAGTACAAGACCTTACAACTCGGAAGGTAATGAATTACGAGAATAGGAGTTGTAAGTAGAAGATTGAGAATGAATACAAAGACTTTACACAAGTACGTATATTAACAATAAGTTCGACAATCTTCAAGTCTTGTGAAGTGGCTTCTATTTATAGATGACCGGGTAGAGTAGCCGTTATCTTCATCTGCTGGCTGTGAGTCCTCTGTGACCGTTGATAGAAGCTTTACGAGTCACTCAAAAAGTATCCGTTGTAATGTGAACGTTGCACAACGGTTTAACTCTCTTGGAAGTCCCAAAACTACTAGCGGTGTCTTAAGAGATAAGGTAAAAACCACCGTTAAGCTTGGTGTCTCGGTTTTCAGATTTGGAAACAGACAGCTCTAACACTATCTTCGGGACTGGAGCGAGAGAAGGTGAAAAGCCATGTCTGCTGGTGATTTGACGTTTTGAAGCTAGGTTACTTTTATGATTTGAAAAGTGTATCCTCGTTTGAATAACCTACAAAAGTAAAGCAATTTTGGTTCTCAAAATATGAAATACTTTGGTCCAAGATTAGACACGAGATAATAAAATATTATGATAATTAATCAACTAATTATCCGAGTCGAAGAGAAGTGGAATTTTTTGAGTCTAATAACTATATAACTCAAAATTCCATCTGACTTAGTCTAAGCGATAGATCAAGATAAGTAAAGAATATCGAGTGAGATAACTTGATATAGACTAAGTATGAAACAGACTAGAGGTACTGACTCTAATGAAATAGAGCTTATAATCGAAGCCGATTACGAGTGAGAGAAGGTGAAACACTAGTCCACTCAATCTGCGATAAATGCGAGTGATGGTGGACTCGGAACAAAAATCGGTTTTCGAGTCACTTAAAGAAGCGCAATAAACACATGAAGTGCAAGTCTGTAGTACTTAGAGAAGATACCATTTCATTCGAAAAGTTTCTAAAATATAGAGAATGCCTTGGAATCAAAACTCTATAGATACGAGATGGTTATTCCTGATTCATGTAATGTAACTTAGAAATGCGTTGAGCGAGTGTCCGAGTCTTCACGACCTACAAACCTGGTGAACCAAAGAATAGGTAGAGCATTCAAATATGCCTTGAGTCACCCACTCGCAAAGATCGTGTCTGACATTAACAATGGGGTAAGAACTTGTTCTTCTTCACAAAATCTATGTGCATTCACTGCATTCATATCATTAACTCGAACCCGAAATGCACTAGAAGCCCTAAATGAACCTGAATGGGTAGAGACTATGCAAGAGGAACTTAATTAATTTGAAAGAAACCAAGTCCGGACTCGACCAAAAGACCTTCGACCACCCAGTCATAGGAACCAAATGGGTTTTCAAGAACAAAGCTGGATGAAGGTGGGTTGGTAGTCGAAATAAGGCTAGACTTCTAGCTCAAGGTTACAATCAAGAAGAAGGAATTGATTATGGGGAAACCTTTGCACCGGTGGCTAGGATTAAAGCAATTAGAATCCTATTGGCATTTGCATCAAGCATGAATATCAAATTATATCAAATGGATGTTAAATGTGTTTTTCTTAATGGTTTCATTCAAGAGGAAGTCTAAGTTTAGCAACCCCTGGATTTGAAAACTCGGAATGTCCAAATCATGTTTTCAAATTACAAAAAGCTCTTTATGGCCTTAAACAAGCTCCCAAAGCTTGGTATGAAAGACTAAGTAGTTTCTTGGTTGAAAATGATTTTAAAAGAGTTCAGATTGACAAAACTCTTTTCATAAAAACCAAGGGAAAGACTTTCTTATCGCTCGGATCTATGTAGATGACATAATTTTTGGAGCTACTAATGAAAATCTCTGTCGAGATTTTTCGAGTTAATGAGACAGAATTCCAAATGACCATGATGGGAGAACTCAATTTCTTCCTTGGTCTACAAATCAAGTAAGACAAAGATGGCACCTATGTCCATCAATCAAAGTATACGAAGGAGTTCTTGAAGAAGTTCAAACTTCAAGATACAAAACATGCAGCAACACCAATGAGTAGCAGTATAAAGCTGGACTCGGACAAAAAGTTAAAGCGAGTAGATCATAAACTCTATTGAGGTATGATTGGATCTTTGCTATATCTTACTTCCAGTAGGCCGGACATAATGTTTAGTGTATGTACGTGTGCAAGATTTCAAGCTAATCCAAAAGAATCACATCTTACTGTAGTGAAGAGAATCTTTAGATATCTTGTAGGGACTCGGAATCTAGGTCTATGGTTCTTAAGAGACTCGGAACTTACTCTCACGGAATACTCGAAGTCGACTATGCTTGGATACAAGGTTGATAGAAAGAGTACCTCAGGAGCATGCCAATTTCGGGTCAATCCCTTATATCTTGGCACTCAAAGAAGCGAGAACTCGGTGGCTCTATCAACTGCTGAAGCTGAGTACATTGCAGCTGGAGCATGTCTGTGCTCGGATTCTATGGATCAAACAACACGTGAGAGATCTTGGACATTCATTCAAATTCATTCTAATCTAGTGTGACAATCAAAGTGCAATCAACATCACTAAGAATCCAGTCCAGCACTAAAAGACAAAGCATCTTGAGGTCAGCTATCATTTTCTAAGAGACCATTCTGAGAAAAGTGATATTGAACTTTAGTTCATTCCTACGAAACTTCAACTACTTGATATATTTACTAAGCCACTCGGTGAGGATCGGTTTTGCTTTATGAGGAATGAACTTGGGATAATTAATGTATGATTATGTGCTTTCCTAAGTGAAATTACCTCGCATGATTATGTGTTTTATGTCTCATTTATGTGTCTTAAGAACAATTAGTTCGGTTAACCCGGTGATACTTGAGCTAGAAGTTATTATTTGCTTGCGGTTTACGAGTGACTACGAAATTCTACTAAGTCCGACTAAGTTTTTGAGAAAGATGGACATCAAACTTCTAAAATCATCTCTAGATTAGTGGAGAATTTAAGAAATTCCTTTTAAAATCTCTCTTTCTCTCTCTCTCGCTGTCTCGCGTATCGAGTCGGGAACTAGCCGTTAGAAGACGAACACTAAAATTTTAACCGTTGGAGAGCGAAGCAGTCACACCGGTCTAAGGCAACCGTTGGAGAGTTGGGTCGAACGGATATTGAAGGACATCTTTTTCTCTATAAATAGCATCCATTTTCCTTCATTTCGCTACTTTACTCTCTACTCACTCGAGACTTTCGCATACTAGCTCTCAAGCAAGTTCGGTGTTCTCAAGAGCAAACCTTCACTCTTAAGCAAGCAAGAAACATCTCAAGTAAGCAAACCTTAAGCTCTCAATACTCCCTTATTTTTTCTCTCTCTCTTCAAGCTATCTCTTCGCTTGTCTCTCAAAGTTCATCTCTTTTTTTCTCAAAGTAACTCCCTAACTATGCCTAAAACGAGGTTCCACCCAGATTTTCTTGGTTACTGCAACCAAGAAGCCACTGAACCAAAAGCTAAAAGGGTCCTTCCAACCCCTCTAAAATCCTTGTCACCTCACATCGACGTTAGATGACAAATTCTTCCCAACCACAAAGTTTTTGTGGTTGAATCACATCAAATCTACGAGGGTATACAATTTCCTCTATTTTAGCGAATTTATCTATCCGAACTCGTCTACGAGTTCTATTCCAACCTTTCTAGCTCCGAGGGATTCTCACCTCTAGAGTTCAAGATGTAGTAGTTCATGTTAATGTCTCCCTCATCCACCGCTTATTCAAAGTTTCTTCTCTTTTCCTCAGCAGCAACCCTATTCCTTTTAACGAGGTTGCTGATGAATTCTTCGAGAAATATGCCAAAGAAATCCCTCGATCGGGCAAAAACTTCTCCGTGACTTAGATGAAGACGGAAGCCCGTCTTCTCTATTTCTTGCTGATGAGAACCTTTTTCTCTCGAGCACTTAAGCAACGAGAATCCGAACTCAAAGATTCTCATTAATCGTGCCCTTCAATGTTTTATTCGCAAATCAAGGTCTGGATATGGCCGACATCAACAACAGTGAAGATTTATTTACAAATAATATTTGCCATCATTAATATGGACCCACCCATCAAGTGCCATTATTTGGTATGCCTCAATATCCAGGTTGGTAACACCGTAACTATTAACCGCCTTCAACCGGACTATCCGATCGGTCCGGGTGTGTGAACATGCGTTTAGGGAAACCCGATGATTGTAAGGGGTCCATTTAGATAATTAATCAGCAACGAGTTTTACATTATTCACTCCACCTCATTTATAAATGAATTGAAATGCATGCGCTCAACTCAACTATTTCATAACATTTATTTTACCGCATGATAATGGGCGTATTGAACTTCGACTCACAATTCGAAAATATTTTCTTGTTTTGTTTTAGGTAAAGATGTTGAAGGTATGAAGCAAGGGAAAAGTTCTGGTCGGGACTTAGAGGCTCATAGTGGCAACCTTGTTTGGGGTATCAAGGCTTAAGTGTCATTGTCATAGTTTACCGGATGGTAGTCTATACGTATGTTTAATCTTTGTATAAGTTATAGTTTATACTTTATCATAAGTCACTTGTTGTTAGTGGCAAAGTAAGAGTAACCAAGGTTAAAAATAAATACTTGTTATAGCCTTGCCCTTTCCTTTGGTAAGGGTGGCGGTAATGCCCTTGACCTACTTTCAGCCGCGCTAATCATCGGCTAGTAGTTTATTTAGACTAAAGCTGGTGATTATGGGTTTGGGGTGTTAGGCTCTTTTGGACATTCTCGAGGGCTACGAAGTAGACCTCTTCCTAGGTATCATCGAGTAGATGGCCTCTGTGCTAGCTCGGACAAAGTAAACCACCCCTCTTCTTTTTGGGGCTCTCCTCACCTTCATCTTCAAACAATTCAAAGTCTTGCTCCCCTTAGATCCTAACGCGGTATCCGAGCTGCCATAGTAGTTGGCAAAAAGAACTTTTAAGCTATGGATACCAGGAAACCCAACCGAGTGTCCGGGTCCACAGCTCATAACCGAGGCAACCTTCTCCTCCGCCTCGGACTCGGACTCCACTTTATCTACCTCCTCCACTGGCGGTGCTTCCACCTCGGGTGCTTCTCACGTTCTCTCGTCCGCGTTCTCTAACACAATGTTAGAAAAGCTCTCCTCCGTGTCCACTGAGATAAAGGACACTCTCCGGTCATTCAAGACTATCCTTCGATCTATGACCATTAACCAAAAGACCGCCCAATCTCAAATGCGAGAGCGGCAGGATGTGCTCCTTAAGATGAAGGCTCCGATAATCTCGGACAGCGATGCTGAGTGAGTCGAAGACACTACCGAGCATAGGTCGATCAGCAGCGAGTCAAGCCCGAGGAAGCACCACCCTCCATCGAATTCCAAGAGGATGAACCTCTGGATGAGCTTGTTCTCGGTCGGCCACTTAGAGCTGAGCCCATCCCGGAGATACTTGGTGCTGCCACCGCCAAGATCTTCAACATCTTCATACTCATACCAGCGCGAGGGCACTACACGATCATCCGCTTCAACCCAGACAGCTCCTACTCCACTATCTTAATATTTTTTTCTATTTTAAGTTACTGTTTTTGTCCGGACAAACAAACTATATCTACTTGATACATTCTTCCTCCTTCGTTTTTGCTAAAAGGTAAGAGGGAGAATATTTAGAAAATTTGTTGTCTTGTTTAGGGGAGTTTTTACCCTTTTTGTATATATTTTATGTGTTTATGTTAATATGAATGAAGTTTCGATTTCTTGTTTATTTACTTCTAAGTTTAACTCCTTTACGAGTTTCACTTTCTTAGTGTATCTTGCTCCGATATATCCGCTCATTTATTTATCTACTGCTCCGATATAAGCAACATTCTAACTCCAAATGACTTCATTTTTTTCTATGCGATATTCTATTCTTAGCTCGATACAATCTAAGTCTAATAGCTCCGATACAATTCAAGTCCGAATCAATTTAGCTATCTTTCTACAATTTTTATTCTAAACCCTAATATAGTCTCCGAGTAAGAATGAAAACTCTTGATTGTTTCACTAACAATGTTTCTATCCGAGTATGGAATGCCTTTCATCAAAACAGGGGAGATTGAAGACTCGGACTCTGCATTTATATCATTCGAGTACTATTAAGGAATCAGGTACAAACCTCATTCCTTCTAGGTTTTGATTACAAGTCATTCGAGTGTTATAGAAACTATTCAGAGTGTTACGAAACTATTGCATATGTTTTCATTCGATTCCGACCGACTTAGAAAGCATACTCTTGTTCATCAATTCACACCGATGGTTCCGAGCCACTCGGACATCACTCGGACTTATCACATGTTCAAACAATCTCACTAACACTTTCAAACTAAGTTCGACTTCATATTCCAAGTTAAAGTGAATTACGACATTAATTCAACTCTCTAAGTCGGCATGTTTATTTGAACTGCTTTTGTCTAGATCAAGTACTCATACTCGATATTCTCTTTATAACTTGATCTTTCCTTAGACAGACTCGAGATGGAATTTGAGTATAATGAATATTAGACTTAGAAAATTCCACTCTTCTAGGACTCGAGATAATTATGCACTTAATTATCTTAATTAAATTATTATCTATGCCTAATCTTGGACTAAAGTATTTTATAGTTTGAGAACCAAAATTTGTTTACTTTTATAAATTATCTAAATGCGGTTATCCTATTTTTGAATTACAAAAGTAACTAGCTTCAAGCTATCAATCACCAACAGACAAGACTTTTCTACTTCGAACCAGGCCCGGACACTATGTTAGGGTTGTCTGTTTCCAAAGCTGAAATCTTCAACGCTAAGCTCAATGATGGTTTCCACCCTACTTTTCAAACATCACCGAGTGGATTAGGACATCCTAAGGAGTTAAGAGCCATTGCACAACGTTCACATCCGAACGGATCTTTTATGAGTGACTCGGAAGAGCCGTTACAACGAGTCACAAAGGACTTCTAATCGGAAGATAGTCACAACAGCTAATCTACTTGGTCATCTATAGATAGAAGCCACTTCACAAGACTTGAAGATTGCTAAACACATTGCTAAAATTATATTTCTTTCTAATACTCATTCAATCTTCCTTCTTATAACTCTAATACTTGTACTTGACACTTTTCTAAGGTGTAAAGTCTCGTAATTAGTTACAAACTCTTTCTTACTTTCCGAGTAAGGTCCTTTGACTGAGCTGTAAAGGTTAACTCAGCTCAATTGTCCCTAGCTGTAAAGGTTACCTCGGTTAGGAAGTACTAGATCAAATAAGGGAACTTTTGAGTCTAGGAAAACTACGTTAGGAATTGTTTAAGGGATCAATTCGGTTGAGTCGGTTTACTATATTTTATGGATTCAAAATAGTGGATTTGACTTGGTGCTTAGATTAGCACTGGCCATGGTTTTCCGCCCAAGAGGGTTTTCACGTATTTTTGAGTTTACACTTCTCCGAGTCCAATCTAGACTCGGATTATCTTGATTATTCAGATTAAACTTTAACCCTTCCATTTTGTTAAAATTTCCACAACACCCTATTCACCCCTCCTCTAGGGTGACTTAGACTCTCCAGGAGCAAACCTTCATCCTAGATATCCCAACTACCTTCGGTTTACTCCTAGGATGCCCTTGGTTACATCATCATTGGGCGATGCCCTCTACGCTACGTCGGAAAGTTAAGATGATCATCAAATGTCAACTTATAAGCTGTCAACGGTGATAACCTTTTTGCTACTATCACCTCTAAAGAATCCGTACTCGAGATTGAGCACGATGCTAATGATGAGGACCTGTACAAATTCGAGATCGTTGCTTGCCTTAGAAAGGATAAAGCACCTCTTAACTTTAATGCTTATGCCAACCCTCGTGTCAATTTGATGCTTAGAAAGAAGGGATATTTTCTAGGCCTTGCTGTAGGCCTAAGGGAATACCACCCTACTTTTCCACCCCTTGAACCAACTAATAACTACAACATCAAATTAGGCTATCAACCTACTTCTAAGGAAATAGCTCAAGCCAAGTGGGAAATTCGGATAAATAGGACTACATCGCACACGGTTCGTTCTATCAAGCCCTTTCCCTATACTCCGAATAGGCGGTTCCTAATAGAAGGAGATAACTTCCCTTATTATGGTTTTCATAAACCCTACTATGTCACGGAAAAGGGTATCCTAGTATCCGGTTTGGAGATTTTCAATGACTGCTATATTACGGAGAAGGAGGCACCTTTCCTCAATGAGGGACAGTCCACATCGAGCTGGACCAATCTCACTGGGAACAATCTTTTCGGTCTTCTGTTTGGATAAGACGGTAACCTAGAAGGGAATTTAGTCTCGGTATCTGTCACAAGCAATGTAGCACCCGCAGTTTGATCCATCCAGGTTCATCACCAACGTTGATAATGAAGGACCCAAGCATGTTACTTGGATTGATGTTGATGAGGGCCAAGAATTTGTTGTCGACCTAGGAGCGCATCCTCTTTCTAAATCTAGTACTAGGGCTTCTACTTTTCCTTATGTTATTTCCAGTTATTTTCCTAATTCTTTCATTTCTAATTTTGTGTCTTCGATTTCTAATTACGATGTACTCGTTGCTTCATTCAATAAAGTGAACCTTTCCGCTTACTCATTGCCTCCTCTTGCTTTTAATTATTTTGCCTCTAATGATGAACAAGAAATCCCTAATGAATTAATAAAAGTTATGGAGGATCATGCAAATCGTTCACCAATAATAGAGGAAACAATAATAATTAATTTGGGGTCGGTTGATCAGCCCCAAGAAGTTAAGATCGGGAGAACCTTGGATCCGGAAGAGCGGAAGAAGTTTACTTCGCTCCTTATAGAATTTATAGATGTCTTTGCATGGTCCTACAAAGACATGTCCGGTATAGATCCGAGCATAGTAGAACATAAGATCCTGTTTTACGAAGATACTAAGCCGGTTAAGCGGAAATTGAAGAGGATGAAACCGAAATGGGCTTTGAAGATTAAGGAAGTGGTCTAGAAGCGGTTAGAGGTTCGGTTCATTAAGGTAGTTCATTATTAAGGTAGTTAGAGGTCGACTTCAGATATTTGAATAAGGAAAGTCCTAAAGACGATTTTCCATTGCCTCATATGGACCTCCTTGGGGATAATACAGATAGGTCATGCTTTGCTTTCATTCATGGACAGATTACGTTGTGTATAATCAAGTGAAGATGGCTGAAGAAAATATGGAAAAGACGATCTTGATCACTGAATGGGGAACTTACTTGTTATGTGGTGATGCCATTTGGGCTTAAGAATGCTTGGCGCAATGTACTAGAGGATAACAACAACCTTATTGCATGATATGATTCATAAAGAGGCTGAAGTTTTCATGGATGATATGATCACATAGTCCAGCGATAGGGTAGGACACTTACCCGACCCTAAGGAAATTCTTCCAAAGACTCAGAAATACAACATGCTCCTTAATCCTTAAAAATTGTGCCTTTGGAGTAACCTCAAGTAAACCTCTAAGTCTGTGTTATCGAGTCTTAGAGGAATTTAAATTGATCCATCTAAGATCAAAGCCATTCAGGAAATCCCTCCGCCAAGCATAGAAAAAGAGATAAAGGGTTTCCTAGGACGTTTACTGATACATCGGTCGTTTCATATCAAGCTGACTATGGTTTGTGAACTTATTTTCAAGAAGTTAAAGAAAGGATCTAAGCCCATTAACTACACGTTAAGTACATGTTAGCCTACACGGTACATGTGGTGGCACCTATGGATCCTATTAAGTACATACTTGAGCAAGCAACTATCAGCGACGAAAATAGTGAGATGGATCTGTCATGCTCTCAAAATTTTAACTCAAGTTTGTCCCTCAAAAGCGATCAAAGGGAGAATAGTGTTAAAATTACGAGCTGATCTACATGTGCCTTAATTGCAACCCGAACACCTTGACTTTCCGGATACGGACATTCTATAAGTGGAGGTGGATGTTTGGAATACTTCGATGGCGCTTTGAATTAGAAGGGCTTTGGAGTAGGAATTCTTCTAGTCTCACCGAAGGGAACACATACTCCCATTTCGGTTAAACTAAACATTGAAGACACCAATAATAGTGCGAGTATGAAGCTTGCATCACGGGACTTGAAGGCTGCTATAGTGATCGGGGTCGAGAATATCGGGGTTTTGGTGACTCCGGTTTGATCATCAATCAGATTGCACAAAGGTGGAAGGTACGTAGTAAAGCCTTGGCACTCTACCAACCATATCCGAAGAATTATCTAAGCACTTTAAGAGCATCTCTTTCATTTACCTTCCTAGGGATGATAACCAATTTACGGATGCACTAGCTAAATTAGCATCTATGATCAACATCCCTACTAGCATTCATTCAATGCCCATTCACATTGAGTGACGAGTCACCCTGCACACATGTGTACATTAAAAGTGTCTAATACTAACCATACCAGTTGGTATCATGACATTTATCAATATTTGGATAAACAAGAATATCCCTTGGACTCAACACCTAAAGCCCAACGAGCCATCGGGATGTTGGCTGCCCAATTCTTCATCAATCGAGGGCAATCGTACAAGGAAACCAGTGCAGGATTAACTTACTTTTTGTCAATCAACATAAAGTAAAGCGCATCATGGAAGAGATTCATAATGGGAATTGTGGACCTCGTTTGAATGTTAAGATGTTGGTCAAGAAGGTTTAGAGACTCGGTTACTGCTGGTCGACTATGGCGGCGACGGTCATGATTTTGTTAGAAGATGCCATAAATGTCGGTGTATGCAAATTTACAACACCAACCGACATCATTTCTCAAAACATTAGCTTCACCCTAGCCATTCTCGGATTGGGGAATAGACATCATTGGCAAGGTGACCCCTAAAAAACAGGCGGTCATGAATTTGTGTTAGTAGCAATCGACTACTTCACAAAATGGGTAGAGCGGCTTCTTATGTAACTTTGACGTTGAAATAGGCACCCAAATTCATTACCCGAAATATCACTTGTAATTATGGGGTGCCCCACGAGCTGATAAGTGATCATGGTAGCCACTTTAAGAAGGAAGTAGTAGATTTGTTGGACAACTACAAAATCCAACATCATAAATCTTCCGGTATCTCCCTCGGACGAACGAGGCGGTTGAGGCGACTAATAAGAATATTCTAAAGATAGTGGAAAATGTTGCAATTACCTATAAGGATTAACCTAACAAATTGCCTTTCGCCTTGTGGGGTTATAGAACTTCTAATAGAACCTTTATGGGAGAAACGCCTTACTCTCTAGTTTATGGCATGCGAGCGGTCTTTCTAATCGAGATTGCCATTTCCTCATTAATGATAATTGCTTGAGAGCCGGATTCCGAAGCGAGAATAGGCTAAAGCACGCTTTGAGGAGTTAGTATTATTGGATGAAAGGCACCTCAACGCCTTGCACAATGTCTTAATTTACTAGGCTCGTATATCTAAGGCATTTAATAAGAAAGTTAAGCCTCGGAATACGTAAATTGGAGATTTGGTCCTTAAGGAGATAAGAGCTCCAATTCAAGACTCGCGAGGAAATTTAAGCCCGGTTGGCAAGGCTTATTTGTACTTGGTCAAATCTTACCTGAAGGAGCAATAAAACTAACTGATTTAGACGAGGAAGAAATTTTCCAGTACACAAACTTAGATCTCGTTGAAGAAGTATTATGTCTAGCACGACTCGAGGCGAGTAGGCCGAGCCCCACGAGATCATGGCGGGTGCCGACCACAACCCGGATAATGGTTGGGGGGCCGAGGTCTTTCCTTTGATTCCGCAATTCGTTATCAAGTGTCGATTAGTTGGTTCTCTCATTTACTTCCCAAATGGCCCAATTAGGCGGTCCATTCGTGTCTTTTATGTATTTTAAAGGGTCTGTCTAATTAGACGGTCCAATTTATTTATTTTACGTCTAGGTGAGCGATAAAATATAAAAGTATAACATAATACTTACTTTCATTAAATAATAGGTAAGCCTACAACTTACCTAAATACATAGCTAATAAAGTGAAATAATTGCAAGCACACTACTTGTAAAATCCTAATAACACTATTTTAAAGAGGCAAAACAAAACCTCCTTTTCTTTTACTCTATCCTAACTTCTATCCTAAGAGTCGAAGCCCTAGTCTATCTTTAATTTCTTTCCTTTAGGGTCACTAAAGTCGGCTTTTGATCCGGGTGCGTTCCTTCGGTTCTTGAATTCGGCGGACCCTCCTTTTTTAGTCTCTTTGGCTTCATTTCCTTTTTGACGAACGCGTTCGAGTCATCCGAGGGTTTATTTCTCGAATTTGGAGAGGGGCAATGGTAGTAACGACTTCTTCATGATTCATCTCTCTAGTTCTCGGTGTCTTCCATTGTTACTTCTATAATCCACTCAAGATAATAGTGAGAAACGAAGTGTTGGGTGTGCCTTTAAGTGCCAACAAGTCTGCGAGGTCTTAATAATTTCGGCAAGCTCCTCCAATATTCGGGCCACGACTTTGTCCGATTACGACTACCATGCACTTTGAACAATTCAAAGGTAGGCGACCGAGATGTCATCCAATAAAGGTATTATTTGTTCTCTTCCCATCTACCGCAACACACAACCAGGGCGGTAGTATGTATTGTTTTCTAGGCCAAGTAGACGTATGAAAAGATGCTATGAGGTATGTGTTTTAAACTAGGACACCTTCCGAGTGCTTAACATACCAAAGTATATCATTACTATGATTCTTGAGGTATTCCTCCCACCAAGAAGCTGCGTGATCAATTACCACCGCATTTCGTTTTCACTGGCGAAGTAAATTGCTAAGTATACATCAACTTTTCGAGGGCTCGAATCGGCTTTACGTGCTCCATTAACCGGATCGGCACATCATAGATGCAAAATCAAAATTAGTGTCCTGCACGGTCGGGATTCAATCTTTTAAGCCCAACAAGAGCAAAATCAAATTAAAAAAAACAGAGAAGCGAAAATTGGATAGAAACGAAATTTAGAGTCTTTCGGCGTGAGCCGAAGGCGTTTCGACCTCGGCGTAGCTGGACAACCGCCTTGTGGCCGGCGCCGTCAACCGGTTCATACTAATTCGCTGTCGTTCATTGTTGTGTGGTTACCTACAATAATAGAGGGATCTCGGAGAAGTCTTCCTCGGAATTTGCTTCAACTCTGGTCTAAACCTATGATTGTCTCAACAACTATTAGGGGAGTTAGAGAACAATAATTATCTAGTTGTTCAACTAAACTCAACAATGTTAGTGGTCCCAAATCCTCGTGCCCTCCTACTAACGAGGAATCCACCTATCGGACAGGTGATAATCATCCGCTCTCGAGATGATGATTACTTCGACATGGGCATATATGTTTCGGTAATATTTCATCGGGTTGGTCGGATTCACTCGCTTCCAAATAAGAATCCACCCTAGATTCCTATTGCTCAATTTCGATAAGTATTTGTAAGTCCCATGAAGATTTTATGATGATTTGGGTATAGCTGGTTTTGTTCGCCTATAACTTCCTAGTATGGCATCAAATTCTTCGAGCGAGGGGCATAGTTCGTTATCCCCAAACCCGAAGACATGGTGATAAGGATCCCGATAAGCCACAACGACCTTTAAGAAGGTCAAATAGACCTTCACCGGCGAATGTTGAAAAGGACATTTAGCCCATAATTGGATAAATCGAATCCATCCATATTACTCATCTCATGCATCCACCATGTTAGCTTAGTCATGAAATTCATATTTATTTTGAATAGAAGAGGGGGATACCGAATGCTCTTAGTTTGGTTCATAGAAGGATTTTTATGTTTGGCATCTTTTAGCACCGAATTGTATCCAATTTATAGGAGCTTTTTGGAGTTGTTTGAGTTCTACCGTAACTCGATCACCGAGCAATCACAAACACCCCGAGATCCACAGGTGGCGTGCGTTGGCTATGGCCGTGGACCGGCCCATTTTGTGGTTTTCTTCGGCCCTAGCACTCCTTGGGCCATTTTATTTTTCCCCAACCCATTGCGCAAATCGTATTATTATTTTGGACCATGCACTTGAGATTTTCCTTTTTCTTATTATTATTTGCTTTTTGGGGGAATGGGGGCTAGTGCAATTTTTTAAATTTGTCTTTATAATTTTTACCTAAGTTTTGTGCATCATATTAAATGAAAGGCATTAATCTTAAAATTGAGTCTTCAATCTCCCCTTTTGATGAAAGGCATTCCATACTTAGACGAAACTTTGTTAGAGAAAGAGACTTGGCGGGGCTCGAGAACTCTTCGGATCTATCTGTGTTGTCTTGGTCCTGAGTGGCTTTGGTGCGCCTTTCTCCGAGGAGTTTAAGCATCTCCTACTGCTCCTTAACCTAATTCTTCATTTCAAGAAGCACATCTTAGTGCTCTCGAATCTAAGATTGTGCCGTCTTTTGGTTAATGGTCATGGATTGAAAGACGGTCATGAAGGAGTGAAGAGTGTCTCGGATTTCGTGGACACGAGAGGAGAGTTTGTCTATCGGTGTGGTAGACAAAGCGATAGTGGCTTCGCGAAGAGGACCTGAGGTGAAAGCACCGTCGGGTGGAGGAGGGAGTGAGAAAGGAGTCCGAGTCCGAGGCGGAGGGAAGGTTTCCTCGGTTCGAGCTATGGACCCGGACACCGAGTTGAGTTTCCTGGTACTCGTATCCAAGAAGCTCTTTTCGCCAACAACTATGGCATCCTCAAACACTTCGTTTGGAGTCCGAGGGGAGCAAAACCTTAAATTGTTTAAAGATAAGGGTAAACAGGGCTCCGAAAGGAAGCGGGGTGGATTTCTTAGTACGAGCGAGCACGATGGCCATACACTCGATAATGGAGCGGAAGAGGTCTATGTTGTAGCCCTCGAGAATGTCAAACAAAGCTTTGAGAATCTTTGAGTTGGGATTCTCTTTACGGGAGTGGTAAAAGAAGAAAGTTCTCATTAGTAAGAAAGAGATAAGTCTAGCCTCGGTCTTCATCCGAGTCACGGAAAAGTTCTTGCGTGGCTCGGGGACTTCCTTGGCATATTTTTCAAAGAACACATCAGCAACGTCATTGAAGGGGATGGGGTTGTTGTTGAGGAAGATAGATGAAACTTTCAAAAGTCGATGGAGAAGAGAGAGATTAATATGAACCACTATGTTGCGAACTCTTGAGGTGATGATCCCTTTAGAGCAAGAAAGGTTCAAATAAAATTCAGCCATGAGTTATAGGTATATGAGCTCACCGAAACAAAGAAAATTGTACACCCAGGTGGTTTTGATGTGTTTCAACCATGAAAAGGTTGTGGTTGGAAAGAATTTGCCATCCAACGTAAGGTGTTGGGTGACAAGGATTTTAGAGGGGTCGGAAGGACCTTTTGGCTTTTGGTTCCGGGCTTCTTAGTTGTAGAACCTAGGAAATCTAGAGCGGAACCTCTTTTAGGCATGGTTGAGATGTGAGAAGAAGATGAGCTAACTCGAAGAAGTGAGAGAGAGAGAGAGAGATGCGAGAGTGCTTGAGAGCTTAGATTGCAAGAGTGAGTATGCGAGAGTTTAGGCTATCAGAGAGTAAAGTAGCGAGATGAAGGAAAAGAAATGCTATTTATAGCGAAAGAAATGTCCTTCGAGATTCGTTCGACCCAAACCTCCAACGGTTGCCTCGAGACCGGTGTGTACGTCCCGCTCTTCCAACGGTTAGAATTCCAGTGTCTATCTCCTAACGGCTAGTTCACTTATCGATGCACGCGATAGAGAGAGAGAGAAAAGGAGAAATTTTAAAAGAAGTTTCCGAAATTGTCCACTAATCTAGAGATGGTTTTAGAAGTTTGAAGTCCAATTTTCTCAAAAGCGAGTCCGACTCGAGTAAAGTTTCGAGTGACTCGAAAGCGTAAATAGATAATAACTCGTAGCTCGGTATCAACTGCGTCAACTGAACTTATTGTTATTAAGACGAAGAAAAGAACATGTAACACATAATCATGCAATATAATTTCACTTAGAAGAACACATAATCATGCATTTATCATGCTAAGTTCATTTCTAATGAAACAAAACAAATCCTCACTAAGTGGCTTAGTAAAGATATCAACTAATTGAAATTTTGTAGGAATGAATTCAAGTTCGGTATCGCCTTTCTCAGAATGGTCTCTCGAGAAAATGATACCGACCTCAATATGCTTTGTCTTTGAGTGCTTGAACTAGATTCTTAGTGATCTTTGTTGCACTCGATTGTCACATTTAATTGGAATTGATCCGAATGAAAGTCCAAGGTCTTTTAAGTGTTGCTTGATCCATAGAATCTGAGCACAACATTCTCCAGTTGCAATGTACTCGGCTTCAGCGAGTTGATAGAGCAACCGAGTTCTACTTCTTTGAGTGCCAATATATAAGGGATTGACCCAAAAACTAGCATGCTCCTGAGGTGCTCTTTCTATCAACCTTATATCCGGCACGATCAACATCCGGCTATCCGGTGAGAGTTAGTTTTGAGTCTCTTGAAAACCATAGACCTAGATTACGAGTTCCTGCAAGATATCTAAAGATTATCTTCATCGCGAGTGAGATGTGATTCCTTTGGATAAGCTTAAAATCTTACACATAGACATATATTAAACATAATGTCCGGCCTACTAGATGTAAGATATAACAGAGATCCAATCATACCTCCAGAGAGTTTTGATCTATTGCTTTACCTTTTTCGTCCGAGTCCAGTTTCATCTCGCTACTCATTGGTGTTCTTGCTTGTTTTGCATCTTGAAGCTTGTACTTCTTCAGCAACTCCTTAGTATACTTAGATTGATAGACATAGATGCCATCTTTATCTTGTTTGATTTGTAGAGCAAGAAAAAAATTAAGCTTGGAATTCCTATCTCATTAACTCGGAAAAATCTCGATAGAGATTTTCATTAGTAACTCAAAAATTATGTCATGTAAATAGATCCGAGCGATAAGAAAGCCTTTCCCCTTGGTTTTTATAAAAAGAGTTTTGTCAATATAACCTCTTTTAAAATCATTTTTAACCAAGAAACTGCTTAGTCTTTCATACCAAGCTCTTGGAGCTTGTTTATGACCATAAAGAGCTTTTTGCAATTTGAAAACATGATTTGGAAATTCCGAGTTTTCAAATCCATGGGGTTGCTCAACATAGACTTCCTCTTGAATAAAACCATTAAGAAAAGCACATTTAACATCCATTTGATATAATTTGATATTCATGCTTGATGCAAATGCCAATTGGATTCTAATTGCTTCAATCCTAGCAACAGGTGCAAAGGTGTCCCCACAATCAATTCCTTCTTCTTGATTGTAACCTTAAGCCACAAGTCTAGCCTTATTTCGACTACCAACCCATCCACATCCAATGTGTTCTTGAAAACCCATTTGATTCCTATGACTGGGTGGTCGGAAGGTCATTTGGTTAAAGTCCGAGACTTTTTTTCTTTCAAATTGATTAAGTTCCTCTTGCATGGCCTCTACCCATTCAGGTTCATTTAAGGCCTCTACCCATTCAAGTTCATTTACGGCCTCTAGTGCGTTTCGGGTTCGATTAATGATATGAATGCGGTGAATGCACACAGATTTTGTAAAGAAGAGCGAGTTCTTACCCCACTTGTTGATGTCGGATAAGATGTTTTCGAGTACGTGGCTCGAAGCATATTTGAATGCTTTACATGTTCTCCGGTTCACCAGATTTGTGGGTTGAACTGGTTAATCTTCGATGATCCGATCCGATTGAGCTTGCTCATCTATTTGACCTTCGACATTCGAGCTGGTTCAATCCGAGTCATGATATCCTGAGCTGCTTTCTTTTGACTCGATCGAGCTCGGCTTCGGTAAGATCATCTTCATCTCGGCCGAGTTTCGGATCTCGGAATGTTGACTCACTTGGTTTTCCCTGATCAATCTCATCAAACACAACGTGGATGCTTTCTTCTACTTTGTTAGTTCTTTTATTGAAAATGCGATATGCTTTACTATGAGATGAATAGCCAAGAAAGATACCTTCATCGACCGAGCATCAAACTTGGTCGGGTGATCCTTAGCATTATTGTGAACATAGCACTTACATCCGAAGGGTTTAAAGTATGAGATCTTTGGTTTCTTTCCTTTGTAGAGTTCATATGGAGTTTTCTTCAAAATAGGTCCGATGAGGCCTCCGTTCGGTGTGTAGTTTCTTTGTGTTGACTTGCCTCTTTCTAGTACGGCAGATCGTGTTCAATCATCATTGTCCTTCCTATGTCTTCAAGAGTTCTGTTCTTTCTCTCCATTACCCCATTCTATTGAGGAGTTCTAGGTGCTGAGAACTTGTGGGAGATGTCATTCTTGTTGTAAAACTCTGCAAATTATCGAACTCTTTTCCATGGTCGGTTCGAATTCTTCTTATCCGAGTTTGGGACTCTACTTTAATTTTCCTACAAAACTTGCTGAACTCTTTGAAAGCTTCATTTTTATGCTTAAGAAAACAAACCCCAGTAAATCGTGAGTAGTCATTAACAATCACAAGTACATATGATTTACCTTTGAGACTCTTTACGGGGATTTCACCACGTACATCCATATGCGGCATTTCAAGCACTTTCGATGTGCAAATAGTTTTGAGAGATTTGAAACTTGATCGACCTGTTTCTCTTTTGTGTATGCTTCACAAATTTTATCTTTCTTAAATGCACAGTTAGGCAAACCTCTAACTAAACCATGAGATGCAAGCTTTTTGATATTATGTATGGTAACATGACCTAGTCTACGACGCCATGTGCAAGAATCATCATGTAAAGATGCTTTTAAACAAGATAAATTCGACTTGGATCGGAAAGAGGAATAGTATAGGTATTACTCGATCTGTTACCTAAGAGCTTAATCTCTTTGGTGGTTGCATTAGAAATATAGCAATTTGTCCGAGTGAATCTTACCTCTTAACCTTTGTCACACGAGTTGGGAGATGCTTGAGTTGATTGTACTTTAATCCCTTGACAAGATAGGCTGGGCTGACCAGGTTGTCTCCCTTTCCAATCTTACATATTCCAACTATCATGCCCTTATTGTCATCTCCAAAAGTGACTTTGCCTCCTTCGTAATCTACCAACTCGGAAAAGAGTCTTTACTCTCCGACATGTGGCGTAAGCATCCGCTGTCTAGGTACCAATGACCTTTTGTCTTTTTCTAAGTTACTTGTAAGTCGGAAATACAGTAACCCTTCTCACTTCCTCTAAGGAACCTAGTAACTCCCTTTATCGTGGTCCTTTTCTAAGGAAGAAGACTCTTGGGAACCGAGATTTGAATTACTTTAGATTTGGTCCGATTCGGAGTCTTCCTTTTAGAAAGCTGAGTTTGTGTCTTTTTCTTTTGAAAACCTTTTCTTTTATAAACAGGTGGAGAAGGTTTTCTCTTGTAGACTAGTCTAGGCTGAGTCCTCCTTTCATTCTTATGAATGGGACCATGCTCATGAATGGGACCATGCTCAGCCTTCTTGAACTTTATAGTTACGGAATCCTTCTTGAAAAGATCCGAGTAGGAGTTTGATTCCTCCTCTTTGTTAAAACCAAGTCTTTCCTTTCTAAAGGAGACACATTGAGAACCTAAGAGCATGTCAAGGTTTTTTAACCTTGAGTAAATTTAAAAACAAGTTCTTGAGACTCTTTGAGCTTTTGTTTGAGATGCTCATTTTCTCTTATGAGTGTCTCGGACTCGGTCTCATTAGTTTGAGTACTAGTCTTGAGTTCTCTTAGAGTAAGTCTCAATTTTTCCAATTCATTTTTAAACCAATGCTCTCGAAGTGAGAGACTCGAATTGTTCTTTGAATTCGGAAGAATCGAATTGGACTTTTCTTCCAAAGTATAAATATATTTAGCTAAATCAACTTTGGAGAACTTCAGAAAATATTCTATTACCTCCCGAGGATTTGTCTCCTCGATTGTGCAGAGTTGTCAAAGTCGACTCGGATTCAACTTCGAGTCTTATACTGTCGTCGGACACTTTGAGTCATCTAAGTCTTCATCTTCTTCGGATGAATCTTCATAACTCCATGTGGCCATCATAGCCTTCTTCTTTTTCTGTCCCTCTTTCCCCTTGGATAGTCTTTGACTATGTGATCTGTGCTTGCCATATTCAAAACGACCGAGTTCTTAGTTAAAGATAACTTTGAAGGGAGGATTGTTTACCTTTTTGTCCTTCTTATCTTTCTTGTAGAACTCTTCTGTTGGCCTTTTCTCACATTTCTTGTGCTTCATCATTCTTTTAAAGCCTCGAGCAATGAGTGCCATGGGATCTTCTTCGATTCTAAGGAACTCGGATTTTCTCCTCTGCTTTACGAGGCCTTCGATGCAATGTTCTTTTTGGTGCCGACCTCGGCATCCACTTCTTCCGAGATGGATTAATGGGTAAGTAACTTCCTAATAAGTGCGTTCGGCTTTAGTTGAGAGAGGTTACGAGCTTCCTCGATGGCTGTCACCTTAGGACCCCATCTTCTCTTGGGTAGACTTCTTAGAATTTTTACGCACATTTCTTCATGGGAAATCTTTCTACCTAGAGATTTAAGATTGTTTGTAATCTCAATGAAGCGTATAAACATCCGAGTGATGTTTTCTTACGGCTCCATCTTGAACAACTCATATTTGTGAAGATATTGACTTATCTTCGCTTGTCTTACTTGGCTTGTTCCTTCATATGTGTTGACAAAAGTGTCCCACACATCTTTAGCTATGTCACAAGTCGACACTCTGTTGTATTCTTACGAGCTGATGGCGCACATCGGAATGTTCATTGCTTTAAAGTTATTTTTGAACTTTTCCGCCTCTTCGATGGCGTACTCGAACTTTGTTTTAGGCATAGGTCTTGTATTTTCCATCTTCATTGGAATGTAATTGGCTTGTTGTATGATGTTCAATATATCTTCATCGTGGTCCAGCAGAAAGCATTCCATTAGCTTCTTCCGAGTGCACGAAATTTGATCCTTTAAACGTAGGTGGTCTGCTGGAAGATCTTCCTTCATCGAACTGCCTATTGTTACGAGCCATCCGATCTTTAGACCTTTATGTTGTTAGACCCTTTCTAAAAGGCTAGGTTGTGATACCAATTGAAGGTTTGCTCTTGGAGAGTCTTAGTCACCCTAGAGGGGGTGTGAATAGGGTGATGAGGAAATTTTAACTTGGAAGATTTCCGCTTGAAAAGAATAATCAAGAAAGTCCGAGTCTAGATTGGACTCGGAAAAGTGTGAACTCGGATGTACGCAGAAACCCTCATGGGGCGGAAAACCACGACCAATGCTAGTCCAAGCACCAAGTCAAATCCACTATTTTGAATACACAAAATACGGCGACTGACTCAACCGGAATTGCTCCCTTAAACAATTGCTAATAGTGTTTTCCTAAACTCGGAAATTCCCTTATCCGATCTAGTACTTCCTAACCGAGGTAACCTTTACAGCTAGGGACAATTGAGTTGAGTTAACCCTTACACCTCAATCAAGGGACCTTACTTAGAAAGTAAGAAAGAGTATGTAATTGATTGCAAGACTTTATAACTCATAAAGTATGAATTACAAGCTCGGAGTTATAAATAGAAGATTAAGTATGAATACAATGACTTTTGCTTAAGTAATGTATATTGACAATATGTTCAGAAAGTAAGAAAGAGTATGTAATTATTGCAAGACTTTTGCTTCTATTTATAGATGACCGAGCAGATTAGCCATTGTGACTAATTTATGAACGAAGTTCTTTGTGATCATTGTAATGGTTCTTCCGAGTGACTCGGAAAATATCCGTTGAGATGTAAACGTCGTGCAACGGCTCTTGGCTCCTAAAGATGCTCCAATCAGCTGGTGGTGTCCGAAAAGTAAGGTGGAAACCACCGTTGAGCTTAGCGTTGAAGTTTTCTAGTTTTGGAAATAGACAATCCTAACACGGAGTCCGAGCCTTGTTCGAAGTAGAAAAGCCTTGTCTGCTGGTGATTGACGACTTGAAGCCGGTTATTTTTGTAATTCAAAAATAAGATAACCTCGTTTGGATAACTTACAAAAGTAAATCATTTTGGTTCTCAAAGTATAAAATACTTTAGTCCATGATTAGACACGAGATAATAATTTCATTAAGACAATTAAGTTCATAATTATCTCGGACCTAGAAGAGTGGAATTTTTAAAGTCTAATATTCATTATACTCAAATTTTATCAAAGTTAGTCTTAAGAAAGATCAAGTTGTAAGAGTGAAAACATCGAGTATAAGTACTTGATCTAGACAAATAATTCTCAAACAACTATGCTTGACTTAGAAAGATGAATTAACGCTATAATTCACTTTACTTCAAGATATGCGGTCGGAACTCGGATAAGAAGTGTTAGAGAGATTATTTGAACATGCAATAAATCTAAGTAGTGTCCGAGTGACTCAAAAACATCAGTGTGAGATGATAGATAAAAATGTGTTTTTGAATCAATCATAACCGAATGAAAACATATGCAATAGTTTCTATAATACTCAGAATGACTTGTAATCAAAACATAGGAGGGAATAGGTTTGCACCTATCTTTGGTAGTACTCGAGAATGGTCTAGTTTCCGAGTCCGAGTCTTCAACTTTGATCGACTTAATGCTCTTCTTTCTCTTTCGATAACTGTTTAGAGAAATGGGAAGTATTAAATGTTTTCTATGAGGGTGTGAATAGTGAAACCTGTGCTCTTTTAGAGTATTAGGATTTTTGTGCAAAAAATGTTGATGAATCTTGGGATTTACTTGAATGGATTTCTTAGGATACTTGTCAATTGAAAAGGCTTGTACTGATTCTGGATTTTCATGCCCCGACCCTTGTGCTTATCATGCTAGATCTTACATCCAATCCCCTTGTATTCCTAATCCTACCCCTCTATGCTGATATTTATAAATTGATAAGGACTATGGATGAACAAAATAAGCAACTTGCATGTCTTATTAAAGTTAGAGAGTTTAACGTATCACATTAAACTTATCTTAGTCTTAGTTACTGCTAAAATTGAGGCATTTTTCTGTGATGACGATGATGATGAGTCTTCCTTTTCTTTAGAGTCTAGACTAGAGGACGAGATTGATATTCCCTTGACTACATTACCCGTTGTTGCTCCATCCTTACCTAGCACACATAGGGACAACACTCGATCTGCCTTAGGTGTTGATGCTAGTTTAGATAGTGAGGATGATTTATATCATGAGTCGAAGAAGCTTTAATTGAGGTGCTTGATCGGGAGACTCCTTTAAGGGAGTCATGTGAGGTGGTTGTGGTTGAGGCGTCACTTACTAGTCTTGAGTTTGATGATCATGTGTTTCCTGATCAACTTGCTTTGATCCCTACTTCCCTATTTGTTCAACACCCTCCCCTTCCCCCAAGTATCATTTTTCGAGCCCACTACCTATGTGATTTGTGATTCCGATTTAGATGTGGGCAATGTGAATTACTCATCTATCATGCTTGATGGGGATGTGGTTGAGAATATTGTGTCCCTAGGTACCTTTTGAGGTTACATTCCCTCCTTTGACCCTTTTATGCTTACCTAGAGGACATGCCTAGAAAAATCATGTCGACTAACTTCTTTGATCACTCTTTTGATTTTTATAAGGCTTTTGATAAATTTAAGAGGGTACTAAATATCACTAACGTATTTGTTGTTGTGTTCTCTTACTTGCATTCATATGAGTTTTATGCTCGGGAATTTGATAAGCTCCTTAGAGCTCGACAGAATCTGAGTTGGAGCTTAACCTTGAGATGAAGACGAGTGACTGATGCTCATGAAGCCTTCTTAGTACTATCTTAGAAGGCATTAGTTTAGGCGCACCCGAGCACCTAACCCGGTATACTCGTTCCTTCTCTTTATCTTTTTCTTATTTTTTTCCTGTTTTTAGTTGTGGAATTTAGGGTTTTGTTTTTCTTTTTACTTTTAGTTGTCGATATTTAGGATTGTGTTTCTATGGGATGATCATTTTGAGGATAAACTTTGGATATTGCTTGAGCCATGATGGTCATGATCACCCACATGTATATATTTATGTTTTGTTTTTGTTTTTATTTTTATTTTTATTTTTTGTGGTAGTATTTTTGTATATAATTAAGTCTTTTTTGTTGGTGTAGTTGCTCCTTGGCTCCTAATGAGGAAATTATGAGATCTAGGTGTGGGGGAGGAGAAGCCATGCTTCAATATTTTGAAAGAGAAAAAAAAGGAAAAAATTTTCAAAATTGCTAAAAGATTTTTGATTTTTAAATATTATTTTTGGGGAATTTGTGGCATTTTGATTAGCTTTGAACCGTTGTTGCTTGGCTATTAGTTTGTATAGATATATCATGTATATATTAGACTTTGATCCAAAATATGTCGTTCTATGTCCCTTTTATATCCCGACATTCAATTATTGAACTAGTTTGACTTTAGGAGAGGAACTCTGTGAGATTTTGAGCCTTATAGACTGATTCATTAATTTTAGTCTCATATTTCATTCAAGTGTGACTCTTCCTTGGTGTATTTCCTCTAGAACTTGTTCTGTCTTTCTTTGGGATTACATTTGGCATATGTATTATGTAGTGTGATAGAGGCATTCATTGATTTTTAAACTACATGAGCCAAAAAGCCACCCTACTATATACACCCTTTTTGTTAGCCCTATGAGTTTTAACTTACTTTTTTGTTGCACCTATATCTACTTTACTATTTCCCTAAACACATTTTCCAATCCTATGCCAAGGTTAGGGAGCAACACTTCTTTAGATGGGTAGTTTTGGGTTGTATATAAATTGTGTTTCGTTTGTTTATGTGATTTAAAAAGGGGGTTTATATTAATGAAAAGTTAGATGTATCCCCTAGTGGTTGATAAATCCTTTGGAATTGAGTTGTGTTCATGATTCCCATGCCAATAGTATTTATTTCGAAAAAGAATGAAAAAAAATAATGAGAAAAGTGAAAAAAAGAAAAAAAGAAAAAAAAGAATAAGTGATTGGCATAAGGAAAGTTCAAAAGTTGTTATACTCATTCCTTAGGCTCTCTTGGGATTTATTTGTGCTTGAAAAGATGAATTGGGAGAGAGGTTTATTGTATTCATATTTGGAAGTGTCTTTGGCTCCTTTGTCACTAAGCCTTGGCTATTTAGCTCCACCTTTCCCAAATTGATTTCCCTTATAACCTTAGCCTCATTATAACTCTTAAAAAGTCCCGTTGATTGCATTTGCATTTTGCCTACATAGTGGTGGAGAATTGAGAGTATGACCAAGCCTATGGTAGGGTTCGCTATTGAAATGAGTTTTGAGTGAACCCTCATTATATTTTCTAAACACTTGAGTGAGAGTGATCCACTTTACCCTAAAGTGAGGTTATACCAGTCTAACTTATTTGCTATTTAATATTTGGGGTGAAAAATTGGTATGTGGACGTCATCAATGGAGGATCAAGTGTCTTGATGAGTGCATTGTCTTTATATGCATGTTAATATATAATGTATGAGGGTGATATGATATGATTAAAATGTGTAAAATTCCTTCCCACTTTGTATATATGTTTGTGAAAATTTTTGAAAAACCCAAAAAGAATTATATTTTCTCTTTCTCTTTTGTTTTTCTTTTTCAAGATTTTGTCGGTATATCTTATACAAACCCTCACGAGACCTCACTCGTCCACTTGGGCTACCAAGGGGTTTAAAAGGCTTGTTGCACGCGCTAAGTGCAATCGCGATTCTGCGAAGGTGAGTTAGATTTTATTTATTTTTGTTTTGCCTAGGGATGAGCAAAAATTAGGTGTAGTTATTAGGTCACAATATTACGTTAATTTTACCCTTATTTACTTAGTTTTTGACTCGTAAAATAATACAATTTTTAGAATTTTTACTATTATTATTTATTTACGTATGTAATAATTCAAGTACGACAAGTTGAGGAAAATCGATGCAAAAATAATGAAAATTTACAATTCGAAACCTTTCGAATGTTTGCTCCATATTCCTCTTCACTAATTATGTGGGCCCAGCCCACATATATCTTTCGCATGTATTACCGGTGGGAACAAGAAAGAAAGGGCTGAAATTCTAATGCCGACGTCATCATGATGTCAGCATCGGATCCTTCCAAATTTCTACGACTGCCGATGTATAAAAGGGGTGCCAGGAGTGAATTTAAGAGGGGCGAAAATTAGGCTTTTTCTTCAGCGAGGATTCACAACCTTGTATTAGGTATAGGATTATTATTAGTTTTAATTTAGTTTTCCTCTTGTAAATTTTATCTCAAGTAATTTAGATTTAGTTTTTCAGTTCTTAACAATTTTCAATTTTTGTTCGATTTGTTTTTGGTACTCCTTCCCTTACTTCTTTCGTTTCTCTTTAGTTTGTTTACTTTAGTTTAAAGGTTCAATTTTTATTATTCTTTTGATCTTAGTAGTAGTTATATTAATTATTTAATTTCATGTTTGAGTTTAATTTGATGTTGTTGTTTGAGTCGTTCTTTATTAATTTAGTTATTAGATTAATTGTGTTCTATGATAATTAGTTGTTAGTTTGTGTCACTTTGGTTATGCTAAGTCTCTTAATGGCTGATTAATCTTGTCTCGAGCCTTTATTTACCTAGTTTATGCTAGTATTTTCGGATTGTTTCTCTTACTGCCGCGAGGTTTGATGAGATGCCCGAGAGGGTCTTTTCATCTTGATTTTTAGGCGGTTGGTCTATCGGGAAAAGTGGAATTAATTTGCTAGTGTGCGTGTAGAGAATAGTGTGGATTTTTGCATGAAAATAGCCCGAACCCTAGCTAGGTCCGAGGTTGCTATTTTTGTAGTCTA
Source organism: Talinum fruticosum (assembly GCA_021018815.1). Lineage (NCBI taxonomy): Eukaryota > Viridiplantae > Streptophyta > Magnoliopsida > Caryophyllales > Talinaceae > Talinum > Talinum fruticosum. The sequence continues at coordinate 9,140,869 of JAITYX010000005.1, read as the reverse complement.
ATTGCGCTAATCCCATGAAAGTAGGTGGTTAGAATAATTAGACAGGACTAATGACCCTCGAAAGTGTGGCTTGAGTAGGTTTTGATGGTGCAACCGATCACTCCTAAATACTTGTATAAACTTGGGTACATTTAGGCTTGGCTTGATTAATTAGTTTATTAAGGGGTAAAATCACAACTCGAGTATATTTGTATTACTTTCTAGATTAGTTTAATCACCATATATATCTCATTTGTGTTGATTCGCCTAAACCGAAAGTTTAAGTTAACTTTGATATTTGAAACACAACTTTCAGTGGACACGACTCGTGCTTGCCTAGCAAGCTCTAACTACGCCATGTACTTGCGATTATAAATTTTAAAACTTAAATTCTTCCCAACAAAGAATGATTGAAGTTTCAAGCATCAAAATATACCAAGCTTCGGGCTCTAATCAAGCCAAGCTTAGGATCTTCTTATCGGATTTCATAATGCATGCCGCACGATCAAGTCCAGGCCCCATTTTTTAGTTTAGGTTTGATTACAACCAATTCCAAGCACCCCATAATACTTATATAAAAAATCGAGTTAAGTACGCTTTAGTATCTACTTTGACCCTTCGTCTTTTTAGACTAAGTCAAAGTGGGGGCTAACTGTAGATACCTAAAAAGTGTCGTCTTTTATCTCTTTATTTTTGTATTTTATTTTGTGAGCCCGATGATGAAAATCCCGAGTCCTATTTGAGGATTTGGATCTTAGACTATGATCGATTGGTGCGACATAAGCCGGTAAACCACAAAGAACTCCAGCACCAAATAAATAGCCTTTTGGCTTGGGTCGGTCCACAAAACCCCTTTTTCTTTCGGAAAATCCAAGAACTCGGGCCAAGCCTTCGGAGACAACGGAGACCAATGTTGTGTACCAAGATATTCCAAGTTTTGAATACTGCATTTTACTTCGTCCAATAAGACAAGGAGCTAAAGACCTGAAGAGGGCATTAAAGCATTGCATTTCATGAACACGAGCATCAAAGTGCTTGTGTTTAAGCTCCACAAGATAGTATACATGAGATTAGGAGCTTTTCCCTCAAAAAGCTTCGCTGTTGGCGCCTACCACCCCGAAAATTTAAGTGAAACGCTGCATTTTGGCTTCGAGAATCCCTTGGAGACACGATTAGGGCAAGAAACCTAAGGAGCGCCCGGTTGGCCGACGCTGTGAATCGGGTTCTATCGATTCTATCGCTTTCTTCTCCAGTTCAATCTTGTGATATTCTGGCCCGGTTTATTTGTAGCCGCTTGGACCGGCTGATAGAGGGCAAACCCTAGGTCATTTGTGACCTAGGTCCTCTCCTATAAATAGAGAGCCTTGGCTCTTATTCCCATAATCACTTTCTCCTATGCATAATGCTAAAGAAAGCAAACCAGAGCACTCATACCTAAACATTACTCTGCCGAAATTACTATCAACCATTCATCTCTTCTCTACTTATGGTTGTTGAATGCAGGCAAAGAGCTAAAGAATATTCAGGTATTATGATCTCCGGGCACTCATTTAACTAATCTTTACTACTGTCTACATACACAGTTCATAAAAACAAGCTCTTTTTCTTTCGCTTGTCGCCATTGCATCAAGAGATCCAGATTAGCAAGGTGGGACAACCTGTGGGCAAACGTGCAGCCTTCAAACGGTTTATTATTTTTATGCTTTATTTACCACTTTTTGCATTGTGGATTAAAGAGATGTAATCGTTTTTTAAATTCCTCCCCATCCGATGTAATCTTTTAGTTTTTCACATTTCTTTTCTTTTCGCTTTCTTTATTGCTTTTTCTTTATTTCTGTTTGGTTACTTTTATTTCTCGTTTTAGCATGTTTTATGTTTGTATGTAGCGCATTATTTTAATTCACTACTCAAACTAGTAATGGTCGTCTTTAGATGGGCGGAATGGAAGGGTTTTCCCTAAATTTCGTATGCTCGTTCCCGAGTCTAATTCTTGGTTCAAAGACCAATCGAGTCGATTTTAACCTCTTTTGGTCTTAGTTTTCCCAAACTTAGATTGGAAGAGGAAGTTTTTATTTTTGTTATTTTTCATCCTAAAAACTTACTGGCGACTCCCTTTTTATGTTTTATTCTTATTGAATTTGCATCCCGGCTATTTTCTAATTGTAGGGTAAAAAGATAGGTTCTTGATCTGCCCACCAGGGTAGAGGCCAAGGCTAATTTCTTCGCCTGTGGCCTCTGGCTGGAACTCGCCACCGCTGGGTGTAGGTTAGCAGGTGAGGCTTCGGTCCAAATTGGTGTTTTCACACAAATTTGGCTCTAAAGCCTCACGACAGAACTAAAACCACAATTTTGTTTATCCTTTAATTAATAAATAATATCCCAGGAATTCTGAAAATAATTTATAAAATAAAATAATTATTAAAACCATTATTCAAACTTTACCAAAATTAGATTTAATAAAAACTCAAAAATCTTAATAAAAGATTCTTTCCCACTTTCTAAAAGGCATCTTTAAAAACCCTAAATCATTCTCCAGACTTTTCTAAAAACCCTTACGCCAAAGTAACGTAGGGAAGCTCAGCCCGAGTCTCGGTGTGGGACCGAGGCCGTGGTTCCTACACAACCCTTAGAAGAAGATGACTTTTAGGGAGAACCAAAAAGCCTAGAAATCCAATTCCTTACTAGGTCCGGGCAACATAATGCACCCTTGGGTCTACAACAGACTCAAGAAGCCCCCAAAGAACCCAAAGTCGCTAAAGAACAGGATTCAATCCTAAATTAGCTTTAAACACTTTAAGTCGATATCTCTATCTAACAACTTATATCTACTTCTCAAAAGCATAGACACGCATTGATTGATGCACTTAGCAAAATTAAGGTCTCTCTTCAAACTACATAAGAGGAAGTAGTAGGACTGATTAATAACGGGGATGGAACCATCATGTTTGACAAGAAAGATATCCTCGAATAAGGCGTTGCACACAACAATGCTCTTTATTTGACTGTAAGTTGCATTAACAAGTTCAACCCCTAACCTTAGTAGACAACGGATCTGTCAGTAAACGTTTGTCCTTGGAGGACCACCAAAAGGTTAGGCATTAGAGAGCAATAACTCTCTAAGAAAACTGTTCATCTCCAAGCTTACAATAATTCTAAAAGGATAGTTTTGGGAACGGTGACTCGACAATTGATGTTAGGTCGATAGTAAAAAACATCAACTTCCAAGTCCTAGACATCCCAGCTCCCTTTAACCTTTTTCTAAGATGCCCTTGGTTACATGACCATCAAGAACTGCCCTCCACACTATATCGGAAAGTCAAGATGATCATCAAAGGTCAAGTTATAACCATTAATGGAGACAATCTTTGTGTCACCATCACCTCTAAAGAGTCTGTCGTTGAAATTAAACATGACGCAGATGATGTGGAACTTTAGGGGTTTGAGGCTGTCGCTGATATAGACAAGGATGAAGCACCTATCAAATTCAATCCTTATGGTAACCCTAGGCAAGGATGAAGATGCAGGCTGGAGGGCATGCCACCTAATCTTTTCTCCCCTTGAACCCACCAACTATAAGTTTGGGCTAGGCTATTAACTTACTGCTAAGGAAATAACCCAAACCATGTGGGAGGTACAAACTAGGAGGACTGCACCATCCACATTCCTTTCAATCAAACCATTTCCTCACACCTTAAATGGGCAATTCTTGAAAGAAGGCGATGACTTCCCCTATCGTGGCTTTCCCGAGCCTTACTACCTCAAAGAGAAGGTATTCGGTGCCTGGTTCGAGAGGTCTTTAGTGATTGTTATATACTAGAAAATGAGGCTCCCTAGTTCCTCCAAGAAGTAAAGTGCACACAAGACTGGACCAATCTAGCTGAGTGCAATATCTTCGGTCTGTTGTTCGGATGAGAGAAGAGGCTAAAGGGGAATTCGGTTTCGACACTCGTCCCAAGTCATGTCACATCCTCGGTTTGATCCATCCAGATTCATCACTAACGTTGACACCGAAGGGTTCAAACATATTACTTGGATCGATGTTGAGGAGGGCTAAGAATTTATTGTTAGCTTAAGAGAGAATCACATTCCTAAGTCTAGCAATAGGGCTGTTATTTCTGTTTTCAATTCCGTTAGTTCGTCTTCTAGTTACGCAATTTCTATTTCTTATACTCGATGTACTCATTTCCTGATTCAATAAGATCAACATTTCTACTTAATCTTTGCCTTGTCCTATTTTTAATTGTTTTGCCTCTAATGATAAAGAAGAAATCCCTAAAGAATTAATAAAAGTTATGGAAGATCATGAAGATCGCTGACTAATAGAGGAAACAATAACAATTAATCTAGGATCAATTGATCAACCCTAAGAAGTAAAAATTTGGACACTGAATCCGGAAGAGTAGAAGCAATTCACTTTTCTCCTTACGGAATTCATAAATGTCCTTGCATGGTTTTATAAAGACATATTGGTATAGGAACCACTGTCGATGGGACTTGAACCGAGCTTCCCCACGAATGGTTTTGGCGATGGATTTTTGAAATTGAGAATGATTTTAGGGTTTTGAAGATTAATTTTAGAAAGTGGGGATGAACCTCTTATTAAGATTTCCGAATTTTATAAATTAAGTTTAAATGAATAAAATCATATTGAATGACGGCTTTATTAATTATTTTATTTTAGAAATTACTTTCGAAGTCTTGGGATATTATTTCTTAACTAAACAAAATAAAGAAAGTCGGGGTTTTTAATTTTTCGTGAGGCTTTAGGGCCAAACTGGTGTAAAAACACTAGTTTTGACCCAAGCCACAACTCGCTGACCACTCGGTGCTGGCCGAAGCCGGTACCTTGTCGTCGATGGCGCTGGCCGGGGCCCACGACTAAGGAAGTCAGCCTCGCCTCTAGCCTGGTTGGCGGGTTCAAAACTCTAATTTTTTTATCCCGCATTCGAAAAACCCGAGAAGCAATTGACGAGAAATAAATAAAAAGAAAACGAGTCGCCGATCGGTTTTAGGAATGAAAAACTAACAAAATAAAATAAATACTCTTCCAATCTGATTATATGAAAACTAAGTTGAAAGAGGCTAAAACGTGACCTAATCGGTCTAGAATCGTGAATCGAATTCGGGCGGAGGATACGAAAGATAGAGATAAGCCCTTCCGTTCCACTCGTCAAACGACGACCACTACTAGTTTGAGTAATGCATCGAAATAATATACTAAACACAAGCACACAACATGCCATATGAAATTGAAAGCAACCAAAAAATGCTAAAATGTGATTAAAAAGCAAATATGAAAAGCGATAAAGAAAGCGGTAAAACGAAAAGGAAAGAAAATCGGAAAAGGAAAGAAAGTGAGAAATTAAAAGATTACATTGACCGGGGTGGAATTAAAAGCAGTCCAATTATTCTCCACAATATGGAAAGTGATAAAAAAATATAAAAATAAATAACTATTTTTAAGGCTGAATTGATGCCCTTAGGTTGTCCCACCTGCTAATCTGGATCTCGGATCTAGATCCGGTGATGCGAAGGTGGCGAACTAGAAGGGGCTTTTTGTAAGTTTTGAGTGTAGGTATGTATAAAAGTGTATGAATGATGGAGTTTTCGGGTTCAAATATAGGAAATAGGGGAAAGATTAGGAATAGGCTGAAAATAAACCAAGAGATCATAATACAAAAGGGAGAATTTAGTTGCTCTTAGTCAAGTTTCAAGCAGCGTAACATTAAGGAATTAGCCTTTTATAAAGTGAGAGCCCAAGCTCTCTATTTATAGGGAGAGGGCTAGGTCACAAATGACCTAAGGTTAGTCTCGGTCAGCCGTCCAAAGCTAAATGGAATCGAGTTACAAAATCGGGCTAGAAAATGAGAGGATAAAACCGGATAGAACCGAGGTAGGGGGCACGAGCCAACCGAGTGTTGTTCTAGGGTTTTGAACTCCTTCCATGCTGCAATAGGACTCTTGGGCAAAACATGGCGTTTCAAGGCGAAATAATCCAGAAGGGGTGCATGCCACGATGTCGTTTTGAGGAGGAAGCTCCTTGTCTCGGGTGGACTGTCTTGGAGCGAAATGCAACACCTTGACACTTATGATCATGAAATACAACGCTTAACGTCAATTTGAGGTCTTCAGCTCCATGTCTGGTTGGACATATGTGAAATGCATAATTTTGAGCCTAAAATTTCCCCATACGCGGCGTTGAGCTTCCATTGACTTTGGAGGTTTGACCCGGGCTTGGACCGTCCGAAAGAAAAGGGATTTTTGGATCGACCCAAGGTAAAAGGCTATTTATTTGGTGCTAAGAGGTTCTTTGTGGTTTACTATCTTCCATCGCACTAATCAAATATCGATAGAGATCCAAATCGACAAACAGGATTCAAGATCTCGTCATAGGGCCAACTATGTAAATTACGAAATAAAAGATAAGGGAATACACATTTTAGCTGTCTACAGACTGGGATAGGTTCAAGTATAGCAGAACAATGAATTCCACTTTACGAAGATGCTAAGCTAGTTAAGCAAAAGTTGAGAAGGATAAAACCTGAATGGGCACTCGAAAATTAAGAAGGAGGTCGAGAAGTAGTTAGAAGCCAGGTCATTAAAGTGGTCCACTACCTCGTAGTGGGTAGCACACATAGTGCTAATTCCAAAGAAAGATGGCAAGGTCCGAATGTGTGTCGACTTTAGATGAAGACTTAGATTCTAACTCTAAGACATTCCGAGTACTATATGAAGACTCGATATAAACCTCATCCCTCCTAAGTTTTGATTACAAGTTATTGTGAGTGTTATAGAAACTCCTGTATAAGTTTTCATTCGTTTCGATCGACTCGAAAACTAACACATTCGAGTATATCTCCTGCCTTGATGTTTTTTACTCACTCGGACATCACTCGGAACAATCGTATGTTCAAATAATTTCTCTAACGCTTTATTCCGAGTTTTGACTGCATATTTCAATGCAAAGTGAATTATAGTGTTAATTCCTCTTTCTAAGTCGGTTTGTTTGTTTGAGAAATATTTTTCCATATCAAGTCTTTATACTATGATGATTCTACTCTTTCTAAGTTGATTTTTCTTAGGATTGACAAGTGGAATTTGATTATATTGAATATTAAACCCAAAAATTTCACTCTTTTAGGCCTAAGATAATTATGCACTTAATTATCTTAATTAAATTATTATCTCGTGCCTAATCTTGCACCAAAGTATTTTATACTTCAAGAACCAAAGTGCTTTACTTTTGTAGGTTATCCAAATGAGGTTATCTCATTTTTTAAATTATAAAAGTAGCCGGCTTCTAGCTATCAATCACCAGCAGACAAGCTTTATCTACTTTTAAACAGGGCTCGGACACCGTGTCGGGGTTGTCTGTTTCCAAAACTGGAAAACTCCAACGCTAAGCTCAACGGTGGTTTCCGCCTTGCTTTTCGGACATCACCAGTTGACTAGAGCACCTTTAGGGGCCAAGAGCCATTACACAACGTTCACATCCCAACGGATCTTTTCCGAGTGACTCGGAAGAACCGTTATAATGTCCAAGTAAAGACTTCGTTTAGAACCAAGACACAACGGTCACTCTCCTTGGTCATCTACAAATAGAAGCCACTTTACAAGACTTGAAGATTGCTTGGAACTATTTCGAAACACATTACTTAAGCAAAAGTCATTGATTCGAAGATTAGCATTGTCCGTGATTTTCCGCCCCAGGATGGTTTCCACATAATTCTGAGTATATACTTTTCTAAGTCCAATCTAGACTCATAATCAGTTGTTTAGCTTTTTCCAAGCAAAAAAATTCAAAGTTTGCTTTAATTTCCACATCACCCTATTCACCCCCTCTAAGGTGACTTAGACTCTCCAGGACTAAACCTTCATTAGGGATTTGAACAAGGTAAACCTTAAAGATGATTTCCCGTTACCTCATATCGACATCCTAGTAGATAACATAATAGGACATGCTTTGCTCTCACTCATGGACAGATATGCTAGGTATAATTAGGTGAAGATGGTTGAAGAATATATGGAAAAGACGACCTCATCACTTAATGGGGAATGTACTCGATATATGGTAATGCCATTTGGGCTTAAGAATTTTGGAGCAATATATCGGAGGAGCTCCACAACATTACTAAACTACATGATACATAAGGGAGCCAAAGTTTATATGGATGACATGATCATCAAATCCAAAGATAGGGCAGGGCACTTACCTAGCTATAGAAAATTCTTCGAAAGACTAAGAAAGTAGAGCATGCACCTTAACCCACAAAAGTGTGCCTTTAGGGTAACCTCGGGTAGACTACTAGGTTATGTTATTAGTCTTAGAGGAATTGAAGTTGATCCATCCAAGATCAAAGCCATTCAAGAGATCCCACCATCGAACACGGATAATGGCATACGAGGCTTTATTAGAGGAATTGAAGTTGATCCATCCAAGATCAAAGCCATTCAAGAGATCCCACCACCAAAGACAGAAAATAGGATACGAGGCTTCCTTAGACGTTTGCAATACATTAGTCGTTTCATATCAAAACCGACTATGGTATGTGAACCCATCTTCAAGAAGCTCAAAAAGGATCCGAGCGTATTTGGGATGATGAGTTCCAAAAGCATTCAAGAAGATTAAGGAATACTTGGCTAATCCACTAGTGTTAGTTCCACCCCAACCAGGGAAGCCTTTACTAGTATACCTCACTACAACAAAAACTATGATGGGAGCAATGTTAGCTCAATGAGATAGAAAGGAAGAGTAGGCGAGTATATCATCTAAGCAAGAAATTCTTAGATTACGAGACCATGTACATGCCTTTAGATAAGACATCATTGGCTTTAGTCCGGGCTACCAACAAGCTCGGACATTACATGTTGGCCCACACCGTACATGTGGTAACACTAACGGATCCCATTCAGGTTCATTTAGGGCCTCTAGTGCATTTCGCATTCGATTAATGATATGTATGTAGTGAACGCACATAGATTTTACAAAGAAGAACGAGTTCTTACCCCACTGTTGATGTCAAATAAAATGTTCTTGAGTGGGTGACTCGAATCATATTTGAATGCTCTACCTGTTCTTTGGTTCACCAAGTTTGTAAATTAAGTCTGGCTGATCTTCAGTGGTCCGAGCTTGCTGAGTTTCCTCATTTGCTTATCCTTCAGATTCCGAGTTTGGCTCTTGAGCTGGTTCACTCTGAGTCATGATGTTCGAGCTACCTCATTCCGAGTTGCTTTCTTTTGACTTTGTCCGAGTTCGGCTTCGAGTAAGATCATCTTCCCCTCCACTGAGTTTCAGATCTAAGAAAGTTGACTAACTTGTTTTTCCCTTATCAATCTCATCAAACACAACGTGGATACTTTCTTCCACTTTGCTAGTTCTTTTTTAAAGACACGATATGCTTTACTTGTGAGATGAGTAAGCTAGAAAGATACCTTCATCTCGATCGAGCATCAAACTTGGTCAGGTGATCCTTACAATTATTTGGAATAAAACACTTACATCCAAAGGGTTTAAAGTATGAGATTTTAGGCTTCTTTCCCTTGTAAAGCTTGTATGGTGTTTTCTTCAAGATGGGTCCGATGGGGCATCTATTCGAGTGTGTAGTTTGTCTGTGTTGATCGCCTCAATCCAAGCAATAGTAAGGTAGATCATGTTCAATCATCATTGTCCTTCCTATTTCTTCCAGAGTTTAGTTCTTTCTCTTCACTACTCTATTCTATTGAGGAGTTCTAGGTGCTGAGAAGTTCGAGAGATACCATTCTTATCGCATAACTCTGCAAATTCCGAGTAATCGAACTCCCTTCCATGGTCGGTTCGAATTCTTCTAATCCGAGTCCGAGACTCTACTTGAATTTTCCTGTAGAGCTTGTTAAACTCTTTGAGAGCTTCATTTTTGTTCCTGAGAAAACAAACCCAAGTAAACCATGAGTAGACATCAACAATCACAAGTACATAAGATTTACCTCCAAGACTCTTTACAAAGATTTCACCATATAAATCCATATGCGATAACTCAAGCACTTTGGATGTGGAAATAGTTTTGAGAGGTTTAAAAGATGATCTAACCTAGTTCCCTTTTTGCAGACTTCACAATTTTAACTTTCTTAAATGCACAGTTAGCTAAACCCCCAACTAAGCCATGTGATGCAAGCTTTTTGATAGTGTGCATGCTAACATGTCCTAGTCTACGATGCCATGTCCAAAAATCATCATGCAATGATGCTTTTAAATAAGATAAATTCTAACTTGGATCAGAAGAGGAATAGTTTAGGTATTACCCGATCTCTTACCCGAGAGCTTAGTATCTTTGGTGGTTGCATCGAAATATAGCAATTGGTTTGAGTGAGTCTTACCTCTTGACCTTTGTCACACAATTGAGAGATGTTGAGTAGATTGTACTTTAATCCTTTGACAAGGTAGATTGGGCTGTCAAGGTTGTCTTCTTTCCTAATCTTGCCAATTCCAACTATCTTACCCTTACTATCATCTCTAAAAGTGACTTTTCCCCCTTTGAAATGTTCCAACTCAAAAAATAGTCTTAAATCTCCGGACATGTGGCGTGAGCATGCAATGTCTAAGTACCAATGACATTTTATCCTTTTCCGAGTCACCTGCAAGTAAGAAGCACACTAACCCTTCGACTTCCTCTAACGAACCCAAGTAACTCCTTTACTCGTGGTCCTTTTCGAGGAAGAAGACTCTTGGGAACCAAGATTTGAATGACTTTGGGTTTGGTCTAATTCTAAGTCTTCTTTTTAGAAAACGGAGTCTATGTCTCTTTCTTTTGAAAAACTTTTCTTTTGTAAATAGGTGGAGAGGGTTTTCTCCTGTAATCTGATCCGGGCTTAGTCCTCCTTTCATTCTTATGCATAGGACCATGCTCAGCCTTCCCGAACTTCACGGTTCCGGAATCCTTTTGAAAAGATTCGAGTAAGAGTTAGATTCCTTCTCTTCATTAAAACCAAGTCCTTCTTTCCTGAAGGAGACACATTGAGAGCCTAAAAGCATGTCAAGGTTTCTCTAACCTTGAGCAAATTTCAAAACAAGCTCTTGAGAGTCATTGAGCTTTCTTTTTAGATGCTCATTTTCTCTTCCGAGTGACTCGGACTCGGTCTCATTAGTTTGAGTACTAGTCTTGAGTTCTTTCGGAGTTAGTCTCGGCTTTTCTAATTCATTTTTCAAACAGTTGCTCTCAAAAGTAAGAGACTCAAGTTGTTATTTGAACTAAGAAGAATCAGAATTGGACTTTTCTTCCAAAGTATAAATATATTTAGCCAAATCAACTTTTGAAAACATGAGAAAGTATTCAATTACGTCCCGAGGACTTGTTTCCTCGGTGTTTGAGTTGTCGAGTCCGACTCGGATTCAGCTTCCGAGTCCGTTAGTGCAATCAAACACTTTAAGTTATCAGAATCTTCTTCTTCTTCGGATGAGTCTTCATCACTCCCTGTGGCCATCATAGCCTTCTTCTTCTTTCTCGTCCTTCTTTCTCCTTGGACGAGTCCTTCACTATGTGATCCTTGTCTGTCACATTCAAAACAACCGAGTTCTTAGTTAAAGATAACTTTGAAGGAGAAGAGTATTTAACTTTTCTTTCCTTCTTATCCTTCTTATAGAACTATTCCTTTGGCCCCTTCTCCCATTTCTTGTGCTTCATCATTCTTCTAAGTATGAGGAACTCGGACTTTCCTCTCTGCTTTCTTATGCTTTCGGGGCAATGTTCTTTTTGGTGCCGACCTCGGCATCCTCTTCTTCCAGGTGAATTTCATAGGTAAGCGGCTTCCCAATCAGTTCATCTAGGTTTAGCCGAGAGAGGTTCGGAGCTTCCTTGATGGCTATCACCTTTGGGCCCCATCTTCTCTTAGGTAGACTTTTTAGAATTTTCTCGCACATTTCTTCGTGGGAAATCTTTCTACGCAGAGATTTGAGATTGTTTGTAATCTCAGTAAAGCGTATAAACATCCGAGTGATGTTTTCTTCTGGCTCCATCTTGAATAGCTCATATTTGTGAAGATATTGACTTATCTTTACCTGTTTCACTTTGAAGACTTAAACTCTACTTAATACATTTCGAGTTGTATCGAAGGAATCAGGTATAAGAATTTCTCACTTATAAAGTTTTGATTCTAAGGCATTCTCTCGTACCTTAAAAACTTTTCTCGAGTGATATAGTATTTATTCTAAGTGATATAGCATTTACTTCACGTATTCTTGCTTGTCTCCGAGTGACTCGGAAAACGGATATGCGTATCTCACTCGGCTCTAAGTCCCTCATCACTTAGATATACCGCATGCTGAATTGACTAGTATTTCGCTTTATCGCACTCAGGTCCGACTTTATGTTTTAAGTTCTACTTTGTTGGAGTCGGTGATTCTAGTCTGAATCGTGCTTAATCTATATCAAGTTATTTCACTCGGATATTCTTTATGTAACTTAATTCTTCGCTTAGACTAACTCGATGGAATTTTGAGTTTCATGGATATTAGACTCGGAAAATTTCACTCTCTTTCCGACTCGAGATAATTAGTTGCGTAATCATCTTAATTATTTAACTATCTCGTGTCTAATCTTGGACCAAAGTATTTTATACTTTGAGAACCAAAATTGATTTACTTTTGTAGGTTATTCATATGAGGATACACTTTTTAAAATACAAAAGTAATCGGCTTCAAAACGTCAAATCACCAGCGAGACATGGCTTTTCCCTTTCTCTATCCCAGTCCCGGAAGATTGTGTCGAGCCGTCTCGTTTCCAAATCTGAAAACTGAAATGCCAAGCTTAATGGTGGTTTCCACCTTATCCTTCAAGAGACCGCCGAGTGGTTTTGGGACTTCCAAGAGAGTTAAACCATTGTCCAACGTTCATATCACAACGGATACTTTCCGAGTGACTCGTAAAGCCTTTATCAACGGTCACGAGAGGACTCTCGGTCGGGAGATGGAGATAACGGCTACTCTGCCTGGTCATCTATAAATAGAAACCAACTCTCAAGACTTGAAGATTGCCGAACCTATTGTTAATACACGTACTTGAGCAAAGTCATTGTATTCATACTCAATCTTCTACTTACAACTCCCACTCTGTAATTCATTACTTTCGAGTTGTAAGGTCTTGTACTTAGTTGCTAACACTTTCTTACTTTCTAAGTAAGGTCCCTTGACTAAGTCGTAAAGGTAAACTCGGCTTAGTTGTCCCTAGCTGTAAGGTTTATCTTAGTTAGGAATTACTAGATCGGATAAGGGAAATTCGAGTCTAGGAAAACTTGTAAAGAGTTGTCTAAGGGAGCAACTCAGGTTCGATCAGTCTACGGTATTTTATGGACTCAAAATAGTGGATTTGACTTCGTGCTTGGACTAGCACGGTCCGTGGTTTTCTTCCCTAGGAGGGTTTCCACGTAACTTGTTTGTTTTTACTTTCCGAGTTCATTCTAGACTCGGACGGACTCAAATCTTCCGCTTTGTCTACCTCTTTATTCTTTATAGTAATTCCGAGTACATACTTTTCTGACCCCACTTTAGACTCATAATCTGTTTCGCCTCCACTTTGGCAAAAGAGTTTGATTTTCAAAGAAAATCCTCCGTCACCCTATTCACCCCCTCTAGGGTGACTCGGACTCTCCCCGAGCAAACATTCAATTGGTATCGAGCCTAGCCTTTCAAAAAGGATCTAACCATCCAAAAGTTTAAAGATCAAATGGCTCATAACAACGGAGAGTTCGATGAAGGAAGATCTTCCAACAGACCACCAAAATTCAAAGGATCAAACTTCGGGCACTTGGAAGAAACTTATGGAATGTTTCCTCATGGATCATGATGAAGATGTCCAGGACATCATACAAAATGGAAACTACATTTCAATGAAGACAGAAGAATTCAGAATCATTCCCAAAATGAAAGTCGAGTTTACTCCACGCGAAGCGAGAAGTTCGAAAGAGCTTCAAGGCAATGAACATTCGATGTGCGCCATCAGCGCAGAGGAATACAATCGAGTATATTTTTACTTTGGAAGAAAAGTCCAATTCCGATTCTTCTCGTTTCAAAGAACAACTTGAGTTAATTTCATCCGAGAGCATCTCTTTGAAAAATGAATTAGAAAAGCTGAGACTCACACTCGGAGAACTCAAGACTAGTGCTCAATCCAATGAGACCGAGTCCGAGTTCCTCGTAAAAGAAAATGAGCAGCTAAAGCAAGAGCTCATTGAGTCTCAAGATCTGGTTTTAAAATTTACTTAAGGTCGGAAAAACCTTGACATGCTCTTAGGATCTCAATGTGTCTCCTTCGTAAAAGAAGGTCTTGGTTTCAACAAAGAGGAGGAATCCAATTCCTACTCGGAACCATTCAAAAGGATTCCGGAAGCTGTAAAGTTCAAGAAAGCTGAGCATGGTCCCATTCACAAAAATGAAGGGAGGACTAAGCCCGGAACAGTTTACAAAAGGAAACCATTCTCTTCGGTTTCCAAAGGAAAGGTTTTCAAAAAGAAAGAGACACAAACTCGGTTCTCTAAACAAAAGACTCAAATCGGACTAAACCCAAAGTCATTCAAATCGGGTTCCGAAAAACCTTCTTCCTCGTAAAAGGACCACAGTAAAGAATGTTACTCGGGTTCGTTAGAGGAAGTGAGAAGGGTTAGATTGTCTCTGTTTTGCAGGTCACTCGGAAGAGATCAAAAGGACATTGGTACCTTGACAATGGATGTTCACGCCACATGTTTGAAAAACATAAAGGAGGAAAGGTCACTTTTGGAGATGACAAGCAAATGCGAGATAGTTGGGATAGGCAAGATTGGAAAAGGATGCAATCTGGTCGATCCAGCTTTATCTTGTCAAAGGATTAAAGTACAATCCGCTTAGTATCTCTCAATCTGTGCGATAAAGGTCAAGAGGTAAGATTCACTCGGACCAACTGCTACATTTCGATGTTACCACCAAGGAGATCAAGCTTTTAGGTAAAAGATTAGGTAACACTTACATTATTCCTCTTTCGACCCGAGTCGGAATTTATCGTGCTTTAAAGCATCTCTTCATGATGACTCATGGACATGGCATCGTAGATTAGGCCACATTAGCATGCATACTATCAAGAAATTGGAATCTCATGATTTGGTTAGGGGTCTACCTAAATGTGCCTTTGAGAAAGATAAAGTTTGTGAAGCATGCACAAGAGGGAAACAAGTCGGATCCTCATTCAAATCTCTCGAAGACAGCTTCCACATCCAAAGTGCTTCGAGCTGCTGCATATGGACTTATGTGGTGAAATCCTCGTTAAGAGCCTTAGAGGTAAATCATATATATTTGTTATTATTGATGATTATTCACGATTTACCTGGGTATGTTTTCTTAAGCACAAAAACGAAGCATTCAAGGAGTTTAGCAAGCTCGTAGAAAAATTCAAGTTGAGTCTCGGACTCATATCCGAGAGAATTCGAACTCGACCATGGAAGGGAGTTCGACTACTCGGAATTCTCGAGTTTTGCGACAAAAATGGCATCTCTCACAACTTCTCAAGCACCAAGAACTCCTCAACAAAATGGAGTAGTGGAGAGAAAGAATAGAACCCTTGAAGAAATAGCAAGGATGATGATGATTGAGCATAACTTACCTTACTATTTCTGGGCCGAGGCGATCAACACAGCCAACTACACTCGAACAAATGCCTCATCGGACCCATTTGAAGAAAACACCTTACGATCTCTACTAAGGGAAGAAACCAAATATTTCCTACTTCGGACCATTTGGATGTAAATGTTTCGTTCATAACAATGGTAAGGATCACCCGACCAAGTTTGGTGCTTGGTCGGATGAAGGTATTTTTCTAGGTTACTCTTCTCATAGCAAAGCTTATCGCATTTTCAATAAGAAAACTAACAAAGTGAAAGAAAGCATCCACGTTGTATTTGATGAGCTTGAACAGGAGAAACCAAGTGAGTCTTCATATTTAGATTTGAAGCTCAGCAGAGAAGATGATGAGACCGAGTCTACAAAGACTAAAGCTCAATCGGCTCGGAATGCAGTCACTCATAACGAAGTGACTTAGAATGAGACAACTCAAGAGTCCGCTCGGAACGAACAAGCTAATGAAGAAGATCACTCGGAACAAGCTTCGAAGATCAGGTAGCTCAGCCCACAAATCTTGTGAATCAAAGGACAGGTAGAGCTTTCAAGTTCACTTCTAGTCACCCACTAGAAAACATAATATCCGATATCAACAAGTGGGGTAAGAACTCGTTCCTCTCTTCACAACCTATGTGCATTCACTACATTCATCTCATTAACTGAACCCGAAATGCACTAGAGGCCCTAAATGAACCTGAATGGGCAGAGGCCATGCAAGAGGATCTCAATCAATTCGAAAGAAACCAAGTTTGGACTCGACCAACCGACCTTCCGACCACCCAGTCATAAGAACCAAATGGGTTTTCAAGAACAAACTGGATGAAGGTGGGGTAGTAGTCGAAACAAGGCTAGACTTGTGGCTCAAGGTTACAATGAAGAAGAAGGAGTTGATTGTGGGGAAACCTTTGCACTGTTGCCGGGATCGAAGCTATTAGAATTACTGTTGGCATTTGCATCCAAGCATGCATATTAAATTATATCAAATGGGTGTTAAGTGTGCATTTCTCAATGGTTTTATTAAAGAGGAAGTCTATGTCGAGCAGACCTCCTGGTTTTGAAAACTCAGAATTTCCAGATCATGTTTTCAAACTTCAAAAGGCTTTCTATGGTCTTAAACAAGCCCCAGAGCTTGGTATGAAAGATCGAGCAATTTCTTGGCTCAAAATGATTTTAAAAAGGTCGGATCGACAAGACTCTTTTTATAAAAACCAAGGAGAAAGATTTTCTCATTGTTCAAATCTATGTTGATGATATTATCTTCGGAGCTACTAATGAATATACTGTACGAGAATTTTCTCGAGTTGATGAGTCGAGAATTCCGAATGAGTATGATGGGAGATCTCAATTTCTTCCTTGGTTTACAAATCAAACATGACAAAGATGGAATCTATGTCCATCAATCCAAGTATACCAAGGAACTGCTGAAGAAATACAAATTTCAAGATGCAAAGCACGCATCTACACCCATGAGCAGACAGTATAAAGCTTGACTCGGACGAAAAAGGTAAAGCAATAGATCGAAACTCTATCGAGGTATAATTGGATCTTTGCTATATCTTACTTCTAGCCCACCGGATATAATGTTCGGTGTTTGTTTATGCGCGAGATTCCAAGCTAATCCAAAAGAATCACATCTCACTCGCGGTGAAGAGAATATTCGAGATATCTTGCAGGAACTCACAACTTAGGTCTATGGTACTCAAGAGACTCGGAACCGACCCTCATTGGATACTCAAACGCGGATTAAACAGGATACAAAGTTGATAGAAAAGCGGTTCCGGAGCCTCGCCAATTTCGGGTCAATCCCTAATATCTTGGCACTCAAAAAGCGAACTCGGTGGCTCTATCAACTGCTGAAGCCGAGTATATTGCAGTCTGGAGCATGTTGCGCTCGGATTCTATGGATAAAGCAACACTTGAGGGATCATGGACTATCTTTCAAATTAGTTCCAATCAAGTGTGATAATCGAGTGCAATCAACATCACCAAGAATCCAGTCCAAGCACTCAAAGACAAAGCATATTGAGGTCGGATATCATTTCTTACGAGACCACTCGAGAAAGGTGATATTGAACTTGAGTTCATTCCTACTAATCTTCAACTAGCTGATATCTTTACTAAGCCTCTTGGTGAAGATCAATTCGCTTTTATTCGGAATGAGCTTGGTATGTTAAATGCATAACTATGTGCTATCTTTGTAATAATCTCGTTGCATGATTATGTGTTATGTGTTTTCAAACTGTTAATGACCATTAGTTCAGCTTGATCCGATGATACTAAGCTAAGTAGTTGTTAGTTATTTGTAGTTTCGAGTCACTCAAAACCAATCCGAGTCGGACTCGGACGTCAAGAAAAATTGGCCTTCAAATTTTTGAATACATCTCTAGATCAGTGGAGAAGTTCGAATATATTTTCAAAATCTTTTCTCTCTCTCTCTCTTGGGCGCTATGATCAAACGCTAGCCGTGGATCTCAAACTGCTATAATCTTAACCGTTCGGAAGAGAACCGTCACACCGATCCGAGGTGACTTTTGAAAGCGCGGAGCGGAACGGAGTTACAATTAACGTTACGGTGAAGGACGATTCTTATTCTTTAAATAGAGACTACTCTTCTTCTCCTCGTTACTCTACATTCCATCTCTCTCTCATACACAAAACTTCTCGCGGAAGCTTTCTACGTCTACGAGTGCTCCCTGGACTTCTTCAAGCGATGTAAGGATCATCTCAAGTAAGTTCGTCCGCTCTCAATCTCTTTCTTCTACTCATTTTCTTTCATTCTCGTCGACTCACTCTCGTCTTTTCTAACTCAAAAGTTTCATCTTTCTTTCCTCTTTCTCAAAATGCCTAAGAGAGGTAATCATTCAGACTTTCAGGTCTCCTCCTCCTCCAAAAGCCTCGCTCCAAAACCCGTAAAGCTCAACCCCTTCTAAGCCCGTCGTCACTCGAAGCATCTCGTGTCTGGACGACAAGTTCTTTCCAACCACTAAATTTTTTGGTTGGCCCATATTCAAACCACTCGAAGTGTACAACTTTCTTTGTTTTAGCGAGTTTATTTATCCCGAACTCGTTTCGAGTTCTACACTCACCTCACTCACTCGAAGGTGTTCTAACCTCCGAGTTCAAAACATTATTGTTCGCATCAACACCTCCCTCCTCCACCGCCTGTTCAAGGTCTCCTCTCTTTTCTTGAACAGCAACCCCATTCCTTTCACTCGAAGTCGCCGATGTCTTCTTTGAAAAATATGCTAAAGAGTTTCCTGAGTCACGGAAAATTTTTTTAATGACTCGATTGAAGTAAGAAGCACGCCTTCTATGCTTCCTGCCGATGAGAACCTTTTTCTCTCAGCATTCCAAGTAAGGAGAACCCCAACTCCAAGCACCTCAAATCTCTTTTTGACATCCTTGAGGGCTACGAAGTAGACCTCTTCCCCTCAATAATTGAGCGGATGGCAGCTGTGCCAGCTCAACTCCAAAATAAGAAGAACACCCCTCTTTCCTTCGGTGCTCTTCTCACCCTTGTTTTTAAACAATTCAAGGTTCCTCTCCCCTCGGACCCCAATGCTCTGTCCGAGGCTGCCATTGTTGTTGGTAAGAAGGAACTTCAAGGGTACGGATACCAGGAATCACAACCCGGTGTCCGGGTGCACAACTCGAACCGAGGCCTCCTTCTCCGCCTCAAACTCGAAAGCAACCCCTCTTTCTCTCCCTGCCCCACCTGTTGGTGCTTCCACCTGAGGTGCCTCCAAATCTCTCTCCGCTATTTTGTCCGCCGTTTTCATGGACAAAATCAGCTCTGTGTCCTCCGAATTCAAGGACCTACTCAGCTTCTTTCAAGACTCGCCTATCGGTCTTTGTACATCCACCAAAAACCACCCAATCCCAAATCCGAGAGCAGTACTCTTTGGTTCTTGAGATGAGGGAGTTGGTAAAGGAGCGAAGGAGCTGGTCGAGCTCCTCGGAGAGAGACGGTCCAAGGCGGCTCAGGACCAAGGCGACTCGGATACATCCGAAGCATCCTCGAGCCAAGCCCCGACCTCCTCAAAAAGTGGGGAGGAAGAAGAAGCAACACCGAGGAGCTCGCGGCGAGGCAGCTCCATCTCGGGCAAGGGGTGGAACACAAAGAAGAAGCAGCAGGAACTACCGAGGGTCGATCGCTCCTCAAGCTCAAATGGTAGTAATCAACTCGGACGGTAGTCCGAGTGGGTCGAAGACCTCGCCGTGCCACGACAACATACAGCGGGTCGGTTAGAGCGACCCCTCCAGACTACGAAGTCCCTGTGGAGGAACCCCTAGATCCTCTTGTTCTGGGTCAGCCACTCGAGCCGAGCCCTTAACGGCGATCCCGGTTCTCCCTCCACCGCACTCAAGCACATCGTCAAGATCTTACCAGCGCCGGCGTACCTCTCATCCCTCCGCTTCCACTCGGACATCCCCCTCTCCCTCGTAGGCGCCATGCACTCGTGTCACAATTCCACAGCCTACCAAATTCTTCTTCTTTTTGAGAGATTTCTACTTATTTCTTGTGTCCAAACATCAAATTTGTACTAACTCGTTGTATTCTTCTCTTTTTGTTGTTGTTTTTTTTTCTGAAAGGTAAGAGGGAGAATATAGATGAAAAACTTGTTGTCTTGTTTAGGGGAGCATTTCTCAATCTCTCTCTCTCTCTCTATGTGTATTTTTCTTAAATTTCAATGAACTAATGCATTTTCGTTCACTTTTCCGAGTTCCTTGTCTTATGCAAGCCTTTCCGAGTTTATATACATTTCATTGACAATTATTGTGTATCTATTACTCGTTCTATTGTTTGCGCAACACTTACAAAAACGTATAAATTTCACTAACAAAGTTTCTGTTTAAGTATGGAATGCCTTTCATCAAAAAGGGGAGATTGAAGACTCGGACACTACTTAATACATTTCCGAGTTGTATCGAAGGAATCGGTATAAGAATTTCTCACTTATAGAGTTTTGATTCCAAGGCATTCTCTATACCTTAGAAACTTTTCTGAGTGATATAGTATTTATTCTAAGTGATATAGCATTTACTTCACGTATTCTTGCTTGTCTCCGAGTGACTCGGAAAACGGATATGCGTATCTCACTCGGTTCCGAGTCCCTCATCACTTAGATATACCGCATGCTGAATTGACTAGTATTTCGCTTTATCGCACTCAGGTCTAACTTCATGTTTTAAGTTCTACTTTGTTGGAGTCGATGATTCTAGTCCGAATCGTGCTTAGTCTATATCAAATTATTTCACTCGGATATTCTTTATGTAACTTGATTCTTCGCTTAGACTAACTCCGATGGAATTTTGAGTTTCATGGATATTAGACTCGGAAAATTTCACTCTCTTTCCGACTCGGATAATTAGTTGTGTAATCATCTTAATTATTTAACTATCTCGCTTCTAATCTTGGACCAAAGTATTTTATACTTTGAGAACCAAAATTGATTTACTTTTGTAGGTTATTCATATGAGGATACACTTTTCAAAATACAAAAGTAATCGGCTTCTAAACGTCAAATCACCAAGCAGACACGACTTTTCCCTTTCTCTATCCCAGTCCCGTAAGATTGTGTCGAGCCGTCTGCGTTTCCAAATCTGGAAAACTGAAACGCCAAGCTTAACGATGGTTTCCACCTTATCCTTCAAGAGACCGCCGAGTGGTTTTGGGACTTCAAAGAGAGTTAAACCATTGTCCAACGTTCATATCACAACGGATACTTTCGAGTGACTCGGAAAGCCTTTATCAACGGTCACGAGAGGACTCTCAATCAGGAGATGGAGATAACGGCTACTCTGCCTGGTCATCTATAAATAGAAGCCAACTCTCAAGACTTGAAGATTGCCGAACCTATTGTTAATACACGTACTTGAGCAAAGTCATTGTATTCATACTCAATCTTCTACTTACAACTCCCACTCGTAATTCATTACTTTACGAGTTGTAAGGTCTTGTACTTAGTTACAAACACTTTCTTACTTTCTGGTAAGGTCCCTTGACTAAGCTGTAAAGGTTAACTCAGCTTAGTTGTCCCTAGCTGTAAGGGTTATCTCAGCTAGGAAGTACTAGATCGGATAAGGGAATTTCTGAGTCTAGGAAAACTTGTAAAGAGTTATCTAAAGGAGCAACTCGAGTTCGATCAGTCTACGGTATTTTATGGACTCAAAATAGTGGATTTGACTTCGTGGTTGGACTAGCACGGTCCGTGGTTTTCCGCCCCGGGAGGGTTTCCACGTAACTTGTTTGTTTTTACTTTCCGAGTTCATTCTAGACTCGGACGGACTCAAATCTTCCGCTTTGTCCGCCTCTTTATTCTTTATAGTAATTCCGAGTACATACTTTTCTGACCCCACTTTAGACTCATAATCTGTTTCGCCTCCACTTTGGCAAAAGAGTTTGATTTTCAAAGAAAATCCACTGTCACCCTATTCACCCGCCCCCTTCTAGGGTGACTCGGACTCTCCCCGAGCAAACCTTCACACTTGGCTTTTACCTTCATATGTGTTGACAAGAGTGTCCCACACATCTTTAGTCGTGTCACAAGCCGACACTCTGTTGTACTCTTCCGAGCTAATAGCACATATTAGAATGTTCATCGCTTTGAAGTTCTTTCCGAACTTCTCTCGACTCCTCATTGGTGTACTCGAACTTTTCTTTACGCACGGATCTCGTACCTTCTATGTTCATTGGAATGTAATTGCCTTCTTGGATGATTTTTCAAACATCTTAATCGTTGTCCAGCAGAAAGCATTCCCTTAGCTTCTTCCAAGGTGCATGAAGTTTGATCCTTTGAACTTTGGTGGTCTAGTTTAAGATTTTCCTTCATCGAACTCTCCGATCTTCCGAGCCATCCGATCTTTAGACCTTTGGATTATTAGATTCTTTTTGAAAGGCTATGCTCTAATATACCAATTTAAGGCTTGCTCTTGGAGAGTCTAAGCCACCCTAGAGGGGGTGAATAGCGTGATGAGGAAATTTTAACAAACTTAGAAACTTTAAGCTTAAAAAGAATGAACACGAGAATCCGAGTCTAGATTGGACTCACAAAAGTAGACACACAAAGATACGTGGAAATCCTCCCGGGGTAGAAAACCACGGTCGGTGCTAATCTAAGCACCAAGTCAAATCCACTATTTTGAATCCTTAAAATACGACTGGACTCGACTCAACCAAAATTGCTCCCTTAGACAATTCCTTACAGATTTTTCATAGGCTCGGAACTTCCCATATCTAATCTAGTACTTCCTAATTGACGTAACCTTAACAGACTAGGGACAACCGAGCTGAGTTAACCTTTACAGCTCGATCAAAGAACCTTATTCGGAAAGTAAGAAGAGTGAGTGACTCGATTACAATACTTTATAACTCGGAAAAGTATTAAGTACTCGACTTGGACTTGTAAGAAGAAGATTGAATGATTATTGTACTAAGAGATATAGTTTCAGCAATGTGTTCAACAATATTCAAGTCTTGTGAAGTGGCTTCTTTTTTAGATGACTAAGCAGAGTGACCGTTGTATCTTGGTTCCGAACAAAAGTCTTTACTTGCCATTGTAACGGCTTTTCGAGTCACTTAGAAAAGATCCGTTGGGATGTGAACGTTGTGCAACCGGTCTTGGCTCCTAAAGGTGCTCCAGTCAACCGGTGATGTCCGAAAAGTAAGGTGGAAACCATCGTTGAGCTTAGCGTTGAAGTTTTCCATTTTTGGAAATAGACAACCGTGACACGGTGTCTAAGCCCTGTTCAAAAGTAGATAAGCCTTGTCTCCCGGTGATTGACGACTTGAAGCCGGCTACTTTTGTAATTCAAAAATGAAATAACCTCGTTTGGATAACCGACAAAAGTAAACCACTTTGATTCTCAAAGAATAAAATACTTTGGTCCAAGATTAGGCACAGATCATAATTTAATTAAGACAATTAAGTGCATAATTATCTTAGGCTTAGAAGAGTGGAATTTTATGAGTCTAATATTCAATATATTCAAATTCCATCGAGTCGATCCTAAGAAAGATCAAGTTAGAAAGAGTAAAATCATCGGAGTAACAAACCGACTAAAAAGAATTAACACTCGTAATTCACTTTACATTGAAATATGCAATCATAACTCATAATAAAAGAGTTAGAGACCCATGCGATAGATCTTAGTGCTATCTCGAGTGAGTCGAAACACTAATGCATAAGATATACAAGAATGTGTTTTTGAGTCGATCGAAACAAATGAAAACTTATACGAGAGTTTCTATAACACTCATAATGACTTGTAATCAAAACTTAGGAGGGATGAGGTTTGTACCGAAGTTTTCATGTAGTACTCGGAATGATTTAGATTTAGAGTCTCGAGTCTTCAACCCTCTTGGGGCAGAAATGTAAAACCCGAAAACTTAAGCAGACTTCCTTGCTAATGAATTAAATTATTAAAAGTTAAGTCAAAAACTCGAAATTATTAAATTAAGTTGAATTATAATTTTTCCGAGTCAAAATTAAAACCCGAGAATTGAAACCCAAGCATGGGTTAGCTTAAATGGGCTTATTGAAATTAAATTTGGGCCCAATTTATAAAAGGCCCAAACCAAAAATTAAAACAAAAGGAAATGGAATGAATTGGCTGGCATTTTTTAGGAGGAGTTGGTAGATTATTAAAGGAAACATGTACGGGGCCAATGGGAATTAACCACAAAACCCTTTATGTGGAAGTAGGAAATGAAGAGAGAGAAAATGAGACTAAGAACAACGAGAGGGGAACGAAAGAAGCGTAAGCGAGTAAAGGGAAAGAGAGCAGAGGGAGACCGAGGAAGTAGAGACCGAAGAAGCGTAAGAGGAAACCGAAGGGAGAGACAGAGCAAAGATAGCGACAGATTGAGAGGAAGAGCGAGGGCAGGTTCGAGACCCCGAAACGAGAGCCAAAGAGCGAGAGAAGAAGAGAGAGTGAAGGGGAACAGAGAGGAAAAGGAGGCACAAAGCATGCTTGCACGGCCGGCGAGCACGAAGAGGGAGACGGCGAGACCGGACAGAACCGAGGCCAGGGGCAAGGAGAACGAGGGGCAGAGCAGGAGGGACTGAGACCAAGAATAGTAAAAGGAGGAAGAAGAAGAAGCACAGAGGGTCGGGAACAAGAGGAAGAACTCAGGAGAACAAAGAAAAAGCAAAGCAAAATCACCCAATCCGAAATTCAATCCTTTAAAACTAAAATTCTTATAACTACTAAGAATCTAAGGTGAGTCATTCAAATTCATCCTCTAAAGATAAAAATGAATTAGGTGGATTAAGCTTGGAATGGATTCATGAAATTAGAAAGCCTAGACTTAATTAAAGAACTTAGAGGCCTAATTCACTGAATTTAGAAACTCACTAAATATGATACATGATGTTAATTATGTGATTTATTAGATATGATTCGTGAATATTTGAGTGTTATTAAGTATGATCATTGAGCTATATGTTTGAAATCTCCATGAACTTGGCTTGATGTATATTAGAAGGTAAAATCATGAAAGATAAAGAAATCACAAAAATGCAGATTTTTACCATGGTTTGCCCGCTATCTCGAATTGTTATACTTTCATGAGTCGCCCAAAATTCCTGAAACTTTTACTCGTAGCTTCCTGATAATTTATGGGAATTTCTGAAAATTTTAGTATGCATTGGATGAGTAGATTGGAAGACATGGATTTTTGAGTAAAAATGTGCTATTTTGGGCAAAATCGGAACTAATTGAGTAATTGAGTTAAGAACTAAAATTTAAGAAGCTATATGGCTAGATTAAGAGATAAATATCGATTAAGGAAAGTTATGAAACTATAAACCACCTATGCGCGATATTAAGCAATTATGAAAACGATAAGTTCGTTGATTAGAAATCTTAATTGATATGTTTATGTGATGATTATCCCAAAGTACATCGATTATAAATAACACAAGCATGCCTATACGAATTGGATTGATTGTGCTTGAGTTGGAACTTGCTTATGTGAATTGTTAGTTGTGAAGATAATGCGTATGAAAGTGTTAAGCATGAATTATATGAATTATGTATATCTCGTCGATAAGTAATAAGAAAATAATAAGAAGATAAGAAACATAAACAACTAAAGAAGGGAAAAAGGATTGTGTTATTGATCTAAGACCCCACGAATTAAAGAACCCTCTGAAGTTATGGCCATAGAAGTGTCCGTCAAATTGAAGCCACGAATTGAATTGCTTCCATGAATTCCTCGACAGTATGCGTCCTTCGAGTTTGAGGCTTGCCTCGAGGCCACGAATTATTTTGCCTCAAGGCCACGAATTGTTATACCTCCAAGAACTCAGCCCACAAATTATTTTGGCTCCAATAACTAGGTCTTTGGAGCATAACATAAATCTTCTTTCCATTTGAAATTAAGAATACTTAAAGAATGATGATATGAAGAAACGAATGATTATGCATGATGAACAAGAAAGAAAGAAGCATTGAGTTATGAAATGCATAATTGAACTTAAGAAGAAGAATGAGAAGAAGAACGAATCCTGATTTAATAAGAAATTAATACGATAAGAAGTAAGACATGATTTACGTGATGAATGCCTTACATGATGAATGATTCTATGACATACTTGCGTAGAAAGAAGAATGAAGTGTGTGTTATGATTGAATTCATGAGTAATTGATGTCATATGTGCCGCTCGGCAAGTTGGCAAGTTTAGCGTCCTACGTGTCTTATGCGTGTATGATCCGAATAGCAAGTTATGAATGAATAGAGAACTTACGTGTGTTTGTTAATGAATTAATGTGCAAAGTGAAACCCGGGGTTGGGTTTAGGTTATTCACTGGGCTCGTGGAGCTCATGACCTCACCAACATTTCTGGTACGAAGTAAGACTCTCGAGAGTAGCTTTTGGCTTTCAAAAATAGCAAACGGATAGGAGATGCCGGACTTACTACATGTTTTCTATCTTCTTGTTTGTAAAGATGTTTGTAAAGATGGTTGTATGTGAACTTAAGTTTTGACTATGAATGTAAAAGCCCTATGTGAATACTTCGAGCGTATGGCTCGTTGTGCTTGTGTTGTTGATACTCCGAGCATGTGACTCATTGAGTTTATGAATGCGTTTTGTGCGGGGTTAAATCTTTCAGCCTATGGGATTAGCCATATTACATAGGAAACTCTGCCGAAATTTTCCGGAAAACCTTTGAAAACCTAGAAACACGCTTTCGCCAATCAAAGAGAAAACTATTAACCCTAAGTTGAGATCTTAAGTAGCCTTAGGGTTCCTCTCGGGAACCCCGGCATGTAATACTCCTAGGGTGGGTCATGGGCTATTACAAGAAAACCACGGATAGTGCTAATCTAAACAATAAGTCAAATCCACTATTTTGAATCCGTAAAATACAACGGACTAACTCAACTAGAATTGCTCCCTTAGACAATTCCTTACCATGTTTTCCTAGACTCGAAGTTCCTTTATCTCGATCTAGTACTTCCTAACCGAGATAACCTTTATAGTTAGGGACAATCGAGCTGAGTTAACCCTTACATCTAAGTCAAGGGACCTTACTCGAAAGCAAGAAAAGTGTGTAACTTATTACAAGACTTTACAATTCACAAAAGTATTATGTACGAGACTTGAAGTTGTAAGTAGAAGATTGAATGAGTAATGTACTAAGAGAGATAGTTTCAGCAATGGATTCAGCAATCTTTAAATCTTGTGAAGTGGTTTCTATTTATAGATGACCAAGTAGAGTGTTGTGTCTTGGTTACGAACAGATGTCTTTACCGGCCATTGTAACGACTCTTTTAAACCAATCGAAAAGATCTGTTCGGATGTGAATCTTGTGCAATTGCTCTTGGCTCCTAAAGGTGCCCCAGTCAACTGGTGATGTCCGAAAAGAAAGGTGGAAACCACCGTTGAGCTTAGCGTTGAAGTTTTCCAGCTTTGGAAACGAGATAACCCCGACATGGTGTCTAAGCCCTGTTGAGAAGTGCCTTGACTACTCGGTGATTGATAGCTTGAAGCCGACTACTTTTGTAATTCAAAAATGAGATAACCTAGTTTGGATAACCTATAAAAGTAAACCACTTTGGTTCTCAAAGTATAAATACTTTGGTCCAAGATTAGGCACGAGATAATAATTTAATTAAGATAATTAAGTGCATAATTATCTTGGGCCTAGAAAAGTAGACTTTTCTAAGTCTAATGTTCAATATATTCAAATTCCATCGAGTTAGTCCTAAGAAAGATCAAGTTAACAAGGGTATAAAGACTTGATCCGGACAAATAATTCTCAAACAAACAAACCGACTTAGAGAGAGGAATTAACTTTGTAATTCACTTTGCGTTGAAATGTGAAGTCGAACTCATAATAAAAGTGTTAAAGAAATTATTTGAACATACAATAGATTCGAGTGCTGTCTCGAGTGGCTCGGAGATGTCAATGCGAGAAGATATACAAGAATATGTATTCTGAGTCGATCGAAACGAATAAAAACTTATACAGGAGTTTCTATAACACTAAGAATGACTTGTAATAAAAACTAAGGAGGAATGAAATATATACCTAAGTCTTAATGTAGCACTCATAATGTCTTAGACTTAGAATCCGAGTCTTCAATCTCCTCCTTTTCGATGAAAGGCATTCCACACTCGGATAGAAACTCGTTAGTGTAAAACATGAGTTTTTATTCTTACTCAGTAGAATATATCGGAATAAAAAGTAGTAAGTGAAGTAATTCATACTCGTAAAATGCATTGCGGATACTATTACTACTTATAACATTTACGCAAATAACACATTAGCTAAAAAAATATGAACAGATATATCGAGTAGAAAAGAAATAAAATGAGAAATCGAAATCGAAAGAGTTAACTCGAAATGATTCTCGCTCAAAGAAAGAAAATCCATTTATATATACAAAAAGAGAGGGTGAGGTCCCCCTAAACATAACAACATTAATTTTTCTATTTTTCTCCCTCTTGCATTTCATCAAAAACAGGAAGAAAACATCAAAAAGATACACTTGATGTCGGACAAAAAACGAAACTAAAGAAGAGAAATTAAGACCGGGTGCTGGTGGTGCTAAGGTGGAGGAACGAGTAGTGTGCCGGCGCTAGTAAGCTTGTGATGACGTGGAAGACCGTGGCGGAGACAAGCACGAGGATGTCCGGCAGTGGCTCGGTTATGGTTGGTCGACCCAAAACTATGTCATCCTCTCGGCTTATCCTCCTGGAAAACAGCGGAAGGGGTGCTTCGACTTGACTACAGCAGATCGGCAAACATCCGCTGCGTTTTCTAACCCACTCAAACCGTCGTCTAAGCTAATCAACTTCGATTGAGGGATTAGAGAACCTTATCCCTCCGGCTGAGTGGCTTCCTCGCTTCTCCTTTTCTTCTTCCTCCTTGTCCTCTTCCTTCGTCTCCTCCTTCTCCTCGGATTGAGTTGCTTCAGCAGCAGCTTCTTCTTCTTTTTCCTCTCGTGGAAAAGGACTTGGCTGGGCTCGAGGACTCCTCGAAGTGTCCGAGCTTTTGGGTCCTGCACCGCCTTAGATCTCGTTTCTTGAAGGAGCTGAAGTTGCTCGTGCTCGCTCCTTGATAAGTCCCTTTATCTCGATGAGCGAGATCCTGGTGCTCCCGGATCCGAGACTCGACCCATCCGAAGACTCAAACTTTATACTTACACTTTTCCGAGTTCCATCGAGGAATCGGGTATAAGACTTCATCTCTTATAGGGTTTTGATTTCAAGCCATTCCATGTACCTTAGAAGCTTTTCCGAGTGATATAGCATCTACTTTGAGTGTTATAGAAACTATTATATATGTTTATGTGTGACTCGATCGACTCGTAAAGCATACCCGTACTCACCCCTTCACACTCAGCTTTGAGTCACTCAACGCTCAAAAATATCGCATGTTCAAACACGTTATTTCACGCACATAAACTCCGGCTCGACTTCGTGTTTCGGGAATTATATTGTTAATTCACTATTCTAAGTCAAGCATACCTTGTTTGAACTATGTTTAGTCTAGATCAAGTCTGTTTATTCCGATCTTTTGTTTTGACTTGTTTATCTTCTAGATCGACTAAGATGGAATTTGAGTATCATGGATATTAGACTCAAAAAATTCCATTCCTTTTCCGACTCGGATAATTAGTCATTTAATTATCTTAATTATGTTATTCTCTGTGTCTAATCTTGGACCAAAGTATTTAATACTTTGAGAACCAAATTGATTTACTTTTGTAGGTTATTCAAATTAGGCTATCCTATTTTTGAATTGCAAAAGTAACCGACATCAAAACGTCAAATCACCAGCGAGATAAGGCTTTTTCCACCTCCGACCTAGCCCTAGACACCGTGTCGGGGTTATCTACGGAAATTTGCAACACTAAACTCAACGAGTGGTTTGCACCTTATTTTTCAAGACACCACTAGTGGTTTTGGAACTTTCGAAGGAGTCAAGAGCTATTGCCTAACATTCATATCTCAACGGATATTTTCCGAGTGACTCGGAAAATCCATCACAATGGTCACAAAGGACTTCTAGTCGGAAGATGGACATAACGGCTAAGCTGCGTGGTCATCTATAAATAGAAGCCAACTTCGAAGACTTGAAGATTGCTTGAACAAACCGTCAATATACATACTTGGGCAAAAGTCATTGTATTCACTCTCAATCTTCTATTTACAACTTAAATTCCGTATTTATTATTTCTCCGAGTTGTAAGGTCTTGTACTCGATTACAAACACTCTATTTCTTACTCTCTAAGTAAGGTACTTTGACTGAGCTGTAAGGGTTAACTCAGCTCGGTTGTCCCTAATTGTAAGGGGGATCTCGGTTAGGAAGTACTAGTCGGATAAGGTAATTTCGAGTCTAGGAAAAACTTGTAAGGGGTTGTCTAAGGGACCAACTCGGGTTGAGTCGGTCTACTGAATTTTGTGGACTCAAAATAGTGGATTTGACTTCATGCTTGGATTAGCACGGTCCGTGGTTTTCTCGCCCAGGAGGGTTTCCACGTACTTTACGAGTTATTACTTTTCTAAGTGCATTCTAGACTCGGACAGGTTTCACAGTTACGCTTAATCTGTTTCTTCACTCTTCACTTGAATTCCGAGTTAGTACTTTTCCGAGCTCATCCTTGACTCTCGCTCACCTCGGATTCATATCTATTTTAAATTTCAAGCAAATTTTATCATCACCCTATTCACGCCCCCTCTAGGGTGACTTAGCCTCTCCCGGAGCAAACCTTCAATTGGTATCGAGCCTAGCCTTTTAGAAAGGATCTAACCATCCAAAGGTTTAAAGATCAAATGGCTCGGAACAACGAAGAGTTCGATGAAGAAAGATCTTCCAACGGACCACCAAAGTTCAAAGGATCTAACTTCGTGCCTCTGGAAGAAACTCATTGAATGTTTTCTGCTAGATCATGATGAGGATGTTTAGAACATCATACAAGGAGGCAACTACATTCCCATAAAGACGGAAGAAACAAGACTTGTACCCAAGACAAAGGCTGAGTTCACTCGCTGATGAACCCGAGAAGTTCGAAAGAACTTCAAGGAAATAAACATTCGATGTGCGCCATCGGCTCGGAAGAATACAACCGAGTGTCCGCTCGTGATACAGCCAAAGAAGTATGGGACACGCTGGTCAACACCTATGAAGGCACAAGCTAGGTCGGACAAGCAAAGATAAACCAATATCTTCATAAGTATGAGCTGTTCAAGATGGAGCCGAAGAAAACATCACTCGAGATGTTCATTCGCTTTACTAAGATTACCAACAATCTCAAATCTCTAGGTAAAAAGATTTCCCACGAGGAAATGTACGGAAAGATACTCAGCAGCCTACCCAAGAAAAGATGGGGTCCCAAAGTGACAACTATCGAAGAGGCTCAGAACTTGTCTCTACTAAAGCCGGACGAACTCATTGGGAAGCTTCTCACCTATGAGATCCACCTGGAAAAGGAGGATGCAGAGGTCAACACCAAAAAGAACATTGCGCTGAAAGCCTCGGAAACTAGAGAAGCGGATCTGAGTTCTTCGACTCGGAAGAGGATCCCATGGCACTTATCGCTACGAGGCCTCAAGAGAATGATGAAGCGCAAGAGATGGGATAAGAAGCCAAGAGAAGAGTTTTATAAGAAAGACAAGAAAGATAGAAAAGGTAAATACTCTTCCCCTTCAAAGTTATCTTTGACTAAGAATTCTGGCTTTTTGAATGTGGCGGCAAGGAACACATAGTCAAGGACTATCCCAAGAGAAAAAGGGACGAGAAGAAAGAAAAAGGCTATGATGGCGACATGGATTGACGAGGACTCATCGAAGATGACGAGGACTCGAGATGACTCAAAGTGTCCAATGGCATTTTCCGACTTAGAAGTGGAAACGAGTCGGACACGGATCAATCGGACAATGAGGAAGCAAATCCTCAAGAGGTAATTGAATACTTTCTCAAATTTTCCAAAGTTGATTTAGCTAAGTATATTTTCACTTTGGAAGAGAAGTCCAATTCGACTCATCTCATTTTAAAGAACAACTTGAGTTAATTTCTTCGAGAGCATTTCTTTGAAAAATGAGTTGGAAAAGCTGAGACTTACACTCGAGAGAACTCAAGACTAGTGCTCAAACCAATGAGACCGAGTCCGAGTTACTCGAAAAGAAAATGAGCAACTAAAGCAAAAGCTCAACGAGTCTCAAGATCTTGTTTTAAAATTTACTCAAGGTCGAAAAACCTTGATATGCTCTTAGGATCCGAATGTGTCTCGTTTAGAAAAGAAGGTCTTGGTTTTAACAAAGAGGAAGAATCCAATTCCTACTCGGAGCTTTTCAAAAGGATTCCGAAGCGTAAAGTTCGGGAAGGCTGAGCATGGTCCCATTCATAAAAATGAAAGGAGGATCGAGCCTGGACCAGCTTACAGGAGAAAATCATCTCCGCCGGTTTATAAGAGAAAAGCTTTTCAAAAGAAAGAGACACAGACTCAGTTCTCTAAATGGAAGACTCGGAATCGGACTAAACCTAAAGTTATTCAAATCCAGGTTCCGAAAAACCTTCTTCCTCGAGAAAGGGCCACAGTAAAGAGTGTTACTTGGGTTCGTTAAAGGAAGTGAGAAGGGTTAGTTTATCTCTGTTTTGCAGGCCACTCGAAAAAGATCAAAAGGGCATTGGTACCTTGACGGTGGATGCTCACGCCACATGTCGGGAGATTCGGGACTCTTTTCTAAGTTAGAAGAGTATAAAGGAGGAAAAGTCACATTTAGAGATGACAATAAAGGCAAGATAATTGGGATAGGCAAGATTGGAGAAGGAAGCAATCTGGTCATCCCAAGTATACCTTGTCAAAGGGTTAAAGTATAACCGGCTTTGCATCTCTCAATTGTGTGATAAAGGTCAAGAGGTAAGATTCACTCAAACCAAGCTGTTAGATTTCGATGATACTACCAAGGAGATCAAGCTCTCGGGTAAGAGATCGGGTAACACTTACATTATTCCTCTTTCGACCCGAGTCGAATTTACCTTGTTTAAAAGCATCACTTCTTGATGACTCATGGACATGGCATCATAGATTAGGTCATGTTAGCATGCATACTATTAAGAAACTGGCATCTCATGGCTTAGTTAGAGGATTGCCTAATTGTGCTTTTAAGAAAGATAAAATTTGCATGCACAAAAGGGAAACTAGTCAAATCTTCTTTCAAATCTCTAAAGACAGTTTCCACATCCAAGGTGCTTGAAATGCTACATATGGACTTATGTGGTGAAATCCCTATTAAGATTCTTGGAGGTAAATCATATGTACTGGTTATTTACCTTGGTGTGTTTTTTGAGCACAAAAATGAAGCATTCAAAGAGTTCAGCAAGCTCTGCAGAAAAGTCCAAGTTAACCCTCGGACTCGGATCCAGAGAATTTGAACTAATCATGGAAGGGAGTTCGACTACTCGGAATTTGCAGAGTTTTGTGACAAGAATGGTATCTCCCACAACTTTTCAGCACCAAGAACTCCTCAACAAAATGGAGTAGTCGAGAGAAAGAACAGAACTCTTGATGAAATAGATAGGACAATGATGATTGAATATAATCTACCCTACTATTTACGGGCTGAGGCAGATAAACACCGC
Organism: Talinum fruticosum; assembly: GCA_021018815.1. NCBI lineage: Eukaryota > Viridiplantae > Streptophyta > Magnoliopsida > Caryophyllales > Talinaceae > Talinum > Talinum fruticosum. Next base: position 9,107,178 of record JAITYX010000005.1, on the reverse strand, counting down.
AAACTACACCTTGAATAGATGCCTCATCGGACCCATCCCGAAAAAACACCATACGAGCTCTACAAAGGGAAGAAACCCAATATCTCATACTTCAAACCCTTTGGATGTAAGTGTTTTGTTCACAACAATGGTAAGGATCACCTGACCAAGTTTGATGCTCGGTCGAGATGAAGGTATTTTTACGGGTTATTCTTCTCATAGCAAAGCTTATCGCATTTTCAATAAAAGAACTAACAAAGTGGAAGAAAGCATCCACATTGTGTTTGATGAGATTGAACAGGAAAAGCCAAGTGAATCATCATTCTTAAACCTAAAGCTCAGCAGAAATGATGATCGTAATGAAAATGAGCCTATCGGGAATCAAACCCAACCAGCTCGGAATGAAGTCACTCATAACGAAGTGACTCAAAATGAGACAACTTAAGAACCCGATCGGAATAATGAAGGACAAACTGATGAACAAGTTCACTAAGAACGGACCTCTTAAGATCAACCAATTCAGCCTACGGATCCGGTGAATCGGAGAACAGGTAGAGCATACAAGTATGCTTCTAGTCATCCACTAGAAAACATATTATCCGATATCAAGAGTGCGGTAAGAACTCGTTGCTCTCTTCAGAATCTATGTGCATTCACTGCATTCATTTCATTAACTGAACCTAAAAATGAACAAGAGGCCCTAAATGAACCTGAATGGGTAGAGGCCATGCAAGCGGAACTCAATCAATTTGAAAAAAACCAAGTCTAGACTCGACCAAACGACCTTCGACCACCAAGTCATAGGAACCAAATGGGTTTTCAAGAATAAACTGGATGAAGGTGGGTTGGTAGTTAGAAACAAGGCCAGACTTGTGGCTCAAGGATACAATCGGGAAAAAGGGATTGATTGTGGGAAACCTTTGCACTGTTGCCGAAGTGAAGCCATTAGAATCCTGTTAGCATTTGCATGTAGCATGAATATCAAGTTATATCAAATGTATGTTAAGTGTGCATTTCTTAATGGCTTTATCGAAGAGGAAGTCTATGTTGAGCAGCCCCTGGATTTGAAAACTCAGAATTTCCAAATCATGTTTTCAAACTTCAAAAGCTTTTTATGGTCTTAAACAAGCTCCCAGAGCTTGGTATGAAAGAGCTGAACAATTTCTTGGTTCAAAACGATTTTAGAAGAGGTCAGATTGACAAGACTCTCTTTATAATAACCAAGGGGAAAGACTTCCTTATCGCTTAGATATATGTTGATGACATAATTTTTGGAGCTACTAATGAAATTACGTGTCGAGATTTTTCGAGTTCATGAGACAGGAATTTCAAATGAGTATGATGGGAGAACTCAATTTCTTCCTTGGTCTACAATCAAGCAAGACAAAGATGGAATCTATGTCCATCAATCAAAGTACACCAAGGAGCTGTTAAAAAGTATAAACTTCAAGATGCGAAGCATGCAGCAACACCTGTGAGCGATAGCATAAAACTGGACTCGGATGAAAAGGTAAAGCAATAGATCGAAGCTCTATCGAAGTATGATTGGATCTTTGCTATATCTTACTTCCAGTAGGCCGGATATAATGTTCGAGTGTCTGTTTATGCGCAAGATTCCAAGCTAATCCAAAAGAATCACATCTCACTACGAGTGAAGAGAATATTCACATATCTTACGGGGACTCGGAATTTAGGTCTATGGTACTCCGGAGACTCACAATTGACCCTCACTTGGATACTCGGATGCTGATTACACTTGGATACAAAGTTGATAGAAAGAGCACCTCAGGAGCTTGCCAATTTATAGATCAATCCTTAGTATCTTGGCACTCAAAGAAGCAAAACTCGGTAGCTCTATCAGCTGCCGAGGCTGAGTATATTGCGATTGAAGCATGTTGTGCTCAGATTTTGTGGATAAAGCAACACTTGAGAGATCTTGAACTTTCTTTCAAATCTGTTTCAATCAAGTGTGATAATTAGAGTACAATCAGCATCACCAAAAATCCAGTTCAGGACTCAAAGATGAAACACATTGAGGTCGGGTATCATTTCTTAAGAGACCATTACGAGAAAGGTGATATTGAACTCAAAATCATTCGTACCAATCTTCAATTAGCTGATATCTTTACTAAACCACTTAGTGAGGATCGGTTTTGCTTCATTAGGGATGAGCTTGGTATGTTAAATGCATAGTTATTTTTTTAAAATTTTCACTACATGATTATGTGTTATGTGCTTATGTTTCTTTAATAACCATTATTTCAGTTGATCCAGGTGATACTAAGCCGATAGTTATTACCTACTTCTAGTTTCGAGTCACTCGGAAACTAAGTCGAAGTCGGACTCGGACTTTGAGAAAAATGGACATTAAACTTCGAAATCATCTCTAGACAAGTGGAGAATTTCGGAATTTATTTTTAAAATCTTTCTTTTCTCTCTCTCTCTCTCGTGCATCGTGATCGGACAACTAGCCGTTGGGAGTCAAACCCGTTGGAATTCTAACTGTTGTAGAAGAGAACAGTCACACCGGTCCGAGGTGACCGCTGAAAGAGCTGAGTCGGAACGGATGCTGAAGGACGGATATTCTCTTATAAATAGCACCTATTCTCCTTCATTTATTTACTTTACTCTTCGCATATTCTCTCTCTCAAAATCAAATCCTCGTAAACAAGCGCTCCGTGATTAAAGAGACACCCAGCAATCTCAAGCTTTGAGAAGAACGTCTCGAGTAAGCTCTATTGCTCTCAACCTCTTTCTTCTTCTATTCTTTTATTTTCTCTCTTTCACTCTCTTCGAGCCCCTTTCCTCTCCTCTCTCTCAAGCTTATCTACTCTCTCTTTTCTCCATCAAAAATGCCGAAAAGAGGTTCTCACCCTAATTTTCTTGGTTACGCCACCAAGAAACCCCGCACAAAAGCCGGGAAGGCCCTTCAAATTCGAAACCTCTTGTCACCCGAGCACCTTGGGCTGGATGATAAATTCTTCCCAACCACAAAATTTTCATGGTTGCCTCGCATACAATCGACTGGGGTCTACAACTTTCTCTATTTCAGCGAGTTCATCTATCCTAAACTCGTCTCTAAGTTTTACACTCATCTTTCCAGCTCCGAGGGTATTCTAACCTTCGAGTTCGAACATCACTTGTTCGAATCAATACTTCCCTCCTCCATCGTCTCGTTCAAAGCATCTTCCCTTTTCTTGAACAGCAATCCAATACCTTTCAATGAGGTCGCTGATGACTTCTTTGAAAAGTACGCCAAAGAGTTCCCCGGGTCACGCATAAACTTTTACGTGACCCAACTAAAGTTAGAAGCTCATCTTCTGTGTTTCTTGCTGATGAGAACCTTCTTGTCACGAGCATTCCGAGCAAGGAGAACCCCAACTGCAAGCATCTTAAAGCTCTTTTTGATATCCTAGAGAGCTACGAAGTAGACCTCTTTCCGTCGTCATTGAGCAAATGGCCACTGTGCCGGCTCGGACTCGGAACAAGAAGAACACCCCTCTTCCTTTCGATGCTCTTCTCACTCTCATCTTCAAACAGTTCAAAGTTCCTCTTCCCTTAGATCCGAACACCGTTTCGAGGCTGCCATTGTAGTCGGCAAAAGGAACTTCTCGAGTACGGATACTAGGAAACCAAACCTGGTGTGCTGGATCCACAACTCGGAGCTGAGGCCACCCTCCCCGCCTCATACTCAAGCCGAAACGCCTCTGTCTCTTCCTGCTCCACCCGGTAGCGCCTCCACCTCGAGTGCTTCCAAAACTCTTTCTTCCATTTTGTCCACCGCTTTCATGGACAAAATTTCTTATGTGTCCTTGGAACTCAAGGACCTTCTCCGGTCATTCAAGACTGTCTTCCGAGTCTATGACCATCAACCGAAAAACCACCCAATCACAAATAAGAGAGCGGCAGGACGTACTCCTTGAGATGAAGGCTCAGTAAATGAGCAAGGGAGCTTCTCGAGCTCCTTCGAGAGAGAAGATCCAAGGCAGCTCGGTGAAGACTCGGACACTCGCTCAACGCATTTCGAGTTGCATTACATGAATCGGGTATAACCATCTCGTATTTATAGAGTTTTGATTCCAAGGCATTCTCTGTGTTTTAGAAACTTTTCGAATGAAATGGTATCCTCTCTAAGTACTACGGCTTGCACTTCATGTGTTTATTGCGCTTCTTTAAGTGACTCGAAAGCCGATTCTTTGTTCCGAGTCCAAGCATCACTCAGATTTATCGCAGATTGAGTGGACTAGTGTTTCACCTTCTCTCACTCGGAATCGGCTTCGATTATAAGCTCTATTTCATTAGAGTCAGTACCTCTAGTCTATTTCATACTTAGTCTATATCAAGTTATCTCACTCGATATTCTTTACTTATCTTGATCTATCGCTTAGACTAAGTCAAATGGAATTTTGAGTTATATAGTTATTAGACTCGGAAAATTCCACTTCTCTTCTAACTCGGATAATTAGTTGTTTAATTATCATAATTATTTTATTATCTCGTGTCTAACCTTGGACCAAAGTATGTTATACTTTGAGAACCAAAATTGATTTACTTTTGTAGGTTATTCAATCGAGGATACACTTTTCAAACTACAAAGTAATCGGCTTCGAACGTCAAATCACCAGCAGACATGGCTTTTCACCTTCTCTGCTCCAGTCCCAGAAGATTGTGTCGGGTGCATCTGTTTCCAAATCTGAAAAGCTGGAACGCTAAGCTTAACGGTGGTTTCCACCTTATCTTTCAAGACACCGCCAATGGTTTTGGGACTTCCAAGAGAGTTAAACCGTCGTCAAACGTTCACATTACAACGGATACTTTCGAGTGACTCGAAAGCTTCTATCAACGGTCACGAGAGGACTCTCGGTCAGCGAGATGAAGATAACGACTACTCTGCCTGGCCATCTATAAATAGAAGCCACTTTACAAGACTTGAAGATTGCCGAACATATTGTTAATACACATACTTGCTCAAAGTCCTTGTATACATTCTCAATCTTCTACTTATAACTCCTACTCTGTAATTTATTACTTTCGAGTTGTAAGGTCTTGTACTTAGTTACAAACTCTTTCTTACTTTCTCTGTAAGGTCCCTTGACTAAGTCTGTAAGGGTTAACTCGGCTTAGTTGTCCCTAAGCTGCAAGGGTTATCTCAGCTAGGAAGTACTAGATCGGATAAGGGAATTTACGAGTCTAGGAAAACTTGTATAGAGTTGTCTAAGGGAGCAACTCGGGTTCGGTGAGTTCACGGTATTTTGTGGACTCAAAATAGTGGATTTGACTTCGTGTCCGGATTGACACGGTCCGTGGTTTTACGCCCGGGAGGGTTTCCACGTAATTTCTAAGCTGTTATCTTTACGAGTTCATTCTAGACTCGAGACGGTCATATTACTCTGCTTGACTTGCTTGTTTATTCGTGATAGCATTTACGAGTCCAAACTTTTCGACCTGCTTGTTTGACTCGGAACCTATCTCTGTCTCTTCGTTAACAAAAGAGCTAACGTTTCCACGAAAAACTTCTATCACCCTATTCACCCCCTCTAGGGTGACTCGAGACTCTCCCAGAGCAAACCTTCGATTGGTATCGAGCCTAGCCTTTCGAAATGATCTAACCATCCAAAGGTCTAAAGATCAAATGGCTCGGAACACCGGAGAGTTTGATGAAGGAAGATCTTCCAACGAGGCCACCAAAATTCAAAGGATCAAACTTTGGGCCTTGGAAGAAACTTATGGAATGTTTCCTTATGGATCATGATGAAGAGGTATGGTAAATCATACAACAAGGAAACTACATTCCAATGAAGACGAGATGAATTCAGAATCATTCCCAAGACAAAAGCCGAATTCACTCCAGGAGAAGCAGAGAAGTTCGGGAAGAACTTCAAGGCAATGAACATTCTGATGTGCACCATTAGCTCGAGAAGAATACAACCAGAGTGTCTGCACTGTGATTCAACCAAAGAAGTGTGGGACACCCTTGTCAACACTTACGAAGGCACAAGCCGAGTCGGACAAGTAAAGATAAGTCAATATCTTCACAAATATGAGCTTTTCAAGATGGAGCCGAGAAGAGAACATCACTCGGATGTTCATTCGATTTCTTGAGATTACCAACAATCTCAAATCACTCGGGTAAGAAGATCTCCCACGAGGAAATGTGCGGAAAGACACTCAGAAGTCTACCCAAGAAAAGATGGGGTCCCAAAGTGACTGCCATAGAGGAGGCTCGGAACCTCTCACTCTTAAAGCCGAGACGAGCTCATCGGAAAGCTTCTAACACACGAAATCCATCTAGAAGAAGAAGATGCTGAGGGCGGTTCCAAAAAGAACATAGCACTGAAAGCCTTAGAATCTAAAGAAGCAAATCTGAGCTCCTCGACTCAGAAGATGATCCCATGGCACTTATTGCAAGAGGCTTCAAGAGAATAATGAAGCACAAAAGATGGGATAAACGACCAAAGGAAGAATTCTACAAGAAAGACAAGAGGGACGAGAAAAGGTAAGTATTCCTCACCCTCAAAGTTATCTTTATCTAAGAATTACGGACGTTTTGAGTGTGGCAGCAAAGACCACATAGTCAAGGACTGTCCAAAAAGGAAAAGGGACAGAAAGAAGAAGAAGGCCATGATGGCAACATGGAGCGATGAGGACTCATCGGAACATGACGAGGACTCGGATGACTGAAGTGTCGATGGCAATCTCGACTCGAAGGCTGAAAGAGAGTCGGACTCGGACTCGAACAATGAGGAAACTAATCCTCAAGAGGTAATTGATTATTTCCTCAAATTCTCCAAAGTTGATTTAGCTAAGTACATTTTTACTTTGGAAGAAAAGTCCAATTCGATTCTACTCAATTCAAAGAACAACTTGAGTCAATTTCTTACGAGAGCACGTTTTTGAAAAATGAATTGGAAAAGCTGAGACTCACGCTCGAGAGAACTCAAGACTAGTGCTCAAACTAATGAGACTAAGTCTGAGCTGCTCAGGAAAGAAAATGAGCAACTAAAAGGAAGCTCACTGAGTCTCAAGATCTGGTTTTAAAGTTTACTCAAGGTCGAAAAGAACCTTGACATGCTCTTAGGATCACAATGTGTCTCTTTTCGAAAAGAAGGTCTTGGTTTCAACAAAGATGAAGAATCCCATTCCTACTCGGAATTGTTCAAAAAGGATTCCAGAGCTGTAAAGTTCGGGAAAGCTAAGTACGGTCCCATTCACGAAATGAAGGGAGGACTAAGCAAAGAAGCTGTTTACAAAAGGAAACCATTCTCTCATGTTTCAAAAGGAAAGGTTTTTAAAAAGAAAGAGACACGAGACTCAATTCTCCGGGAGGAAGACTCGAGAATCGAGACAAAACCCAAAGTCATTCAAATCGGGTTACGAAACACCTTCTTCCTCGAGAAAGGACCACGATAAGGAATGTTACTAGGTTCATTAGAGGAAGTAAGAAGGGTTAGATTCTCTCCGTTTTGCGAGTCACTCGAGAAAAGATCAAAAGGACGCTGGTACCTTGACGGTGGATGTTCACGCCATATTTCGGGAGATGCGAGGACTCTTTTACGAGTTGGAAAAACATAAAGGAGGAAAGGTCACATTTAGAGATGATAGCAAAGGCAAGATAGTGGGGATTGGCAAGATTGGAAAAGGAAGCAATTTGGTTAGTCCAGTCTACCTTGTCAAAGGATTAAAATATAATCTACTCGGCATCTCCCGATTGTGCGATAAAGGTCAAGAGGTAAGATTCACTCGGACCAAGTGCTACATTTCGATGTCAATACCAAAGAGACCAAGCTGTCGGGTAAAAGATCGGGTAACACCTATATCATTCCTCTCTCTAACCCGAGTCAGAATCTATCTTGCTTAAAAGCATCTCTTCATGATGATTCATGGTCTTGGCATCGTAGATTAGGACATATTAGCATGCATACAATCAAAAACCTGGCATCTCATAGTGCGGTTAGGGGTGTACCTAAGCTGTGTTTTTGAGAAAAATAAAGTTTGTGAAGCATGCACCGAGGGAAACAAGTCGGATCTTCATTCAAATCTCTCGAAGACGGTTTCCACATCCAAAGTGCTTGAGCTACTACATATGGATTTATGTGGCGAAATCCCTGTTAAGAGTCTTGGAGGTAAATCCTACATTCTTGTCATTATTGATGACTTTTCAAGATTTACACGGGTGTGTTTTCTCAAGCATAAAAATGAAGCATTCAAGGAGTTCAGCAAACTCGTAGAAAGATTCAAGTTGAGTCTCGAGACTTAGATTCAAAGGATTCGAACCGACCATAGAAGGGAGTTTGACTACTCGGAATTCTCGAGTTTTGCGATCGAGAATGGAATCTCTCACAACTTCTCGGCACTAAGAACTCCTCAACAGAACGGAGTTGTAGAGAGAAAGAACAAAACTCTTGAAGAAATAGCTAGGACTATGATGATCGAACATGATCTTCCCTACTACTTCTTGGCGGAGGCAATCAACACCGCGAACTATACACTAAATAGATGCCTCATCGGACCAATATTGAAGAAAACACCCTACGAGCTCTACAAAGGGAAGAAGCCAAACATCTCATACTTTAAGCCCTTTGGTTGCAAGTGTTTTATTCACAATAATGGTAAGGATCACTGACCAAGTTTGATGCTAGGTCGGATGAAGGTATTTTTCTAGGTTACTCTTCACATAGTAAAGCTTATCGTGTCTTTAACAAAAGAACTAACAAAGTGGAAGAAAGCATCCACGTAGTGTTTGATGAGCTTGAACGAGGAGAAGCCAAGTGAGTCGTTATACTCGGAACTAAAGCTCGGTAGAGATGATGACGAAGCCGAGCCTACAAAGACTCGGACTCCACCTGCTCGAGAATGAAGTCACGCGAACGAGGAAACTCGGAATGAGACAACTCAAGAGCTCGCTCGGAACGAACAAGTTAATGAAGAGGCTCACTCGGAACGAGCTTACGAAGATCAAGCGGCTCGGCCCATAAATCTCGTGAATCGGAGAACTGGTAAAGCATTCAAATTTACTTCCAGTCATCCCCAAGAAAACATAATTTTGGATATCAACGGTGGGGTAAGAACTAGTTCCTCTCTACATAATCTATGTGCATTCACTGCATTCATTTCATTAAACGAACCCAAAAATGCACTTGAGGCCCTTAATGAACTCTGAATGGGTAGAGGCCATGCAAGAAGAGCTGAATCAATTCGAAAGAAACTAAGTCCGGACTCGACCAAACGACCATCTAACCACCCAGTCATAGGAACCAAATGGGTTTTCAAAAACAAGCTGGATGAAGGTGGGGTAGTAGTCGGGAATAAGGCTAGACTCGTGGCTCGAGGATACAATCAAGAAGAAGGGATTGATTGTGGGGAAACCTTTGCACCTGTAGCGAGAATCGAAGCCATTAGAATTCTATTAGCATTTGCATCCAGCATGCATATTAAATTATATCAAACGGATGTTAAGTGTGCATTTCTCAATGGTTTTATTGAAGAAGAAGTCTATGTCGAACAGACCTCCTGGTTTTGAAAACTCGAAATTTCCAAATCATGTTTTCAAACTTCAAAAGGCTCTCTATGGTCTTAAACAAGCACCCCGAGCTTGGTATGAAAGACTCGAGTAGCTTCTTGGTTCAAAATGATTTTAAAAGAGGTCGGATCGACAAGACTCTTTTCATAAAAACTAAGGGGAAAGATTTCCTTATTGTTCAAATCTATGTTGATGATATTATCTTCGGTGCTACTAATGAATTTACGTGCCGAGAATTTTCCGGGTTGATGAGTCAAGAGTTCCAAATGAGTATGATGGGAGAACTCAACTTCTTTCTTGGGTTACAAATCAAACAAGATAAACATGGAATCTATGTCCATCAATCAAAGTACACCAAGGAACTACTGAAGAAATACAAACTCCAAGATGTAAAACATGCATCTACTCCCATGAGCGACGAGTATAAAGCTTGACTCGGACGAGAAAGGTAAAGCAATAGATCGAAACTTTATCGAGGTATGATTGGATCTTTGCTATATCTTACTTCCAGCGAGCCGAGATATAATGTTCGGTGTTTGCCTATGCGCAAGATTTCAAGCTAACCCAAAACAATCACATCTCACTACGGTGAAAAGAATATTTAGATATCTTGCAGGCACTCGGAATTTAGGTCTATGGTATTCCGGAGACTCGGAAGCGACTCTTACTTGGATACTCGGAAGCGGACTACGCGGGATACAAAGTTGATCGAAAGAGCACATCCGGAGCTTGCCAATTTCTTGGTCAATCCCTAATATCTTGGCACTCAAAGAAGCAGAACTCGGTAGCTCTATCAACTACTGAAGCTGAATATATTGCAGCTAGAGCTTGTTGTGCTCGAGATTCTATGGATTAAGCAACACTTGAAGGATCTTGGACTATTCCTCAACTCAATTCCAATCAAGTGTGACAACCAAAAGCAATCAGCATCACCAAGAATCCTGTCCAGACATTCGAAAACAAAGCATATCGAGGTCGAGATATCACTTCCTACGCGATCACTCGAGAAAAGGTGATATTGAACTTGAGTTCATTCCTACTAATCTTCAATTAGCTGATATCTTTACTAAGCCTCTTGGTGAAGATCGGTTTTATTTTATTCGGAATGAGCTTGGTATGTTAAATGCTTAATTATATGCTATCCATTGCATAATTACGTGTTATGTGTTTTCACTTTTAATAACCATTAGCTCGGTTGATTCGGTGATACTAGGCTGGTAGTTATTTCGTGTTTCGAGTCACTCGAAACCAATCCGAGTCAAACTCGGACGTAGAGAAACTTGGACTTCAAATTTTACGAAACTATCTCTAGAACAGTGGGGAGTTTCGGATCATATTTTCAAAATCTTTCTCTCTCTCTCTCGAGCGCTGTGATAAGATATTAGCCGTGGATTTCTAACCGCTGAAATCTTAACCGTTGAAGAGAACCGTCACACCGGTCTTAGATGACTCGATGGACAAGCCGAGTCGGAACGGAGTTATACTTAACGGATAGTTGAAGGGCTTCTATTTTTTATAAATAGCGCCTATTCATCTTCTTCTCGGTATTCTACATTCCATTTCTCTCAAACGAAACTTTTCGCGGAAGATTTCTACGTGAGCAGTCATCCTTGAACTTCTGCAAGCGTCGAAGAAGCCATCTCTCGTAAGTTTCGATTGCTCTCATCTTTTTCTTCTACACCTTTTTTGTTTCTTCTCTTCTACCTCTACTTCTCTTTCCTACTCGAAAGTTTCATCTTTCCTTCCTTCTCTCAAAATGCCTAAAAGAGGTAACCATCCCGACTTCCGGGTCTCCTCCTCTTCCAAAAAGTCTCGCACCAAAACGCCGAAAGCTCAACCCCCTCCAAACTCATTGTCACCCGACACCTTGCATCTGGACGACAAATTCTTTCCAACAACCAAATTTTCTTGGTTGTCCCACATTCAAACCACCGGAGCATACAACTTCCTATGTTTCAGTGAGTTCATCCATCCCGAACTCATCTCCGAGTTCTATACTCACCTCACCTCCTCCGAAAATGTTCTAACCTCCGGGGTTCGGAACATAACCGTTCGAATAAACACCTCTCTTCTCCACCGCTTGTTCAAGGTCACCTCCCTCTTCTTGAACAGCAACCCCATTCCTTTCACTGAAGTCACCGACAACTTCTTTGAAAAATACGCCAAAGAGTTCCCCGAGTCCCGGAAAAACTTTTACGTGACTCGGTTGAAGTCAAACGCTTGCCTTCGTGCTTTCTGGCGATGAGAACCTTTTTATCACAACATTCCAGCAAGGAGAACCCCAACTCCAAGCACCTCAAAGCTCTCTTTGACATTCTTGAGGGCTACGAAGTAGACCTCTTCCCCTCCATCATTGAGCGGATGGCCGCCGTGCCAGCTCAACTTCAATCAAAGAAGAGCACCTCACTTCCTTTCGGTGCTCTTCTCACCCTCGTCTTCAAACAATTCCAAGTTCCTTTCCCCTCGGACCCAAACGTTGTGTCCGAGGCTGCCGTTGTTGTCGTCAAAAAGGAACTGCAGGGTACGAATACCGGGAAACTAACCCTTGTGTGCGGGTTCATAACTCGGAACCGAGGCCTCCCTCTTCGACTCGGACTTAGAAATCAACCCCTCTCTCTCTTCCCTCTCCACCTAGTGGTGCTTCCACCTCCGGTGCCTCCAAATCTCTCTCTGCTCTCTTGTCTCCCGTTTTTATGGACAAGATCAGCTCTGTGTCCTCTGCTTTCCAGGACACACTCCGATCTTTCAAGCTTATCCTCCAAAATCTGTCCATCAACCAAAAGACCGGCCAATCCCAAATCCGAGAGCAGCGAGTCTCTAGTTCTTGAGATGAGGGAACTGGTAAAGGAGCAGAAGGAGCTGGTCGAGCTCCTCGGAGAGAGAAGGTCCAAGGCGGCTCGGGACCATGGTAACTCGGACGCGTCGAAGCGTCTTCGAGCCCGGCTCCGACCTCCTCGGACAACGGGGATGAAGAAGAAGAAGGCTGCAGATGCGAAGCGATGAGACTGTTAAACCTCATTTTTATCAGTTTTTAAGGCATTATTTAACCCAATTCTGTGTTGATTTCAATGATATTTATTTAGTTTTGGGTTAGATTTTGCTCATTTTCTCTTTATCGTCGCCTAAGTTCGTAAATATCTTTATTACGGGTTTTGGGCTTTAATTTGAGAGATTCGGGTAAATTTGATGAAAAGCGATGAAGAGAAGAGTTCGGGCCCAAGAGGAGGCAAGAAAGAAGCCTAAAACACATCAAGAGAAGTCGCACGGCCCCTGTGCGAAGCTGCATGACCGTGCGGATCATCGAGCGAAGGACCCGAGTGAAGGAAGTCCGCACGCCCCCATGCAGAACTTGCACGGCCATGCGAATCGTCTAGAGAGTTCTAAGTTTTCGCACGGCCCCTGTGCACATCTCGCACGGCCGTGCGACAAGTTACTGGAAGATTGAAGACGCGCACGGTACCCGTGCGAGAATCTGCACGGCCGTGCGAAACGAGCGAGAGAGCACGAACGCGGCAGATTTTTCGCACGGTACCCGTGCGGATTTACTACGGCCGTGCGACTACTGTTTTCGGCGATTATTTAAGTTTCCTAATTGTATTTGTTGAGGGATTCTTTTCCATAATTTGAGATTTTTAGCTAGGGTTTCGTGGGCAGCTACGAGAGGAGACTCAAGAACACCCATTATTGTTATTCTACTTGAAGTTTTTATGATTGAATCGCATCAAACTTTTTATTCGGTAATCATAATTTCTCCTCTTTATCTTTTCTTCACAATTTCTCTTTGTTTCTCTATGACTATTTTCTCCAATCTTTGTCAATTGTTTAGTATCATGTTTAGGGGCTAATTTCTTTACTTAGGTTGGGATTGATCCCTATTATGCCTTGATAATCATGAATTGAGTACCAATTGAGTTGTTCTATGCTTTTTAGGTTAGAATTCACTTCGTTCATCACTCTTTCATTGATTGCCTCGAGAGAGGACTCATATGCTTTTATTAGGGTTTTGTGGAACATCGAAAGATGAAAACTTACCTAGAATGACGTTGTGAACGATTAGAACTTTGATATGAAAATAATTAAGGTTTTAATTGGGGGTTGTGAGATGTATTCATTGTAATTTTGCCTTTATTGATCCCATGAAAATAGGTGATTGGATTGTGCAAGATTAGTCTTTGCCTTCGAACGAGGCAAAGATAGGCTTAATTGGTGTCTCCCTCTTCTAAACTACTAGCGTAGGCAAATCTCAAGCAGTATTCGATTCTAGTTTCGGGCATATTAGTGTGATTAATCCCAATCTAAGGCTTTTTAATTCATCGGTTTCTCTTAGTTTTTTTTGTTATTAGTTGATCCAAAAACCAAATCATTGTCGAGCCGAGTTTTTACCTAGATTAGAGTTTTTAGGTGGATTTAGTATTTGAAAACAAGTTCCTTGTGGACACGACCCGTACTTGCCGGTTCCTAGCTACAGCTACACCGTGCACTTGCGGTATTATATTTCTCTCAACATAGACGCCGAGGAGCTGCGCGGCTGAGGCAGGTCCATCCGGGCAAGGGAGGAACACCAAGAAGAAGCGGTGGGAAGCTGGCGAGGGTCGGCCTGCTCCGCAAGCTCAAATAGGCTGTACTCGGCTCGGACGGCCAGTCTGGGTGGGTCGGAGGACCTAGCTACACCAGCGGGTCGAGACAGAGCAGCCCCCTCCAGCTCTTGAGGTTCCAAGGGCGGAACCCCTCGATCCACTCACCCGGGTCGGCCACTCGGAGCTGAGCCCCTAACGATCATACCGGTTCTCCCTCCGCCGTGCTCAAGCACATCGTCAAGATCTTACCAGCGCCGGCGAACCTCCGCTCCCTCCGCCTCCACTCGAAATCCCCGACTCCCTCGTAGGCGCCATGCATTGTGTCCACAATGCCAAAGTCTGCCAGATTCTTCTTCTTTACGAGAGATTTCTATTTCTTTTGTCTAGACATCTAAGTTGCACTATTTGTTCTTTTCTTCCCTTCTTTTTGTTGTTTTTCTTTGAAAGGCAAAGGGGAGAAATAGAGTTAGAAAACTTGTTGTCTAGTTTAGGGGAGCTTTCGCTCTCAATCTATGTAATTTGTTAAGTTCAATGAAGTAATGCTCTCTCTTCTATAACTTCGTGTTCACAATCTTTACGAGTCAACATTTGAAGACTCGGGTATGATCGACTAACCCCTTGAATGTGTTTTGATTTCATGCATTCATCTAAATTTAGGATAAAGCAAGAAGCATCCTAAAAGAAATTCATTTAACTAAGTCATATGCTTTACAATTCATCATTTCAATATGACTTATTCTTGGTCGAACTCGGACTTAAGCATATTAAGATTATCGACTAAGTCGACCCACTAAGTCGGACTCGGACTTAGAAAGTAGAATCCGAGTTATTTATGATAGGCCGAGCAAGTCGACCCACTCGGATCCGACCCACTCGGAACTCGGACTCGGATCTAACCCACTCGGAACTCGGATTCGACCCACTTAGTCGGACTCGGACATTTAGTTTGCCTACGCTATTATTTGTTTAATTATGCGTAATTGTAAAATGTCTATATAACTCTTGTGCCCATTAAGATTAAATGATTTATTTATGAGTTTTAGCATATCCGGAATCTGAGTATATTGAATATTAGACTTGAAATATTCCATATTAATAGATTAAGGTAATTAGTCATTAAATGCTTTATTTAGACTAATCCTTATCTAATTATGGACCAAAGTATATTTATACTTTGAGAACCATTGTGCTTAATGTTTTTGCAGGTTTTTCTAATGTCAATTATCTGAAGAAAAAGCAAAAGCAAAAGGCTTCGACCATTAACGCATTGCCGGACAAAAAGCGGAATTTCTAGAAAAGCTCGGAACTTACTGACGGCATTGTGCATTCTTGTTTTGGGTAATATTTTATTTCTGTGTCTAACGGTCTTTTTGTTTTGCTTTTCCAGTTTACAAAAGCTGGAAAAAGAGTTGTTGGAAGCTAGGACCAAGGCACAACGGTTATTTCAAGGTGGTCCAGAAATGCGAGTGACTCATACTATCCGTTACAACGGCTAGTTGACTCGAGACAGCTTCAACGAGAAAGACGTTGGAGGCACAACGGCTATCTCTTCAAGGCAGACTATTTATAGAAGCCTTAGCACAAGATTTCAACTGACGAATGGAAGAAAAAGAGAGACCATATTGAACATCTTCTCTAGCATACAACTCCCAAACTGTAATTCTAATATTCGAGTTGTATTTTTCGAGTCGGTTGTATTGCAATTCTTACTACTCTTCTACTCTTTCTCTCGACCGAGTTGTAAAGGTTACCTCAACTCGGTTGTCCCAAACTGTAAAGGTTACCTCGGTTTGGAAGTACCAGAGTTAGATAAGGGAACTTCTAACCACGGGAAAAATTGGAGGATCCCAAGTTGATAAGGTAACTTCAACTTGGAAGTACTAGGTCGATCGGATAAGGTAAATTCGAGCACGGGAAAATTGTAATAGATTTGTTTGGTAACAAATCCGGGTAGTCATATTCATTGTAATTGAGGATTCAATTAGTGGATTTGACTTGGTGTCCGGATTGACATCTGTCCGGTGGTTTTACGCCCTGGGAGGGTTTCCACGTATATCCGAGTTTACACTTTTCTAAGTCCAATCTAG
Source organism: Talinum fruticosum (assembly GCA_021018815.1). Classification (NCBI taxonomy): domain Eukaryota; kingdom Viridiplantae; phylum Streptophyta; class Magnoliopsida; order Caryophyllales; family Talinaceae; genus Talinum; species Talinum fruticosum. Next base: position 9,091,015 of record JAITYX010000005.1, on the reverse strand, counting down.
ACTCGGAATGCATTTCTGTCTCTATTATGTGCAAAAGATTTTGATTTTCTCAAAAATCTTCCATCACCCTATTCACCCCCTCTAGGGTGACTTAACTTCTCCCCGAGCAAACCTTCAACATTATTTCATTAATTAGCATATTTTTGCTTTATGCTCGATTGTTTTCGTTATGCTCCGATACACTAAGTATACTTTACTTAATTTCTTTTATGAGCAACTATTCGAGTCGGATCCTTTTCACTAACAAAGTTTTTGTCTAAGCATGGAATGCCTTTCATCAAAAGGGGAGATTGAAGACTCGAGACACTTGCTCAACGCATTTACGAGTTGCATTACATGAATCGGGTATAACCATCTCGTATTTATAGAGCTTTGATTCCAAGGCATTCTCTGTGTTTTAGAAACTTTTCTGAATGAAATGGTATCCTCTCTAAGTACTACGGCTTGCACTTCATGTGTTTATTGCGCTTCTTTAAGTGACTCGGAAAGCCGATTCTTTGTTACGAGTCCGAGCATCACTCGGATTTATCGCAGATTGAGTGGACTAGTGTTTCACCTTCTCTCACTCGAATCGGCTTCGATTATAAGCTCTATTTCATTAGAGTCGGTACCTCTAGTCTATTTCATACTTAGTCTATATCAAGTTATCTCACTCGATATTCTTTACTTATCTTGATCTATCGCTTAGACTAAGTCAAATGGAATTTTGAGTTATATAGTTATTAGACTCGGAAAATTCCACTTCTCTTCTAACTCGGATAATTAGTTGTTTAATTATCATAATTATTTTATTATCTCGTGTCTAACCTTGGACCAAAGTATGTTATACTTTAGAACCAAAATTGATTTACTTTTGTAGGTTATTCAATCGAGGATACACTTTTCAAACTACAAAAGTAAGCGGCTTCGAACGTCAAATCACCAGCGAGACATGGCTTTTCACCTTCTCTGCTCCAGTCCCGGAAGATTGTGTCGAGGCATGTCTGTTTCCAAATCTGAAAAGCTGGAACGCCAAGCTTAACGGTGGTTTCCACCTTATCTTTCAAGACACCGCCAATGGTTTTGGGACTTCCAAGAGAGTTAAACCGTTGTCAAACGTTCACATTACAATGGATACTTTCCGAGTGACTCGAAAGCTTCTATCAACGGTCACGAGAGGACTCTCAATCAGCGAGATGAAGATAACGGCTACTCTGCCTGGTCATCTATAAATAGAAGCCACTTCACAAGACTTGAAGATTGCCGAACATATTGTTAATACACATACTTGCTCAAAGTCTTTGTATACATTCTCAATCTTCTACTTACAACTCCTACTCTGTAATTTATTACTTTCGAGTTGTAAGGTCTTATTCTTAGTTACAAACTCTTTCTTACTTTCTCTGTAAGGTCCCTTGACTAAGTCGTAAGGGTTAACTCGGCTTAGTTGTCCCTAGCTGTAAGGGTTATCTCGGCTAAGAAGTACTAGATCGAGATAAGGGAATTTCGAGTCTAGGAAAACTTGTATAGAGTTGTCCAAAGGAGCAACTCGGGTTCGGTCAGTTCACGGTATTTTGTGGACTCAAAATAGTGGATTTGACTTCGTGTGCGGATTAACACGGTCCGTGGTTTTACGCCCCGGGAGGGTTTCCACGTAATTTCTAAGCTGTTATCTTTACGAGTTCATTCTAGACTCGAGACGGTCATATTACTCTGCTTGACTTGCTTGTTTATTCGTGATAGCATTTCGAGTCCAAGCTTTTCGACCTGCTTGTTTGACTCGGAACCTGTCTCTGTCTCTTCGTTAACAAAAGAGCTAACGTTTCCATGAAAAACTTCTATCACCCTATTCACCCCCTCTAGGGTGACTCAAACTCTCCCGAGCAAACCTTCACTTAGGATCCAGGTAAATCGGACACTTATGAGGAATCCTCGAGCCCCACCGAGTCCTACTCGGACGGAGGAGGAGAAGAAGAAGAAGGAGAAGAAGCAGAGGAGCTCGCAGTGAGGCGGCTCGAAGGACGAGAGCAGCAATCGAGGGTCCGGGTGCTCTCGAGCGCAACCGAAGTGATCGGCTTAGACAGCGAGTCCGAGTGGGTTAGAAGAACTTGCCGACCAAGGACAGACGAGCAGCAAGTCGGCCTGAGCACACCCCTTCGGTCGTTGAGTTCCAAGAGGACGAGCCTCCGGACGACCTAGTTCTTGGTCGGCCACTCGGAGCGAGCCGATACCGGAGATTCTCGAACTTCCTCCACCGCACTCAAGCACATCGTCAAGATCTTATCAGCGCGGCGCACCACTCGTCCTTCCTCCTCGGCCCGACTAATCCATCCCCTCCTTAGTTTCCTAGTGTGTTATTTACAACATTTCATGTTTTTCTCTTCGTCCGGACATCAAATACGTATTTCTCGTTGTATGCTTCCTTTTTTTTTGTTTTTCGCTGAAAGGCAAGGGGAGAATAGATAAGAAAAAGTTTATAAAATTTGTTGTCTTGTTTAGGGGAGTCTCTCTCACCTCTGTAAATATTTTTCTTTGACGTTAATGAAGTAAATGCATTTCATTAATAATTGTTGTCTATCCGGATTTATGTCTTGCTCGATAGCTATGAAATCTTAAGTTATTTTCTCGAGCAAGGTTGCAAATCAGATTTTTATCACTAACAAAGTTTTTGTCTAAGTATGGAATGTCTTTCATCAAAAAGGGGAGATTGAAGACTCGGACTTTATACTTACACTTTTCCGAGTTCCATCGAGGAATCGGTATAAGACTTCATCTCTTATAGGGTTTTGATTTCAAGCCATTCCATGTACCTTAGAAGCTTTTCGAGTGATATAGCATCTACTCTAAGTGTTATAAAAACTATTATATACGTTTATGCGTGACTCGACCGACTCGGAAAGGATACTCGTACTCACCACTTCACACTCGGTTCCGAGTCACTCAACGCTCGAAATATCGTATGTTCAAACACGTTATTTCACGCACATAAACTCCGGTCCGACTTCGTGTTTCGGGAATTATATTGTTAATTCACTATTCTAAGTCAACATACCTTGTTTGAACTATGTTTAGTCTAGATCAAGTCTGTTTATTCCGATCTTTTGTTTTGACTAGTTTATCTTCTAGACTCGACTAAGATGGAATTTGAGTATCATGGATATTAGACTTAGAAAATTCCATTCCTTTTCGACTCGAGATAATTAGTCACTTAATTATCTTAATTATGTTATTCTCTCGTGTCTAATCTTGGACCAAAGTATTTAATACTTTGAGAACCAAATTGATTTACTTTTGTAGGTTATTCAAATTAGGCTATCCTATTTTTGAATTACAAAAGTAACCGGCTTTAAAACGTCAAATTACCAGCGAGATAAGGCTTTTTCCACCTTCGACCTAGCCCCGGACTACTCGTCGGGGTTATCTGTTTCTAAAGCTGAAAATTTGCAGCACTAAGCTCAACAAGTGGTTTCCACCTTATTTTTCAAGACACCACTAGTGGTTTTGGGACTTTCAAAGGAGTCAAGAGCTGTTGCCCAACGTTCATATCTCAACGGATATTATCCGAGTGACTCGGAAAATCCATTACAACGGTCGAAGGGACTTCTAGTCGGAAGATGGACATAACGGCTAAGCTACTTGGTCGTCTATAAATAGAAGCCAACTTCCAAGACTTGAAGATTGTTGAACAAACTGTCAATATACATAGTTGAGCAAAAGTCATTGTATTCACTCTCAATCTTCTACTTACAACTCCGATTCCGTATTTATTATTTCTCTCGGTTGTAAGGTCTTGTACTCGATTACAAATACTCTCTTTCTTACTCTCTAAGTAAGGTCCCTTGACTAAGCTGTAAGGGTTAACTCAGCTCGGTTGTCCCAAACTATAAGGGTGATCTCGAGTTAGGAAGTACTAGATCGGATAAGGTAATTTATGAGTCTAGGAAAAACTTGTAAGGAGTTGTCTAAGGGACCAACTCGGGTTGAGTCGGTCTACTGAATTTTGTGGACTCAAAATAGTGGATTTGACTTCGTGCTTGGATTAGCACGGTCCGTGGTTTTCTACCCCGGGAGGGCTTCCACGTACTTTCGAGTTATTACTTTTCCGAGTGCATTCGAGACTCGAGACGGTTTCACGGTTCGCTTAATCTGTTTCTTCACTCTTCACTCGAATTCCGAGTTAGTACTTTTTAAGCTCATCCTTGACTCTCGCTCACCTCGGACTCATATCTATTTTAAATTTCAAGCAAATTTCATCATCACCCTATTCACCCCCTCTAGGGTGACTTAGCCTCTCCAGAGCAAACCTTCAACACAGCTTAGGTAAACCCCTAACTAAACCATGAGATGCAAGCTTTTTGATAGTATGCATGCTAACATGACCTAGTTTATGATGCCATGTCCAAGAAGCATCATGCAGTGATGCTTTTAAACAATATAAATTCTAACTTGGATTAGAAAGAGGAATAGTATAGGTATTACCTAATCTCTTACATGAGAACTTAGTCTCTTTGGTGGTTACATAAGAAATATAGCAGTTGGTCCGAGTGAATCTTACCTCTTGACCTTTGTCGATAACCGAGAGATACTGAGTAGATTGTACTTTAATCCTTTGACAAGATAGATTGGGCTGACCAGGTTGTCTCCTTTCCCAATCTTGCCAATTCCAACTATCTTGCCCTTACTGTCATCTCCAAAAGTGATGTTGCCTCCTTTGTAATCCTCTAACTCAAAAAGAGTCTTGAATCTCCTAACATGTGGCGTGAGCATCCACTACCTAAGTACCAATGACCTTTCGTACTTTTCCGAGTTACTTGCAAGTCGAAACTTACTAACCCTTCTCACTTCCTCTAACAAACCCAGTGAACTCCCTTTACTCGTGGTCCTTTTCGAGGAAGAAGTCTCTTGGGAACCCAGATTTGAATGACTTTGGGTTTGGTCCGATTCTGAGTCTTCTTTTAGAAAACCGAGTCTGTGTCTCTTTCTTTTGAAAATCTTTCCTTTTATAAGCGGTGAAGAAGGTTTTCTCCTGTAAGCTGGTGTGGACTCGAGTCCTTCTTTCATTCTTATGAATAGGACCATGCTCAGCCTTCTTGAACTTCACAGCTTCAGAATTCTCTTTGAAAAGATTTGAGTAGGAATTAGATTCCTCCTCTTCGTTAAAACCAAGTCCTTCTTTTCTAAAGGAGACACACTAAGAGCCTAAAAGCATGTCAAGGTTTTTCTAACATTGAGTAAATTTCAAAACAAGCTCTTAAGAGTCATTGAGTTTTCTTTTCGGATGCTCATTTTCTCTTACGAGTGACTCATACTCGGTCTCATTAGTTTAAGTACTAGTCTTGAGTTCTTTTAGAGTTAGTCTCGCGTTTTTCAATTCATTTTTCAAATAGTTGCTCTCGGATGTAAGAGACTCAAGTTGTTCTTTGAACTTAGAAGAATCGAATTGGACTTTTCTTCCAAAGTATAAATATATTTAGCCAAATCAACTCTGGAGAACTTGAGAAAGTGTTCAATTACCTCCGAAGGACTTGTCTCCTCAATGTCCGAGTTGTTAGAGTCCGACTCGGATTCAGACTTCGAGTCCGTTAGTGCCATTAGACACTTTGAGTCATCGGAATCATCATCTTCTTCGGATGAGTCTTTATCGGTCCATGTGGCCATCATAGCCTTCTTCTTCTTTCTGTCCTTCTTTCTCTTTAGACAGTCCTTGACTATGTGATCTTTGCTACCACATTCAAAATAGCCGGAGTTCTTAGTTAAAGATAACTTTGAAGGGGAAGAGTATTTACCTTTTCTCGTCCTTCTTATCCTTCTTGTAGAACTTTTCCTTTGGCCTCTTCTCCCATTTCTTGTGCTTTATCATTCTTTTGAAGCCTCGGGCAATGAGTGCCATAGTATCTTTTCCGAGTCCGAAGAACTCATACTTTCCCTTCTACTTTCTAAGGCCTTTAGCGTAATGTTCTTTTTGTTGCTCGACCTCGGCATCCTCTTCTTCCAGGTGAACTTCATGGGTAACCAGCTTCCCAATTAGTTCGTCTAGCTTTAGTTGAGAGAGGTTCCGAGCTTCCTTGATGGTTGTCACCTTGGGACCCCATCTTCTCTTTGGTAGACTTCTTAGAATTTTTCTCGCACATTTCTTTATGAGAGATCTTTCTACCCGGAGATTTGAGATTGTTTGTAATCTCAGTAAACCATATAAACATTTGAGTGATGTTTTCTTCGGCTCCATCTTGAACAGCTCGTATTTGTGAGATATTGACTTATCTTTGCCTGTTTCACTTGGCTTGTACCTTCGTATGTGCTGACAAAAGTGTCCCACATATCTTTGGTTGTGTCACATGCCGACACTCTATTGTACTCTTCTAAGCTAATAGCACACATCGGAATGTTCATCGCGTTAAAGTTCTTTCGAACTTATCTAACTCCTCATTAGTGTGCTCAAATTTTTCCTTAGGCATAAATCTTGTACCTTCTATCTTCATTGGAATGTAGTTGCCTTCTTGGATGATGTTCCAAACATCTTCATTGTTATCCAATAGAAAGCATTTCATTAGCTTCTTTTAGTGAATGAAGTTTGATCATTTGAACTTTGGTGGTCTAGTGGATGACCTTCCTTTATCGAACTCTCCAATGCTCTAAGCTATCTCGATCTTTAGACCTTTGGATTGTCGGACCCTTCTTGAAAGGCTAGGCTCTTATACCAATTGAAGGTTTGCTCTTGGATAGTCTAAGTCATACTAGGGGGTGAATAGGGTGATGAGAAAATTTTAACAAACATAAAAACTTTAAGCTTGAAAAGAATGAACACGAGAATCTAAGTCTAGATTGGATTCGGAAAAGTGTACACTCGGAGATACGTTGAAACCTTCCTAGGGCAGAAAATCACGGACGGTGCTAATCCAAGCACCAAGTCAAATCCAATATTTTGAATTCCCAAAATACAACGGAATGACTCAACCAGAATTGCTCCCTTCGACAATTCCTTACAATGTTTTCCTAGACTCGAAGTTCTCTTATGTGATCTAGTACTTCCTAACCGAAATAACCTTTACAACTAGGGACAACCGAGTTAAGTTAACCCTTACAGCTCGATCAAGGGACCTTACTCGGAAAGTAAGAAAAGTATGTAACTTATTACAAGACTTTACAACTCGGAAAAGTATTAAGCACGAGACTTGGAGTTGTAAGTAGAAGATTGAACGAGTAATGTACTAAGAGAGATAGTTTCAGCAATGGATTCAGCAATTTTCAAGTCTTGTGAAGTGGCTTCTATTTATAAATGACCAAGCAGAGTGACCGTTGTGTCTTGGTTATGAATAGATGTCTTTATCGGCCATTGTAACGACTCTTTTGAACCACTCGAAAAGATCCGTTGGGATGTGAATGTTGTGCAATGGCTCTTGGCTCCTAAAGGTGCTTCAATCAACTGGTGATGTCCGAAAACCGTTAAGCTTAGCGTCGAAGTTTTTCAATTTTAGAAACAGACAACCCCGACATGGTGTCTAAGCCCTGTTTAGAAATAGATAAGCCTTGTCTGCTGGTGATTGACAGCTTGAAGCCGGCTACTTTTGTAATTCAAAAATGAGATAACCTAGTTTGGATAACCTACAAAAGTAAACCACTTTGGTTCTCAAAGTATAAAATACTTTGGTCCAAGATTAGGCACATATAATAATTTAATTAAGATAATTAAGTTCATAATTATCTTAGGCCTAGAAGAGTGGAATTTTCTCGAGTCTAATATTTAATATACTCAAATTCCATCGAGTCGAGTCCTAAGAAAGATCAAGTTAACAAGAGTAAAATCATCACAAGTATAAAGACTTGATCCTCGGACAAACAAACTGACTTAGAGAGAGGAATTAACACCGTAATTCACTTTGCGTTGAAATATGAAGTCGAACTCATAATAAAAGTGTTAGAGAAATTATTTGAACATGTAATAGATTCGAGTGCTGTCTCGAGTGACTCGAAACATCAATGCGAGAAGATATACAAGAATGTGTATTCCGAGTTAGTCGAAACGAATGAAAACTTGTACAAGAGTATCTATAACAATTAGAATGACTTGTAATCAAAACTTAGGAGGAATGAGGTTTATACCCGAGTCTTCATGTAGTACTCGGAATGTCTTAGAGTTAGAATCGAGTCTTCAACTGCCCGGACAACGGCGGACAGGTTGAGCCATGCAATTCCTATGGCCATGTTTTATTTAATTGCTATTTTCAATAGTCCAATTAGACGGTCCACTTGTTTAATTAAATCTTTAATTGTTATTTTAAGGACTCTCCAATTAGGCGGTCCAAATTTATTGTTTAAGTGAGTGATAAAAATAAATAAAGCATAAAAGTGAGCATAAAACTTACTTTTTACTTTTATTAATAAAAGGTAAGCCTACTACTTACCCGAATATATAGCTAGCTAAAAGGGCAATAAACAAGCATGCTACTTGAAAAAATAAATTGTTCTAAAGAGGCAAAACTAAAATTCCTTAAATTTTCCTAAATTCTTCCGAAAATGTTCAACCTTAATCAATCTTTACTTTCTTTCCTTTTGGATTGCTAGACTTAGTTGCATCCTCCTCGGTGCGTTTATTCAACTCTTTGATCCAGCAAGCCTTCCTCTCTTCAGCTTCTTCAGCCTCAACTTCCTTCCTGCGGGCTCATTCGTCAATTTGAGGGTTCACTTCATGAATTTGAAGCGGTGCTACAGCAAGGACAAACTCCTCCGGGGTCCCGTTCTCGAACCCTCGGTGGCTTGCGACGTTTGGGGTCTACTTCTTTTATCCATTCCCGATAATATTCAAAAACTAAAGTAAATTGTTTATCTACCAGTTTAGTAACTCGGCGGGTTCATCCAGTAATCAAGTTAAGTTGAAACCCGCCTTGAGCTGCCAAAACCTACAAACGAGTGCGAAGATAACGAGGCCGGGCACGATCCAAATACGGGATCTCCTGGACCCGTCCCATTTACCGCCTTACGCGGTTAGGGAAATAATATTTACTTGGTTTTGAGACCTAATAAACGTACAAACGGGTATTGCTTAGTGTGTATCCTAAATTGGGACACTTTCTAGTGCTTAATTTACCGTTCAATGGGATTCCCAACTCTAAACTAGGCCTCCCACTAAGAAGCGGGATGGTCGGTCAAAACACTCTTCCGCTTCCGCTGGCGGAATTGTGTACCTAGGTACGAGTCCACGACTCGCCGATGCCCGCACAAATTGAAGATGCTCCACCAACCATATCTCGCACACAACGGATAGTAAAATCATTAAGAGTCTTGCACGATCGAATTCATCCTTATTCATGGCCCAACAGGAGCAAAATCAAAAATTAAAAAAGAGCGAAAAGAGAGACTTTGGGTGAAGCCGGAGACTTTTTCGGTCTCGCTAGCGTCGGATAGCCACCTCTTAGCCAGTGCCGCCTAACTAGCCTCATCGGCTAGTTCCCGGATATTGTTTTCGCTTACCTGCAACAATAGGGGCTGCCCGCAAAATCCTCATGTGCATTTGCTTTAACCCGGTCCAGTCCTATAATAGTTTGTGCAATGATCGGCGGAGTAAGAGAACAAGTGATCCTCCAACTGTTCAACTATCATGCGAGTGATTATAACCCGACATCTCTTAATATGGGCGTGCCCTGAACAATACATTGGGCGGTAGTGCGACAACAAGTTCATTAAATGCACCTTGTCCTTAATAAGAATCCAACTTAGATTCTTATTGGTTAGCTTCAGCAGACACTTGTACGTTTCATGCATATTGGTGGAGGATGTCTACATTACGAGGTTTAGTCTCGACGTTGAATACCTAGGAAGGGGACATAACTCTTTATCCCCAAACCTAAAAACATTATAATGTGGATCCCAAAAGGCCATAATAGCCCTTAAGAAAGTCAAATAGATTTTCACCTACCTAATGCTAAACAAGGTGTTCAGTCCATAGAGGGACAACCCTACCCCATCAACATCGAGTCATCTCATCCATCCAATGGGACAATTCATTCATGAAGTTCATCTTTTGAAGTGGAAAACATTATTATAAGCACTGGGAATTTTTTTGGAACTTTTTTTCTCAAGAAGTTACGGAAGAAAGATTTAGAGGGTGTGATTTTTAATAACCGACTACAAGTTCCTTTCATAGCAGTCTCCGGGTTCGAGTCTTGCCATATAATGCCATTGAAGTCCACCGAGCCTCTGCTAAGCGCTTGGCCGGCCCGACCGGACCTAGCTTTCGTGCTTTGGTGGGTCTCCGAGATCCTTTCGATGACCTATGTTGTGTTGTCGGTTGTATTTTTAGGCCCAAAGCACTAATTGGACCAATGTTAATTGCTACTTTAGGCCCATTTCAGTTAAGCTTTATTTTTAGACCATGCACTTACCATTTCTTGTTTTCCATTTTTATTATATTTATTTTGGGGGAATGGGGGCTAGTGCAATTTTTTCGATTTATCTTTACAATTTTCCTTAGAACTTTTTGCATCATTTAAATAAAAGAACGCATTTTAGAATTGATTCTTTGCATTCATCCCATTGCATAGCGTCAAAATATTACAAAACATTAAATATTAACAAAAGCACCCTTTAAGGGGACTATCAATCTTCATCATCTCGGGCATCATTGAAGATATAGTTGCCGAAATTCCGCAAGATGGATGTGGAAACTCTTCTATCCCCACCGGCTTGTGAAGAACTAGCCCCATAGTCCTAAGAGGATTGAGAAGCTCCATGAGGAGGCGTGCTATATGACATCCGATGGAAATCAAATGGGTTGCCGTGAGGGTCAAGTGCTTGGAGAGGCATGATGTCCATATAATCTTTGGAAAAGCTAGGCCCAATGCTTGGAAGAACTAGGCCTAGGTGCAGATGTGCTAGGGCCCGCTTCAAAAGCACTACAATGATGTCAACATCGTGAAGAATGTCGGGAAGTACCGCTCCTATCGTGCCACCGGATGGCGTCCGTTGACTAGAAGGGTGTGCTTGAGTCCCGCGACCACCGAGGAAAGATCCCGATGAAGAAGATATAGACCGGCGACTACAAAAATAATGGAGTAATTAGCACATTTACTAAGAGTTCAATAAGTTAGCACTTACACGTACGAGAACTCACTTGAAATATTCGGAAGCTCTTACACTAACGAGAACTCACCGAAATATTCGAAGGTCTTCCCACTAAATAAATCCTTAAAACCATTAAGGGAAAATCGGAGGTTGATAGACATAAGTCTAGATTTCTGCCGATCATACTACAAAATTCATAATGTTAGCAAGACACTTTTAGCACGCAACTAAAAGTAAGAGAGCATAATACTCTTATCCCTTTTCCAAGTCTTTGGAAGAGGGTGCCTCACACACTCATCTTAAGGTATTTCGAAAATTCCGACATAGCGTGGGGATTCTCTAGGTAGGGACACATCGACATCAAGGTCGGGATATAGATGTCCTCCGTGAGAAGCTATAAAAGATTAAGTTAATTTTCACACAAGAAATTCAACTACACAAAAGAAGGGAGGTAAGGACTAACCAAACGCGTCATAATCTGCTCCAAGTGTTGAGCATAGGGTGAATACATGTTTAAAAATTCGGTATATAGATACCGGTAGTTATTTCTTCCCGCTGCTCTTGAGTAATGGTGCGAAAGTAAAACATTGTTTGTGGTGGATCATGAGGAACGAATGGAGTCCATGTATTATAACCGATTTGATGTGATACCAACAAAATTTAAAAGGATCTTCAAATAAGATCCTCCTTTCGCTCAATTCTCGCGCCGTGCCTAAGCTTGGAGGGAGCCGAATTGGAGTCCAAGGGTGGAAGTTAGCCTGCACACACAGGAACCATGAAGAGACAAGCAAAAAATAGCAAAATTAGGCAGCAAATGCTTGGCTTTCTAGCCGACGCTAGGCACCACGGTCGTGCCCATGGGCCCACCACAAGCCATGGGCTTAGGTAGCAGACTAGGCAGAGAGGAAATAAAATTTCGTGTTTATTTTGACTCAAAATTTAAAGATTAAAAATGATATACCGAATGTCACACGGTTGAGGGCGGACCCCAAGAAGTCAAAATCATATGCCTTGGGTTGACAAAGGTAAACTTTGGCCCATGATACCGAGGTCGGGAACGAAGGATGATTCCTTGAACCAGGCGAAAGGTGAGGAAAATATTCATATAGCCACGGCTACAATTTTGCAAGATAAGTGAGACCTTTATCCACGCAAGATAAAGTATTTTGGTATTAAGAGAACAAATGGAGCATACCTTAATAATCTTCCACAAGCCACATAAAGGAAAATAGTTCGTCAATCTCTCTCAGCTTTTGTATGCCTCAACACGGAGTGTAAACCCCTTATGAGGCAAGTGTAAGCGGGCACACCCTAGTTAAGGTCCTTAACCTTGTCTAGGTCCACTAAGGTCACCAAATAATGAACATGAACCAAACCCGACATTGTTCATGATGTTTCTCCAAGGGGTAGTTCTTTTCCCCGAACATCTCCATGAATTTCCGGATAGCCTCGCTACTCCGAATGGAACCCTTCTAAAATGAAAATCCAACAAGATTTTAGTATGAGTATTACTCCAAATGTACAAAGAAAGAAATTTAAGTCAACAATCTTATCGAAGGAGAAATGGCAAGTGAAGAAACATGGCTCTCGGCTTCAAGAAGAGGTCACTAGGGCTCTATTCGTTCATGAGTACGCCACTCTCTTTCTAAGAAGTTGTCATGGACTAATCTCTCAGCTCTTGTCCTCCTAATGGGATGAGCTCTTCTCTTAGACATTTTAAAAGAATTTTGTTTTTTAAAACCAACTAGTTTACTTAAGACAAGAAGGAGCAAAACTAGAGCATAACTAGAGCAATTCTAGAGCAAGCAAGAAGAAGTAAAGAGAGGAGTAAGTGAAGTCCGCAAAATGAATGCACTAACCCCTCCTTTTATAAGCAAATTCGGCCATAGCATTACAAGCACATAAGACAAAATTCAAAAGGCAAGAGGAGACCAAGAAGGAAATCCAACAAGTGCACACCGGGACAAGACTCGCTTAAAGGTCGGCCGACGCCGGCCACGAGGCTTGACCGGCTTCCCATCAACGTCGGCTCTACAGGCATAACTGGTGGCAAGGCTTGTGAAATCCAATCAGGCATGGCAAGTGCGTTCATAGAACCATGTGTATGCAAGTGGATCTTAGGACCAACTATGTCGACTTTATCACATCAAATTTTCGATCTATTTTCGACTTAATTATTCGAGTAAATACTAAACTTTAATAAATATAATTACCCACTAACAATCATGTGAGTACAAGAGATTACTAGGCCAAGCTTTAGATCAAGAAACGATAGAAGTTTCAGCAGAAAAATTCGTCGAACTTCAGGGGTCTAATCAAGCCATGCTCATGACTCTCTTATGGGACTTCGGAATGCACACATCGTGATCAAGTCTAGGCCATGTCTTAAATTTCAAGTTTGAAAACAACAAGTTCAAGATGCTACAAAATAATCGGTGTTCGAAACAATGTCCAAAAGCAAGATAAGTACCCTTTAGTGTCTATTTTTAACCCTTCATCTTTCAAACTCAGTCAAAGTGGGGCTAACTGTAGACACCTAAACTATTTCATCCTTATCTCTTTTACTTTATGTATTTTATTTTTTCGACCTTGTGATGAAATTCCAGTTCTGTTTGTGGACTCGGATCATAGTCAATGTTTGATTGGCGTGACGAAGCCAATAAACCATAGAAAACCCTATAGCACCAGAACAAATAAACCTTTTGCCTTCAATTGGTCTAAAAATCCATTTTTCTTCGAATGGTCCAAGCTCGGATCAATGCTCCGAGTCTACTCTTGGCTGGTGCCGCGCATAGAGTACTACTACACTAAAACGCCGCATTTCACCTTCGAGCATCCAACCGAGACACAGAGCTAAACTCGTTCATACGACGTTGCATTGGACGACATTGTGTTTTATGGAAAACATCGCCAAAACGCTGTGTTTCGCTCCAAGCATCCAACCGAGACACGGAGCTTACTTTCACAAACGACGCCGTATAAGGCCGGTGCCGCATTTCGGGATTTTGCCCCCAAACGCTCCAGTTTACTTCATAATTTAGCTACAACACGAAAGGAAACAAAGTCCATACAATGTCGCTTATGGCCAGCGCTGCGTATCATGACTCTATTCTCGGGATCCGATCCAAGCTTGGTTTGGTTCCTTTTTGCGATTCCGCCAGCCGGTTTTCGCTTATTTTGGACGATTGCTTCAATCGAAAACCCTAGGTCATCTCGTGACCTAATCCTCTCCTATAAATAGAGAGCTTATTCTCTCATTTTATATATGACTTCTTCCTATGCGTTATGTTGTTCAAACTTAATTAAGAGCTACTCGAATGCACCTTCTTGTATTCGATCTCTTGGTTTCTTTTTGGCTATTCTCATTATACTCCCTACACTCGATCCCTAATCCTTCATCATTCATCAATACCAACACCAACCTACCCTCACAAAAGTTCACAAAAAGCCTTCTCCAATCACCACCTTCACACTTCTAAATCCGGTCCGAGACCCGGATCGCGAGTGGGACAACATAAGGGCGCCAAATCTGCCTTCAACTACAGTTTATTTAATTCCATTATTTATTGCTTTCATTATTATGGTGAAGAATGTAATCGCTTTTCAATTCCTCCCCACCCGATGTAATCTTTTAGTTTTCTTTTCGCTTCGTTTTGCTTTGCTTTTCATTTTCTTTCTTGCTTTGATTTATTGCTTTTATATCTCGCGTTTATCGCTTTCATTAGCATGCCTTAATTGTTTTAAATGTCGCACTTAATGTTGTATGTCTATCTTTAATGCATTAGCTAAACTCACTCCTCAAATTAGTAAAGGTCGTCTGTTGACGGGCAAAACGGAAAGGCTTATCCCTACATTTCGTACGTTAGCCCGAATCTGGATTCTCGGTTCTAAACCGATGGAGTCAATTTTAAATATTTTTCAAGTTTAGTTTTTCCATACTATGATTGGAAGAGTATTTATTTGTTTTTATTAGTTTTTATTCCTAAAACCGACTAGGGACTCTATTTTTCTGTTTTATTTCCATTAATTCGATCTTATTTTCTAATAGTCGAGCCATGGAGCGAGACTCGACCATCTAAATCACGGCCCATGGCCGGCACCGTGAACCATATGGCACTGGCTCTCACCAGGTGTCGGACGATCACCGGGTAGGGCTTTGGTCCAAGCCACTGTTTTTACACCGATTTGGTCAAAAAGCCCTACGGCGAATTAAATTAATTCCAATTTGTTTTTGTAGTTGTGGAATAATATCCCGAGGTTTCTAAAAATAATTCCTAAAAAATGATTAATAAAAATGGCCAATCGCTTTTGCTTAATTTATTTTAAATCAAATTATAAAAATTGGAAATTCTAATAGGAGATGCATCCCCATTTCAAAAATTATTACCATTAAAAAATCATCTTCATTTTCAAAAAGAGAAACCCCGCCAATTCGTGTGGAAACTCCTTCCCAAGAAGTTTGATTCCCGAGGGGGACGCCGACGAACTGTGGTTCCTACATATATACAAGTTGATAAAAAGAATATTCATGCAATCGAGGAGTGGTGAGTTCCCACTTCTATTTAGCAAGTCAGGAGCTTCCATGGACTTGCCTCTTTTACGAGACATTTGTCAAGAACTTCAGCATAGTCATGGCCCCTATGGCTGAAGTCACGAAACGAAGGAAGTTCTAGTGGACAAAAGCAGCTCAGCAAGCATTTGAGGCGATAAAGTAGTTGTTGACCAAAGCACCTGTCTTGGCCCCAACCGACTTCACCAAGAAGATGCCTCGATGTATATATATATATATTTGTGTGTGTGTGTGTGTTACGTACATGTACAAACCATTATGTTATGTGTTTGTAAGACTCACACGATGTTAACGATGCATGACCCAAATTTAAAAATTATGTTCCACGATATTTCGAGGAAAAAAATATTGTTGAAATCGTTACGAGTTTAATTTATATGTAAAAATATATATAATTATCCAAAAAAGAAAAAAGTTCACAAAATCGACTTTGCAAACTTGTGGTTTTATAATTTGTGGAATTGGGCTTGGGAGAAAAGTAGGAAGCCCAAAATGGGAAAACAAGAGAGGAATTTGGAGTTGAATTTTTCAGCTAAAGGAAGAGAGAGAAAATTAAAGAGGGGTCCTATTTAACTTAAATCAACTCTCAAAACTCACACCATTCATTTCTTCCTCTTCCCCAACAACACCACCATACTCAACCCATTTGCTGCCACCCCTGCTGCCGCCGGCGACCACCAGCGCCTACCCTCCAGTCTCCACCAACGACCATCGCCGCCTGGCCCCGCGGTCGCCGAAACATCAGCCCGGTGATGCACCGGTGGGTGCCACTTGCTGCTGAACTTGGACAACAACCGCTCGCTGCACACAGCCGACCACCGGATCGCCACCCCGCCTCCGTTCGCCATCGTCGAGCCGCCACCGCCTGTCGTCGAAGGAAGACTTGCAGCTACCACCACCCACCACCCTAAAGAACTCTTCTCCTCCTTGTGATTTTTGGGTATAATCCACAAAAACCTCAAATCCTCCATTAATTTATCCCCAATTTTTGAAGATAATTGTTTTGATGTTGCATACAAAGGTTGATTTTATACACTTAAGTATTTAAATAAAAAGTGAGATGTTAATATTTATGAAAAACTTAAAGTTGTTATGAAAATTTGAATGAGGAGGCCATGTGAGGTTGGATGTTAAAAATTAAGCGTATGAAAATTGGTTGATCTCTTACTAATTCTATGATAATTGCAATCAATGCTTGGAGTATGGATTAATCATTATGGGTTGTTCAAATTGAGGTGAAAATGTGGTTGATGATGGTGATTAGCAATTTTAAAAATTTAAAAGTTAGAAAATGAAGAAAATGGGCATGCATGTCAAAATTTGAGTGATTTTGAAATGAAATAATATTTTAAGGAATTTATGAATTATAAGTGCAAAAGTTGGAGATTACTTGGAGTAAATCAAGTTATTCAAATAATTTAATTGATTTTAATTATTTAAGGAAAATAAGTGATTTTAGTGACTTATGTAAAAATAAGTGATTTTAGTGATTTAAGGAAAATAAGTGAATTGAGTAGTTTTAAAAAATTAAGTGATTTAAGGGATTTGAGTAATTCAAGTTATTGGTAATATTTAAGCAATTTTGGTGACTTAAGTAAGCTAAGTGAGCAAGATGCATAAGATAAAAGAAATGAATTAAAGCGTTTGGCGTCAACTTAAGGAAAAAGGTAATTGAATTTTGGAAAATAATACTGATAGAGGAGACCAATTCAAGTTGAGGACGTTGTTCTTAAATAATTTACAATCAATTGAAATCAACACTTCATGACATTCACAAGCTAAGAAATGTCTTATCTAAATGAAATTCACCTAGTTACAAGAAATTGTAATAATAATAATAATAATAATAATAATAATAATAATAATAATAATAATAGTTAAAATCAAATTACTTAAAGTATTGACCTTATTAATGAAATATTTTATTTTAATAACAATATCAAATGGTTTATTTAATGGAATGAACCATTTCAAATATTATTTGTCATCTAATCATATAGCCCGGCCCATATCAATCATATCATATCATATCATATCATGATCACATCATATATATTTGGATATTATCAACCGGACTTTCCGATCGGTGCGGGTATGCGCATATTTAGGAAAACCGACGATCGTAAGGAGCCATTCGGATAATAAATGAATAATTGTTTTACTATATTCTTCCTACCTGATTTATAAATGAATTAAAATGCATGTGTTCAAATGTATCTTCACATAAATTATTTACGAGTACATGGATAGACGTGCTGAGTTTCGGTTCATTATTTCAAAATGTTTGAAGACTCGACACCTTGCTCAATATCTTTACGAGTCATGCAAAAGGAATCGGGTATAACGATGTCATTCTTATAGAGTTTTGATTCCAAGGCATTCTCTGTGTCTTAGAAACTTACTTGAGTAAAATAGTATCTTCTCTAAGTGATTCGGCCCTCAATCATCTCTGTTATCGCTTTTCGGTTAGCGACTCGAAAAGCTGGTTCTTTATTCCGAGTCCACCCTCACTCGGACTAATCGCATTTCGAATATACCGGTATTCCGCCGTTTCTCACTCGGAATCTAACTTGTGGTTATTTACTCTATTGTTTGCATAGTCGGCATTCGTAGTTCTTTTCGTACTTAGTCTATATCAAGTTTTTCCTCTCCGATATTCGTTACGGAACTTGATTCTTTGCTTAAGACTAAGTCTTATGGAATTCCGAGCATCATGGTTTTTAGACTCGAAAATTCCATTTCTTTTCGACTCGGATAATCTGTTGGTTAATTATCATGATTATTTTGTTATCTCGTGTCTAACCTTGGACGAAAGTATTTTATACTTTGAAAACCAAAGTTGTTTTACTTTTGTAGGTTATCCAATCGAGGATATCTTTTCAAACTACAAAAGTAGCCGGCTTCGAACGTCAAATCACCAGCGAGATATGGCTTTTCACCTTCCCTGCTTTAGTCCCGGAAGATTGTTGTTAAGCTTGTCGTACGAGCAACAAATTAAACCACTACTTAAACTTATAATAAACAATATATCAAGGGCAAGTAGGGATCGAATCCACGAGGAAAGATATAATAACATGCAAGTTTTAATCTACTTAAATTTACTACTCTTAAAAACAAAATAGAAAATATAAATTAAAATCAATAACTAAAATTCATAGAAAATTATCTAATAACTAAATAAATAATTTATACAGAATAATAAAACTACAATAACCCAGAAATATTTTTGTATATTTTTTAGAATAATTAAAACAGAAAACTAAAGCAGAAAATAAACAAACTCTAAAACAGAAAATTAAATAAGTAAAATTCTGCACTAAAATAATTACGAAAATAAATACTAAAATTACCCAGAATAATAATACTAATTTTCTAAACCTAACCAGACCCTAAAAATATAAAAACAAAATTTAAAATCTAATTTACGAATTTATTTTATTAAAAACCTGCAGTAATTAAATTCAAGAATTAAATCTGAAAAATTATCAAATTAATTCCAAAAATTCTAAAATTTAATCACAGCAAACTAGGACTCTATCTAAACCCTAAAAGAAAATAAAACACAAAAAATAACAAAAGAAACTATTTTTAAACTAATTTCTAACAAACTGACTCAAAAATAATAAAAACTGACAGAAAATTAATTCTGAAAATTAAATTATGTAAAGACTCAAAATTAAATTAAAATAAAATTACTAAAACTAACCTAAAATACTGATCTTTAGGGGGTTTAATGAAATTGATAATAAAAGACTATAACTTTATAAGTAAAAATCAATAACTCAAGAGAATAACTAAAAGCAAACAAATAATTATCAAAGATAACAAATTTATAAAAACACTTAGTATAATCTATATCCACCATGCAAATTATTATTTATCATTAACACACAAATTGATCTACCCATGAGCTAAACTGTAGAAGACAACCACTAGCGGATCTTCCCCGTTTTTCCTTAGTTATTAGTTTACTTAGGCCTAGCCCTAATATAAACCCTACTAATATTGATAACCCTAGCACTAGCACTAGAATTTAATCAAATTAGAGCATTAAGTATTAGAAAAACATCATCTAGCACCTAATAACCAATCTACTAGCAAATTGATTTAAGAAGGATCTATGATAATTTCCTAATTAAAAGAGATGGGTATGAGCCATCCATGATTAACTAGGGTGATACTTATGTCTAAAAGATCAAGCAATTACGTACTTAAACCCTCTAAACTATCACATGAATTTATATAAAACTAAATAGCGTGCACTCTAATTAATTAGACATAAATTCATAAACATTAAACGCAAATTATCATAGAATCATGGATCAAATCAATAAGACAATAAAAATCAAAACTTTGTTTCAAAATAAATAATTTAACATGGCTTCAATGAGATTATACTAAGTATAAGAAAAACTACTCACACATAATGTAATTTAAAACATGTAAACTAAATAAAACTAGCATCTTTAGTATTAATCTATCAATAAAAACTCAATCTTTTCTAATAAAAATTACAAAACTAAATTATACTACCGATATTAGTTTCTTTGACCGGGAAGATGAAGAAGATGATGATGGATGGTGGCTGGCTGAGCAGCGAACAGCAGCAGCAGCAAGGGGCAGCAGCGGCAGCGAGCCGGGTTCAGGCGGCTGGCTGGTGGTGCAGCGGCGGCAGCAGCCAGGTGTAGGCGGCAGCACTGGCTGGTGGCTGGGCAGCAGGTGGACGTGGACAGCAAGCGGCAGTGGTGATTGTGTGTGGTCGGCTTCCTTGGTCTCTCTCCATGATGATAATAAGTAGTCTATATAGGGTGAAAGAGTTAGTGTTTATTTCTCTTTCTTCTCTTCTAAGTTTCCCTTTTCTATTCCACTTAGGATTTCCTAAAATATAATATCCTAAAATAAATATTTTATTACATATTATATTTATGGACCGACTTCATATATTTTCTTGGATGCTTGTCGGTGGCTAAAAATCCACTTTTAACGACTTTTCTTCTCTTCCCCACTTTATTCGATAATTACCTATAAATAGACAAAATAGAATAAATTAGATAAAATAAACTATATAATATAAACTCAATAACTACTAAAAATACGTATAAAATACGACTTAACAATTGTGTCGAAGTCGTGCGCTTCCATATCCGGAAAAATGGAACGCCAAGCTCAACGGTGGTTTCCACCTCATTTTTCAAGACACAACCAATGGTTTTGGGACTTCCAAGAGAGATTAAACCGTTGTTCAACGTTCATATTTCAACGGATACTTTCGAGTGACTCGGAAAGCTTCTACCAACGGTCACAGAAGACTCTCGATCGGCAGATGAAGATAACGACTACTCGCTTGGTTATCTATAAATAGAAGCCACTTCACAAGACTTGAAGGTTGCCGAACATATTGTCTATACACTTACCCGATCAAAGTTATTGTAATTACTTTCAATCTTCAACTTACAACTCCCACTCGTAATTCATTACTTTACGAGTTAGGGTTTATTTCTCTTTCTTCTCTTCTAAGTTTCCCTTTTCTATTCCACTTAGGATTTCCTAAAATATAATATCCTAAAATAAATATTTTATTACATATTATATTTATGGACCGACTTCATATATTTTCTTGGATGCTTGTCGGTAGCTAAAAATCCACTTTTAACGACTTTTCTTCTCTTCCCCACTTTATTCGATAATTACCTATAAATAGACAAAATAGAATAAATTAGATAAAATAAACTATATAATATAAACTCAATAACTACTAAAAATACGTATAAAATACGACTTAACAATTGTGTCGAAGTCGTGCGCTTCCATATCCGGAAAAATGGAACGCTAAGCTCAACGGTGGTTTCCACCTCATTTTTCAAGACACAACCAATGGTTTTGGGACTTCCAAGAGAGATTAAACCGTTGTTCAACGTTCATATTTCAACGGATACTTTCCGAGTGACTCGTAAAGCTTCTACCAACGGTCACGGAAGACTCTCGGTCAGCGAGATGAAGATAACGACTACTCGCTTGGTTATCTATAAATAGAAGCCACTTCACAAGACTTGAAGGTTGCCGAACATATTGTCTATACACTTACTTGATCAAAGTTATTGTAATTACTTTCAATCTTCAACTTACAACTCCCACTCTGTAATTCATTACTTTCGAGTTGTAAGGTCTTGTACTTAGTTACAAACTCTTCTTACATTCTTTGTAAGGTCCCTTGACTAAGCCGTAAGGGTTAACTCGGCTTAGTTGCCCCTAGCTGTAAGGGTTATCTCAGCTAGGAAGTACTAGATCGGATAAGGTAACTTCGAGTCTAGGAAAATTTGTATAGAGTTGTCTAAGGGAGCAACTCGAGTTCCGTCAAGTTCACGGTATTTTGTGGACTCAAAATAGTGGATTTGACTTCGTGTCTGGATTGACACGGGCCGTGGTTTTCTCGCCCAGGGAGGGTTTCCACGTAAAATCTCTCGTGTTCTTTTCCGAGTTCATTCTAGACTCGAGACGACCTTAGTGCTTTAGCTTCTTCGATTCATTGCTTTCGAGTCCAATCTTTTCGACTTTGTTATTAGACTCGGATTCTGTCTTTGCCTCTTTTCTACACAAAAGTGTGTATTTTCGGAAAGAATTTTCTATCACCCTATTCACCCCCTCTAGGGTGACTCGAGACTCTCCTTGAGCAAACCTTCAATTGGTATCGAGCCTAGCCTTTCGGAAAGGATCTAACAATCCAAAGGTCTAAAGATCGGATGGCTCGGAACAACGGAGAGTTCGACGAAGGAAGATCTTCCAACAGGCCACCAAAATTCAAAGGTTCAAATTTCGGTCACTTGGAAGAAGCTTATGGAATGTTTCCTCATGGATCACGATGAAGAAGTATGGGAAATCATACAACAAGCAAACTACATTCCAACAAAGACAGATGAATTCAGAATCCTTCCAAAGACAAAGGCCGAGTTCACACCAGCGAAGCGAGAAGTTCGAAAGAACTTCAAAGCCATGAACATCCTCATGTGCGCCATAAGCTCGGAGGAATATAATCGAGTCTCCCGTGACTCGCTAAAGAGGTATGGGATACCTTGGTCAACACCTACGAAGGTACAAGTCGGGTGAGACAAGCTAAGATCGGTCAAGTATCTTCATAAATATGAACTTTTCAAAATGGAGCCAGAGGAGAACATTACTCGGATGTTCATTCGCTTCACCGAGATCACCAACAATCTCAAATCTCCGGGAAAGAAAATCTCCCATGAAGAAATGTGCCTGGAAAATTCTCGAAGCCTACCCAAAAACGATGGGGTCCTAAAGTGACTGCCATAGAAGAGGCTCAGAACCTCTCACTCTTGAAGCCGGACGAGCTCATCGGAAAGCTTCGACTTATGAGATACATCTCGGAAGAAGAAGATGCTGAGGGTACTTCCAAAAGGAACATCGCGCTTAAAGCCTCGGAATCCAAATAAGCAAGTCCGAGCTCCTCGACTCGAAGATGATCCCATGGCACTCATTGCAAGAGGCTTCAAGAGAATGATGAAGCATAAAAGATGGGACAAAAGACCAAAAGAAGAATTCTACAAAAAGGACAAGAGAGACAGAAAAGGTAGGTTTTCTTCACCTTCAAAGTTATCTTTGTCTAAGAATTCTCGGATGTTTTGAATGTGGCAGCAAAGACCACATAGTCAAGGACTTGTCCAAAACGAAGAAGGGACAGGAAGAAGAAAAAGGCCATGATGGCAACATGGAGTGATGAGGATTCATCTCGAAGACGACGAAGACTCGGATGACTCGAAGTGTCCGATGGCAATTTCGACTCGGAAGCCGAAAGAGAGTCGGACTCGGAAGCTGAAAGAGAGTCGGACTCGGAAGGCGAAAGAGAGTCGGGCTCGGACTCGGACAACGAGGAAACCGATCCTCAAGAGGTAATAAACTACTTCCTCAAATTTTCCAAAGTTGATTTAGCTAAATACATCTTCACTTTGGAAGAAAAGTCCAATTCCGATTCCTCTCATTTCAAAGAACAACTTGAGTCAATCTCGTCCGAGAGCATATCCTTCAAAAACGAATTAGAAAAACCGAGGCTCACACTCGAGAGAACTCAAGACAAGTGCTCAAACTAATGAGACCGAGTCCGAGTTACTCAGGAAAGAAAATGAGCAATCGAAACGAAGCTCATTGAGTCTCAAGATCTAGTTTTAAAGTTTACTCAAGGTCGAAGAACCTTGATATGCTCTTAGGATCACAATGTGTCTCTTTTAGAAAAGAAGGTCTTGGTTTCAACAAAGAGGAAGAATCTAATTCTTACTCGGAATTGTTCAAAAGGATTCCGTAACCGTTAAGTTCAAAAAGGCTGAGCATGGTCCCATTCACGAAATGAAAGGTGGACTAAACCCGGACCTATTTACAAAAAGAAACCATTTTCTTCTGTTTCAAAAGGAAAGGTTTTTAAAAGGAAAGAGACACAGACTCCGTTCTCTCGAGAAGAAGACTCGGAATCGGACTAAACCCAAAGTCATTCAAATCTGGGTTCCGAAGCACCTTCTTCCTCGTAAAAGGACCACAAGTAAGAAATGTTACTGGGTTCGTTAGAGGAAGTGAGAAGGGTTAGATTCTCTCTGTTTTGTAGGTCACTCGAAAAGATCAAAAGGACATTGGTACCGGACAGCGGATGTTCTCGACATATGTCGGGTGACCAAGGACTCTTTTCCGAGCTGGAGTCATATAAAGGGGAAAGGTGACTTTTGGAGATGACAAGCAAAGGTAAGATAGTGGGCATTGGGAAGATTGGAAATGGAAGCAATCTGGTGAGCCCGATCTACCTTGTCAAAGGGCTAAAGTACAACCTACTTAGCATCTCCCAACTATGTGACAAAGGCCAAGAGGTAAAGTTCACTCAATCCAAGTGCTACATCACGGATGAGATCACTAAAGAGGTAAAACTTTCGGGTAAGAGATCGAGTAATACCTACATCATCCCTCTTTCGACCCAAGTCGGAATTTATCCTGTTTGAAAGCATCTCTTCAAGATGATTCTTGGACTTGGCATCGTAGATTAGGTCATATTAGCATGCATACGATCAAAAAGCTTGCATCTCATGGTCCGGTTAGAGGATTGCCTAACCGTGCGTTTGAGAAGGATAAAATATGTGAAGCATGCACCGAGGGAAACAAGTCAAATCTTCATTCAAATCTCTCGAAGACAGTTTCCACATCTAACGCTCTTGAATTACTACATATGGACCTATGTGGCGAAATTCCTGTGAAGAGTCTCGGAGGTAAATCTTACATACTTGTTATCATTGATGATTTTTCAAGATTTACCTGGGTGTGTTTTCTCAAGCATAAGAATGAAGCCTTCAAGGAGTTCAAGCAAGCTCTGTAGAAACATTCAAGTGGAGTCCCGCACTCGGATTCAAAAGATTTGAACCGACCATGGAAGGGAGTTCGATTACTCGGAATTCTCGAGTTTTGTGACAAGAATGGAATTTCTCACAACTTCTCAGGACCCGAACTCCTCAGCAGAATGGAGTAGTTGAGAGAAAGAACGAGAACCCTTGAAGAGATAGCAAGGACAATGATGATTGAACACAACTTGCCCTACTATTTCGGGCAGAGGCGATAAACACAACCAACTACACTCTCAATCGATGCCTCATCGGACCCATTCTCGAAGAAAACACCTTATGAGCTCTACAAAGGGAGGAAGCCAAATATTTCCTATTTCGGATCTTTCGGATGTAAGTGCTTTGTCCACAACAATGGTAAGGATCATCCGACCAAGTTTGATGCTCGGTCGACGAAGGTATTTTTCTAGGTTACTCGTCTCATAGCAAAGCTTATCGTATCTTTAATAAGCGAACTAACAAAGTGGATGAAAGTATCCACGTAGTGTTTGATGAGCTTGAACAGGAGAAACCAAGTGAATCTCGCATACTCGAACCGAAGCTCGAAAGGATGATGACGAAGATGAGTTCACAAAGACTCGAAGGAGATTACTCGAACGAGGAGGCTCGGAATGAAACAACTCAAGAGCTTGCTCGAACGAGCAAGTCAATGAAAACGATCACTCGTAACAAGCTTCGAAGATCAAGCTATTCAACCCACAAACCTGGTGAATCAAAGAACGGGTAAAGCATTCAAATTTACTTCCAGTCATCCCCAAGAAAATATTATTATCGATATCAACGAGTGGGGTAAGAACTCGTTCCTCTCTTCATAATCTATGTGCATTCACTGCATTCATTTCATTAATCGAACCTAAAAATGCACTAGAAGCCCTTAATGAACCCGAATGGGTAGAGGCCATGCAAGAAGAGTCGAATCAATTTGAAAGAAACCAAGTCCGGACTCCGACCAACCGACCTTCCGACCACCCAGTTATAGGAACCAAATGGGTTTTCAAGAACAAACTGGATGAGGGTGGAGTGGTAGTCGAAACAAGGCTAGACTTGTAGCTCAAGGTTACAATCAAGAAGAAGGAATTGATTGTGGGGAAACCTTTGCACCAGTAGCTAGAATAGAAGCCATTAGACTACTCGTTGGCATTTGCATCCTGCATGCATATTAAATTATATCAAATGGATGTTAAGTGTGCCTTTCTCAATGGTTTTATTGAAGAAGAAGTCTATGTCGAGCAGCCTCCTGGTTTTGAAAACTCGGAATTTCCAAATCATGTTTTCAAACTTCAAAAGGCTCTATATGGTCTTAAGCAAGCCCCTAGAGCTTGGTATGAAAGACTCGAGCAGCTTCTTGGTTCAAAATGATTTCAAAAGAGGTCAAATCGACAAGACTCTATTCATAAAGACCAAAGGGAAAGATTTTCTCATTGTTCAAATATATGTTGATGATATTATTTTCGGTGCTACTAATGAATTTCTGTGCCGAGAATTTTCTAAGTTGATGAGTCAAGAGTTCCAAATGAGTATGATGGGAGAACTCAACTTCTTCCTTGGGCTGCAAATCAAATAAGACAAAGATGGAATCTTTGTTCATCAATCGAAATACACCAAGGAACTGCCGAAGAAATATAAACTTCAAGATGCAAAGCACGCATCGACCCTTATGAGCAGACAGTATAAAGCTTGACTCGGATGAGACAGTAAAGCGGTAGATCGAAACTCTATCGAGGTATGATTGGATCACTGTTATATCTTACTTCAAGCGGACCGTATATAATGTTCAGTGTTTGGTTATGTGCACGATTTCAAGCTAATCCAAAAGAATCACATCTCACTGCGTTGAAGAGAGTATTCAGATATCTTGCAGTACTCGAATTTAGGACTCGTGGTATTCCGGAGACTCGGAACCGACTCGACTCGGATACTCGAGACGCGGACTACGCAGGATATAAAGTTGATCGAAAGAGCACATCCGGAGCTTGCCAATTTCGGGTCAATCCCTAATATCCCGGCACTCAAAGAAGCAAAACTCGGTAGCTCTATCAACTGCGGAAGCTGAATACATTGCCGCCGGAGCTTGTTGCGCTCGGATCCTTTGGATAAAACAACACTTGAAGGATCTTGGATTATTTCTCAACTCGGTTCCAATCAAGTGTGACAATCAAAGCGCAATTAGTATCACTAAGAATCTCGTCCAGCACTCAAAAACAAAGCATATTGAGGTCGGTATCATTTCTTACGCGATCACTCGTAAAAGGGTGATATTACACTTGAATTCATTCCTACTAATCTTCAATTAGCTGATATCTTTACTAAGCCTCTTGGTGAAGATCAATTCGTTTTATTCGGAATGAGCTTGGTATGTTAAATGCTTAGTTTTGTGTTATGATTCTTGAGTATTTCGTGCTATGTGCTTTCGTGTTTATAACCATTAGTTTAGTTGACCACGTGATACTCGGGCTGGTAGTTATTTCGTGTTTCGAGTCACTCGGAATTCTTTCGAGTCAAACTCGGACATAAGAGAAATTTGGACATCAAATTTTTCGAAGCTATCTCTAGAACAGTGGAGAGTTTCGGATTATAACTTCAAAATCTTTTTCTCTCTCTTTCTCGAGCGCTGCGATCAGATCATAACCGCAGATTTCAAACCGCTGATATCTTAACCGTTGAAGAAGAACTGTCACACTCGGGCATTAATGACCGATGGTCGAGCTGAGTTAGAACGGAGTTACTTAACGGATAGTGAACGGGCGCGCATATTCTCTATATATAACGACTATCCCTCTTCATCTCGATATTCTAAAACTCCTTCCCTCTCAAACGAAAATCTTCTCGCGGAAGTTTGCTACGTGAACAGTGACCCTTGATCGATCGCAAGTGTTGAAGAAGCTCTCTCTCTCTCTCTCTCTCTCTCGTAAGTTTTCGATTCGCTCTCTTCTTTTCTTTTTTTTTCTTCTACCATTTTCGTTTTCTTCTCTTCTACACCTCCTTCTCTTGTTCTTTCGAAAAGTTTCATCTTTTCATCTCTCACAATGCCTAAAAGAGGAAACCACCCCGACTTTCGGGTTTCTTCATCCTCTAAAAGCCTTGCACCAACAAGCCGTAAAGCTCAACCTCTTCTAAACTCGTTGTCACCCGAAGACCTTGCGACTGGACGACAAATTCTCCCCAACAACCAAATTCTCCTGGTTGTCCAATATCCAAACCACCGGAGTCTACCCTTTCTTGTGTTTCAGCGAGTTCATCTATCCCGAACTCGTTTATGAGTTTTATACTCATCTCACCCACTCCGAAAATGTTCTAACCTCTCGGGTTCGTAACATTACTGTTCAGTATCAACACCTCTCTCCTTCACCGACTGTTCAAAGTTTCTTCTCTCTTCTTGAACAAGTAACCCTATTCCTTTCATCGAAGTCGCCGACGACTTCTTTGAAAAGTATGCTAAAGAATTCCCCGGGTCCGGAAAGAACTTTTACGTGACTCGGTTGAAATCGAAGCCAGGCTTACGTAGCTTCTGCCGATGAGAACCTTCTTCTCACAGCATTCCAGCAAGGAGAACCCCAACTCCAAGCACCTCAAAGCCCTCTTCGATATCCTGGAGGGATACGAAGTCGACCTCTTCCCTCCCTCATTGAGCGGATGGCCGCTGTGCCAGCTCAACTCCAGAGCAAGAAGAACACCTCCCTTCCTTTCGGTGCTCTTCTCACCCTTGTCTTCAAACAATTCCAAGTTCCTCTTCCTCTCGACCCTAACGCGGTGTCCGAGGCGGCCATTGTGGTCGGCAAGAAGGAACTCCAGGGGTACGGATACCGAGAAACTAACCCCGGTGTCCGGGTTCACAACTCGGAGCCGAGGCCTCCTTCTCCACCTCGGACTCGAAATTAACCCCTCTCCCTCTTCCCTCTTCACCTGGTGGTGCCTCCACCTCCGGTGCTTCCAAAACTCTCTCCGCCCTCTTGTCCCCTGTCTTCATGGACAAGATCACCTCTGTGTCTTCGAATTCGGAGACATGCTCGGGGTTTCAAGTTCTGTTCTTCGGGGTCCGACCATCAACCAAAAGACCGGTCGAGTCCCAAATCCGAGAGCAGCAGTCTCTCGTTCTTGAGATGAGAGAGCTGGTTAAGGAGCAGAAGGAGCTAGCTGCGCTCCTCGGAGAAAGAAGGTCCAAGGCGGCTCAGGACCGGGATGACTCGGACACCTCCGAGGCGTCTTCGAGCCCGAGCCCGACCTCCTCGGACAACGAGGAAGCCGAGAAAGAAGAGGCGAAGCGGCAGAAGCGGCGGAGGATGCCGAGGAACTCGCGGTTGAGGCAGCCCCTTCCGAGCAAAGGGAAGAAGAGGCTGTGGCAACTCGCTGAGGGACAGCCTGCTCCCCAAGCTCAAATTGCTGTACTCGGCTCGGACAGCGATCCGAGTGGGTCGAAGATCTCGCTCCTCCGGCGAGTCGGCCGGAGCAACCCCTCCAGGTCCCCGAGGTCCCAAGGGAAGAACCCTCGATCCTCTCTCTCCGGGTCGGCCACTCGGAGCCGAGCCCCTGCGAACTATTCCGGTTCTCCCTTCGCCGCGCTCAAGCACATCGTCAAGATCTTATCAGCGCCGGCGCACCTCCGCCTCCACTCGAAATCCCCTCCTTCCTAGTTGGAGCCATGCACCGTGTCACAATTCCTCGGTGTCTCCGAATTTACGCTTCAAAATTTTCTTTTTGTCCGGACCATTTATGTGTTTTACTTGTACTTTTCTCCCTTCCTTTTGTTTCTTGTTTTTGCTTGAAAGGTAAGGGGGAGAAATGTAGTCGACAACTCGGTTGTCTTGTTTAGGGGAGTTTATTCCCTTGTAATTTTTAATGAATTGATGCATTTCATTATTAATTTCGAGTTCTTTATTTTCCGAGTTAATGAGTTAAAGCATACTTTATATTGCTCGATATATTGTATATTGCTCTAATCTATTCAATATGCCTTACTCTTGAACAAACTACTCGGAATCAATCTATTTTTCTCTAACAAAGTTTCGTTTAAGTATGGAATGCCTTTCATCAAAAAGGGGAGATTGAAGACTCGAGACACTCGCTCAATATCTTTCCGAGTCATGCAAAAGGAATCGGGTATAACGATGTCATTCTTATAGAGTTTTGATTCCAAGGCATTCTCTCGTGTCTTAGAAACTTACTTGAGTAAAATAGTATCTTCTCTAAGTGATTCGGCCCTCAATCATCTCTCGTTATCGCTTTTCGGTTAGCGACTCGAAAACTGGTTCTTTATTCCGAGTCCACCCTCACTCGGACTAATCGCATTTCGAATATACCAGTATTCCGCCGTTTCTCACTCAGAATCTAACTTGTGGTTATTTACTCTATTGTTTGCATAGTCGGCATTCGTAGTTCTTTTCGTACTTAGTCTATATCAAGTTTTTCCTCTCCGATATTCGTTACTGAACTTGATTCTTTGCTTAAGACTAAGTCTTATGGAATTCCGAGCATCATGGTTTTTAGGCTCGGAAAATTCTATTTCTTTTCGACTCGAATAATCTGTTGGTTAATTATCATGATTATTTTGTTATCCGTGTCTAACCTTGGACGAAAGTATTTTATACTTTGAAAACCAAAGTTGTTTTACTTTTGTAGGTTATCCAATCGAGGATATCTTTTCAAACTACAAAAGTAGCCGGCTCGAACGTCAAATCACCAGCAGATATGGCTTTTCACCTTCCCCGCTTTAGTCCCGAAAGATTGTGTCGGAAGTCATGCGCTTCCATATCTCGGAAAAATGGAACGCTAAGCTCAACGGTGGTTTCCACCTCATTTTTCAAGACACAACCGATGGTTTTGGGACTTCCAAGAGAGATTAAACCGTTGTTCAACGTTCATATTTCAACAAATACTTTCGAGTGACTCGAAAGCTTCTACCAACGGTCACGGAAGAGTCTTGGTCAGCAGATGAAGATAACAACTACTCTGCTTGGTTATCTATAAATAGAAGCCACTTCACAAGACTTGAAGGTTGCCGAACATATTGTCTATACACTTACTTGATCAAAGTTATTGTAATTACTTTCAATCTTCAACTTACAACTCCCACTCGTAATTCATTACTTTCGAGTTGTAAGGTCTTGTACTTAGTTACAAACTCTTCTTACATTCTTTGTAAGGTCCCTTGACTAAGTCTGTAAGGGTTAACTCAGCTTAGTTGCCCCTAGCTGTAAGGGTTATCTCAGCTAGGAAGTACTAGATCGGATAAGGTAACTTCGAGTCTAGGAAAATTTGTATAGAGTTGTCTAAGGGAGCAACTCGAGTTCCGTCAAGTTCACGGTATTTTGTGGACTCAAAATAGTGGATTTGACTTCGTGTCTGGATTGACACGGGCCGTGGTTTTCTGCCCCGGGAGGGTTTCCACGTAAAATCTCTGTGTTCTTTTCTGAGTTCATTCTAGACTCGGACGGCCTTAGTGCTTTAGCTTCTTCGATTCATTGCTTTCGAGTCCAATCTTTTCGACTTTGTTATTAGACTCGGATTCTGTCTTTGCCTCTTTTCGCACAAAAGTGTGTATTTTCGAAAGAATTTTCTATCACCCTATTCACCCCCTCTAGGGTGACTCGAGACTCTCCTTGAGCAAACCTTCAATGTTTTATTTGTTTTGTTATAGGTAAGGCTAATACAAAGGAAAATAGACATGTTCATTTTGGTCACAAGACTTAGAGGCTCACATTGATAGTCGGGAACGTGATATGCGAGAGTCGTGTATGCTTTGTGGTTAAATAAGTTGTAATAATGATGGTGCTCGATAACATGCTTCTCGTTTATGTTGTTATAAGTTGGACGTCCTAAGTATTGTACCTTCAACTTAACAAGTTATGTTCGTATTTTAATTTTGGAAGTTGCCTTACTCTTTGTCAAAGAGTGGCGGTAACACTTCTAATTCTCTTTTCTGCTACACTAATTGTTAGTTAGACAGTCGTTATGACTAAACAGGTGATTATGGGTTTTGGGAGCATTACACTAAGTTTGCCTACAATAGATGCCCAAACAAGACCACATGTCTTGTTTTCAATTAGTGTATGGACACAACCCTCTCACCCTTCTTGATTTGTTCCCCATTCTTACACCTACTAGATTTAGTTGAGAGAGAGAGAGAATAAATAGAGAGGAGATTATAAACTTGTACAGCAAGATGAAAGAGAACATTGAGAGGTCTAATGTTGCGGCCAAGGCCTACGTAAACGAGGCATTAAAAGGAAGTCATCTTCAAATCCGGAGACCTTGTGTGAATTCATATGAGGAAGGAGAGATTTTATTTTAAGAGGAAATCTAAGTTGCTGCCAAGAATTGATTGTCCTTTTGAAATTCTGGAGCAAGTTGAACCAAATGCATACAAGGTAGACTTGCCTGGAGAGTTTGGTGTCTTGGCTACCTTTAATGTAGTTGACACTGAAGCCATATATTGAGGAAGAGAGTGACCTACCATTTTGAGGTCAAGCTTTTCGAAGAAGGGGAGGATGATGGAAATATTCCATCTTCAAATGCAGCCAACAATGTTTCGGACCTTGCGGACCACAAGGATGATTAGGAAGACTTGTCGTGTAGGAGAGAACATAAGAAGACAATGGCAACAGATTAAGAGTGTGATGTCCTTGATCAAGTTAAACTTGGTAGAGATAGTGCAATACAATGCACTAATTAACTGTCCAGGGTTCATCATAAGAATAAGCTCATTGGGTTCTTAGTTAGCCCAATATTTTTTATTTTCTAAACATTTGTGTCATTTTGGGGCTTGTAATAATTGAGACATTTTTACTATGTTTTGGACAGTTTGATATGGAGATATTCCGTCCTCGGTTGTTACTAGCAGGATTGCGAAACTATCAAACCAGTTCGGTGAAGCATAAGATTAGCTAGAAGCTAAGGATGTGCACAAAAGTTGGTTCTAGAAGTATAAAGCTCCCAAAGCCTTGGAAAAGTCTCAAATGCAGTCACGAATGAGGACCAATGAAGGAAAAGGTTGTCCAAATAAAAGTTCAAATTTAGCACCACTAAGTTCTTAGTTTACAACAGAATTTTTTATTTTTGAAATAATTTTTGCATTTTTCTATGTAATAATTAGACAGCTATAATCATGTGTTAGGTATTTTGTTAGTGGTTAATTACATATGATCAAGACTTCTAACACATGACTAATAGATGCAACAACTCCAGAAGCCAAAATCAGTTGGCAAATTGACAACTATAAGGTGATTCGGCAAGCCTAAAACTGCATGGGTGATAGCAGCAAAATTTATGCCCAATGGGCAGCGTCTTGGTGGCTTCGCCCTCACTCTTTTCAAGTGCAAATCCAGCAGGTCAAGAAAAAGAGCAAAACATCAGATATGCAGCTACTTGATTGGCTAAAATTCCAGTCCAAGACTTCCCCTTTTCAGCAGTTTTAAGTTTTTTTTTTTTACAATTTTACTTAGCTCTAATTACTATCCTTAGCTGCCAATTAAGTGTGATTAATGTAACCTTTCTTAGCAGCTAGGAAAGTCTTTTGGAAGGAAAATAGCCCTCTTCTCAGCTTTTATCAGACAATCAATGTGAAGTCGAGAATAAGTGAATGTTTGTGGATTTAAACTTGCCCCTTTCAGAACCCTTAGTTGCTGTATCTTGATTTGGAAGCCTAGTGATTATTTGCTAGGTCTATGTACGCCTTCTTGGTGGTGTTTCTGTATTCAAACAAGCTTCATAGCAGCCCTTGAACTGTCCTAAGTGTGGTGTTTCCGTATCACTAAAGTCAGTCAAGACCTACCCTTTTGAGATTTTCATTCAACTCAAACTTTTCTAATTTTCAGTCAATTTTTTTATTTGCCTATTTAAGTGAGTCTACTTGATTCCTTTGAGGTTCGAGTGTAGGCTTGAATACATCACACACCAACCACCCATAGTGATTTTTGGGCTTGGATCTTGGCCCAAGTAGCTCGAGCCCGAGTGAGCCTTGCTACTATTTATTCAGAATAGTTATCTTTTTACGTTACCTATCTCAAATCTTCTAAAAAGAATATCGAAAATAACATGATTTCTAAAATGCCATTCAACTTAAAAAAATTCTACAACCATATTTCTTGATAAGTGCACCTTGCTAAAAATTGATATTTGTGGGAGCGTGATTCAGTCTACCCTTCGACACGACGAGAGTCGTGCCTCCTGCAAAATCCTCCCTCTATGTTTCCCTTTTGTCAAACAAGCTATCAATATATGGTCAAGGAGTACAACGCATCGTTCTCACATACTACAATTTAACAACTAATGCATAGTTTAAAGTCACAACTAACCCAATCTTGTGTGAGTTGGCCCATAAAAAACCAGTGCAAGTTCGATTTCTAGTTAATGGATCGGGTGAGAAACAAGAAGGGCTTTTAGTAGTATTCAACAAACATCCCATTACTTGAAGGGTTTTCCCAAGCTGGATGTAAACTAGGTAGGTGTTTGGGTAAGGCATAGGGCGGGTGAGAGAGAAATCCATACCAAATTTTGAACGCGGGCGTACACTTTTCGTATTTATCTTCAATAATAAAATACATTTTCACCATTGATTCAGGTTTTCAATAGGGTTGGCTTTTTCAATTCTAATTGAATTTATTTTATATTTTTGCTCTTATTTATGACTGTTATAATAAACCCTATTTCCATTATTGATAAAAAATATTATTAATTATTTTTTATAATAAGATATTTTAATAATAGAGCTATCAACAAGTAGGTCATCATAACCGCGTATTTAATTTTTGATAATCGAGTATTCATTAGGAATATACATTTTTTCAATAGATATATGTCAATACTGAAATTGTAGAAAATAATTGTCTTCATTTAATTAAGTAGATACTTTAGAGCAAAATCACAAGGAAGGGCAGCATATAAACTAAGCTGAATAAACGCCTCAACTTGTACTAGCCTATGATTTAATTTCTAATAGCTTAACAAAATTATTCAAAAAAATACAAAAAAGAAAAAAGAAGGCGTACGATGTTTTTGAGCACGAAACGACACCTAAACACGTAGTGCTACGACCTGAGCCACTGAGCTGTTCTCTAGACATGACGTCAAGCATCTTCTTGATAATAACATAAAATTGGCCAATTTTTTTGTAAGCAAAAATGCTTAACTAATGACCAAATTAATGTGTAATCGTAATTAAATCTAGCAACGAGAGCCTTTCTTGCAGCTAAGCACCCCGGCACCCCTGGTCATTGATCCCACAAGATGAGATGGTCGAGCACTCAAACTGTTGGCCCTGGCATAGGTCGAGGCGGCCCCTGCGCCGGATTGCCGAAAATAAGCACCATTCAACATTAAGTCTCCTTCTGATTTCCAGTTCCAGTGCCTCCATTCACTCTCGGGTGCATGCTCGTGCTTGGTCACCTGCATCAAATCATCAAAACTTCACCAACTAAGCAATTTGACACCAGAAAGTGTAGTGACACTTGCATTATTATTTAATTAATCAAATAGTATATCGATTTTATAAAATAGGAGCTAGTCGATATTATTAAAGCTCCTTCTTAATTAGCTTGGAGCACTAGTAAGACTGATTACATATCATTATCTCCAAGCTCTAGTTACAAGAGATTGAATCTGAATTGTGTAGTAAATATTATCTTGGTGGAAATATAAAATTACCTCTTTCTTGGATGAGTCATCGGAGGCAAGAAATCTATTGCCTTCACTAAAGATGGTTGGAGAAGCACTCCCACCAATTGCATACATCTCCCATTGGGTGTAGTCATTGTTGACGACATGAAAATATCCATGTCTACACCTGCATGGAAGCCACACAACAAAACATGACGAGAGAGAGAGTAACATTTCACATAAAGTGATCGAATTGAAGTTAATGTGAACTCAAGTCAACTCATGAGTAGCTTTGTGAACGTTTTGTATAGATAATTCTTGTTTTCGTTGATATGCCTCTAGGCCCTATTAGGAGGGACCCACCAATACTTCAAATCAAGTAACCAAGAAAAAAAAAATCATGAAATAAGAAATGACAATAAATTATAATATGCTCCTAAAATACTTATTCATAGATAGTTTTCTGGTCATATTTACGTAATTTGTCTTTATATATAAAGAATTTATAAGCAAGGAGTATATACAATTGACATAATGTTAATTACACACCTGAGAGTATATGCTCCAAGAACATATGTCAACAAATGATTGGACAAAAGGAAACTAAAAAGTTTTGTGAGCTCTAAAATAATGACGTGTCACATGAGATTATATGTTGTCAAATGAATATAATGATTTGCACTCAATATATAATATCATAAATAATTATATTTAAGACATGTTTTGTCAATATGTCTCTATTGAGACTTAGGACCCACCTATATATAAACTTTCAAGAAAAAGGAATTATGAAGAAAAGAAATAATGTAACAAAGTTTACTATCTTTCTATTGAGCAGCCAAAAAAGGTATTTGTGTTTACATATGAGACTATTATTTTGACCTTTGAAGATAACACTCCAGTTGGTCCATTATGCTCCCCAGCAAATAAACTTTTTTCCCCTACTTTAAGTAGTTGCATCGATATTATAATTAGTGTGTTCCCTCTTATCCATACTTATAAGAGACTTATGCTTCATCAATACAACCAAACCCATTATTGTCACTTTGTGTTTTTTTTTTCTTTTTTGCTGTGTAGAATTCTATCATTGTCACTTTTGAATGAAATGATTGATGGTTATCCACAATTGGCGGGGAAATTTCCCATACCTAAATTGCCACATTTTCTCGGAAATATAACTTTATTATTTATATGTAATCCAAAACTGATTATGTGGTTAAAAATTAATCTATATATACTTGTAATCAGATTAATTTGGAGTAAATGAGTGAGAAAAACATAATTTTGCTTCAAAAATTTAAACAAGTGAAATTTACGAGTCCAATGGCTTAACATTCTTGATAATACGTATCTATTTATCCAATAATTAACTAACATTATCTTCTATATTGGCATATTCAAATGACTTCTACCTCTCTTTAGGGTATTCAACAAAGATAACCTATTCTTTCTCTATAAAAACATATTTGTATTTCGACAAACCTTTCTTTCACCATGATATTTACCACGATTTTAATTGTTAAGGATCTTTGTTGATTAGTATTAATTTTAAAGAAAATGAGGGAGAAAAAACCGAATATGATCAAATTCAATATACATGTTAGGATCATGTTTTACATACCCTCATGTTAGTCTCACCAAAAGTGATAAAAGATATGTTCTATCAAGAAAAGATATGTTCGTCATGTTATAAAGAGTTGTGAATTGATTCATAAAATCTAACATTATGTTTGACCTAATATAAATGTAACTTTAATTAAAAGATATGTTCTATCAAGAAAAAAATAGAAGATGTGAGATACACCATTCATATTGCTAGTGGCGGAGGTGCCTTAATGATAATGGTGTATCGGGACACCGTTGGCTAAAACAACTATTAAAATTTATGATAAAAAATTTTAAAAATTTACAAAATTGTTAAAAAGAACAGATATAAAAAATAACTAATACTTATAAATTTTAAAAATATTAAAAAAGACACCCTTAAAATTTATGACTCTCGACGTTGCAATCCAAGAATATGAACTCTAGTTGCATGGGGCCATCATCAATTAATCTAAAATCTAGCTAGGTTGACTTAATTACTTGTTGCTTCAACCAATTACAATTATTTGCAACCTAATCCCAAAAAAGCAGGAACACACGCAATGATTTAAAGGCAATAATTCTCCATTTTGGCGGGAAAAGTGAGAGAGAGAGAGAGAGAGAGAATTTGCCATAATTCCAACAAATTAAACAACAACAAACCATATATGCATGCTTAATTATACTAATCATAATTGGTTAGAAAAATGCATACCTTGGCATCCTTTGAACAAGTCCTTCTCCGAAATGGTTGAAAGCCACAGTGATTTGCATATTCTTGTCTTGAACAAATGTATCACTATGCCCCAAGAGCATGACCTTGTCATGATGTGTCATGTAGTTATTCGATATTGTTATGTACGTGGATGCATGTGTGGCATCTATGAGCCCATCATGGCAGTTCGCCAACGAGCAATGGTCTACCCATATGTCCTTGGACCCTCTTATGGTGACTCCATCCCCATCCGATGTGGTCATGAACACATCACGTGATGGTGAGATCCTCACCATGCCGCTCGGGGACGGCTTACAGTCATGTATGTGGATGCCATGTAAGATGATATTGGATGTCTGATGTATGATAATGCATCCGCCCCCGGTGATGTGGACGCTGGCCCCTCGCCCGTCGATGGTCTTGTAGGAGTTCATGACTAGTTGGTCCTTCAGGGTTATGACCATGTCGTGTTTGAAGATGATCCATAAGGGCTCTTGTTGGATCACTGCATGGCGGAGGGTCCCAGGCTTAGGGTTCCTTGGGTCCTCGTCCGAGGGGTCCGAGACGAGGTAGAATCGGCCTCCTTTGCCCCCAAGGCGTTGCGGCCGAACCCAATAGCACAATCGGCTAGCTTTTGGCGGTTGTTGACCCAGTTCGAGTCACATCGCCAACAGTCGTCTATGGGGTTGCCACTCCCACATGAAAGGTCGCCCGAGTTCCTCCTTGAAGCATTCAGCTGCCTGGAAAAAAAAAATATATATATATATAGATATATATACATTGTTAAACATGAGAACTTGTATAGATATATGCAAATGAGCTAATTTTGGGTATTACGTAAATATATACACTTACTTTTATACTAATTAATTTACTCTTGTAATGGAAATTTAGTGCTCTCCTCACTCGACGTATAAAGTATATGAAAATAAGAGTGTATATGCATTTAGAGATTTGACTAAAAGTCATATTCCTTAGCATCCTCCACCCATCCATGCAATACTGTGATTGCAACTCCAAGGATGCACGTAGGATTTTATAAAGTGTAATGTGATTAGAAAAATTACTTTTTCAGTTGATAAAATATAATCTCATTTATTTCCAAAAGTTATAGATATACTTCATAAAATGGAGATTGTGGTAGTTATATATTATGTCACTTTAGTGAAATATTTTTTAACATATAACTCTAGTAAAAACTTATTGTTTTTATTTTTTAATTTTCATCTTATAAATGATAAAGTATATTAATAATTGTTTAAATTTTACAAACAATATTGAAATTTAGGGGGCAAACAGAAGAAGTAAATGGTACAAACATGTAACTAGAAGAATGCGTGAGACATATATGCATACCTTTGCACATCTCGAACGACCAGCTCGGCATGTTGAGAAGGAGAGAGAGAGGCAAAAGCGAAGGGAACGATAAGACCAAGAAAACACAAGAAAACAATGTATATGGGGATGTTTCCCATGTGAGTAGATAGTAATGGCATAAATTAAAATAGGGAGAGAAACTTGGTGATATGGGCAGACTGAACTCAAGGGTGGGGTTAAATACAAGGGAAAAGCCGAGAGATATGGCGTGATTAAAAAGGTTAAACCAAACAGCGCCCAAGGGGGAGAAAAAAGAATTAGAAATGCAAAAAATGAAAATAGTAGTAGAAATTAATGGGTAGGGGAGAGAGCATGTGATGTGGGTCATTAATTTAGGCGATAAACCAATTTGCATTTGACTTTGGAAGAGTTAGGGTAGTTTTAAACGGTTCGTTATTGTAGTTGTAGTAGTCCAACTCTTACAACAATACTTAAGACTAATTAACTCAAATCATCATCAAGCTAATAAGTCTTTGTTTTAGTAATCATTTTGTTGACCCTCTTCCAAACACTTTGTTTTCTCACTTCATTTTTGACCTTCACCTTTTTTCTCATTTGTACTCCTCTTATAAACAGCAGGTGGTTTAGGTTGGATGAAACTGTACATACATATATATATATATATATATATATATATATATATATATATATATATATATATATATATATATATATATATAGTTATGAGGTTGTGACTCAGTGGGAATGGAAAGAAGGAATATTAGAAAGAAACTTAATTCTACGTTTGATTTGATATCTCCCTGATCAACAATTCATCATGATAATAAAAATATTTCCAATTTATTCATAAAGTTATTGTAATCTTAGACATAATTTATATCCACCAGGTATTAATTTAATCGCTGATGTTATAATTTACATATATCGAATTTCAGGTTTAATTATTTTTTCATACATTAAAAAAATTAGTAGGTGACATATATATTCCATGACTGTATGATAGTATATGCTTTCACATTTTAGATTTGTTATGGAGGGGTTGCATACAAATTATATACCATTGACTCGAGTCTATATATTTAAATTATCATGTATAATATTTTGTTTTAATTATTAAAGCTCAACGCTCATTTCCATAGTTCCCCTTTCATTTGTATGATAGTACGTATATGCTTTCACATTTTAGTTTTGAATCCACACTTGTTTAGCCATTTTTAATAGGCCTAGGCCTTAAGGTACTCCAAAGTACTGATTAACGAACTAATTTTTTTCAAACATTGCTGATTGTTTCTATAAGAAATTTTTATTTGATGAGATTGTTTGCATGTGTAGAATCACATTTCAAATATATCTTCCATTTCAATTTCGTCTAATTATTTGTTTATATATATTTAGTAACTTAATGCTACTTATGGATTTGTTATACTTTTTCTACCAGCCACCTTCCTAATTTACTCTACCTTACTAAACATAATAAACATATAAGGGAGAAGATAGTTAAACCGAAGTTTGTCCACAGTGTAGATAGCTGAAAAAGGCAAGTTGACACTATTTTTAAGCTTGGTTATAGTGGACTAACAAAATATTTCTCTACATTTTTCTACCTCCTTTTGATGGGGCTAGTCAATAGTTTTAAAACTGATCATTTATATAAATTAGTTTCTTTATAATTTTAAAAATTTACAAAACTCAAGGATAAGATTGCGATATAAACTCTACCCACCCTGTCTATTGACATAATTTTTCAAGTATGAATTTAAACTTAAATTTATAATTAAACCAAGGGCTCAAACCCGAGGCTGCAGAGGGGAAAGAGCTTCATGCAAATAGCATCATAGGAGCACATTCTCATAATAGGTAACATACGTATAATTTCGTAGTTATGGAACTATTTTGTAAAGTAGTGTTAAGGTAGAAGCTTTTTTTTGTTTTTTTTAAACCCCAAAATACCTGTATTTATCAATTTTCATGTCCAAAAACTAAACCCTTTTTCTTACTCATCTTTACGTCCACAAAAATAGCACTTTAGCATTATGTTGCACTATGTGTACCATCCCCCCCACTGTTGGGTTTCTTTTAGAAAGATGCAACATGTCTTATTATGTGTGGACTTTTCGGCCAATTTACTCAAAGGAGAGCATCCACGCCCCTTAATTTCGGGCCAAATGTGTTGGATAATGTCAAGAGTGCAAAAACCTTTATCAACGGTGATTGTGGGGGTGCCCCTTACGTTCTTTTCTATCATACGTACATGTGTGGCTAAAACCTCACAAATCTACACAAATACATTTTAATCTACTCGATCAAACCATGCATTCTTCTGCCCACTTTTTCAACATATAAACAGGTCATTTTGAGACAACTTCCTTACCCTATTTTTTAAAATAAAATGTTAAATAACATATATAACGGGTATTAATGCGTTACCAAAAATTTAGGTTCAATTTTATACGATTTTTCAATGATTAACTTATTTTTCTATCACAAAAAGGGGTTAGAATTGCCAATCCTATCTAACTGTATCTACCATTATGTACAAAAGACATTGTCTTCTATTTTTAGCAATAGGGCATTGAAAAATATTTAGCCTTCGATGAAAATGACTTATTTGCAATTTACTTTTCTT